>JAUAMA010000001.1:16930000-18282132 GCA_030819835.1 Acmispon strigosus
AAACTGAGTTACCAGATGGGAAAACATTAGTCACCGGACCAGTTTCACTGGCAAATCCTAGGGAAATAACCTCTTGGTGAGGGAAAAAATCGAAGACCAAGTCACTGTGATTAGTCTCATAAGAAAACCAAGTCACCGGAGGTGAAAACATAATCACTAAGGAATTAGTGCTATGGGAAAACTGAGTTACCAGATGGGAAAACCTTAGTCATCGGACAAGTTTCAATGGAAAATCCTAGTAAAATAACCTCCTCGTGTTGGAAAAACCCGATAACTTAGACACTATGAGTAGTCTCATGAGAAAACTCAATCACTAGAGGTGAAAACTTAGTCACAAAGGAATTAGTGTCATGGGAAAACAGGTTCACCAGATGGGAAAACCTTTGCCACCGGATTAGTTTCAATGGCAAATCCTAGTAAAATAACCTCTTTGAGTGGGAAAAACTCGAAGACCAAGTCACTGTGATTAGTCTCATGAGAAAACTCAATCACAGGAGGTGAAAACTTAGTCACTAAGGAAAATCTTAGTAAAATAACCTCTTATTGTGGGAAAAACTCGAAAACCTTGTCCCTGTGAGTTGTCTCACGAGAAAACTCAATCACAAGAGGTGAAAACTTAGTCACTAAGGAATTAGTGCTGTGGGAAAAATTTAGTCACGGGACGAGTTTCAATGGAAAATCCTAGTAGAATAAACTATTTGTGTGGAAAAACTAGAAAATCTAGTATATGTGACTAGTCTCTTGGGAAAACTCTGTCACAGGAGGTGAAAAATTAATCACTAAGGAATTAGTGCCATGGGAAAACATTACTCACCGGACGAGTTTCAATTGCAAATCTTAGTAAAATAACCTCTTGGTGTGGGAAAAACTCGAAGACCAAGTCACCGTGATTAGTCTCATGAGAAAACTAAGTCAACGGAGGTGAAAACTTTATCACTAAGGAATTAGTGCTATGGGAAAACTGAGTTCCCGGATGGGAAAACCTTAGTCACCGGACAAGTTTTAATGGAGAATCCTAGTAAGATAACCTCTTCGTGTTGGAAAAACTCGATAACCTAGACACTATGAGTAGTCTCACGAGAAAATTGAATCACAGGAGGTGAAAACTTAGTCACTACGGAATTAGTGCCACGGGAAATATGAGTTACCAGATGGGAAAACATTAGTCACTGGACCAGTTTCACTGGCAAATCCTAGTGAAATAACCTCTTGGTGAGGGAAAAAATTGAAGACCAAGTCACTGTGATTAGTCTCATGAGAAAACTAAGTCACCGGAGGTGAAAACATAATCACTAAGGAATTAGTGCTATGGGAAAACTGAGTTACCAGATGGGAAAACCTTAGTCACCGGAAAAGTTTCAATGGAAAATCCTAGTAAAATAACCTCTTCGTGTTGGAAAAACCCGATAACTTAGACACTATGAGTAGTCTCATGAGAAAACTGAATCACTAGAGGTGAAAACTTAGTCACAAAGGAATTAGTGCCATGGGTAAACAGGTTCACCAGATGGGAAAACCTTTGCCACCGGATTAGTTTCAATGGCAAATCCTAGTAAAATAACCTCTTTGAGTGGGAAAAACTCGAAGACCAAGTCACTGTGATTAGTCTCATGAGAAAACTCAATCACAGGAGGTGAAAACTTAGTCACTAAGGAATAAGTGCCATGGGTAAACTGCGTAACTGGTTGGGAAATTCTTAGTCACCAGACGAGTTTCAATGGCAAATCTTAGTAAAATAACCTCTTATTGTGGGAAAAACTCGAAAACATTGTCCCTGTGAGTTGTCTCACGAGAAAACTCAATCACAAGAGGTGAAAACTTAGTCACTAAGGAATTAGTGCTATGGGAAAAATTTAGTCACGGGACGAGTTTCAATGGAAAATCCTAGTAAAATAACCTATTTGTGTGGGAAAAACTAGAAAATCTAGTAAATGTGACTAGTCTCTTGGGAAAACTCTGTCACAGGAGGTGAAAAATTAATCACTAAGGAATTAGTGCCATGGGAAAACATTACTCACCGGACGAGTTTCAATTGCAAATCTTAGTAAAATAACCTCTTGGTGTGGGAAAAACTCGAAGACCAAGTCACAGTGATTAGTCTCATGAGAAAACTAAGTCAACGGAGGTGAAAACTTAATCACTAAGGAATTAGTGCTATGGGAAAACTGAGTTACCGGATGGGAAAACCTTAGTCACCGGACAAGTTTTAATGGAGAATCCTAGTAAAATAACCTCTTCGTGTTGGAAAAACTCGATAACCTAGACACTATGAGTAGTCTCACGAGAAAATTGAATCACAGGAGGTGAAAACTTAGTCACTACGGAATTAGTGCCACCGGAAAACTGAGTTACCAGATGGGAAAACATTAGTCACCGGACCAGTTTCACTGGCAAATCCTAGTGAAATAACCTCTTGGTGAGGGAAAAAATCGAAGACCAAGTCACTGTGATTAGTCTCATGAGAAAACTAAGTCACCGGAGGTGAAAACATAATCACTAAGGAATTAGTGCTATGGGAAAACTGAGTTACCAGATGGGAAAACCTTAGTCACCGGACAAGTTTCAATGGAAAATCCTAGTAAAATAACCTCTTCGTTTTGGAAAAACCCGATAACTTAGACACTATGAGTAGTCTCATGAGAAAACTCAATCACTAGAGGTGAAAACTTAGTCACAAAGGAATTAGTTCCATGGGAAAACAGGTTCACCAGATGGGAAAACCTTTGCCACCGGATTAGTTTCAATGGCAAATCCGAGTAAAATAACCTCTTTGAGTGGGAAAAACTCGAAGACCAAGTCACTGTGATTAGTCTCATGAGAAAACTCAATCACAGGAGGTGAAAACATAGTCACTAAGGAATAAGTGCCATGGGTAAACTGCGTAACTGGATGGGAAATTCTTAGTCACCAGACGAGTTTCAATGGCAAATCTTAGTAAAATAACCTCTTATTGTGGGAAAAACTCGAAAACCTTGTCCCTGTGAGTTGTCTCACGAGAAAACTCAATCACAAAAGGTGAAAACTTAGTCACTAAGGAATTAGTGCTATGGGAAAAATTTAGTCACCGGATGAGTTTCAATGGAAAATCCTAGTAAAATAACCTATTTGTGTGGGAAAAACTAGAAAATCTAGTAAATGTGACTAGTCTCTTGGGAAAACTCTGTCACAGGAGGTCAAAAATTAATCACTAAGGAACTAGTGCCATGGGAAAACATTACTCACCGGACGAGTTTCAATTGCAAATCTTAGTAAGATAACCTCTTGGTGTGGGAAAAACTCGAAGACCAAGTCACAGTGATTAGTCTCATGAGAAAACTAAGTAAACGGAGGTGAAAACTTAATCACTAAGGAATTAGTGCTATGGGAAAACTGAGTTACCGGATGGGAAAACCTTAGTCACCGGACAAGTTTTAATGGAGAATCCTAGTAAAATAACCTCTTCGTGTTGTAAAAACTCGATAACGTAGACACTATGAGTTGTCTCATGAGAAAATTGAATCACAGGAGGTGAGAACTTAGTCACTACGGAATTAGTGCCACGGGAAAACTGAGTTACCAGATGGGAAAACATTAGTCACCGGACCAGTTTCACTGGCAAATCCTAGGGAAATAACCTCTTGGTGAGGGAAAAAATCGAAGACCAAGTCACTGTGATTAGTCTCATGAGAAAACTAAGTCAACGGAGGTGAAAACTTAATCACTAAGGAATTAGTGCTATGGGAAAACTGAGTTACCGGATGGGAAAACCTTAGTCACCGGACAAGTTTTAATGGAGAATCCTAGTAAAATAACCTCTTCGTGTTGGAAAGACTCGATAACCTAGACACTATGAGTAGTCTCACGAGAAAATTGAATCACAGGAGGTGAAAACTTAGTCACTACGGAATTAGTGCCACCGGAAAACTGAGTTACCAGATGGGAAAACATTAGTCACCGGACCAGTTTCACTGGCAAATCCTAGTGAAATAACCTCTTGGTGAGGGAAAAAATCGAAGACCAAGTCACTGTGATTAGTCTCATGAGAAAACTAAGTCACCGGAGGTGAAAACATAATCACTAAGGAATTAGTGCTATGGGAAAACTGAGTTACCAGATGGGAAAACCTTAGTCACCGGACAAGTTTCAATGGAAAATCCTAGTAAAATAACCTCTTCGTGTTGGAAAAACCCGATAACTTAGACACTATGAGTAGTCTCATGAGAAAACTCAATCACTAGAGGTGAAAACTTAGTCACAAAGGAATTAGTGCCATGGGAAAACAGGTTCACCAGATGGGAAAACCTTTGCCACCGGATTAGTTTCAATGGCAAATCCTAGTAAAATAACCTCTTTGAGTGGGAAAAACTCGAAGACCAAGTCACTGTCATTAGTCTCATGAGAAAACTCAATCACAGGAGGTGAAAACATAGTCACTAAGGAATAAGTGCCATGGGTATACTGCGTAACTAGATGGGAAATTCTTAGTCACCAGACGAGTTTCAATGGCAAATCTTAGTAAAATAACCTCTTATTGTGGGAAAAACTCGAAAACCTTGTCCGTGTGAGTTGTCTCACGAGAAAACTCAATCACAAAAGGTGAAAACTTAGTCACTAAGGAATTAGTGCTATGGGAAAAATTTAGTCACCGGATGAGTTTCAGTGGAAAATCCTAGTAAAATAACCTATTTGTGTGGGAAAAACTAGAAAATCTAGTAAATGTGACTAGTCTCTTGGGAAAACTCTGTCACAGGAGGTGAAAAATTAATCACTAAGGAACTAGTGCCATGGGAAAACATTACTCACCGCACGAGTTTCAATTGCAAATCTTAGTAAAATAACCTCTTGGTGTGGGAAAAACTCGAAGACCAAGTCACAGTGATTAGTCTCATGAGAAAACTAAGTAAACGGAGGTGAAAACTTAATCACTAAGGAATTAGTGCTATGGGAAAACTGAGTTACCGGATGGGAAAACCTTAGTCACCGGACAAGTTTTAATGGAGAATCCTAGTAAAATAACCTCTTCGTGTTGGAAAAACTCGATAACGTAGACACTATGAGTTGTCTCATGAGAAAATTGAATCACAGGAGGTGAAAACTTAGTCACTACGGAATTAGTGCCACGGGAAAACTGAGTTACCAGATGGGAAAACATTAGTCACCGGACCAGTTTCACTGGCAAATCCTAGTGAAATAACCTCTTGGTGAGGGAAAAAATCGAAGACCAAGTCACTGTGATTAGTTTCATGAGAAAACTAAGTCAACGGAGGTGAAAACTTAATAACTAAGGAATTAGTGCTATGGGAAAACTGAGTTACCGGATGGGAAAACCTTAGTCACCGGACAAGTTTTAATGGAGAATCCTAGTAAAATAACCTCTTCGTGTTGGAAAAACTCGATAACGTAGACACTATGAGTTGTCTCATGAGAAAATTGAATCACAGGAGGTGAAAACTTAGTCACTGCGGAATTAGTGCCACGGGAAAACTGAGTTACCAGATGGGAAAACATTAGTCAACGGACCAGTTTCACTGGCAAATCCTAGGGAAATAACCTCTTGGTGAGGGAAAAAATCGAAGACCAAGTCACTGTGATTAGTCTCATGAGAAAACCAAGTCACCGGAGGTGAAAACATAATCACTAAGGAATTAGTGCTATGGGAAAACTGAGTTACCAGATTGGAAAACCTTAGTCACCGGACAAGTTTCAATGGAAAATCCTAGTAAAATAACCTCCTCGTGTTGGAAAAACCCGATAACTTAGACACTATGAGTAGGCTCATGAGAAAACTCGATCACTAGAGGTGAAAACTTAGTCACAAAGGAATTAGTGCCATGGGAAAACAGGTTCACCAGATGGGAAAACCTTTGCCACCGGATTAGTTTCAATGGCAAATCCTAGTAAAATAACCTCTTTGAGTGGGAAAAACTCGAAGACCAAGTCACTGTGATTAGTCTCATGAGAAAACTCAATCACAGGAGGTGAAAACTTAGTCACTAAGGAATAAGTGCCATGGGTAAACTGCGTAACTGGTTGGGAAATTCTTAGTCACCAGACGAGTTTCAATGGCAAATCTTAGTAAAATAACCTCTTATTGTGGGAAAAACTCGAAAACCTTGTCCCTGTGATTTGTCTCACGAGAAAACTCAATCACAAGAGGTGAAAACTTAGTCACTAAGGAATTAGTGCTACGGGAAAAATTTAGTCACGGGACGAGTTTCAATGGAAAATCCTAGTAAAATAACCTATTTGTGTGGGAAAAACTAGAAAATCTAGTAAATGTGACTAGTCTCTTGGGAAAACTCTGTCACAGGAGGTGAAAAATTAATCACTAAGGAATTAGTGCCATGGGAAAACATTACTCACCAGACGAGTTTCAATTGCAAATCTTAGTAAAATAACCTCTTGGTGTGGGAAAAACTCGAAGACCAAGTCACAGTGATTAGTCTCATGAGAAAACTAAGTCAACGGAGGTGAAAACTTAATCACTAAGGAATTAGTGCTAATGGAAAACTGAGTTACCGGATGGGAAAACCTTAGTCACCGGACAAGTTTTAATGGAGAATCCTAGTAAGATAACCTCTTCGTGTTGGAAAAACTCGATAACCTAGACACTATGAGTAGTCTCACGAGAAAATTGAATCACAGGAGGTGAAAACTTAGTCACTACGGAATTAGTGCCACGGGAAAACTGAGTTACCAGATGGGAAAACATTAGTCACCGGACCAGTTTGACTGGCAAATCCTAGGGAAATAACCTCTTGGTGAGGGAAAAAATCGAAGACCAAGTCACTGTGATTAGTCTCATGAGAAAACTAAGTCTCCGGAGGTGAAAACATAATCACTAAGGAATTAGTGCTATGGGAAAACTGAGTTACCAGATTGGAAAACCTTAGTCACCGGACAAGTTTCAATGGAAAATCCTAGTAAAATAACCTCTTCGTGTTGGAAAAACCCGATAACTTAGACACTATGAGTAGTCTCATGAGAAAACTCAATCACTAGAGGTGAAAACTTAGTCACAAAGGAATTAGTTCCATGGGAAAACAAGTTCACCAGATGGGAAAACCTTTGCCACCGGATTAGTTTCAATGGCAAATCCGAGTAAAATAACCTCTTTGAGTGGGAAAAACTCGAAGACCAAGTCACTGTGATTAGTCTCATGAGAAAACTCAATCACAGGAGGTGAAAACATAGTCACTAAGGAATAAGTGCCATGGGTAAACTGCGTAACTGGATGGGAAATTCTTATTCACCAGACGAGTTTCAATGGCAAATCTTAGTAAAATAACCTCTTATTGTGGGAAAAATTCGAAAACCTTGTCCCTGTGAGTTGTCTCACGAGAAAACTCAATCACAAAAGGTGAAAACTTAGTCACTAAGGAATTAGTGCTATGGGAAAAATTTAGTCACCGGATGAGTTTCAATGGAAAATCCTAGTAAAATAACCTATTTGTGTGGGAAAAACTAGAAAATCTAGTAAATGTGACTAGTCTCTTGGGAAAACTCTGTCACAGGAGGTGAAAAATTAATCACTAAGGAACTAGTGCCATGGTAAAACATTACTCACCGGACGAGTTTCAATTGCAAATCTTAGTAAAATAACCTCTTGGTGTGGGAAAAACTCGAAGACCAAGTCACAGTGATTAGTCTCATGAGAAAACTAAGTAAACGGAGGTGAAAACTTAATCACTAAGGAATTAGTGCTATGGGAAAACTGAGTTACCGGATGGGAAAACCTTAGTCACCGAACAAGTTTTAATGGAGAATCCTAGTAAAATAACCTCTTCGTGTTGGAAAAACTCGATAACGTAGACACTATGAGTTGTCTCATGAGAAAATTGAATCACAGGAGGTGAGAACTTAGTCACTACGGAATTAGTGCCACGGGAAAACTGAGTTACCAGATGGGAAAACATTAGTCACCGGACCAGTTTCACTGGCAAATCCTAGGGAAATAACCTCTTGGTGAGGGAAAAAATCGAAGACCAAGTCACTGTGATTAGTCTCATGAGAAAACTAAGTCACCGGAGGTGAAAACATAATCACTAAGGAATTAGTGCTATGGGAAAACTGAGTTACCAGATTGGAAAACCTTAGTCACCGGACAAGTCTCAATGGAAAATCATAGTAAAATAACCTCTTCGTGTTGGAAAAACCCGATAACTTAGACACTATTAGTAGTCTCATGAGAAAACTCAATCACTAGAGGTGAAAACTTAGTCACAAAGGAATTAGTGCCATGGGAAAACAGGTTCACCAGATGGGAAAACCTTTGCCACCGGATTAGTTTCAATGGAAAATCCTAGTAAAATAACCTCTTTGAGTGGGAAAAACTCGATGACCAAGTCACTGTTATTAGTCTCATGAGAAAACTCAATCACAGGAGGTGAAAACATAGTCACTAAGGAATAAGTGCCATGGGTAAACTGCGTAACTGGATGGGAAATTCTTAGTCACCAGACGAGTTTCAATGGCAAATCTTAGTAAAATAACCTCTTATTGTGGGAAAAATTCGAAAACCTTGTCCCTGTGAGTTGTCTCACGAGAAAACTCAATCACAAAAGGTGAAAACTTAGTCACTAAGGAATTAGTGCTATGGGAAAAATTTAGTCACCGGATGAGTTTCAATGGTAAATCCTAGTAAAATAACCTATTTGTGTGGGAAAAACTAGAAAATCTAGTAAATGTGACTAGTCTCTTGGGAAAACTCTGTCACAGGAGGTGAAAAATTAATCACTAAGGAACTAGTGCCATGGGAAAACATTACTCACCGGACGAGTTTCAATTGCAAATCTTAGTAAAATAACCTCTTGGTGTGGGAAAAACTCGAAGACCAAGTCACAGTGATTAGTCTCATGAGAAAACTAAGTAAACGGAGGTGAAAACTTAATCACTAAGGAATTAGTGCTATGGGAAAACTGAGTTACCGGATGGGAAAACCTTAGTCACCGAACAAGTTTTAATGGAGAATCCTAGTAAAATAACCTCTTCGTGTTGGAAAAACTCGATAACGTAGACACTATGAGTTGTCTCATGAGAAAATTGAATCACAGGAGGTGAGAACTTAGTCACTACGGAATTAGTGCCACGGGAAAACTGAGTTACCAGATGGGAAAACATAAGTCACCGGACCAGTTTCACTAGCAAATCCTAGGGAAATAACCTCTTGGTGAGGGAAAAAATCGAAGACCAAGTCACTGTGATTAGTCTCATGAGAAAACTAAGTCACCGGAGGTGAAAACATAATCACTAAGGAATTAGTGCTATGGGAAAACTGAGTTACCAGATTGGAAAACCTTAGTCACCGGACAAGTCTCAATGGAAAATCATAGTAAAATAACCTCTTCGTGTTGGAAAAACCCGATAACTTAGACACTATTAGTAGTCTCATGAGAAAACTCAATCACTAGAGGTGAAAACTTAGTCACAAAGGAATTAGTGCCATGGGAAAACAGGTTCACCAGATGGGAAAACCTTTGCCACCGGATTAGTTTCAATGGAAAATCCTAGTAAAATAACCTCTTTGAGTGGGAAAAACTCGATGACCAAGTCACTGTTATTAGTCTCATGAGAAAACTCAATCACAGGAGGTGAAAACATAGTCACTAAGGAATAAGTGCCATGGGTAAACTGCGTAACTGGATGGGAAATTCTTAGTCACCAGACGAGTTTCAATGGCAAATCTTAGTAAAATAACCTCTTATTGTGGGAAAAACTCGAAAACCTTGTCCCTGTGAGTTGTCTCACGAGAAAACTCAATCACAAAAGGTGAAAACTTAGTCACTAAGGAATTAGTGCTATGGGAAAAATTTAGTCACCGGATGAGTTTCAATGGAAAATCCTAGTAAAATAACCTATTTGTGTGGGAAAAACTAGAAAATCTAGTAAATGTGACTAGTCTCTTGGGAAAACTCTGTCACAGGAGGTGAAAAATTAATCACTAAGGAACTAGTGCCATGGGAAAACATTACTCACCGGACGAGTTTCAATTGCAAATCTTAGTAAAATAACCTCTTGGTGTGGGAAAAACTCGAAGACCAAGTCACAGTGATTAGTCTCATGAGAAAACTAAGTAAACGGAGGTGAAAACTTAATCACTAAGGAATTAGTGCTATGGGAAAACTGAGTTACCGGATGGGAAAACCTTAGTCACCGAACAAGTTTTAATGGAGAATCCTAGTAAAATAACCTCTTCGTGTTGGAAAAACTCGATAACGTAGACACTATGAGTTGTCTCATGAGAAAATTGAATCACAGGAGGTGAGAACTTAGTCACTACGGAATTAGTGCCACGGGAAAACTGAGTTACCAGATGGGAAAACATTAGTCACCGGACCAGTTTCACTGGCAAATCCTAGGGAAATAACCTCTTGGTGATGGAAAAAATCGAAGACCAAGTCACTGTGATTAGTCTCATGAGAAAACTAAGTCACCGGAGGTGAAAACATAATCACTAAGGAATTAGTGCTATGGGAAAACTGAGTTACCAGATTGGAAAACCTTAGTCACCGGACAAGTCTCAATGGAAAATCATAGTAAAATAACCTCTTCGTGTTGGAAAAACCCGATAACTTAGACACTATTAGTAGTCTCATGAGAAAACTCAATCACTAGAGGTGAAAACTTAGTCACAAAGGAATTAGTGCCATGGGAAAACAGGTTCACCAGATGGGAAAACCTTTGCCACCGGATTAGTTTCAATGGAAAATCCTAGTAAAATAACCTCTTTGAGTGGGAAAAACTCGATGACCAAGTCACTGTTATTAGTCTCATGAGAAAACTCAATCACAGGAGGTGAAAACATAGTCACTAAGGAATAAGTGCCATGGGTAAACTGCGTAACTGGATGGGAAATTCTTAGTCACCAGACGAGTTTCAATGGCAAATCTTAGTAAAATAACCTCTTATTGTGGGAAAAACTCGAAAACCTTGTCCCTGTGAGTTGTCTCACGAGAAAACTCAATCACAAAAGGTGAAAACTTAGTCACTAAGGAATTAGTGCTATGGGAAAAATTTAGTCACCGGATGAGTTTCAATGGAAAATCCTAGTAAAATAACCTATTTGTGTGGGAAAAACTAGAAAATCTAGTAAATGTGACTAGTCTCTTGGGAAAACTCTGTCACAGGAGGTGAAAAATTAATCACTAAGGAACTAGTGCCATGGGAAAACATTACTCACCGGACGAGTTTCAATTGCAAATCTTAGTAAAATAACCTCTTGGTGTGGGAAAAACTCGAAGACCAAGTCACAGTGATTAGTCTCATGAGAAAACTAAGTCAACGGAGGTGAAAACTTAATCACTAAGGAATTAGTGCTATGGGAAAACTGAGTTACCGGATGGGAAAACCTTAGTCACCGGACAAGTTTTAATGGAGAATCCTAGTAAAATAACCTCTTCGTGTTGGAAAAACTCGATAACCTAGACACTATGAGTTGTCTCATGAGAAAATTGAATCACAGGAGGTGAAAACTTAGTCACTACGGAATTAGTGCCACGGGAAAACTGAGTTACCAGATGGGAAAACATTAGCCTCCGGACCAGTTTCACTGGCAAATCCTAGGGAAATAACCTCTTGGTGAGGGAAAAAATCGAAGACCAAGTCACTGTGATTAGTCTCATGAGAAAACTAAGTCACCGGAGGTGAAAACATAATCACTAAGGAATTAGTGCTATGGGAAAACTGAGTTACCAGATTGGAAAACCTTAGTCACCGGACAAGTTTCAATGGAAAATCCTAGTAAAATAACCTCCTCGTGTTGGAAAAACCCGATAACTTAGACACTATGAGTAGTCTCATGAGAAAACTCGATCACTAGAGGTGAAAACTTAGTCACAAAGGAATTAGTGCCATGGGAAAACAGGTTCACCAGATGGGAAAACCTTTGCCACCGGATTAGTTTCAATGGCAAATCCTAGTAAAATAACCTCTTTGAGTGGGAAAAACTCGAAGACCAAGTCACTGTGATTAGTCTCATGAGAAAACTCAATCACAGGAGGTGAAAACTTAGTCACTAAGGAATAAGTGCCATGGGTAAACTGCGTAACTGGTTGGGAAATTCTTAGTCACCAGACGAGTTTCAATGGCAAATCTTAGTAAAATAACCTCTTATTGTGGGAAAAACTCGAAAACCTTGTCCCTGTGAGTTGTCTCACGAGAAAACTCAATCACAAGTGGTGAAAACTTAGTCACTAAGGAATTAGTGCTATGGGAAAAATTTAGTCACGGGACGAGTTTCAATGGAAAATCCTAGTAAAATAACCTATTTGTGTGGGAAAAACTAGAAAATCTAGTAAATGTGACTAGTCTCTTGGGAAAACTCTGTCACAGGAGGTGAAAAATTAATCACTAAGGAATTAGTGCCATGGGAAAACATTACTCACCGGACGAGTTTCAATTGCAAATCTTAGTAAAATAACCTCTTGGTGTGGGAAAAACTCGAAGACCAAGTCACAGTGATTAGTCTCATGAGAAAACTAAGTCAACGGAGGTGAAAACTTAATCACTAAGGAATTAGTGCTTGGGAAAACTGAGTTACCGGATGGGAAAACCTTAGTCACCGGACAAGTTTTAATGGAGAATCCTAGTAAAATAACCTCTTCGTGTTGGAAAAACTCGATAACCTAGACACTATGAGTAGCCTCACGAGAAAATTGAATCACAGGAGGTGAAAACTTAGTCACTACGGAATTAGTGCCACCGGAAAACTGAGTTACCAGATGGGAAAACATTAGTCACCGGACCAGTTTCACTGGCAAATCCTAGTGAAATAACCTCTTGGTGAGGGAAAAAATCGAAGACCAAGTCACTGTGATTAGTCTCATGAGAAAACTAAGTCACCGGAGGTGAAAACATAATCACTAAGGAATTAGTGCTATGGGAAAACTGAGTTACCAGATGGGAAAACCTTAGTCACTGGACAAGTTTCAATGGAGAATCCTAGTAAAATAACCTCTTCGTGTTGGAAAAACTCGATAACGTAGACACTATGAGTTGTCTCATGAGAAAGTTGAATCACAGGAGGTGAGAACTTAGTCACAACGGAATTAGTGCCACGGGAAAACTGAGTTACCAGATGGGAAAACATTAGTCACCGGACCAGTTTCACTGGCAAATCCTAGGGAAATAACCTCTTGGTGAGGGAAAAAATCGAAGACCAAGTCACTGTGATTAGTCTCATGAGAAAACTAAGTCACCGGAGGTGAAAACATAATCACTAAGGAATTAGTGCTATGGGAAAACTGAGTTACCAGATTGGAAAACCTTAGTCACCGGACAAGTTTCAATGGAAAATCCTAGTAAAATAACCTCCTCGTGTTGGAAAAACCCGATAACTTAGACACTATGAGTAGTCTCATGAGAAAACTCGATCACTAGAGGTGAAAACTTAGTCACAAAGGAATTAGTGCCATGGGAAAACAGGTTCACCAGATGGGAAAACCTTTGCCACCGGAATAGTTTCAATGGCAAATCCTAGTAAAATAACCTCTTTGAGTGGGAAAAACTCGAAGACCAAGTCACTGTGATTAGTCTCATGAGAAAACTCAATCACAGGAGGTGAAAACTTAGTCACTAAGGAATAAGTGCCATGGGTAAACTGCGTAACTGATTGGGAAATTCTTAGTCACCAGACAAGTTTCAATGGCAAATCTTAGTAAAATAACCTCTTATTGTGGGAAAAACTCGAAAACCTTGTCCCTGTGAGTTGTCTCACGAGAAAACTCAATCACAAGAGGTGAAAACTTAGTCACTAAGGAATTAGTGCTATGGGAAAAATTTAGTCACGGGACGAGTTTCAATGGAAAATCCTAGTAAAATAACCAATTTGTGTGGGAAAAACTAGAAAATCTAGTAAATGTGACTAGTCTCTTGGGAAAACTCTGTCAAAGGAGGTGAAAAATTAATCACTAAGGAATTAGTGCCATGGGAAAACATTACTCACCGGACGAGTTTCAATTGCAAATCTTAGTAAAATAACCTCTTGGTGTGGGAAAAACTCGAAGACCAAGTCACAGTGATTAGTCTCATGAGAAAACTAAGTCAACGGAGGTGAAAACTTAATCACTAAGGAATTAGTGCTATGGGAAAACTAAGTTACCGGATGGAAAAACCTTAGTCACCGGACAAGTTTTAATGGAGAATCCTAGTAAAATAACCTCTTCGTGTTGGAAAAACTCGATAACCTAGACACTATGAGTAGTCTCACGAGAAAATTGAATCACAGGAGGTGAAAACTTAGTCACTACGGAATTAGTGCCACCGGAAAACTGAGTTACCAGATGGGAAAACATTAGTCACCGGACCAGTTTCACTGGCAAATCCTAGTGAAATAACCTCTTGGTGAGGGAAAAAATCGAAGACCAAGTCACTGTGATTAGTCTCATGAGAAAACTAAGTCACCGGAGGTGAAAACATAATCACTAAGGAATTAGTGCTATGGGAAAACTGAGTTACCAGATGGGAAAACCTTAGTCACCGGACAAGTTTTAATGGAAAATCCTAGTAAAATAACCTCTTCGTGTTGGAAAAACCCGATAACTTAGACACTATGAGTAGTCTCATGAGAAAACTGAATCACTAGAGGTGAAAACTTAGTCACAAAGGAATTAGTGCCATGGGAAAACAGGTTCACCAGATGGGAAAACCTTTGCCACCGGATTAGTTTCAATGGCAAATCCTAGTAAAATAACCTCTTTGAGTGGGAAAAACTCGAAGACCAAGTCACTGTGATTAGTCTCATGAGAAAACTGAATCACAGGAGGTGAAAACTTAGTCACTAAGGAATAAGTGCCATGGGTAAACTGCGTAACTGGATGGGAAATTCTTAGTCACCAGACGAGTTTCAATGGCAAATCTTAGTAAAATAACCTCTTATTGTGGGAAAAACTCGAAAACCTTGTCCCTGTGAGTTGTCTCACGAGAAAACTCAATCACAAGAGGTGAAAACTTAGTCACTAAGGAATTAGTGCTATGGGAAAAATTTAGTCACGGGACGAGTTTCAATGGAAAATCCTAGTAAAATAACCTATTTGTGTGGGAAAAACTAGAAAATCTAGTAAATGTGACTAGTCTCTTGGGAAAACTCTGTCACAGGAGGTGAAAAATTAATCACTAAGGAATTAGTGCCATGGGAAAACATTACTCACCGGACGAGTTTCAATTGCAAATCTTAGTAAAATAACCTCTTGGTGTGGGAAAAACTCGAAGACCAAGTCACAGTGATTAGTCTCATGAGAAAACTAAGTCAACGGAGGTGAAAACTTAATCACTAAGGAATTAGTGCTATGGGAAAACTGAGTTACCGGATGGGAAAACCATAGTCACCGGACATGTTTTAATGGAGTATCCTAGTAAAATAACCTCTTCGTGTTGGAAAAACTCGATAACCTAGACACTATGAGTAGTCTCACGAGAAAATTGAATCACAGGAGGTGAAAACTTAGTCACTACGGAATTAGTGCCACCGGAAAACTGAGTTACCAGATGGGAAAACATTAGTCACCGGACCAGTTTCACTGGCAAATCCTAGTGAAATAACCTCTTGGTGAGGGAAAAAATCGAAGACCAAGTCACTGTGATTAGTCTCATGAGAAAACTAAGTCGACGGAGGTGAAAACATAATCACTAAGGAATTAGTGCTATGGGAAAACTGAGTTACCAGATGGGAAAACCTTAGTCACCGGACATGTTTCAATGGAAAATCCTAGTAAAATAACCTCTTCGTGTTGGAAAAACTCGATAACCTAGACACTATAAGTTGTGTCATGAAAAAATTGAATCACAGGAGGTGAAAACTTAGTCACTACGGAATTAGTGCCACCGGAAAACTGAGTTACCAGATGGGAAAACATTAGTCACCGGACCAGTTTCACTGGAAAATCCTAGTGAAATAACCTCTTGGTGAGGGAAAAAATCGAAGACCAAGTCATTGTGATTAGTCTCATGAGAA
Source organism: Acmispon strigosus (assembly GCA_030819835.1). NCBI lineage: Eukaryota > Viridiplantae > Streptophyta > Magnoliopsida > Fabales > Fabaceae > Acmispon > Acmispon strigosus. The sequence continues at coordinate 16,945,929 of JAUAMA010000001.1, forward strand.
AACTAAGTCACCGGAGGTGAAAACATAATCACTAAGGAATTAGTGCTATGGGAAAACTGAGTTACCAGATGGGAAAACCTTAGTCACCGGACAAGTTTCAATGGAAAATCCTAGTAAAATAACCTCTTCGTGTTGGAAAAATCCCGATAACTTAGACACTATGAGTAGTCTCATGAGAAAACTGAATCACTAGAGGTGAAAACTTAGTCACAAAGGAATTAGTGCCATGGGAAAACAGGTTCACCAGATGGGAAAACCTTTGCCACCGGATTAGTTTCAATGGCAAATCCTAGTAAAATAACCTCTTTGAGTGGGAAAAACTCGAAGACCAAGTCACTGTGATTAGTCTCATGAGAAACCTTAATCACAGGAGGTGAAAACTTAGTCACTAAGGAATAAGTGCCATGGGTAAACTGCGTAACTGGATGGGAAATTCTTAGTCACCAGACGAGTTTCAATGGCAAATCTTAGTAAAATAACCTCTTATTGTGGGAAAAACTCGAAAACCTTGTCCCTGTGAGTTGTCTCACGAGAAAACTCAATCACAAGAGGTGAAAACTTAGTCACTAAGGAATTAGTGCTATGGGAAAAATTTAGTCACGGGACGAGTTTCAAAGGAAAATCCTAGTAAAATAACCTATTTGTGTGGGAAAAACTAGAAAATCTAGTAAATGTGACTAGTCTCTTGGGAAAACTCTGTCACAGGAGGTGAAAAATTAATCCCTAAGGAATTAGTGCCATGGGAAAACATTACTCACCGGACGAGTTTCAATTGCAAATCTTAGTAAAATAACCTCTTGGTGTGGGAAAAACTCGAAGACCAAGTCACAGTGATTAGTCTCATGAGAAAACTAAGTCACCGGAGGTGAAAACATAATCACTAAGGAATTAGTGCTATGGGAAAACTGAGTTACCAGATGGGAAAACCTTAGTCACCGGACAAGTTTCAATGGAAAATCCTAGTAAAATAACCTCTTCGTGTTGGAAAAACCCGATAACTTAGACACTATGAGTAGTCTCATGAGAAAACTGAATCACTAGAGGTGAAAACTTAGTCACAAAGGAATTAGTGCCATGGGAAAACAGGTTCAGCAGATGGGAAAACCTTTGCCACCGGATTAGTTTCAATGGCAAATCCTAGTAAAATAACCTCTTTGAGTGGGAAAAACTCGAAGACCAAGTCACTGTGATTAGTCTCATGAGAAAACTGAATCACAGGAGGTGAAAACTTAGTCACTAAGGAATAAGTGCCATGGGTAAACTGCGTAACTGGATGGGAAATTCTTAGTCACCAGACGAGTTTCAATGGCAAATCTTAGTAAAATAACCTCTTATTGTGGGAAAAACTCGAAAACCTTGTCCCTGTGAGTTGTCTCACGAGAAAACTCAATCACAAGAGGTGAAAACTTAGTCACTAAGGAATTAGTGCTATGGGAAAAATTTAGTCACGGGACGAGTTTCAATGGAAAATCCTAGTAAAATAACCTATTTGTGTGGGAAAAACTAGAAAATCTAGTAAATGTGACTAGTCTCTTGGGAAAACTCTGTCACAGGAGGTGAAAAATTAATCACTAAGGAATTAGTGCCATGGGAAAACATTACTCACCGGACGAGTTTCAATTGCAAATCTTAGTAAAATAACCTCTTGGTGTGGGAAAAACTCGAAGACCAAGTCACAGTGATTAGTCTCATGAGAAAACTAAGTCAACGGAGGTGAAAACTTAATCACTAAGGAATTAGTGCTATGGGAAAACTGAGTTACCGGATGGGAAAACCATAGTCACCGGACATGTTTTAATGGAGTATCCTAGTAAAATAACCTCTTCGTGTTGGAAAAACTCGATAACCTAGACACTATGAGTAGTCTCACGAGAAAATTGAATCACAGGAGGTGAAAACTTAGTCACTACGGAATTAGTGCCACCGGAAAACTGAGTTACCAGATGGGAAAACATTAGTCACCGGACCAGTTTCACTGGCAAATCCTAGTGAAATAACCTCTTGGTGAGGGAAAAAATCGAAGACCAAGTCACTGTGATTAGTCTCATGAGAAAACTAAGTCGACGGAGGTGAAAACATAATCACTAAGGAATTAGTGCTATGGGAAAACTGAGTTACCAGATGGGAAAACCTTAGTCACCGGACATGTTTCAATGGAAAATCCTAGTAAAATAACCTCTTCGTGTTGGAAAAACTCGATAACCTAGACACTATAAGTTGTGTCATGAAAAAATTGAATCACAGGAGGTGAAAACTTAGTCACTACGGAATTAGTGCCACCGGAAAACTGAGTTACCAGATGGGAAAACATTAGTCACCGGACCAGTTTCACTGGAAAATCCTAGTGAAATAACCTCTTGGTGAGGGAAAAAATCGAAGACCAAGTCATTGTGATTAGTCTCATGAGAAAACTAAGTCACCGGAGGTGAAAACATAATCACTAAGGAATTAGTGCTATGGGAAAACTGAGTTACCAGATGGGAAAACCTTAGTCACCGGACAAGTTTCAATGGAAAATCCTAGTAAAATAACCTCTTCGTGTTGGAAAAATCCCGATAACTTAGACACTATGAGTAGTCTCATGAGAAAACTGAATCACTAGAGGTGAAAACTTAGTCACAAAGGAATTAGTGCCATGGGAAAACAGGTTCACCAGATGGGAAAACCTTTGCCACCGGATTAGTTTCAATGGCAAATCCTAGTAAAATAACCTCTTTGAGTGGGAAAAACTCGAAGACCAAGTCACTGTGATTAGTCTCATGAGAAAACTTAATCACAGGAGGTGAAAACTTAGTCACTAAGGAATAAGTGCCATGGGTAAACTGCGTAACTGGATGGGAAATTCTTAGTCACCAGACGAGTTTCAATGGCAAATCTTAGTAAAATAACCTCTTATTGTGGGAAAAACTCGAAAACCTTGTCCCTGTGAGTTGTCTCACGAGAAAACTCAATCACAAGAGGTGAAAACTTAGTCACTAAGGAATTAGTGCTATGGGAAAAATTTAGTCACGGGACGAGTTTCAAAGGAAAATCCTAGTAAAATAACCTATTTGTGTGGGAAAAACTAGAAAATCTAGTAAATGTGACTAGTCTCTTGGGAAAACTCTGTCACAGGAGGTGAAAAATTAATCCCTAAGGAATTAGTGCCATGGGAAAACATTACTCACCGGACGAGTTTCAATTGCAAATCTTAGTAAAATAACCTCTTGGTGTGGGAAAAACTCGAAGACCAAGTCACAGTGATTAGTCTCATGAGAAAACTAAGTCAACGGAGGTGAAAACTTAATCACTAAGGAATTAGTGCTATGGGAAAACTGAGTTACCGGATGGGAAAACCTTAGTCACCGGACAAGTTTTAATGGAGAATCCTAGTAAAATAACCTCTTCGTGTTGGAAAAACTCGATAACCTAGACACTATAAGTTGTCTCATGAGAAAATTGAATCACAGGAGGTGAAAACTTAGTCACTACGGAATTAGTGCCACGGGAAAACTGAGTTACCAGATGGGAAAACATTAGTCACCGGACCAGTTTCACTGGCAAATCCTAGGGAAATAACCTCTTGGTGAGGGAAAAAATCGAAGACCAAGTCACTGTGATTAGTCTCATGAGAAAACTAAGTCACCGGAGGTGAAAACATAATCACTAAGGAATTAGTGCTATGGGAATACTGAGTTACCAGATGGGAAAACCTTAGCCACCGGACAAGTTTCAATGGAAAATCCTAGTAAAATAACCTCCTCGTGTTGGAAAAACCCGATAACTTAGACACTATGAGTAGTCTCATGAGAAAACTCCATCACTAGAGGTGAAAACTTAGTCACAAAGGAATTAGTGCCATGGGAAACAGGTTCACCAGATGGGAAAACCTTTGCCACCGGATTAGTTTCAATGGCAAATCCTAGTAAAATAACCTCTTTGAGTGGGAAAAACTCGAAGACCAAGTCACTGTGATTAGTCTCATGAGAAACCTCAATCACAAGAGGTGAAAACTTAGTCACTAAGGAATAAGTGCCATGGTTGGGAAATTCTTAGTCACCAGACGAGTTTCAATGGCAAATCTTAGTAAAATAACCTCTTATTGTGGGAAAAACTCGAAAACCTTGTCCCTGTGAGTTGTCTCACGAGAAAACTCAATCACAAGAGGTGAAAACTTAGTCACTAAGGAATTAGTGCTATGGGAAAAATTTAGTCACGGGACGAGTTTCAATGGAAAATCCTAGTAAAATAACCTATTTGTGTGGGAAAAACTAGAAAATCTAGTAAATGTGACTAGTCTCTTGGGAAAACTCTGTCACAGGAGGTGAAAAATTAATCACTAAGGAATTAGTGCCATGGGAAAACATTACTCACCGGACGAGTTTCAATTGCAAATCTTAGTAAAATAACCTCTTGCTGTGGGAAAAACTCGAAGACCAAGTCACAGTGATTAGTCTCATGAGAAAACTAAGTCAACGGAGGTGAAAACTTAATCACTAAGGAATTAGTGCTATGGGAAAACTGAGTTACCGGATGGGAAAACCATAGTCACCGGACATGTTTTAATGGAGTATCCTAGTAAAATAACCTCTTTGTGTTGGAAAAACTCGATAACCTAGACACTATGAGTAGTCTCACGAGAAAATTGAATCACAGGAGGTGAAAACTTAGTCACTACGGAATTAGTGCCACCGGAAAACTGAGTTACCAGATGGGAAAACATTAGTCACCGGACCAGTTTCACTGGCAAATCCTAGTGAAATAACCTCTTGGTGAGGGAAAAAATCGAAGACCAAGTCACTGTGATTAGTCTCATGAGAAAACTAAGTCGACGGAGGTGAAAACATAATCACTAAGGAATTAGTGCTATGGGAAAACTGAGTTACCAGATGGGAAAACCTTAGTCACCGGACATGTTTCAATGGAAAATCCTAGTAAAATAACCTCTTCGTGTTGGAAAAACCCGATAACTTAGACACTATGAGTAGGCTCATGAGAAAACTCGATCACTAGAGGTGAAAACTTAGTCACAAAGGAATTAGTGCCATGGGAGAACAGGTTCACCAGATGGGAAAACCTTTGCCACCGGATTAGTTTCAATGGCAAATCCTAGTAAAATAACCTCTTTGAGTGGGAAAAAGTCGAAGAGCAAGTCACTGTGATTAGTCTCATGAGAAAACTCAATCACAGGAGGTGAAAACTTAGTCACTAAGGAATAAGTGCCATGGGTAAACTGCGTAACTGGATGGGAAATTCTTAGTCACCAGACGAGTTTCAATGGCAAATCTTAGTAAAATAACCTCTTATTGTGGGAAAAACTCGAAAACCTTGTCCCTGTGAGTTGTCTCACGAGAAAACTCAATCACAAGAGGTGAAAACTTAGTCACTAAGGAATTAGTGCTATGGGAAAAATTTAGTCACGGGACGAGTTTCAATGGAAAATCCTAGTAAAATAACCTATTTGTGTGGGAAAAACTAGAAAATCTAGTAAATGTGACTAGTCTCTTGGGAAAACTCTGTCACAGGAGGTGAAAAATTAATCACTAAGGAATTAGTGCCATGGGAAAACATTACTCACCGGACGAGTTTCAATTGCAAATCTTAGTTAAATAACCTCTTGGTGTGGGAAAAACTCGAAGACCAAGTCACAGTGATTAGTCTCATGAGAAAACTAAGTCAACGGAGGTGAAAACTTAATCACTAAGGAATTAGTGCTATGGGAAAACTGAGTTACCGGATGGGAAAACCTTAGTCACCGGACAAGTTTTAATGGAGAATCCTAGTAAAATAACCTCTTCGTGTTGGAAAAACTCGATAACCTAGACACTATAAGTTGTCTCATGAGAAAATTGAATCACAGGAGGTGAAAACTTAGTCACTACGGAATTAGTGCCACGGGAAAACTGAGTGACCAGATGGGAAAACATTAGTCACCGGACCAGTTTCACTGGCAAATCCTAGGGAAATAACCTATTGGTGAGGGAAAAAATCGAAGACCAAGTCACTGTGATTAGTCTCATGAGAAAACTAAGTCACCGGAGGTGAAAACATAATCACTAAGGAATTGGTGCTATGGGAAAACTGAGTTACCAGATGGGAAAACCTTAGTCACCGGACAAGTTTCAATGGAAAATCCTAGTAAAATAACCTCCTCGTGTTGGAAAAACCCGATAACTTAGACACTATGAGTAGTCTCATGAGAAAACTCGGTCACTAGAGGTGAAAACTTAGTCACAAAGGAATTAGTGCCATGGGAAAACAGGTTCACCAGATGGGAAATCCTTTGCCACCGGATTAGTTTCAATGGCAAATCCTAGTAAAATAACCTCTTTGAGTGGGAAAAAGTCGAAGACCAAGTCACTGTGATTAGTCTCATGAGAAAACTCAATCACAGGAGGTGAAAACTTAGTCACTAAGGAATAAGTGCCATGGGTAAACTGCGTAACTGGTTGGGAAATTCTTAGTCACCGGACGAGTTTCAATGGCAAATCTTAGTAAAATAACCTCTTATTGTGGGAAAAACTCGAAAACCTTGTCCCTGTGAGTTGTCTCACGAGAAAACTCAATCACAAGAGGTGAAAACTTAGTCACTAAGGAATTAGTGCTATGGGAAAAATTTAGTCACGGGACGAGTTTCAATGGAAAATCCTAGTAAAATAACCTATTTGTGTGGGAAAAACTAGAAAATCTAGTAAATGTGACTAGTCTCTTGGGAAAACTCTGTCACAGGAGGTGAAAAATTAATCACTAAGGAATTAGTGCCATGGGAAAACATTACTCACCGGACGAGTTTCAATTGCAAATCTTAGTAAAATAACCTCTTGGTGTGGGAAAAACTCGAAGACCAAGTCACAGTGATTAGTCTCATGAGAAAACTAAGTCAACGGAGGTGAAAACTTAATCACTAAGGAATTAGTGCTATGGGAAAACTGGGTTACCGGATGGGAAAACCTTAGTCACCGGACAAGTTTTAATGGAGAATCCTAGTAAAATAACCTCTTCGTGTTGGAAAAACTCGATAACCTAGACACTATAAGTTGTGTCATGAAAAAATTGAATCACAGGAGGTGAAAACTTAGTCACTACGGAATTAGTGCCACCGGAAAACTGAGTTACCAGATGGGAAAACATTAGTCACCGGACCAGTTTCACTGGAAAATCCTAGTGAAATAACCTCTTGGTGAGGGAAAAAATCGAAGACCAAGTCACTGCGATTAGTCTCATGAGAAAACTAAGTCACCGGAGGTGAAAACATAATCACTAAGGAATTAGTGCTATGGGAAAACTGAGTTACCAGATAGGAAAACCTTAGTCACCGGACAAGTTTCAATGGAAAATCCTAGTAAAATAACCTCTTCGTGTTGGAAAAACCCGATAACTTAGACAATATGAGTAGTCTCATGAGAAAACTCGATCACTAGAGGTGAAAACTTAGTCACAAAGGAATTAGTGCCATGGGAAAACAGGTTCACCAGATGGGAAAACCTTTGCCACCGGATTAGTTTCAATGGCAAATCCTAGTAAAATAACCTCTTTGAGTGGGAAAAACTCGAAGACCAAGTCACTGTGATTAGTCTCATGAGAAAACTCAATCACAGGAGGTGAAAACTTAGTCACTAAGGAATAAGTGCCATGGGTAAACTGCGTAACTGGATGGGAAATTCTTAGTCACCAGACGAGTTTCAATGGCAAATCTTAGTAAAATAACCTCTTATTGTGGGAAAAACTCGAAAACCTTGTCCCTGTGAGTTGTCTCACGAGAAAACTCAATCACAAGAGGTGAAAACTTAGTCACTAAGGAATTAGTGCTATGGGAAAAATTTAGTCACGGGACGAGTTTCAATGGAAAATCCTAGTAAAATAACCTATTTGTGTGGGAAAAACTAGAAAATCTAGTAAATGTGACTAGTCTCTTGGGAAAACTCTGTCACAGGAGGTGAAAAATTAATCACTAAGGAATTAGTGCCATGGGAAAACATTAGTCACCGGACGAGTTTCAATTGCAAATCTTAGTAAAATAACCTCTTGGTGTGGGAAAAACTCGAAGACCAAGTCACAGTGATTAGTCTCATGAGAAAACTAAGTCAACGGAGGTGAAAGCTTAATCACTAAGGAATTAGTGCTATGGGAAAAAAGAGTTACTGGATGGGAAAACCTTAGTCACCGGACAAGTTTTAATGGAGAATCCTAGTAAAATAACCTCTTCGTGTTGGAAAAACTCGATAATCTAGACACTATGAGTAGTCTCACGAGAAAATTGAATCACAGGAGGTGAAAACTTAGTCACTACGGAATTAGTGCCACCGGAAAACTGAGTTACCAGATGGGAAAACATTAGTCACCGGACCAGTTTCACTGGAAAATCCTAGTGAAATAACCTCTTGGTGAGGGAAAAAATCGAAGACCAAGTCACTGTGATTAGTCTCATGAGAAAACTAAGTCACCGGAGGTGAAAACATAATCACTAAGGAATTAGTGCTATGGGAAAACTGAGTTACCAGATAGGAAAACCTTAGTCACCGGACAAGTTTCAATGGAAAATCCTAGTAAAATAACCTCTTCGTGTTGGAAAAACCCGATAACTTAGACACTATGAGTAGTCTCATGAGAAAACTCGATCACTAGAGGTGAAAACTTAGTCACAAAGGAATTAGTGCCATGGGAAAACAGGTTCACCAGATGGGAAAACCTTTGCCACCGGATTAGTTTCAATGGCAAATCCTAGTAAAATAACCTCTTTGAGTGGGAAAAACTCGAAGACCAAGTCACTGTGATTAGTCTCATGAGAAAACTCAATCACAGGAGGTGAAAACTTAGTCACTAAGGAATAAGTGCCATGGGTAAACTGCGTAACTGGATGGGAAATTCTTAGTCACCAGACGAGTTTCAATGGCAAATCTTAGTAAAATAACCTCTTATTGTGGGAAAAACTCGAAAACCTTGTCCCTGTGAGTTGTCTCACGAGAAAACTCAATCACAAGAGGTGAAAACTTAGTCACTAAGGAATTAGTGCTATGGGAAAAATTTAGTCACGGGACGAGTTTCAATGGAAAATCCTAGTAAAATAACCTATTTGTGTGGGAAAAACTAGAAAATCTAGTAAATGTGACTAGTCTCTTGGGAAAACTCTGTCACAGGAGGTGAAAAATTAATCACTAAGGAATTAGTGCCATGGGAAAACATTAGTCACCGGACGAGTTTCAATTGCAAATCTTAGTAAAATAACCTCTTGGTGTGGGAAAAACTCGAAGACCAAGTCACAGTGATTAGTCTCATGAGAAAACTAAGTCAACGGAGGTGAAAGCTTAATCACTAAGGAATTAGTGCTATGGGAAAAAAGAGTTACTGGATGGGAAAACCTTAGTCACCGGACAAGTTTTAATGGAGAATCCTAGTAAAATAACCTCTTCGTGTTGGAAAAACTCGATAATCTAGACACTATGAGTAGTCTCACGAGAAAATTGAATCACAGGAGGTGAAAACTTAGTCACTACGGAATTAGTGCCACCGGAAAACTGAGTTACCAGATGGGAAAACATTAGTCACCGGACCAGTTTCACTGGAAAATCCTAGTGAAATAACCTCTTGGTGAGGGAAAAAATCGAAGACCAAGTCACTGTGATTAGTCTCATGAGAAAACTAAGTCACCGGAGGTGAAAACATAATCACTAAGGAATTAGTGCTATGGGAAAACTGAGTTACCAGATAGGAAAACCTTAGTCACCGGACAAGTTTCAATGGAAAATCCTAGTAAAATAACCTCTTCGTGTTGGAAAAACCCGATAACTTAGACACTATGAGTAGTCTCATGAGAAAACTCGATCACTAGAGGTGAAAACTTAGTCACAAAGGAATTAGTGCCATGGGAAAACAGGTTCACCAGATGGGAAAACCTTTGCCACCGGATTAGTTTCAATGGCAAATCCTAGTAAAATAACCTCTTTGAGTGGGAAAAACTCGAAGACCAAGTCACTGTGATTAGTCTCATGAGAAAACTCAATCACAGGAGGTGAAAACTTAGTCACTAAGGAATAAGTGCCATGGGTAAACTGCGTAACTGGATGGGAAATTCTTAGTCACCAGACGAGTTTCAATGGCAAATCTTAGTAAAATAACCTCTTATTGTGGGAAAAACTCGAAAACCTTGTCCCTGTGAGTTGTCTCACGAGAAAACTAAATCACAAGAGGTGAAAACTTAGTCACTAAGGAATTAGTGCTATGGGGAAAATTTAGTCACGGGACGAGTTTCAATGGAAAATCCTAGTAAAATAACCTATTTGTGTGGGAAAAACTAGAAAATCTAGTAAATGTGACTAGTCTCTTGGGAAAACTCTGTCACAGGAGGTGAAAAATTAATCACTAAGGAATTAGTGCCATGGGAAAACATTACTCACCGGACGAGTTTCAATTGCAAATCTTAGTAAAATAACCTCTTGGTGTGGGAAAAACTCGAAGACCAAGTCACAGTGATTAGTCTCATGAGAAAACTAAGTCAACGGAGGTGAAAACTTAATCACTAAGGAATTAGTGCTATGGGAAAAAAGAGTTACCCGATGGGAAAACCTTAGTCACCGGACAAGTTTTAATGGAGAATCCTAGTAAAATAACCTCTTCGTGTTGGAAAAACTCGATAACCTACACACTATAAGTAGTCTCACGAGAAAATTGAATCACAGGAGGTGAAAACTTAGTCACTACGAAATTAGTGCCACCGGAAAACTGAGTTACCAGATGGGAAAACATTAGTCATCGGACCAGTTTCACTGGCAAATCCTAGTGAAATAACCTCTTGGTGGGGGAAAAAATCGAAGACCAAGTCACTGTGATTAGTCTCATGAGAAAACTAAGTCACCGGAGGTGAAAACATAATCACTAAGGATTTATTGCTATGGGAAAACTGAGTTACCAGATGGGAAAACCTAAGTCACCGGACAAGTTTCAATGGAAAATCCTAGTAAAATAACCTCTTCGTGTTGGAAAAATCCCGATAACTTAGACACTATGAGTAGTCTCATGAGAAAACTCGATCACTAGAGGTGAAAACTTAGTCACAAAGGAATTAGTGCCATGGGAAAACAGGTTCACCAGATGGGAAAACCTTTGCCACCGGATTAGTTTCAATGGCAAATCCTAGTAAAATAACCTCTTTGAGTGGGAAAAACTCGAAGACCAAGTCACTGTGATTAGTCTCATGAGAAAACTCAATCACAGGAGGTGAAAACTTAGTCACTAAGGAATAAGTGCCATGGGTAAACTGCGTAACTGGATGGGAAATTCTTAGTCACCAGACGAGTTTCAATGGCAAATCTTAGTAAAATAACCTCTTATTGTGGGAAAAACTCGAAAACCTTGTCCCTGTGAGTTGTCTCACGAGAAAACTAAATCACAAGAGGTGAAAACTTAGTCACTAAGGAATTAGTGCTATGGGGAAAATTTAGTCACGGGACGAGTTTCAATGGAAAATCCTAGTAAAATAACCTATTTGTGTGGGAAAAACTAGAAAATCTAGTAAATGTGACTAGTCTCTTGGGAAAACTCTGTCACAGGAGGTGAAAAATTAATCACTAAGGAATTAGTGCCATGGGAAAACATTACTCACCGGACGAGTTTCAATTGCAAATCTTAGTAAAATAACCTCTTGGTGTGGGAAAAACTCGAAGACCAAGTCACAGTGATTAGTCTCATGAGAAAACTAAGTCAACGGAGGTGAAAACTTAATCACTAAGGAATTAGTGCTATGGGAAAAAAGAGTTACCCGATGGGAAAACCTTAGTCACCGGACAAGTTTTAATGGAGAATCCTAGTAAAATAACCTCTTCGTGTTGGAAAAACTCGATAACCTACACACTATAAGTAGTCTCACGAGAAAATTGAATCACAGGAGGTGAAAACTTAGTCACTACGAAATTAGTGCCACCGGAAAACTGAGTTACCAGATGGGAAAACATTAGTCATCGGACCAGTTTCACTGGCAAATCCTAGTGAAATAACCTCTTGGTGGGGGAAAAAATCGAAGACCAAGTCACTGTGATTAGTCTCATGAGAAAACTAAGTCACCGGAGGTGAAAACATAATCACTAAGGATTTATTGCTATGGGAAAACTGAGTTACCAGATGGGAAAACCTAAGTCACCGGACAAGTTTCAATGGAAAATCCTAGTAAAATAACCTCTTCGTGTTGGAAAAATCCCGATAACTTAGACACTATGAGTAGTCTCATGAGAAAACTGAATCACTAGAGGTGAAAACTTAGTCACAAAGGAATTAGTGCCATGGGAAAACAGGTTCACCAGATGGGAAAACCTTTGCCACCGGATTAGTTTCAATGGCAAATCCTAGTAAAATAACCTCTTTGAGTGGGAAAAACTCGAAGACCAAGTCACTGTGATTAGTCTCATGAGAAAACTTAATCACAGGAGGTGAAAACTTAGTCACTAAGGAATAAGTGCCATGGGTAAACTGCGTAACTGGATGGGAAATTCTTAGTCACCAGACGAGTTTCAATGGCAAATCTTAGTAAAATAACCTCTTATTGTGGGAAAAACTCGAAAACCTTGTCCCTGTGAGTTGTCTCACGAGAAAACTCAATCACAAGAGGTGAAAACTTAGTCACTAAGGAATTAGTGCTATGGGAAAAATTTAGTCACGGGACGAGTTTCAATGGAAAATCCTAGTAAAATAACCTATTTGTGTGGGAAAAACTAGAAAATCTAGTAAATGTGACTAGTCTCTTGGGAAAACTCTGTCACAGGAGGTGAAAAATTAATCACTAAGGAATTAGTGCCATGGGAAAACATTAGTCACCGGACGAGTTTCAATTGCAAATCTTAGTAAAATAACCTCTTGGTGTGGGAAAAACTCGAAGACCAAGTCACAGTGATTAGTCTCATGAGAAAACTAAGTCAACGGAGGTGAAAGCTTAATCACTAAGGAATTAGTGCTATGGGAAAAAAGAGTTACTGGATGGGAAAACCTTAGTCACCGGACAAGTTTTAATGGAGAATCCTAGTAAAATAACCTCTTCGTGTTGGAAAAACTCGATAATCTAGACACTATGAGTAGTCTCACGAGAAAATTGAATCACAGGAGGTGAAAACTTAGTCACTACGGAATTAGTGCCACCGGAAAACTGAGTTACCAGATGGGAAAACATTAGTCACCGGACCAGTTTCACTGGAAAATCCTAGTGAAATAACCTCTTGGTGAGGGAAAAAATCGAAGACCAAGTCACTGTGATTAGTCTCATGAGAAAACTAAGTCACCGGAGGTGAAAACATAATCACTAAGGAATTAGTGCTATGGGAAAACTGAGTTACCAGATAGGAAAACCTTAGTCACCGGACAAGTTTCAATGGAAAATCCTAGTAAAATAACCTCTTCGTGTTGGAAAAACCCGATAACTTAGACACTATGAGTAGTCTCATGAGAAAACTCGATCACTAGAGGTGAAAACTTAGTCACAAAGGAATTAGTGCCATGGGAAAACAGGTTCACCAGATGGGAAAACCTTTGCCACCGGATTAGTTTCAATGGCAAATCCTAGTAAAATAACCTCTTTGAGTGGGAAAAACTCGAAGACCAAGTCACTGTGATTAGTCTCATGAGAAAACTCAATCACAGGAGGTGAAAACTTAGTCACTAAGGAATAAGTGCCATGGGTAAACTGCGTAACTGGATGGGAAATTCTTAGTCACCAGACGAGTTTCAATGGCAAATCTTAGTAAAATAACCTCTTATTGTGGGAAAAACTCGAAAACCTTGTCCCTGTGAGTTGTCTCACGAGAAAACTAAATCACAAGAGGTGAAAACTTAGTCACTAAGGAATTAGTGCTATGGGGAAAATTTAGTCACGGGACGAGTTTCAATGGAAAATCCTAGTAAAATAACCTATTTGTGTGGGAAAAACTAGAAAATCTAGTAAATGTGACTAGTCTCTTGGGAAAACTCTGTCACAGGAGGTGAAAAATTAATCACTAAGGAATTAGTGCCATGGGAAAACATTACTCACCGGACGAGTTTCAATTGCAAATCTTAGTAAAATAACCTCTTGGTGTGGGAAAAACTCGAAGACCAAGTCACAGTGATTAGTCTCATGAGAAAACTAAGTCAACGGAGGTGAAAACTTAATCACTAAGGAATTAGTGCTATGGGAAAAAAGAGTTACCCGATGGGAAAACCTTAGTCACCGGACAAGTTTTAATGGAGAATCCTAGTAAAATAACCTCTTCGTGTTGGAAAAACTCGATAACCTACACACTATAAGTAGTCTCACGAGAAAATTGAATCACAGGAGGTGAAAACTTAGTCACTACGAAATTAGTGCCACCGGAAAACTGAGTTACCAGATGGGAAAACATTAGTCATCGGACCAGTTTCACTGGCAAATCCTAGTGAAATAACCTCTTGGTGGGGGAAAAAATCGAAGACCAAGTCACTGTGATTAGTCTCATGAGAAAACTAAGTCACCGGAGGTGAAAACATAATCACTAAGGATTTATTGCTATGGGAAAACTGAGTTACCAGATGGGAAAACCTAAGTCACCGGACAAGTTTCAATGGAAAATCCTAGTAAAATAACCTCTTCGTGTTGGAAAAATCCCGATAACTTAGACACTATGAGTAGTCTCATGAGAAAACTGAATCACTAGAGGTGAAAACTTAGTCACAAAGGAATTAGTGCCATGGGAAAACAGGTTCACCAGATGGGAAAACCTTTGCCACCGGATTAGTTTCAATGGCAAATCCTAGTAAAATAACCTCTTTGAGTGGGAAAAACTCGAAGACCAAGTCACTGTGATTAGTCTCATGAGAAAACTTAATCACAGGAGGTGAAAACTTAGTCACTAAGGAATAAGTGCCATGGGTAAACTGCGTAACTGGATGGGAAATTCTTAGTCACCAGACGAGTTTCAATGGCAAATCTTAGTAAAATAACCTCTTATTGTGGGAAAAACTCGAAAACCTTGTCCCTGTGAGTTGTCTCACGAGAAAACTCAATCACAAGAGGTGAAAACTTAGTCACTAAGGAATTAGTGCTATGGGAAAAATTTAGTCACGGGACGAGTTTCAATGGAAAATCCTAGTAAAATAACCTATTTGTGTGGGAAAAACTAGAAAATCTAGTAAATGTGACTAGTCTCTTGGGAAAACTCTGTCACAGGAGGTGAAAAATTAATCACTAAGGAATTAGTGCCATGGGAAAACATTAGTCACCGGACGAGTTTCAATTGCAAATCTTAGTAAAATAACCTCTTGGTGTGGGAAAAACTCGAAGACCAAGTCACAGTGATTAGTCTCATGAGAAAACTAAGTCAACGGAGGTGAAAGCTTAATCACTAAGGAATTAGTGCTATGGGAAAAAAGAGTTACTGGATGGGAAAACCTTAGTCACCGGACAAGTTTTAATGGAGAATCCTAGTAAAATAACCTCTTCGTGTTGGAAAAACTCGATAATCTAGACACTATGAGTAGTCTCACGAGAAAATTGAATCACAGGAGGTGAAAACTTAGTCACTACGGAATTAGTGCCACCGGAAAACTGAGTTACCAGATGGGAAAACATTAGTCACCGGACCAGTTTCACTGGAAAATCCTAGTGAAATAACCTCTTGGTGAGGGAAAAAATCGAAGACCAAGTCACTGTGATTAGTCTCATGAGAAAACTAAGTCACCGGAGGTGAAAACATAATCACTAAGGAATTAGTGCTATGGGAAAACTGAGTTACCAGATAGGAAAACCTTAGTCACCGGACAAGTTTCAATGGAAAATCCTAGTAAAATAACCTCTTCGTGTTGGAAAAACCCGATAACTTAGACACTATGAGTAGTCTCATGAGAAAACTCGATCACTAGAGGTGAAAACTTAGTCACAAAGGAATTAGTGCCATGGGAAAACAGGTTCACCAGATGGGAAAACCTTTGCCACCGGATTAGTTTCAATGGCAAATCCTAGTAAAATAACCTCTTTGAGTGGGAAAAACTCGAAGACCAAGTCACTGTGATTAGTCTCATGAGAAAACTCAATCACAGGAGGTGAAAACTTAGTCACTAAGGAATAAGTGCCATGGGTAAACTGCGTAACTGGATGGGAAATTCTTAGTCACCAGACGAGTTTCAATGGCAAATCTTAGTAAAATAACCTCTTATTGTGGGAAAAACTCGAAAACCTTGTCCCTGTGAGTTGTCTCACGAGAAAACTAAATCACAAGAGGTGAAAACTTAGTCACTAAGGAATTAGTGCTATGGGGAAAATTTAGTCACGGGACGAGTTTCAATGGAAAATCCTAGTAAAATAACCTATTTGTGTGGGAAAAACTAGAAAATCTAGTAAATGTGACTAGTCTCTTGGGAAAACTCTGTCACAGGAGGTGAAAAATTAATCACTAAGGAATTAGTGCCATGGGAAAACATTACTCACCGGACGAGTTTCAATTGCAAATCTTAGTAAAATAACCTCTTGGTGTGGGAAAAACTCGAAGACCAAGTCACAGTGATTAGTCTCATGAGAAAACTAAGTCAACGGAGGTGAAAACTTAATCACTAAGGAATTAGTGCTATGGGAAAAAAGAGTTACCCGATGGGAAAACCTTAGTCACCGGACAAGTTTTAATGGAGAATCCTAGTAAAATAACCTCTTCGTGTTGGAAAAACTCGATAACCTACACACTATAAGTAGTCTCACGAGAAAATTGAATCACAGGAGGTGAAAACTTAGTCACTACGAAATTAGTGCCACCGGAAAACTGAGTTACCAGATGGGAAAACATTAGTCATCGGACCAGTTTCACTGGCAAATCCTAGTGAAATAACCTCTTGGTGGGGGAAAAAATCGAAGACCAAGTCACTGTGATTAGTCTCATGAGAAAACTAAGTCACCGGAGGTGAAAACATAATCACTAAGGATTTATTGCTATGGGAAAACTGAGTTACCAGATGGGAAAACCTAAGTCACCGGACAAGTTTCAATGGAAAATCCTAGTAAAATAACCTCTTCGTGTTGGAAAAATCCCGATAACTTAGATACTATGAGTAGTCTCATGAGAAAACTGAATCACTAGAGGTGAAAACTTAGTCACAAAGGAATTAGTGCCATGGGAAAACAGGTTCACCAGATGGGAAAACCTTTGCCACCGGATTAGTTTCAATGGCAAATCCTAGTAAAATAACCTCTTTGAGTGGGAAAAACTCGAAGACCAAGTCACTGTGATTAGTCTCATGAGAAAACTTAATCACAGGAGGTGAAAACTTAGTCACTAAGGAATAAGTGCCATGGGTAAACTGCGTAACTGGATGGGAAATTCTTAGTCACCAGACGAGTTTCAATGGCAAATCTTAGTAAAATAACCTCTTATTGTGGGAAAAACTCGAAAACCTTGTCCCTGTGAGTTGTCTCATGAGAAAACTCAATCACAAGAGGTGAAAACTTAGTCACTAAGGAATTAGTGCTATGGGAAAAATTTAGTCACGGGACGAGTTTCAAAGGAAAATCCTAGTAAAATAACCTATTTGTGTGGGAAAAACTAGAAAATCTAGTAAATGTGACTAGTCTCTTGGGAAAACTCTGTCACAGGAGGTGAAAAATTAATCCCTAAGGAATTAGTGCCATGGGAAAACATTACTCACCGGACGAGTTTCAATTGCAAATCTTAGTAAAATAACCTCTTGGTGTGGGAAAAACTCGAAGACCAAGTCACAGTGATTAGTCTCATGAGAAAACTAAGTCAACGGAGGTGAAAACTTAATCACTAAGGAATTAGTGCTATGGGAAAACTGAGTTACCGGATGGGAAAACCTTAGTCACCGGACAAGTTTTAATGGAGAATCCTAGTAAAATAACCTCTTCGTGTTGGAAAAACTCGATAACCTAGACACTATAAGTTGTCTCATGAGAAAATTGAATCACAGGAGGTGAAAACTTAGTCACTACGGAATTAGTGCCACGGGAAAACTGAGTTACCAGATGGGAAAACATTAGTCACCGGACCAGTTTCACTGGCAAATCCTAGGGAAATAACCTCTTGGTGAGGGAAAAAATCGAAGACCAAGTCACTGTGATTAGTCTCATGAGAAAACTAAGTCACCGGAGGTGAAAACATAATCACTAAGGAATTAGTGCTATGGGAATACTGAGTTACCAGATGGGAAAACCTTAGCCACCGGACAAGTTTCAATGGAAAATCCTAGTAAAATAACCTCCTCGTGTTGGAAAAACCCGATAACTTAGACACTATGAGTAGTCTCATGAGAAAACTCCATCACTAGAGGTGAAAACTTAGTCACAAAGGAATTAGTGCCATGGGAAACAGGTTCACCAGATGGGAAAACCTTTGCCACCGGATTAGTTTCAATGGCAAATCCTAGTAAAATAACCTCTTTGAGTGGGAAAAACTCGAAGACCAAGTCACTGTGATTAGTCTCATGAGAAACCTCAATCACAAGAGGTGAAAACTTAGTCACTAAGGAATAAGTGCCATGGTTGGGAAATTCTTAGTCACCAGACGAGTTTCAATGGCAAATCTTAGTAAAATAACCTCTTATTGTGGGAAAAACTCGAAAACCTTGTCCCTGTGAGTTGTCTCACGAGAAAACTCAATCACAAGAGGTGAAAACTTAGTCACTAAGGAATTAGTGCTATGGGAAAAATTTAGTCACGGGACGAGTTTCAATGGAAAATCCTAGTAAAATAACCTATTTGTGTGGGAAAAACTAGAAAATCTAGTAAATGTGACTAGTCTCTTGGGAAAACTCTGTCACAGGAGGTGAAAAATTAATCACTAAGGAATTAGTGCCATGGGAAAACATTACTCACCGGACGAGTTTCAATTGCAAATCTTAGTAAAACAACCTCTTGGTGTGGGAAAAACTCGAAGACCAAGTCACAGTGATTAGTCTCATGAGAAAACTAAGTCAACGGAGGTGAAAACTTAATCACTAAGGAATTAGTGCTATGGGAAAACTGAGTTACCGGATGGGAAAACCATAGTCACCGGACATGTTTTAATGGAGTATCCTAGTAAAATAACCTCTTTGTGTTGGAAAAACTCGATAACCTAGACACTATGAGTAGTCTCACGAGAAAATTGAATCACAGGAGGTGAAAACTTAGTCACTACGGAATTAGTGCCACCGGAAAACTGAGTTACCAGATGGGAAAACATTAGTCACCGGACCAGTTTCACTGGCAAATCCTAGTGAAATAACCTCTTGGTGAGGGAAAAAATCGAAGACCAAGTCACTGTGATTAGTCTCATGAGAAAACTAAGTCGACGGAGGTGAAAACATAATCACTAAGGAATTAGTGCTATGGGAAAACTGAGTTACCAGATGGGAAAACCTTAGTCACCGGACATGTTTCAATGGAAAATCCTAGTAAAATAACCTCTTCGTGTTGGAAAAACCCGATAACTTAGACACTATGAGTAGGCTCATGAGAAAACTCGATCACTAGAGGTGAAAACTTAGTCACAAAGGAATTAGTGCCATGGGAGAACAGGTTCACCAGATGGGAAAACCTTTGCCACCGGATTAGTTTCAATGGCAAATCCTAGTAAAATAACCTCTTTGAGTGGGAAAAAGTCGAAGAGCAAGTCACTGTGATTAGTCTCATGAGAAAACTCAATCACAGGAGGTGAAAACTTAGTCACTAAGGAATAAGTGCCATGGGTAAACTGCGTAACTGGATGGGAAATTCTTAGTCACCAGACGAGTTTCAATGGCAAATCTTAGTAAAATAACCTCTTATTGTGGGAAAAACTCGAAAACCTTGTCCCTGTGAGTTGTCTCACGAGAAAACTCAATCACAAGAGGTGAAAACTTAGTCACTAAGGAATTAGTGCTATGGGAAAAATTTAGTCACGGGACGAGTTTCAATGGAAAATCCTAGTAAAATAACCTATTTGTGTGGGAAAAACTAGAAAATCTAGTAAATGTGACTAGTCTCTTGGGAAAACTCTGTCACAGGAGGTGAAAAATTAATCACTAAGGAATTAGTGCCATGGGAAAACATTACTCACCGGACGAGTTTCAATTGCAAATCTTAGTTAAATAACCTCTTGGTGTGGGAAAAACTCGAAGACCAAGTCACAGTGATTAGTCTCATGAGAAAACTAAGTCAACGGAGGTGAAAACTTAATCACTAAGGAATTAGTGCTATGGGAAAACTGAGTTACCGGATGGGAAAACCTTAGTCACCGGACAAGTTTTAATGGAGAATCCTAGTAAAATAACCTCTTCGTGTTGGAAAAACTCGATAACCTAGACACTATAAGTTGTCTCATGAGAAAATTGAATCACAGGAGGTGAAAACTTAGTCACTACGGAATTAGTGCCACGGGAAAACTGAGTGACCAGATGGGAAAACATTAGTCACCGGACCAGTTTCACTGGCAAATCCTAGGGAAATAACCTATTGGTGAGGGAAAAAATCGAAGACCAAGTCACTGTGATTAGTCTCATGAGAAAACTAAGTCACCGGAGGTGAAAACATAATCACTAAGGAATTGGTGCTATGGGAAAACTGAGTTACCAGATGGGAAAACCTTAGTCACCGGACAAGTTTCAATGTAAAATCCTAGTAAAATAACCTCCTCGTGTTGGAAAAACCCGATAACTTAGACACTATGAGTAGTCTCATGAGAAAACTCGGTCACTAGAGGTGAAAACTTAGTCACAAAGGAATTAGTGCCATGGGAAAACAGGTTCACCAGATGGGAAAACCTTTGCCACCGGATTAGTTTCAATGGCAAATCCTAGTAAAATAACCTCTTTGAGTGGGAAAAAGTCGAAGACCAAGTCACTGTGATTAGTCTCATGAGAAAACTCAATCACAGGAGGTGAAAACTTAGTCACTAAGGAATAAGTGCCATGGGTAAACTGCGTAACTGGTTGGGAAATTCTTAGTCACCGGACGAGTTTCAATGGCAAATCTTAGTAAAATAACCTCTTATTGTGGGAAAAACTCGAAAACCTTGTCCCTGTGAGTTGTCTCACGAGAAAACTCAATCACAAGAGGTGAAAACTTAGTCACTAAGGAATTAGTGCTATGGGAAAAATTTAGTCACGGGACGAGTTTCAATGGAAAATCCTAGTAAAATAACCTATTTGTGTGGGAAAAACTAGAAAATCTAGTAAATGTGACTAGTCTCTTGGGAAAACTCTGTCACAGGAGGTGAAAAATTAATCACTAAGGAATTAGTGCCATGGGAAAACATTACTCCTCGGACGAGTTTCAATTGCAAATCTTAGTAAAATAACCTCTTGGTGTGGGAAAAACTCGAAGACCAAGTCACAGTGATTAGTCTCATGAGAAAACTAAGTCAACGGAGGTGAAAACTTAATCACTAAGGAATTAGTGCTATGGGAAAACTGGGTTACCGGATGGGAAAACCTTAGTCACCGGACAAGTTTTAATGGAGAATCCTAGTAAAATAACCTCTTCGTGTTGGAAAAACTCGATAACCTAGACACTATAAGTTGTGTCATGAAAAAATTGAATCACAGGAGGTGAAAACTTAGTCACTACGGAATTAGTGCCACCGGAAAACTGAGTTACCAGATGGGAAAACATTAGTCACCGGACCAGTTTCACTGGAAAATCCTAGTGAAATAACCTCTTGGTGAGGGAAAAAATCGAAGACCAAGTCACTGCGATTAGTCTCATGAGAAAACTAAGTCACCGGAGGTGAAAACATAATCACTAAGGAATTAGTGCTATGGGAAAACTGAGTTACCAGATAGGAAAACCTTAGTCACCGGACAAGTTTCAATGGAAAATCCTAGTAAAATAACCTCTTCGTGTTGGAAAAACCCGATAACTTAGACAATATGAGTAGTCTCATGAGAAAACTCGATCACTAGAGGTGAAAACTTAGTCACAAAGGAATTAGTGCCATGGGAAAACAGGTTCACCAGATGGGAAAACCTTTGCCACCGGATTAGTTTCAATGGCAAATCCTAGTAAAATAACCTCTTTGAGTGGGAAAAACTCGAAGACCAAGTCACTGTGATTAGTCTCATGAGAAAACTCAATCACAGGAGGTGAAAACTTAGTCACTAAGGAATAAGTGCCATGGGTAAACTGCGTAACTGGATGGGAAATTCTTAGTCACCAGACGAGTTTCAATGGCAAATCTTAGTAAAATAACCTCTTATTGTGGGAAAAACTCGAAAACCTTGTCCCTGTGAGTTGTCTCACGAGAAAACTCAATCACAAGAGGTGAAAACTTAGTCACTAAGGAATTAGTGCTATGGGAAAAATTTAGTCACGGGACGAGTTTCAATGGAAAATCCTAGTAAAATAACCTATTTGTGTGGGAAAAACTAGAAAATCTAGTAAATGTGACTAGTCTCTTGGGAAAACTCTGTCACAGGAGGTGAAAAATTAATCACTAAGGAATTAGTGCCATGGGAAAACATTAGTCACCGGACGAGTTTCAATTGCAAATCTTAGTAAAATAACCTCTTGGTGTGGGAAAAACTCGAAGACCAAGTCACAGTGATTAGTCTCATGAGAAAACTAAGTCAACGGAGGTGAAAACTTAATCACTAAGGAATTAGTGCTATGGGAAAAAAGAGTTACTGGATGGGAAAACCTTAGTCACCGGACAAGTTTTAATGGAGAATCCTAGTAAAATAACCTCTTCGTGTTGGAAAAACTCGATAATCTAGACACTATGAGTAGTCTCACGAGAAAATTGAATCACAGGAGGTGAAAACTTAGTCACTACGGAATTAGTGCCACCGGAAAACTGAGTTACCAGATGGGAAAACATTAGTCACCGGACCAGTTTCACTGGAAAATCCTAGTGAAATAACCTCTTGGTGAGGGAAAAAATCGAAGACCAAGTCACTGTGATTAGTCTCATGAGAAAACTAAGTCACCGGAGGTGAAAACATAATCACTAAGGAATTAGTGCTATGGGAAAACTGAGTTACCAGATAGGAAAACCTTAGTCACCGGACAAGTTTCAATGGAAAATCCTAGTAAAATAACCTCTTCGTGTTGGAAAAACCCGATAACTTAGACACTATGAGTAGTCTCATGAGAAAACTCGATCACTAGAGGTGAAAACTTAGTCACAAAGGAATTAGTGCCATGGGAAAACAGGTTCACCAGATGGGAAAACCTTTGCCACCGGATTAGTTTCAATGGCAAATCCTAGTAAAATAACCTCTTTGAGTGGGAAAAACTCGAAGACCAAGTCACTGTGATTAGTCTCATGAGAAAACTCAATCACAGGAGGTGAAAACTTAGTCACTAAGGAATAAGTGCCATGGGTAAACTGCGTAACTGGATGGGAAATTCTTAGTCACCAGACGAGTTTCAATGGCAAATCTTAGTAAAATAACCTCTTATTGTGGGAAAAACTCGAAAACCTTGTCCCTGTGAGTTGTCTCACGAGAAAACTAAATCACAAGAGGTGAAAACTTAGTCACTAAGGAATTAGTGCTATGGGGAAAATTTAGTCACGGGACGAGTTTCAATGGAAAATCCTAGTAAAATAACCTATTTGTGTGGGAAAAACTAGAAAATCTAGTAAATGTGACTAGTCTCTTGGGAAAACTCTGTCACAGGAGGTGAAAAATTAATCACTAAGGAATTAGTGCCATGGGAAAACATTACTCACCGGACGAGTTTCAATTGCAAATCTTAGTAAAATAACCTCTTGGTGTGGGAAAAACTCGAAGACCAAGTCACAGTGATTAGTCTCATGAGAAAACTAAGTCAACGGAGGTGAAAACTTAATCACTAAGGAATTAGTGCTATGGGAAAAAAGAGTTACCCGATGGGAAAACCTTAGTCACCGGACAAGTTTTAATGGAGAATCCTAGTAAAATAACCTCTTCGTGTTGGAAAAACTCGATAACCTACACACTATAAGTAGTCTCACGAGAAAATTGAATCACAGGAGGTGAAAACTTAGTCACTACGAAATTAGTGCCACCGGAAAACTGAGTTACCAGATGGGAAAACATTAGTCATCGGACCAGTTTCACTGGCAAATCCTAGTGAAATAACCTCTTGGTGGGGGAAAAAATCGAAGACCAAGTCACTGTGATTAGTCTCATGAGAAAACTAAGTCACCGGAGGTGAAAACATAATCACTAAGGATTTATTGCTATGGGAAAACTGAGTTACCAGATGGGAAAACCTTAGTCACCGGACAAGTTTCAATGGAAAATCCTAGTAAAATAACCTACTCGTGTTGGAAAAACCCGATAACTTAGACACTATGAGTAGTCTCATGAGAAAACTCGATCACTAGAGGTGAAAACTTAGTCACAAAGGAATTAGTCCCATGGGAAAACAGGTTCACCAGATGGGAAAACCTTTGCCACCGGATTAGTTTCAATGGCAAATCCTAGTAAAATAGCCTCTTTGAGTGGGAAAAAGTCGAAGACCAAGTCACTGTGATTAGTCTCATGAGAAAACTCAATCACAGGAGGTGAAAACTTAGTCACTAAGGAATAAGTGCCATGGGTAAACTGCGTAACTGGTTGGGAAATTCTTAGTCACCAGACGAGTTTCAATGGCAAATCTTAGTAAAATAACCTCTTATTGTGGGAAAAACTCGAAAACCTTGTCCCTGTGAGTTGTCTCACGAGAAAACTCAATCACAAGAGGTGAAAACTTAGTCACTAAGGAATTAGTGCTATGGGAAAAATTTAGTCACGGGACGAGTTTCAATGGAAAATCCTAGTAAAATAACCTATTTGTGTGGGAAAAACTAGAAAATCTAGTAAATGTGACTAGTCTCTTGGGAAAACTCTGTCACAGGAGGTGAAAAATTAATCACTAAGGAATTAGTGCCATGGGAAAACATTACTCCTCGGACGAGTTTCAATTGCAAATCTTAGTAAAATAACCTCTTGGTGTGGGAAAAACTCGAAGACCAAGTCACAGTGATTAGTCTCATGAGAAAACTAAGTCAACGGAGGTGAAAACTTAATCACTAAGGAATTAGTGCTATGGGAAAACTGGGTTACCGGATGGGAAAACCTTAGTCACCGGACAAGTTTTAATGGAGAATCCTAGTAAAATAACCTCTTCGTGTTGGAAAAACTCGATAACCTAGACACTATAAGTTGTGTCATGAAAAAATTGAATCACAGGAGGTGAAAACTTAGTCACTACGGAATTAGTGCCACCGGAAAACTGAGTTACCAGATGGGAAAACATTAGTCACCGGACCAGTTTCACTGGCAAATCCTAGTGAAATAACCTCTTGGTGAGGGAAAAAATCGAAGACTAAGTCACTGTAATTAGTCTCATGAGAAAACTAAGTCACCGGAGGTGAAAACATAATCACTAAGGAATTAGTGCTATGGGAAAACTGAGTTACCAGATGGGAAAACCTTAGTCACCGGACAAGTTTCAATGGAAAATCCTAGTAAAATAACCTCTTCGTGTTGGAAAAACCCGATAACTTAGACACTATGAGTAGTCTCATGAGAAAACTCAATCACTAGAGGTGAAAACTTAGTCACAAAGGAATTAGTGTCATGGGAAAACAGGTTCACCAGATGGGAAAACCTTTGCCACCGGATTAGTTTCAATGGTAAATCCTAGTAAAATAACCTCTTTGAGTGGGAAAAACTCGAAGACCAAGTCACTGTGATTAGTCTCATGAGAAAACTCAATCACAGGAGGTGAAAACTTAGTCACTAAGGAAAATTTTAGTAAAATAACCTCTTATTGTGGGAAAAACTCGAAAACCTTGTCCCTGTGAGTTGTCTCACGAGAAAACTCAATCACAAGAGGTGAAAACTTAGTCACTAAGGAATTAGTGCTGTGGGAAAAATTTAGTCACGGGACGAGTTTCAATGGAAAATCCTAGTAAAATAAACTATTTGTGTGGAAAAACTAGAAAATCTAGTAAATGTGACTAGTCTCTTGGGAAAACTCTGTCACAGGAGGTGAAAAATTAATCACTAAGGAATTAGTGCCATGGGAAAACATTACTCACCGGACGAGTTTCAATTGCAAATCTTAGTAAAATAACCTCTTGGTGTGGGAAAAACTCGAAGACCAAGTCACAGTGATTAGTCTCATGAGAAAACTAAGTCAACGGAGGTGAAAACTTAATCACTAAGGAATTAGTGCTATGGGAAAACTGAGTTACCGGATGGGAAAACCTTAGTCACCATACAAGTTTTAATGGAGAATCCTAGTAAGATAACCTCTTCGTGTTGGAAAAACTCGATAACCTAGACACTATGAGTAGTCTCACGAGAAAATTGAATCACAGGAGGTGAAAACTTAGTCACTACGGAATTAGTGCCACGGGAAATATGAGTTACCAGATGGGAAAACATTAGTCACCGGACCAGTTTCACTGGCAAATCCTAGTGAAATAACCTCTTGGTGAGGGAAAAAATTGAAGACCAAGTCACTGTGATTAGTCTCATGAGAAAACTAAGTCACCGGAGGTGAAAACATAATCACTAAGGAATTAGTGCTATGGGAAAACTGAGTTACCAGATGGGAAAACCTTAGTCACCGGACAAGTTTCAATGGAAAATCCTAGTAAAATAACCTCTTCGTGTTGGAAAAACCCGATAACTTAGACACTATGAGTAGTCTCATGAGAAAACTGAATCACTAGAGGTGAAAACTTAGTCACAAAGTAATTAGTGCCATGGGAAAACAGGTTCACCAGATGGGAAAACCTTTGCCACCGGATTAGTTTCAATGGCAAATCCTAGTAAAATAACCTCTTTGAGTGGGAAAAACTCGACGACCAAGTCACTGTGATTAGTCTCATGAGAATACTCAATCACAGGAGGTGAAAACTTAGTCACTAAGGAATAAGTGCCATGGGTAAACTGCGTAACTGGATGGGAAATTCTTAGTCACCAGACGAGTTTCAATGGCAAATCTTAGTAAAATAACCTCTTATTGTGGGAAAAACTCGAAAACCTTGTCCCTGTGAGTTGTCTCACGAGAAAACTCAATCACAAGAGGTGAAAACTTAGTCACTAAGGAATTAGTGCTATGGGAAAAATTTAGTTACGGGACGAGTTTCAATGGAAAATCCTAGTAAAATAACCTATTTGTGTGGGAAAAACTAGAAAATCTAGTAAATGTGACTAGTCTTTTGGGAAAACTCTGTCACAGGAGGTGAAAAAATAATCACTAAGGAATTAGTGCCATGGGAAAACATTACTCGCCGGACGAGTTTCAATTGCAAATCTTAGTAAAATAACCTCTTGGTGTGGGAAAAACTCGAAGACCAAGTCACAATGATTAGTCTCATGAGAAAACTAAGTCAACGGAGGTGAAAACTTAATCACTAAGGAATTAGTGCTATGGGAAAACTGAGTTACCGGATGGGAAAACCTTAGTCACCGGACAAGTTTTAATGGAGAATCCTAGTAAAATAACCTCTTCGTGTTGGAAAAACTCGATAACCTAGACACTATGAGTAGTCTCATGAGAAAATTGAATCACAGGAGGTGAAAACTTAGTCACTACCGTATTAGTGCCACGGGAAAACTGAGTTACCAGATGGGAAAACATTAGTCACCAGACCAGTTTCACTGGCAAATCCTAGTGAAATAACCTCCAGGTGAGGGAAAAAATCGAAGACCAAGTCACCGTGATTAGTCTCATGAGAAAACTAAGTCACCGAAGGTGAAAACATAATCACTAAGGAATTAGTGCTATGGGAAAACTGAGTTACCAGATGGGAAAACCTTAGTCACCGGACAAGTTTCAATGGAAAATCCTAGTAAAATAACCTCTTCGTGTTGGAAAAACCCGATAACTTAGACACTATGAGTAGTCTCATGAGAAAACTCAATCACTAGAGGTGAAAACTTAGTCACAAAGGAATTAGTGCCATGGGAAAACAGGTTCACAAGATGGGAAAACCTTTGCCACCGGATTAGTTTCAATGGCAAATCCTAGTAAAATAACCTCTTTGAGTGGGAAAAACTCGAAGACCAAGTCACTGTGATTAGTCTCATGAGAAAACTCAATCACAGGAGGTGAAAACTTAGTCACTAAGGAATAAGTGCCATGGGTAAACTGCGTAACTGGATGGGAAATTTTTAGTCACCAGACGAGTTTCAATGGCAAATCTTAGTAAAATAACCTCTTATTGTGGGAAAAACTCGAAAACCTTGTCCCTGTGAGTTGTCTCACGAGAAAACTCAATCACAAGAGGTGAAAACTTAGTCACCAAGGAATTAGTGCTATGGGAAAAATTTAGTCACGGGACGAGTTTCAATGGAAAATCCTAGTAAAATAACCTATTTGTGTGGGAAAAACTAGAAAATCTAGTAAATGTGACTAGTCTCTTGGGAAAACTCTGTCACAGGAGGTGAAAAATTAATCACTAAGGAATTAGTGCCATGGGAAAACATTACTCACCGGACGAGTTTCAATAGCAAATCTTAGTAAAATAACCTCTTGGTGTGGGAAAAACTCGAAGACCAAGTCATAGTGATTAGTCTCATGAGAAAACTAAGTCAACGGAGGTGAAAACTTAATCACTAAGGAATTAGTGCTATGGGAAAACTGAGTTACCGGATGGGAAAACCTTAGTCACCGGACAAGTTTTAATGGAGAATCCTAGTAAAATAACATCTTCGTGTTGGAAAAACTCGATAACCTAGACACTATGAGTAGTCTCATGAGAAAATTGAATCACAGGAGGTGAAAACTTAGTCACTACAGAATTAGTGCCACGTGAAAACTGAGTTACCAGATGGGAAAACATTAGTCACCGGACCAGTTTCACTTGCAAATCCTAGTGAAATAACCTCTTGGTGAGGGAAAAAATCGAAGAACAAGTCACTGTGATTAGTCTCATGAGAAAACTCAATCACAGGAGGTGAAAACTTAGTCACTAAGGAATAAGTGCCATGGGTAAACTGCGTAACTAGATGGGAAATTCTTAGTCACCAGACGAGTTTCAATGGCAAATCTTAGTAAAATAACCTCTTATTGTGGGAAAAACTCGAAAACCTTGTCCTTGCGAGTTGTCTCATGAGAAAACTCAATCACAACAGGTGAAAACTTAGTCACAAAGGAATTTGTGCCATGGGAAAACAGGTTCACCAGATGGTAAAACCTTTGCCACCGGATTAGTTTCAATGGAAAATCCTAGTAAAATAACCTCTTTGAGTGGGAAAAACTCGATGACCAAGTCACTGTGATTAGTCTCATGAGAAAACTCAATCACAGGAGGTGAAAACATAGTGACTACGGAATAAGTGCCATGGGTAAACTGCGTAACTGGATGGGAAAACCTTAGTCACCAGACGAGTTTCAATGGCAAATCTTAGTAAAATAACCTCTTATTGTGGGAAAAACTCGGAAACCTTGTCCTTGTGAGTTGTCTCATGAGAAAACTCAATCAGAAGAGGTGAAAAATTAGTCACTAAGGAATTAGTGCTATGGGAAAAATTTAGTCACCGGACGAGTTTCAATGGAAAATCCTAGTAAAATAACCTATTTGTGTGGGAAAAACTAGAAAATCTAGTAAATGTGACTAGTCTCTTGGGAAAACTCTGTCACAGGAGGTGAAAAATTATCACTAAGGAATTAGTTCCATGGGAAAACATTACTCACCGGACGAGTTTCAATTGCAAATCTTAGTAAAATAACCTCTTGGTGTGGGAAAAACTCGAAGACCAAGTCACAGTGATTAGTCTCATGAGAAAACTAAGTCAACGGAGGTGAAAACTTAATCACTAAGGAATTAGTGCTATGGGAAAACTGAGTTACCGGATGGGAAAACCTTGGTCACCGGACAAGTTTTAATGGAGAATCCTAGTAAGATAACCTCTTCGTGTTGGAAAAACTCGATAACCTAGACACTATGAGTAGTCTCACGAGAAAATTGAATCACAGGAGGTGAAAACTTAGTCACTACGGAATTAGTGCCACGGGAAATATGAGTTACCAGATGGGAAAACATTAGTCACCGGACCAGTTTCACTGGCAAATCCTAGTGAAATAACCTCTTGGTGAGGGAAAAAATTGAAGACCAAGTCACTGTGATTAGTCTCATGAGAAAACTAAGTCACCGGAGGTGAAAACATAATCACTAAGGAATTAGTGCTATGGGAAAACTGAGTTACCAGATGGGAAAACCTTAGTCACCGGACAAGTTTCAATGGAAAATCCTAGTAAAATAACCTCTTCGTGTTGGAAAAACCCGATAACTTAGACACTATGAGTAGTCTCATGAGAAAACTGAATCACTAGAGGTGAAAACTTAGTCACAAAGTAATTAGTGCCATGGGAAAACAGGTTCACCAGATGGGAAAACCTTTGCCACCGGATTAGTTTCAATGGCAAATCCTAGTAAAATAACCTCTTTGAGTGGGAAAAACTCGACGACCAAGTCACTGTGATTAGTCTCATGAGAATAATCAATCACAGGAGGTGAAAACTTAGTCACTAAGGAATAAGTGCCATGGGTAAACTGCGTAACTGGATGGGAAATTCTTAGTCACCAGACGAGTTTCAATGGCCAATCTTAGTAAAATAACCTCTTATTGTGGGAAAAACTCGAAAACCTTGTCCCTGTGAGTTGTCTCACGAGAAAACTCAATCACAAGAGGTGAAAACTTAGTCACTAAGGAACTA
The DNA here is from genome assembly GCA_030819835.1 of Acmispon strigosus. Taxonomy (NCBI): domain Eukaryota; kingdom Viridiplantae; phylum Streptophyta; class Magnoliopsida; order Fabales; family Fabaceae; genus Acmispon; species Acmispon strigosus. Next base: position 16,976,506 of record JAUAMA010000001.1, read on the forward strand.
GTGCTATGGGAAAAAATTTGTCACCGGACGAGTTTCAATGGAAAATCCTAGTAAAATAACCTATTTGTGTGGGAAAAACTAGAAAATCTAGTAAATGTGACTAGTCTCTTGGGAAAACTCTGTCACAGGAGGTGAAAAATTAATCATTAAGGAATTAGTGCCATGGTAAAACATTACTCACCGGACAAGTTTCAATTGCAAATCTTAGTAAAATAACCTCTTGGTGTGGGAAAAACTCGAAGACCAAGTCACAGTGATTAGTCTCATGAGAAAACTAAGTCAACGGAGGTGAAAACTTAATCACTAAGGAATTAGTGCTATGGGAAAACTGAGTTACCGGATGGGAAAACCTTAGTCACCGGACAAGTTTTAATGGAGAATCCTAGTAAAATAACCTCTTCGTGTTGGAAAAACTCGATAACCCTAGACACTATGAGTAGTCTCATGAGAAAATTGAATCACACGAGGTGAAAACTAAGTCACTACGGAATTTGTGCCACGGGAAAACTGAGTTACCAGATGGGAAAACATTAGTCACCGGACCAGTTTCACTGCCAAATCCTAGTGAAATAACCTCTTGGTGAGGGAAAAAATCGAAGACCAAGTCACTGTGATTAGTCTCATGAGAAAACTAAGTCACCGGAGGTGAAAACATAATCACTAAGGAATTAGTGCTATGGGAAAACTGAGTTACCAGATGGGAAAACATTAGTCACCGGACCAGTTTCACTGGCAAATCCTAGTGAAATAACCTCTTGGTCAGGGAAAAAATCGAAGACCAAGTCACTGTGATTAGTCTCATGAGAAAACTCAATCACTAGAGGTGTGTTGACACCTATTTTTGTCCGGGCCCAATTTTAAAAACAACAAAAAAAAGGGAGAAAAAGGAAAAGAAGACAAAAAGAAAAGAAAAGAAAAAAAGAAAAAAAGAAGAAGAGAAGAAGAAAAAGAAAAAAAGAAGAAGCAGAAGCAAAAAAAATGAAAGGAGGGAGAAAAGTGGGCCGCGGGCCCACGACCAATTGAGAGGAAGAAGAGGCTTCAGAAAACCCTAACCCTAATTTCTTCCCTATTTAATCCTCCCCACCTCGAAAGCTGCACACACTATTCATTCACTATCAACTCCCAACCCTAACTCCCTCTCACTCTCTGAAGAAAAAAACCTAACTCCCTCTCCTCTCACACAGCCGCCACCGTCCACCTTCTTCTTCCCCGCATCTCTTCGCATCCATCAAATCCTCACACTCTTCATCCAGCCGCCACCACTCATCACCACTAAAGCCCCAAGCAGAAACTTCAAGCCTCGATCTGTTCTCCTTCTCACCCTCACCCAAATCACACCACCATCAATGCTCAACCGTTCTCTCTCGGCCATCACCCTTCTTCTCCCACCGCCAGACCTCACCGCCGCCAACAACGCTCTGCTTCTTCCATCACCGGACCTCGCCGCCGCATCAAACTCACCACCGCGGCGTCGCCGTTCCCATCCGACTTCACTGCCGCCATTGTTGTGGCACCACCACCTCGCTGAACCTCTGCTGCTGCTCCTCACCTTCCTGCGCCGCGCCGTCCCCCAGCGTCGCCACCCGTTGCTCTTGGGGACCTGTTGAAGAACCGCTTGGCTCTCCATTCAGTTCACCACCGCTGCTGTTTTCTTTCCACCCGAGGCCGGCCGCTGCTGCTACTCTGTTCGAGGTTCGTCGCCACTGCTATTCCGTCAGTTGAAGTTCCGTCACCAGAAGTCTCGTCTTCTTTTTTCCCTTTTATTGGTTGGTTCATCTTCTCTCTTCGCTGTGATGAATCGCTGCTTCTTTGTTCATGTTTTGGTCTCCTAAGCATGTTTGTTTTTTCTGTTTTGATTCAGTAGTCGAATGAAAAATGCACATTTTTATTCATTGTGACTACTCCATATGGTTTTGGTTCCTTTAGTTACTACCAAAATTTTGTGCTTGTTTGATTTTCCTATGTACATGATGCGTGCCTTCTTCTTGCCTCTGTCGGTTCGAACAGTACCAAGGCTTTCTAAAATGCTTCATTGATTTGCTTAGTTTCGGTCCTGTGGCTTGTAATTATTATGATCTTTGTGCTGGTTTTGCTCCCCTCTTTTATTATCGATTCTGTTTCTCCTGATTTTGGGCCTCTTGCTCTTGACCATGGGTAATGATGGAATTGAGATTTTGGCTGTTTGATTCTGGTAGTTAGCATTGATAAGGGTTGGTTATTGATGTCAAAAAATATTTCTTTGGTAATAAATTCAGCTTCTTAATCATAAAAATTGAATCTTGTTTCATGAGAAAAAAAGAAAAGAAAAGATGTTGTCGAAAATAACTTTTGTTTTCATTTTCGGTTCACCGCTTTGTTTTCACTTCCTTTTTGATTGCCATATAAAAACTAAATAATTGCAAACGTGATGCGACATAGCGACTGTTCACTCGTGGGATGTCGTTCCTCGTGCCGTTTTGCTCATTTTCATAAAAAAAGACTAAAAAGAAACTAAAAATTATTAAAATTTAGAACTACGTAGCCTTGATTTCTCTTTAGAGATACGTAGGACCGGGAACAACCCCGCCAGGCATCCCTTTTCTTAAATCATCCATTTTTTTAAATCATCCCTTTTCTTAAATCATCCATTTTCTTAAATCATACCTTTTCTTAAATATCCCTTTTCTTAAATAGTCCATTTTCTTAAATCATCCATTTTCTTAAATCATCCATTTTCTTAAATCACCATTTTTCTTAAATCGTCTATTTTCTTAAATCATCCCTTTTCTTAAATCATCCACTTTCTTAAATCATCCATTTTCTTAAATCATCCATTTTCTTAAATCATCCCTTTTATTAAACCACCCATTTCTTAAGTCATCCCTTTCTTAAATCATCCCTTTCTTAAATCATCTCTTTCCTAAATCATCCCTTTCTTAAATCACTTCATTCACTCAAGAACTGCGTAAGCCTTGATCTTCCGTTTTAGGGAAGTACGTAGGACTAGGTTTGCACCTATCAGGCTATAAAAAATAACAAAAATATCTTCTTTTCGATCTTTTAGAATAATTAGGAACTAAATAATAAAAAGGTAAAAAACAAATAAGGGTAAAATTAATAATGTAGAAAGCTAAGAAAATTACACAAACAATTTTAGGTACCGTTTAGACGGGCGCTGTGGGGTGCTAATACCTTCCCCGCGCGTAATAGACTCCCGAACCTAGATTTTAGGTTTCGTAGGCTATTTATCAATTTTAGGTTTTTTCTAGTGTTTTCCTTCAATAAACATTAGTGGCGACTCTGTCTGTTTGACTAATTCTTTTTTTTTCGCCGTCCCGCCGCGACCCCGGTTGCGACAAGGTGAAAACTTAGTCACAAAGGAATTAGTGCGATGGGAAAACAGGTTCACAAGATGGGAAAACCTTTGCCACCGGATTAGTTTCAATGGCAAATCCTAGTAAAATAACCTCTTTGAGTGGGAAAAACTCGAAGACCAAGTCACTGTGATTAGTCTCATGAGAAAACTCAATCACAGGAGGTGAAAACTTAGTCACTAAGGAATAAGTGCCATGGGTAAACTGCGTAACTGGATGGGAAATTCTTAGTCACCAGACGCGTTTCAATGGCAAATCTTAGTAAAATAACCTCTTATTGTGGGAAAAACTCGAAAACCTTGTCCTTGTGAGTTGTCTCACGAGAAAACTCAATCACAAGAGGTGAAAACTTAGTCACAAAGGAATTAGTGCTATGGGAAAAATTTAGTCACCGGACGAGTTTCAATGGAAAATCCTAGTAAAATAACCTATTTGTGTGGGAAAAACTAGAAAATCTAGTAAATGTGACTAGTCTCTTTGGAAAGCTCTGTCACAGGAGGTGAAAAATTAATCACTAAGGAATTAGTGCCATGGGAAAACATTACTCACCGGACGAGTTTCAATTGCAAATCTTAGTAAAATAACCTCTTGGTGTGGGAAAAACTCGAAGACCAAGTCACAGTGATTAGTCTCATGAGAAAACTAAGTCAACGGAGGTGAAAACTTAATCACTAAGGAATTAGTGCTATGGGAAAACTGAGTTACCGGATGGGAAAACCTTAGTCACCGGACGAGTTTCAATGGAAAATCCTAGTAAAATAACCTATTTGTGTGGGAAAAACTAGAAAATCTAGTAAATGTGACTAGTCTCTTGGGAAAACTCAGTCACAGGAGGTGAAAAATTAATCACCAAAGAATTAGTGCCATGGGAAAACTTTAGTCACCGGACGAGTTTCAATTGCAAATCTTAGTAAAATAACCTTTTGGTGTGGGAAAAACTCGAAGACCAAGTAACAGTGATTAGTCTCATGAGAAACTAAGTCAACGGAGGTGAAAACTTAACTCATGAAAAACCTCAATCACAAGAGGTGAAAACTTAGTCACTAAGGAATTAGTGCCATGGGAAAACTTTAGTCACCGGACGAGTTTCAATGGAAAATCCTAGTAAAATAACCTATTTGTGTGGGAAAAACTAGAAAATCTAGTTAATGTGACTAGTCTCTTGGGAAAACTCAGTCACAGGAGGTGAAAACTTAATCACTAAGGAATTAGTGCCATGGGAAAACATTAGTCACCGGACGAGTTTCAATTGCAAATCTTAGTTAAATAACCTCTTTGTGTGGGAAAAACTCGAAGACCAAGTCACTTTGAGTAGTCTCATGAGAAAACAAAGTCACTGGAGGTGAAAAATTTATCACTAAGGAATTAGTGCCATGGGAAAATTGAGTTACCGGATGGGAAAACCTTAGTACCAGATGGGTTTCATTGGAAAATCCCAGTAAACCAACCTCTTCGTGTTGGAAAGACTCGATAACCTGGACACTATGAGTAGTCTCATGAGAAAACTCAATTACAGAAGGTGAAAACTTAGTCACTTAGGAATTAGTGCCATGAGAAAACTGAGTTACCAGATGGGAAAACATTAGTCACCGGACCAGTTTCACTGGCAAATCCTAGTGTAATAACCTCTTGGTGAGGGAAAAACTCGAAGACCAAGTCACTGTGATAAGTCTCATGAGAAAACTAAGTCACCGGAGGTGAAAACATAATCACTAAGGAATTAGTGCTATGGGAAAACTGAGTTACCAGATGGGAAAACCATAGTCACCGGACAAGTTTCAATGGAAAATCCTAGTAAAAACCCGATAACTTAGACACTATGAGTAGTCTCATGAGAAAACTCAATCACTAGAGGTGAAAACTTAGTCACAAAGGAATTAGTCCCATGGGAAAACAGGTTCACCAGATGGGAAAACCTTTGCCACCGGATTAGTTTCAATGGCAAATCCTAGTAAAATAACCTCTTTGAGTGGGAAAAACTCGAAGACCAAGTCACTGTGATTAGTCTCATGAGAAAACTCAATCACAGGAGGTGAAAACTTAGTCACTAAGGAATAAGTGCCATGGGTAAACTGCGTAACTGGATGGGAAAACCTTAGTCACCAGACGAGTTTCAATGGCAAATCTTAGTAAAATAACCTCTTATTGTGGGAAAAACTGGAAAACCTTGTCCCTGCGAGTTGTCTCATGAGAAACCTCAATCACAAGAGGTGAAAACTTAGTCACTAAGGAATTAGTGCCATGGGAAAACTTTAGTCACCGGACGAGTTTCAATGGAAAATCCTAGTAAAATAACCTATTTGTGTGGGAAAAACTAGAAAATCTAGTAAATGTGACTAGTCTCTTGGGAAAACTCAGTCACAGGAGGTGAAAACTTAATCACTAAGGAATAAGTGCCATGGGAAAACATTAGTCACCGGACGAGTTTCAATTGCAAATCTTAGTTAAATAACCTCTTTGTGTGGGAAAAACTCGAAGACCAAGTCACTTTGAGTAGTCTCATGAGAAAACAAAGTCACCGGAGGTGAAAACTTTATCACTAAGGAATTAGTGCCATGGGAAAATTGAGTTACCGGATGGGAAAACCTTAGTACCGGACGGGTTTCATTGGAAAATCCCAGTAAATTAACCTCTTCTTGTTGGAAAAACTCGATAACCTGGACACTATGAGTAGTCTCATGAGAAAACTCAATTACAGAAGGTGAAAACTTAGTCACTAAGGAATTAGTGCCATGAGAAAACTGAGTTACCAGATGGGAAAACATTAGTCATCGGACCAGTTTCACTGGCAAATCCTAGTGTAATAACCTCTTGGTGAGGGAAAAACTCGAAGACCAAGTCATTGTGATTAGTCTCGTGAGAAAACTAAGTCACCGGAGGTGAAAACATAATCACTAAGGAATTAGTGCTATGGGAAAACTGAGTTACCAGATGGGAAAACCTTAGTCCCCAGACAAGTTTCAATGGAAAATCCTAGTAAAATAACCTCTTCGTGTTGGAAAAACCCGATAACTTAGACACTATGAGTAGTCTCATGAGAAAACTCAATCACTAGAGGTGAAAACTTAGTCACAAAGGAATTAGTCCCATGGGAAAACAGGTTCACCAGATGGGAAAACCTTTGCCACCGGATTAGTTTCAATGGCAAATCCTAGTAAAATAACCTCTTTGAGTGGGAAAAACTCGAAGACCAAGTCACTGTGATTAGTCTCATGAGAAAACTCAATCACAGGAGGTGAAAACTTAGTCACTAAGGAATAAGTGCCATGGGTAAACTGCGTAACTGGATGGGAAAACCTTAGTCACCAGACGAGTTTCAATGGCAAATCTTAGTAAAATAACCTCTTATTGTGGGAAAAACTGGAAAACCTTGTCCCTGCGAGTTGTCTCATGAGAAACCTCAATCACAAGAGGTGAAAACTTAGTCACTAAGGAATTAGTGCCATGGGAAAACTTTAGTCACCGGACGAGTTTCAATGGAAAATCCTAGTAAAATAACCTATTTGTGTGGGAAAAACTAGAAAATCTAGTAAATGTGACTAGTCTCTTGGGAAAACTCAGTCACAGGAGGTGAAAACTTAATCACTAAGGAATAAGTGCCATGGGAAAACATTAGTCACCGGACGAGTTTCAATTGCAAATCTTAGTTAAATAACCTCTTTGTGTGGGAAAAACTCGAAGACCAAGTCACTTTGAGTAGTCTCATGAGAAAACAAAGTCACCGGAGGTGAAAACTTTATCACTAAGGAATTAGTGCCATGGGAAAATTGAGTTACCGGATGGGAAAACCTTAGTACCGGACGGGTTTCATTGGAAAATCCCAGTAAATTAACCTCTTCTTGTTGGAAAAACTCGATAACCTGGACACTATGAGTAGTCTCATGAGAAAACTCAATTACAGAAGGTGAAAACTTAGTCACTAAGGAATTAGTGCCATGAGAAAACTGAGTTACCAGATGGGAAAACATTAGTCATCGGACCAGTTTCACTGGCAAATCCTAGTGTAATAACCTCTTGGTGAGGGAAAAACTCGAAGACCAAGTCATTGTGATTAGTCTCGTGAGAAAACTAAGTCACCGGAGGTGAAAACATAATCACTAAGAAATTAGTGCTATGGGAAAACTGAGTTACCAGATGGGAAAACCTTAGTCCCCAGACAAGTTTCAATGGAAAATCCTAGTAAAATAACCTCTTCGTGTTGGAAAAACCCGATAACTTAGACACTTTGAGTAGTCTCATGAGAAAACTCAATCACTAGAGGTGAAAACTTAGTCACAAAGGAATTAGTCCCATGGGAAAACAGGTTCACCAGATGGGAAAACCTTTGCCACCGGATTAGTTTCAATGGCAAATCCTAGTAAAATAACCTCTTTGAGTGGGAAAAACTCGAAGACCAAGTCACTGTGATTAGTCTCATGAGAAAACTCAATCACAGGAGGTGAAAACTTAGTCACTAAGGAATAAGTGCCATGGGTAAACTGCGTAACTGGATGGGAAAACCTTAGTCACCAGACGAGTTTCAATGGCAAATCTTAGTAAAATAACCTCTTATTGTGGGAAAAACTGGAAAACCTTGTCCCTGCGAGTTGTCTCATGAGAAACCTCAATCACAAGAGGTGAAAACTTAGTCACTAAGGAATTAGTGCCATGGGAAAACTTTAGTCACCGGACGAGTTTCAATGGAAAATCCTAGTAAAATAACCTATTTGTGTGGGAAAAACTAGAAAATCTAGTAAATGTGACTAGTCTCTTGGGAAAACTCAGTCACAGGAGGTGAAAACTTAATCACTAAGGAATAAGTGCCATGGGAAAACATTAGTCACCGGACGAGTTTCAATTGCAAATCTTAGTTAAATAACCTCTTTGTGTGGGAAAAACTCGAAGACCAAGTCACTTTGAGTAGTCTCATGAGAAAACAAAGTCACCGGAGGTGAAAACTTTATCACTAAGGAATTAGTGCCATGGGAAAATTGAGTTACCGGATGGGAAAACCTTAGTACCGGACGGGTTTCATTGGAAAATCCCAGTAAATTAACCTCTTCTTGTTGGAAAAACTCGATAACCTGGACACTATGAGTAGTCTCATGAGAAAACTCAATTACAGAAGGTGAAAACTTAGTCACTAAGGAATTAGTGCCATGAGAAAACTGAGTTACCAGATGGGAAAACATTAGTCATCGGACCAGTTTCACTGGCAAATCCTAGTGTAATAACCTCTTGGTGAGGGAAAAACTCGAAGACCAAGTCATTGTGATTAGTCTCGTGAGAAAACTAAGTCACCGGAGGTGAAAACATAATCACTAAGAAATTAGTGCTATGGGAAAACTGAGTTACCAGATGGGAAAACCTTAGTCCCCAGACAAGTTTCAATGGAAAATCCTAGTAAAATAACCTCTTCGTGTTGGAAAAACCCGATAACTTAGACACTTTGAGTAGTCTCATGAGAAAACTCAATCACTAGAGGTGAAAACTTAGTCACAAAGGAATTAGTCCCATGGGAAAACAGGTTCACCAGATGGGAAAACCTTTGCCACCGGATTAGTTTCAATGGCAAATCCTAGTAAAATAACCTCTTTGAGTGGGAAAAACTCGAAGACCAAGTCACTGTGATTAGTCTCATGAGAAAACTCAATCACAGGAGGTGAAAACTTAGTCACTAAGGAATAAGTGCCATGGGTAAACTGCGTAACTGGATGGGAAAACCTTAGTCACCAGACGAGTTTCAATGGCAAATCTTAGTAAAATAACCTCTTATTGTGGGAAAAACTGGAAAACCTTGTCCCTGCGAGTTGTCTCATGAGAAACCTCAATCACAAGAGGTGAAAACTTAGTCACTAAGGAATTAGTGCCATGGGAAAACTTTAGTCACCGGACGAGTTTCAATGGAAAATCCTAGTAAAATAACCTATTTGTGTGGGAAAAACTAGAAAATCTAGTAAATGTGACTAGTCTCTTGGGAAAACTCAGTCACAGGAGGTGAAAACTTAATCACTAAGGAATAAGTGCCATGGGAAAACATTAGTCACCGGACGAGTTTCAATTGCAAATCTTAGTTAAATAACCTCTTTGTGTGGGAAAAACTCGAAGACCAAGTCACTTTGAGTAGTCTCATGAGAAAACAAAGTCACCGGAGGTGAAAACTTTATCACTAAGGAATTAGTGCCATGGGAAAATTGAGTTACCGGATGGGAAAACCTTAGTACCGGACGGGTTTCATTGGAAAATCCCAGTAAATTAACCTCTTCTTGTTGGAAAAACTCGATAACCTGGACACTATGAGTAGTCTCATGAGAAAACTCAATTACAGAAGGTGAAAACTTAGTCACTAAGGAATTAGTGCCATGAGAAAACTGAGTTACCAGATGGGAAAACATTAGTCATCGGACCAGTTTCACTGGCAAATCCTAGTGTAATAACCTCTTGGTGAGGGAAAAACTCGAAGACCAAGTCATTGTGATTAGTCTCGTGAGAAAACTAAGTCACCGGAGGTGAAAACATAATCACTAAGAAATTAGTGCTATGGGAAAACTGAGTTACCAGATGGGAAAACCTTAGTCCCCAGACAAGTTTCAATGGAAAATCCTAGTAAAATAACCTCTTCGTGTTGGAAAAACCCGATAACTTAGACACTTTGAGTAGTCTCATGAGAAAACTCAATCACTAGAGGTGAAAACTTAGTCACAAAGGAATTAGTCCCATGGGAAAACAGGTTCACCAGATGGGAAAACCTTTGCCACCGGATTAGTTTCAATGGCAAATCCTAGTAAAATAACCTCTTTGAGTGGGAAAAACTCGAAGACCAAGTCACTGTGATTAGTCTCATGAGAAAACTCAATCACAGGAGGTGAAAACTTAGTCACTAAGGAATAAGTGCCATGGGTAAACTGCGTAACTGGATGGGAAAACCTTAGTCACCAGACGAGTTTCAATGGCAAATCTTAGTAAAATAACCTCTTATTGTGGGAAAAACTGGAAAACCTTGTCCCTGCGAGTTGTCTCATGAGAAACCTCAATCACAAGAGGTGAAAACTTAGTCACTGAGGAATTAGTGCCATGGGAAAACTTTAGTCACCGGACGAGTTTCAATGGAAAATCCTAGTAAAATAACCTATTTGTGTGGGAAAAACTAGAAAATCTAGTAAATGTGACTAGTCTCTTGGGAAAACTCAGTCACAGGAGGTGAAAACTTAATCACTAAGGAATAAGTGCCATGGGAAAACATTAGTCACCGGACGAGTTTCAATTGCAAATCTTAGTTAAATAACCTCTTTGTGTGGGAAAAACTCGAAGACCAAGTCACTTTGAGTAGTCTCATGAGAAAACAAAGTCACCGGAGGTGAAAACTTTATCACTAAGGAATTAGTGCCATGGGAAAATTGAGTTACCGGATGGGAAAACCTTAGTACCGGACGGGTTTCATTGGAAAATCCCAGTAAATTAACCTCTTCTTGTTGGAAAAACTCGATAACCTGGACACTATGAGTAGTCTCATGAGAAAACTCAATTACAGAAGGTGAAAACTTAGTCACTAAGGAATTAGTGCCATGAGAAAACTGAGTTACCAGATGGGAAAACATTAGTCATCGGACCAGTTTCACTGGCAAATCCTAGTGTAATAACCTCTTGGTGAGGGAAAAACTCGAAGACCAAGTCATTGTGATTAGTCTCGTGAGAAAACTAAGTCACCGGAGGTGAAAACATAATCACTAAGAAATTAGTGCTATGGGAAAACTGAGTTACCAGATGGGAAAACCTTAGTCCCCAGACAAGTTTCAATGGAAAATCCTAGTAAAATAACCTCTTCGTGTTGGAAAAACCCGATAACTTAGACACTTTGAGTAGTCTCATGAGAAAACTCAATCACTAGAGGTGAAAACTTAGTCACAAAGGAATTAGTCCCATGGGAAAACAGGTTCACCAGATGGGAAAACCTTTGCCACCGGATTAGTTTCAATGGCAAATCCTAGTAAAATAACCTCTTTGAGTGGGAAAAACTCGAAGACCAAGTCACTGTGATTAGTCTCATGAGAAAACTCAATCACAGGAGGTGAAAACTTAGTCACTAAGGAATAAGTGCCATGGGTAAACTGCGTAACTGGATGGGAAAACCTTAGTCACCAGACGAGTTTCAATGGCAAATCTTAGTAAAATAACCTCTTATTGTGGGAAAAACTGGAAAACCTTGTCCCTGCGAGTTGTCTCATGAGAAACCTCAATCACAAGAGGTGAAAACTTAGTCACTAAGGAATTAGTGCCATGGGAAAACTTTAGTCACCGGACGAGTTTCAATGGAAAATCCTAGTAAAATAACCTATTTGTGTGGGAAAAACTAGAAAATCTAGTAAATGTGACTAGTCTCTTGGGAAAACTCAGTCACAGGAGGTGAAAACTTAATCACTAAGGAATAAGTGCCATGGGAAAACATTAGTCACCGGACGAGTTTCAATTGCAAATCTTAGTTAAATAACCTCTTTGTGTGGGAAAAACTCGAAGACCAAGTCACTTTGAGTAGTCTCATGAGAAAACAAAGTCACCGGAGGTGAAAACTTTATCACTAAGGAATTAGTGCCATGGGAAAATTGAGTTACCGGATGGGAAAACCTTAGTACCGGACGGGTTTCATTGGAAAATCCCAGTAAATTAACCTCTTCGTGTTGGAAAACTCGATAACCTGGACACTATGAGTAGTCTCATGAGAAAACTCAATTACAGAAGGTGAAAACTTAGTCACTAAGGAATTAGTGCCATGAGAAAACTGAGTTACCAGATGGGAAAACATTAGTCTCCGGACCAGTTTCACTGGCAAATCCTAGTGTAATAACCTCTTGGTGAGGGAAAAACTCGAAGACCAAGTCACTGTGATTAGTCTCATGAGAAAACTAAGTCACCGGAGGTGAAAACATAATCACTAAGGAATTAGTGCTATGGGAAAACTTAGTTACCAGATGGGAAAACATGTTCACTAGATGGGAAAACCTTTGCCACCGGATTAGTTTCAATGGCAAATCCTAGTAAAATAACCTCTTTGAGTGGGAAAAACTCGAAGACCAAGTCACTGTGATTAGTCTCATGAGAAAACTCAATCACAGGAGGTGAAAACTTAGTCACTAAGGAATAAGTGCCATGGGTAAACTGCGTAACTGGATGGGAAATTCTTAGTCACCAGACGAGTTTCGATGGTAAATCTTAGTAAAATAACCTCTGATTGTGGGAAAAACTCGAAAACCTTGTCCCTGTGAGTTGTCTCATGAGAAAACTCAATCACAAGACGTGAAAACTTAGTCACTAAGGAATTAGTGCCATGGGAAAACTTTAGTCACCGGACGAGTTTCAATGGAAAATCCTAGTGAAATATCCTATTTGTGTGGGAAAAAGTAGAAAATCTAGTAAATGTGACTAGTCTCTTGGGAAAACTCAGTCACAGGAGGTGAAAACTTAATCACTAAGGAATTAGTGCCATTGGAAAACATTAGTCACCGGACGAGTTTCAATTGCAAATCTTAGTAAAATAACCTCTTGGTGTGGGAATAACTCGAAGACCAAGTCACTTTGAGTAGTCTCATGAGAAAACAAAGTCACCGGAGGTGAAAACTTTATCACTAAGGAATTAGTGCCATGGGAAAATTGAGTTACCGGATGGGAAAACCTTAGTCACCAGACGGGTTTCAATGGAAAATCCCAGTAAAATAACCTCTTCGTGTTGGAAAAACTCGATAACCTGGACACTATGAGTAGTCTCATGAGAAAACTCAATTACAGAAGGTGAAAACTTAGTCACTAAGGAATTAGTGCCATGAGAAAACAGGGTCACCAGTGTGAAGAAGGTCTTGCTCCTTACCCTGGCTGAGCTTTAGATGACGACAAACTCATCGACAAAAAGAAGAAAGGAAGACTTAGAGGGAACAGCGCTACAAAGTTTATCAAATACCTAGAAGTCCTAGTTTAGGTGAGTTATGCTTCTAAAGGTCTATTAAAGCATAAAGGCTCTTTAAAACACCTAAACTAATCAACTTAATGTTTTCATAACTTAAAAGAAGTAGAAAACCTTAAGCCGATCTCAAAGGATCAAGTTTCTGGAAAATGGACTTCAGTGTAATCGATTGCAGCCTTCTGGTAATCGATTACACATATGAAAGTAATCGATTACCACACTTGCTTGAACTCGATTACATATTTGAATTTGAAATACAAACTGAAACGGCTATTAGTGTAATCGATTACACTAAGTGATGTAATCGATTACACTAAGTGATGTAATCGATTACCAAAACGAAAAGTTGCATCTTTTCATGAACCATTGTGTCTCAAACCTTTTGGGAAAGGTTGCATTGGTTCTAGGACGTTTCCCTTGCCTATATAAAGTCCATTTGAGTCTAGAACACAAGACACAACACACAACACATGAGAATACAACATTAGGCCAAAGCTTTGTCAAAATTAGTTCATTAAGTTCTTTAGAACTTAAACTTTCAAGAGCCTAAATTCTGAGTTCATGATCTTCATGTTTATAAGAACAATTCAGTTGTTCATATCTTGAGGAACTCAGAATCTTATTATGCTTAAAAGCCTTAAAGCATAAATTCTCATGATCAATCCACTTGTATGTTAAAGGATTGATTCAGCCAATTGTAAACTCTTCTTCATCTCTTTCTGTAAGATTGAGTATTCACCGTGGATCTCGGTGAAGGGTTGTTGGTACTGAAAGTGGTATACTTTCAGGGTGTTGATTGAAGATGGTTTAGCCTTCAAGGTCTGAGGGTGGTTTGCCTTCAGGAACTGAAAGTGGTTTGCTTTCAGGGGCTGTGGAAAGTGGTATACTTTCACAGGAAGTTGATTGAAATTCTTAGGGTCCTTGGTGTATGAACTTGTAAGAGATTTTTATCAATAGTGGAAAAATCCTCAAGGGGTTTTCTTGAGGGACTGGACGTAGCCTTCGGTGGATAGAAGGTGAACCAGGTTAAATCTCTGTGTGTGAATTCTTTTATCCTTCATCCTTACTTTCAAGCAACGCTTAATTCCGCTGCAATCACAACTATCGTCTTGTGATCATCATTATCTTGAGAGCAACAATTTCAATAAGGCGAAAATCGGGGCAACTCTGATTCACCCCCCCCCCTCTCAGGTTGCTATCTGTACTAACAACCAGATGGGAAAACCTCGTCACCGGACGAGTTTCAATTGTAAATCCAAGTAAAATAACCTATTTGTGTGGGAAAATCTTGAAAATCTAGTCACAGTGACTAGTCTCATGGGAACTCAGTCACAGGAGGGGAAAACTTAATCACTAAGGAATTAGTCCCATGGATAACAGAGTTACCAAATGGGAAAACATTAGTCACTAGACGAGTTTCAATTGCAAATCCTAGTAAAATATCCTCTTGGTGTGGGAAAAACTCGAAGACCAAGTCACTGTGAGTAGTCTCATGAGAAAACTAAGTCGTCGGAGGTGAAAACTTAATCACTAAGGAAATTGTGCCGTGGGAAATCTGGGTCACCAGATGGGAAAACCTTAGTCACCGGACGAGTTTCAATGGAAAATCCTTGTTAAATAACCTCTTCTTGTGGGAAAAACCCGATAACCTAGACACTATGAGTAGTCTTATGAGAAAACTAAGTCACCGGAGGTGAAAAATTTGTCACTAAGGAATTAGTGCCGTGGGAAATGTTAGTTATCGGATGGGAAAACCTTAGTTACCGGACGAGTTTCAATGGAAAATCTTAGTTAAATAACCTCTTCGTGTAGGAAAAACTCGAAAACCTATTCCCTGTGAGTTGTCTCATGAGAAAAATCAATCACAAGAAGTGAAAACTTAGTCACTAAGGAATTAGTGCCGTGGGGAAACGGGGTCACCGGATGGGAAAACATTAGTCACCGGACGAGTTTCAATGGAAAATCCTATTAAATTAACCTATTTGTGAGGGAAAAAGTAGAAAATCTGGTAACGTGACAAGTCTCCTGGGAAAACTCAGTCACAGGAGGGGAAAACTTAATCACTAAGGAATTAGTGCCATGGGAAAACGGAGTTACCAGATGGGAAAACATTAGTCACCAGACGAGTTTCAATGGCAAATCCTAGTAAAATAACCTCTTGGTGTGGGAAAAACTCGAAGACCAAGTCACTGTGAGTAGTCTCAAGAGAAAACTAAGTCACAAGAGGTGAAAACTTAATCACTAAGGAATTTGTGCCATGGGAAAACTAGGTCACCAGATGGGAAAACCTTAGTCACCGGACGAGTTTCAATGGCAAATCCTAGTTAAATAACCTATTCGTCTTGGAAAAACACGTTAACCTAGACACTATGAGTAGTCTCATGAGAAAACTCAATAACAGGAGGTGAATACTTAGTCACTAAGGAATTATTTCCATGGGAAAACTGGGTCACGGGATGGGAAAACCTTAGTCACCGAACAAGTTTCAATGGAAAATCCAAGTAAAATATCCTCTTTGTTTTGGAAAAACTCGATAACCTAGTCATTTTGAGTAGTCTCGTGAGAAAACTAAATCACAGGAGGTGAAAACTTAGTCACTAAGGAATTAGTGCCATGGGAAAACTGGGTCACAGGACGGGAAAACCTTAGTCACCAGACAAGTTTCAATGGCAAATCTTAGTAAAATAACCTCTTATTGTGGGAAAAACTCGAAAACCTTGTCCCTGTGAGTTGTCTCATGAGAAAACTCAATCACAGGAGGTGAAAACTTAGTCATTAAGGAATTAGTGCCGTGGGGAAACTGGGTCACCGGATGGGAAAAATTTAGTCACCGGACGAGTTTCAATGGAAAATCCTATTAAAATAACCTATTTGTGTGGGAAAAACTAGAAAGTCTAGTCACAGTGACTAGTCTCATGGGAAAACTCAGTCACAGGAGGGGAAAACTTAATCACTAAGGAATTAGTGCCATGGGAAAACGGAGTTACCAGATGGGAAAACATTAGTCACCAGACGAGTTTCAATGGCAAATCCTAGTAAAATAAACTCTTGGTGTGGGAAAAACTCGAAGGCCAAGTCACTGTGAGTTGTCTCATGAGAAAACTAAGTCACCGGAGGTGAAAACTTAATCTCTAAGGGTCACCAGCTGGGAAAACCTTAGTCACCAGACGAGTTTCAATGGCAAATCCTAGTTAAATAACCTCTTCGTCTAGGAAAAACACGATAACCTAGACACTATGAGTATTCTCATGAGAAAACTCAATCACAGGAGGTGAATACTTAGTCACTAAGGAATTAGTGCGATGGGAAAACTGGGTCACGGGATGGGAAAACCTTAGTCACCGAACAAGATTCAATGGAAAATCCTAGTAAAATATCCTCTTTGTTTTGGAAAAACTCGATAACCTAGTCATTTTGAGTAGTCTCGTGAGAAAACTAAATCACAGGAGGTGAAAAGTTAGTCACTAAGGAATTAGTGCCATGGGAAAACTGGGTCACCAGATGGGAAAACCTTAGTCTCCGGACGAGTTTCTATGGAAACTCCTAGTAAAAAAACATATTTGCATGGGAAAAACTAGAAAATCTAGGCACTGTGACTAGTCTCATGGGAACTCACTCACAAGAGGGGAAAATTTAGTCACTAAGGAATTAGTGCCATGGGAAAACTGAGTTACCAGATGGGAAAACATTAGTCACCGGACGAGTTTCAATGGCAAATACTAGTAATATAACCTCTTGGTATGGGAAAAACTCGAAGACCAAGTCACTGTGAGTAGTCTCATGAGAAAACTAAGTAACCGGAGGTGAAAACTTAATCGCTAAGGAATTAGTGCCATGGGAAAACTGAGTTACCGGATGGGAAAACTGAGTTACCGGATGGGAAAACTGAGTTACCGGATGGGAAAACCTTAGTCACCGGACGAGTTTCAATGGAAAATCCTAGTGAAATAACCTCTTCGTGTTGGAAAAACTCGATAACCTAGACACTTTGAGTAGTCTCATGAGAAAATTCAATCACAGGAGGTGAAAACTTAGTCACAAAGGAATTAGTGCCATGGGAAATTAGGTTCACCAGATGGGAAAACCTTAGCCACCGGATGAGTTTCAATGGAAAATCCTAGTAAAGTTACCTCTTTGAGTGGGGAAAACTCGAAAACCTTGTCTCTATGAGTAGTCTCAAGAGAAAACTCAATCACAGGAGGTGAAAACTTAGTCACTAAGGAATAAGTGCCATGGGAAAACTGGGTAACTAGATGGGAAAACCATAGTCACCAGACGAGTTTCAATGGCATATCTTAGTAAAATAACCTCTTAGTGTGCGAAAAACATGAAAACCTAATCCTTCTGAGTTGTCTCATGAGAAAACTTAATCACAAAAGGTGAAAACATAGTCAGTAAGGAATTAGTGCCATGGGAAAACTGGGTCACCGGATGGGAAAACTTTAGTCACCATTCGAGTTTGAATGGAAAATCCTAGTAAAATAACCTATTTGTGTGGGAAAAACAAGAAAATCTAGTCACAATGACTAGTCTCATGGGAAAACTTAGTCACAGGAGGTGAAAACTTAATCACTCTAGAATTAGAGCCATGGGAAAACTGAGTTACCAGATGGGAAAACATTAGACACCGGACGAGTATCAATTGCAAATCCTAGTAAAATAAACTCTTGGTGTGGGAATAACTCGAAGACCAAGTCACTATTATAAGTCTGATGACAAAAAAAAGTCACTGGAGGTGAAAACATAATCACTAAGGAATTAGTGCCACGGGAAAACTGAGTTACCGGATAGGAAAACCGAAGTCACCGGACGAGTTTCAATGGAAAATCCTAGTAAAATAACGTGTTCGTGTTGGAAAAACTTGCTAATCTAGACACTATGAGTAGTCTCATGAGAAAACACAATCACAGGAGGTGAAAACTTAGTCACTAAGGAATTAGTGCCATGAGAAAACTGGGTCACCAGATGGGAAAACTTTAGTCACCATTCGAGTTTGAATGGAAAATCCTAGTAAAATAACCTATTTGTGTGGGAAAAACTAGAAAATCTAGTCATAGTGACTAGTCTCATGGGAACTCAGTCACAGGAGAGGAAAACTTAATCACTAAGGAATTAGTGCCATGGGAAAATGGAGTTACCAGATGGCAAAACATTAGTCACCGGACGAGTTTCAATGGCAAATCCTAGTAAAATAACCTCTCGGTGTGGGAAAAATGATGACGGGATATTATATGACATTTTTAGGGTGTTTTTAGTCTTTTTATTTTATTATTTTTGAGTCTCACATAGGATTTTTATTATTTTTATATAGATTTTCTATTTATTTTGCATGTTGCATATAGATTAGCTTTTATTTGTTTTTCTTACTTTATTATATTTTTTTAGGAATTTTTGTAGTTATTTTTATATTTTTAGGAAAGCTGGTATCTTTATCATTTTTGTCCAGGGACCGATTTGTAAAGTTTCAGAAAAGGAAGGACTAAAGTTTAAAGGTTCAAGAGCGGAGGATGAAAGGTGAAGTCTCAAGGACTTGAAGGATTGAAATAGAAGTGCTAGCAAAGAGAGGACTAAAAGTGAAAAAGAAGAATATGAAGCAACACTCTCTAATTTAGCACATGGAAAATAAGCTTGAAGAATTGATGGTAGTAGGAAGGAAGTTTCAGAAATGATTAAGGGATGAGTGGTGGCCATTGAAGGCATTGAAAACCCACTACCATGAAGAAGAGAAAAGCTTGAAGATGAACCAGCAGACGACCCAACGCTCAGGCGTTGGGCTCCCAACGCTCAAGCGTTGGGACTCTGACTAGGAGATGAGTCAGATTTTCACCCAGCGCTCAAGCGCTGGGCCTCGGTATGATAGTGGGATTTTAATGCATCCCAACACCCAAGCGTTGGGAATGCCAGCGCTCAAGCGTTGGAGCTCAGGTTTTTGCTATAAATAGGGAGGCAATTTGCACTTGTAAAACACACCTATTCAGAATACAACAAGTGTTCTTCTTTCCTCCTTAAAGATCATTGTTCCTAGGAATTGTGGAAAGCCATACTTTAGCTCCTATCCAGGGTAATTCAATGCTTCTTTTAGCCATGCTTGGCTAATTCTCTTTAAGTTTCTTGGGTTGTAGTAGTTTATAATTTATGTTTTAGTTTGTTTCTACCTTTCTGAATAATATTTCCAGTTCTTGTTTTATTTCCTTGTTCTTAATTTTATCTTGATGATCACAAGTGTTTTTGCTTTCTATTTATATCATAAGGCCATTTGGTAAGTAGTAAGGGACCTAGGAATTAAAAAAGGATATAACTATATATCTCTAAAGGACATTAGGATAGACGTAGCTTTATGTTGGCCTGAATTCAATCTTCATCTTCTTTTCTGGTTAACTAAATTACAAGGTCTTGGATTTAGTAATTAGGAAGAAAGTTCTAAATTTCTTAAGGCAATTAACTTGTAGAAATTCTAGGCTATAGCATCATGAACTTGGACTTAAAATTCAGAAATTAAGTAGAAACTTGCTAGCATATTTATAGACTATGTAATTCAACCCTAGAGCTATTCTTCATCATCTTTATTTCTTTATATTTTATTGCTATTTGATGTTCTATATTAATCAAACCATCAACAACACACATCTTTTATTTTTCTGCTCAAGTACTAAACATTTTAATAAGAAGGCACCTATCCCTTGGGTTCGATCTTTTTATTACACGATAATCAACCGTGCACTTGCGGTTTGGCTATCAAGATTTTGGCGCCGTTGCGGGGGATAGGTTCTGTTCTTGTTATTATTTTGTTTAGTGCTTCTTGTTTATATATAAAAAAAATATATATTAAATTGTGGTGAATAGGTGCTATTGACTTCTTTTGCTTTTCTGCATGGTAGGACATTTTGAATTCGACCCTGAAATTGAAAGAACTTTGCATCGCAGATTAGCGGAGCAAAGGAGATTAGAAAGGGCCATGTTAGAGACACAAGCGCAAATGGAGGAGCGCCTCCGTGCTGAATACAATGCACGGGTAGAAGATGAAGTCCAGGCTAGACTTCAAAGACAAAGAGCTGAGGAGGAAGACCGGGATGCCAACCGTTCCCTTCGGGATATCACAGCCCCCCAGGTAGACTATAATTTTGAGGGGAGTATTGTGGTACCGGAGGATGAACTACCAAATTTTCAGATTCCTCCACACTTCATCTCTTTGGTTAGTCAGAACCAATTTGGTGGAAGTGTCAATGAAGACTGCCACACACATCTGGAGCGATTCACCAGGCAATGCTCCACCTTAAGGAGAAATAATGCTCACTTGGATACCGTAAGACTTATGCTGTGGCAGAGGAGTGGTTATCTTCACAACCACTCAGAAGCATTACTTCATGGGATGATTTGGCCGAGAAATTCACGGCTAAATTCTTCCCTTACAACCGCATAAGGAAGTTGAAGCAGGAAATCAACTCCTTCATTCAACAAGATGCTGAAAACCTGTATGAGACTTGGGAGAGGTTCAAGGGACTTCTCAGAGGGTGCCCAGGTCACAATATCTCTATCGCAGATCAGGTAGAGAAATTTTATGCAGCTTCGAATGGTTACACAAGGGACAAGCTGGACACTACTGCAAGTGGGGCATTTGATGTTTTTCCGCCACAGGGGGCTCTTAATTTAATCAATAAACTTGCTGCAAGAGCTGCCCACTCAAACCAGGACCGGGCCATAAGAAAAGGTATTTATGAGGTTGAATCTTTTGATGCCATTTTAGCTTCAAATAAACTTTTGACTAGGAAAGTGGATGCAATGGTCAAAAGAATGGAAGGAGTTCAACTGATCCCGGAGGAGGCGGAATTGGAGGCTGAGGTAAAGGCCATGGGGAATTTCCAAAATTCCTATGGCAATACCTATAATCCAAGTTGGAGAAACCACCCCAACTTTTCTTGGAGAGACCAAGGGGGTGGTCAAGGAGAAGCCAGGCAACAGTTTCAGAGGCCATTTCAGAATCAGAGGCCACCAATGCCTCTGAACCCAAGCCAAGGAAGAAAGAGCTTGGAAGAAATTATTGGTGAAATAGGCCAACAAACTGCACAATTCATGAACGAGACAAGGACAAGTGCCAAGAATCATGAAGCCTCTATTAGAAATTTGGAGGTTCAGGTAGGCTAGTGGGCCAAGACCATCTCAGAGAGGATTCCAGGTACTTTTCCATCTGATACTCTTGTTAATCCAAAGGAGAATGTAGAGAATGTTTCAGCTATCACTCTTAGGAGTGGTAAAACTATGCCGGAAAGGGTAGTGGAAATTGAACAAGAGGTGAATTGTGAAGAAAATGAAAAGGAGGGGAGTGTGCCTAATGTTGCTGAAAAAATTGTTGAAAATGTAATTCCTCCTTCTAAGAAAATTGGCAAAGTACCATTTCCCAAGGCTTTAAAAAAGAATTTGGAAAAACAATTCTCAAGATTTCTTGAGATTTTCAAAATACTTCAAATAAATATTCCTTTCTCCGAAGCCTTGGAACAAATGCCTACTTATGCCAAGTTTATGAAGGATATCTTATCTAGAAGGAGGAAGTTGAGTGAGATTGATGAAACTGTAATGTCGACTGAGGAGTGTTCAGCAATTGTATCAAGAAAGCTGCCCCAAAAGTTGAAGGATCCGGGGAGCTTTACTATTCCCGTGGATATTGAGGGATTGCCGAATGCAAAAGCTCTCTGTGATTTGGGAGCCAGTATTAATATCATGCCACTCTCCATGTTTAGGAAATTGGACATGGGAGAGGCCACTCCTACTCTTATGTGTTTATAGTTGGCAGACAGGTGATACCCAAATCGCAAGTGCACGATTGACTATCGCGTAGTAAAAAGATCGAACCCAAGGGATAGGTGTTCTTATTTATTATAATATTTAGTACTTGTGCAGAAAAATTAAAAGATGAGAATTTGTTGTTGGTTTTAGAACTAGCAAGAAACAATAGCATAAAAAGATAAGAAAAAGAGATAATGAGAATTAAGCTCTTGGGTTGGTTTACATAGTTTATAAAACATGCTAGAAAAATCCTACTTAATTTCTGAACTTTAAATCCATTTTCATGATGCTATAGCCTAGTGTATCTACAAGTTAATTCCTTAAGAATTGTAGATCTTTCTTTTTAATTACTAAACCCAATTCCTTGGCACCTAGTTAACTAAAGAAGAAGATGAAGAAGATGTTCAGGCCAACATAAAGCTACGTCTATCCTAATACCTTAGTGATATATACTTATAGCCTTTTTTATTACCTTGTTCCCTTACTACTCACCAAATGGCCTTATGTAATAAGCCATAAGCAAAACCTCTTGGGATCCTCAAGATAGAAATTAAGCATAAGGAAATAAAACGTGAAAGGAAGTATTATTCAGAAATGTAGAAAAAGACTAGAACATGAATTATAAACTAAAACAACCCAAAAACTTAAAGAAGAAATTAGCCAAGCATGGCTAAAAGAATCATTGAATTACCCTGGATAGGAGCTCAAGTTTGGCTTCCCACAATTCCTAGGAACAATGATCTTAAGGAGGAGAGAAGAATACTTGTTGTATTCTGAATAGGTGTGTTTTACAAGTGAAGAAAAGGCCCCTATTTATAGTAAAAATTCACCCTCCAGCGCTTGAGCACTGACATTCCCAACCCTTGGGCGCTGGGATGCATTAAAATTCCACTATCTGTCCGAGGCCCAGCGCTGGAGCGCTGGCTTTCTAACGCTGGAGCGCTGGGTGAGAATCTGACTCATCTCCAAGTCAGAGTCCCAACGCTGGAGCGTTGGATCGTTGCTGCTTCATCTTCAAGCTTTTCTTTCCTACATGGTAGTGGGTTTTGAATGCCTTCAATGGCCACTACTCAGCCCTTATTCATTTCTGAAACTTCTCCTCCACTACATCAATTCTTCAAACTTATTTTCCATGTGCTAAATTGAAAAGAGTTGCTTCATATTCTTCTTTTTCTCTTTTAGCCCTCTCTTTACTAGCACTACAATTTTGGCCCTTTAATTCTTTCAATCTTCACTTTTAATCCTCCACTCTTGAACTTTCACACTTTGATCCCTGATTTCCTGAAACTTTACAAATCGGTCCCTGGACAAAAATGATAACTATACCAACTTTTCCTAAAAATATAAAATAGCTATAAAATTCCTAAAAATATAAAATAAAGTTAGAAAAACGAATAAAATCTAATCTACATGCAAAATGCAAAATAAATATAAAAACTACATAAAAATAAGCTCACAAAAATAATATTCTCCATGAAAAACAATAAAGCTCAATGATCCTGCCTATCATTCAAATCAAAACTGAAACAATGTAACAAAGTAATTTTGAAGAGATTTTTGAAGGTGTAACTTGGCCAAAGGGTTGAACAATTCAAGGTGTGGATTTCAAGAAATTGGCAACTCTAGTGGCTGACTCAGAATCTGTTGTTAAGTGATTTTTCTTGACTAAGAGCTTTAAACAAATCAAACAAGGGTCCTCTCAATTTTTCCTCTTTTTTTTTTTTTTTTAACAAAGTAGTGGAATGTATGGGATGAATGACTTGAATTTTACTCCCCTCATACTCTTTCTCACCCCACCACTTCATTATTTTTTCTAAGGCACATACCTTTTTTTTTTTCAACTTTTTCCTTCTTTTTTTAGAGAGAAACCCACAAACATAGCTCTAACAATTTCAGCACATGAATCACAATAACAACTTTAAGAATTATCACAAAAAGTAGGCTCCAAAGAATGACTCTTTTAAGGCTCAAAAGGGGCTACTAGTGGATATCAATTTTCAAACAAGAATCTGAGTTTTCAAAAATGCCTATAATCTCCTCTCAACTTACAAAGTATACAAAACTCCAATCAACATGCAACACAAGGCAGAAATTTTTTACAATCATGCATTCAGAGTCCTCAGCTCTCAAAAAAACATAGGGTAAGTGGTACCCTTTTTAGAACTCAGAAAAAGACTTTGCCAACAACCAAAACAATCAAGATATCAAAATCATTTCTAATAGCATGCAATCCTAACCTCTTCAAAACATATAACCTTTTTCAAAAGCAGTTCAACCAGATAAAGCATTCACAAAGCAATAGAGGCATTCAGACTGGATAAAATACTCAAGACTCATGCAAAAATAGAACAGAAAACTAAACTAAAAATAAAACTAAAAACTATAAAAAGAAAAACTAAAAATCTAAGAAGCTGGCACAGTTTACAAATTTCCACAAAAGTCCAAGGGAACCTCAATGCAAAAATCAATTTTGAACACTTAAGTTCAAGAGGGTTCTTCCTCCTTCTGGTACCTATCCTGTAACATTGAACAAACAAAAGTCTCACTAGCAGAAGCTTGCTTGACTTGTTTGTTCCAAAAACAGCACAAATAAGATCATGGGTTGAAAAAGTGTTTCCACCTTAAAAACAAGAATTCTTGAGTTCTCAAAAACCAAAACCATTGTAGAAACAAGGGAAAACTCATAGAATCTAAAAACTTTCAGAAAATGGTGAACACAAAATTTATTAAAAATTAAAAACAGCAAATAAAAAACAAAACAGCAAGACTGCCCGAGCTCCAGCGCTTGAGCGTTGGAGATTCCAACGCTTGGGCGCTGGAATCAAAACAAAAACTGGGCATCAGAGGTCCCAGCGCCTGAGCGCTGGGTTTCCAACGCTCTGGCGCTGGAAATTGGAAAAATAAAAACTGGGATTCCAGGGGCCTAGCGCATGAGCGCTAGCCCTCCAGCGCTGGAGCGCTGGAATTAACTGGAATCAGAGGTGAAAAACAGGGGCCTAACGCTTGAGCGTTGGCCTCCAGCGCTTGAGCCCTGGCCTCTCCTGCAGCAAAAACATAGAATTTTTTTCTTTTATTTATTTACAAGGATAGTGCAGAAAAATAAAAAGACAGAAATTTAAACTATCCTAAGTTGGGTTGTCTCCCAACCAGCTCATTGTTAAGATCCGAGATAGACCCTTCCCTTTAATCAATTAGGGGTATCAAATATGGCAAAGACCTCTTGTCTTACAACATCTCCTCCTAGGTACGGTTTCAGCCTTTGCCCATTGGCAACATATACATTTTTTGTAACATTATTTTCCAACTCAACTGCACCATGAGGAAATACTTTGGTGATCATATATGGCCCTGTCCATCTTGATTTCAACTTCCCAGGAAATAACTTCAGCCTTGAGCTATACAATTACACAAGCTATCCTGGACTAAATTCTTTTCGCACAATCTTCTTATCATGCCACCTTTTTGTTTTTTCCTTGTAGATCCAAGCATTGTGGTATGCTTGGATTCTAAATTCATCCAGCTCATGTACCTGTACTTGTCTTTTATCCCCAGCTTCTTTGGGATCCATGTTTAATTGTTTCAAAGCCCAAAAGGCTTTATGCTCAAGTTACACAGGTAAATGACAAGTCTTACCATAAACCAACTGGTAAGGAGAGGTTCCAATAGGAGTTTTAAACGCAGTTCGGTAAGCCCACAAGGTGTCATCTAATTTTTTTGACCAATCCTTCCTTGAGGTACCAACTACTTTTTCCAAAATCCTTTTTAACTCCCTATTAGAAACCTTTACTTGTCCACTAGTTTGGGGGTGATAGGGGGTAGCAATTTTATGATGAACACCATATTTTTTCAAAAGAGTTTCAAAAGCTTTATTACAAAAATGCTTACCTCCATCACTGATAATTGCCCTTGGCACCCCAAATCTAGTAAAAATCTTTTTCTTCAGAAATTCCAGAACCACTTTACCATCATTTGTGGGAAGGGCTGATGCTTCAACCCACTTTGAAACATAGTCAACAGCAACCAAAATATACTGGCAACCAAAAGAAGGTGGAAAAGGTCCCATGAAATCGATGCCCCAAACATCAAAAAGCTCAACTTCCAAAATCATATTTTGGGGCATCTCATTCCTTCTTGAGATATTACCTGTTCGTTGACAACGATCACACCTTTCCACAAATGCTCTACTATCTTTGAAGATAGTAGGCCAATAAAAACCACTTTGGAGGACTTTAGCTGCAGTACTCTCACCAGAAAAATGGCCTCCATAATCGGAGCCATGGCAATGCCATAAAACAACCTCAAACTCTTTTTTCTGGAATAGACCTTCTAATGATCCCATCAGAACATTTTCTAAACAAATAAGGTTCATCCCAGAAAAAGAATTTGGCATCATACATAAATCTTTTCTTTTGTTGCCAAGTCAAATCAGAAGGCAACACACCAGCAGCTTTAAAATTGGCTAAATGTACATACCATGGAGCTATTTCTTGGACAGCTAAAAGTTTCTCATATGGGAACTCCTCTTGAATAGGAATTGGATCGGAGTTCCCCTCTTCAAGTCTTGACAAATGGTCTCCTACACCATTGTCTTTCCCTTTCCTGTCCACAATTTCAAGATCAAACTCTTGCAAGAGTAAGATCCACCTGATCAGCCTGGGTTTAGCTTCCGGCTTAGCAAACAAGTACTTCAATGCAGCATGGTCAGTATGCACAATAACTTTAGTACCCAAAACGTAAGGTCTGAATTTGTCTAAAGCATAAACTACACTCAACAACTCCTTTTCAGTTGTAGCATAATTTTTTTGAGCTTCATTCAGAACCTTACTAGCATAGTAAATCACATGAAAAACTTTTCCATTTTTCTGACAAAGAACAGCCCCTATTGCATTATCACTAGCATCACACATTATTTCAAAAGGCAAATCCCATTGGGGAGCAACAATGATAGGGGCTGAAACAAGTTTCTCTTTCAACAATTTAAAAGCAGCTAAACACTCATCATTAAAGATAAAAGGAGCCTCTTTTTCAAGGAGATTTGTCATAGGCTTAGAAATTTTAGAAAAATCTTTTATAAATCGCCTATAAAAACCTGCATGACCAAGAAAGCTTCTTATACCTTTAATATTGGTGGGAGGAGGTAGATTTTCAATGATCTCAGTTTTAGCCTTATCTACCTCAATCCCTCTCTCAGAAAACTTGTGCCCGAGCACAATGCCATCTTTTACCATAAAATGACATTTTTCCCAATTAAGTACCAAATTCTTTTCTTGGCACCTAACTAGAATCCTTTCCAAATTGCTCAAACACTTGTCAAAGTTGGGGCCATATACAGAAAAATCATCCATGAACACTTCCATACATTCACCAATTAAATCATAAAAAATAGCAAACGTACATCTTTGGAAGGTTCCTAGAGCATTACATAAGCCAAAAGGCATTCTTTTATAAGCAAACACCCCGAAGGGGCAAGTAAAAGCAGTTTTTTCTTGATCCTTAGGATCAACAACAATTTGATTATATCCTGAATACCCATCCAAGAAACAATAGTACTCATGGCCAGCCAACCTGTCAAGCATTTGATCAATAAAGGGAAGGGGAAAGTGATATTTCCGGGTGGCAGAATTTAGCCTCCGGTAATCTATACAAACCCTCCATCCAGTTACCTTTCTGGTGGGGATCAATTCATTATTCTCATTGGGAACCACTGTAATTCCCCCTTTCTTGGGAACTAACTGAACGGGGCTAACCCATTCACTATCAGAAATGGGATAGATGATCCCTGCATCAAGCAACTTAATCACTTCTTTCCTTACCACCTCTTTCATGGCAGGATTAAGTCTTCTTTGGGGTTGGACTACGGGTTTAACTTGTTCTTCTAAACAAATTTTATGCATACAAATAGTGGGGCTTATGCCCTTATTGTCCTCAATAGTCCAACCCAAAGCAGATTTATGAGCTCTAAGAATTCGTACCAATTTTTCTTCTTCAAGAGGAGAGAGGGAACTACTCATAATAACTAGTTTATTGTTACCTTCCTCAAGAAATACATACTTAAGGGTAGAAGGTAAGGGCTTCAGTTCCCTCTTTTCCTCTTGAACTTCTTCTTCTCTCTTCAGTTCCTCTACCAAATTTTTCGTTGAAGGGAAAAAATGGGCAGCTTCCAGATATCTTGCCATTTCAATGACCTATTCGTCATTGCTTTCAATATCCTCAAAATCCAACCCCTCAGAGATTATAGTCTCTAAAGGATCTTCTTTCCACATGGCAGCAAACAGTTAGGCAGAAACTTTTTTTTTTTTTTTAAAAAGCACTAAACAAAATAAAAACAAGAACAGAACCTATCCCCGGCAACGGCGCCTAAAACTTAATACCCAAATCGCAAGTGCACGATTGACTATCGCGTAGTAAAAAGATCGAACTCAAGGGATAGGTGTTCTTATTATTATAATATTTAGTACTTGTGCAGAAAAATTAAAAGATGAGAATTTGTTGTTGGTTTTAGAACTAGCAAGAAACAATAGCATAAAAAGATAAGAAAAAGAGATGATGAGAATTAAGCTCTTGGGTTGGTTTACATAGTTTATAAAACTTGCTAGAAAAATCCTACTTAATTTCTGAACTTTAAATCCATTTTCATGATGCTATAGCCTAGTGTAACTACAAGTTAATTCCTTAAGCATTGTAGATCTTTCTTTTTAATTACTAAATCCAATTCCTTTGCACCTAGTTAACTAAAGAAGAAGATGAAGAAGATGTTCAGGCCAACATAAAGCTACGTCTATCCTAATTCCTTAGTGATATATACTTATAGCCTTTTTTATTACCTAGTTCCCTTACTACTCACCAAATGGCCTTATGTAATAAGCAATAAGCAAAACCTCTTGGGATCCTCAAGATAGAAATTAAGCATAAGGAAATAAAACGTGAAAGGAAGTATTATTCAGAAACGTAGAAAAAGACTAGAACATGAATTATAAACTAAAACAACCCAAAAACTTAAAGAAGAAATTAGCCAAGCATGGCTAAAAGAATCATTGAATTACCCTAGATAGGAGCTCAAGTTTGGCTTCACACAATTCCTAGGAACAATGATCTTAAGGAGGAAAGAAGAATACTTGTTGTATTCTGAATAAGTGTGTTTTACAAGTGAAGAAAAGGCCACTATTTATAGTAAAAATTCACCCTCCAGCGCTTGAGCGCTGGCATTCCCAACGCTTGAGCGCTGGCAAAGTTTATCAAATACCTAGAAGTCCTAGTTTAGGTGAGTTATGCTTCTAAAGGTGTATTAAAGCATGAAGGCTCTTTAAAACACCTAAACTAATCAACTTAATGTTTTCATAACTTAAAAGAAGTAGAAAACCTTAAGCCGATCTCAAAGGATCAAGTTTCTGGAAAATGGACTTCAGTGTAATCGATTGCAGCCTTCTGGTAATCGATTACACATATGAAAGTAATCGATTGCCACACTTTCTTGTACTCGATTACATATTTGAATTTGAAATTCAAACTGAAACGGCTATTAGTGTAATCGATTACACTAAGTGATGTAATCGATTACCAAATCGAAAAGTTGCATCTTTTCATGAACAATTGTGTCTCAAACCTTTTGGGAAAGGTTGCATTGGTTCAAGGACGTTTCCCTTGCCTATATAAAGTCCATTTGAGTCTAGAACACAAGACACAACACACAACACATGAGAATACAACATTAGGCCAAAGCTTTGTCAAAACTAGTTCATTAAGTTCTTTAGAACTTAAACTTTCAAGAGCCTAAATTCTGAGTTCATGATCTTCATGTTTATAAGAACAATTCAGTTGTTCATATCTTGAGGAACTCAGAATCTTATTATGCTTAAAAGCCTTAAAGCATAAATTCTCATGATCAATCCACTTGTATGTTAAAGGATTGATTCAGCCAATTGTAAACTCTTCTTCATCTCTTTCTGTAAGATTGAGTATTCACCGTGGATCTCGGTGAAGGGTTGTTGGTACTGAAAGTGGTATACTTTCAGGTTGTTGATTGAAGGTGGTTTAGCCTTCAAGGTCTGAGGGTGGTTTGCCTTCAGGAACTGAAAGTGGTTTGCTTTCAGGGGCTGTGGAAAGTGGTATACTTTCACAGGAAGTTGATAAAAATTCTTAGGGTCCTTGGTGTAAGAACTTGTAAGAGATTTTTATCAATAGTGGAAAAATCCTCAAGGGGTTTTCTTGAGGGACTGGACGTAGCCTTCGGTGGATAGAAGGTGAACCAGGATAAATCTCTGTGTGTGAATTCTTCTATCCTTCATCCTTACTTTCAAGCAACGCTTAATTCCGCTGCAATCACAACTATCGTTTCGTGATCATCATTATCTTGAGAGCAACAATTTCAATAAGGCGAAAATCGGGGCAACTCTGATTCACCCCCCCCTCTCAGGTTGCTATCTGTACTAACAACCAGATGGGAAAACCTCAGTCACCGGACGAGTTTCAATTGTAAATCCTAGTAAAATAACCTACTTGTGTGGGAAAATCTCGAAAATCTAGTCACAGTGACTAGTCTCATGGGAACTCAGTCACAGGAGGGGAAAACTTAATCACTAAGGAATTAGTCCCATGGATAACAGAGTTACCAAATGGGAAAACATTAGTCACTAGACGAGTTTCAATTGCAAATCCTAGTAAAATATCCTCTTGGTGTGGGAAAAACTCGAAGACCAAGTCACTGTGAGTAGTCTCATGAGAAAACTAAGTCACAAGAGGTGAAAACTTAATCACTAAGGAATTTGTGCCATGGGAAAACCTTAGTCACCGGACGAGTTTCAATGGCAAATCCTAGTTAAATAACCGATTCGTCTTGGAAAAACACGTTAACCTAGACACTATGAGTAGTCTCATGAGAAAAATCAATAACAGGAGGTGAATACTTAGTCACTAAGGAATTATTTCCATGGGAAAACTGGGTCACGGGATGGGAAAACCTTAGTCACGGAACAAGTTTCAATGGAAAATCCAAGTAAAATATCCTCTTTGTTTTGGAAAAACTCGAGGTGAAAACTTAGTCACAAAGGAATTAGTGCCATGGGATAACTGGGTCACTGGATGAGAAAACCTTAGTCACCAGACAAGTTTCAATGGCAAATCTTAGTAAAATAAGCTCTTATTGTGGGAAAAACTCGAAAACCTTGTCCCTGTGAGTTGTCTCATGAGAAAACTCAATCACAGGAAGTGAAAACTTAGTCATTAAGGAATTAGTGCCGTGGGGAAACTGGGTCACCGGATGGGAAAACTTTAGTCACCGGACGAGTTTCAATGGAAAATCCTATTAAAATAACCTATTTGTGTGGGAAAAACTAGAAAGTCTAGTCACAGTGACTAGTCTCATGGGAAAACTCAGTCACAGGAGGGGAAAACTTAATCACTAAGGAATTAGTGCCATGGGAAAACGGAGTTACCAGATGGGAAAACATTAGTCACCAGACGAGTTTCAATGGCAAATCCTAGTAAAATAAACTCTTGGTGTGGGAAAAACTCGAAGACCAAGTCACTGTGAGTTGTCTCATGAGAAAACTAAGTCACCGGAGGTGAAAACTTAATCTCTAAGGGTCACCAGCTAGGAAAACCTTAGTCACCGGACGAGTTTCAATGGCAAATCCTAGTTAAATAACCTCTTCGTCTTGGAAAAACACGATAACCTAGACACTATGAGTAGTCTCATGAGAAAACTCAATCACAGGAGGTGAATACTTAGTCACTAAGGAATTAGTGCGATGGGAAAAATGGGTCACGGGATGGGAAAACCTTAGTCACCGAACAAGATTCAGTGGAAAATCCTAGTAAAATATCCTCTTTGTTTTGGAAAAACTCGATAACCTAGTCATTTTGAGTAGTCTCGTGAGAAAACTAAATCACAGGAGGTGAAAACTTAGTCACTAAGGAATTAGTGCTGTGGGAAAACTTGGTCACTGGATGGGAAAACCTTAGTCACCAGACGAGTTTCAATGGAAAATCCTTGTAAAATAACCTCTTTGTGTGGGAAAAACTCGAAAACCTAGTCCCTGTGAGTTGTCTCATGAGAAAACTCAATTAGAAGAGGTGAAAACTTAGTCACTAAGGAATTAGTGCCATGGGAAAACTGGGTCACCAGATGGGAAAACCTTAGTCTCCGGACGAGTTTCTAAGGAAAATCCTAGTAAAAAAACATATTTGCATGGGAAAAACTAGAAAATCTAGGCACTGTGACTAGTCTCATGGAAACTCACTCACAAGAGGGGAAAACTTAATCACTAAGGAATTAGTGCCATGGGAAAACTGAGTTCCCAGATGGGAAAACATTAGTCACCGGACGAGTTTCAATGGCAAATACTAGTAAAATAACCTCTTGGTATGGGAAAAACTCGAAGACCAAGTCACTGTGAGTAGTCTCATGAGAAAACTAAGTAACAGGAGGTGAAAACTTAATCGCTACGGAATTAGTGCCATGGGAAAACTGAGTTACCGGATGGGAAAACTGAGTTACCGGATGGGAAAACCTTAGTCACCGGACGAGTTTCAATGGAAAATCCTAGTGAAATAACCTCTTCGTGTTGGAAAAACTCTATAACCTAGACACTTTGAGTAGTCTCATGAGAAAATTCAATCACAGGAGGTGAAAACTTAGTCACAAAGGAATTAGTGCCATGGGAAATTAGGGTCACGAGATGGGAAAACCTTAGCCACCGGATGAGTTTCAAGGGAAAATCCTAGTAAAGTTACCTCTTTGAGTGGGGAAAACTCGAAAACCTAGTCTCTATGAGTAGTCTCAAGAGAAAACTCAATCACAGGAGGTGAAAACTTAGTCACTAAGGAATAAGTGCCATGGGAAAACTGGGTAACTAGATGGGAAAACCTTAGTCACCAGACGAGTTTCAATGGCAAATCTTAGTAAAATAACCTCTTAGTGTGCGAAAAACATGAAAACCTAATCCTTCTGAGTTGTCTCATGAGAAAAATTAATCACAAAAGGTGAAAACATAGTCAGTAAGGAATTAGTGCCATGGGAAAACTGGGTCACCGGATGGGAAAACTTTAGTCACCATTCGAGTTTGAATGGAAAATCCTAGTAAAATAACCTATTTGTGTGGGAAAAACAAGAAAATCTAGTCACAATGACTAGTCTCATGGGAAAACTTAGTCATAGGAGGTGAAAACTTAATCACTCTGGAATTAGAGCCATGGGAAAACTGAGTTACCAGATGAGAAAACATTAGACACCGAACGAGTATCAATTGCAAATCCTAGTAAAATTAACTCTTGGTGTGGGAATAACTCGAAGACCAAGTCACTGTTATAAGTCTGATGACAAAAATAAGTCACTGGAGGTGAAAACTTAATCACTAAGGAATTAGTGCCATGGGAAAACTGAGTTACCGGATAGGAAAACCTAAGTCACCGGACGAGTTTCAATGGAAAATCCTAGTAAAATAACGAGTTCGTGTTGGAAAAACTTGCTAATCTAGACACTATGAGTAGTCTCATGAGAAAACACAATCACAGGAGGTGAAAACTTAGTCACTAAGGAATTAGTGCCATGAGAAAACTGGGTCACCAGATGGGAAAACTTTAGTCACCATTCGAGTTTGAATGGAAAATCCTAGTAAAATAACCTATTTGTGTGGGAAAAACTAGAAAATCTAGTCATAGTGACTAGTCTCATGGGAACTCAGTCACAGGAGAGGAAAACTTAATCACTAAGGAATTAGTGCCATGGGAAAATGGAGTTACCAGATGGCAAAACATTAGTCACCGGACGAGTTTCAATGGCAAATCCTAGTAAAATAACCTCTCGGTGTGGGAAAAATGATGACAGGATATTATATGACATTTTTAGGGTGTTTTTAGTCTTTTTATTTTATTATTTTTGAGTCTCACATAGGATTTTTATTATTTTTATATAGATTTTCTATTTATTTTGCATGTTGCATATAGATTAGCTTTTATTTGTTTTTCTTACTTTATTATATTTTTTTAGGAATTTTTGTAGTTATTTTTATATTTTTAGGAAAGCTGGTATCTTTATCATTTTTGTCCAAGGACTGATTTGTAAAGTTTAAGGAAAGGAAGGACTAAAGTGTAAAGGTTCAAGAGCGGAGGATGAAAGGTGAAGTCTCAAGGACTTGAAGGATTGAAATAGAAGTGCTAGCAAAGAGAGGACTAAAAGTGAAAAAGAAGAATATGAAGCAACACTCTCTAATTTAGCACATGGAAAATAAGCTTGAAGAATTGATGGTAGTGGGAAGGAAGTTTCAGAAATGATTAAGGGCTGAGTGGTGGTCATTGAAGGCATTGAAAACCCACTACCATGAAGAAGAGAAAAGCTTGAAGATGAACCAGCAGACGACCCAACGCTCAGGCGTTGGGCTCCCAACGCTCAAGCGTTGGGACTCTGACTAAGAGATGAGTCAGATTTTCACCCAGCGCTCAAGCGTTGGAAAGCCAGCGCTCAAGCGCTGGGCCTCGGTATGATAGTGGGATTCTAATGCATCCCAACACCCAAGCGTTGGGAATGCCAGCGCTCAAGCGTTGGAGCTCAGGTTTTTGCTATAAATAGGGAGGCAATTTGCACTTGTAAAACACACCTATTCAGAATACAACAAGTGTTCTTCTTTCCTCCTTAAAGATCATTGTTCTTAGGAATTGTGGGAAGCCATACTTGAGCTCCTATCCAGGGTAATTCAATGCTTCTTTTAGCCATGCTTGGCTAATTCTCTTTAAGTTTCTTGGGTTGTAGTAGTTTATAATTTATGTTTTAGTTTGTTTCTACCTTTCTGAATAATATTTCCATTTCTTGTTTTATTTCCTTGTTCTTAATTTTATCTTGATGATCACAAGTGTTTTTGCTTTCTACTTATATCATAAGGCCATTTGGTAAGTAGTAAGGGACCTAGGAATTAAAAAAGGCTATAAGTATATATCTCTAAAGGACATTAGGATAGACGTAGCTTTATGTTGGCCTGAATTCAATTTTCATCTTCTTTTCTGGTTAACTAAATTACAAGGTCTTGGATTTAGTAATTAGGAAGAAAGTTCTAAATTTCTTAAGGTAATTAACTTGTAGAAATTCTAGGCTATAGCATCATGAACTTGGACTTAAAATTCAGAAATTAAGTAGAAACTTGCTAGCATATTTATAGACTATGTAATTCAACCCAAGAGCTTATTCTTCATCATCTTTATTTCTTTATATTTTATTGATAATTGATGTTCTATATTAATCAAACCATCAACAACACACATCTTTTATTTTTCTGCTCAAGTACTAAACATTTTAATAAGAAGGCACCTATCCCTTGGGTTCGATCTTTTTATTACACGATAATCAACCGTGCACTTGCGGTTTGGCTATCAAGTTTTGGCGCCGTTGCCGGGGATAGGTTCTGTTCTTGTTATTATTTTGTTTAGTGCTTCTTGTTTATATATAAAAAAAAAAATATTAAATTGTGGTGAATAGGTGCTATTGACTTCTTTTGCTTTTCTGTATGGTAGGACATTTTGAATTCGACCTTGAAATTGAAAGAACTTTGCATCGCAGATTAGTGGAGCAAAGGAGATTAGAAAGGGCCATGTTAGAGACACAAGCGCAAATGGAGGAGCGCCTCCGTGCTGAATACAATGCACGGGTAGAAGATGAAGTCCAGGCTAGACTTCAAAGACAAAGAGCTGAGGAGGAAGACCGGGATGCCAACCGTTCCCTTCGGGATATCACAGCCCCCCAGGTAGACTATAATTTTGAGGGGAGTATTGTGGTACCGGAGGATGAACTACCAAATTTTCAGATTCCTCCACACTTCATCTCTTTGGTTAGTCAGAACCAATTTGGTGGAAGTGTCAATGAAGACTGCCACACACATCTGGAGCGATTCACCAGGCAATGCTCCACCTTAAGGAGAAATAATGCTCACTTGGATACCGTAAGACTTATGTTGTGGCAGAGGAGTGGTTATCTTCACAACCACTCAGAAGCATTACTTCATGGGATGATTTGGCCGAGAAATTCACGGCTAAATTCTTCCCTTACAACCGCATAAGGAAGTTGAAGCAGGAAATCAACTCCTTCATTCAACAAGATGCTGAAAACCTGTATGAGACTTGGGAGAGGTTCAAGGGACTTCTCAGAGGGTGCCCAGGTCACAATATCTCTATCGCAGATCAGGTAGAGAAATTTTATGAAGCTTTGAATGGTTACACAAGGGACAAGCTGGACACTACTGCAAGTGGGGCATTTGATGTTTTGCCGCCACAGGGGGCTCTTGATTTAATCAATAAACTTGCTGCAAGAGCTGCCCACTCAAACCAGGACCGGGCCATAAGAAAAGGTATTTATGAGGTTGAATCTTTTGATGCCATTTTAGCTTCAAATAAACTTTTGACCAGGAAAGTGGATGCAATGGTCAAAAGAATGGAAGGAGTTCAACTGATCCCGGAGGAGGCGGAATTGGAGGCTGAGGTAAAGGCCATGGGGAATTTCCAAAATTCCTATGGCAATACCTATAATCCAAGTTGGAGAAACCACCCCAACTTTTTTGGAGGGACTAAGGGGGTGGTCAAGGAGAAGCCAGGCAACAGTTTCAGAGGCCATTTCAGAATCAGAGGCCACCAATGCCTCTGAATCCAAGCCAAGGAAGAAAGAGCTTGGAAGAAATTATTGGTGAAATAGGCCAACAAACTGCACAATTCATGAACGAGACAAGGACAAGTGCCAAGAATCATGAAGCCTCTATTAGAAATTTGGAGGTTCAGGTAGGCTAGTGGGCCAAGACCATCTCAGAGAGGATTCCAGGTACTTTTCCATCTGATACTCTTGTTAATCCAAAGGAGAATGTAGAGAATGTTTCAGCTATCACTCTTAAGAGTGGTAAAACTATGCCCGAAAGGGTAGTGGAAATTGAACAAGAGGTGAATTGTGAAGAAAATGAAAAGGAGAGGAGTGTGCCTAATGTTGTTGAAAAAATTGTTGAAAATGTAATTCCTCCTTCTAAGAAAATTTGCAAAGTACCATTTCCCAAGGCTTTAAAAAAGAATTTGGAAAAACAATTCTCAAGATTTCTTGAGATTTTCAAAAGACTTCAAATAAATGTCCATTTCTCCGAAGCCTTGGAACAAATGCCTACTTATGCCAAGTTTATGAAGGATATCTTATCTAGAAGGAGGAAGTTGAGTGAGATTGATGAAACTGTAATGTCGACTGAGGAGTGTTCAGCAATTGTATCAAGAAAGCTGCCCCAAAAGTTGAAGGATCCGGGGAGCTTTACTATTCCCGTGGATATTGAGGGATTGCCGAATGCAAAAGCTCTCTGTGATTTGGGAGCCAGTATTAATATCATGCCACTCTCCATGTTTAGGAAATTGGACATGGGAGAGGCCACTCCTACTCTTATGTGTTAATAGTTGGCAGACAGGTGATACCCAAATCGCAAGTGCACGATTGACTATCGCGTAGTAAAATGATCGAACCCAAGGGATAGGTGTTCTTATTTATTATAATATTTAGTACTTGTGCAGAAAAATTAAAAGATGAGAATTTGTTGTTGGTTTTAGAACTAGCAAGAAACAATAGCATAAAAAGATAAGAAAAAGAGATAATGAGAATTAAGCTCTTGGGTTGGTTTACATAGTTTATAAAACATGCTAGAAAAATCCTACTTAATTTCTAAACTATAAATCCATTTTCATGATGCTATAGCCTAGTGTAACTACAAGTTAATTCCTTAAGCATTGTAGATCTTTCTTTTTAATTACTAAACCCAATTCCTTGGCACCTAGTTAACAAAAGAAGAAGATGAAGAAGATGTTCAGGCCAACATAAAGCTACGTCTATCCTAATTCCTTAGTGATATATACTTATAGCCTTTTTTATTACCTTGTTCCCTTACTACTCACCAAATGGCCTTATGTAATAAGCAATAAGCAAAACCTCTTGGGATCCTCAAGATAGAAATTAAGCATAAGGAAATAAAACGTGAAAGGAAGTATTATTCAGAAATGTAGAAAAAGACTAGAACATGAATTATAAACTAAAACAACCCAAAAACTTAAAGAAGAAATTAGCCAAGCATGGCTAAAAGAATCATTGAATTACCCTGGATAGGAGCTCAAGTTTGGCTTCCCACAATTCCTAGGAACAATGATCTTAAGGAGGAGAGAAGAATACTTGTTGTATTCTGATTAGGTGTGTTTTACAAGTGAAGAAAAGGCCCCTATTTATAGTAAAAATTCACCCTCCAGCGCTTGAGCGCTGGCATTCCCAACCCTTGGGCGCTGGGATGCATTAAAATTCCACTATCTGTGCGAGGCCCAGTGCTTGAGCGCTGGCTTTCTAACGCTTGAGCGCTGGGTGAGAATCTGACTCATCTCCAAGTCAGAGTCCCAACGCATGAGCGTTGGGACCCCAAAGCTGGAGCGTTGGGTCGTTGTTGCTTCATCTTCAAGCTTTTCTTTCCTACATGGTAGTGGGTTTTGAATGCCTTCAATGGCCACTACTCAGCCCTTATTCATTTCTGAAACTTCTCCTCCACTACCATCAATTCTTCAAACTTATTTTCCATGTGCTAAATTGAAAAGAGTTGCTTCATATTCTTCTTTTTCTCTTTTAGCCCTCTCTTTACTAGCACTTCAATTCTGGCCCTTTAATTCTTTCAATCTTCACTTTTAATCCTCCACTCTTGAACTTTCACACTTTGATCCCTGATTTCCTGAAACTTTACAAATCGGTCCCTGGACAAAAATGATAATTATACCAGCTTTTCCTAAAAATATAAAATAGCTATAAAAATTCCTAAAAATATAAAATAAAGATAGAAAAACGAATAAAATCTAATCTACATGCAAAATGCAAAATAAATATAAAAACTACATAAAAATAAGCTCACAAAAATAATATTCTCCATGAAAAACAATAAAGCTCAATGATCCTGCCTATCATTCAAATCAAAACTGAAACAATGTAACTAAGTAATTTTGAAGAGATTTTTGAAGGTGTAACTTGGCCAAAGGGTTGAACAATTCAAGGTGTGGATTTCAAGAAATTGGCAACTCTAGTGGCTGACTCAGAATCTGTTGTTAAGTGATTTTTCTTGACTAAGAGCTTTAAACAAATCAAACAAGGGTCCTCTCAATTTTTCCTCTTTTCTTTTTTTTTTGAACAAAGTAGTGGAATGTATGGGATGAATGACTTGAATTTTACTCCCCTCATACTCTTTCTCACCCCACCACTTCATTATTTTTTCTAAGGCACATACCTTTTTTTTTTTCAACTTTTTCCTTCTTTTTTTAGAGAGAAACCCACAAACATAGCTCTAACAATTTCAGCACATGAATCACAATAACAACTTTAAGAATTATCACAAAAAGTAGGCTCCAAAGAATGACTCTTTTAAGGCTCAAAAGGGGCTACTAGTGGATATCAATTTTCAAACAAGAATCTGAGTTTTCAAAAATGCCTATAATCTCCTCTCAACTTACAAAGTATACAAAACTCCAATCAACATGCAACACAAGGCAGAAATTTTTTACAATCATGCATTCACAGTCCTCAGCTCTCAAAAAATCATAGGGTAAGTGGTACCCTTTTTAGAACTCAGAAAAAGACTTTGCCAACAACCAAAACAATCAAGATATCAAAATCATTTCTAATAGCATGCAATCCTAACCTCTTCAAAACATATAACCTTTTTCAAAAGCAGTTCAATCAGATAAAGCATTCACAAAGCAATAGAGGCATTCAGACTGGATAAAATACTCAAGACTCATGCAAAAATAGAACAGAAAACTAAACTAAAAATAAAACTAAAAACTATAAAAAGAAAAACTAAAAATCTAAGAAGCTGGCACAGTTTACAAATTTCCACAAACGTCCAACGGAACCTCAATGCAAAAATCAATTTTGAACATTTAAGTTCAAGAGGGTTCTTCCTCCTTCTGGTACCTATCCTGTAACATTGAACAAACAAAAGTCTCACTAGCAGAATCTTGCTTGACTTGTTTGTTCCAAAAA
This sequence comes from Acmispon strigosus, assembly GCA_030819835.1. NCBI lineage: Eukaryota > Viridiplantae > Streptophyta > Magnoliopsida > Fabales > Fabaceae > Acmispon > Acmispon strigosus. Next base: position 17,016,578 of record JAUAMA010000001.1, read on the forward strand.
CAGCACAAATAAGATCATGGGTTGAAAAAGTGTTTCCACCTTAAAAACAAGAATTCTTGAGTTCTCAAAAACCAAAACCATTGTAGAAACAAGGGAAAACTCATAGAATCTAAAAACTTTCAGAAAATGGTGAACACAAAATTTATTAAAAATTAAAAACAGCAAATAAAAAACAAAACAGCAAGACTGCCCGAGCTCTAGCGCTTGAGCGTTGGAGATTCCAACGCTTGGGCGCTGGAATCAAAACAAAAACTCGGCATCAGAGGTCCCAGCGCCTGAGCGCTGGGTTTCCAACGCTCTGGCGCTGGAAATTGGAAAAATAAAAACTGGGATTCCAGGGGCCAAGCGCATGAGCGCTAGCCCTCCAGCGCTGGAGCGCTGGAATTAACTGGAATCAGAGGTGAAAAACAGGGGCCTAACGCTTGAGCGTTGGCCTCCAGCGCTTGAGCCCTGGCCTCTCCTGCAGCAAAAACATAGAATTTTTTTCTTTTATTTATTTACAAGGATAGTGCAGAAAAATAAAAAGACAGAAATTTAAACTATCCTAAGTTGGGTTGTCTCCCAACCAGCTCATTGTTAAGGTCCGAGATAGACCCTTCCCTTTAATCAATTAGGGGTATCAAATATGGCAAAGACCTCTTGTCTTACAACATCTCCTCCTAGGTACGGTTTCAGCCTTTGCCCATTGGCAACAAATACATTTTTTGTAACATTATTTTCCAACTCAACCGCACCATGAGGAAATACTTTGGTGATCATATATGGCCCTGTCCATCTTGATTTCAACTTCCCAGGAAATAACTTCAGCCTTGAGCTATACAATTACACAAGCTATCCTGGACTAAATTCTTTTCGCACAATCTTCTTATCATGCCACCTTTTTGTTTTTTCGTTGTAGGTCCAAGCATTGTGGTATGCTTGGATTCTAAATTCATACAGCTCATGTACCTGTACCTGTCTTTTATCCCCAGCTTCTTTGGGATCCATGTTTAATTTTTTCAAAGCCCAAAAGGCTTTATGCTCAAGTTCCACAGGTAAATGACAAGTCTTACCATAAACCAACTGGTAAGGAGAGGTTCCAATAGGAGTTTTAAACGCAGTTCGGTAAGCCCACAAGGTGTCATCTAATTTTTTTGACCAATCCTTCCTTGAGGTACCAACTACTTTTTCCAAAATCCTTTTTAACTCCCTATTAGAAACCTTTACAGCTCTTGGGTTGGTTTACATAGTCTATAAAACATGCTAGAAATCTCCTACTTAATTTCTGAATTTTAAATCCAAAATCATGATGCTATAGCCTAGAGTCTCTACATCCTAATAGCCTTAAGAAATGTAGACCTTTCTTTCCTAATTACTAACTCCATAGCCTTGGTTATTAGTTAATCAGAAAAGAAGATGAAGAAGGAATTCGGGCCAACACTAAGTTACGTCCATCCTAATTGCCTTAAGAAATGTATACTTATAACCTTTTTTATTTCCTATTTCCCTTACTACTTACCAAATGGCCTTATGAGATAAGTAGAAAGCATGAAATCTTTTGTACACAAGATTAATGAAGAACAAGGAAATAAAACATGAATTGAAAGTATTATTCAGAAATGTAGAAAAAACTAGAACATGAATTATAAACTAAAACAACCCAAAAACTTAAAGAAGAAGTTAGCCAAGCATGGCTAAAGGAGTCATTGAATTACCCTGGATAGGAGCTCAAATATGGCTTCCCACAAGTCCTAGGAACAATGCTCAAAAGGGAGAAAGAGAGAATACTTGTTGTATTCTAAGAGGTGTGTCTTACAAGTGCAAATTGCCTCCCTATTTATAGCAAAAATCTGGCCTCCAGCGCTTGAGCGCTGGCATTCCCAACGCTTGGGCGCTAGGATGCATTAAAAATCCACTTCCAGACCGAGGGCCAGCGCTTGAGCGCTGGCTTCCCAGCGCTGGGTGCTGCTGTTTCAGCTCCAAGTTTTTCCTTTCTTCTTCATGGTAGTGGGTTTTGAATGCCTTAAAAATCCACTTATCAGCCCTTAATCAATTCTGAAACCTTCTTCCCACTACCATCAATCATTCAACATAATTTCCCATGTGCTAATTTGAAGAGAGTTGCTTCATATTCTTCTTTTCCACTTTTGGTCCTCTCTTGGTTAGCACTCCAATTCAAGCCCTTTAATTCTCTCAATCTTCACTTTTAGTCCTCCACTCTTGAACTTTCACATTTTGGTCCTTGATTTCCTAAAACTTTACAAATTGGTCCCTGGACAAAAATGATAACTAAACCAGCTTTTCCTAAAAATATAAAATAGCTATAAAAATTCCGAAAAATATAAAATAAAGGTAGAAAAACAAATAAAATCTAATCTACATGAAAAATCCGAAATAAATATAAAATTTACATAAAAATAACAAAAAACTTATATATGACTCAAAAATAATAAAATAAAAAGACTAAAAATGAGTCCCATTCGAGTCACATTCGGTGACTCAGTTTTCCCATGGCACTGATTCCTTAGTAACTAAGTTTTCCCCTCCTGTGACAATGTTTACCCATGAGACTAGTCACAGAGACTAGGTTTTCGAGTTTTTCCCCACAAAGAGATTATTTTACTAGGATTTGCCATCGAAACTCGTCCGGTGACCTATTTTTTCCCATCCAGTGACTCATTTTTCCCATGGCACTAATTCCTTATTGACAAACCCTCTTGTGACTGAGTTTACCCCTCCTGTGACTGAGTTTTCCCATGAGGCTAGTCACAGTGACTAGGTTCTTGAGTTTTTTCCACACAAAGATGTTATTTTACTAGGATTTTCCATCGAAACTCGTCCGGTGACTAAAGATTTCCCATCCGGTGATTTATTTTTTCCATGGCCCTGATTCCTTAGTGACTAAGTTTTCCGCTCCTGTGACTGAATTTTCCCATGAGACTAGTTACAGTGACTAGGTTCTTGAGTTTTTCCTACATAAAGAAGGTTATTTTACAAGGATTTGCCATTGAAACATGTCCGGTGACTAAGGTTTTCCCATCAAGTGACTCAGTTTTCCAATAGCAATAATTCCTTTCTAACTATGTTATCCCCTACTGTAACTGAGTTTCCCATGAGACTAGTCATAGTGACTAGGTTCTTCAGTGTTTCCCACACAAAGAGGATATTTTACTAGGATTTGCCATTGAAACTCGTCCGGTGACTAAGGGTTTCCCATCGGTGACTCATTTTTTCCACGGCCCTAATTCCTTAGTGACAAAGTTTTCCACTCCTGTGACTGAGTTTTCCCATGATACTAGTTATAGTGACTAGGTTCTCGAGTTTTTCCAACAAAAAGAGGTTATTTTACTAGGATTTGCCTTTGATACTTGTCCGGTGACTAATGTTTTCCCATCCGATGACTTAGTTTTCCCATGGCACTAATTTCTAAGTAACTATGTTATCCCCTACTGTGTCAGTGTTCTTCCACGAGACTAGCACGGAGACTAGGTTCTCGAGTTTTTCCCAAACACAGGTTATTTTACAAGGATTGGCCATTGAAACTCGTCCGGTGACTAAGGTTTTCCCATCTGGTCACTCTGCTTTCCCATGGCTCTAATTCCTTATTGACTAAGTTTTCCTCTCCTGTGACTGTGTTTTCCCCTGTTGTGACTGAGTTTTCCAATGAGACTAGTCACAGTGACTAGGTTGTTGATTTTTTCCACACAAAAAGGTTATTTTACTTGGATTTTCCATTGAAACTCGTGCGGTGACCAAGGTGTTCCCATCTGGCGACTCATTTTCCCCATGCCCTAATTGCTTAGTGAAAAAGTTTTCCGCTCTTGTGACTGAGTTTTCCCATGAGACTAGTCACAGTGACTAGGTTCTCGAGTTTTTCCCACACAAAGAGATTAATTTAGTAGGTTTTGCCATTGAAACTCGTCTAGTGACTAAGGTTTTCCCATCCGGTGACTCATTTTTTCCACGGCCCGAATTCCTTAGTCACTATGTTTTCCTCTCCTGTGACTGAGTTTAACCATGAGACTAGTCACAGTTACTAAGTTCTTGAGTTTTGACCACACAAAAGGTTATTTTACTAGGATTTTCCATTGAAACGCGTCCGGTGACTAAGGTTTTCCCATCCGGTGACTTATTATTCCCACGGCCCTAATTCCTTTGTGACTAAGTTTTCCGCTCTTGTGACTGAGTTTTCCCATGAGACTAGTCACAGTGACGAGGTTCTCTAATTTTTCCCACACAAAGAGGTTATTTTACTAGGATTTTCCGACGAAACTCTTCCGGTGACTAAGGTTTTCCCACCCTGTGACTCATTTTTCCCATGGCCTTAATTCCTTAGTGACTATTTTTCCCGTCCTGTGTGTGAGTTATCCCATTACACTAGTCACAATGACTAGGTTCCCGAGTTTTTCCCACAAAAAGAGGATCTTTTACTAGGAATTGCTATTAAAAATCATCCGGTGACTAAGGGTTTCCCATCCGGTGACTCAGTTTTCCCATGGCACTAATTCCTTAGTAACTATGTTTTCCCCATTTGTGACAGAGTTTTCCTATTATACTAGTCACAGTGACAAGGTTCTCGAGTTTTTCCCTCACAAAGAGGTTATTTTAGTAGGATTTTCCATTGAAACACGTTCGGGGACTAAGATTTTCCCATCCGGTGACTCTTTTTTCCCGTGGCCCTAATTCCTTAATGACTAGGTTTTCCTCTCCTATATCTGGGTTTTCCCATGAGACTTGTCACAATGACTAGGTTCTCATGTTTTTCCCACACAAAGTGGTTATTTTACTAAGATTTTCCATTGAAACTCGTCCGGTGACTTAGGTTTTCCCATCCAGTGACCTAGTTTTTCCATGGCACTATTTCCTTAGTTACTAAGTTTTCGAGTTTTTCCCATACAAAGAGGTTATTTTACTAGGATTTGCCATTGAAAGTCATCCTGTGACTTAGGTTTTCCCATCCGGTGACTAAGTTTTCCCACGGCACAAATTCCTTAGTAACTATGTTATCCCCTACTGTGACTGAGTTTCGCATGAGACTAGTCACAATGACTAGGTTCTCGAGTTTTTCCCACCCACATAGGTTATTGTACTAGGATTTTCCATTGAAACTCGTCGGGTGACTAAGGTTTTCCCATCCGGTGACTCAGTTTACACTAGGCACTTATTTCCCGTCGACTATGTTTTCCCCTCCTGTGACTGAGTTTACCCACGAGACTAGTCACAGTGACAAGGTTCTCGAGTTTTTCCCACACGAAGAGGTTATTGTACTAGGATTTGCCATTGAAACTCGTCCGGTGACTAAGGTTTTCTCATCCGGTGACTCATTTTTCACACGGCCCTAATTCCTTTGTGATTAAGTTTTCCGCTCCACTAACTGAGTTTTCCCATTACACTAGTCAAAATACCTAGGTTCTCGAGTTTTTCCCACACAAAGAGGATATTTTACTACGATTTGCCATTGAAAGACGTCCGGGGACTAAGATTTTCCCATCTGGTGACTCATTTTTCCCATGACCTAATTCCTTAGTGACTAGGTTTTCCCCTCCTATATTTGGGTTTTCCCATGAGACTAGTCACAGTGACTAGGTTCTCGAATTTTTCCCACACAAAGAGGTTAGTGTACTAGGATTTGCCATTGAAACAAGTCCGGGGACTAAGATTTTCCCATCCGGTGACCCATTTTTTCCATGGCACTAATTCCTTAGTGATTGAGTTTTAGAGTTTTTCCCACACAAACAGGTTATTTTACTAGGATTTGCCATTGAAAGGCGTCCTTTGACTAAGGTTTTCCCGTACGGTGACTCAGTTTTCCCATGGCAATAATTCCTTAGTAACTATGTTATCCCCTAATGTGACTTAGTTTCTCATGAGACTAGTCACAGTGACTTGGTTCTCGTGTTTTTTCCACACACAGAGGTTATTTTACTAGTATTTGTCATTGAAACTCGTCCGGTTACTACGGTTTTCCCATCCGATGACTCAGTTTTCCCAAGGCACTAATTCCTTTGTGTCTATGTTTTCCCCTCCTGTGACTGGGTTAACCCATGAGATTAGTCACATTGACTACGTTCTCGAGTTTTTCCCACCCAAACAGGTTATTTAACTAGGATTTTCCATTGAAACTCTTTCGGTGACTAAGGTTTTCCCATTAGTGACTCAGTTTTCCCATGGCACAAATTCCTTAGTAACTATGTTATCCCCAACTGTGACCGAGTTTCGCATGAGACTAGTCACAATGACTAGCTTCTCGAATTTTTCCCACACACAGAGGTTATTTTACTAGCATTTGCCATTGAAACTCGTCCGGTGACCACGGTTTTCTCATCCGATGTATCAGTTTTTCCAAGGCACTAATTCCTTTGTGACTATGTTTTCCCCTCCTGTGACTGGGTTAACCCATGAGACTAGTCACAATGACTAGGTTCTCGAGTTTTTCCCACAAAAAGAGGTTATTGTACTAGGATTTGCCATTGAAACACGTCCAGTGACTAAGGATTTCCCATCCGGTGACTCATTTTTCCCACGGCCCTAGTTCCTTAGTGATTAAGTTGCCCGCTCCAGTGACTAAGTTTTCCCATTACACTAGTCACAATACCTAGGTTCTTGAGTTTTCCCTCACAAAGAGGATATTTTACTAGGATTTGCCATTGAAAAACGTCTGAGAAATAAGATTTTCCCATCCGATGACTCATTTTTCCCATGGCCCTAATTCCTTAGTTACTAGGTTTTCCCCTCCTATATCTGGGTTTTCCCATGAGACTAGTCACAGTGACTACGTTTTCGAGTTTTTCCCACACAAAGATGTTATTTTACTAAGATTTGCCGTTGAAACTCATCCGGTGACTGAGGTTTTCCCATCCGGTGACTCAGTTTTTCCATGGAACTAATTCCTTAGTGACTAAGTTCTCAAATTTTTCCCACACACAGAGGTTATATTACTAGAATTTGCCATCGAAAATTGTCCGGTGACTACAGTTTTCCCATCCGATGACTCATTTTTTCCAAGGCACTAATTCCTTTGTGACTATGTTTTCCCCTCATGTGACTGGGTTAACCCATGAGACTACTCACAGTGACTAGGTTCTCGAGTTTTGTGATAATGAAATTGCAAGCGTACAATTTACTATCGCGTAATATAAAAGATTATCGAACCCAAGGGATAGGTGTTCTTATTGATATAAAATTTAGTACTTAAAAATAAAAGAAATAAATATGAAGTTGGTTTAGAACAAAGATATAACAATAGCATAAAATGATAAGAAATAAGATGAGAGGAATTTAAGCTCTTGGGTTGATTTACATAATCTATAAAACATGCTAGAAAACTCTTACTAAATTTCTGAACTTTAAATTCAAATTCATGGTGCTATAGCCTAAATTTCTACACCCTAATGGCCTTAAGAAATGTAGAACTTCCTTTCCTAATTACTAACTCCATAGCATTGGTTATTAGTTAATTAGAGAAGAAGATGAAGAAGGAATCTGAGCCAACACAAGATTACGTACATCCTTATAGCATTAAGTAATGCAAACATATAACCTTTTTTATTTCCTATTTCCCTTACTACTTAACAAATGGCATTATGAATAAGTAGAAAGCATGGAACCTTTTGCGCATAAAGATTAATGAAGAACAAAGAAATAAACATGAATAGAAAATATTATTCAGAAATGTAAAAGAAAACTAGAACATGAATTATAAATTAAAACAACCCAAAAACTTAAAAGAAGAATTAGCCAAGCATGGCTAAAAGATTCATTGAATTACCCTGGATAGGAGCTCAAGTATGGCTTCCCACAAGTCCTAGGAACAATGATCTTTGAGGGAGAAAGAGAGAATACTTGTTGTATTCTATGAAGGTGTGTCTTACAAGTGAAGAAAAGGGCCATATTTATAGTAAAATTCCAGCCTCCAACGCTTGAGCGCTGGCTTTCCCAACGCCTGGGCGCTAGGATGCATTAAAAACCCACTTTCTGTCCGAGGCCCAGCGCTTGAGCGCTGGCTTTCCAACGCTTGGGCGCTGGGTCACCATCTGACTCATCATCTAGTCAGAACCCCAGCGCTGGAGCGCTGGGATCCCAACGCTGGAGCGTTGGGATGCTGCTTCTTCATCTTCTTGCTTGTTCTTCCTTCTTCATTCATGGTAGTGGGTTTTGATGGCCATAAAAAGCCACTAACCAGCCTTGATCAATTCTGAAACCCTTCATCAATTCTTTAAACATTTTTTCCATGTGCTAAATTGGAGAGTGACTCTTCATATTTTTCTTTTTCACTTTGGTCCTCCCTTGGTTAGCACTTCAATTCAAGCCCTCATATTCTCTCAATCTCCACTTTAAGTCCTCCACTCTTGAACTTTTACAATTTGGTCCCTGACTTCCTGAAACTTTACAAATTGGTCCCTGGCCCAAAAATGATAACTAACCAGCTTTTCCTAAAAATATAAAATAACTAGAAAAATCCCTAAAAATATAAAATAAAGATAGAAAAACACAAAAAATCTAATCTACATGCAAAATGCAAAATAAATATAAAATCTACATAAAAACAATAAAAAACCTACATGTGACTCAAAAATAATAAAATAAAAAGACTAAAAAGACCCTAAAAACATCATATAAAATCCACACATCATTTTGCCCACACAAAGAGGTTATTTTACTAGGATTTCCCATTGAACCTGGTCCGGTGACTAAGGTTTTCCCATCCGGTGACTCATTTTTCCCATGGCCCTAATTCCTTAGTGACTAAGTTTTCCGCTCCTATGACTGAGTTTTCCCGAGAGACTAGTCACAGTGACGTGGTTCTCGAGTTTTTCCCACACACAGAGGTTATTTCAGTAAGATTTGCCATTGAAACTTATCCGGTGACTAATGTTTTCCCATCCGGTGACTCAGTTTTCCGCTGGAACTAATTCTTTAGTAACTATATTATCCCCAACTCTGACCGAGTTTCCGAAGAGATTATTCACATTGACTAGGTACTCATGTTTTTCCCACATACAAAGGTAATTTTACTAGGATTTGCCATTGAATCTTGTCCGGTGGCTAAGGTTTTCCCATCCGGTGTCACAGTTTTCCCATTGAACATAATTCTTTAGTAACTACGTTATGCCCTACTCTGACCGATTTTCCCATCAGACTAGTCACAGTGACTTTGTCTCAAGATTGTCCCTCACACAGAGGTTATTTTACTAGGATTTTCCTTAGAAACTCGTCTGGTGACTAAGGTTTTCCCATCCAGTGACTCAATTTTCCCATGGCAATAATTCCTTAGTAACTATGTTATCCCGTACTGTGACGGAGTTTCCCATGAGACTACTCACAATGAATAGGTTCTCGAGTTTTTCCCTTACATAGAGGTTATTTTACTAGGATTTGCCATTGAAACTCGTCTGATGACTCATTTTTCCCACGACCCTAATTCCTTAGTGATTAGGTTTTCCGCTCCTATGACTGAGTTTTCAAATGAGACTAGTCACAGTGACTAGGTTGTCGAGCTTTTTCCACACAAAATGGTTATTTTACTTGGATTTGCCATTGAAACTCGTGCGGTGACCAAGGTGTTCCCATCCTGTGACTCATTTTTCTCGTGGCCCTTATTGGTTAGTGAAAATGTTTTCCGCACCTGTGACTGAGTTTTCCTATGAGACTAGTCACAGTGACTAGGTTCTCGAGTTTTTCCCACATAAAGAGATTAATTTAGTAGGTTTTGGCATTGAAACTCGTCCAATAACTAAGGTTTTCCCATCCGGTGACTCATTTTTTCCACGGCCCGAATTCCTTAGTGACTATGTTTTCCTCTCCTGTGACTGAGTTTAAGCATGAGACTAGTCACAGTGACTAGGTTCTTGAGTTTTGACCACACAAAGAGGTTATTTTACTAGGATTTTCCATTGAAACGCGTCCGTTGACTAAGGTTTTCCCATCCGGTGACTTATTATTCCCACGGCCCTAATTCCTTTGTGACTAAGTTTTCCGCTCTTGTGACTGAGTTTTCCCATGAGACTAGTCACAGTGACGAGGTTCTCTAGTTTTTCCCACCCAAAGAGCATTTCCTAGTAAGTGACAAGTATCACTTGTGCTCTTTCTCTCAGTTTTGCATCCAGCAAAATCTGAGTCTGAATATCCAATTAAATCATAGACACCCCCTTTGGGATACCACAAACCTACATTTGAAGTTCCTTTCAAGTATTTGAAAATCATTTTAACATAACTTAAATAAGATTCCTTGGGAGATTCTTGATATCTAGCACATAGACATATTCTAAACTCAATATCAGGTCTACTTGCTGTTAAATAAATAAGAGATCCGATCATACCTCTATATTTGGTAATATCCACTGGAATGCCGGACTCATCTTGATCTAGATAAGTATTTGACCCCATTGGTGTAGATATGGCTTTGCAATCATCCAAATCATATTTCTTTAGGAGTTCTTTGCATAATTTGGATTGATTTATGAATATTCCATCTTTAGATTGCTTGATTTGCAATCCTAAGAAGAAGTTTAGTTTCCCCATCATAGACATTTCAAACTCTTCTTGCATCATGTTTGAGAATTCCTTGCATAATGTTTCATTAGTGGAACTAAAAATAATATCCTCAACGTAAATTTGAACAAATAAAGTATTACCTTTGGTCTTCTTGATGAATAGAGTCTTATCAGCTTTACCTTTTTGAAATCCTTTTTCACAAAGGAATGTGCTTAGTCTGTCATACCATGCTCGTGGAGCTTGCTTTCGACCGTAAAGAGATTTCTTTAACTTAAAGACATGTAAGGATATTTAGGATCTTCAAACCCTGGTGGCTGCTTCACATATACTTCTTCTTGAATGTATCCATTAAAGAAAGCAATTTTAACATCAATTTGATATAATGGAAAGTTTAATGAGCAAGTATACGCCAACAAAAGTCTTATAGCTTCCAAACGAGCAACTGGTGCATAGGTTTCGTCGAAGTCTATTCCTTCTTCTTGATTGTACCCTTGGGATACCAGCCTTGCTTTATTTCTGACTTAAATACTGTTTTCATCCAATTTGTTCCTAAACACCCACTTTGTTCCAATGATATGTTTATCAATGGGCTTAGGAACCAATTCCCATACTTGGTTTCTTTCAAATTTGTTTAACTCTTCTTGCATTGCTACTATCCAGTATTGATCTTCTAAAGCACCGCTTACCTTAGAAGGTTCTATTTGGGATACAAAGGCCATGTTCAAGACTGAATCATTTAAGCATGGTCTTATGGATACTCTTTTTGATATGTCACCTATGATGTTGTCAATAGGGTGATCTCTGTGTGTTCTCCATTCTTTTGGCAACTGATAAGTGGCATCTTCTTCAGTATGGGCCTTATGTGTACTCTGTTGGATACATAGCATGCAGTGCTAACTGCATCAGCCCAAAAATATTTTGGAAGATTGGACGCACTCAGCATAGTCCTTGCTAGTTCTTCTAACGACCTGTTCTTCCTTTCTACAACACCATTTTGTTGTGGTGTTCTTGGAGCAGAGAAGTTATGTGAAATTCCATTTTCTTCACATAATTCTTGGAATAGGTGATTCTGAAACTCACCACCATGGTCACTCCTTATTGAGGAAATTTTCAAAGACTTTTTCGTTTTGAATGAGCTTTGCATATCTCTTAAAGGCATTAAAGGCTTCATTATTATGAGATAAGAATATAGTCCAAGAATATCTTGAGTAATCATCAACAATTACAAGAGCATAATAATTACCTCCAAAACTTCTGGTCCTTGATGGTCCAAATAAATCCATGTGAAGTAGTTGGAGTGGTCTTGTAGTTGAAACTATATTCTTGAGTTTGAATGATACCTTAGTTTGCTTGCCTTTCTAACATGCATCACATAGCTTATCTTTTTCGAATTTTATCTTTTGAAGGCCAAAAACAAGATCATGTTTGTTTAGTTTATTCAAATGATCCATGTGGATGTGAGCCAGTCTTCTATGCCAAAGCCATGAATCATTGTTGTTCTTGGCTAATAATCATTTAACATTGGATGGAATTTCATCCAAAGAAATCATGAAGACTTTATTGACTTTGTATCCTGGGAACTTGATTTCTCGAGTTTTCACATCTTTCACCACACATATATCATTTATAAAACCAACTTTCAAACCTTTGTCACATAGTTGACTAATACTTAGTAGGTTATGCTTCAAATCATCAACATAGAGAACTTTATCAATGATAGTTTGAGGGGCCGTACCTATCCTTCCAATGCCAACTATTTTTCCTTTCTCATTATTACCATATGTGACAAAACCCTTTTCTTTGGGCATAAGATATGAGAACTTTGTTTTGTCTCCTGTCATGTGTGATGAGCATCCACTGTCAAGATACCATAAGTTGCTTGCTGCTTTCATACACACCTCAATATCTTCGTCATCTGAATCGTGTGAAGCCATTAAAGCAACATGTTCTTCTTCTTTTTCAGAGTCGGATGAAGAACTCACTTCATTTTCATCCCATGCAATGTAGGCTCTTCGAGAAGTTGGATCTTTCTTTTCAAACTTATCTTTCAGTCCATGTTTCTTATTTTGAAGGTTTGGACACTCCAATTGATATGTCCAGGTTTCCCACACTCAAAGCATGTGAACTTTTGAGAAGAGGAAGGTTCACTATTCCTTTGGAAAGTTCTATTATTTTTAAATTCCATACCTTTCCTTTTGAGTAGCTTTCCAAGATTCTTCACCAGAAGATTCATATTTTCATTGATGTCCTTTTCAGAATATGCATCATATTTTTCTTTTATTCTTTCCTTTGATTTTAGAGAAATGGATCGATACTTCTTTTCATGTTGTTCATGTTGTTCTAGGCGATTCAACACCAATTCATGTTCTTGGAGTTTTTCAAAGAGTGTTGCTAGAGTCATATTTGATAAGCTTTTCTTTTCGAAAATCGCCGTTACCTTCGGTTGCCATACTCTTGTGAGTGATCTAAGTACTTTCATGTTTAGGTCACTCATGGAAAATTCTTTACCAAGTGAAATCAAATGGTTAGTCAAATGAGCAAAACGTTTTTGCATATCCAATACCTTTTCACCAGGGAGCATTCTGAACATCTCATATTCTTGTGACAAGGTATTGATTTTTGATCTTTTGACTTCATCTGTTCCTTCATGGGTTACCATTAATGTATCCCATATTTCTTTTGAAGTTCTACACATTGATACTCTGAAGAATTCGTGCATGCCAAGAGCAGACGTAAGAATGTTCATGCCTTTTAGGTTATATTGAGCTTTCTTCTTTTCTTCTTGACTCCATGTGTTTTCTAGTTTCGGTTGTGTGCTATCACCCACTTCATTCATTGGTATAAACGGACCTTCTTCAATGGCGTTCCATATCTCCACATCCAATGACCTTATGAAGATTTTCATCTTGATTTTCCAGAAGTCATAGTGGTCTCCATTGAAGTATGGTGGCCTGTTTATGTTGAATCCCTCACTTGTGCTAGGTCTAGAGGAGGATGCCATCTTCCCGGATCTTAGGAGAAAATTACCTAAACTTACGCTCTGATACCAACTGTAAATATAGATAGCAGCCTAAGAGGGGGGTGAATCAGGTTTGCACAATTTTCGCCTTAACAAAACTTGTTACTTTCAAGATAAAGATAATCACAAATGATGATTGTGAATGCAGCGAAATCAAATGTTGCTTGAAAGTAAAAGATAAGGGTTAGGAGAAATCACACACCGACTTTATCCTGGTTCACCTTCAAAGCACAGAAGGCTACGTCTAGTCCCTCAAGAAACCCTTGAGGATTTTTCCACTATTGATAAAAACTTCTTACAAGTGCTTATAGCAAGGACTTTAAGAATTTCTATCAACAACCTGAAAGCACACCACTTTCAGAATCCCAACCTTCACCGAACCCTACGGTGAATCTTTCACTCAACCAGAATGAAGATGAAGAAGATTTATATACAGCTGAATCAATCCTCTAACATAAGAATGAATTGATCATAAAAGTCATGCTTTAGGAACTTATCATATGAAGGATCTTTCTTATTCTGAGTTCTTCAACAGTTGAATCGGATAAGTGTTCTTATTGAAAATGAAGAATTAGAAACTCAGAATTTTGGCTCTAATGAATATGAAAGTTGTATATCAATCGTCTTTTGTTTCTGAGCCTAAATGGACTATTTAGAGGCACTAGGGATCATCCATGAACCAACACAAGGCTTCCCAAACGTTTTGAGACACAATGGTTCATGAAATAATACAACTGTCGAGCAGGTAGTCGATTACAGTACTTAGGTAATCGATTACGCTATGTAACCGTTGCTGTTTGAATTTCAAATTCAAACGTGTAGTCGATTATAAGCAAGCTGTAATCAATTACTTGCCTCTGTGTAATCGATTACCTTAAGGGTGTAATCGATTACACTCAAGTCCATTTTCTAGATAATGATAATTTAAGTCCTAATTGAGTTTTTCTATCACTTTTAACTTATGAAAAAGATTATACACAATTACTTTTAATTTACTTAGAGCCTTCATACTTAAAGAAACCTTAGAAGCATAACTTACCTAAAATGTAAGACTTAGACAATGCTAGAACCCTTGAGTGTTCCTTGAGATATGTTGCTGAGTTTTCGCCTTGGGACTAGTCATAGTGACTAGGTTCTCGAATTTTTCCAACACGAAGAGGTTATTTTACTAGGATTTTCCATTGAAACTCGTTTGATGACTAATTTTTTCCCACCCGATAACTTAGTTTTCCCATGGAACTAATTCCTTAGTGACTATGTTTTCCCCTCCTGTGACAGAGATTTCCTATAAGACTAGTCACAGTGACGAGGTTATCGAATTTTTCCCACACAAAGAGGTTATTATACTAATGTTTGCCATTGAAACACGTCCGGTGACTAAGGTTTTCCCAAAAGGTGACCTAGTTTTCCCATGGCTCGAATTCCTTACTGACTAAATTTACACCTCCCGTGACTACGTTTTCCCATGGGGCTAGTCAAATTGAGAAGATTTTCTAGTTTTTCCAACACAAAGAGGTTATTTTTCTTGGATTTGCCATTGAAACCCGTCCGGTGACTAAGGTTTTTCAATCCGGTGACCCAGTAATCCCATGGCTCTAATTCCTTACTGACTAAGTTTACACCTCTTGTGACTAAGTTTTCCCATGAGAATAGTCAAAGTGACTAGATTTTCTAGTGTTACCCACACAAGGAGGTTATTTTACTAGTATTTGCCATTGAACCTCATCCGGTAACTAAGGTTTTCCCATCCGGTGACCTAGTTTTTCCATGGCTCTAATTCCATACTGACTAAGTTTACAGCTCCTGTGAATGAGTTTTCCCATGAGACTAGTCCAACTGACTAGATTTTCTAGTTTTCCTCACACAAATAGGTTATTTTACTAGGATTTTGCATTGAAACTCATCCGGTGATAAAGGTTTTCCCATCCGGGGACCCAGTTTTTCTGTGCCACTCATTCCTTAGTGAGTAAGATTTCACCTCCTTTGATTGAGTTTTCGGATGTGACTACTCACAATGACTAGGTTTTCGAGTTTTTTCCACACAAAGAGGTTATTTTACAAGGATTTGCCATTGAAACTCGTCCAACAACAAAGGCTTTCCCATCCGGTGAATCGGATATCCCATGGCACTAATTCCTTAATGACTAAGTTTTCACCTCCTGTGACTGAGTTTTCTCATGGGACTACTCAAAGTGACTAGGTTTTTGAGTTTTTCCCTCACAAAGAGGTTATTTTACTAGGATTTTCCATTGAAACACGTCCGGTGACTAAGATTTTTCCATCTGGTTACCCAGTTTTCCCATGGCACTAATTCCTTAGCGACTAAGTTTTCTCCTCCTGTGATTGAGTTTTCTCATGAAAATACTCACAGTGACTAGGCTATCAAGTTTTTCCAACACGAAGAGGTCATTTTATAGGATTTTCGTATGAAACCCATTCTGTGACTAAGGTTTTCCCATCCGGTGACTCAGATTTCCGATGGCACTAATTCCTTAGTGACTAAGTTTTCCCCTCCTTTGAAATAGATTTCACATGAGACTAGTCACTGTGAAAGGGTTATCGATTTTTCCCACACAAAGAGGTTATTTTACTAGTATTTGCCATTGAAATTCGTACCGTGAATAAGGTTTTCCAATCCAGTGACCCAGTAATCCCATGGCTCAAATTCCTTACTGACTAAGTTTACACCTCTTGTGACTAAGTTTTCCCATGAGACTAGTCAAAGTGACTAGATTTTCTAGTGTTACCCATCCGGTGACCTAGTTTTCCCATGGCTCTAATTCCATACTGACTAAGTTTACACCTCCTGTGAATGAGTTTTCCCATGAGACTTGTCAAAGTGAGTAGATTTTCTAGTTTTCCCCACACTAATAGGTTATTTTACTAGGATTTTGCAATGAAACTCGTCCGGTAACAAAGGTTTTCCCATCCGGTGACGCAGTTTTCCCGTGTTACTAATTCCTTAGTGAGTAAGATTTCACCTCCTCTGATTGAGTTTTCTCATGTGACTACTCACAATTACTAGGTTTTTGAATTTTTTCCACACAAAGAGGTTATTTTACTAGGATTTGCCATTGAAACTCATCCAACAACAAAGGTTTTACCATCCGGTGACTCATATTTCCCATGGCACTATTTCCTTAATGACTATGTTTTCACCTCCTGTGACTGAGTTTTCTCATGAGAATACTCAAAGTGGCTAGGTTTTCGAGTTTATCCCTCACAAAGAGGTTATTTTACTAGGATTTGCCATTGAAACACGTCCGGTGAATAAGGTTTCCCATCTGGTTACCTAGTTTTCCCGTGGCACTAATTCCTTAGTGACTAAGTTTTTTCCTCCTGTGATTGAGTTTTCTCATGAGACTACTCACAATGACTAGGTTATCGAGTTTTTCCAACAAGAAGAGGTTATTTTATAGGATATTCCTTTGAAACCCGTCCGGTGACCATGGTTTTCCCATCCGGTGATTCAGATTTCCCGTGGCACTAATTCCTTAGTGACTAAGTTTTCCCCACCCTTGACAGAGATTTCCCACGAGCCTAGTCGCAGTAACTAGGTTATCGAAGTTTTCCCACACAAGGAGGTTATTTTACTATGATTTGCCATTGAATCTCGTCCGGTGACTAAGGTTTTCCCATCCGGTGACCAAGTTTTCCCATGCCTCTATTTCCTTACTGACTAAGTTTACAGCTCCTGTGACTGAGTTTTCCCATGAGACTAGTCAAAGTAACAAGATTTTTTAGTTTATCCCACAATAATAGGTTACTTTTCTAGGATTTTCCATTGAAACTTTTCCGGTGACTCAGATTTCCCATGGCACTAATTCCTTAGTGACTAAGTTTTTCCCTCCTGTGATAGAGATTTCCCACGAGACTAGTCACCATGACAGGGCTATCGAGTTTTTCCAACAGAAATAGGTTATTTTACTAGGATTTGCCATTGAAACACCTCTGGTGAATAAGGTTTTCCCATCCGGTTTCCCAGTTTTCCCATGGCACTAATTCCTTAGTGACTAAGTTTTCACCTCCTGTGATTGAGTTTTCTCATGAGACTACTCACAGTGACGAGGTTATCGAGTTTTTCCTACACAAAGAGGTTATTTTATAGATTTTCCTTTGAAACCCATCCGGTGACTGAGGTTTTCCCATCCGGTAACTGAGTATTCCCATGGCACTAATTCCTAAGTGACTAAGTTTTTCCCTCCTGCAATAGAGATTTTCCCACACAAAGAGGTTATTTTACTAGGATTTGCCATTGAAACACCTCCGGTGAATAAGGTTTTCCCATCCGGTTACATAGTTTCCCATGACACTAATTCCATAGTGACTAAGTTTTCACCTCCTGTGATTGAGTTTTCTCATGAGACTCCTCACAGTGACTAGGTTATCGAGTTTTTCCAACACGAAGTGGTTATTTTATAGATTTTCCTTTGAAACCCATCCGGTGACTCAGATTTCCCATGGCACTAATTCCTTAGTGACTAAGTTTTCCCCTCCTTTGAAAGAGATTTCCCATGAGACTAGTCACAGTGACAGGGCTATCGAGTTTTTCCCACACAAAGCGGTTATTTTACTAAGATTTGCCATTGAAACTCATCCGGTGACTAAGGTTTTCCAATCCAGTGACCCTATAATCCCATGGCTCTAATTCCTGACTGACTAAGTTTACACCTCCTGTGACTGAGTTTTCCCAGGAGACTAGTCAAAGTGACTAGATTTTCTAGTGTTCTCCACATAAGGAGGTTATTTTACTATTGTTTGCCATTGAAACTCGTCCGGTAACAAAGGTTTTCCCATCCGGTGACCGAGTTTTCCCATGGGTCTAATTCCATACTAACTAAGTTTACAGCTCCTGTGAATGAGTTTTCCCATGAGACTAGACAAAGTTACTAGATTTTCAAGTTTACCCCACACAAATAGGTTATTTTACTAGGATTGTGCATTGAAACTTGTCTAGTGACCAAGGTTTTCCCATCCGGTGACACAGTTTTCCCGTGGCACTAATTCCTAGGTCAGTAAGATTTCACCTCCTCTGATTGAGTTTTCTCATGTGATTACTCACAATGGCTAGGTTTTCTAGTTTTTTCCACACAAAGAGGTTATTTTACCAGGATTTGCCATTGAAACCCATCCAACAACAAAGGTTTTCCCATCCGGTGACTCAGATTTCCCATGGCACTAATTCCTTAATGACTAAGTTTTCACCTCATGTGATTGAGTTTTCTCATGAGACTCCTCAAAGTGACTATGTTTTCAATTTTTTCCCTCATAAAGAGGTTATTTTACTAGGTTTTTCCATTGAAACACGTCCGGTGACTAAGGTTTTCGCATCCGGTTACCCAGTTTTCCCATGGCACTAATTCCTTAGAGACTTTGTTTTCACCTCCTGTGATTGAGTTTTCTCGTGAGACTACTCCCAGTGACTAGGCTATCGAGTTTTTCCAACATGAAGAGGTTATTTTATAGGACTTTCCTTTGAAAACCATTCGGTGACTAAGGTTTTCCCATCCGGTGACACAGATTTCCCATGGCACTAATTCCTTAGTGACTAAGTTTTCCCCTCCTTTGATAGAGATTTCCAACGAGACTAGTCACAGTAACTAGGTTATCGAAGTTTTCCCACACAAAGAGGTTCTTTTACTAGGAGGTTAGTTTACAATTATTTGCCATTAAACTCGTCCGGTAACAAAGGTTTTCCCATCCGGTGACCTAGTTTCCCATGGCTCTAATTCCATACTAACTAAGTTTACACCTCCTGTGAATGAGTTTTCCCATGAGACTAGTCAAAGTGATTAGATTTTCTAGTTTACCCCACACAAATATGTTATTTTAGTATGATTTTGCATTGAAACTCATCCAGTGACAAAGGTTTTCCTATCCGGTGACACTGTTTTCCCGTGGCACTAATTCCTTAGTGAGTAAGATTTCACCTCCTCTGATTGAGTTTTCTCATGTCACTACTCACAATGACTAGGTTCTCGAGTTTTTTCCACACAAAGATGTTATTTTACTAGGGTTTGCCATTGAAACTCGTCCTACAACAAAGGTTTTCCCATCCGGTGAATTAGATTTCCCTTGGCATTAATTCCTTAATGACTAAGTTTTCACCTCCAGTGACTGAGTTCTCTCATGAGACTACTCAAAGTGACTAGGTTTTCGAGTTTTTCAATCACAAAGAGGTTATTTTTCTAGGATTTTCCATTGAAACACGTCCGGTGAATAAGGTTTTCCCATCCGGTTACCCCGTTTTCCCATGGCACCAATTCCTTAGGAACTAAGATTTCACTCATGTGATTGAGTTTTCTCATGAGAATACTCACAGTGACTAGGCTATCGAGTTTTTCCAACACGATGAGTTTATTTTATAGGACTTTCCTTTGAAACCCATTCGGTGACTAAGGTTTTCCCCTCTGGTGACTCAGATTTCCCATGGCCCTAATTCCTTAGTGACTAAGTTTTCCCCTCCTTTAACAGAGATTTCCCATGAGACTAGTCACAATAACTTGGTTATCGAGTTTTTCCCACACAAAGAGGTTATTTTACTAGGATTTGCCATTGAAACACGTCTGGTGAATAAGGTTTTCCCATCCGGTTACCCAGTTTTCCCATGGCACTAATTCCTTAGTGACTAAGTTTTCACTCCTGTGATTGAGTTTTCTAATGAGACTACTCACAGTGACTAGGCTATCGAGTTTTTCCAACACGAAGAGGTTATTTTATAGGACTTTCCTTTGAAACCCATCCGGTGACTATGGTTTTCGCATCTGATGACTCAGATTTCCCATGACACTAATTCCTTAGTGACTAAGTTTTCCCCTCCTTTCACAGAGATTTCCCATGAGACTAGTCACAGTAACTCGGATATCGAGTTTTGCCCACACAAAGAGGTTATTTTACTAAGATTTTCCATTGAAACTCGTCCGGTGACTAAGGTTTTCCAATCCCGTGACCCAGTAATCCCATGGGTCTAATTCCTTATTGACCAAGTTTACACCACTTGAGATTGATTTTTCCCGTGAGACTAGTCAAAGTGACTAGACTTTCTAGTGTTACCCACACAAGGAGGGTTACTTTACTAGTATTTGCCATTGAAACTCGTCTGGTAACTAAGGTTTTCCCATCCGGTGACCTAGTTTTCCCATGGCTCTAATTCCTGACTAACTAAGTTTACACCTCCTGTGAATGAGTTTTCCCATGAGACTAGTCAAAGTGACTAGATTTTCTAGTTTTCCCCACACAAATAGGTTATTTTACTAGGATTGTGCATTTAAAGTCATCCGGTGACCGAGTTTTCTCGTAGCACAAATTATTTTACTAGTATTTGCCATTGAAACTCGTCCAACAACAAAGGTTTTCCAATTCGGTGACTCATATTTCCCATGGCACTAATTCCTTCATGACTAAGTTTTCACCTCCGGTGACTGAGTTGTCTCATTAGACTACTTAAAGTGACTAGATTTTCGAGTTTTTCCCTCACAAAGAGGTTATTTTACTAGGATTTGCCATTGAAACACGTCCGGTGAATAAGGTTTTCCCATCCGGTTACCCAGTTTTCCCATGGCACTAATTCCTTAGTGACTAAGTTTTCACTTCCTATGATTGAGTTTTCTCATGAGACTACTCATAGTGACTAGGTTATCGAGTTTTTCAACACGAAGAGGCTATTTTATCGGATATTCCTTTGAAATCCGTCTGGTGACTAAGTTTTTCCCATCCGGTGACTCAGATTTCCCATGGCACTAATTCCTTAGTGACTAAGGTTTCTCCTACATTGACAAAGATTTCCCATGAGACTAGTCACAGGAACTCGGTTATCGAGTTTTTCCCACACAAGAAAAGATAGATAACCTTCAACAAAGAGTTCATAACTGCAACAAGGGAAAACAGAAGTTAGATGATATTCTAAGTATGCAAAGACACTCAAACAATAAGGTTGGCTTAGGATATACTTCTTACCCAAAGTCAAAAGAAGTCAAGCAAACCATCTTTTTCAAACCAAACAAAGTGAAGACATCTTTTGAAGACGCTGAGAACAGTTCTTTTAGAAATCTAAACAGTAGGAAGAATTATCATCATAAACCTCCTAAGAAAATAAATCCTACTCCTAGGCAAACATCAGGGTACAATAGCTATTCATGCACTTATTGTAACAAAATAGGACATACTCCAAATAGATGTTATTACAAAAATGTTGGAGTACCAAACAAGGAGTATATATGGGTTAAAAAGGTTACTAACATAGGAGGACCCAAAGCAAATTGGGTTCCTAACTCCCATATCTAAACTTTGTCATGTAGGTGTGTATGAAAATAGCAAAGTACTTATGGTATCTTGATAGTGGCTGCTCATCACACATGACAGGAGACAAGACAAAGTTCTCATTACTTATGCCTAGAGAAAAGGGTTTTGTCACATATGGAAATAATCAAAAAGGGAAGATACTTGGTATTGGAAGAATAGGCACACCCCCTCAAACTGTCATTGACAAAGTTCTATATGTTGATGGTTTGATGCATAATCTTCTAAGTATCAGTTAACTTTGTGACAAAGGTTTGAAAGTTGGGTTTATTAATGATATCTGTGTGGTGAAAGATGTGAAAACTAAAGAGATCAAGTTTTCCGGATATAAAGTCAATAAAGTCTTTATGATATCCTTGGATGAAATTCCATCCAATGTTAGATGCCTGTTGGCCAAGAACAACAATGATTCATGGCTTTGGCATAGAATGAGTATTCCCATGAGACTAGTCAAAGTGACTAAATTTTCTTCTTTTCCCCACACAAATAGGTATTTTGACTAGGATTTTGCTTTGAAACTCGTCCGGTGACTAAGGTTTTTCCATCCGATGACACAGTTTTCTCGTGGCACTAATTCCTTAGTGAGTAAGATTTCACCCCCTCTGATTGAGTTTTCTCATGTGACTACTCACAATGACTAGGTTTTCTAGTTTTTTCCACACAAAGAGGTTATTTTACCAGGATTTGCCATTGAAACCCGTCCAACAACAAAGGTTTTCCCATCCGGTGACTCAAATTTCCCATGGCACTAATTCCTTAATGACTACGTTTTCACCTCCTGTGACTGAGTTTTGTCATGAGACTACTCAAAGTGACTAAGTTTTCGAGTTTTTCCCTCTCAAAGAAGTTATTTTTCTAGGATTTGCCATTGAAACACGTCCGATGACTAAGCTTTTCCCATCCGGTTACCCAGTTTTCCCATGGCACTTATACCTTAATGACTAAGTTTTCACCTCCTGTGATTGAGTTTTCTCATGAGACTACTCAGAGTGACTAGGTTATCGAGTTTTTCCAACATGAAGAGGTTATATTGTAGGTTTTTCCTTTGCAAACCTTCCGGAGACTATGTTTTCCCCTCCTTTGACAGAGATTTCCCATGAAACTCGTCACAGTAACTAGGTTATGAAGTTTTTCCCACACAAAGAGGTTATTTTACTAGAATTTGCCATTGAATCTAGTCCGGTGACTAAGGTTTTCCCATCCGGTGACCCAGTTTTCCCATGGCTCTATTTCCTTATTGACTAAGTTTACACCTCCTGTGACTGAGTTTTCCCATGAGACTAGTCAAAGTAACAAGATGTTTATGTTTTTCCCACACAAGGTTTGACTAAGTTTACTAGGATTTTCCATTGAAACTTTTCCGGGGACTAAGGTTTCACCTCCTCGGATTGTGTTTTCTCATTAGACTACTCACAGCGACTAGTTTAACGAGTATTTCCAACACGAACTGGTTATTTTACTAGGATTTAGCATTGAAACTCTTGCGTTGACTAAAGTTTTCGCATCCGGTAACTCAGATTTCCCTTGGTATTAATTCATTAGTGACTAAGTTTTCCCCTCCTGTGACTGAGTTTTCACCTTGAGATTAGTCATAGTGACTAGGTTCTCGAGATTTTCCCACACTAAGAGGTTATTTTACTCGGATTTTCCATTGAAACTCGTTCGGTGACTAATGTTTTCCCATCCATGGCACTAATTCCTTAGTGACTAAGTTTTCCCCTTCAGTGACAGAGATTTCCCAGGAGACTAGTCAAAGTAACTAGATTTTACTAGTATTTCCCATTGAAACTCGTCCGGTAACAAAGGATTTCCCATTCGGTGACCTAGCTTTCCCATGGCTCTAATTCCATACTCACTAAGTTTACACCTCCTATTAATTAGTTTTCTCGTGAGACTAGTCAAAGTGACTAGATTTTATAGTTTTCCCCACACAAATAGGTTATTTTACTAGGATTGCGCGTTGAAACTCGTCCGGTGACAAAGTTTTTCCCATCCGGTGACACAGTTTTCCCGTGCAACTAATTCCTTCGTGAGTAAGATTTCACCTCCTATGACTGAGTTTTCTCATGTGACTACTCACAATGACTAGGTTATCGAGTTTTCTCCACACAAAGAGGTTATTTTACTAGGATTTGCCATTGAAACACGTCCGGTGAATAAGGTTTCCCATCCGATTACCCAATTTTCCCATGGCACTAATTCCATAGTGACTAAGTTTTCACCTCCTGTGATTGAGTTTTCTCATGAGACTACTCAGGGTGACTAGGTTATCGAGTTTTTCCAACATGAAGAGGTTATTTTATAGGTTTTTCCTTTGAAACACTTCCGGAGACTAAGGTTTTCCCATCCTGTGACTCACATTTCCCATGGCACTAGTTCCTTAGTGACTAAGTTTTCCCCTACTTTGACAGAGATTTCTCATGAGACTAGTCACAGTAACTAGGTTATCAAGTTTTTCCCACACAAAGAGGTTATTTTACTAGGATTTGCCATTGAACCTAGTCCGGTGACTAAGGTTTTCCCATCCGGTGACCCAGTTTTCCCATGGCTCTGTTTCCTTATTGACTAAGTTTACACCTCCTGTGACTGAGTTTTCCCATGAGACTAGTCAAAGTAACAAGATTTTTAGGTTTTTCCCACACAAGTTTTTACTAAGTTTACTAGGATTTGCCTTTGAAACTTGTTCGGTGACTAAGGTTTCACCTCCTCGGATTGTGTTTTCTCATTAGACTACTCACAGCGACTAGTTTAACGAGTATTTCCAACACGAAGTGGTTATTTTACTAGGATTTAGCATTGAATTAATTCTTGGCATTAATTCTTTAGTGACTAAGTTTTCCCCTCCTGTGACTGAGTTTTCGCCTTGAGATTAGTCATAGTGACTAGGTTCTCGAGATTTTCCCACACTAAGAGGTTATTTTACTCGGATTTTCCATTGAAACTCGTTCGGTGACTAATGTTTTCTTATCTGGTAACATAGTTTTCCCATGGCACTAATTCCTTAGTGACTAAGTTTTCCCCTTCAGTGACAGAGATTTCCTAGGAGACTAGTTTTCTACACACAAGGAGGTTATTTTACTAGTATTTGCCATTGAAACTCGTCTGGTAACAAAGGATTTCCCATCCGGTGACCTAGCTTTCCCATGGCTCTAATTCCATACTCACTAAGTTTACACCTCCTATGAATGAGTTTTCCCGTGAGACTAGTCAAAGTGACTAGATTTTCTAGTTTTCCCCACTCAAATAGGTCATATTACTAGGATTGCGCTTTGAAACTCGTCCGGTGACAAAGTTTTTCCCATCCGGTGACACAGTTTTCCCGTGCAACTGATTCCTTAGTGAGTAAGATTTCTCCTCCTGTGACTGAGTTTTCTCATGTGACTACTCACAATGACTAGGTTATCGAGTTTTCTCCACACAAAGAGATATTTTACTAGGATTTGCCATTGAAACACGTCCGGTGAATAAGGTTTTCCCATCCGGTTACCCAATTTTCCCATGGCACTAATTCCATAGTGACTAAGTTTTCACCTCCTATGATTGAGTTTTCTCATGAACTTCTCACAGTGACTAGGTTATCGAGTTTTTCCAACAAGAAGAGGTTATTTTATAGGTTTTTCCTTTGAAACCCGTCCGGTGACTAAGTTTTTCCAATCCGGTGACACAGATTTACCATGGCACTAGTTCCTAAGTGACTCGGTTTTCCCCTCCTTTGGCAGAGATTTCCCATGAGACTAGTCAAAGTGACTAGATTATCAAGTTTTTCCCACAAAAAGAGGTTATTTTACTAGGATTTGCCATTGAATCTCGTCTGGTGACTAAGGTTTTCCCATCCGGTGACCCAGTTTTCCCATTGCTCTATTTCCTTACTGACTTAGGTTACACCTCCTGTGACTGAGTATTCCCATGAGACTAGTCAAAGTGACAAGATTTTTTAGTTTTTCCCACCCAAATAGATTATTTTTCTCGGATTTTCCATTAAAATTCGTTCGGTGGCTAAGGTTTTCCTATCTAGTTACTCAGATTTCCCATGGGACTAGATCCTTAGTGACTAAGTTTTCCCCACCTGTTTCTGAGTTTTCCCATAAGACTAGTCATAGTGAGTAGTTTGTCGAGTTTTTCCCACACGAAGAGGTTATTTTACTAGGATTTTCCATTAAAACATGTTCAGAGACTAAGGTTTTCCCATCCGGTGACCCAGTAATCCCATGGCTCTAATTCCTTACTGACTAAGTTCACACCTCTTGTGACTTTTGGCATTTGTACGACGGCGTACTGTTTTTTATTGCTTCAACTCTAAACCGAAACTCTTCAGTGACATCTTAAATATATCACTCGAATCATTACTTCATTTTAAAAGGTTCATGAATAATTTTTCCTTTTTATTTAATTCAAACACTTTCTTACCGAAAATTTTACACGAGCGTAAAGTGTAAAAACAGAAATTTAAACGAGTTAATTTTTTGAGTTTTCAACTTATTTTTCAGTTCTTCAATGGTTTTACTAGTTTTGAAACAATTTTACATTCTTCTTGTTTTTAAAGCATTCCAGACCGCCCACTAGCCCGATTACTAGCCAAAACAGTCGAATCAGTCGATCGGTTATAAAAGCCAAGGTAATTAAATACTATCACGAATTTGATCAATTTAAAGATTGGTGTAAGTGTTTAATTTTTAATTTTAAGACTTTAACTTACTTACCGTTTTGTCTTTTACAAGAGCAAATTTTACTCAAAAAGGATAACACTATTATGGGTGTCAAAATATTTTATCTGAATATTTAATGGACGTAGCTGCACAATGGACATTGATTACTCGAAATCACTTTTACACCTGATCGATTCCTTATAGTGACATTTTTTAATTAATTTTTTGAGGAGTAATAAATTGAAATACTCAAATTAGTTCTTTGACTTTAAATTTGGTCATATAGGTAAGTGGCAATTTTTTTATAGATATAATGATTAAAAATGTTATTTAACTATGGATAAATATAAAATAAAATGAACAAGAAATATCAAAGAGAAAGAAGCACATAAAGCAAACCGGTCTGTAATTAGCATTTAATTTATTTATAATTCAAATCATGCCATAACATACCAATGAAGGAAAAATAAATAAAAAGAAAGACGCATTCCATGTATACATATATATATGGATTAATTATTGATATAGGTGGATGTCAAGGTAATAGAAGCTCCACGCGCCTTGGATATTGTACTTCATGCCATTGAAGGTGGTGGTGGAGGATAAGTATAACCTGAATAATTCATATCATCGTTAGTATTAGAGTCACAATATTGAAAACACATATACAACAAATGAAAGTTAGAAAGTTATTTTAAACAATCTAACATACGTTTTTTATTACTCCTTTGCAGGAAGGAGAAACTATATATTCCCATAAATACATGGTACCAAAAAAAGGAGTTGAAAGCTTACTTCCACATTTGGTTCCAGCAGGAACTTTGGCTCCACAAGTCAAGACCACATAGATGGCTTTCTCCATGCTAATCTGACTCTCAAACTTCTTGGTAACATATTTGCAGAGGCAAGGGATGTCAGCATCTAGTATGGTCTTACAACAGGCGTTTGATGGTGGAATTTTTGGCCCGTCTTTTTTAACAAATGTATGACATTGAGCTGCTATTGCTGTTTGGTCGCCTTTGCATTCACGTTGAGCTGAGATGCCTATGAGGGTTGCACTAAGTACCAACATTGCAAAGGCTACGTGTCTAATTGCCATCATGATAATAGTATGTAATCCAAAATGAATCTTAAGAAGAAATATGATGGAGAATTTTGTGACAACAATGTAAATTGAAAAACTATTATATAGAGGAACGGTGGGAGGG
This sequence comes from Acmispon strigosus, assembly GCA_030819835.1. Lineage (NCBI taxonomy): Eukaryota > Viridiplantae > Streptophyta > Magnoliopsida > Fabales > Fabaceae > Acmispon > Acmispon strigosus. The sequence goes on from JAUAMA010000001.1 coordinate 17,044,222, forward strand.
GGGAGGCATTATTCTTACAAAAATTATTAATGATTTTGGATTATTAGTCAAAGCTTATCTTTATATTATTCATTAGGTTAAATATTAATTGTAAAATATATCATCTATATAATTTTAATACTAATATTAAATTATTTAATACTAACAAGTGAAATTGACTTGAACCTTACACTAATAGCAGTATTAATTTTTTATTTTATATTCTTTATATTAGTAATTATATTAAAAATTAATTTAAAATATCTCATACATTGAATTAAAATATTAATATTAAAATTATTCATTATTCATTACCATTAGAAAAAAAATTCTTCCATTAATTACAATTAATTATTAATGGCTTTTATATAGCCAATTTTATTTAATATAAACCGCATAAATTTCATACTTATAATTCAAATGTTAAATATTAAAATTAATTAAAATATCAATATCATTAAATTCAAAAATTAATAAAGTAAATTTAAATATTTAAAAATAAAATTAGAAAAAGTCCAAAAATAATAAAGCTAATGACATATTGTTATTTCTTTCTATATTAAAAAAATTAAAATCTTAAATGATATCGTATGTTAATTGCTTTTGAATTTTATGTATGTGCATATTATTTGAAAAAAAAATTAAATTTAACTTGATGAAACAAATATAAAAAGAATTAATCAATTTAAGTCCAAATATATTTGGTGAAGTTTTTTAATTTTTAAATCTTTAAATTATACTTATTTTTAATGTTAAATTACTTTAATATTTAAAATAATATTAAATATTATATATAAATAATTTCTTTAAGACTGACTTGAACAACTATTAAATATACTTAATTTACTATTATTTAAATATTGTGAAGAGAGAGAATAATATATATATATATGTACAAGTAAAATTGACTAGAGCAAGCATTAAATGCTAAATTTAATGCACTAATATATAAATATTAGAAATAAATAAAATAAAATATTATATAAGTTCCTTACAAAAATTATATAAGTAAAATTGACTTAAACATGTTTAAAATTATATACTTAATATACTAATACAGAATAATTGTATTGCATAGCCGATATACTCTGCACATCAGTCTCCTTCTTCTCTTCAACACTAGCCGCTAAAAGATTCTTGTGAGATCCCTCCTTCAAGGTAGTGCCCAAGAGGTTCTCAGTTAGGTATGTAGAGATACCTGCGTCCGGGAAAATTACCATTTTTCAGGCAAAGTCTAACAACACAGGATTTGTGACAATCAGTCCATTCCTAGTAATACCTCTAAGTTCTTAAGTGGTAAACATAGAAGGTTTGCAAGAAATTCCTTACTTTGAAATACCACAGGACAAAGCAAGCAAGCAGTATTTGTGTAAGACCCTCAATTTCTTGTAATTATAATTTGGTCCCTTGAATTTCAATAAATATAATTTAGTCCTTGGACTATTCAATAATTCCAAACCAGCCCTTATTTGACCTTTAATTGAGTTTGAATTATGAATTTGAATGGGAATTAAGAGACTTGGTAGGGTTTAATGGCTTTGTCTTGGGTGTAATGAGTTTTGATGAGGAGTAATGCAGCATTATTGAGGGATTTGGTTGATCCTCTCTCTCTCCTTGGGGCTGGAATCTTCAGACCCCTATTTGTTATTAATGATTTTGGATTATTAGTCAAAGCTTATCTTTATATTATTCATTAGGTTAAATATTAATTGTAAAAATATATCATATTTATAATTTAAATATTAATATTAAATTATTTAATACTAACAAGTGAAACTTGAACCTTAAATTAATAGCAGTATTAATTTTTTATTTTTTATTCTTTATATTAGTAATTATGTTAAAAATTAATTTAAAGTATCTCAAACATTGAAATAAAATATTAATATTAAAATTATTCATTATTAATTACCATTAGAAAAAAAATTCTTCCATTAATTACAATTAATTATTAATGGCTTTTATATAGTCAATTTTATTTAATGTAAACCGCATAAATTTCATACTTATAATTCAAATGTTAAATATTAAAATTAATTAAAATATCAATATCATTAAATTCAAAAAATAATAAAGTAAATATAAATATTTAAAAATAAAATTAGAAAAAGTCCAAAAATAATAAAGTTAATGACATATTGTTATTTCTTACTATATTAAAAAAATTAAAATCTTAAATGATATCGTATGTTACTTGCTTTTGAATTTTATGTATGTGCATATTATTTGAAAAAAAATTAAATTTAACTTGATGAAACAAATATAAAAAGAATTAATCAATTTAAGTCCAAATATATTTGGTGAAGTTTTTTAATTTTTAAATCTTTAAATTATACTTATTTTTAATGTTAAAATATTTTAATATTTAAAATAATATTAAATATTATATATAAATAATTTCTTTAAGACTGACTTGAACAACTATTAAATATACTTAATATACTATTATTTAAATATTTTGAAGAGAGAGAATAATATATATATATATATATATATATATATATATATATATATATGTACAAGTAAAATTGACTAGAGCAAGCATTAAATGTTAAATTTAATGCACTAATATTTAAATATTAGAAATAAATACAATAAAATATTATATAAGTTCCTTACAAAAATTATATAAGTAAAATTGACTTAAACATGTTAAAAATTATATACTTAATATACTAATACAGAATTATTATATTGCACAACCGATATACTTTGCACATCAATCTCCTTCTTCTCTTCAACACTAGCCGCTAAAAGATTCTTGTGAGATCCCTCCTTCTAGGTAGTGCCCAAGAGGTTCTCAGTTAGGTATGTAGAGATACCTGCGTCCGGGAAAATTACCATTTTTCAGGCAAAGTCTAACAACACAGGATTTGTGACAATCAGTCCATTCCTAGCAATACCTCTAAGTTCTTAAGCGGTAAACGTAGAAGGTTTGCAAGAAATTCCTTATTTTGAAATACCACAGGACAAAGCAAGCAAGCAGTATTTGTGTAAGACCCTCAATTTCTTGCAATTATAATTTGGTCCCTTGAATCTCAATAAATATAATTTAGTCCTTGGACTATTCAATAATTCCAAACCAGCCCTTATTTGACCTTTAATTGAGTTTGAATTATGAATTTGAATGGGAATTAAGAGGCTTGGTGGGGTTTAATGGCTTTGTCTTGGGTGTAATGAGTTTTGATGAGGAGTAATGCAGCATTATTGAGGGATTTGGTTGATCCTCTCTCTCTCCTTGGGGCTGGAATCTTCAGACCACTATTTGTGGTGGTTTCACTCTTGTCTTGTTTCCTTCTCAAGTGTTCAACCTAATCTCAAGTGCTGAAATTTTCTGAGCATTTTTGTTGCTGCTGTTGCCCCTTTTTCCTTCGTTGGTGGTCAAGTTTTTGCTCCTCCAATCTTCTCCAAGAGTGCTTGGTGTTGGTTCTTTCGTAGGTTATTCATACTCTTCCATTTCTGAATTCTTTTGTCCATCTCCTTCCTCTCTTCCTAGAGTTCTAACTTAGTGTTTTCCAGCACACTCTTCCTCAACCTACTCGAGTTTTACTCTCCATCATTGAAGAACAAGGGTTGTGTTTTACTTCTACCTAATCAAACATTCCAAGAAAGGTTGGTCTCTCTCACTCTTCATTGTGTTGGAACCTTTTCTATCTTCTTTTCACAGAATTTTGCGCATTAGAACCCTTGTGTTTTGAAAGAAACTTGCCTTTCAATCAGTTATATAATTTGACTTGTCCATGGAAAATCCTTGACTTTCAAAAAGTAGATTTAAAATGATTTTCTATGAAAATTAATGTTTCTAGGCTCCTTGGCAAGGAGCCAGCACTCGAGGCGCAGGCGTTGGGAGTCCTTGACCTAGTGGGTCGAGGCAGGAAGCTAGAGCATGAGCACTGGCTACCTGAGCGCTCAAGCGCTAGGGAAGGCAGGGAGTCAGCGCATGAGCGCTGGACTCCCGGGCGCACATGCGCTAGGGTTGTTTCCTTTCCTTGGCACGACAGGGTGCCAGCGCATGAGCGCTGGCATTCCAACACACATGCATTGGGCCCTTGTCTGGCCAGAATTATTGTGTTATTTTTTAGAATCTATTGAAGATGATTTCCACCCTTCCAATGGTTGTTAATTGTTATATACATATGTGTTTTATCTTGAAAGGTTGGAGATCAAGTGTATGCAACCCGTTCGACGGTAAGGGTAACTCGATGTAGGATGTCTTAACGGTTTGTGATGTGTTGTGGATTGGTCTTGAGAATTTCTATTTGTGCCTTGCCTTTTGGATTATTTTGGACTTGATGTTTATGCTGTAACATGATATAGATGATTCACATGTTGTTGAGGTTCAGTTAATAGAGTTGAGTTATTTTGGTATAACATGATGATAATGATTTCTATGTTGAAATGACTATATTTGCATAAGTTAATACTATGACTAAGAGGAGGTTTGAACTGTTGGTTCATTGATGTTGATAATTACTTGTCATAGCATATGCATTATATAGGATGTTTAAGGTTGATGTGACGCCACTTTCTCCCGTGGGATCTTCCTATGGCAATGTGGTGGATCTTTGTCCCACGTGATTGTCCTGACCTTGTCTGGGTAAAATTCTGGCCATAGTTAAGTATATAGCTATTGAGGACTAACAAGCATGGTTGTGTGATTTTCGAAATGGGAACTCATGAATATTTTATTGCTGTTGTTTCTGTAATTCTTCCCTCTAATATTTTTTATTAGATATGTATTGTTTTATCACAATTGTTGTTAATTATTTCTTTTCTTCGTGCGTTAACCTTTTCTGTTTGCAGTTTGTTGATTGGGAACTGAACACCATAGATAACCAAGGCGAGGATGTGCATGAAGGCTGAATTTTGACACATGTGAAAGGAGGCGCCAAGAAGGTCTAGAGGAACTGGAAGATCTTGAAGGAAAATTAATTGTTTTATTTTCCGCTGTTTAAACAATTGGCACTTTGTTGGTGCAAACTTACTGTTAATTTTACTTCTTGATTCTTATAAAGTTTAATTAAACTGGTTATGGGTTAAATATTATTCTAAATATTGAGGGACGTTCTGTTTTGAAAACCTGAGTTGTTTTGAGAGGTTTTGAAGATATATTTCCGCTTATTTACTATGTGATCCCTGACCATAAATTGGGGTTTTACAATTTGCAGTCAAAGTTTTAGCAGCAGGCACAGTGACTAACAATTCAAAAGCCAAGGAGTAGTAGGAAATCTTGGACGATTCACACAATGTACCATTATAAAGGAATGTGTTGCGCTTGAGAAAGGATATAGAATTACCAGTTATGTTTCACTCTCCTTGTATCAACCCTTCTTCATCTACAACTCCCTCCTCGCTCATGGTGTACACTCTCCATAGAGTAGTCTTGTGAGTTCCCTTAGCCGCATTCATAGAAGGTTTAGTCTTGGGTGCCTTGCAGGCCTTCGAGAGGTGTCTGTTTTATGGTAGTTTCGGAACCCTGTCTCATTCTCTTTAAAAGAATTTTAATAGTGCCCGGTCCTCAGCACCTGTAGTAGGTGACCTCTTGGTTTTGAGTTTGGTTTCCCCTTCATTTGGTGGATTGTAGGCAATAGCTACGGGCTGGTACTGGCCTTGAGTTTGGCCTTTTCCTTGCTAGCTGCCATGGAGAAGGAGTTTATAGAGCTAAAACAGGGGAGCATGTCAGTAGCCGTGTTTGCTGGAAAGCTGGAGTCATTGGCCATGAACTTCAGGTACTCCCAAGGCCAGGTAGACGAGGAGTTCATGTGCGAGCGCTTCGTCGATGGACTGAACTACGAGTTGAAGTGGGTAGTGCAACCGTTGGGCATTACGCGCTATCAGGAGAGGGTAGAGAAGGCTAAGGTCATAGAGGCCATTGATGATCGCTGAGGCAAGCATCAAGGGAGCGGAGGACCAGCTAGGTCCCAGCCAGCAAGGAACGACATAGGTAAGAAGCCATACCAACGTCCTCAAGCCAGGGGGTGCACTTTTGGGTCAGATCGACTGAATGGAGGCAACTTGAGCATTCGGGTAGCACCGAAGCCACTGGGAGAAATCATTTGCTGCAAATGTAATCAGAAGGGACACTATGCTAACTACTGTGATGAGAAGTCTATTATCTGTTGGAACTGTCACAAGCCAAGGCATGCTGCGAGAGATTGCCGGACTCCTACACCTAAGGGTGTTGTTAATGTGTTCGAGGGAAGTGCCCTATTGTTCATGGTAGAGTTTATAACATTAATGGAGTGGCAGATGATGATGTTGATGGGCTGATTAAGGATCATCGCAATATTGCGGGTATACCTCTATTCCCGCGATACTGCGATATTGCGATATTAAGGGTCATGCTGCGAGAGATTCGGGGGCTACTCACTCCTTTATTGTTGTTTCTTGTGTGGCAAAGATAGGTTTGTTTGTGTCCGAGTTGCCGTTCGACTTGGTGGTATCTATCCTCGCTACCAAAAGTTTGACTGCAACCTCTGTTTGCTTTAATTGTTTTTTGATGTTCCGGGATAGGAAGTTCGTTGTGAATTTGATCTGTCTACCCCTTAAGCATGTGGATGTGATCGTAGGCATAGATTGTCCCTCTCATCACCATGTTCTACTGGATTGCGCCAATAAGGAGATAATAGTTCCTGATTTGAATATGTCTGAGTTCTTGGACTCTTATCTTTCGAAGTCCTCCCTAAGAAGAGGAGCTTTGACGGATCTGTTAGCAGCAAGCGATAGAGAATAATCGACATATGGCGTATAGAGAATCCTTGTTATTTGTGACTTTGAAGATGTATTCCCGAAGGATGTGGCAGGAATACCCCCTGTTCGTGATATAGAGTTCTGGATCGAGTTGGTTCCATGAACCGAACCGATTTGTATTGCACCATACTGGATGGCACCAGCAGAGTTGGCGGAGCTGAAGAGTCAGATAGACTATATCATGGCGTAGGGTTTCATTCGACCCAGTATTTCTCCATGGGGAGCACCATTGTTACTCGTGAAGAAAAAAGATGGCAGGTCGTGACTTTGTGTTGACTACAGGCAGCAGCATAAGGTAACAGTGAAGAATCGTTATCCTTTACCTAGGATTGACGATTTGATGGACCAGCTTCGGGGAGAGGCTATCTTCTCGGAGATCAAATTGAGATCTGGGTATCATCACATTCGGGTCAAGGAGGCGGATATCCAGAAGACTGTTTTTCATACTCGCCATAGACACTACGAGTATTTAGTGATGCCATTTGGGGTTATGAATGCACCGACAATATTGATGGATTATATTAATAGAATTTTTAATCCCTTCCTTGACAGGTTTGTTGTCGTGTTCCTTGACGACATTTTGATCTTATGGATTATGTGTGTAGTTTGGAAAACTTTTCTTGACAGGTTCATGGTCGTATTCATTGACGACATCTTGATCTACTAGAGGAGTCGAGAGGAGCACGAGGAGCATTTACGACAGGTGTTGAAAGTTCTATGTGAGAAGACCCTATTTTTTAACTCAGCTAAATGTGAGTTTTGGATTGAAGAGGTGAAGTTCTTGGGCCATGTTATTTCTAAGGAAGGCATTGTCATTGATCCGAGCAAGGTTGACGCAGTGACGATGTGGGAGCAGCCGAAGACTACGACTGACATCAGGAGTTTCCTTGGCTTAGCTGGATATTACCGGACGTTCATCGAAGGTTTTGCGAAAATTGTAGGACCTTTGACGAAGCTTACGAGGAAGAATTATCCTTTTGATTGGACAGAGGAGTGTGAATCGAGTTTCCAGGAGATGAAGCGGTGTTTGATAACCACACCGGTCTTTGCGCTACCACAGTGTGATGAACCTTACAAGGTTTACTGTGATGCTTCTTGCCAGGGTTTGGGTTGTGTGTTGATGCAACACCGGAAGGTTGTGGCCTATGCATCAAGGCAACTGAAGATCCATGAATGGAACTAACCGATGCATGACTTGGAGCTTGCAACAGTGGTTTTTGCTCTTAAAATGGGGAGACATTATCGGTATGGGGGCACGTTCCCCGTCTTCAGTGATCACAAGAGCTTGAAGTACCTTTTCGACCAGAAGGACCTGAATATGAGACAGAGGCGTTGGATGGAGTTTTTGAAGGATTATGAGTTTACCTTGTAGTATCATCCGGGGAAAGCTAATGTGGTGGCTAATGCTCTCAGTCGCAAGACGATCCATGTATCCTCGTTGATGATTAAGGAGTTGGAGATGCTGGAGGCATTCCGAGATCTTAGTATGGATCTCAAAGTGACACCCGGAAAGTTGAGTTTTGGGATGATCACCGTGTCCAGTGATTTGTTGAAGGAGATCCAAGTCAAGATGATGAAAGGCAGAGAGTTGAATGACAAGAGGGAGATGATCAGTTTGGGAAAAGCGCCAGACATTGAAGTAGGATATGATGGCACCTTGCGTTGTGAAGGACGAGTGTGTGTGCTGAGTGATGTTGAGTTGAGTAGGTTGATCCTTGACGAAGGTCATAAGAGAAGACTGAGCCTTCATCCGAGCGCAACAAAGATGTATCAGGACCTAAAGTTCCACTTTTGGTTGTCGGGCATGAAGAGGAATGTTGTTGCATGCCTGACTTGTCAAAATAGGACTAGTTTGAATTATGAGTTGTCAGGTCCTTATGCTATTTTTTGAAAACTGAGATCATTGTGTTGGTACTCACTTGGTACCATTTTAAGCATTTTGCACATGGTTCTTGTGTTCTTTTTGTTGAAACTTTTTGAAGTCAAGGAATCCAAACCGAGTGAGGATTGAACCAAACACTTGTGAGATGCGCTTGTGAGATTAGAGAATCGTCATTGTTTTTACAAAGTCGGTCTTGCTTGAGTCTCTAATCAATGAGTTGCATGGCGAATGAAAGGAAATGATCAAAGGCATTTTGTTCTTTACATTGAAACCCCTTTTTGACAAAAAAGACAACCTTGTTAGGAATTCCATTGCTAGCCCATTTGAGCCTTAAATTGTATGGATTCTTCTTGTTTACAACCCCGAGCCTGATGGTGAAAACAATATCCTTCCCTTATTTTCTGAATTTAGGAGAGCATGCAAGAGGGGATGGTGTGTGAAAAGCAAGTTGGGGGAAAAAATTGAAACCTTGGTATACAAACTTCTCAATTCAAAACATTGGTTAGAAAAAAGAAAGAAAAAGAATGGAAAAATTGTGCAAAGAAAAAGAAAGGAAAGAAGGAAAAGAATGAAAATAAAAGAAAATGAAAAGAGGAATTGAGAAGTCAAAAAGGGTGAAAAAAGGGCAAACAATAACAATGCAAAAAGCACAAGGTTAGAAGTTTGATAAGTGCCAATTTTTCATTGATTTAATACTGTTTTTTAGCCACTTATTGTTTGTTTTAAATTTAAGGCTTAATTGCAATTTTAGTCCCTCATGTATCACGTTTGTGCGATTTGGGTCCCCCGATTTTTAATTGCGCGATTTCAGTCCTTGAACTATTTTTTTGTGCGATTTTAGTCCAGCCGTTAGTCTTGGTTAAATTCCAAACAGAATATTCTTATCTAGATTCCTTTTTACTAACCGCACCCCTCATTTTACTAACTACACCCCTCACATAAATACAAAACATAAAAAATAAATTAAATAATTAAATGTAATTAATAGAAAAATATTATTTTTATAAATAAAAGAAAAATAAAAAGCTCAAACCCTTCTTCTTCTCTTCCTTCACCTTCTTCTTCTTCCTCCTCTTCTTCTTCAACCCACCCCAAACGGAACCCTCACCCCCAAACCCACTGCTCCACCTCCACTGCTCGTCCTCTTCGGGCTTCCTCCAGTGCCGCCACGCACACCACCGCTCCACCTCCGCGAACGGCAAACGGCACCTCGCCGTGCCTCCAATTTTGCCATCGATCTCTCTTTCACTTGGTGGTTCGGCTTCCCCTGCCGCTGCCAATTCGCCACCGGAGAAAGAGAAAATCGCCGCCAATTTGCCACTGGTGGCGAGGCTGATGGGGCTGGAGGCGGTGCCAGCTTCGCCGGACTCGGTGGCGGAGAAGAGGCGGAAGCTGCTGGGGGCGCTGCAGAGGTGCGACGAGGATTTCAAGGCGCTGAAGAAGATCATCGAGGCGGTGCGATCGTCTGACCCGCCTTCGCCGGTGGTGGTTTCTCGAAGCGACGGTGGCTTCGTAGATAAAGTAAGAACGGTTACGGAGGTGAAGTGTTCGGCGGCTAACGGCGAGCAGCAGCAACCGAGTCCGGTGACAGTGCGGCCATGGCTGGGCTTTAGAGGTTTCAGGTGAGTGGAAGGCTGGGGTTCTGACTCTGGTTGTTGGTTTATGATTTGGGAGAAGTTTGTTGATTTTAGTCCCCCTTTCATCTTTCTCTTCTCTGGTTGGGATTTGGTGTTGTGGTAGAGGAAATAATTTGGCTGTTTGGTGGTGAAATGGAGTTGCAATGGTTCAATGGTGGCTGTTTGTTGGGTTGAAACGAAGGTTAAAGGTAAAATGGTGATGATTTGTGAGGATGAAATTGGAGGTGGTTTGGGGTGGGTGGGGGTGGGGGGTTGTGGGTGGCGGTGGTGGTTCTGGTTGTGTGAGTGAGGGTGGGGGGAGAAGAAGAAGAAGATGATGATGATGAAGGTGGGGTGGGTTGAAGAAGAAGAGGAGGAGGAAGAAGAAGAAGGTGAAGGAAGAGAAGAAGAAGCAGGGTTTGAGCTTTTTACTTTTCTTTTATTTATAAAAATAATATTTTTCTATTAATTACATTTAATTATTTAATTTATTTTTTATGTTTTGTATTTATGTGAGGGGTGTAGTTAGTAAAATGAGGGGTGCGGTTAGTAAAAATGAATCTAAATAAGAATATTCTGTTTGGAATTTAACCAAGACTAACGGCTGGACTAAAATCGCACAAAAAAAAAGTTCAAGGACTGAAATCGCGCAATTAAAAATCGGGGGACCCAAATTGCACAAACGTGATACATGAGGGACTAAAATTGCAATTAAGCCTAAATATAAAAACCCCCAAGAATTGTAAGGTTTTGCTTTGGAATGAAGAAATGTTTTTAATCCTGGTTTAGAATGAATATTCTTGATGTTTTTGATGTTTTTTAGTGTTTCAGGGCCAAGAAAACCTTTAAAAGCAGGACTGTCGTGAAGAGCAATGAAGATTTAGAGGCTCTGGGCGCTAAGCGCCCCCCTTGGCGCTAAGCGCCCAGCAACATGGAGGATTGAAGCCACTGGGCGCTAAGCGCCCCCGCTATGGCGCTAAGCGCCCAGAATGATGAAGGTGATGCTACATTGGGCGCTAAGCGCCCCTCTTGGACGCTAAGCGCCCCCTATTTCCTAATTCTATAAATAACAACCTCTTTCTTCATGTTGAAGCATTCTTGGACAACCAGAAATAAAAGAGAGAGAGTTTCAAGAGAGAAAAGAGTGTTGGGTATCATCGGAGAGCTTGGAAACATGCCGGAGTTGTGGATTCGACATCGCGATGTCGCCTGATGAGTGGATTTTATATGATGTTTTTAGGGTCTTTTTAGTCTTTTTATTTTATTATTTTTGAGTCACATGTAGGTTTTTTATTGTTTTTATGTAGATTTTATATTTATTTTGCATTTTGCATGTAGATTAGATTTTTTGTGTTTTTCTATCTTTATTTTATATTTTTAGGGATTTTTCTAGTTATTTTATATTTTTAGGAAAAGCTGGTTAGTTATCATTTTTGGGCCAGGGACCAATTTGTAAAGTTTCGGGAAGTCAGGGACCAAGTTGTAAAAGTTCAAGAGTGGAGGACTTAAAGTGGAGATTGAGAGAATATGAGGGCTTGAATTGAAGTGCTAACCAAGGGAGGACCAAAGTGAAAAAGAAAAATATGAAGAGTCACTCTCCAATTTAGCACATGGAAAAAATGTTTAAAGAATTGATGAAGGGTTCAGAACTGATCAAAGCTGGTTAGTGGCTTTTTATGGCCATCAAAACCCACTACCATGAATGAAGAAGGAAGAACAAGAAAGAAGATGAAGAAGCAGCATCCCAACGCTCCAGCGTTGGGATCCCAGCGCTCCAGCGCTGGGGTTCTGACTAGATGATGAGTCAGATTGTGTCCCAGCGCCCAAGCGTTGGAAAGCCAGCGCTCAAGCGCTGGGCCTCGGACAGAAAGTGGAATTTTAATGCATCCTAGCGCCCAGGCGTTGGGAAAGCCAGCGCTCAAGCGTTGGAGGCTGGATTTTTACTATAAATAGGACCCTTTTCTTCACTTGTAAGACACACCTTCATAGAATACAACAAGTATTCTCTCTTTCTCCCTCAAAGATCATTGTTCCTAGGCATTGTGGGAAGCCATACTTGAGCTCCTATCCAGGGTAATTCAATGAATCTTTTAGCCATGCTTGGCTAATTCTTCTTTAAGTTTTTGGGTTGTTTTAGTTTATAATACATGTTCTAGTCTTTTTCTACATTTCTGAATTTTATTTCCATTCATGTTTTATTACCTTATGCTTTATTTCTATCTTGATGATCACAAGAGGTTTTGCTTATTGCTTATTACATAAGGCCATTTGGTGAGTAGTAAGGGAACTAGGTAATAAAAAAGGTTATAAGTATACTTCGCTAAGGAATTAGGAAGGACGTAACTTTATGTTGGCCTGAACATCTTCTTCATCTTCTTCTTTAGTTAACTAGGTGCCAAGGAATTGGGTTTAGTAATTAAAAAGAAAGATCTACAATGCTTAAGGAATTAACTTGTAGTTACACTAGGCTATAGCATCATGATAATGGTTTTATAATTCAGGAATTTAGTAGGAAATTTCTAGCATGTTTTTATAGACTATGTAAACCAACCCAAGAGCTTATTGTTCATCATCTCTTTATTCGATTATTTTATGCTATTGTTTCTTTCAAGTTCTCAAATCAACAACAAATATACATCTCTTTATTTTTTCTGTTTAAGTACTAAACTTAATATTAACAAGAACACCTATCCTTTGGGTTCGAACATTTTTATTACGCGATAGTAAATTGTTCACTTGCAATTTCATTATCATCGCCGTCCTTCTTGTTTTCTTCGATACCTCTTGTAAGCTCGCTTGCATCCATGTCTATGGATAGCTAAGCCTTTCCTTTGTTGGATATTGGTGTAGTGATTATTCTTGAATGAATCCTTGTTAATTCTATGTATATCTTCTATCTTTGATTTCAATGAAAAGCTTTTATTCTTAATGCTTGTGTTAGTTTGATCGCCTATCACATGATTCTAGATTTGATTTTGTATGTGGAAGCTACACTGTTGAATCTGACATATACCATTTCATCTAAGTGAAGCTAATTTGCTAGGAATAGCGCTAGATCACTAAGTCCCTCAACACCGGAGTTTATACTGTTTTCTTTGATTAATTGTCCAAGGAATCGATAATTAGGAAAGTAACCGAAAAATCTTCTCATACTAGGAATAGGTGAGTTAGTTAAGAACTGGTGGGGAGGAAATCAGAGGTTTTAAGTGATTATATGCATTACTAATTGATTCAGGATAGTTGAAGCGCGAAACCAATGTCCAACAGCTTTATCAAATCTGTTTCAAAACCCTAATCATTTATTGCTGGTTATTTTCATGCTTGATACAAATATCTTTTATAAACAAATATCACCAATTTTTGTTATTACTTACTTGATTGAGCGAGAGAACAACATTTGTAAACGTAGTTCCTTGTGGATCAATAACACCCGTACTATTCTACAATGGCATCTTAAAAGAGGTTTGAGCGTAGTGCAAGTATAGGTTTTTATTACAAGTGTGAAAAACTCTTTTAACAGTTGCCTATAGAAAAGTCATTCCCATTACCTTGATCTATGAATATCCCTATTTAGTTTTCTTGGAATTAAGTTTTTGAAAAACTGATTATTTGAATAAGTGATTTTCAAACCTTGAAGTTTTCTTGTTGTCTTTGATTTGTGCAAATTAGTTTTGAAAGAAAAATTAATCTTGGAATTGTTTTGTGTTGGCCGAATTGACTAGGATTGTGGAACAATGGATAATTGATTTCCTAACTAGCATTTGGGTGTTAAAGACTTAGAAAATTTTTGTTTTTGAAAAGTGAAGGAAACTTGGAATTAAAAGTGTGAAAATGGAGATTTTGGGTAAATTGGATTCCTTGAAACTCATAGCTTGAATTAAAGTTTTTGGGCAAACTGAAAAATTTGGAGAATGGTATAGAAATGAAAATAAAAGTTGTGTTTTGGATTGTGTAATTGATTTGAGAAATTTAGTGAAGCGTTGGGTGAAAATTTGGAGTTTTTAGGGTTTTGGAACTTTTGGACAGAATTGAACACTTAGTGAGTTGTGTGTGTTTTTGATTTCAAAACCTTGTTTAAGGCCTTCAAAATGATTTGTAAGCATATAGTCTTGATGCTCTTTGAATAGTGTAACGTTTTGAGAAGTTTTGGTTTTTGTAACTTCGCTTTCAGAATTCTTTTAACGATCGTCGAAGTTGCTAAAAACGTTTTCAACTTCCAAGGGTTTCGTTAAGATATAGGACCATTGTTTAGGTGATAGAGACCTTGAGTAGACCTGCACCATGACCTTAGGTTTGAGTTCCAAGTTCTAAGCTAAGTTGTGTTTATTGAAGGATCATAAGACGCCAAACCGATCGAGACCTACGGAGCACACGAGACAGCCAAGATCAATTGCAATTGCGGTAAGGGCACTTCGTTTCATTAGCTACTAGGCATGAGTATATAACTATGTAAATGTATGCACTATGATTTCTGAAATTGTAGTTGACAACGTTCTAAGAACGACCCAACGTTAAATTGTATTGATTGAAATATTAATGCACGTACTTGAAGGCATCTGATATGCTGGATTAGGAATTGTTTGATGTGTGACAATGTTGAAATTGATTTGGATTGTGGCTTGACTTATGGAATGTTTATTTCTATATTGATAATTGAAAGCATGATTTCCTTCGACATGATTTATATCTACTTTAGATATGTACGTATGCTCTAAATGATTATTTTTAATTATGAAGCTATGTTAGGCCACGTATACAGGCATATGAGTCCTACTTGAGTTTTTTCTTCATGTCGTGTCAAGCATTCTTTGAATTCGTCATGGTTCGGGGCTAATACAGAGTCACGGACTGGAGATGCAACCTATCAGGGCGTTATACAGAGCGTTCTCGTGTAAGAGGCAACTCCCGACTTACCGACCTACTTTCTAGTTTGTGCGGAGTTCGGAAGAGTGTCCCACCTGCCTGCGGGAATTGGTTTCATATCCAGATAAAAACGTTTGTACAACGTGGTTTGTGCGTACATATAGGAGTCCTAGGATCTTCGACCACTCGTGTCATATAATTGTAACTTGTACTTGCTAGCTGCTACTTGTTTGATATTACTTGATTGCTCTTAAATGTAATATTGTTTTTGGAATTGACCCGCAACGTCTAGCCTCTCTTTGAAGAATCCAAAATGTATTGAGGAAGAAGAATGTCTGACTATGCTCAAGAAGAACGTCTGATTATGTCCATGCAGATCGTCTTACTACGTTCTAAAAAGAACGTTTGAGTCAATGCAACGTCTCATCTTTCAATGAAGCACTGTTTTCCCCAGAATCAAGAAAGGACACATTAAATATTATATTCCTCATAAATGTGTGTCGTGTCTAAACATTCCGTAAATCAAGATACACATTTTTCAGAGTCAACAACACTATTCTCTGAACATCGTATCACCTCAACGGTCAGAATCAAATCTCTGTGTTAAGAAGAAGATTCTCTTTGCTGCTTTCCTTTGCATCAAATGCTCAGACGCTATATAAGGAAATAGAATAGCAAAGACCAAACGACATAAGCAAGTGCATTCAATGCTGCGATTAATGTGTAGCGTGTTTGCATTTAATGCTTCTGAGAGCTTGCCAGAAGTATCCGTTGCACCTTCAGAGAAGAAGAAATTCAAACGGAACTCTACGATCTTCACCAACGTTCATCGTACTGAAGATATAAATAGAAGACTTAAACAATGGAATCAGAGGCGACTTACAACGATCAAAATCTCAAACATTTAAAGTCTTTTATCGCAATCAAGCTCTGAAACCTACTCGGAAACTTATAGCCATATCATTTTGAGTCAGTCGTCTGCCTGTGTGAAAATCTCATAGAGTGAAAACTCTTATCCTTCTCACACTTCAAAACAGAGAACACATTTTCATATTCTCTCTGTAATCTGCACTTAAACTCTTTCTACCCCCACTCTTGTTGAAGAGACCTTTGAAGAAAAGAAATATTCTTTGTAAAAGAATTGGGAGAAGTCCTGTCTAATACTTGTAAGGAGAATTCCGGTATAATACTTGTAAGGAGAAGTCCTTCGAATACTAGGAGAAGTCCTACACAATAATTGTACTGTTCGGTGTGAATAGTGGAAAATTTTGGTGAAGCCAATGACTGAACATAGCCCTGTCGATTAAGGGGGTGTGCTTTACTTTTCAACTCAATTTATTTTCCACTGCACAAGTTTTAGAAAAGAATATTTAAAACTTATACCTGTCTTAAAGAAAAGTTTTTAAAATCACACACACAATTCAAACCCCTCTATCTTGTGTTGTTTCATTACTTTCATACTTAGCTTGAAACAATGGCAGAGGTAGGAGTTTGAGACTAGAGGGCAAAATCAAAGAGTGGACTAAGATAAAATAATATGACATGCATAAAGATGTTAAAAAACAAAAAAGTAAGAAGTTTGAGGGCCATTACAACAAAGACTTTTATGACAATACAAAATGATTTTATAATCTGTGGGCCATGACACCCATGTGCTATAAATCAAAACCAGCTTTAAATTAAAAGAAGTACTAGAAACATTATCTCGGCCTCATGAGGTCATGGATCCAAGATTTCATAATAAGTGCTATAAATCTAAACCAGCTTTAATGTTTCTATTTGTAACCTCTATAAAAGATCTCCACACTTGTTATTTAGTACTTTCGCATAAAATTGTTATGAAAGAGGTGCTATAAATGTCATTTTTATGGTGTAGTGTGAGTATTTTCAACAAATAGATTATTACAACAAAAGCTTTTATGACAATACAAAATGATTTCATAATCTGTGGGCCATGACACCCATGTGCTATAAATCAAAACCAGCTTTAAATTAAAAGAAGTGCTAAAAGCATTATCCCGGCCTCATGAGGTCATAGATCCAAGATTTCATAATAGGTGCTATAAATCAAAACCTGCTTTAATGTTTCTATTTGTAACCTCTATAAAAGATCTCCACACTTGTTATTTAGTACTTCCGCATAAAAGTGTTATGAAATAGGTGCTATATATGTCATTTTTATGGTGTAGTGTGAGAATTTTCAACAAATAGATTATTACAACAAAGGCTTTTATGACAATACAGAATGATTTCATGATTTTCCTTAACTTAAATTTCCTTGCAGAAATGTGGTTTTGATTTTGATCAAGCAATGTAAGACTTCATCCATATTCATTCTCTCATGAAGGGAGTCTGCAGAGCAATTCAAAGCCAACACCATGATATTTGATAAAGCTGCTTCCTTGGCAAAAATAAATTCTTCCTCTCCCTCCTTCAGATTCGGATCTATAACTTGAATAATCTCATGTGACATTGACTCTTGGATTCATGACCTTAAACTCATTCCCTCTACAAACATTTCATCTGTTGGTTTCTTTCTTGTAAATAATTCCATAAGCATAATCCCATAGCTGTAAACATCTCCTTTAATGGACACAACGCCTTCGGATCCATATTCTGCAACACAAAGCTAGAGGTTATTCATGCATATATATGTACACATGTGTTAGTGTGTCTGTGACATGCTCTTCGTACACTTTATTTTTTTGCAAAACATTTAGAGTGTAAAATTTGGTTTATTTGTTACTTTCTATATTGTACACCATCTTGGGTGACAGAGACAGAGTTTGGTTTCGCTGTTTAGGGTCGATCTTGGGTGATAGAGACAGAGTTGGGTTTGGCTTGGGTGTTGTTTGGTTGAAGGTTTGGGGGTGGTGGGTGGGAGAAGGAAGAGGAAGAGTAAGAGGACCAAGGGGGAAAGAGGGTGAAAAACTATGCATGAAATGGCACAGGTATTGACTCGTTAAAATTGGTGACACATAGGTATAGGTAAGGAAACATAAATTGAACCTATTACAAATAAAAAAATTCACGCACCAATTGCTAACAGTTTTTTTTTATAGGAACTAATTAGATATATCTCAGTGACTAAAAACAACCCCTTAATTCACAATAAGTAACTACTGTGCAAAGGTGGTGCATTTATAGAAATTGTGCCATGAGAATATTGTAATGAAGCATTGAAAAAGTGGAATCAAATGTAACAAAAGGAAAAAGAAAATTACTCTTCCATTGCACAGATATTGTATTGATGTAATAGAGGAAAAAATTATTTAATGTGATTCTTCCTAGAATAATTTCAAGGTACAAGATAAAATAGTCCATTCGGTCATTTCCACACATAACAAAGGACAAAAAATATGAATCACTTACCTGGTGCAATATAACCAGGAGTGGCAAGAGTGTTTGAATGCACTTGAAGTTGCCCTTCTTCCAAGAGTTTAGAGATGCCAAAATCACAAACATGACCATATCTTCATCCAACAAAACATTGCTTGGCTTCAGGTCACAGTGCACAACAGAGTTGGAATTACCATGATGGAGATACTCCAAGGCAGATGCAATATCTATCACTATGTTTAGTCTTTGTAGGAAACTTAGGAAATAGTTAGGAGAATACAACCACTTCTCCAAGTTCCCATTTGGCACAAATTCCATTACCAGGGCCTTGAAATCAAAGGCATTGGAACAGCTGGTGATGACTTTAACTAGATTACGATGACGAAGATTGCGCAATGCTTCACATTCCTTATCAAAACTCCTTGATGCTTCTTGCTCATTATCCAAATGGAATACTTTAATTGCAACCATTAGTCCATTTGAAAGCTTACCTTTGTACACAGAACCAAAACTTCCTCTTCCAACAAATTTAGAGTGCAAGCGAAATGCGGGATTTTTGCCAACTCCTGAGTAAGAATGTAAGGCCATGGAGGAGTTATAAGTGAAAATACAAGGCATTCTAAGGAGGCAGCCCAGGGATGAACAACAACCACATGTTCATGAAGGTGAACTCGTGGTACAAAAAGAGGAGGTTAAAGAAATCTCCATTTTAGAATTTGTCTTTGAAGACAAATTGGAGATGGAGGAAGAAGAACCTCAAAGGACCTATGTTATAGGTTCAGAAGATCAAGGCAGGAAACAAGAAGGGGAAGTTTTTCTTATCCCTTCCATTTGTAATTTGATTGATGTTGCCTTGAAAGCTGAAAATTCATTGGGCACCATGTTGTACTTGTGCCAAAATATGCATGACTTGCGGGGTCTAATGAATTTTGTAATAGACCCTGGTTGAATGAAATATTTGAAGGGTCTATCTCGGACCTTAACAATGAGCTGGTTGGGAGACAACCCAACTTAGGATAGTTTAAGTTTCTGTCTTCTTAATTTTCTGCATCATTCTTGTAAATAAATAAATAAATTCTATGTTTTTGCTGCAGGAGAGGCCAGCGCTCGAGCACTGGAGGCCAACGCTCCAGCGTTAGCCCCCTGCTTGTCACCTCTGATTCCAGTTGATCCCAACGCTTAGGCGTTGGAGGGCCAGCGCTCATGCGCTAGGCCCCTGGAATCCCAGTTTTTATTTTTCATATTTCGAACGCCAAAGCGTTGGAAACCCAGCGCTCAGGCGCTGGGACCTCTGATTGCCAGTGTTTGCTTTTATCCAGCGCCCAAGCATTGGCATCCCCAACGCTCAAGCACTGGAGCTCGGGCAGTCTTGCTGTTTTTTTTTTTTTTGCTGTTTTTGGTTTTTAATAAATGTTGTGTTCACCATTTTCTGAAAGTTTTAGATTCTATGAGTTTTCCCTTGTTTCTACAATGGTTTTGATTTTTGGGAACTCAAGAATTCTTGTTTTTAAGGTGGACACAATTTTTCAACCCATGATCTTATTTGTGCTGTTTTTGGAACTAACAAGTCAAACAAGTTTTCTGCTTGTGAGACTCTTGTTTGTTCAATGTTACAGGATAGGTACCAGAAGGAGAAAGAAACCTCTTGAACTTAAGTGTTCAAAATTGATTTTTGCATTGAGATTCCCTTAGACTTTTGTGGAAATTGTAAATTGTGCCAGCTTCTTAGTTTTTTAGTTTTTATAGATTTTAGTTTAGTTTTTATTTTTTATTTTTGCATGAGTCTTGAGTATATTATCCAGTCTGAATGTGTCTATAGCTCTGTGAATGCTTTATCTGATTGAACTGCTTTTGAAAAGGTTCTATGTTTTGAAGCGGTTAGGATTGCATGCTGTAGAAATGATTTTGATATCTTGATTGTTTTGGTTGTTAGCAAAGTTTTTCTGGGTTCTAAAAAGGGTACCACTTACCCTATGTTTTTCTGAGAGCTGAGGACTTTGAATGCATGATTGTGAAATTTTTCTGCCTTGTATTGCATGTTGATTGGGATTTTCTTTACTTTGTAAGTTGAGAAGAGATTATAGGCATTTTTGAAAACTCAGATTCTTGCTTGAAATTTGATATCCACTAGTAGCCCCTTTTTGAGCCTTAAAAGAGTCATTCTTTGGAGCCTACTTTGTGAGATAATTTTTAAGTTGTTATTGTGATTCATGTGCTAAAATTGTGAGAGCTATGTTTGTGGGTTTCTCTCTAAAAAAAAAAAAAAAAGAAGGAAAATAAATTGAAAAAATAAGGTATGTGCCTTAGGAAAAATAATTAAGTAGTGGGGTGAGAAAGAGTATGAGGGGAGTAAAATTCAAGTCATTCATCCCATACATTCCACTACTTTGTTCAAAAAAAAAAAAAAGGAAAATTGAGAGGACCCTTGTGTTGAATTGTTTAAAGCTCTTAAGTCAAAAAAGTCACTTAACAAGAGATTCTGAGTCAGCCACTAGAGTTGCCAATTTCTTGTAATCCACACCTTGAATTGTTTAACCCTTTGGCCAAGTTACAACCTTCAAAATCTCTTCAAAGTTACATAGTTGCACTGTTTCAGTTTTGATTTGAATGATAGGCAGGATCATTGAGCTTTCTTGTTTTTCATGGAGAATATTATTTTTGTGAGCTTAATTGGTGAACTCAAACATGTTAAAAGCCAAGACTAACTTTCTTGATTAAATATCTGTAAACATGCATGTCTTCCTTGTCCGCTAAGCTTTCTTTGAAAGGTTTTTGTGCTTCAAGTTTTAATCAGATAAACTTTCTCTAAACTCAGGGACGAGTTTCTCTTTAAGTTTTGTCGCTTGAGGACAAGCAGTCGTTGGGTATAGTGGTGTGATGAGTGGATATTATATGATGTTTTTAGGTTGTTTTTAGTCTTTTTATTTTATTATTTTTGAGTAACATATAGGATTTTTATTATTTTTATGTAGATTTTATGTTAATTTTGTTAGAACAGATAGCAACCTGAGAGGGGGGGTGAATCAGAGTTGCCCCAATTTTCGCCTTATTGAAATTGTTACTTTCAAGTCTATGATGATTCCAAAATGATCGTTATGATTGCAGCGGATATGAACGATACTTGAAAGTAAATGTGAAGGATAAAGAGAATCACACACAAGATTTTATCCTGGTTCACCTTCAATCCACCGAAGGCTACGTCCAGTCCCTCAAGAAAACCCCTTGAGGATTTTTCCACTATTGATAAAAATCTCTTACAAGTTCCTAACCCAAGGACCCCAAGAATTTCTACCAATATCCTGTGAAAGCAAACCACTTTCAACAGCCCCTGAAAGCAAACCGCTTTCAGTTCCTGAAGGCAAACCACCCTCAGACCTTGAAGACTAACTTGTCTTCAATCGAAACCCTGAAAGTAAACCACTTTCAGTGACAACAACCTTTCACCGAATACCACGGTGAAAAACTCAATCTTACAGAAAGAGATGAAGAAGATATTACAATTGGCTGTTTCAATCCTTTAACACACAATTGGATTGATCATGAGAAATTATGCTTTAAGGCTTTTAAGCATAATACAATTCTGAGTTCTTCAAGATATGAACAACTAAAGTGTTCTTATTAACATGAAGATCATGAACTCAGAATTTAGGCTCCAAAAGATTTAAGTTCTAAAAGATGAACTAATTTTGACAAAGCTTTGGCCTAATGTGATTTTCTCATGTGTAATGTGTTGTCTCTTGTGTATGTTGTGTATGTTATGTGTGTGTTGTGTTTTCTGGACTCAAATGGTATTTATATAGGCAAGGGAAACGTCCTTGAACCATCACAACTCTTTTCAAAAGGTTTGGGACACAATGGTTCATGAAAAGATGCACTTTTTCGTTCTGGTAATCGATTACCATACTTAGTGTAATCGATTATACAAGTGACCGTTTCAGTTTGAATTTGAATTTCAAACATGTAATCGATTATAAGACATGAGTAATCGATTACTTGCCTAGGTGTAATCGATTAACATAATGGCGTAATCGATTACACAGAAGCCCATTTTCTAGAAACTTGATTTTTTAGACTGGCTTAAGGTTTTCTACTTCTTTTAAGTTATGAAAACACTTAGCTTGATTAGATTAGGTATTTTAAGAGCCTTTGTGCTTTAATAAACCTTTGGAAGCATAACTCACCTAATACTAAGACTTCTAGACTATTCATGGACTTGTAGTGCTTGATTCTTTGAAGTCTTCTTTTCTTCTTTTTGTTGATGAGTTTGTCGTCATCAAAACCACAGCCAGGGTCAGGAGCAAGACCTTCTTCACAATCTCCCCATTTTTGATGATGGCAAACACATTCTTGATACTTGAAGATCATATATGCATTCTTGATGTTTAACTCCCCCTATTTGATGGAATCTAGTATTTCTGATATTTCTCCCCCTTTCTAATGTACTCGTTGAATTCCTGCATATGATCTTTAAGAGCACAGAACCTTTCTCCCCCTTTTGACTTCATCAAAAAGAAGGAAAGGCCAAAAAGTACAGGCATACACATATCTAGACAAGTATATTGCAACAAAAAGCATGGGGGTAGGGGTAAATGAAGTAAAACGAGAACAAAACAGAAGCATCCAAACATATCATTCAAACGAAAAAGTCACATAAAATGTGAGCATATTACAAGAAGAAATGAAGAAACATGAAAAACTCCTAGAAGACTAAGTACTAGTAGGAGAGGCAACATCAGCAATGGTATGCACGGGTACGAAATCCCGACCATTATCATGAATTTGACGAGGAAGAAGAAAGAGGCCAAAGTCATTGGTGATGTTGAGCGAAGGAAGAATGGATGTGTCTATACATTTGAGATGAGAGGACCGCGTGTCGTAAAGCTTGGCGATAGGCACTCCGGAGTAGAGAAGGAGGCGAGAGATGATCGATGCATAAGGAAAATATTCCGCCGAGTCACGACATTGCAGCATGTGGTGCATGACTAAGAACGCCCAATTAATTTTGTGACAATGAAGAATGCCATAAAGAATTTGTAACTCAAATTCGCGAATGTGAGCGAGAAGAGTTTCTTCAGGCAGAACTACTTGATTAATGAAGTAGTGTAGGAGATGATTGTTTGTCGTGAGGACATCAGTGTTGTAGGGGCAAGAGGTAGTATGAGGCGGGTGAATTCTCTGGAGGTCTACTGACTCAAATCTACAAAGCGATTTATAAAAGGAGTCATGGCTGTAGTCAGACCAGGGGCAGGGGAGGTTAGGACCTAAGAGAGCACCGGATGAAGGAAGTCCAAGGCAACGACCAAAAGATGAAAGTGAATGTCGAATAAGAATCCCCTTGACGGAACTTTGAAATCCATCTTGCAGAGGTTCTAAGGTGCAATAAAAGACTTTTACTAGTTCGGGGTAGTAGGGATTGCTTATAGAGATAAACTCCTCCAGGTTTTGATAACGGAGATAGGCGGGAAATGTGTGTCCATTTTCAACGAAAAAGTCCAGATCACCAAACAAAGGCTTTCGAATGAGTTGATTGATGAAACGTGAAACAAATCTAGTTCTTTGGTGAGTGGATGTGAGTAGTCTTGTAAGGTTCATCGGCCGAGAAGAACGAGAATGATAGGGATCCATAGTAGTTTGAGGATGAGACCAGTGAGACGGATTAGCAGCACCTTAAAAGGATTTTGAGGTCAAAAGGTAGAATGATAGGAACGGATTTGGATCAACTAAAGCTGTTGTTTAAATAGACTTGAGGATGTAATCGATTACAGCAGTTAAGTAATCGATTACGGAGCAGTTATGCCAAGTTTGAATTTCAAAAGATGGAGGGAAATTGAAATTCTGGCAATTTTTCGAGTATGTAATCGATTACTGCAGTTAGGGTAATCGATTACATCAGTTACAAATTTGAAAAATTTCAAATTTTGAATATGTAATCGATTATGGCAGTTATGATAATCGATTACTCAGATAATTCTAACAGGCACGAGGACTTAGAACGTGGATAATCGATTACAGGACCTATGGTAATCGATTACTAGGACAATTATATAAGTTCTAGGCTCTAGAACCTTAAGTAACATTTTTCATATAAAAACTTAAACACATAATGCATAAGAACATATAATTATCATAAAGTTTATGCAAATAACATGTTACCTTAAATGTCATGCTCATCTAATATACCTAATTCTCTTCTTATCTTGAAAAATGATTCCTTAGGAAGAGGCTTAGTAAAGATATCTGCTAACTGATTATGTGTATCCACAAATAAAATCTCAATATCTTTCCTCATAACATGATCTCGAAGAAAATGATGTCGTATATCAATATGCTTAGTTCGAGAATGCATGATAGGGTTTTTAGTGAGATTAATGGCACTTGTGTTGTCACATTTGATTGGAATGCAGCCCAGCTCTAAGCCATAATCTTTGAGTTGTTGTTTGAGCCATAGAGTTTGTGCACAACAACTTCCTGCAGCAATGTATTCTGCTTCTGCAGTACTTAGAGCAACACATGCTTGTTTCTTACAAGACCAAGAAACAAGGGCATTTCCTAACAAGTGACAAGTACCACTTGAACTTTTTCTTTCAGTTTTACAACCAGCATAATCAGAATCAGAATATCCAATCAAATCACAAACACTTCCTTTGGGATACCACAATCCAACATTTGTAGTTCCTTTCAAATATTTGAAAATCCGTTTAACAGAACTCAAATGTGATTCCCTAGGAGATGCTTGATATCTAGCACATAGACACACACTAAACATAATATCAGGTCTACTTGCAGATAAGTATAGAAAAGATCCGATCATACCTCTATATTTGGTAATATCAACTTGATTACCGGATTCATCTTGATCTAAATATGTGTTAGATCCCATTGGTGTGGCTATGGCTTTGCAATCATCCAAATCATATTTCTTTAACAATTCCTTGCAAAACTTTGATTGATTGATGAATATTCCATCACTTGATTGCTTGATTTGCAAACCAAGAAAGAAATTTAATTGTCCCATCATGGACATCTCAAATTCTTCTTGCATTGCTACAATCCAATATTCATCTTCTAGAGCATCATTTACTTTTGATGGTTCTATCTGAGAGACGAAGGCCATATTCAGAACTGAATCATTTAAGCGTAGCCTTGTAGAAACGCCTCTAGAAATATCACCAATGATATTATCAACTGGGTGATCCCTATGGGTTCTCCATTCTTTTGGAAGTTGATAAGTATTACTTTCAATGTGCTCTTCTTGTATTGGATTCTGATCTCCATCCTTTTGAGAATCTTCACTTATAATGATATCATCTTCTTCATTATCTGGAAGATTGACTTTATCTTCTATTGAAGATTTAGATTCATCAAAAGAAACATGTATGGATTCTTCTACGGATAGAGTTTTCTTGTTAAAGACTCTATATGCTTTGCTTGTTAAAGAATACCCAAGGAATATACCCTCATCAGATTTTTCATCAAACTTTCCAAGGTTTTCTTTTCCATTATTCAAGACAAAGCATTTTGATCCAAAAGCATGTAGATGAGAGATGTTTGGTTTCCTTCCTTTGTAGAGTTCATAGGGAGTTTTCTTAAGGATAGGTCTAATAAGAACTCTATTGGAAACATAGCAAGAAGTACTTACAGCATCAGCCCAGAAATATTTAGGGAGACTTGATTCACTCAACATGGTTCTTGCTAATTCTTCAAGTAATCTATTCTTCATTTCTACTACACCATTTTGTTGTGGTGTTCTCGGAGTAGAGAAATTATGTGATATTCCATTTTCATCATATAGTTCCTGGAATTGTTGATTCTGAAATTCTCCACCATGATCACTTCTTATAGAAGAGATCTTTAAAGACTTCTCATTTTGAACAAGCCTTGCAAATCTTTTGAATGCATTGAAGGCTTCATTCTTATGAGGAAGAAATAAAGTCCATGTAAATCTAGAGAAATCATCAACAATAACAAGTGCATAGAAATTACCTCCGAGGCTTTTAGTTCTAGATGGTCCGAACAAATCCATATGTAACAATTGAAGGGTTCTTGAGGTCGAAACTATGTTCTTTGGTTTGAAGGATGTTCTGGTTTGCTTCCCTTTTTGACATGCATCACAAAGCTTGTCTTTCTCGAATTTTATCTTTGGAAGCCCAACAACTAGATCATGCTTGACTAGTTTGTTTAAATGATCTATGTGAATATGAGCAAGTCTTCTATGCCATAGCCATGAATCACTATTATTCTTGGCCAAAAGGCATCTCACATTTTGTGGAATTTCTTCCAAGGAGATCATGAAGACTTTATTTACTTTATACCCAGAAAACTTAATTTCTTTAGTTTTCACATCTTTCACAACACATATATCATTAATAAAACCAACTTTCAAACCTTTATCACATAGTTGACTAATACTCAGAAGATTATGCATCAAACCATCAACGTAAAGAACTTTATCGATGACTGTTTGAGGGGGTGTGCCTATTCTTCCAATACCGAGTATGTTTCCCTTTTGATTGTTACCATATGTGACGAAACCTTTTTTCCTAGGTATAAGAAATGAAAACTTGGTTTTGTCTCCTGTCATGTGTGATGAGCAGCCACTATCAAGATACCATAAATCCTTTGCTGCTTTCATACACACCTACATGACAAAGTTCAGACATGGGTATTAGGAACCCAACAAGTTTTGGGTCCTTCTAAGTTAACATCCTTTCTAACCCAAATGTATTCCCTATTTGGTACTCCTACATGTTTGTAGTAACATCTACTAGGGGTATGTCCTACTTTGTTACAATACGTACAAGAGTAATGATTGTAACTACAGGTTTGTCTAGGAGAGGAATGGGTCTTCTTAGGATGTCTATTTTGAGTATTTTTCCTATTGTATGTACTTCTAACAGGATTAATCTTTTTGTTACTAGAAGATTCTACTATATGGTTTGGCTTTACAAACACAGTTTTCTTGACTTCCTTAGTCTTTGGGTGAGAAGTATATCCTAGACCTGATTTGTTATTTGAATATCTTTGAACACTTAGGATATCATCTAATTTCTGTTTTCCTTTATTGAAGTTATTTACTCTTTGTTGAAGATTATCTATCTTTTCTTCTAAAGAACTAAACTTAGTACATTTTTGTGTAATATCTAGTTTAGATTTCACTATGTCTAATTCCTCTTGTAAAGTTCTACACTTACTTTCTAAGGATGAAATCAAATCATTTTGCTTGGTACTAATCTTGGAAAATTCTTGACATAATTGAAACATATTCTCCATAGCAAACTTTAAATCATGAGAAGACATAGAATTATCACTAACCTGGGAATCTTCAACATCTGAGTCATGTGAACCCATCAAGGCAACTTGTGCTTCTTCTTTGTCAGATTCTGATGATGAACTTACTTCATTATCATCCCAAGCCAAATATGCTCTTCGAGTAGGTTGATCCTTTTTCTCGAATTTCTCTCTTAGACCATGTTTCTTCTTCTGAAGATTTGGACAATCTGACTTGAAATGTCCCGGTTTGCCACACTCGAAACATGTAATCTTTTGAGATGAAGAAGACTCATTGTTCCTTTGGAAGGCTTTATTGTTGTTAAATTTAACATTTTTCCTTTTAAGAAACTTTCCAAAGTTCTTTACTAGAAGATTCAAATTTCCATTGTCTTCTTCTTCAGAGTCTGCATCAAAATATTCTTTGATGCTTTCTTTTGCCTTTAGGGAAATTGATCGATACTTCTTCTCATGTTGTTCATGTTCTTCTAAAAGATTCAATTCCAACTCATGTTCTTGGAGTTTTCCAAAGAGAGTTGCAAGAGTCATATTTGATAAACTCTTCTTCTCAGAGATGGCTGTAACTTTTGGTTGCCATACTCTTGTAAGTGATCTTAGAACTTTCATGTTCAAATCACTGTTTGAAAATTGTTTTCCAAGAGCAATCAAATGAGTGAATCGTTTTTGCATATCTAATACCTTTTCTCCTGTAAGCATTCTGAACATTTCATAC
Source organism: Acmispon strigosus (assembly GCA_030819835.1). Classification (NCBI taxonomy): domain Eukaryota; kingdom Viridiplantae; phylum Streptophyta; class Magnoliopsida; order Fabales; family Fabaceae; genus Acmispon; species Acmispon strigosus. The sequence goes on from JAUAMA010000001.1 coordinate 17,072,651, forward strand.
TCCTGAGATAAAGTATTGATCTTTGATCTCTTGACTTCATCTGTTCCTTCGTGAGTCACCATCAAGGTATCCCATATTTCTTTTGATGAAGTGCACGTTGATACTCTGAAAAATTCGTCCATGCCAAGAGCAGATGTAAGGATGTTCATTCCTTTGAGATCATGTTGAACCTTCTTCTTTTCTTCTTCACTCCAAGTACTTTCTGATTTTGGTTGTGAAGTTCCTTCTTCATCTGTTGTTACAGGCACAAAGGGACCTTCTTCAATGGCTTTCCATATTCCTGCGTCTAATGACTTTATGAATATATTCATCTTGATTTTCCAGAAGTCATAATGTTCTCCATTGAAGAATGGTGGCCTGTTTATGTTGAATCCTTCATTTGTTCTATGATTGGAAGAGGATGCCATCTTTTCCCGGATCTTAGGAATAACTTACCTAAACTTCCGCTCTGATTCCAATTGTTAGAACAGATAGCAACCTGAGAGGGGGGGGGGGGGTGAATCAGAGTTGCCCCAATTTTCGCCTTATTGAAATTGTTACTTTCAAGTCTATGATGATTCCAAAATGATCGTTATGATTGCAGCGGATATGAACGATACTTGAAAGTAAATGTGAAGGATAAAGAGAACCACACACAAGATTTTATCCTGGTTCACCTTCAATCCACCGAAGGCTACGTCCAGTCCCTCAAGAAAACCCCTTGAGGATTTTTCCACTATTGATAAAAATCTCTTACAAGTGCCTAACCCAAGGACCCCAAGAATTTCTACCAATATCCTGTGAAAGCAAACCACTTTCAACAGCCCCTGAAAGCAAACCGCTTTCAGTTCCTGAAGGCAAACCACCCTCAGACCTTGAAGACTAACTTGTCTTCAATCGAAACCCTGAAAGTAAACCACTTTCAGTGACAACAACCTTTCACCGAATACCACGGTGAAAAACTCAATCTTACAGAAAGAGATGAAGAAGATATTACAATTGGCTGTTTCAATCCTTTAACACACAATTGGATTGATCATGAGAAATTATGCTTTAAGGCTTTTAAGCATAATACAATTCTGAGTTCTTCAAGATATGAACAACTAAAGTGTTCTTATTAACATGAAGATCATGAACTCAGAATTTAGGCTCCAAAAGATTTAAGTTCTAAAAGATGAACTAATTTTGACAAAGCTTTGGCCTAATGTGATTTTCTCATGTGTAATGTGTTGTCTCTTGTGTATGTTGTGTATGTTATGTGTGTGTTGTGTTTTCTGGACTCAAATGGTATTTATATAGGCAAGGGAAACGTCCTTGAACCATCACAACTCTTTTCAAAAGGTTTGGGACACAATGGTTCATGAAAAGATGCACTTTTTCGTTCTGGTAATCGATTACCATACTTAGTGTAATCGATTACACAAGTGACCGTTTCAGTTTGAATTTGAATTTCAAACATGTAATCGATTATAAGACATGAGTAATCGATTACTTGCCTAGGTGTAATCGATTAACATAATGGCGTAATCGATTACACAGAAGCCCATTTTCCAGAAACTTGATTTTTGAGACTGGCTTAAGGTTTTCTACTTCAAGTTATGAAAACACTTAGCTTGATTAGATTAGGTATTTTAAGAGCCTTTATGCTTTAATAAACCTTTGGAAGAATAACTCACCTAATACTAAGACTTCTAGACCATTGATGGACTTGTATTGCTTGATTCTTTGAAGTCTTCTTTTCTTCTTTTTGTTGATGAGTTTGTCGTCATCAAAACCACAGCCAGGGTCAGGAGCAAGACCTTCATCACATATTTTGCATTTCGCATATAGATTAGATTTTATTTGTTTTTCTAACTTTATTTTATATTTTTAGGAATTTTTATAGCTATTTTATATTTTTAGGAAAAGCTGGTATAGTTATCATTTTTGTCCAGGGACCAATTGGTAAAGTTTCAGGAAAACAGGGATCAAAGTTTGAAAGTTCAAGAGTGGAGGATTAAAAGTGAAGATTGAAAGAATTAAAGGGCCAGAATTGAAGTGCTAGTAAAGAGAGGGCTAAAAGAGAAAAAGAAGAATATGAAGCAACTCTCTCCAATTTAGCACATGGAAAATAAGCTTGAAGAATTGATGGTAGTGGAGGAGAAGTTTCAGAAATGAATAAGGGCTGAATAGTGGCCATTGGAGGCATTCAAAACCCACTACCATGAAGGAAAGAAAAGCTTGAAGATGAAGCAGCAGGCGACCCAGCGCTCAAGCGGTGGGATCCCCACGCTCAAGCGTTGGGACTCTGATTAGGAGATGAGTCAGATTTCCACCCAGCGCTCAAGCGTTGGAAAGCCAGCGCTCCAGCGCTGGGCCTCGGACAGATAGTGGAATTTTAATGCATCCCAACGCCCAAGCGTTGGGAATGCCAGCGCTCAAGCGCTGGAGGGTGAATTTTTACTATAAATAGGGGCCTTTTCTTCACTTGTATGGGACACCATTTCAGAATACAACAAGTATTCTTCTTTCCTCCTTAAGATCATTGTTCCTAGGAATTGTGGGAAGCCAAACTTGAGCTCCTATCCAGGGTAATTCAATGATTCTTTTAGCCATGCTTGGCTAACTTCTTCTTTAAGTTTTTGGGTTGTTTTAGTTTAAAATTCATGTTCTAGCAGAGAAGTTATGTGATATTCCATTCTTATCACATAATTCCTGAAATTGGTGGTTATGAAATTCTCCACCATGATCACTTCTAATCGAAGAGATCTTTAAAGCCTTTTCATTTTGAACAAGCCTTGCATATCTTTTGAATGCATTGAAGGCTTCACTCTTATGAGGCAAGAATAATGTCCAAGTAAATCTAGAAAAATCATCAACAATAACAAGGGCATAATAATTACCTCCAAAGCTCTTAGTCCTTGATGGCCCAAATAAATCCATGTGAAGTAATTGGAGGGATCTTGTAGTTGAGACTATATTCTTTGGTTTGAAAGTCATTCTGGTTTGCTTCCCCTTTTGACATGCATCACAAAGCCTGTCTTTCTCAAATCTTATTTTTGGGAGACCAACAACAAGATCATGTTTGACAAGTTTATTTAAATGATCTATGTGTATATGAGCCAGTCTTCTATGCCAGAGCCATGAATCATTGTTGTTCTTGGCCAACAAGCATCTAACATTGGATGGAATTTCATCCAACGATATCATGAAGACTTTATTGACTTTAAATCCGGAAAACTTGATTTCTTTAGTTTTCACATCCTTTACCACACAGATATCATTAATAAACCCAACTTTCAAACCTTTGTCATAAAGTTGACTGATACTTAGAAGATTATGCATCAAACCATCAACATATAGAACCTTGTCAATGACAGTTTGAGGGGGTGTGCCTATTCTTCCCATACTAAGTATCATCCCTTTTTTATTATTTCCATATGCGACAAATCCTTTTTCTCTAGGCATAAGTAGTGAGAACTTTGTCTTGTCTCCTGTCATGTGTGATGAGCAGCCACTGTCAAGATACCATAAGTCCTTTGCTGCTTTCATGCACACCTGGATATCCTCAACATCTGAATCATGTGAAGCCTTTAATGCAACTTGTGCTTTTTCTTTATTAGAGTCGAATGATGAACTTACTTCATTTTCATCCCAGGCAATGTATGCTCTTCGTGTAGTTTGATCTTTCTTTTCAAACTTGTCCTTCAATCCATGTTTCTTCTTTTGAAGATTTGGACATTCCAACTTGATGTGTCCAGGTTTTCCACATTTGAAGCATGTGAACTTTTGAGAAGAGGAGGGCTCATTATTCCTTTGGAAAGTTCTGTTATTGTTAAATTTCATACCTTTTCTTTTGAGAAACTTTCCAAGGTTCTTCACTAGAAGATTCAGATTCTCATTCTCTTCCTCTTCAGAATCTGCATCATAATCATCCTTGATTCTTTCTTTGGCCTTTAATGAGATGGATCGATATTTATTCTCATGTTGTTCATGTTCTTCCAAAGATTCAATTCCAATTCTTGTTCTTGGAGTTTTCCAAAAAGAGTTGCAAGAGTCATATTAGACAAACTCTTCTTTTCTGAAATTGCCGTAACCTTTGGTTGCCATGCCCTTGTGAGTGATCTTAGAACTTTCATGTTTAAGTCACTATTGGAAAATTGTTTACCAAGAGCAATCAAATGGTTAGTCAAATGAGAGAATCGTTTTTGCATATCCAATACCTTTTCTCCTGGAAGCATTCTGAACATTTCATATTCTTGAGATAGGGTATTGATCTTTGATCTCTTGACTTCATCTGTTCCTTCATGAGTTACCATCAAAGTATCCCATATTTCTTTTGATGTTGTGCATGTTGAAACTCTGAAAAATTCATCCATGCCAAGAGCAGATGTAAGAATATTCATTCCTTTGAGATCATACTGAACCTTCTTCTTTTCTTCTTCACTACATGTGTTTTTTGGTTTTGGTTGTCTACTACCTCCCACTTTACTCATAGGTATAAACGGACCTTCTTCAATGGCTTTCCATATTTCCACGTCTAATGACCTTATAAAGATTTTCATCTTGATCTTCCAGAAGTCATAGTGGTCTCTGATGAGTGGATTTTATATGATGTTTTTAGGCTATTTTTAGTCTTTTTATTTTATTATTTTTGAGTCACATATAGGTTTTTTAGTCTTTTTATATAGATTTTCTATTTATTTTTCATTTTGCATGTAGATTAGATTTTATTAGATTTTCGAGCTTTATTTTATATTTTTAGGAATTTTTTTCTAGTTATTTTGTATTTTTAGAAAAAGCTGGTTTAGTTATCATTTTTGTCCAGGGACCAATATGTGAAGTTTCAGGAAGTCAGGGACCAAAGTGTAAAAGTTCAAGAGTGGAGGACTTAAAGTGAAGATTGGGAGAATATGAGGGCTTGAATTGAAGTGCTAACCAAGAGAGGACCAAAGTGAAAAAGAAGAATATGAAGAATCACTCTCTAATTTAGCACATGGAAAAAATGTTTAAAGAATTGATGTTAGTGGAGGAAGGGTTTCAAAATTAAACAAGGCTGAGTAGTGGCATTTTATGGCCATCAAAACCCACTACCATGAATGAAGAAGGAAGGAAAAACTTGAAGATGAAGAAGCAGTGTCCCAGCGCTCAAGCGTTGGGATCCCAGCGCTCCAGCGCTGGGGTTCTGACTGGATGATGAGTCAGATGTTGACCCAGCGCCCAAGCGTTGGAAAGCCAGCGCTCAAGCGCTGGGCCTCGGACAGAAAGTGGATTTTTAATGCATCCTAGCGCCCATGCGTTGGGAATGCCAGCGCTCAAGCGCTGGAGGCTGGAATTTTACTATAAATAGGACCCTTTTCTTCACTTGTAAGACACACCTTCATAGAATACAACAAGTATTCTCTCTTTCTCCCTCAAAGATCATTGTTCCTAGGAATTGTGGGAAGCCAAACTTGAGCTCCTATCCAGGGTAATTCAATGATTCTTTTAGCCATGCTTGGCTAATTCTTCTTTAAGTTTCTTGGGTTGTAGTAGTTTATATTTATGTCTTAGTTTGTTTTTACCTTTCTGAATATTATTTCTATTTCATGTTTTATTTCCTTGCTCTTCATTCATCTTATGCGCAAAAGATTTCTTGCTTATTACTTATTCGAATGGAAATTGGTAAGTAGTAAGGGACCTAGGATCTAAAAAAGGTTATAAGTATACTTCACTAAGGAATTAGGAAGGACGTAACTTTATGTTGGCCTGAATTTCTTCTTCATCTTCTTCTCTAGTTAACTAAGTTGCAAGGAATTGAATTTAGTAATTAGAAAGAAAGTTCTACAATGTGTAAGGAATTAACTTGTAGATAATTAGGCTATAGCATCATGAAATTAGATTTATAATTCAGAAATTAAGTAGGAACTTGCTAGCATATTATATAGACTATGTAAACCAACCCAAGAAGCTTATTTGCTATCATCTTATTCTTTTCTATTTTATTGCTATTTCCATGTGCTACCTTAAACAAACTTCCAACAAATACATCTTTTTATTTTTCTGTTTAAGTACTAAACTTAATATTAACAAGAACACCTATCCTTTGGGTTCGAACATTTTTATTACGCGATAGTAAATTGTACACTTGCAATTTCATTATCAAGTTTTTGGCGCCGTTGCCGGGGATAGGTTCTTTCAAGTTCTTGTTTTTATTTTATTTAGTACTTCTTGTATATAATATAAAAAAAAATAAAAAAAAATATTTTTGCCTAACAGTTGTTGCCATGTGGAAAGAAGATCCTTTAGAGACTATAATCTCTGAGGGGTTGGATTTTGAAGATATAGACAGCAATGACGAACAGGTCATTGAAATGGCAAGATATCTGGAAGCTGCCCATTTTTTCCCATCAACGAAAAATTGGGTAGAGGAGCTGAAAAGAGAGGAAGAAGTTCAAGAGGAAAAGAGGGAATTGAAGCCCTTACCTTCCACCCTTAAGTATGTATTTCTTGAGGAAGGTAATAATAAGCCAGTCATTGTGAGTAGTTCCCTCTCTCCTCTTGAAGAAGAAAAACTGGTAAGAATTCTTAGAGCTCATAAATCTGCTTTGGGTTGGACTATAGAGGATATTAAGGGCATAAGCCCCACTGTTTGTATGCATAAAATTTGTTTAGAAGAACAAGTTAAACCTGTAGTCCAACCCCAAAGAAGACTTAATCCTGCCATGAAAGAGGTGGTAAGGAAAGAAGTGATTAAGTTGCTTGATGCAGGGATCATCTATCCCATTTCTGATAGTGAATGGGTTAGTCCCGTTCAGGTAGTTCCCAAGAAAGGGGGAATTACAGTGGTTCCTAATGAAAATAATGAATTGATCCCCACCAGGAAGGTAACTGGATGGAGGGTTTTTATAGATTACCGGAGGCTAAATTCTGCCACCCGGAAAGATCATTTCCCCCTTCCCTTTATTGATCAAATGCTTGACAGGTTGGCTGGCCATGAGTACTATTGTTTCTTGGATGGTTATTCAGGATATAACCAAATTGTTGTTGATCCTAAGGATCAAGAAAAAACTGCTTTTACTTGCCCCTTCAGGGTGTTTGCTTATAAAAGAATGCCTTTTGGCTTGTGTAATGCTCCAGGAACCTTCCAAAGATGTATGTTTGCTATTTTTTATGATTTAATTGGTGAATGTATGGAAGTGTTCATGGATGATTTTTCTGTGTATGGCCCCAACTTTGACAAGTGTTTGAGCAATTTGGAAAGGATTCTTGTTAGGTGCCAAGAAAAGAATTTGGTACTTAATTGGGAAAAATGTCATTTTATGGTAAAAGATGGCATTGTGCTTGGGCACAAGATTTCTGAAAAAGGGATTGAGGTAGATAAGGCTAAAACTGAAATTATTGAAAATCTACCTCCTCCCCCTAATATTAAAGGTATAAGAAGCTTTCTTGGTCATGCAGGTTTTTATAGGCGATTTATAAAAGATTTTTCTAAAATTGCTAAGCCTATGACAAATCTCCTTGAAAAAGAAGCTCCTTTTATCTTTAATGATGAGTGTTTGGCTGCTTTTAAATTATTAAAGGAAAAACTTGTTTCAGCCCCTATCATTGTTGCTCCCCAATGGGATTTGCCTTTTGAAATTATGTGTGATGCTAGTGATAATGCAATAGGGGCTGTTCTTTGTCAGAAAAATGGAAAAGTTTTGCATGTGAATTATTATGCTAGTAAGGTTCTGAATGAAGCTCAAAAAAATTATGCTACAACTGAAAAGGAGTTGTTGAGCGTTGTCTATGCTTTAGACAAATTCAGACCTTACGTTTTGGGTACTAAAGTTATTGTGCATACTGACCATTCTGCATTGAAGTACTTGTTTGCTAAGCAGGAAGCTAAACCCAGGCTGATCAGGTGGATCTTACTCTTGCAAGAGTTTGATCTTGAAATTGTAGACAGAAAAGGGAAGGACAATGGTGTAGCAGACCATTTGTCAAGGCTTGAAGAAGGGAACTCCGATCCAATTCCTATTCAAGAGGAGTTCCCAGATGAGAGGCTTTTAGTTATCCAAGAGATAGCTCCATGGTATGTACATTTAGCTAATTTTAAAGCTGCTGGTGTGTTGCCTTCTGATTTGACTTGGCAACAAAAGAAGAAATTTTTGCATGATGCTAAATTCTTTTTCTGGGATGAACCTTATTTGTTTAGAGAATGTTCTGATGGGATCATTAGAAGGTGTATTCCAGAAAAAGAATTTGAGGCTATTTTATGGCATTGCCATGGCTCCGATTATGGAGGCCATTTTTCAGGTGAGAGGACTGCAGCTAAAGTCCTCCAAAGTGGTTTTTATTGGCATACTATCTTCAAAGATAGTAGAGCATTTGTGGTAAGGTGTGATCGCTGTCAACGAAATGGTAATATCTCAAGAAGGAATGAGATGCCCCAAAAAATGATTTTGGAAGTTGAGCTTTTTGATGTTTGGGGCATTGATTTCATGGGACCCTTTCCACCTTCTTTTGGTTGCCAGTATATTTTAGTTGCTGTTGACTATGTTTCTAAGTGGGTTGAAGCATCAGCCCTTCCCACAAATGATGGAAAAGTTGTTCTGGATTTTCTGAAGAAAAAGATTTTTACTAGATTTGGGGTGCCAAGAGCAATAATCAGTGATGGAGGTAAGCATTTTTGTAATAAAGCTTTTGAAACTCTTTTGAAAAAATATGGTGTTAATCATAAAATTGCTACCCCCTATCACCCCCAAACTAGTGGACAAGGAGAGGTTTCTAATAGGGAGTTAAAAAGGATTTTGGAAAAAACAGTTGGTACCTCAAGGAAGGATTGGTCAAAAAAATTAGATGACACCTTGTGGGCTTATCGAACTGCGTTTAAAACTCCTATTGGAACCTCTCCTTACCAGTTGGTTTATGGTAAGACTTGTCATTTACCTGTGGAACTTGAGCATAAAGCCTTTTGGGCTTTGAAATATTTGAACATGGATCCCAAGGAAGCTGGGGATAAAAGACAGGTACAGGTACATGAGCTGGATGAATTTAGACTCCAAGCATACCACAATGCTAGGATCTACAAAGAGAGGACCAAGAAGTGGCATGATAAGAAAATTGTGCCAAAAGAATTAAGTCCAGGACAGCTTGTGTTATTATATAACTCAAGACTGAGATTGTTTCCTGGAAAGTTGAGGTCCAAGTGGACAGGACCATTCAGGATCACCAAAGTCTTCCCCCATGGTGCGGTAGAAATAGAAAATGAAGTTACAAAGAATGTATTCACTGTCAATGGACAAAGATTGAAACCATACTTGGGGGGAGATTTTGACAAACAAGATGTTTTAGCTTTGTTAGATGCCCCCAATTGATTAAGGGGAAGGGTCTATCTCGGACCTTAACATTGAGCTGGTTGGGAGACAACCCAACTTAGGATAGTTTATGTTTCTGCCTTTTTAATTTCTGCACAACTCTTGTACATAAATAAAAGAAAAAAAATTTTATGTTTCTGCTGCAGGCGAGGCCAGCGCTCAACCGCTGGAGGCCAACGCTCAAGCGTTAGGCCCCTGCTTATCACCTCTGATTCCAGTAGTTTCCAGCGCTCCAGCGCTGGAGGGCCAGCGCTCATGCGCTAGGCCCCTGGAATCCACCCAGTTATTTTTCTAATTTCCAGCGCCACAGCGTTGGAACCCAGCGCTCAGGCGCTGGGACCTCTGATGCCCAGTTTTTATTTTAATTCCAGCGCCCAAGCGTTGGCATCCCCAACGCTCAAGCGCGGGAGCTCGGGCAGTTTGCTGTTTTTGCTTTTGTTTGCTGTTTTTAGTTTTTAATAAATTTTGTGTTCACCATTTTCTGAAAGTTTTAGATTCTATGAGTTTTCCCTTGTTTCTACACTGGTTATAATTTTTGGGAACTCAACAATTCTTGTTTTTAAGGTGGACACAATTTTTCAACCCATGAGCTTTTGTGCTGTTTTTGGAACTGACAAGTCAAGCAAGTTTCAGCTTGTGAGACTTTTGTTTGTTCAATTTTGAAGGATAGGTACCAGAAAGAGGAAGAACCCTCTTGAACTTAAGTGTTCAAATTGATTTTACATTGAGGTTCCCTTGGACCTTTGTGGAAAATTTGTTACTATACCAGCTTTTTAGTTTTTGTTTTTGTTTTTATAGTTTTTAGCTTTATTTTTAGTTTAGTTTTTCTGTTTTCTTTTTGCATGAGTCTTGAGTATTTTATCCATTCTGAATATTGCAATAGCTTTGTGAAATGTTTTATCTGACTGAACTGCTTTGTGAAAAAGGTTATATGTTTTGAAGCAGTTAGGATTGCATGCTATAGAAATGATTTTGATATCTTGATTGTTTTGGTTGTTGGCAAAGTTTTTTTATGGGTTCTAAAAAGGGTACCACTTACCCTATCTTTTTCTGAGAGCTGAGGACTCTGAATTCTTGATTGTGAAATTTTTCTGCCTTGTGTTACATGTTGATTGGAGTTTTGTATACTTTGTGAGTTGAGAAGAGATTATAGGCATTTTTGAAAACTCAGATTTTTGCTTGAAATGTTATATCCACTAGTAGCCCCTTTTGAGCCTTAAAAGAGTCATTCTTTGGAGCCTACTTTGTGTGGTAATTCTTAAAGTTGTTATTGTGATTCATGTGCTAAATTGTTAGAGCTATGTTTGTGGGTTTCTCTCTAAAAAGAAAAAGAAAAAAAAAAGGGAAAGAATAAGGTATGTGCCTTAGAAAAAAATAATGAAGTAGTGGGGTGAGAAAGAGTATGAAGGGAGTAAAATTCAAGTCATTCATCCCATACATTCCACTACTTTGTTCAAAAAAAAAGAAGGAGAAGAAAAGAGGAAAAATTGAGAGGACCCTTTTGTTGAAATTGTAAAGCTCTTAGTCAAGAAAAATCACTTAACAACAAGTTTCTCAGTCAGCCAATAGAGTTGCCAATTTCTTGAAATCCACACCTTGAAATGTACAACCCATTGGCCAAGTTACAACCTTAAAAATCTCTTCAACATCACTTGGTTGCTTACTTCAGTTTTGATTTGAATTATAGGCAGGATTATTGAGCTTTCTTGTTTTCATGGAGGATATTATTGTGTGAGCTTAATTGATGAACTCAACATGTTAAAAGCCAAGCCTAACTTTCTTGATTCTTTGTCTATAAAACATGCATATCTTCCTTATCTGCTAAGCTTTCTTTGAAAGGTTTTTGTGCTTCAAGTTGTAATCAGATAAAACTTTCTCAAAACCCAGGGACGAGTTTTTCTTTAAGTTTTGTCGCTTGAGGACAAGCTGTCGTTGGGTATAGTGGTGTGATGAGTGGATTTTATATGATGTTTTTAGGCTATTTTTAGTCTTTTTATTTTATTATTTTTGAGTCACATATAGGTTTTTTAGTCTTTTTATATAGATTTTCTATTTATTTTTCATTTTGCATGTAGATTAGATTTTATTAGATTTTCTAGCTTTATTTTATATTTTTAGGAATTTTTTCTAGTTATTTTGTATTTTTAGAAAAAGCTGGTTTAGTTATCATTTTTGTCCAGGGACCAATATGTGAAGTTTCAGGAAGTCAGGGACCAAAGTGTAAAAGTTCAAGAGTGGAGGACTTAAAGTGAAGATTGGGAGAATATGAGGGCTTGAATTGAAGTGCTAACCAAGAGAGGACCAAAGTGAAAAAGAAGAATATGAAGAATCACGCTCTAATTTAGCACATGGAAAAAATGTTTAAAGAATTGATGTTAGTGGAGGAAGGGTTTCAGAATTAAACAAGGCTGAGTAGTGGCATTTTATGGCCATCAAAACCCACTACCATGAATGAAGAAGGAAGGAAAAGCTTGAAGATGAAGAAGCAGTGTCCCAGCGCTCAAGCGTTGGGATCCCAGCGCTCCAGCGCTGGGGTTCTGACTGGATGATGAGTCAGATGTTGACCCAGCGCCCAAGCGTTGGAAAGCCAGCGCTCAAGCGCTGGGCCTCGGACAGAAAGTGGATTTTTAATGCATCCTAGCGCCCATGCGTTGGGAATGCCAGCGCTCAAGCGCTGGAGGCTGGAATTTTACTATAAATAGGACCCTTTTCTTCACTTGTAAGACACACCTTCATAGAATACAACAAGTATTCTCTCTTTCTCCCTCAAAGATCATTGTTCCTAGGAATTGTGGGAAGCCAAACTTGAGCTCCTATCCAGGGTAATTCAATGATTCTTTTAGCCATGCTTGGCTAATTCTTCTTTAAGTTTCTTGGGTTGTAGTAGTTTATATTTATGTCTTAGTTTGTTTTTACCTTTCTGAATATTATTTCTATTTCATGTTTTATTTCCTTGCTCTTCATTCATCTTATGCGCAAAAGATTTCTTGCTTATTACTTATTCGAATGGAAATTGGTAAGTAGTAAGGGACCTAGGATCTAAAAAAGGTTATAAGTATACTTCACTAAGGAATTAGGAAGGACGTAACTTTATGTTGGCCTGAATTTCTTCTTCATCTTCTTCTCTAGTTAACTAAGTTGCAAGGAATTGAATTTAGTAATTAGAAAGAAAGTTCTACAATGTGTAAGGAATTAACTTGTAGATAATTAGGCTATAGCATCATGAAATTAGATTTATAATTCAGAAATTAAGTAGGAACTTGCTAGCATATTATATAGACTATGTAAACCAACCCAAGAAGCTTATTTGCTATCATCTTATTCTTTTCTATTTTATTGCTATTTCCATGTGCTACCTTAAACAAACTTCCAACAAATACATCTTTTTATTTTTCTGTTTAAGTACTAAACTTAATATTAACAAGAACACCTATCCTTTGGGTTCGAACATTTTTATTACGCGATAGTAAATTGTACACTTGCAATTTCATTATCAAGTTTTTGGCGCCGTTGCCGGGGATAGGTTCTTTCAAGTTCTTGTTTTTATTTTATTTAGTACTTCTTGTATATAATATAAAAAAAAATAAAAAAAAATATTTTTGCCTAACAGTTGTTGCCATGTGGAAAGAAGATCCTTTAGAGACTATAATCTCTGAGGGGTTGGATTTTGAAGATATAGACAGCAATGACGAACAGGTCATTGAAATGGCAAGATATCTGGAAGCTGCCCATTTTTTCCCATCAACGAAAAATTGGGTAGAGGAGCTGAAAAGAGAGGAAGAAGTTCAAGAGGAAAAGAGGGAATTGAAGCCCTTACCTTCCACCCTTAAGTATGTATTTCTTGAGGAAGGTAATAATAAGCCAGTCATTGTGAGTAGTTCCCTCTCTCCTCTTGAAGAAGAAAAACTGGTAAGAATTCTTAGAGCTCATAAATCTGCTTTGGGTTGGACTATAGAGGATATTAAGGGCATAAGCCCCACTGTTTGTATGCATAAAATTTGTTTAGAAGAACAAGTTAAACCTGTAGTCCAACCCCAAAGAAGACTTAATCCTGCCATGAAAGAGGTGGTAAGGAAAGAAGTGATTAAGTTGCTTGATGCAGGGATCATCTATCCCATTTCTGATAGTGAATGGGTTAGTCCCGTTCAGGTAGTTCCCAAGAAAGGGGGAATTACAGTGGTTCCTAATGAAAATAATGAATTGATCCCCACCAGGAAGGTAACTGGATGGAGGGTTTGTATAGATTACCGGAGGCTAAATTCTGCCACCCGGAAAGATCATTTCCCCCTTCCCTTTATTGATCAAATGCTTGACAGGTTGGCTGGCCATGAGTACTATTGTTTCTTGGATGGTTATTCAGGATATAACCAAATTGTTGTTGATCCTAAGGATCAAGAAAAAACTGCTTTTACTTGCCCCTTCAGGGTGTTTGCTTATAAAAGAATGCCTTTTGGCTTGTGTAATGCTCCAGGAACCTTCCAAAGATGTATGTTTGCTATTTTTTATGATTTAATTGGTGAATGTATGGAAGTGTTCATGGATGATTTTTCTGTGTATGGCCCCAACTTTGACAAGTGTTTGAGCAATTTGGAAAGGATTCTTGTTAGGTGCCAAGAAAAGAATTTGGTACTTAATTGGGAAAAATGTCATTTTATGGTAAAAGATGGCATTGTGCTTGGGCACAAGATTTCTGAAAAAGGGATTGAGGTAGATAAGGCTAAAACTGAAATTATTGAAAATCTACCTCCTCCCCCTAATATTAAAGGTATAAGAAGCTTTCTTGGTCATGCAGGTTTTTATAGGCGATTTATAAAAGATTTTTCTAAAATTGCTAAGCCTATGACAAATCTCCTTGAAAAAGAAGCTCCTTTTATCTTTAATGATGAGTGTTTGGCTGCTTTTAAATTATTAAAGGAAAAACTTGTTTCAGCCCCTATCATTGTTGCTCCCCAATGGGATTTGCCTTTTGAAATTATGTGTGATGCTAGTGATAATGCAATAGGGGCTGTTCTTTGTCAGAAAAATGGAAAAGTTTTGCATGTGAATTATTATGCTAGTAAGGTTCTGAATGAAGCTCAAAAAAATTATGCTACAACTGAAAAGGAGTTGTTGAGCGTTGTCTATGCTTTAGACAAATTCAGACCTTACGTTTTGGGTACTAAAGTTATTGTGCATACTGACCATTCTGCATTGAAGTACTTGTTTGCTAAGCAGGAAGCTAAACCCAGGCTGATCAGGTGGATCTTACTCTTGCAAGAGTTTGATCTTGAAATTGTAGACAGAAAAGGGAAGGACAATGGTGTAGCAGACCATTTGTCAAGGCTTGAAGAAGGGAACTCCGATCCAATTCCTATTCAAGAGGAGTTCCCAGATGAGAGGCTTTTAGTTATCCAAGAGATAGCTCCATGGTATGTACATTTAGCTAATTTTAAAGCTGCTGGTGTGTTGCCTTCTGATTTGACTTGGCAACAAAAGAAGAAATTTTTGCATGATGCTAAATTCTTTTTCTGGGATGAACCTTATTTGTTTAGAGAATGTTCTGATGGGATCATTAGAAGGTGTATTCCAGAAAAAGAATTTGAGGCTATTTTATGGCATTGCCATGGCTCCGATTATGGAGGCCATTTTTCAGGTGAGAGGACTGCAGCTAAAGTCCTCCAAAGTGGTTTTTATTGGCATACTATCTTCAAAGATAGTAGAGCATTTGTGGTAAGGTGTGATCGCTGTCAACGAAATGGTAATATCTCAAGAAGGAATGAGATGCCCCAAAAAATGATTTTGGAAGTTGAGCTTTTTGATGTTTGGGGCATTGATTTCATGGGACCCTTTCCACCTTCTTTTGGTTGCCAGTATATTTTAGTTGCTGTTGACTATGTTTCTAAGTGGGTTGAAGCATCAGCCCTTCCCACAAATGATGGAAAAGTTGTTCTGGATTTTCTGAAGAAAAAGATTTTTACTAGATTTGGGGTGCCAAGAGCAATAATCAGTGATGGAGGTAAGCATTTTTGTAATAAAGCTTTTGAAACTCTTTTGAAAAAATATGGTGTTAATCATAAAATTGCTACCCCCTATCACCCCCAAACTAGTGGACAAGGAGAGGTTTCTAATAGGGAGTTAAAAAGGATTTTGGAAAAAACAGTTGGTACCTCAAGGAAGGATTGGTCAAAAAAATTAGATGACACCTTGTGGGCTTATCGAACTGCGTTTAAAACTCCTATTGGAACCTCTCCTTACCAGTTGGTTTATGGTAAGACTTGTCATTTACCTGTGGAACTTGAGCATAAAGCCTTTTGGGCTTTGAAATATTTGAACATGGATCCCAAGGAAGCTGGGAGATGTTGAATCATATTGCACTGTTTCCTCTAAGTCTTCTTTTCTTCTTTTTGTCGATGAGTTTGTCGTCATCAAAACCTCAGCCAGGGTCAGGAGCAAGACCTTCTTCACAGAAAACACCACAGCAGAATGGTGTTGCTGAGAGGATGAATAGATCCCTCACGGAGAAGGCAAGGTGCCTTTGGTTGCAGGCAGGATTGTCAAAGGGATTTTGGGCAGAAGCAATGAGCATGGCATGTTATCTTATAAACAGGTCTCCAAGAGCTTCATTGGATGGAAAGGTTGCAAAAGAAGTATGGACACGTAAACCAATTAACCTAGATAATCTGAGGATTTTTGGTTGTCTAGCTTACGTGCATATCTCCAGTGATGAGAGGTCCAAATTGGATCCCAAGTCCAGGAAATGTACTTTTCTTGGCTACACCAAGGGTGTGAAGGGGTTCAAATTATGGGATCCAGCCTTGAAGAAGGCAATTCATAGTAGAGATGTTGTATTTGATGAATAGTGCATGCTGAAGGAGTCAGATCCAAGGGAAAAGACTACTTCAAAGGCTGAAACTTCCACTGCTGGGAAGATTCAGATTGCTGTTGAGCCAACCAGACGAATGCAACCTCGTCTGGCAGATGATCTCACATCGGACAATGTCGGAACGTCTGATCCACACAGTCCTAGGCTGATGACGCCCAATGTGCAGGCCATTGCAGATTCTGAAAGTGAGTTAGAAGACGGAGCAGTTGATTCAGGTGGAGTACAGGATTATGTACTCGTACGTGACCGGGAGCCTCGTCCGAGAGGACCACCACTCATATATGGGCTTGAAGACTTAGCTGCTTATGCCTTTCTTACATGTTTTGGAGATCCTTCTACTTTTCGTGAGGCTATGGGAAGCCAAGACCGTGAGAAGTGGATTGGAGCCATGGTGGAGGAGATGGATCCCTGAAGACGAATCAGACGTGGGATCTCGTCGAACTTCCGGAAGGGAAGAGGGCAATTGGGTGCAAGTGGGTGTTCAAGAAGAAGCCATTAGTAAAAGAAAATGAAGGGGAAAGGTTCAAGGCCCGCGTAGTAGCAAAGGGCTATTCACAGAGGAAGGGGATTGATTATGATGAAATTTTCTCCCCAGTGGTTAGACACACTTCAATAAGGGCAGTATTGGCTTTGATAGAATTCTGAGACATGCGTTTAGAACAGATGGATGTGAAGACGGCGTTTCTTCATGGGAATCTAAATGAGCAATTGTACATGCAGCAACCTGAACGATTTATAGAGTCCGGTCAGGAACGTCTGGTATGTAAATTGAAGAAGTCTTTGTATGGGTTGAAATAGTCACCAAGGCAGTGGTACAAGAGGTTTGACTTAGACATGCAAAGGATTGGCTACAGAAGGTGTGACTATGACTGTTGTGTTTACGTTCGAAGCCTTGATGATAATTCCGTAATTTTCTTGTTACTGTACGTGGATGATATGCTGATTGCTGCAAATCACTCAAGTGACATGCATGATTTGAAAACCAAACTGGGCAAGGAGTTTGACATGAAGGACCTAGGAGCTGCTAAGAAGATTCTTGGAATGGAGATTCATAGGGATAAACGAGCACGAAAGCTGTGGCTCTCTCAGAAAAGCTATGTTGAAGGCGTGTTAGCCAGATTCGACATGAGCAATTCGAAAGCTGTGAGTACCCCGTCGGCAAAACACTTCAAGCTCTCTGTTGACCAGTGTCCAAAGACAGTTAAAGAGGTCGAAGGTATGTTGAAAGTTCCTTACGCTAGTGCAGTTGGTTGTTTAATATATGTTATGGTTTGCACTAGACCAGACGTGGCACAAGTAGTGAGCCAAGTCTGTAAGTTTATGTCAAGACCAGGGAAACGTTACTGGGAGGCAGACAAGTGGATACTCAGGTACCTAAAGGGTACAACTGGTCACGGGATAATGTTCAGTAAGGAACAAGGTGATCCAGTGGTTGGCGGATATGTTGATTCCGGCTATGCAGGAGACATTGACAATAGACGGTCTACAACATGGTATGTTTTTATTTTGGTTGGTGGACTTATATGCTTGAGGTCGTCTGTCCAGTCCATGGTGGCAATGTCCACAACTGAAGCTAAGTACATGGTTGTGGCTGAAGCAGCAAAAGAAGCATTGTGGCAAACAGGGTTAGTGCAAGATTTGGGTGTTGACCAAGGTGGAGTTCGTCTGCAGTGCGATAGTCAGAGTGCTATTTTCTTGGCAAACAATCAAGTGTATCATGCGAGGACAAAGCACATTGATGTGAGATTTCACAAGATCACAAAGTTGTTTGTGTCAGGGCAGATTCGACTTGAGAACGTTCATACCTCTGAAAACGCTACAGATATGCTGACCAAACCAGTCACCAACGAGAAGTTCAAGCATTGTTTGGAATCGTTGCACATTTCGAAGTGTTAAGCATATGGGGAGCGCATTCCGGAAAATCGAGAGTCCGGTCAGGAACGTCTGGTGTGTAAATTGAAGAAGTCTTTGTATGGGTTGAAATAGTCACCAAGGCAGTGGTAAAAGAGGTTTGACTCATACATGCAAAGGATTGGCTACAGAAGGTGTGACTATGACTGTTGTGTTTACGTTCGGAGCCTTGATGATAATTCCATAATTTTCGTGTTACTGTGCGTGGATGATATGCTGATTGCTGCAAATCACTCAAGTGACGTGCATGATTTCAAAACCAAACTTGGAAAGGAGTTTGACATGAAGGACCTAGGAGCTGCTAAGAAAATTCTTGGAATGGAGATTCACAGGGATAAACGAGCACGAAAGCTGTGGCTCTCTCAGAAAAGCTATGTTGAAGGCGTGTTAGCCAGATTCGACATGAGCAATTTGAAAGCTGTCAGTACTCTGTTGGCAAACCAATTCAAGCTCTCCGTTGATCAGTGTCCAAAGACAGTTGAAGAGGTCGAAGGTATGTTGAAAGTTCCTTACGCCAGTGCAGTTGGTTGTTTAATGTATGTTATGGTTTGCACTAGACCAGACGTGGCACAAGTAGTGAGCCAAGTCTGAAAGTTCATGGCAAGACCGGGGAAACGTCACTGGGAGGCAGTCAAGTGGATACTCAGGTACCTAAAGGGTACAACTGGTCACGGGATAATGTTCAGTAAGGAACAAGGTGATCCAATAGTTGGTGGATATGTTGATTCAGACTATGGAGGAGACATCGACAACAGACGGTCTACAACAGGGTATGTATTAACTCTGGTTGGTGGACCCATATGCTGGAGGTCATCTGTCCAGTCCATAGTGGCAATGTCCACAACTGAAGCTGAGTACATGGATGTGGCTGAAGCAGCAAAAGAAGCATTATGGCTAACAGGGTTAGTGGAAGAGTTGGGTGTGGAGCAAGGTGGAGTTCGTCTGCAGTGCGATAATCAGAATGCCATTTTCTTGGAAAACAATCAAGTGTATCATGCGAGGACAAAGAACATTGATGTGAGATTTCACAAGATCAGAGAGCTGCTTGTGTCAGGGAAGATTCGACTTGAGAAGGTTCATACCTCTGAAAACGCAACAAATATGTTGACCAAGCCAGTCACCAACGAGAAGTTCAAGCATTGCTTGGAACTGCTGCACATTTCTAAGTGTTAAGCATATGGGGAGCACAATCTGGAAAATCGAGATTCTGAGAAAAGGCGATTCGTCTTCACAAGGGTTTGAAAAATTCGCCAAGCTGGAGATTGTTGAGTATGGCTCATTATGGTGACTGATGACAGGATATTATATGATGTTTTTAGGTTGTTTTTAGTCTTTTTATTTTATTATTTTTGAGTCTCATATAGGATTTTTATTATTTTTATGTAGATTTTATATTTATTTTGCATTCTGCATATAGATTAGCTTTTATTTGTTTTTCTAACTTTATTTTATATTTTTAGGAATTTTTATAGCTATTTTATATTTTTAGGAAAAGCTGGTATAGTTATCATTTTTGTCCCGGGACCAATTTGTAAAGTTTCAGGAAATCAAGGATCAAAGTGTAAAGGTTCAAGAGCGGAGGATGAAAAGTGAAGTTTGAAGGAGTCAAAGGGCCAGAATTGAAGTTCTAACAAAGAGAGGACTTAAAGTGAAATTGAAGAATGTGAAGCAACTCTCTTTGATTTGAGCACATGTAAAATAAGGTTTCAAGGAATAATGGTGGAAGGGAGGAGTTTCAGAACTTATTAGGGGCTGAATGAGCCTAATTAAGCCAATCAATTCCACCATTGAAGAAGAAAGGAATCCAAGAAGAAGCTGCCAGTGTTCGTGCCAGCGCTCAAGCGTTGGAAGTCCCAACGCTCAAGCGCTGGACCTCTGACTAGGATGTGAGTCAGAGGTTGCACCCAGCGCTGCAGCGTTGGAAGCCAGCGCTCAAGCGCTGGGCCTATTTCTGCACGTTGGTTTTTAATGCATCCCAACGCCCAAGCGTTGGGAATGCCAGCGCGCAAGCGCTGGAAGTCAGGTTTTTGCTATAAATAGGGAGCTTTTCTTCACTTGTAAGACACACCTATTCAGAATACAACAAGTGTTCTTCTTTCCTCCTTAAAGATCATTATTCCTAGGAATTGTGGGAAGCCATACTTGAGCTCCTATCCAGGGTAATTCGATGACTCTTTTAGCCATGCTTGGCTAATTCTTTTAAGTATCTTGGGTTGTTATAGTTTATATTTTATGTCTTAGTTTGTTTCTACCTTTCTGAATATTATTTCCTTGTTCCTCATTTCCTCTTAAAGTACACAAGAGTTCTTGCTTATTGCTTATACGAATGAGAATTGGTAAGTAGTAAGGGAAATAGGAATTAAAAAAGGCTATAAGTATATATTGCTAAGAAATTAGGATAGACGTAGCTTTATGTTGGCCTGAAATTCATCTTCATCTTCTTCTTTAGTTAACTAAATTGCAAGAAATTGGGTTTAGTAATTAGAAAGAAAGTTCTACAATGTGTAAGAGATTAACTTGTAGATATACTAGGCTATAGCATCATGAACTTGGACTTAAAATTCAGAAATTAAGTAGGAACTTGCTAGCATATTTTATAGACTATGTTATTCAACCCAAGAACTTAATCTTTATCTCTTATTATTTTTGTTGCTATATCTTGCTCTATCACAACCAAAACATCATCAACATACATCTTTTATCTTTCTGCTCAAGTTCTAAACAATTTAATCAGAAGGCACCTATCCCTTGGGTTCGATCTTTTTATTACACGATAATCATCTGTGCACTTGCGGTTTGGCTATCAAGTTTTTGGCGCCGTTGCCGGGGATAGATTTTGTATAAGTTCTTTTTATTAATTTATTTAGTGCTGTTTTTTTTATATTTTAAAAAAAAAAAAAGAAAAAAAAATATTATCTGTGTGATGAACTGGTGCTGCTAATTTTGTTTGCTGAGTATTGTCAGGTATAGCAATGGCTGAAACATTCAAACAAAGGATTTGTCTTTGAAGACAAATTGGAAATGGAGGAAGAAGAACCTCAAGGAACCTATTTCATAGGTTCAAAAAATCAAGGCAAAGCACAAGAAGGGGAAAATTGTCTTATCCCTTCTATTTGTAATTTTATTAGTGTTGCTTTGATGGCTGAAAATTCATTTGGCACCATGATGTTTTTGTGCCAAAATATGCATGATTTGCGGGGTCTAATGACTTTTGTAATAGACCCTGGTTAAATGAAAAATTTGAAGGGTCTATCTCGGACCTTAACAATGAGCTGGTTGGGAGACAACCCAACTTAGGAATAGTTTAAAATTCTGTCATTTAATTTTCTGCATCGTCGTTGTAAATAAATAAAAGAAAAAAATCTATGTTTTTGCTGCAGGAGGGGCCAGCGCTCAAGCGCTGGAGGCCAACGCTCAAGCGTTAGGCCCCTGTTTAATCACCCCTGGTTCCAGTTATTGCCAACGCTTAGGCGTTGGGGGCCAGCGCTCATGCGCTAGGCCCCTGGAATCCACCCAGTTTTTATTTTATTTCCAGCGCCCAAGCGGTGGAAACCCAGCGCTCAGGCGCTGGGACCTCTGATGCCCAGTGTTTGTTTTATTCCAGCGCCCCAGCGTTGGCATCCCCAACGCTCAAGCACTGGACCACGGGCAGATTTTCTGTTTTTATTTTGTTTGCTGTTTTCTGTTTTTAATAAATTTTGTGTTCACCATTTCTTGAAAAGTTTTAGATTCTTTGAGTTTTCCCTTACTTCTATAAAGGTTTTGATTTTTGGGAACTCAAAGATTCTTGTTTTTAAGGTGGACACAATTTTTCAACCCATTTTCTTAAGTGTGCTGTTTTTGGAACTAACAAGTCAAGCAAGCTTCTGCTTGTGAGACTTTTGTTTGTTCAATTTTGCAGGAAAGGCACCAGAAGGAGAAAGAGCCCTCTTGAACTTAAGTGTTCCAAATTGGGCTTTTTTTTTTAAATAATGCAATAAAAAAAAATTTAACAAAAGCAATTAAAAAAAAATTTATTTACAAAACTATGGCACTTTGTGCCACGTCTGAAACCGAGGTGGCCTGGGGAAGGGGGAGTCGCAGGGTGTGGCGCGACTTGCATGGCGTGGCTGACAGGACCTGTGAGAGTCGCAGCATTTATTGCGACTTACGCTGCGTGGAAGACTGGTGACAAGACTTGACCGTGTCGGAGGTGGCAGGTCCAGTGGGAATCGCGTTGAACGGGGCGACTCCCAAGGCAGCCACGAGTCGAGCTGCAGCCCGCGACTTGTCTACATGGTTGCCACGTGGCAACTGAGTCGCGGGACCCCATGCGACTTGTATTATTTTTTTTATTTAACACGGCTTCACCCTTCACTCTTCACTCTTCACCCTTCAACTCCTCACTCTTCCCTCTTCTCACTCTCTCAAACTTACTCTTCTCACTCTCTCTGAAACTTCATTTTCTTCAACAACTCCTCACTATCTCATTTCCCTCACCTGCATACTCCCTTCACTCTCTCAAACTTAAATTTCTTCAACATCTCCTCACTGTAATATTTCTCTCAAATTTCCCTCATTTATAACCTTTTCAAGAACTCCCACTCATTATCTGAAAGGTTTCAAGAACTTCCACTCTTCTCAAGTTGAAGCAACTCATCTCAACATATACCACTCCCCCTTCAAAAATCTTCATTTTGGTTTGTACTCATTTTAGTATTTTTTATAGTTAGAAATATAATTTTTTTAGAATTGTTTATAATTTAAAAAAAATTGTGTAGACAAGTTTGGAAATGTTAATTTGCTAGGAATATTTTTTTGATTATCTTATGATTAGAAATATTAATTTCTTAGGGATAATTTGTTATTATTTGTAGATTTTTATTACAAATATTTTGTAGACTCATTTTAGTTTAAACAATAGTGTGCAATATAAATTATGTAGATGAATTTAGAAAATGTTAAGTTGATAGGATTATTTTTTAGAGTTGTTTAAGGTTGAAAATTTTAATTTTTTAGAATTGCTTATGGCTAATAAAAGAAATGTTAGACACAAGTCTAGAAATGGTAGTTTAAAAGTAAAAAAAAATTAGAAATATTTGGTAGATAAGTTTAGAAATATAATTTTTTGAGAATTGGTTATTGTTAATAATAGAAATATTTTGTAGGCACATTTTAGTTTTAACCATAGTTAGAAATATTTTGTAGAAATATATAGTATTTAGATAAATTTTGAAAATGTTAATTTGTTAGGTATAATTTTTAGAATTGCCTAAGGTTGAAAATTTAAAGTTTTTAGAATTGCTTATGGTTAATATTAAAAGAAATTTAGTAGACAAGTTTATGAATATTATGTTGTTAGCGATGATTTGTTATTATTTGTATATTGTTATTACAAATATTTTGTAGGTGGTATTAGGGTATGTTGATTTGTTAGGAATACTTCTAAGATTTTTTTATGATAAAAAATATCAATATTTTAGCATTGCATGTGGTTAAAGGTATAAATTTTGTAGACAAGTTTAGAAATGTTAGTTTGTTTAAAAATAATTTGTTATTACTTGTAAATATTTTGTGCAATTATTTGGTAGACAAGTTTAGATATATAAATATTTGGTAGATAAATTTAGAAATTTAATTTTCTTAGAATTGGTCTTTGTTAATTTGTTATTACTTGTAAATATTTTTTATAATTATTTGTTAGACAAGTTGAGAAAATGATAATTTGTTAAAAATTGAAATTTTGTAGACAAGTTTATATTTGTAAAAAAGTATAAATTAATGTGTAGAAACGTATATTATTGAAAATTGTATATTATTTAAACCACCATTCCCTAAGTTCCCTAAACCCTAAACCACCATTTCCTAAACCCTAAACCACCATTCCCTAAACCCTAAACAACCATTCCCTAAACCCTAAACTACCATTCCCTAAACCCTAAACCACCATTCCCTAAACAACCATTCCCTAAACCCTAAACCCTAAAATATACAATATGTTGTGTATTGTCTATTATTACAATTTGCGGGGGTTTATTGTTTCGTTATGAATCTATGACTTGACTTTAGACCCATCAATAATTATGTTTGTTATTGAAATGTAGGAACCTTATGGCGAATGAAACCTTCATGAATCCGGGTCCTCTCAACGGAAGTCTCCTACACTTACAAGACAAACATGTGTCGAATCAAGTCTGGAACGAACAGGAGAACAGAATACTAAATGTGAGAAAACCGGGTGTGAACCGCCAAGGCATTCCAGATTTGATTGTTAGCCGATTACAAAGAGCCGGGCTGTATGCGGTGGCATGTGTGAGACCTGCAGAAACCATGGACAAGGAACTTATATCTGCGATGGTCGAGCGTTGGAGGCCAGAGATGCACACCTTCCACATGCCATTTGGGGAGGTGACCATCACGTTACAGGACGTTGCTGTTCTCTTGGGTCTGAAGGTGGATGGCCTTCCCGTTACGGGCAGCACCTGGATGGATTGGCCCTTTCTTGTGGAGCATATGCTAGGTCAGCGACCTCCACCAGAAGCAGTTAAAGGGGGGGTAATTAAGTTGTCTTGGCTGAACCAGCTCATGCAGAACATGGTCCTGGACCCCGATGATGACGAAGGCTTGGACCAATACGCTCGGGCGTTCATTCTTGTGCTGCTCGGTGATTTCATGTTCACCGATCATACTGGCGGAAGGATCGCAATGAGATACCTAGCATTTCTGGGTCATTTTGACCAGGTGGGTCTTTATAGCTGGGGATCTGCTCTTCTTGCCCATTTGTACCACGAGTTGTGCTCTGCAACCGACCCTCGGAAGGCCGAGATCTCTGGCTGCACATATCTTGTACAGTTGTGGGCCTGGTCAAGGATACCCGGCATTGGTCCACAGGTGCCGGAACTTAACACCATCGCCGCACATCCACTTGCCACTAGGTATGCTCCTAGTCTTGTTGTATTTTCGATATTGTTATGTTAACACATTACTGTTCAAATGTCTTACTTCCCTCACTTTATTGCGCACGTGGAACGACGTTATGGGAGTTGACGAACGGTTGTCCATTGACGAATACCGCACATTGATGGATACACTCCGCAGTGATGAGGTCAGTTGCTTTTAAAATTAACTTCGTTACATAAAACAAACTTTATTTACTTTTATCCATTATTCATGTCGTGTTCTATGTTTTCTGTTTCGATGGATGCCGTACGGTGATGAGGTGTTGGCGGCACTTCCACATGACGTTCAAACATCTAACAGGCTGTGGAGGGCTGTTGTCCCAATGATCCTGTACTGGCGCGTAGAGTGGCATCAGCCAGACCGGGTTATGCAACAATTTGGGATGCAACAACCTGTCCCGCAACAGCCCTTACAAAGCGAGGAGTTGCATGACACTTCGCTAAAGGGGAAAGAGAAAGAGAACTGGGTCCAGAAGCTGCAGCCATTCTTGAATTTGTGGGAGCGCCGCCACGAATACGTCTGCACATAGTCATTGGCGCACTCATTGTGAGCCATCCGGTTCACGTTCTTATGTACCTCAATTTGACAGCACCTACCACACGCCGGTCCACCTACAAGAGGATTCTCAAGGGTGGAGACACTTTTCTGAGTTGCTCTTCAGCCCCCCAATGCTGTCACAAGCTGGACCCAGTTACGATGTTGACCCCGTTCAGGCACATGCCACACAGGAGAGCTTTCAGCTTGACCTGAATGAGGCGTTTACCCCTCCACCACCGGTGAGGCAAAATAGGGATAGGCAGGCGAGACACAGGCGCTGGCCGCCTTGTGGGACAGATGAACGTCACGACCATTGAGGGTGTTATGGTTGGCGTTTTACGAATGAGATGTTTAAGACTGATTGTTATTTGTTATAGCTATGTAATGTGACATTCGATGTTAAACTTTAAATTTCGATTCATTTGCATTACTATTGTTCCACATATATAAGTATTACAAACTGAAATAAGCGAAATTATTCAGACTTTATTTCTGGAGCGAACTCGTTCTCCGACTTGACTGCGACTCTAACAAATCCATCTCGTTACGGATACGAGTCGATTTCGGGCGACCCTTGCCACGAACTGTCGTCGGATCTGGAATAATCCACGGCCCATCAACATGACCCATGTTCGCTCTCTCCTCGACGGGGTACCACTGAAATTGGTACGCATCAACAATGGTATGTAGCTTGTACACAGGGTCTACGTACAAGAAATAATTAAACGACCACTTCAAGCAAGCGGCTATGGCATGTTCACATGGGTACTTATATGCCTGGAATATTCCACATGTGCACGTCCTGCTGTCGAGGTCGACGACCCATTTCGTACCGTGCCTCCAAGGCCTGTCAGGGTTGTGACCTTCCTGCACCTCAAACCTTGTCTTCTCGACATTGTACGTGTGTACCGTGTGACGAGTTGCATCACTGCTCCACCGCTCCATTTTACCCATGATTTTTGTGGCATAATGGAGACCCCCGGCCAATTCTCCCCGTGCAATGGTTCCTCTACGGACAAAGTAATCCACGAGCCTCCCGTACGTGCACTTCACAAGGGCGGTAATCGGCATGTTCCTTGCCCCCTTTAAAACCTTGTTCACCGCTTCAGACAAATTGGTGGTCATGTGGCCGTACCTAAGACCCCCAACTCCACAGGCAAGGCTCCATTTCTCCTTTGGTATGCTGTCAATCCACTCCCGGACCTCAGGGCTTCGTTCTCGAAACCACTGGAGTCTTCTATCAAAATACTGCGGACAACCCTGCACATTTTCCAATAATTAGTAAACTTGAATGGGGAACACAAATGGGACACACAACGAAATATGACAAGCAAGTTAGGTAACGTTACCCATTTTAACCAATTCTCCTTTTAGCTTGACGTTTTTAAACTTGTGGTTAAAGTTGCTGGCAATGTGGCGGATGCAGTAGACATGGTGAGCATGGGGGGGTTGCCAGCCGTTGTCAGGATTCCTCACAGCTGCTTTTATGCCCGCATGCCTGTCAGAAATCAGGCATATGCCCTGTCTCTGGGTAACCTTTGAACGTATCAGCCGCAGAAACCATGACCAAGAACTTGTTGATTCTCCCTCAACAACGGAAAAAGCCAAAGGTAGGACATGACTGTTCCCGTCCTGTGCTGTGGCTATCAAAAGGGTTGCCTTGTACTTCCCGTAAAGCCATGTGCCATCTACCTGTATCATTGGCTTGCAGTAGTTGAAAGCATCAATGCACTGTTTGAAGGTCCAAAAGACCCTACGAAATTTCCGGTACCGAGGGTCTACATTGCCGTCACGACCAACATAGTCGTCCGTTATTATCTTGTAATACGACCCAGGAGAATACATCATCATGTGCTCCAACCACCTTGGGAGTTCATCGTACGAGGCTTCCCAATCCCCAAAAATCTTGGCAAGCGCCTTCTGTTTTGCTTTCCAAGCTTTGTGGTAAGATACCTTGTATTGCAGCTCGCCGCTGATCCTCTCTTGTATAAGAGAAATTGGGATAGCTGGTTGCAGACTTACCATGCCTGCAAAGTCAAATAAGTGAGGTAAGTACGTAGAGTTAACGACCAATGCAAGTGCATGAAAGCGTACGGCCGCATATATACTAAGTTTCAATACCTGTAATATACGTGCAGATGAAATCAGAATTCAGCTTGTTATGGTCCATAGACCCTGTCGAGTTTACACAAGTATGCGGACCCTTCCACTTGGAAATTACCCAGTCACCTGTTTTCTTCGAGAACATTGCCCTCATCCTCCACTGACATCCATCCACTACGTTCGGGCACTTTGCGGTGAAATATGTTGTGCAAGACTCCTGAATGATGTATGTTTGATTTTTCTTGATGCTGAAGTGCTTCAAGGCCATTTGCGCGTCAACCTTGCTTTTGAAACGTAGCCCTTCATACAATTCTTCACCTGTTTGCCATGATCCTTGCACAACCAGACCTGGGAAAAAATCTGTCTCCTCATCAGGGTGGTCCCAGTTAATATAAGTATAGTGTGAAGAGGTACTCCAGAAGGGGTTGGAGCTAGGGACACCTACACAAAACAAATTAACATAGCATCAAAATTACATAAATTTATGGACGAATAAGCTCTTCGGAATTTACGTACCTTGGGGTTCAGAGTGTACATTCACGGGAACCGGAGAAGCAGGCGGAATATAGGTTTGAGATGTCTGCTGACCTGCATTGGCACCCATATCAGTCTCCATATCCATATCTGAGTCTGAAGATCCTCCTTCAAGCAATCTATCGTCTTCCTCCACTTCATCGTCTGAAAGGTTAACATCAGGGTCCACATTGTCTGGGTGGATGTTGTCAATGTCATCCGCCAAACTAACGGTGTTTCCCGTGTTTCCAAAGGTCAAAGACTCTGGATCCGCAATTGTCTCCTCATCTTGCCTAACCACGTCATCCGTCAACATCTCATGCATTTCGGCCAAAGACACTGACACTGGTATTGACGATCCTCCAGCCTCAGCAATATCAACATATAATTCAAGCATTCTCATCGCTGATTGTTGGCTAAAAGCATCCATCATAATCCTGACATCTTCGTTATCGCATATCTGGAGACTTGTAAAAAAGATTGGGTTAACTGAGGCTAGAAATCGGTAAGTAACGCTGGAAATAACCTGGTTATTGTTTAGTTGTAACTTCTCATGTATTCTTCTCTTCAGACGTTGGAAAGAAATGCCTCGTTTCAGATATATAGCCTTTCTCGGACCTTCAAACATAATACCTTGACCGCCCTCGTAAGCCCTGCCATTGTAGTACACAAAGACAATTTGTTGATCCATCGCAAATGATTAAGGTTCAGTATCCACTCACCTTAAGGTGCCTACAATTAACAACAACCGAAATTATTCCTTTGCAATACGCATCAAAAATTCAATCAAAACAATGAACATTCACATAGTGTACTAACGGACAAATTTGCTATGTCTAACTAGTATTTAAAATAAATATAATATTACTATATGCATACTAACAAATTAACTTATTATTTCTATACAATAAAATTAACTTAGTATTTCTAGGATACAATAAAATAATTAGCTTATTAATTCTATACAATAAAGTTAACTTATTATTTCTAAACAGTAATATGTCTACATAATAGTCTAAACTTTAAACTTTAATATTTCTAACCATAACCTAACCTAATTAATATTATTATGTGCTACGTAATTTAAAAATTAATATTCAACACTTAGTATTTCTAAAACAACAACGTATAAATTATAAAATCTAAGGATAATAAAAACGATAGTATTTCAAAAATTAGTCTACAACTTATACTATTTCTAACCATTGATTGATCTAAATTATTTACTACATGCCATATATTTTTTTCATATTAATCAACTAAATATTTCTAACTATTGTAGTTAAATTTGACTTTAAATATAGAATTAGGATATAGAGAGAATTTCAAGACAAACCTGATTTAGGATTGAGTGAGTTCGGTGAAATTTTGTTGATGAAATTCCCTTCAACTTAGGAGCTTGATGCAATAAAAGGTTGAAAGGAAGGGGTTGATGCAGGAATAGGGAAAGAAAAAAAGATGAAAATGTGTGGGAGAGGAGAGTGAGAGAAAGCTGGTGACAGATTAGCTATTTATAGTGACGAAGTCGTGCCCGTCACTGCGACTTGTCAGCCACGTGGCAGCCATGTATGTGAGTCGCATGGTCTGCCGCGACTCGTGCTGGGAGTCGCGTTGACCCACGCGACTCCAGCCTGCTACTCTAGCCTGCCACCCAGCCTGCCACCCAGCCTGCCACCTGATGCCTGACATATTCCCTGCAGTCGCACATGACCTTGCGACTTGTGCCACGTCAGGCCAGATTCCTTGGAGTCGCATACGTGGGTGCGACTTGTACCATGGAGTCGCATATATGGGTGCGACTTGTACACATCACATGCTGATGTGTACAAAACTACCATAGTTTTGTAATTTCAGTTTTTTTTAACTGTTTTTGTTAAAAAAAATTTTTTTTGCATTATTTAAAAAAAAAGCCTCAAAATTGATTTTTTCATTGAGGTTCCCTTGGATTGTTTGTGGAAAATTGTATACTTTGCCAGTTTTTTAGTTTTTCTGTTTTATTTTTGCATGAGTCTTGAGTATTTTATCCAGTCTGAATGCTACTATCTGCTGTGAATGTTTTATCTGATTGAACTGCTTTTTGAAAAGGTTCTAAGTTTTGAAGTGGATAGGATTGCATGCTTTTAGAATTGATTTTGGACATCTTGATTGTTTTGGTTGTTGGCAAAGTTTTTATGAGTTCTAAAAAGGGTACCACTTACCCTATGTTTTTCTGAGAGCTGAGGACTCTGAATGCATGATTGTAAAATTTTTCTGCCTTGTGTTGCATGTTGATTAGGATTTTGTATACTTTGTGAGTTGAGATGAGATTATAGGCATTTTTGAAAACTCAGAGTTTTTGTTGAAAAGCAAAAATCCACTAGTAGCCCCTTTTTGAGCCTTAAAAGAGTCATTCTTTGGATCGTACTTTGTGTGATATTTTAAAGTTGTTATTGTGATTCATGAGCTGAAATTGCTAGAGCTATGTTTGTTGGGTTTCTCTCTAAAAAAAGAAGGAAAAAAGTTGAAAAAAATAAGGTATGTGCCTTAGAAAAGAAAAAAGAAAAAATAATGAAGTGGTGGGGTGAGAAAGAGTATGAGGGGAGTAAAATTCAAGTCATTCATCCCATACATTCCACTACTTTGTTCAAAAAAAGAAAGAGAAAAATTAAGAGTACCCTTGTGTTAAATTGTTTAAGCTCTTAGTTGAAAAATCACTTAACAACAGATTCTGAGTCAGCAACTGAAGTTGCCAATTTCTTGAAATCCACACCTTGAATTGTTCAACCCTTTGGCCAAGTTACAACCTTCAAAATCTCTTCAAAATTACTTAGTTGCACTATTCCAGTTTTGATTTGAATGATAGGCAGGATTATTGAGCTTTCTTGTTTTTCATGGAGAATATCATTTTGTGAGTTAATTTGATGAACTCAAACATGTTAAAAAGCCAAGCCTAACTTTCTTGATTCTATATCTTTAAACATGCAGGTCTTCCATACCCGCTAAGCTTTCTTGGAAAGGTTTTTGTGATTCAAGTTTTAATCAGATAAACTTTCTATAAACTCAGGGGCGAGTTTCTCTTTAATTTTTGTCGCTTGAGGACAAGCTGTCGTTGGGTATAGTGGTGTGATGACAGGATATTATATGATGTTTTTAGGTTGTTTTTAGTCTTTTTATTTTATTGTTTTTGAGTCTCATATAGGATTTTTATTATTTTTATGTAGATTTTATATTTATTTTGCATTCTGCATATAGATTAGCTTTTATTTGTTTTTCTAACTTTATTTTATATTTTTAGGAATTTTTATAGCTATTTTATATTTTTAGGAAAAGCTGGTATAGTTATCATTTTTGTCCAGGGACCGATTTGTAAAGTTTCAGGAAATCAAGGATCAAAGTGTAAAGGTTCAAGAGCGGAGGATGAAAAGTGAATTTTGAAGGAGTCAAAGGGCCAGAATTGAAGTTCTAACAAAGAGAGGACTTAAAGTGAAATTGAAGAATGTGAAGCAACTCTCTTTGATTTGAGCACATGTAAAATAAGGTTTGAAGGATTAATGGTGGAAGGGAGGAGTTTCAGAACTTATTAGGGGCTGAATGAGCCTAATTAAGCCAATCAATTCCACCATTGAAGAAGAAATGAATCCAAGAAGAAGCTGCCAGTGTTCGTGCCAGCGCTTAAGCGTTGGAAGTCCCAACGCTCTAGCGCTAGACCTCTGACTAGGATGTGAGTCAGAGGTTGCACCCAGTGCTGCAGCGTTGGAAGCCAGCGCTCAAGCGCTGGGCCTATTTCTGCACGTTGGTTTTTAATGCATCCCAACGCCCAAGAACTTAATCTTCATCTTTATCTCTTATTATTTTTGTTGCTATATCTTGTTCTATCACAACGAAAACATCATCAACGTACATCTTTTATCTTTTTGCTCAAGTTCTAAAAAAATTAATAAGAAGGCACCTATCCCTTGGGTTCGATCTTTTTATTACACGATAATCATCCGTGCACTTGCGGTTTGGCTATCAGTTACTTCGTCTTGCCAGAACTCAAGCAGTACGTCTGGCTAGAACACGAGGAGTTCATCTGGCTGTGGAGTTCGTTCGGCTTGGAGCAGTTGAGTCCGTCCGGCTTGGAGTCCTTCTGAAGAGTCCGTCCGCAACTGACACGTAAGAGTTCGTCTGGCTGGAGCTGCTAGGCCGCGTCTGGCTAGAGTTATTACGTGGTCAGTTGAGGACAACTAATGAGCACTAATTCTGTAATATCCGTGTAATCTAGAATCTGATTGGTTGATAGGATTGTGTTAGGATATAATTAAGACACTGTCGTTTTAGCATTATATCCTAGTATAAATATGTTGTAACACTAGGACCCTGTTGTTCGTTC
Source organism: Acmispon strigosus (assembly GCA_030819835.1). Classification (NCBI taxonomy): domain Eukaryota; kingdom Viridiplantae; phylum Streptophyta; class Magnoliopsida; order Fabales; family Fabaceae; genus Acmispon; species Acmispon strigosus. The sequence goes on from JAUAMA010000001.1 coordinate 17,105,166, forward strand.
TAAGTATTGAATGAAATAGTGCTATAGCCATCTATAGCCGCAGACGTAAGCAACTTGGCTGAACTGCGTGAACAAACATTTTTGTGTGCTTTTGATCTCTCTCTCTCTCTCGAGTTACTCTGTGCGATTCAGGTGTTCGAGTCCAACACTTATTACTAAAACAGGACCTCATTTATAAGCAAAGATATCAATTAAAAACAACATGGATATCATCATACACACGTCCCTCTCAAACCAAGAACTTGTTGAAGAGGCCCTAGAACTTCTCCATCTCCTTAGGAGGAACAGCAATAATGATACTCACCCCATCACTTCCATCAATAGGAGGAAACAACAAGATAATGTCACTCATGTGATACACAACGCGGCAACAATACTTTGGCTTCCCCCAAGGGTACTCCACCTCCTCAAACCCCAACCTCCACCATGAAGACACAAGAACTTCTCCATTCGGGAACCCATTGTCTATCTCTCCACAATCTATGATTGACCTCGCATACTCATCGGTGATTCTAGCAGCACCCTCACCCACCATCTCAACCAATCTCAAGAAGGGCCCTTCTTATAGCTCCTCACACTTGGCTGTGGCATAGGTTGTTTGCACTGTGTTCCCAGTTAATGATTTTGGCAATGGTGGGTTCAGCCTTGAACGTATGTCAACTGCGTAGAGTATGGTTGATGACCTATTGGAACAAATTCGGCAGGGACCTCAGGAGTCACTTAGAAGTTACCTAAATAGGTTTAACAAATATGCTAACCTCACCCCAGGACTTTCAGAGGAGGTCCACCTGATATTCGCTCGGAAAGGCCTGCAACCGGGTCCCTTCTAGAAATCCCTAAGTGGCGTCCGACCCAAAACCATAGCCGAGTTCCAGAGGCAGTCGGAGAAATTCATTAATCACGAGGATGCCTAGGCCACCCTCAAATTGGAGAATGCCCCTCTAGCGGAAGTTAGAAACCAACCTCCCGCTGTCCCGGCCAGGGAAGAACACAGACCGGATAAGCAGAAAGAACGGAAGGAGACCTACAAACCGCGGACCAAGTTCGACCGGAAATCCCCTGTGAATGCACCCCTCTCTCAGATTTATAAAGAGAACGCCCATACTAAACTAAGAGAGAGACCGCCAATGCTCTGCTCTAAGAACGTGATTTACTCACCCAAGTAGTGCGAGTACCATGACAATCCCGCGCATGCGACTCACGAATGTGTGCAATTGATGGACAGTGTGGAAAAGTTAGTAAGGGAAGGATGCCTAACTAAGTATGTACAGTTGACTTCATCATCCACCCAAAGCGCAGCGCCCCGCACACGGAGCCCTCCCAGAGACAGGGCGCTCGACCGCTCCTCCCGAGGAGATCGGGGCTTTGAATCCCACCATAAGGACCAACCTCAAAAGAGGCACAGACGAGAAAGATCCAGAGAGCATGACAGGAGAGGCGACCCCCGGGGAGCCCCCCCCCCCCCCCCACTTCACCCTGTTGATAGCCGAAGGCTTCATATGCGTTGGCAGTAGCTCAAGTTCCAAGAAAAAGAGCTTGAGGGCGGTAATGAGAGCCGAGGTGAGCCAAAACTCAGAAAGGACACACCACCTGGATGAGGCCACCGTCACCTTCTCCAACGCTCACTACAGTCGGGAGACTGGTGAAGAAGGAGATCTGATCGTATGTAGCGCTGTAATAGAAAATCAACAAGTGACAAAGGCCCTCATCGATACAAGAAGTTCGGCCGACATTTTGTTCTACACGGCTTACAAAGCCCTAGGGAAATCTGCCAGAGATCTGACACCGTACGACAATGATTTGATCGGCTTTACAGGGGACAAGGTGACCCCCCTTGGGTATTTCGATACATGGTTGTCCTTGGGTGAGCCACGTACCTGTAAGACCATCAAAACGCGCTTCATTGTGGTGGATTGCCCGACGGCTTACACCGTCATCCTTGGACGGCCGAGCATCAATGAATTTAAAGCGATAATCTCCTGCCCAAACTTAATGTTGAAGTACCCCCACCAGGGCCGAGTGGCAACGGTAAGGGGAGACCTAAAGATGGCGCGAAGCTGCTATACAGCGAGTTGTCGCATGGCCAAGGAGGATAGGACAAGGAAGAAACAGAAACCGGACGGAAGGCGTCAGGAGTCCTTTTCCGTAATGGACATAGACCCGAGGATCGACCACTCGGAAGCCGACCGGAGACTACACTTGGAGGGTAAGACTAGAATCGTACAAGTCGGCGGTTCGGAATGCCACACCACGAAGATTGCTGAAGATGGCTTGCCACAAACTGTCGGTCAACCCAAAATGCAAACCGGTGGCCCAAAAGAAGCGGCGCATGAGTGCGGAGAAACAACTGGTTATCCGTTTTGTTTCCCGATTTTTAGTTTCGGGGACGAAACTCTTTTTAGGGGGGTGGTATTGTAAGACCCTCTATTTTGAGTATTTATATTTTGGTCCTTAGAGATTTTATAATTAAGTTTTGGACCTTTAAGTTTGGATATTTGTATTTTAGCCCTTGGACTAGTCAAGGTTTAATTAGGAATTCCACATTTAAGAGCTTTTAAGGAGGTCTTGGAATTCAAATTTGAAATGGGAGCATGATGGTTCGAGTTAGAGGATCAAAAGAATATTAGTGTTAGAGTTTTAACAAGAAGATGTTGTGGCTTAGTGGTTAAGACTTAAGCATTTGATGGGCAAGGCTTGTGTTTGAATCCTAGTGAGGTATGTTTTAATTTTAATCAGATTTTTGGTGATTGAAGGTTGAAATTCGAATTTGAATTGAGACATGAGATTAATGAGCAATAAATGGGTTTAAATGGAGTTTAATAGGAGTTACAATCAGATTTGAATTTGAACAAGGTAGTAATGGAGTTTAATGAGAGTAATTAGGGGATATAAATGCAGAATTTGAATATTTGATTAATGGTGAGTTAATGGGCGATTTAATGGTGTTGATGAGGGGTGAAATTCTGAGTTTATAGAGCCTTTGGCTCAGAAATTTCGTGCTCTTCCCTCCCCTCTCCCTTTCACTTTTGCTTCTCTTCCCTCTTCCAAAAAACCGAGAGCCTAGAACCTAGGTTGTGTATCGATGAAGTCTGAAAATGATGATCCGTGGGGAAAGGAGTTGGAGAGAATACAAAGAGCTATACAACTAGTGGAGAAGGTCCATGAAAAGATGAAGGAAAGGTTAAAGATTGAGTATGAGCAAGAGTTGGAGGATCTCTGCAAGAAATACAGTATAGATTACCGAATGTTCAAGGTTGGTGCTTCTTTCTTCTCTTGGGTATATTGTTTGAGTTTTGTGGAAATGTTAGGATTCAGATTATTTATGGTACCAATAGTGTTTTAAAATGAGTTTTGAGTATGGAAGAAGATGGTTTTCGAAAAGTAGGATTTGGAATTGATTTTGGGGTGAAAAACACTTTTTCAGGGTTTCTGGCAGGGAGCCACCGCATGAGCGCTGCATGAGCGCTGGACTCCTAACGCCTGGGCGTTGAAGTTCTGCCCAGATCGTGTTGCCAGACAGGGACCCAACGCTTGAGCGTTGGAAGCCAACGCTTGGGCGCTAGGCCCCTGACAGCAAGTTGTTGTTTTGCTTGTTTTGGATTTAAATTTTGTGGAGTTGTTTTCTGGTCTTTTCCTTGATTGTTGATGATTGTGGACACGTTTTATCATGTTAGGTTGAAGGACAAGACCAAGCAAAGGATTAAAAGGTAAGGGTAACTCTGGGTCTAGATAGAGTCAGTTGTGTTTACCATGATTTTATTTCCAGGAAATTATTCTGTTTATGAAGATGAAATTGTTGGTATTGTGATGCTTGAAACTGAGAATTGTTTACATGATATATTGAAGATGATGATGATGTAAGGGTAACTCATTTTCTTAGAAATTATTTATGTTGATTGTGATTGTTTTTATATGTTGCCTCTTGTGAATTCTACTGTGGTGATTTGAGAAGTTATTCTGGAATTGTATTGACCATATGACATGTTGCTTATATTGTGAGTTGATGCCCTTTATAATGTTGGCTTGGTGTTAGTGAAAAACGGCATGACGAAATAATTTAGAGAAGAGGAATTGTTGGCAAATTAGTGCTGTTTTCTGTTTGTTTATAAACTCTGTTTTCTGTACTTAAATTTCTGCTGTTTCTGTTTTAAAAATACACTGCTGTTTCCTGTATTTGAAAATACACTGTTGTTTACTGTATATAAACACTGCTGTTTTCTGTATTTGAAAAAAATACACTGCTATTTACTGTATATACACACTGCTGTTTTCTGTACATAAACAATGCTGTTTCTATTTTAATATTAAAATAAGAATGCTGTTTTTTTTTTTAAATAAATGAATAAATTGAGATATATTGGTTAATTCATGGTGGAAATGTTGTTGTGTGGTGATGATTATATTGTGTATGTGGTATGCTAAGACTGAAATTTTGTGTGGACTGTTGGTCCATGAGGAGTATGGATTTTGCATAGCCATAGCATATGCATCTTATAAATATTATTGGGTTGATGTGGCGGCACTTTGTCCCGCGTGATCAGCTGAGGATTATGGGGTTGATGTGGCGGTATTTTGTCCCGCGTGCTCAGCTGAAGATTATTGGATTGATGTGGCGGTAATTTGTCCCGCGTGATCGACTGAGGATGTAAGGTTGATGTGACGGATCTTTGTCCCGTGAGATCAACCGAGGGCAATGTGGTGGTACATTGTCCCACGTGATTGTCCTGGCCCGGTTTAGGGTGAATAATGGCCATATTTATGCATGTAGATATTGAGGATCATGCACGTTTATTCGAATTCGCCGAATGAGGAAATATGCTTTGTTGATATCACTATTGTGTTAGAATGATTCTGGTTGGTTAGTGATGTTATTGTTGTTTTTATCACAATTGTTGTATGATATTTTTCTTGATTTTCGAGTTAACCCTTTCTGTTTGTGTTTGGGCGCTTAACGCCAGAAAATAGATAGGTGTTGATCGTCGTCTCTTGAAGAAGCTTTATGGAACCAGAGTGCGCAGCGGAGTCGTGGAAGAAATTTTGGAGAAGACGATTGATGTCTTAGGATCTTCCGCTATTTTAGTTTATTTTATTTTTGGGCTCGCTGTTGAGCAATTAACTTTGTTGTAATATTTTCCTCGTTTTTGCTTCCGCGTAATAATTATTATTTATGGGGAAAATTATTACTTATAATATTTTTTTAAGTAAATAAGAGAGACGAAAACCTTTTAAGAAAAATGAGTTGTTTTCTGAGAGGTTTTAATTTCCGCGTTTTTACCATGTAACCCTCAACTCAAAATTGGGGTGTTACACCACGAAGATTGCTGAATGGCTTGCCACAAACTGTCGGTCAACCCAAAATGCAAACCGGTGGCCCAAAAGAAGCGGCGCATGAGTGCGGAGAAACAACTGGTTATCAAGGAGCAGATGAGCAAGCTGCTGAAGGCGAGCATCGTCAGGGAAATCAAATACACGACTTGGTTATCGAATGTGGTACTCGTCAGGAAGGCGAACGAGAAGTGGTGCATGTGCGTCGACTATACCGACCTTAACAAAGCATGTCCCAAGGACCCATTTCCCCTACCAAGCATCGATGCACTAGTGGACAACTCCTCAGGGTATGAATTCCTTTCCCTGATGGATGCCTACTTTGGGTATAATCAGATTCCAATGTTTCGACCAGATGAGGAGAAGACGGCATTCGTCACTGACCAGGGTACGTTTTGTTACAATATGCTCCCTTTCGGGTTGAAGAACGCAGTGGCAACCTACCAGCGCATGATGTCCAAAGTCTTCGACGGTTTGCAAGGTCAATCCGTGGAAGTATACATAGACGACATCATAGTGAAAACCCTGAAGGGAGGGGATCATGTGGCCGATCCTAGGGTCGTCTTCAGGCAGCTAAGAAAGCACAACATGCGGTTCAACCCAGAAAAATGCACGTTTGGAGCCCGAGTGGGGAAGTTCCTCGGGTTCATGTTGACCTCGCGGGGGATAGAGGCAAACCCTGAAAAATGCGAAGCTATCAGGAGCATGAAGAGCCCAAGATCCATCAAAGAGGTGCAGCAACTCGCTGGTCGGCTAACGGCTTTGAGTCGGTTCCTGCCCAAGGCCGCTCTTCGATCTCTACCCCTTTACGAACTCATAAAGAATGGGAAGGCATTCGAGTGGACTCCAGAGGCCGAGAGTGCCTTCAAAGAGTTCAAAGAAACCCTGCAATCACCTCCTGTCCATTCCAGTCCGATTAAAGGGTATAAGCTCTACCTATACCTGGCCGTGAGGGACAAGGTCGTTAGCGCCGTGCTGGTTACGGAGGATCAAGAAGGTCAGCATCCCGTCTACTTTGTTAGTAGAGCTCTGCAAGGACCGGAGTTCAGGTATCAGAAATTGGAAAAGGTATCCTTTACCCTCCTGACCACTGCTAGGAGACTGAGACAATACTTCTAGGCCCACACTGTCATCGTTTGGACGGACCAACCTATCAAGCAAGTGCTACACAAGCCGGATTTGGCAGGACGAATGATCGGGTGGTCAATTGAACTCTCCGAGCACGAAATTCAGTACGAACCACGACAGGCTATCAAGTCACAAGCCTTGGCTGAATTTTTAGTAGAAATGAAGGAGGGGGCAGAAGAGCCGAGTGACGTCATTTGGACTGTCCATGTGGATGGTTCCAGCAATAGCAAGGGCGACGGCACAGGGGTCGTAGTCGAGTGCACCTCTAGCATTTCGATGGAGCAGTCACTTCACTTCAACTTCCCCACTACTAATAACCAAGCCAAGTACGAAGCCTGTATTGTCAGCCTACTCACAACGTCCGACCTCGGGGCTCGGCAAGTGGTCGTGCACAGCGATTCCCAACTGGTTGTCTCCAAAGTCAACGGAGATTACCAAGCCAAGGAACCAATCCTTCAACATTATCTAGAACACCTGAAATAGTTGTGCCAAAAGTTTGACAAAGTTCAGTTCGTCCACGTTCCCCGTACGAAAAACGAAAGGGCCGACCTCCTCTCTCGCTTGGCTAGTACGAAGAAACCCGAAAACAACCGCTCGTTCATATAGGAGACGATTAACAACCCCACCATCCAACTCCCTCTTGTAGTCGGCCAGCTCACACCCAGGGAAGATTGGACAATACCGATCCGCAACCACATTCAGCATGGCTGGCTACCGGAAGACGAGCTAGAGAAAAGGAAGCTTACTCGACAGGTGGCATGGTTTACGATCATCGACGATCAGCTATACAAACGAGGATTCTCTACCCCCTCCTAAAGTGTTTGGGTCCAGAGAGAGCCTCGTACGTCTTAGCTGAAATCCATGAAGGGAGCTGTGGCCACCACCCGGGAGGACAAACGCTAGCCAAGAAAGTCCTGAGAGCCGGTAATTACTAACCTACCCTGAACCAAGATGCTAATGACTATGTGAAGCGTTGCGATTCCTTCCAGAAGCATGCCGACCTACACCGAGCACCACCCCATGATCTGTCCAGCATGGTAGCCCCTTGGCCTTTCTACCAGTGGGGTATGGACCTCCTGGGCCCGTTCCCCAAAGCGCTCGGGCAATTGAAATTTTTGGTGGTTGTTGTTGACTACCACACCAAGTGGATTGAACCCGAGCCTCTCACTACTATAACCTCTGCTCAAATACAACGCTTCTTCTATAAAATCGTCATCATCCGCTTTAGAGTGCCCTGCTCGGTAATTACGGACAATGGAACTCAGTTCACAGACAAAAACTTCCGAGAGCTGCTCAGCGGGCTCCACATTAAACAACACTTCACCTCAGTTGAACACCCCCAGACGAATGGGCAAGCGAAGTTGGCCAACAAGGTCAATCTGAAAGGAATTAAGAAGAGACTCAAGGTAGCTAAGGGGCAATCGGCAGAACAGCTGGACCACGTCCTCTGGTCCTACCGAACTACCCCCCCAATCGTCCACAGGAGAGAGCCCGTTCTTGATAACCTATGGGATGGAAGCAGTCATACCCACCGAAAATAGGAGAGCCTAGTGCCCGGGTACCTGCGTTCGTCATAGGCACGAACAAAGAATGGTTGGCAGAAGAACTGGATCTGGCAGAAGAAAGAAGGCAAGCTACCAACCTTCGACAGACGATCGTCAAGCAGTATGCTGTCCTCAGGTACAACAAGAAGGTGATCTCGCGGCAATTCTCACTTGGCCACCTTGTCCTCCGCCTCGCGAGCGTCGGAGCCCGACCAGAAGATTGGGGCAAACTTGCAGCGAATTGGGAAGGGCCCTATAGGGTACTACACTCTACGGAGAACGGAGCATACAAGTTAGAACAACTGGACGGATTGGAGGTGCCTCGCCACTGGAACGCCACGAACCTAAGGCGTTACTACAGTTAGATAGTAATTTATCACCCTTTGTACTACAATGTAATCCTTTTTTGAACAAGCTAATGACAATCAGATTGAAGGAATCTCAAATGCATTCAACAATTGCCCTTGGCGGCAAATGCTAACGTTCGTTCGAACCTAGAGGACGGATCTACAACACCCTTAATTTGTTCAACGATCGCCCTTGGCGGCGAAGGCTAACGTTCGTCCGAACCAAGAGGACAGATCTACAACACCCTTAATGGGTTCAACGATCGCCCTTGGCGGCGAATGCTAACGTTCGTCTAAACCAACAGGACGGATCTACAACGCCCTTAATGGGTTCAACAATCGCCCTTGGCGGCGAACGCTAACGTTTGTCCGGACTAAGAGGACGGATCTACAACACCCTTAATGGGTTCAACGATCGCCCTTGGCGGCGAGCGCTAACGTTCGTCCGAACCAAGAGGACGGATCTACAACACCCTTAATGGGTTCAACGATCGCCCTTGGCGGCGAGCGCTAACGTTCGTCCGAACCAAGAGGACGGATCTACAACACCCTTAATGGGTTCAACGATCGCCCTTGGCGGCGTACGCTAACGTTCGTCCAAACCAAGAAGACGGATCTACAACACCCTTTGATAGCCAAACCGCAAGTACACGGTTGATTATCGTGTAATAAAAAGATCGAACCCAAGGGATAGGTGTCCTATTATTATATTATCTAGTACTTGAGCAGAAAAATTTAAAGATGAATATTTGATGATGGTTTTTAGAACAAGCATAAATAAAAGCATAAAATGATAAGAGATAAAGATGATGAGAATTTAAGCTCTTGGGTTGATTTACATAGTCTATAAATATGCTAGCAAGTTCCTACTTAGTTTCTGAATTATAAGTCCAAATTCATGATGCTATAGCCTAGAATTTCTACAAGTTAATTGCCTTAAGAAATGTAGAACTTTCTTCATAATTACTAAACCCATAGCCTTGGTATTTGGTTAACCAGAAAAGAAGATGAAGAATGAATTCGGGCCAGCACAAAGTTACGTCTATCCTAATTGCCTTAAGAGATATATACTTATAACCTTTTTTATTTCCTATTTCCCTTACTACTTACCAAATGGCCTTATGATATAAGTAGAAAGCAAGATATCTTTTGTGCACCAAGATGAATGAAGAACAAAGAAATAAAACATGAATTGGATATATTATTCAGAGAGGTAGAAACAATACTAAAACATAAATTATAAACTACTACAACCCAAGAAACTTAAAAAGAATTAGCCAAGCATGGCTAAAAGAGTCATTGAATTACCCTGGATAGGAGCTCAAGTATGGCTTCCCACAATTCCTAGGAACAATGATCTTTAAGGAGGAAAGAAGAACACTTGTTGTATTCTGAATAGGTGTGTCTTACAAGTGAAGAAAAGCTCCCTATTTATAGCAAAAACCTAACCTCCAGCGCTTGGGCGCTGGCATTCCCAACGCTTGGGCGTTGGGATGCATTAAAAACCAACGTGCAGAAATAGGCCCAGCACTTGAGCGCTGGCTTCCAACGCTGTAGCGCTGGGTGCAACCTCTGACTCACATCCTAGTCAGAGGTCCAGCGCTTGAGCGTTGGGACTTCCAACGCTTGAGCGCTGGCACGAACACTGGCAGCTTCTTCTTGGATTCCTTTCTTCTTCAATGGTGGAATTGATTGGCTTAATTAGGCTCATTCAGCCCTTAATAAGTTCTGAAACTCCGTCCTTTCACCATTAATCCTTCAAACCTTATTTTACATGTGCTCAAATCAAAGAGAGTTGCTTCACATTCTTCAATTTCACTTCAAGTCCTCTCTTTGTTAGAACTTCAAGTCTGGCCCTTTGACTCCTTCAAACTTCACTTTTCATCCTCCTCTCTTGAACCTTTACACTTTGATCCTTGATTTCCTGAAACTTTACAAATCGGTCCCTGGACAAAAATGATAACTATACCAGCTTTTCCTAAAAATATAAAATAGCTATAAAAATTCCTAAAAATATAAAATAAAGTTAGAAAAACAAATAAAAGCTAATCTATATGCAGAATGCAAAATAAATATAAAATCTACATAAAAATAATAAAAATCCTATATGTGACTCAAAAATAATAAAATAACAAGACAAAAAACAACCTAAAAACATCATATAATATCTTGTCATCACCCTTAATGGGTTCAATGATCGCCCTTGGCGGCAAACGCTAACATTCGTCCGAACCAAGAGGACGGATCTACAACACCCTTAATGGGTTCAACTATCGCCCTTGGCGGCGAACGCTAACGTTCGTCTGAACCAAGAGGACAGATCTACAATACCCTAATTCGTATCTTCATTGGACTCCAGGCTTCGCCGAGGCAGGAGCTTCCCTCCGGTTCTGGATGGGCATGGTTAAGGGCATGAATTCGCCGCCCACAAGATCCCCTACTTGTGCGTTCATCACGACCCTCCTGGAAGACACCCCGGATATCGAAATACCCGGGTTCAGGATGCTCAGTTGGTCCACGGCATTCTTAAAAGAGGCTTTGCCGATCTTCTTCAGATTGTCTTCCAACTTGGCCTTCAGAGCGGCCCAAGCGGCTGCCTCACCCGAGTGGCGGTCGATGATACCTTGAAGCTCCAAGTTCGCCGCTGATAACCCCCCGTTATGCTAAGCGAGCTCCGCCTTGTCGGCAACCTCATTTTGCACGTCCTGTTTCATCCCCTTGATAATTTCAGCGGCATCAACTGGACGACGGTTGAGTGTGCCGATTTCAGTTTCCCGCTCACCAAGTCGACCACGGATCTCCACCAAATCGTCATCCCTCTCCACCGCCCGATCCCGCAATGCGGCACACTCGGCATTCAGCTTGGCGACCTGCTCATCCTTTGCAGCTAAATCACCCTTCAAATGATCCACAGAGCCGACCAGTTGCTGCTTGATCTTCTCAAACTCAGCGAAGTGGGCATCGCGTTCCTTAACCTCCTGGTTTCGTTCGTGGAGAGTACCCGTCAATTCCACCTAGCTGCATCGCGGAACGGATGAGACTCGCCCGAGCACCTGATGGAAATACTCGAACAACCGGTCGGCGGGAATATCGCCCATCCGCCTTACATCTTTCTCCTAGTAAACTAGCCGGTCGACTCTCTAGAGGTACTTGGTCACATCAAAGGTGTCATCATTCCATACACAAGTACCCCATGAATCGCCATCCAGCGTCTCTCCAGACACTAAACCTTCCCCTACGGTGGGCTCGACCAGGGGAGACTTCCCTCGGCTTTGCTGCTCAGGGGTCTCTGAGTCGCCACTGGAAGAAGAGTCAGACCCCACGATGCCTTGACCGCCGACCTGTGTGTTCTGATCAGACTTAGAGCTTAGCTCAATTGGCTCCTCAACAGTGGCAGCTACGACTGCGGGCGGCGGATGGGCAGCGATGGTCGTCCGAATGTTGGACTGACTGCGACCAGCAACCTTCGGCTACTTGCCCGACCCAACCTCATCCTCGAATCCTAACCTTCTCTTTCGAGAGGCTAGAGGCTCCTAGTCGACCTCGTCATCACTTACCGCGACAGTCACCCGAGGATGTTCGGCCTCCGGTTGTGCGGCGACCTCACCACTTGGGGGACTCGCAGGGCCGTCAGCCTCCATAAGCCGAATCAACTCCCGAACAGCAAGGTCGATCGTCATGCTCACTATAAAAAAGAAAGAAAAGAAACAGGTTAAACACCTCGTATAACGACTGGAATCAGCAAAAGAAAACTAAGATACTCACGATAGTGCCTCTTCAAAGTAGAAACCGAGTGGCAACAAAGCTCTTGACAGTTTAACAAAAACCGAGGATTATTATCTTCCTCGATAACGACTGTTTTTTCCAAGACGGCCAAGAACTCCCGCTCGGACGGCTTCAAAGTCACGATCTTTTTCTTCTCTAAATATCCAGGATCGGTTTTCGCTAGCCGGGAGGGCATATCGAGGATGTCTCGGCAGAACTCATTGTACCGGCACAGGTCACCAGTCAAGTCTGGATATTTAATACGGTCCTCATTTGTCCTCTTTGAGGCCTTGACCGGACGGGCGGGCTTCAATTTGATGCCCTTGTAAGTGACCTCCTTCTTACGCACCATCCTGGAAACCTGAAAGGGGGTCCGAGGGGGTCAGCAACTATGTTAACTAGACGAGAAACCATGCTCGGCCCCCTTCCTCCTAATGGCAGGCTAGGTAAAAAGGAAAACAGAGGGAAAGAGAAACTAAACAAAGCAAGGAGGTCGGAACAAACCTGTTAAACAGAGAAGGCAAAGAAGTGGATGTCCGCCGGGAAGAACTGTGGGTATTTGGGCTTGGAAGATAAGCTTTGCAACCGATCGTACATGTGAAGAAACGAACAAATGAGGGCCTTATATAGGCAGTCCCAGCGGCAGACAAAAAGGTGCATTAATTACCCACTACGGGGACAGGTGCGAAACCTCTCACCAGGGGGCACTTGCACGGTCACCTCAAAGGTCACCTACTCATTAATGAAAACGCACGCGAGCACACTAACCAAGACGAAACGGTCCGTCTCCCCACCTAACAAACGGCCACGAACCTCTCCACCTACCCCATCAAATCGGTGCACACCTTCGAGTGGCCAGTCACATCCGCTCATCGGCGAACACCCGCCGATGACCGGCCGCGGGGGGGGGGGGGGGGGGGCACACAACCATCGGGCCGGTCGGACGGACAGAACCAACCATAGTTAAATTTTTAATTTTTATCACCTTGACAACCCTTCGAGCCGGCAACGACCTGACCACGGACGCCGAGGGGAAAGATGACCCTCACCATGCAACTGCTTGCATGCTAGAGTCAGGGGGCAACTGTTCCAGTGTGACCTCCGGTCAACGCGGATCCTGCCGGTCAACACCAAGGAGCCGATCGTAGCCAGATAAGAACAGTGAAGGATCTACCGCTTCAGGTCTGATCGGACAAGCTCGCCCAACCAGACCGACCAGACATTAGGGTCAGGCCCACCAAGACAGCTGGATCGCCTGACACCGTCTCTGACCCCCACCTAGCCCTTAAATTACCCTGACACCCTCCTAGGCTGTCAGACCAAATGTCAATGGACTCCTCCCTATAAAAGCCAACCTCACTGTTGCATAAGGTACGCAATCTAAACACTTGGGATTATTCTGCTCTCGAGACGGACACTGACTTAAGCTTCAGAGCGTCTTTGCAGGTTTCCCCTCAGACGATCACATGGAGCTCCAGGACACCGACCACCACCTCACTGCCTTCGGATGCACCGTACCCTCTCCAACGAACACCCTTTCCCGAGTGATTGAACGACCACCTCCGTTCAATCACCACCCCTAGATAGTGCCTTGCATCTCCACAAATGTGCGGTGATGACATTAAAGCCAGTGACACGTGTTGAAGAACCACTCATCGAGATGCCATCACCATTATTATCTGTTTTTTTTTTTTTCTGGAAAGTCAAAAAGAGATAACATTGAATAAGCACAAGAAGTGCCAAACAGTACAGAGACAGAAACTGAGCACACAAGTAGGGGGCTCAACAAAGAGAAGCAGGAGCCCACACTACCCCAGAATTCACGCAGACTTACAAAACACAATTACAAAGTAGCAATATCAACATTAAACTAACAGCATTAAAATAACTAGCAGAACACTCTATAGTACTTCCATTTAGAAGAGACCCTATCATGCAAGATCTGAAATACACAACGCCGGCTCTCTAATCCACTCCTGGAAGGATCTCGAGAAGCCCTTTGACAGCAATCTAAGCCATGACCAAATTAAGTTATTTTGCCACACATACTACATACTACATACTACACGAGTTGGTACTTCATTTAAATTAGACTAACATATAACAATTACATAATGGCTTTCCACGTAGACGAAGAAAAAATTAGTTTATAATTTAAAATGACTTCTATGTCATTTTAGCACATAAGAAGCAAATAGTTAATAATATTTATCAAAGTAGTAAAAACTAAAAACGTGGTTCATGATAATTCTCAATGGATAGTTCAAATGATATGAGGTGAGGGACATGTTAATTAGGTGCAAGACTCGAGTTCAGTAGAAGAAAAAATTCCCAGCAAAAAATACAAAATAGATTAAAAAAATATTGGCTCATAAAAAAATATAATTTTTATTGGTAACGTATGACTGAGAAATACCTTAAAATAAAACTCTAAAAATATAATTGACAAAGATATCATTTTTTACGATACCAGACAAATGCATTTACGGCGGTTTTTAACCTTCACAACTTTGGGGGAGACTAAAAACTTCCGCAAAGATAAATGTCTGAAGTGTGTCGTCGGAAGTATATATGTTTATGTATAATCACTCGAAAAAAATAATACTCCTTAATGTATAGTAAATAGTAATTCATGATTTTCATTTTTATAACTATACAATCTTTATTTTTAACATTATATTAGCAACGTAAGAAAACATTATATTATCGTTATTCCTTATTATTACCATAAGAAGAAGCATTAGCCTTGGCATTTTCCTTCAATTTGGCGATGTCATTTGAGGTTAGCTTGAAAACCTTGAAGTCAAGTTGTTGGGTGGAGTCCTCAAAGACGCTTGACTCGTGGCCTGTTGGGAGGTCACCAAGGTCGAGCAGCTCGGGGTGTGAGAAGGTTACGCGTGGAGCGGATCGGGCGGCTAGGAGGAGTCTGTCATGCAAAGCGATGACAGCCAGGGGCTTTTTAGCGGCCAGTGCAGCAAAGTTGTCCAAGAAGGTTTTGAAGCTGAGTCCATCAAAGGTGGTGTGGCTGGTTGAGAAGCCGATAACAAAACGACCGCATTCAAAGGACGTCACCTGTGTGGGAACAATAAAGATTGACTTTTTAATTAGATGGTTAAATTTCTTGATGGAAAAAAATTTCTTTTTTGAAATTGCTCTTTTTTTTATTTTAGCTTGATGGAATTAAATAAAAAATAACTATATCGCTATACAAATTCTCCTAAAAAAACAACCTATTATTTATGGTTGTCTAAATCATCCAGGTTAATATAAGGCAATATCACCCGTCTTATATGGTAAAATAAAATTTTATCAGGTACATATTAAATATTATTGAACCACTCAACCTAAAATAAGTGATTTACACATTATTTACATAAAAAAATAATTTTATAAAATAAACAATACAATAAGAAATAAATTTATTCAATATCTTCACAACATGAAATTGGTGCATAACTATTCATATGTCATATATCCAATAACTTAAACTTTTAAAATTACTAGTTGGATTTACCCGTGCGAGGCACGGGTAACTTTGGATAAACTAAAATTATTGTGTGTGGAATGATTTTTTTTATAACTTCTTATACATGTTGTAGTGAGGTCGATATATAATAGTGACTAATATTGTAGCCGTGAGAAATATTTACTGAGCAGTAAACGGTTTGGTGACAATTTGCGCTTAACTCACATGGGCAAAGTTCGAAACCCCCTTCTGCATGGTCGAGGGACAAAGTTAACTAACTACCACGCCACATCTTATGCTAAATTTAGGTGTTATTTTGTCATGTTGATTCCTCGATTATTGGTATAAGAATATTTAGCCTGGAGTACGTCGTCTTCTCTTGGGGCAACAACAATGCAGCAAACCCACTCGAGGCAAAATTAATGACAATATCACCTCTTGATCAAATGGATGCCGATAAAGTGTTCCATACAAATGTTTTAGTTGTTCCTCCATACCCATAAAGGAAAAAAAAACCACCTTTATTTTTGTATACAACGCTCATAATCTAGTGCTTATAATTGTTTACTATAATAATAAAATATTTGATATGAAGGGTTTAAAACGGAAAAAGTTATCAATTATTATTTATAAATTATACTATTGATACATTAAATTTGGGCAAACTCTCCCACATGTGTGATTTTAACAACTGTTTCATATAAATATAATTAAATTGATAATTTGCTACTTTTAAGTAAAACTACTATAGTTTAGGTGGTCTAATAATATTTTGACATGCAAAATCTATCTTATGATACATATCAAAATATATTGGTGACCTAAGAGGCTAAGATTAAAGTGAGTTTACCCAATATTTACCTTGAGTGATTTAGACAATCTCATAAGTAATTGTTATAAAATAATTTCTATTGTTTGGCCATGGTAGGAATTAATTGTTTGATTCAAATTATGAAAGTAGCTTTTTTTATTTTTATGGTAAAAAATAAAAATAAAGCTCTTTTATTGCTAAAATGTAATTTTTAAATTTAATTTTTAACTTACTATAATTATATTTTATAACATGTAATTATTTCAAATTTGATTTGGTAGAGTCTTAGTCAAAATGATTTGTTAAATTTGGATTTCTAGTCATAATTATTTTGAATTACTTTAAAATGATTTTTATTTTTTATATTTGGATTTTTAAAACAGGATGATTTGCTAATTTTTTGATTGCATGTTTTACGAAGTAATTATTTAAATTTGAAATTAGGATTAAAAAAAATCTGTTAATTTTTTAATTGCAGGTTTTATGAATTAATAGTATTATTAATTTGGAATTGTTGTACTTTTGTACTTTAGCATTTATAAAAGATAATTTAAAAAAAAAACAAATCAACCTATATATTACTTAAAATGTCCTATGTGATACGATATTTAAAACAAAAAAAATTAACCTATTATATATTAGTTAAAATAGTGTGTTAAATTAAAACTGCTATTTTGACTAAAACTCATAATTTTAAACCTTATTTTATATAATATATAGATAGATAGATTAGTTCATGATACATTAATATTTTCTTCATTTAATAGTTAAAATCATTATTAGAAGTACTAAGGAGGCTAGGAGGATATAATTTTTGTCTAAAGTATTACACGGCCGGGAATCTAAAAATAGGTTGTGTGGTAAAGAAGTCGCTAAGCAATTAAAATTCTTAATAAATACACAATTGATGTGTACCGGGGCAACACACAGTGGAAGATCACCTTGTTTAAGAAAATCCTTATTCTTCGGAACCAATTGTGCAAAAGCTGGATTCGGATAATCCAGTTCGCCTATCTCCTCCAGCGTGTACTCGCTGGAAGCTACCACAAACCGCGCTCCTTCTCCGTTGCAATCCATCTCAAGGCTTCCGCTTTCAACGTTCAGCTTCAACCTTCCTCCTAAGAACTCATAAGCAACCAGCGCATCCGCTAAGGCGTTCTTGCACTTCTCGGTCACCACATGGGGAGGGAAGTCCGTGTGGCTACCGAAGAAGTGAACCGTTTCCACTTCAAATGCGAGGACCTTGTCTATGTTAGACAAGAACAACGACTTTCTTTCAGTTTGTTTTGATTGCAAAACCATGGAGGAGTTGTGCATGGTCACTTTTAGGTCTTGGAGGAGAGATGGAGCAGCGTCTTGGTCAGAGCTTCCCATATTTTAATTTTCTAATGCCTACGTCAGAGAAGCTGAACTCAGGTGTTTGAAATGTGTTGAGCTTCCTTGTGGACTTGAACTTGTGTACATAGAGTCGTAACTGTGGCTTTTAGCAATGAAAGACATGCACCTTTTCTGAGTTTTGATTCATTTAGACCAGAGTTTTGTTTCCACCTCATTTCTTTTATTTGTTTAGAGAGACTCATTCCTATTTATCCATTCATGAATAGCATAAGATAAAACTAATTATGATTTTCTGAATTAACATGATGCTCACGTAAGAGTAATTCTTGAGTACAATAAAATTTCTATTGTTGAATAGTTCAAAGTTTAAAGGGCAAAAAACAAATTCCATAAATTATAAATGTTAGGAACATTTTTTTAAAAAAGTAAATACAAATTTTAAATTAAAAGTGATCAAGTTACAAAACAAACGTCTTGATAATATTGTAAATCTTAAAAAATCAATCAATTGTAGAAAATGTGCAAAAAAGAGTGAGTTGGTAGTGCTCATTCCTTAGTGTGCTGTTTTCGTTCTCCAAAGCGATAAATAGGAAAGATTATAGTATTGTTCTTCTACAACTTGAACAATAGGTTGCTCTCAATCTCCAATCATGATGCACGATCCTAAATGGACCTTCCCCCACGATGTTGAGGGATAGATACGCGGAGGGAGGTACTTGCAAAAGCATTCCAACACTCAAGTCAGTATGAGGGCAAGAAAGAAAAATTCAAAGTCTTAGAAGAACAATGAGATAGCAAAATGAGTAACACTTATGTAAATGAACGATTAAATATGTATATATAGGCATGGTTGTTACCCTTTCAAGATGATGGTTACTCTTGGGTAACCTTGCAATTGTTCAAGAAATATATCGGCTTAGTTTCACTCAACTAACTTTGGACGAGATGAACCTTGGTATGGTTGTATCGACTTGGCCAACATAGTGTTCACTTAGTTGTGAAACCTTTAGGTTGTCCAAGACGATATTGAGCCTTGTGGCCAATTAGAGTGGCTAGAACAGTAGATTATTTATACCAATAAGATATTGGTGAAGTGGTAGATGTAAGACCCGAGATATTATAAATGATTGTGTAACTATTTAATTATCCGAACGTATGTAATGACTGTTTTAAAGCCCTAATTAATGCTCTGATCAGTTGTCTTACGTACGAGAAGTTTTGGCGACGAAAGTTTACCGTAAGAAAGCCGATTGAACATCGACCGACGTTCGAGAATGAATAAGGCTAAATCCTTATCTATATGACCATTAGTGCGTAAATTCGTGAAGATTGACTGTAAGATCGATGGGATTTGATTCCGAAGCTCGGAAAAGTTCCTGGCACGCGGTAAAAGGCCGGTTAAGGCCTTTTCATGCGGAAACGGAGCAGTTTAAGACATTTCTAAAATCTCCGAATGAGATGGAAAGTCTTGGAATGTTGTAAGGATTCATTCTATGAGGTAAACTCATTTTCGATGAATAGTGATTTTGGGTGATCCAAGTTGTTTCTCCTTACTAGTTTAGTAGTTTTAACATGTTCACCAAGTATTTTTGGAAGACAAATGGATCTTGTGCCTCAGTCCTTCATGGCTGAACCTATGTGCTTTTTTGGGGTCTTGCAAGTTTTGTTTTAGCTCTTGTTTTTATGTGTTTAAAGCTTGTTGTTGAAGTTTAAGCAAAATGGAAAATTATCCCCTTGCTTTAAAGCCTTTGCTGAATCTATGTCATGCTTGGGGTTAGGGTTTTTGACTTGAAACTTGTCTATGACTTGATGTTTTGGGCATGAAAAGCTTTCTAAGATGTTGAAGAAGTTTTGGGAGAAGTTGCATTAATAGTTGAGTTCTTGGCTAAGTTTGAATTCCTCTAAGAAACCTGGTGTTTGCCTAAGTATGGTGCCTTAGGAAAGCTTAGTTAAAAAGAGTGTAACACCCGGAATTTTCCCCAGTAATTAAATAATTATTAAATTATTCCAAGGTACTGTTTGGATCTGCTCGGCGGCATCGGCAAGCGTTATCGACGAGCGAAGTACCGGTGAAACACCTTTTACAGCACTTGGTAGGAAACCAAGCTAGACCTGACTTTGAGTTGAATGAGAATAAGACGTTCTCACTATCACCATGACATTCAGTGAAGAATTTCGTGAAGACCGACTGTAATATTGATAGTATTTCCTCCCGGAGCCCGGGAAGGATTTTTCGAGCTAACGAGACTTTTAGCCGAAACTTCAGCAGGCGAAACGGACGACTTCGGGACCCCGGATCGAGAATCTGAAAAGCCCCAAACGATTTCGTTTGGCGTGTCGAGACCAATTTTGTGAAAAAGATTTTTGTGAATAGTGACCTGGTGAATAGTGTTTTCGGGCAGTGTAACGCGAATTCTAAAAAGATCGACCCGGCCCCGAATCGTGCGGGCCCGGTACGCCGAAACCAATAAATGACCCTGGGGCAGATATTCTCAGTGACAAAGAGGTACTCACTGATGACCAGAACCTGATGATGACTGGTGACTTGACGCACTGACGCGCTGACGCACTGACGCGTCATGATTGGGAATTTAATAATAAACAAACATAGATATTTATTAGAACTTTCTAAGCTAAGAGTTTAGTCCCTGAACTTTGAAAACCTTACGGTAAGTGAAAAATTAGAGTTTTATGCCCTCCGTTTGGGCCCAAACCCACGGCCATACACCCTCCTTAAGGCCCATGTAGCTTCTTTTTATTCCAACCTCATTAAACCAAGTCATTAAGTGAAAATTTGAGAGGAATTAAAGAGAGAAAGAGAAAGCTTCATCTTCTTCCTCTCCTCATCAACCATGGCCGCCCCTCTCCTTCCTCCATGGCAGCCCCCCTCCTCAACTCTTGTTCACTTGGTTCTTTGAGGTAAAGTGTTCTTCTCCTCTTGATCTACACTTCTACCGATTCGGTTTTTCCATATGTTGAGTTTGGTTTTTATGCATGTGTTAGAACTGAAATGTCTCTTCACAAATGTTGTTCCCACTACCCTTAGCTTCATTTTGAACCGATTGGATTTTCGATTGGTTGAGTTTTGGTCCCTTGAAGATTTTGAAGTTGAGATTTTGTTAGGGTTTCTTTTACAAAAGTCATTCCCGTTGAGTTTATCTTTGAGAATCTCTAATTAGTTTTCTTCGAAGTTAAGTTTTTGAAAAAAATTATAATTTGAAAAAGTTATTTTCAAGCTTTGGAAAATTGTTTCACCATAGATTTCCAGTTGTCTTTGATGTGTGCAAATTAGATTTGGAAGAAAATTAATTTTGGAATTGTTGTGCCTTAGCCGAATTAACAGTGTTTTGGGGACATTGGAAAATTGATTTTCAAACTAGCTTTTTGTAGTGTTTAAGCTTGTGTGTGAGGTTTGATGCAAAAGAAAAATTATTGCCCTAATTTTTATGAAGAGGCCGAGAGCTAGAAGGATGTTTTAAGGGCTTGGAAAACTTATTTTCATTTGGTTTTGAGAGTTAAAGTTTAGAGGGACTAAAATTGAACTCTTGGGTAAATTTGACTATGGAACTTTTAGTTTGTTTTTGGGTTTTGGGAAGTTGTGAAATTGAGAATTTAAAAGTTGACAATTGAATGGTTATTGTTTGTTCTTAACACTTATGTTTTTTTTGAGTTCAAGAGTTGAAAAATTGATTTGGAAACTTGTAGAAAAAGTTTGTGTTTTTGGGCAAATTGGTTGTGAAACTCATAGTGAAACAAGGTTTTTTGTGTTAGTACAGATAGCAACCTGAGAGGGGAGGAGTGAATCAGTGTTGCCCCGATTTTCGCCTTATTGAAATTGTTACTTTCAAGTTGATGATAATCACACGATGATTGTTGTGATTGCAGCGGAATAGAGTATTGCTTGAAAGTAAAAGATGAAGGATGAAGGAAATAACACACAAGGTTTTATCCTGGTTCACCTTCAATCCACCGAAGGCTACGTCCAGCCCCTCAAAGAAACCCTTTGAGGATTTTTCCACTATTGATAAAAATCTCTTACAAGTTCCTAATCCAAGGACCCCAAGAATTTCTACCAATACTCTGTGAAAGCAAACCACTTTCAACAGCCCCTGAAAGCAAACTGCTTTCAGTTCCTGAAGGAAAACCACCCTTAGACCTTGAAGGCTAAACCACCTTCAATCAATACCCTGAAAGTATACCACTTTCAGTGACAACAACCCTTCACCGAATACCACGGTGAAAACTCAATCTTACAGAAAGAGATGAAGAAGAGTTTACAATTTGGCTGTATCAATCCTTTAACATGAAAATGGATTGATCATGAGAAATTATGCTTTAAGGCTTTTAAGCATAATACAATTCTGAGTTCTTCAAGATATGAACAACTAAAGTGTTCTTATAGACATGAAGATCATGAACTCAGAATTTAGGCTCTAAAATGTTTAAGTTCTAAAAGATGAACTAATTTTAACAAAGCTTTGGCCTAATGTTGTTTTCTCATGTGTTGTGTGTTGTCTCTTGTTGTGTCACGAGTTCTGGACTCAAATGGACTTTATATAGGCAAGGGAAACGTCCTTGAACCATCACAACCCTTTTCAAAAGGTTTGGGACACAATGGTTCATGAAAAGATGCAACTTTTCGTTCTGGTAATCGATTACATCACTTAGTGTAATCGATTACACTAATAGCCGTTTCAGTTTGAATTTGAATTTCAAACATGTAATCGATTACAAACAACAAGTAATCGATTACTTGCCTAGGTGTAATCGATTACCAGAATCCTGAAATCGATTACACTGAAGTCCATCTTCCAGAAACTTGATCCTTTGAGACTGGCTTAAGGTTTTCCACTTCTTTTAAGTTATGAAAACACTTAGCCTGATTAGATTAGGTGTTTTAAGAGCCTTTATGCTTTAATAGACCTTTAGAAGCATAACTCACCTAAACTAAGACTTCTAGACTATTGATGAACGTTGTGGCGCTGTTTCTTCGAAGTCTTCTTTTCTTCTTTTTGTCAATGAGTTTGTCGTCATCAAAACCACAGCCAGGGTCAGGAGCAAGACCTTCTTCACAATCTCCCCCTTTTTGATGATGGCAAACACATTCTTGATACTTGAAGATAACTCCCCCTGATTAATGTAATCTAGTATTTCTCCCCCTTTCTAATGGACTTGTTGAGATCCTGCATATGATCTTTAATAGCACAGAACCTTTCTCCCCCTTTTGACTTCATCAAAAAGAAGAAAATCGCAAAAAGACAGGCATATATATCCATACAAGTATATCGCAAAATAAAGCATGGGGGTATGGGGGTAAAGATGTAAATCAGGAGTAAAATACAAATAAAGACTTATAATATATATATATGAAAGCAAATGCATAAGTTACACATAGTAAAAGCATAACATACATAAGTAGTAGAGGAGTTACAACAAAGAAGGAAGCCTATTTGTGGAATGGGGAAATCCTAGTAGTAAATACATAACTATAGTAAGACAGGATCTGCAGAATCTATGCTTGACTAGAATCCTCAGAGTTCTCAGAGGGATCAAGATCCTGGAGACTTTCAATTTCTTTGCGCATGAAGGAGTGTACTGCTTCTATGCGGTTTTCCACAAGTAGAAATCGAGATCGAATGGTGTCTTCCAGTTGTCCCAACTTCTGAGAGAGACGAAGTGACAGGATGTCCATTCTTTCGAGGATGACCTTGGTTTCTTGGGAGAAATTGGAAGGAATGGTATAAAATGGAGACAATCTAGCCGATGCAGCATTTGTTTGAACATCTATGCGGTATCGAGACAGCACCAAGGGATTAGTGGAGGAATCCCTTCGAGGAGCATTGATTGGAGAGGAGACATTAGAGGGACGAGGAAGAGACCCCATGGCGAAGCAAGACTCAGAAGAAGATGGATTGTGTATGGAGAAAAGTAGGCAAAAGACAACAGACAAATGCTGATTTTATAGAGAAAATCGTGTCTGTAATCGATTATGCCAGTTAGAGTAATCGATTACGGCAGTTTCAAATTTGAAAATATTCACATTTTGAATGTGTAATCGATTATAGCAGTTAGGGTAATCGATTACTTACAGAATCTTAACAGGCACGAGGACTGAGATCAAGGATAATCGATTACAGGACCTATGGTAATCGATTACTAGGACAGTTTTATGAGTTCTAGGCTCTAGAATCCTATGTAACATATTTTAAACACATATTGAAGCACATAATCAAGCTAAATGCACATAAAACATATATTATCACCATGATTATGCAACACAATATGTTACTTTAAATGTCATGCTCATCTAATATGCCTAATTCTCTTCTAATCTTAAAGAATGAATCTTTAGGAAGAGGCTTAGTAAAGATATCTGCTAATTGATTATGAGTATCAACAAAAGAAATCTCAATATCTTTCCACATAACATGATCTCGAAGGAAATGATGTCTTATATCAATATGCTTAGTTCGAGAATGCATGATGGGATTTTTAGTGAGATTTATGGCACTTGTGTTGTCACATTTAATTGAAATGCAGCCCCAGCTCTAAGCCATAATCTGAGTTGTTGTTTGAGTCATAGAGTTTGTGCACAACAACTTCCTGCAGCAATATATTCTGCTTCAGCAGTACTTAGAGCAACACATGCTTGTTTCTTGCAAGACCAAGAGACAAGAGCATTTCCTAACAAGTGACAAGTACCACTAGTACTTTTTCTTTCAGATTTACAACCAGCATAATCAGAATCAGAATATCCAATCAAGTCACAAACACTCCCTTTTGGATACCACAAACCAACATTTGTAGTTCCTCTTAAGTATTTGAAAATCTGCATAACGGAACTCAAATGTGATTCCTTAGGAGATGCTTGATATCTAGCACATAGACACACACTAAACATAATATCAGGTCTACTTGCAGTTAAGTATAGAAGAGATCCGATCATACCTCTATATTTAGTAATGTCTACTGAAACACCAGATACATCTTGATCTAAATAAGTATTAGACCCCATTGGTGTGACTATGGCTTTGCAATCATCCAAATCATATTTCTTTAATAATTCCTTGCAAAACTTTGATTGATTGATGAATATTCCATCACTTGATTGTTTGATTTGCAATCCAAGAAAGAAATTTAATTGTCCCATCATAGACATCTCAAATTCTTCTTGCATCATGTTAGAGAAATCCTTACAGAGAGATTCGTTAGTTGCACCAAAGATAATATCATCAACATAAATTTGAACTAATAAAGTATTACCTTTAGTTCTTTTGATGAACAAGGTTGTATCAGCCTTACCCTTTTGGAATCCTTTATCACAAAGGAATGTGCTTAATCTATCATACCATGCACGTGGGGCTTGCTTAAGACCATAGAGTGCCTTCTTTAATCTGAAGACATGTGAAGGGAACTTTGGATCTTCAAATCCTGGAGGTTGTTTCACATAGACTTCTTCTTGAATATACCCGTTCAGGAAAGCACTTTTGACATCCATTTGGTATAATGGAAAATTTAAAGAGCAAGCATACGCCAATAGAAGTCTTATTGCTTCCAACCTTGCTACTGGTGCATATGTTTCGTCAAAATCTATACCTTCTTCTTGATTATAACCTTGAGCAACTAATCTTGCTTTATTCCTAACTATGATACCATTTTCATCTAACTTATTTCTAAATACCCACATTGTTCCTATGATATGCTTATCACTAGGCTTTGGAACAAGTTCATAAACTTGATTCCTTTCAAACTGGTTTAGTTCTTCCTGCATTGCTACAATCCAATACTCATCTTCCAGAGCATCATTTACATTTGATGGTTCTATTTGTGAGACAAAGGCCATATTCATAACTGAATCATTTAAGCGTAGCCTTGTAGAAACGCCTCTAGAAATATCACCAATAATATTATCAACTGGATGATCCCTATGGGGTCTCCATTCCTTTGGAAGTTGATAAGTATCATCTTCAATGTGCTCTTCTTGTATTGGATTTTGATCTCCATCCTTTTGAGAATCTTCATTGACAATGATGTCTTCTTCTTCATTATCTGGAAGATTTACTTTATCTTCTACTAAAGATTTAGATTCATCAAAAGAGACATGTATGGATTCTTCCATAGATAGAGTTTTCTTGTTAAAGACTCTATATGCTTTGCTTGTTAAAGAATAACCAAGGAATATACCTTCATCTGATTTTTCATCAACTTTACCAAGGTTTTCCTTTCCATTATTCAACACAAAGCATTTTTATCCAAAAGCATGTAGATGAGAGATATTTGGTTTCCTTCCTTTGTAGAGTTCATAGGGGGTTTTCTTCAATATAGGCCTAATAAGAACTCTATTGGAAACATAGCAAGCAATACTTACAGCATCAGCCCAGAAATATTTAGGAAGGCTTGACTCACTTAGCATGGTTCTTGCTAATTCTTCAAGTAACCTGTTCTTCCTTTCTACAACACCATTTTGTTGTGGTGTTCTCGGAGTAGAGAAATTATGTGATATTCCATTCTCATCACATAGTTCTTGAAATTGTTGATTCTGAAATTCTCCACCATGATCACTTCTAATAGAAGAGTTCTTTAAAGACTTCTCATTTTGAACTAGCCTTGCATATCTCTTGAATGCATTGAAGGCTTCATTCTTATGAGGCAAGAATATTGTCCATGTAAATCTAGAGAAATCATCAACAATAACAAGTGCATAGAAGTTACCTCCAAGGCTTTTTGTTCTTGAAGGTCCGAACAAATCCATATGTAGCAATTGAAGGGGCCTTGAAGTTGAAACTATGTTCTTTGGTTTGAAAGACATTCTGGTTTGCTTCCCTTTTTGACATGCATCACAAAGCTTGTCTTTTTTGAATCTTATCTTTGGAAGCCCAACAACTAGATCATGCTTGACTAGTTTGTTTAAGTGATCTATGTGTATATGAGCAAGTCTTCTATGCCATAGCCATGAATCACTATTGTTCTTGGCCAAAAGGCATCTTTCGTTTGTGGAATTTCATCCAAGGAGATCATGAAGACTTTGTTTACTTTATACCCAGAAAACTTAATTTCTTTAGTTTTCACATCTTTTACTACACATATATCATTAATAAAACCAACTTTCAAACCTTTATCGCATAGTTGACTGATACTCAGAAGATTATGCATCAAACCATCAACGTAAAGAACTTTATCGATGACAGTTTGAGGGGGTGTGCCTATTCTTCCAATACGGAGTATCTTTCCCTTTTGATTGTTACCATATGTGACAAAACCTTTTTCCCTAGGTATAAGAAAAGAAAACTTGGTTTTGTCTCCTGTCATGTGTGATGAGCAGCCACTATCAAGATACCATAAATCCTTTGCTGCTTTCATACACACCTGGGAACCTTCAACATCTGAATCATGTGAGGCCATCAAAGCAACTTGTGCTTCCTCTTTATCAGAGTCTGATGATGAACTTACTTCATTATCATCCCAAGCCAAATATGCTCTTCCTGTGGGTTGATCCTTTTTCTCGAATTTCTCTCTTAGACCATGTTTCTTCTTCTGAAGATTTGGACAATCTGACTTGAAGTGTCCCGTTTTGCCACATTCGAAACATGTGATCTTTTGAGAGGAAGATGATTCATTGTTCTTTTGGAAAGATTTGTTGTTGTTGAATTTCACACCTTTTCTCTTAAGAAACTTTCCAAAATTCTTTACTAGAAGATTCACATTCCCATTATCTTCTTCTTCAGAATCTGCATCATAATCTTCTTTGATGCTTTCTTTTGCTTTTAGGGAAATGGATCGATACTTCTTCTCATGTTGTTCATTTTCTTCCAAACGATTCAATTCCAACTCGTGTTCTTGGAGTTTTCCAAAAAGAGTTGCGAGAGTCATTTTTGATAAACTCTTCTTCTCTGAGATGGCTGTTACTTTTGGTTGCCATACTCTTGTAAGTGATCTTAGAACTTTCATGTTCAAATCACTATTTGAAAATTGTCTACCAAGAGCAATCAAATGATTAATTAAATGAGTGAATCGTTTTTGCATATCTAATACCTTTTCTCCTGGAAGCATTCTGAACATTTCATATTCCTGAGATAGAGTATTGATCTTTGATCTCTTGACTTCATCTGTTCCTTCATGAGTCACCATCAACGTATCCCATATTTCTTTTGATGTAGTGCACGTTGATACTCTGAAAAATTCATCCATTCCAAGGGCAGATGTAAGGATGTTCATTCCTTTGAGATCATATTGAACCTTCTTCTTTTCTTCTTCACTCCATGAACTTTCTGGTTTTACTTGTGAAGTTCCTTCTACTTCTGCTACAGGCACAAAGGGACCTTCTTCAATGGCTTTCCAAATTCCTACGTCTAATGACTTTATGAATATCTTCATCTTGATTTTCCAGAAGTCATAGTGTTCTCCATTGAAGAATGGTGGCCTGTTTATGTTATGTCCTTCACTGGTTCCATGATTAGAAGAGGATGCCATCTTTTCCCGGATCTTAGGAATAACTTACCTAAACTTCCGCTCCGATACCAATTGTTAGTACAGATAGCAACCTGAGAGGGGAGGAGTGAATCAGTGTTGCCCCGATTTTCGCCTTATTGAAATTGTTACTTTCAAGTTGATGATAATCACACGATGATTGTTGTGATAGCAGCGGAATAGAGTATTGCTTGAAAGTAAAAGATGAAGGATGAAGGAAATAACACACAAGGTTTTATCCTGGTTCACCTTCAATCCACCGAAGGCTACGTCCAGTCCCTCAAAGAAACCCTTTGACGATTTTTCCACTATTGATAAAAAACTCTTACAAGTTCCTAATCCAAGGACCCCAAGAATTTCTACCAATACTCTGTGAAAGCAAACCACTTTCAACAGCCCCTGAAAGCAAACTGCTTTCAGTTCCTGAAGGCAAACCACCCTTAGACCTTGAAGGCTAAACCACCTTCAATCAATACACTGAAAGTATACCACTTTCAGTGACAACAACTCTTCACCGAATACCACGGTGAAAACTCAATCTTACAGAAAGAGATGAAGAAGAGTTTACAATTTGGCTGTATCAATCCTTTAACATGAAAATGGATTGATCATGAGAAATTATGCTTTAAGGCTTTTAAGCATAATACAATTCTGAGTTCTTCAAGATATGAACAACTAAAGTGTTCTTATAGACATGAAGATCATGAACTCAGAATTTAGGCTCTAAAATGTTTAAGTTCTAAAAGATGAACTAATTTTAACAAAGCTTTGGCCTAATGTTGTTTTCTCATGTGTTGTGTGTTGTCTCTTGTTGTGTCACGAGTTCTGGACTCAAATGGACTTTATATAGGCAAGGGAAACGTCCTTGAACCATCACAACCCTTTTCAAAAGGTTTGGGACACAATGGTTCATGAAAAGATGCAACTTTTCGTTCTGGTAATCGATTACATCACTTAATGTAATCGATTACACTAATAGCCGTTTCAGTTTGAATTTGAATTTCAAACATGTAATCGATTACAAACAACAAGTAATCGATTACTTGCCTAGGTGTAATCGATTACCAGAATCCTGAAATCGATTACACTGAAGTCCATCTTCCAGAAACTTGATCCTTTGAGACTGGCTTAAGGTTTTCCACTTCTTTTAAGTTATGAAAACACTTAGCCTGATTAGATTAGGTGTTTTAAGAGCCTTTATGCTTTAATAGTCCTTTAGAATCATAACTCACCTAAACTAAGACTTCTAGACTATTGATGAACGTTGTGGCGCTGTTTCTTCGAAGTCTTCTTTTCTTCTTTTTGTTGATGAGTTTGTCGTCATCAAAACCACAGCTAGGGTCAGGAGCAAGACCTTCTTCACATTTTGTACATTCTGGAATTTGGTGGAAATGAAGTGAAAATTTGTATTTGAAGTTATGTTTTTGGTTGTGTGATTGATTTGAAAATTTAGTGAAGTGTTAGGTGAAAATTTGGAAATATTTAGAGTTTTTGGTATCTTCGACAGAATTGAGTTTTAATGAAAACTTGTGTGCTTTTGTCTTCCAAAATCTTGTTTAAGGCTTTCAAAATGGTTGGTGAGCATCTAGCCTTGGTGCTCTTTGTATGGTTTAAAGTTTTGGAAATTTTGGATTGCGTAACTTAGAGATTTCTAAATTCTTTGATGATCTTTGAAATTGCTAAAAGTGTTTTTGGCTTCCGAGGTTTTCCCTAAGTTTTAGGACCATTGTTTAGGTGATAGAACCCTGTTTGGACCAGCCCCTTGACCTTCAGTTTAAGTTCAAAGTTCTAAGCTAGGTTGTGTTTGTTGAAGGATAACGAGAATCCGAACCGACGAGACGCACGAAGCTTACGTAACCGCCAAGACCTATTGCCATTTCGGTAAGGGCACTTCGCTATTCTAGCTATTAAGCATATGTTTGTTTATGCCTAGATACTGATTGTCAGTCGACGGCGTTCTTAGAACGACCCGACTTATTTTGAATTGAATTTGATTGCAGTATATGAAGGCATCTGATATGCTGGATTAGAATTGTTTGATGTTTGTTTGTATGTGCATCTTGAATTGATTGAAGTTCTTGCTGTACTGTTTCTTGTAAGCATGCTCTCATTTTCGCACATGTTTTATATTTTTTTAGATATGTACCCATGCTCTACATAATTCATGTTAATTATGAAGCTAACTTAGGCAATGTATAAATGCAAGTAAGACCTAGATTGGGTAGTTAATTAAATATTTGTTCCTTGAGGTAAGTAACTATATACAGAGTTGCTCGAGCCTTTCTTAGAATTGTTTGATGTTTGTTTGTATGTGCGTCTTGAATTGATTGAAGTTATTGCTGTACTATTTCTTGTAAGCATGCTCTCATTTCTGCACATGTTTTATATCTGTTTAGATATGTACCCATGCTCTAGATAATTCATATTAATTATGAAGCTAACTTAGGCAATGTATAAAGACAAGTAAGACCTAGTTGCTCGAGCCTTTCTTAGAATACATATAAGGTGCAGGAGAGCTCACGCTGAACCTGCAGAAGTGGCGAGTCACAGTGGTCGATGGAAAGCCACTGTCGTACCTACACTGAAGAATCGTCCCGCCTCCCACGAATCGGAGTTGGCGCTATATCCGGATAAATAAAAAAGTCTTAGAAAGATGCGGCTTGGAGACATCGTGAGATACATTTGTCAAAACCCCAATGGCTTAGGCATATAGAGGCAAATATGTTAATTTAATGGGTTTTGGGGGTTTAGTAGAAACACTAACTTGTATGTTTATTTGATTGTCCCTTTGTTTAGAAAAATCTGTTTGTTAGTAGTGTATATTCATATAGGAAATGCCATGTGTCTTGTTTCTTTTTGATGTTGATCCTTGCTTGTCTGTTTTCTGTGGTTGCTTGTGATCCATCGCCAGCTGGACAGCCTTTAGCCGAAAGATGCATATGGATGTCGTTCCAGGAGAAACCATAACGAGAAGTCGGGCGCATAGTGCTGGAGGACTTGTTGCCGCCGCTTTTATCGTTATGTAATAATATCCATATGTGTTTATGTATCAGGGTCGGAGTTTCGTTTATATTCTTTCAACTGACAGCAGAGTTTTCGAACCCAAGTTATATGTTTTGTAAATAACCTCTAAGCTGCTATTCGGTCACTTTATGCCATATGTTTGGCTATTTTTGAATTAGGTATATATATTTCTAATGCACCTCAGCATGGCATGTTTCAAAAAGGAAAATGATTTCAAACAAAAAATATGCTCTCTTTTCCCAAGTTTTGAAAATGCCCTTGCATATTTATTTATGGTTTATTTGCTACAGTAACGCCCTGGAAATCGGGGTGTTACATTGTGGCATCAGAGCTCCAGTTGAGAAAGCTAGAGCTGTCGGGGAACGGGTTTGCTATGCTAGGTTTCTTGCCGTTTGTGTCTGCAATTAGGATTTTTTGGCTTGATTTCTAGGGAGTTGGTTTGTAAGTCCTGATCAACCTTATGGATACTCCAAGCATGACGAGATCCACGAGCATCCGAACTTGAAGATTTTCTTTGGTTTATCCCTTGAGTGGAAACCCTTCCTACATACTTGGTTGTTACCTTTGTAATAGTTAGTTCTACACTAACTACTGTTTGAGCCTATGTTGTATGACTATCTTAAGGCGTGTTATTTAGCTCATATAAAAGCGCAAGACATCCTCGGAATTTAGCTATTCCTCGTGGGATGAATGTTTGTGTGTTCCAGGAACGCGATGTCTTCACTGTCAGACCTAGAAGAGGGAGTGTAGACCAACCTGAACGAGATGGCTCAGGCTATGAACAACTTGACTCACATGATTACTCAGCAGGCTACTACGGCTGAAGCACGAGAATCTGCCTCCACTTAACGACAGGAAGTGGAGAATGAGCGCCCTGCACGCCAACAGGAAAGAGAAGAGGCTCTTGCTCGAACTCGAGCACTTAACGACTTTCGACGACATGACCCGCCAAGGTTCTTAGGGGAAGTTGGTCCGTAGGAAGCGGATCTTTGGGTTCAGCAAGTTAAGAGGATCTTTGGAATTCTAAATACTTCGGAAGGATCCAAGTTGGTGTTTGCTTTTTATTTTCTGCAACGCAATGCAGAGTACTTGTGGAAGGGAGCCAGACAAGTCATGGAGGCCAACCAGGTAGCTGTCACATGGAACACGTTCCGGGACGCCTCTTTGGAGATGTACCACCCGCCTAGCGTTCGTGAAGAGATGGAGTCCCGATTCCTGGAGCTGTACCAGGGAAACATGTTTGTGGACGATTATGCTGCAAGGCTGGAATCACTTTCTAGACACTTCCGATTCTTTGCTCGGAAAATGGACGAACCTACCTATGTTCAAGGTTTATGAAGGGGCTCTGATACGAGATTGAGACGTTAGTCAGACCCTTGGGGATTTTGCTAGTACCAGCCACTTGTAGAGAAGTGCAGAGAAATCGAGGCCATGAGGAATGAGTGGAAGAGGAAGATCGGAAGAGGTAAACCATCTCCTCAAGGGACACAGAACCGAAAGAGTTTGAGGGAAAGAAAGAAGCATAAGAAGAAACCATATTAGCAGCTGCATGGAATAGGTCAAGCCACAGGATCACACCAGCCGGAAGCTGCACCCTGGAGAGGCCAAGAAATTTCGCCCACCGAGGAAGGAGTGGTTTGCTACAAATGCGGAAAGACCGGACATTATGCTAGGACTTGTGAGGAGAAAAGGAAGAAGTGTTATCGCTGCCTGATGACTGGACACCTTGCCAGGGAATGTCGAACACCCAAGGCAGAGCCGAAGTGATCGTCACGAAGGAAACCTGAGCATCCGATTAGAGACCGCAAGGTGCCGACACAAAACCTTCTACGAGTGTGACTCGTCATCAATTTATTTTAAGTAGGAAGCGATGAATTTTCCCATTCGATGAATGGCGAGGACCGCTAGAAACTACGTGACTTTTCTCTTCCATCTTTTTGACAGTATTTTCTGTTGTTGTTGTCTTGATTGTTGAACTGTTGCGTGCTTGTATGTTGATGATTATGAGAAGAATTTATTCTCTTGTCTATTATAAAATATATATATATGTATATATATATGTCCCCCCTACAATCTCTGAATGAGCCGATTGTCTCAGAACCATATGGAACTGGATAGTCTATGTAGGATAGGACAGAGTGTCTCTGAATGTTTTACAGAGAACCTCGTAGGAACTGCTCGAAGAAAGGACTCCGGCAGTGTTCTCCTATCGGTCAGCATTGAAAAGAAAGGGAAATGAAGATGTGAATCGTGCAAGACGACACAAGACCCAAATCAGATGCAACTTACGGATTACGCTTGCGCCGTCCGCCGAGTACAAGTGGTGGACCCATGGAATAAACTCGGAGTGGTCGCGCAATGGTAAAGTTTTTCGCTTTGGGGAAAGCGCCAGTGTTGCTGTTGAAGGTGAAGGATGTAACACCCGAAAATTTCCCCAGTAATTATATAATTATTTAATTATTACAAGGTAATGTTTGGATACGCTCGACGGCATCGGCAAGCGATATTGTCAGCCGAAGTACCGATGAAGTATCCTTTGCGATACTTGGTAGGAAACCAAGTGAGACTTGACCTGGAGTTCGGACAAGAATAAGACGCTCTCACTATCACCATAAAGTTTAGTGGGAAATTTCGTGAAGAACGACTGTAATATTGATAGGGTTTCCTCTTGGAGCCTGGGAAGGATTTTTCGCGCTAACGTAACTTTTAGCCGAAACTTCAGCAGAAGAAACAGACGACTTCGAGACCCCGAATCGAGAATCTGGAAAGCTCCAAACGATTTCGTTTGGCATTTCAAGACCAAATTCATGAAGAAGAATTTCGTGAATAGTGACTCAGTGAATAGTGTTTTCGGGCAGTGTGACACGAACTTCGAGAAAGATTGACCCGGCCCCGAATTGTGCGGGCTCAGTATGTCATAGCCAATGAATGATCCCGAAAAGATACTCTCAGTGACACTGAGTTACTCACTAACGACCAGTGATCTGACGCATTGACGCACTGACGTATTGACGCATTTACGCACTGACGCATGGACGCACTGACGCATTGACGCACTGACGCGTCATGGATTAGAAATATAATAATTAAATATTCAAGATATTTTCTAATCATTCATAATCCTAGTTTGGTCCATGCCCCTTCAAAGTTC
Organism: Acmispon strigosus; assembly: GCA_030819835.1. Taxonomy (NCBI): domain Eukaryota; kingdom Viridiplantae; phylum Streptophyta; class Magnoliopsida; order Fabales; family Fabaceae; genus Acmispon; species Acmispon strigosus. The sequence goes on from JAUAMA010000001.1 coordinate 17,139,532, forward strand.
ATGGTTTAGTCTTTGCCCTTTGAGAGTTTACACTTTGGTCCTCAAATAGTAAAAAGAGATTTTACTTTAACCTTTTACCCTTCACACTTTGGTCCCTAGGGGTAAATAAAAATTGAACTTTGGTCCTTCCTCAAGCCCATTAGTCCACGGCCCACCCTCAATTAATAGGGTTTATATGTTGTTTTCTTCACTTAAGGCTTCACAAGTGTGTTTTTAGAGAGAAAGATTAGAGAGAGAAAGAGAACTCCACTATTAATCATCTTATTCCTCTGCTCCTCCCCTTGGCTGCCCCTCCTCCTCACCATGGCAGCCCCTTCCTCTCATCTTCTTCACTTGGTGCTTTGAGGTAAGCTACTTCCCTTATCCCAATCTACGGTTCTACCGATTCGGATTTTTGATAGGTTGAGTTTAAATTTTTGTGAAGTTGTTAGAACCTTAAACTCTCTTTGGTAATGTTGTTCCCACTATCATAAGCTTCAATTTGAACTGATTAGATTTTTGATTGGTTGAGTTTTGGTCCCTTGAAGAATTTTAAGTTGAGCTTTTGTTAGGGTTGCCTTTAGGAAAGTTGTTCCCATTAAATTGATCTATGGTTTTGTCCAATTAGTTTTCTTGGAAGTTAAGTTTTTGGAAAATTGATTATGTGAATAAGTGAATTTCAAAATTTGAAATTTAGTTTTACCATAGATTTCTTGTAACCTTTGATGTGTACAAGTTAGTTTTGAGTGTGTTTAAATGTTTGAAAATGGTTTTGGGTTTGTAGGAAAGGTTTTGCCCTAATTAGTGCATAAGGGCCTAGGGAAATTTGTGTATTTAAAACCCTAAAGAATTGATTTCTAGAGCACTTTGGAAATTTGGAATTTGAATTTTAAAATTGAGCTTTTGGGTAAATTGGATTCTGGAACTCATAGCTTAATTAGGGTATTTTCTAAGTCAAGAAAACTTAGGATTTGTAAAATTTGCTTTTTGAATGGAATTTTGTGTTTTTGACACTTAGAAGATTTTTGAAACTCAAGACTTGAAAATTTGTTTAGAAAACTTGAAATAGAAGTTATGTTTTGGTTTGTGAAATTGTCTTGAGTAGTTTAATTGCTTGTTTGGTAAAAATAGGAAGTTTTTGTGAATTTATAGAATTTGGGCAGAATTGACCCTTTGAGGTTTTGTGTGTGTTTTTGGATTCAAAAATTTGTTTAAGGCCTTCAAATTGATTTTTAAGCATTATGCCTTGATTCTCTTTAAAGGTTCTGAGTTTTGGAAAGATTTGAAAATGTTAACTTAGAGTTTTCCACGTTCCTTCGACGGACATCAAAGTTGTTTGAAAACGTTTTCGACTTCCAAAGAATTTCCTAAGAGTTAGGACCATTGTCTAAAGAATAGAAACCATGTAGGACCAGTAGCAAGGACCTTAGGATTGAGTTTCAAATTCTGAGCTAGGCTATGTTTCTTGAAGGTTTACCAGACTTCGGACCGGCCAGGACGATCGGAGCTTACGTAATTACCCAGATCGAACATTTCTTTGGTAAGGCCACTTTGTTACAGTAGCTATTAAGCATATGTATATGTTTGTACTATTATGTTGTATGTCAGTCGATGGCGTTCTAAGAACGACCCGACTTATATTGCTTGAATTTGATTGAAGTATCTAAAGGCATCTGATGTGCTGGATTAGGATTGTTTGATGTATGATTGATTGAATATGTATGTTGTGTTATGTAGTGTTATGCCTCATAGCATATTTATTAAATTACCGTCTTCCCTTGACTTTGCTTGATGCAATGATTGATACGCCTTGCCACTTTTGTTTTGTGTGCGCTAGCCGGGGAATTAGTATAAGCTACCATGGGAATGGGGTTCCTTTCAAAATAAGTATGCAGACTTTGTTTTGAAAAGTAAAGGCTTAACAGTTTCGAAAAGAATAAGAGAAACTTTCTATTAGAAACTTAATGAATGTTTTTGAACATGCTTTCAAGAAAACCTAAAGTTAAACCGTGAGCTTTCGAAACGAATCCGTCCTACCTTTCTTAAAGGAAAATTCATAATGTACTAAAGGAATACATCAACCCCTTTTATGAACTTAAGGATGATTCCTCTTCTTTCCTGCAAGTTTTATCTTGCAAAGAAAATTAAGCCACGTCTTGGGAAAAGAACTATAAGGACTTCCTAACGAGGAACCATAAGACATATTTTCCAAAAGCCGCAAAGACCTTTACAAAAATTATTTAAGGAGATGTTTTCTCAAGAAAATTGGGTAGCTTATTCGGTAATTGCCTCGTTGGTGGTAGCGGGCGTCTTTTAGCTTCAGCAGCTACCGACGAGAGATCACTGGACCAGGAAGGTTCGGGCGATCACAATCCCTCGAAGTAGACAGGCTCTCCGAAATGGATGACGCCTACTTCGACAAAGGGACTCGGATTCATTAAAACAACGTTTCCGCTAGATGGGGAATTGGAGTGAGGAACTCACTCATGTTATTATTGTTTTCGGCTCATGAATTTTGTATGCAGGGATGTTCCTCAAGAAGACGTTGTCGTCATCCCCCAGCTGGTTGGAATAGAAATTCTATCCATCCAGCATACTGTGGGGAAGCTATGTGCTGGCTATGTGCTGTATACGATTGGGATAACAAGTTTATTCCCAATCAGTTATGTGTGGGCTATGTGTTGTTTACGATTGGGATAACAAGTTTATTCCCAATCAGCTATGTGCGGGCTATGTGATGTATACGATTGGGATAACAAGTTTATTCCCAATCAGCTATGTGCGGGCTATGTGCGGGCTATGTGCTGGTTATGTGCTGTATACGATTGGGGTAACAAGTTTATTCCCAATCAGCTATGTGCCGACTCTTTGCAGCAACCCGAATGTTCGGGCCATATTACACCTCAACTGCATCATAATTATCCTAGATGATTGTTTTATGATTCCTATGCATGTTCTGTGCTGCTTATTGAGTGCGTTTTTGGTTGAAATTCTACGTGTGTTGTGATTGATGCTTGCTTGTAAATTTTCCTGCATGGCCCTTATGTTTATCTATCTTACTTCCCTGCACCATCTTGATGTAGATGCTTGTCTGTAAATATTATCATTAGAATCTCTTATGCGTATTGTCTTTTTGGAAGTTGACCCTTGCACTGTATGTTGTGTATGTTTGCCGGCGATCCGTCACCAGCCAGATAGCTTTAGCCAGAAGTCGCAGGTGGATGCCGATACAAGGGAGATCAAGTTAGAAGCTAGATGCTTGGTCGCAGGACGTCTCCTCCCAGACATTGATTTTTATGTGTGATTATATATAGGGTAGGAGTTTTAGTTTGCTTTTTACAACTGACAGCAGAGTTTTTGAAACCAAGTTAAGTGTTTTGTAAATAATCTCTAAGCTGCTGGTCGGTCACTTTATGCCATATGTTTGGCTATTTGCGAATTAGATATTTATAATACTAATGCACCTCAGCATGGCATGTTTCGAAAAGGATATGTTTTGAAAAAAAATACCCTCCTTTTTCTACATTTTGAAAATGCCCCTGCATGTTTATTTACTGTTTAATTGCTACAGTAACGCCCTGAAAATCGGGGTGCTACAAAGGACAGGAGGTCCCGACCCGGTATGGATTGTCGACAACTGAGTGGAACGACAGTAAGAGATCAATATCCTTACTAAGGACCGATGACGTGGTGAGCCAGCTTGAGGAGCAGTGTGGTTCCCAATGATCGACCAAGACCACTATATCATCAGAATCAGATTGAGGAAGAGGATGTCAAAAGACCATTTCAAGAACTCGGTAAGGGCACTTCGCAATTCTAGCTATTAAGCATATGTTTATGTTTATGCCTAGATACTGATTGTCAGTCGATGGCATTCTAAGAACAACCCGACTTATATTGAATTGAATTTGATTGCAGTATCTAAAGGAATCAGATATGTTGGATTAGAATTTTTGATGTTTGTTTGTATGTGCGTCTTGAATTGATTGAAGTTATTGCTGTACTATTTCTTGTAAGCATGCTCTCATTTCTGCACATGTTTTATATCTGTTTAGATATGTACCCATGCTCTACATAATTCATATTAATTATGAAGCTAACTTAGGCAATGTATAAAGACAAGTAAGACCTAGTTGCTCGAGCCTTTCTTAGAATACATATAAGGTGCAGGAGAGCTCACGCTGAACCTGCAGAAGAGGCGAGTCACAGTGGTCGATGGAAAGCCACTGTCGTACCTACACTGAAGAATCGTCCTGCCTCCCACGAATCGGAGTTGGCGCTATATCCGAATAAATAAAAAATTCTTAGCAAGATGCGGCTTGGAGACATCGTGAGATACGTTTGTCAAAACCCAAATGACTTAGGCATATAGAGGAAAATATGTTAATTTAATGGGTTTTGGGGGTTTAGTAGAAACACTAACTTGTATATTTATTTGATTGTCCCTCTATTTAGAAAAATTTGTTTGTTAGTAGTGTATATTCATATAGGAAATGCCATGTGTCTTCTTTCTTTTTGAAGTTGACCCTTGCTTGTCTATTTTCTGTGGTTGCTGATGATCCGTCGCCAGCTGGACAGCCTTTAGCCGGAAGATGCAGATGGATGCAGATGGGCGCATAGTGCTGGAGGACTTGTTGCCGCCGCTTTTACCGTTATGTAATAATATCCATGTGTTTACGTATGATGGTAGGAGTTTAGTTTATATTCTTTCAACTGACAACAGAGTTTTCGAACCCAAGTTAAATGTTTTGTAAATAACCTCTAAGTTGCTAGTCGGTCACTTTATGCCATATGTTTGGCTATTTTCGAATTAGGTATATATATTACTAATGCACCTCAGCATGACATGTTTCGAAAAGGAAAATGATTTCAAAAAAAAATGTGCTCTCTTTTCCCATGTTTTGAAAATTCCCTTGCATATTTATTTACGGTTTATTTGCTACAGTAACGCCCTAGAAATCGGGATGTTACAAAGAGCAAATTTTGGGCGAGTTAGCACTAAACTAGTTGAGTTTTGTGTGAATGATGAGGGAGCACACGAACCTTAGGAGCATAGGACGAGCGTGGACTTGGAAGCACTAGCTGAAAGGTCACTTCGTTATCTCCGTAGCTATTTATAGAATGTATAGATATAGACAATTGTATGTGGTTAAGTTCTAGAATTGCATGGAACTGAAGGCATCTGATATGCTGGATTTGAATTGATTAACTGGTTGAATGCCTATGAATGGCAATGTTGATTGATAGTTGTTGTGTTCCTTAGTGTCAGGATGTGAATGATAGTATGATAAGTATCCGTGCTTATTTGCTAAGTTGATCAATGATAACATGCTATATAGTATGAGAACTTTCTTTATGCTACAAGCTTGATGACATGTTGAGTGTAATCCTTTAACATGCATGCTTGTGTATTTCTTTTGATAGTAGTTCAAAGTAGGGTCATTGGTGAGTATGGCCAAGTGACAAGATGCTGAGGTATAAGATGGACAAGGCTCCACATTCGTAAGGAACTCGAATTCGCAATTTAAGCGGTTTCGATTAACTTGATTAAAGTTGTTAATCTTTTTTACATGCCTGATTAAAGTTTGTTAATCTTGGCGTTATGCTTGGCTAAATATGATAATCTTGCATGTATGCTCGATTTAATATGTTAACCTGGTATGTATGAATAATATGGAATTCCATGCATACATGGGGACGCCCCAATGAGGTTGGCATGAGTAAAGTTAGCCTACCGAGAGCTTAGACGCGTCGGGAATTCGGGACTACCAATGGTCAATCCCAAGAAGTGGCAATACAGGGTCGATGGAGCAAGCATCGTACCAATTCAATTGGAAGTATTTGCCCCGCCACTCGAGTTGTGGTATTTTAGCGTTATACACGGATAAAAGTCATGGACGAACGACTCATATGCACTGGCATGACATTAGCATGTACATTACATCATGATTGAGTTACTACTCGTGGATGTTCTATGCGATGTGTGCTTGTATGATGAAGATGATAGCGTAGAACTTGTCGCTTTACTCGAGTTGCCATTTATTATGTATATGCTTGTGTATACCTATACTTATCTATTCTTAGAAGTGACTCTTGCACTGTTTGCATTTAGTGTTTCTTTACGTGCACTCTCCGCTAGATGAACAACATTTGAGGAAGGCTCCGCAGCAGAGGGACCATCGACTTTCACTTCCTTGATGAGGAAGATGTGTAACGCCCCAATTTATGGTCAGGGGTCATATAGTAAATAAGCGAAAAATAATACTTTGAAACCTCTAAAAAACAACTCGGTTTTCAAAATAGAAACGTCTCTCAAATAATTACAATAATACTTAACCAATAAATAATTTAATTAAACGTCGAGAAACGAGAGGTAAATAAAAATAAAAATAATAGGTTTGCACCACCAGTGCTAATAATTCAAGAACAGCGGAAATAAAACAACGAATAATTTTCTTCAAGATCCTCTGGTTCTTCTAGACCTTCTTGCACTCCTTTACCCTTGCACCAAGATCATCCTTCATGCATATCTTGGCCCTAATTGTCTATGGTGTTAAGCGCCCAATCAACAAACAGCAAACAGAAAGGGTTATCTCCAAACACAAGCATAATTATCAGCAATCGTGATAAAACAAAACAATAATGAACAGTAAATAGAAGTTTGAAATACAAAAACCACAACAATAAAATCATCAATAATCCTCTTTTAAAATATTACACAATCATGCTTGATAGTCCTCGAAATGCAACTACATGCTTTTCTCTGGCCACAACAATATATCGACCCAAACGGGGGCGAATTCGTCCCAAACAGGGATAGGAGGATCACATGGGACTAAAACCCATCTCATCACCCTCAACCTCAAAATATGGATATGCTATTCCAATAATTATCAACCTCATGAACCCACATTTCACAATACATCTCCAACAGTCATAGTATCATCATGTTATATCAAAATAACTCAATTCGTTTCTCCATAACTTCAACGAAATATAAATGATGTAATTCATGTTACAGCATCAACAACATGTCCAAAATAAATCCAAAGACAAAGCACAATCAAAATTCTCAAAACCAAAACAACAATACATCACAAACCGTTAAGACAATTTCTACAACGAGTTACCCTAACTGCCGAACTTGACGCATAAACTTGATCTCCGACCTAACAATAGAATATAAACAACATTCAATAAAATATTGTAAATTTAGAAAAAAATCTCAAAGTAAATTGGAATTGAAATGGCCAAAACTAGGGTTTTCGGGAAAACACAGCAGAAACAGCAGCACTGTAAGACCCTCAAATTTTGGGTAATTGCATTTTAGTCCCTTGAATTCTCATAACTATAGTTTGAATCCTTCGAAGTATAACGACTATACTTTGTCTTGAGTTACTTAGTAATTCGAATTAGTCTTGGTTGATATATTGGATTTTGTCCATGTTAAAATGTGTGATTTGTGTGTTGAATTATGTATTGTTTAAGCCTTGGCTGAAGTCGCGACGTCTTGACGAGTAAGAGATGTTCGTGTTAGTAAATTGTCAGACTAGTCTTAGCTGCTACTCGTCTTACTTAGCAGACTAGTCTTTGTCGGAGATCGTCTTAGTTGGCAGACTAGTCTTAGTGACTGGTTAAGTCGGTTATTTCATGTCTAGTCTGGTCTGTTCAGCCGCTATTGTTGACTTTAGGAGATAAGTATCAGATTTTCATGGAAATGATAAACTGCCATTTATGTTGACCACTTTATTCTCATACTTTGTCAATAAATACAGAATTGATAGCAGTTCATTAATCTTCAGTTTTCTTCCAAAATCTTTCCTTCCTTCAATGAAACCTCCATTCTCGATACTCTTTGAAATACTTGGTGTTGAAGTAATAGTCGTTCATCTTTTGATTCATGTTTGAGTTCTTCTTTTTCGTTGAAGGATAAATCTTCTTCGTGTTCAAGTTCTTCTTGTTCGTTGGAGGACATAGTTGAAATTTCAATTCTCTTAATCATTTGAACCAAACCAGGTTGGTTTCCTTTCAAGTTCTTATGTTAGAGCTTGTTATAATCATGTTGTTTGGGAATATCCTTTGAATTTTGAAGAGAAACCATTTTTGATCAATTCCCAATGAGTTTTGTCCATGAGAAAGTTTGAGTTTTGAAGATTTGAGTTTTAAATGATTTTTACGTGAAAAACACTGATTCTGGGCTCTCAAGTCGAGAGCTGGCGCATGAATGGTGGGTTCTAACACCCTGGCGTTGGAATTTTTCCAGAAATTTTTGCACCGGAAGAAACACCAGCGCATGAGCATTGCAACATACTCTGTTTTACCATGTTTTACGAAAATTCTAGATTTTGACTGTTTTGAGTCCAATTTCTATTTAGATTGCATCCTATCCTTAGAATAATTAATTAAATGAGTTCTTATGCTAATTCTAGGTTGAAGATCAAGTGTATGCAATCTACTCGAAGGTAAGGGTGACTCAGTCCTTAGAAGTGTCTGTGTGAAACTGTGCTATGTGAATATTTGTTTGTGAATTTATATCATGTTCTTGATATATGTGTTAATATGATGTTGCTTCAGGTGTGATTATTTTTCTTGGATTGTAAGGGTGACTCAGTCCTTAGAAGTGTCTGTGTGCGACTGTGCTATGTGAATATTTGTTTGTGAATTTATATCATATGCTTGATATATGTGTTAATATGATGTTGCTTCAGGTGTGATTATTTTTCTTGGATTGTAAGGGTGACTCAGTCCTTAGAAGTGTCTGCGTGCGATTGTTGTATGTGAATAATTTTTGTGAAACTATATCACCTGCTTGGTATGTTATTGAATATGTTATTGATGCTAAAAGTTTGTGATTTGAGATAACATGACGTATCGATTGATGATGATATTCTTTGATGAAAGTTACTGTTGCGTTAAATGTTTTGATGTTTTGTTGTTAAGGATTAGAGGAATTAAAATGTTTGACGATATTAACAAACTCTGTGAGGAATTGATTATATTTGTAAGTGAGAAGGTGAATTTAATTCCTGTGGAATCGGCCCTGAGACATGCGGGTGATAGGATAGATTAAATATTCGTGAGGAGTTTAAATCTCTGTGGAATCAGCCTTGAGATGTGCGGGTGATAGGATGGGTTAAATCTCTAGTGAAACTACCATGAGATTGAGGGAGTTTGATTGAGGGGCTAATGAACTTATTGAGGAATTTAAGTTGAGACAAAGAGCTACGGTTTGATATTCTCATTTTGTTATTGAAAAGGTTATAACTGTATCCGCTTCTGGTGTAATCTTTTGCTGTTGATTTTAGTAAAATTACTACGGTTCTAATATATTCATGTATGCTGATTATTGTTTCCTTACGATGTTTGTTTTGTGAGTTAACCCTTTCTGTTTTGTTGTTTGTTTGCTTGGGCGCTTAACGCCAGACGACCAGCAATGAAGGAATACTTGAGCATTAAATTGATGCGAGCTTGAGGAAATTTTTGGGGTAGACTTGGAGATGATGTTTTAATTCCGCTGTTTTGAACAATTAGCACTTGTGGTGAAGAATACTATTTTCATTACATCTTGTTTCCTTGTTTTGTAAGTATTATTAACTATGGGCTACACTATTATAAATATATGAGAGACGTTGTTTTGGAAACTTGAGGTTTTCTGAAAGGATTTCTTTTGAAGTGTTATTTTCCGCGAATTTTCAATGTGACCCCTCGACTGGAAATCGGGGCGTTACAAGAACACCCACGCATGTGCGTGGGTATAGCCACACACATGCGTGGCTAATCCAAAATCAGGCAGAGCCCTGCGCATGTGCGCAGGGTGGCCACGCACACGCGTGGCCCGTCTGTTACAGGGGTCGAAAACACATGTTCTTGCACATAAAAGGGGTTCGGAAGAGGTTTTTAACAAAGGATTTTCATAAACTAGTTCCTCCATCATAACATACTTATATTTTCAAAGAGTTTAGTGTTAGTGCAGATAGCAACCTGAGAGGGGGGGGTGAATCAGAGTTGCCCTGATTTTCGCGTAGTAGTACCAAACGACTTTCAGCGCAATTAGAGTTGTAACGTAAGAACGTTGTTGCAGCGGAATATTGTAATTGCTTGAAAGTAAAAGATGAAGGATGAAGGAAATGACACAGAGAGTTTTATCCTGGTTCACCTTCAATCCACCGAAGGCTACGTCCAGTCCCTCAAAGAGACCCCTTGAGGATTTTTCCACTATTGATAAAAATTACTTACAAGTTCCTAACCCAAGGACCCCGAGAATTTCTACCAATATCCTGTGAAAGCAAACCACTTTCAACAGCCCCTGAAAGCAAACCGCTTTCAGTTCCTGAAGGCAAACCACCCTCAGACCTTGAAGACTAACCCGCCTTCAATCGAACAACCCTTCACCGAATACCACGATGAAGTTAGAATCCCTCAGAAAGATTACCACTTTCTGAAGAACCACTCCACTGAATTCCACAGTGAAGATTTCCCATGATCGAGTACTCTTAACGAATGCTTGCACCAAGGACCCTAAGATATCTTATCAATCTTCCTGAAGCAACCCACTTCTGATTGATCAAGTCTTCTTAACGAATGCTTGTGCCAAGGACCCTAAGAGAACCCATCATGCCTCAGAAAGCAAACCACTTTCTGATGACACCGCATTACCACGGTGGACTTTGAATCAAACTTGATTCAAAGGGCCTTTTTACAACCACCAAGAACTATGGTGAAAGAATCAACATGATTCAAATAGAAGAAGAAGAAGATGCCTTTTCTATGCATGATTCAATCCTTTAGACAAGAAGGATTGATCTTAGTTTGTATGCTCCAGGCAATAACAATGAAGGCTCTTCCATTCTGAGTTTCTCAAATGTTGAACATCATGAGTGTTCTTGTGAAAAATGAGAGAACCGAAACTCAGAATGATGACTTTAATGGATATGAAAGTTATGGACCAAGTCATTAATGTTTCTGAGTGTCTAAGGACTTTATATAGGCACTAGAGGTCGTCCATGAACCAACACAACCTTTCCCAACCGGTTTGAGACACAATGGTTCATGAAAAAACACATCTGTCGACCTGGTAATCGATTACAACAGTTAGTGTAATCGATTACACCATGCCGTTGAAGTTTGAATTCAAATTTCAAACTTGGTAATCGATTACATACTTGTGGTAATCGATTACACACTTCCTGTAATCGATTACACACATCTGTAATCGATTACAGACAGTCCAGAACTCAGTTTTTGACTGTTTAAAGCCTAATTGAGTGTTCCTACCAAGTTTTACTTGTGAGAACATATTGTACTCAATTAGTTGATCTTTTATGAGCCTTCAAATGCAATATGAACCTTAATAAAACATAGCACACTAAGTTGACAAGACTTACTTAAAACTAGAACCTTCATGTTTTGATCTTGACGTTCTGAGCCTGGTTCTTGAAGTCTTTCTTCTCTTAAGTCTTCTTGAAGTCTTATTGAAGTCTTTCTTCTTTTTATTCCTTTCTTTCTCTTAAGTCTTCTTGAAGGCTTCTTGAAGTCTTTCTTCTTTTTGTTCCTTTCTTTCTTGAAGTCTTCCTTTTCTCTTCTGAAGTCTTTCTTCTTTTTGTGATGTGTTTGTCTTCATCAAAACCTCAGTCGAGTCCAAGGACGAGACTTGATTTACAATCTCCCCCTTTTTGATGATGACAAACATCATGCTTGAACATTGATGGATCATTAGACTTTCTTTCTTGTCTTGTATCTCCCCCTTAGTTTTGCAATTATATCTCCCCCTTTGTTTTGCAAATGAAGCACAGTATCCTGAAAATGATCAAGCATACACAAGACTTTTCTCCCCCTTTTGACATCATCAAAAAGAAGAAAAAGCCATACAAAGTATTCCAGGATAATAGAAATAAAGGGAAGCATAATGGCAAATATTTTGATGTCAAAAAGAGAATGTGTATCAATACTTTTCTCCCCCTTTTTGTTCCACTTGTAGCTTTTCTTATAGATAATCTTTACAAAGCACATGTGACCCTTTCTCCCCCTTTTGACTTCATCAAAAAGAAGATGAGTCCAAGCATATATTGCTAAAAAGTAGTATAGACATTTGAATCATAGGGAGTGGGGGTGTGCAAGACAGTATTTTGAAACTTATGCATCACACGTAATTTAAAGCATAACCATAGAAGTTCAGAATACATAAGTAAGCATACAAGCAGAATCCAAACCATCTAAGAGTTATGTCTAAACTATTACAACCCAAAATATATGAAAACATAAGCCAAACTCTGAAAGTTAACTATTTTCCATTTTTAGCCCTGATAGAATTGATTATATACTTTCAGTAAACGATTACTGAAGCTTTCTGAAATAATCCTGGGCCAAAATATCCCTGTAACCGATTACTTACTTTATGTAATCGATTATCATGTCTGAAAACTTGGATTTCCAGACTTGATAGGTACTGCATGAAAGATATATCTAACAGATAACTATGATGTAAATGCAGATGCCTAAGAGTGCATTACTCTTGTACTTAATATTATTTGAAAGGTATAAAGTTTTTAGATTTTCTCTTACCAATACCACATTCTAAATTTGTGTTTTGAAAGACCATCCTTTGTATATGACATTTCAGATCACAAGATCTTCAAAACACATTTTCACAATAGGCTCAATGGTATTTTAGAGGTACCCAATAGTCTTTGGATCCTTTTGGACTAGTTCCTTTCACATCCCATATGAATCTTTTATTGGGAACTCCATCATTTCTAATGACAACATTGATGAGGAGTATAGTGAAAGAACTTTAGCTTTATGTTAGGAACTTTCTTTTTAGGATAATGGAAAGTTTTGATATAATCCTTTCTAAGTTGAGCACCATCATGTACTCTCCTTGTGTGACCAAAGTTATATGTACTACTTGGTCTAAAAGTGATTTTCTTAACATCACTAGGATGACTATGATCAGATAAACCTAAATCACTTTTATGAAAGGCGTGTCTTTGATTACATGACAACTTATCCATATCATTTGTACCTTTGTTTACCACTTGTTTTAATTTATCAATTTTTGACTCAAAGATTATGCATGGATATAAAGATGTAAAATCAATTTGAATATCTACTCTAGATTTTACTTGATCTAATTCATCTTTCATGCTTTTAGTTTTACTTTGTAGAGATGAGATGATCCTACTATGATATGCATATTCTTCATAAACACTCAAGAAACTATCATGCAATCTATAAAAATTACTTTGTAAATTATCATATGAAATTACATTACTAACCTCTTTATTGCCATCATTAGAATCATGTGTTACCATCAAGGCAAGACATACTCCTCCATTTTCTGAATTGGATGATGAACTTGCTTTATTGCTTTATTCTCTACTGGAGTAAATGATTCATCTTGATCTAGATAAGTGCTTGATCCGTATTGATGTGGGTATTACTTTGTAATCATCCAAGTCATATTTCTTCAGAGGTTCTTTATAGAACTTGGATTGATAGATGAATATCTCATTTTTAGATTGCTTGATTTGCAATCCATGTCCATAGTGCTTGCTTTAGATCATATAAAGCTTTCTTTAGGATGAAGACATGTGAGGGAAACTTTGGATCTTCAAAGCCAGGAGGTTGCTTCACATAGACTTCTTCTTGAATGTATCCATTCAAGAAACCGCTCTTAACATCCATTTGATATGGTTGGAAGTTAAGCGAGTAAGCATACTCTAATAGAAGTCTAATTGCTTCTAAACAAGCAATTGGTACATATGTCTAATCAAAATCTATACCTTCTTTCTGATTATAACCTTGTACTACTAATCTAGCCTAATTTCTAACTATGATTCCATGTTCATCTAAATTGTTCCTAAACATCTATTTGGCTCTAATGAAATACTTATCAATAGGTTAGGGAACCGATATACATACTTGGTTTTTCTCAAACTAGTTCAACTCTTGTTGCGTGGCTTGAATCCAATACTTATTTCCTAAAGCATTATGTACTTTAGATGGCTCTATTTAAATATGGTTTGAGAAGGCGTACCTATTTTCCCTATGCTAAGCAATTATCCCTTTTTCATTATTTTCATATGAGACATATCCCCTTTTCCCTAGGTATGAGATAAAAAATAAATTGTTTTGTCTCCAATCATGTGTGATGTGCAGCCATTATCATAAAACCCTTTGCTACTTTCATACACACTTACAAAAAAAAAATTCTCATAAAGGAATGTTAAGTACCTAAGTTGCTTTGGGTTCTAGGTTATTAATTGTCTTCTCCACCCACATATATTGGTCACTTGATATTCCTATATTCCTCTAATAACATTTACTAGAGGTATGTCCTATTCTATTGCAATAGGTACAAGCATATAGTCTATAACCTTCATTATATATTATATCTAAGCATATCATAATGTCTCCTAAGTTGTCTTGGAGCATTTTGAGAATAATTCCTATTGAAATTTCATGCTTTGATTATATAGCACGAGAATGTAATCGATTACAGCCGTTGGGTAATCGATTACTAGCAGTTTAAATTTGAAATATTTCAAACTTTGAATATGTAATCGATTACAGCAGTTATGGTAATCGATTACTTGGAAAATTCTAACAGACACGAGGACTGGAAACTGGGTTAATCGATTACAGGTCTATGGTAATCGATTACTAGGACATTTTTATAAGTTCTAACCTATAAATTCCTATGTAACATATTTCTAGAGGAACATATAATCATATAATCAATGCAATCAAATAAGTTTACATAAAGATCATGCAATGTAACACATAAACACATACTTAGATAAATATCTAATTAAATATCATGTTCATCTAAAATACCTAATTTTCTTCTAATCTTAAAGAATGAATCTTTAGGATTGTTTTGGGACATTTTATGGGTAGTTCCTATAGTTCATATTTCTAGAAGAACTAGCATGCATGTGTTTACTACCAAGAGATTTGACTTCATTTGTTGTAGATTTTCTACTTTTACTTCTAAAGAACTATATTTAGTACATGCATGTGTAACATCTAATTTATATTTAACATCATCTAATTCCTTTTGAAGCATTTGACATTTTTCTTCTAAAGACGAAATAATAGCATTTCGTTTAACACTAACGTTAGAAGTACTATGACACATCTTAAAGAAGACTTTCTATAACATATTCTAAACCATTAGAAAAAGAAGTGCTGGTACTAACCTGGATATTTTCCTTGTCAGAATTCTGAGATGCCATTAATGCAGGGTGTCCTTTTTCCTTCTCTGATTCTGAGTCTGAGCCTACGTCATTGTCATCCCAAGAGATGTATGCTCTTCTGGAGTTTGAATTCTTCTTTTCAAACTTCTCCTTTAGTCCATGCTTCTCCTTTTCTTTGTAAGAATCTTCGAAAGTTCTTGACTATTAAGGCCATGTTCTCATCATCTTCTGACTCTGCATCATATTCATCATTGATGCTTTCTTTGGCTTTTAGAGCAATAGACCGGTGTCTCTTTTCGTTGTTCTCATATTGCTCGAGTCTGTTTATCTTCAAAACATGTTCTTGAAGATTTCCAAAGAGGGTAGCCAGAGTCATGTTGGAGAGATTTTTTTTTTTTTTTTTTTTGAAATAGCAGTGTCCTTTGGTTGCCATGCCCTTGTAAGGAATTTTAACACTTTCGTGTTTAAGACATTATTGGAGAATTCCTTACCAAGAACAATCAAGTGGTTCGATATATGTGTGAACCGCTTTTGCATATCAAGTATGCTTTCTCCAGGCAACAATTTGAACATCTCATATTCTTCTGATAGAATATTGATCTTGAATCTTTTGACTTCATCAGTCCCTTCGTGTGTAACCATTAAAGTATCCCATATTCCTTTTGAAGATTTGCAAGTAGATACCCTAAGGAATTTCTTCATACCAAGGACTGAAGTCTAGATGTTCATACCTTTTTAAGTCATGATGAACTTTCTTCTTTTCTTTGTCACTCCATATGTTTTCTGGTTCTGATTGTAAACTTCCTTCAACTTCTATTACAGGCCCAATGAGATCTTCTTCAATGACTTTGCAGATTCCCGCGTCTAATGGCTTTATGAAGATCATCATCTTGATATTTCAGAAATCGTAGAGTTCTCCATGGTAGAATGGTGGCCTGTTTATTGTGAATCCTTCATTGGTACTTGTTGTAGATGAGGATGCTATCTTCTCCCGGATCTTAGGAATAACTTACCTAAACTTCCGCTCTGATACCAATTGTTAGTGCAGATAGCAACCTGAGAGGGGGGGGTGAATCAGAGTTGCCCTGATTTTCGCGTAGTAGTACCAAACGACTTTCAGCGCAATTAGAGTTGTAACGTAAGAACGTTGTTGCAGCGGAATATTGTAATTGCTTGAAAGTAAAAGATGAAGGATGAAGGAACTGACACAGAGAGTTTTATCCTGGTTCACCTTCAATCCACCGAAGGCTACGTCCAGTCCCTCAAAGAGACCCCTTGAGGATTTTTCCACTATTGATAAAAATTACTTACAAGTTCCTAACCCAAGGACCCCGAGAATTTCTACCAATATCCTGTGAAAGCAAACCACTTTCAACAGCCCCTGAAAGCAAACCGCTTTCAGTTCCTGAAGGCAAACCACCCTCAGACCTTGAAGACTAACCCGCCTTCAATCGAACAACCCTTCACCGAATACCACGATGAAGTTAGAATTCCTCAGAAAGATTACCACTTTCTGAAGAACCACTCCACTGAATTCCACAGTGAAGATTTCCCATGATCGAGTACTCTTAACGAATGCTTGCACCAAGGACCCTAAGATATCTTATCAATCTTCCTGAAGCAACCCACTTCTGATTGATCAAGTCTTCTTAACGAATGCTTGTGCCAAGGACCCTAAGAGAACCCATCATGCCTCAGAAAGCAAACCACTTTCTGATGACACCGCATTACCACGGTGGACTTTGAATCAAACTTGATTCAAAGGGCCTTTTTACAACCACCAAGAACTATGGTGAAAGAATCAACATGATTCAAATAGAAGAAGAAGAAGATGCCTTTTCTATGCATGATTCAATCCTTTAGACAAGAAGGATTGATCTTAGTTTGTATGCTCCAGGCAATTACAATGAAGGCTCTTCCATTCTGAGTTTCTCAAATGTTGAACATCATGAGTGTTCTTGTGAAAAATGAGAGAACCGAAACTCAAAATGATGACTTTAATGGATATGAAAGTTATGGACCAAGTCATTAATGTTTCTGAGTGTCTAAGGACTTTATATAGGCACTAGAGGTCGTCCATGAACCAACACAACCTTTCCCAACCGGTTTGAGACACAATGGTTCATGAAAAAACACATCTGTCGACCTGGTAATCGATTACAACAGTTAGTGTAATCGATTACACCATGCCGTTGAAGTTTGAATTCAAATTTCAAACTTGGTAATCGATTACATACTTGTGGTAATCGATTACACACTTCCTGTAATCGATTACACACATCTGTAATCGATTACAGACAGTCCAGAACTCAGTTTTTGACTGTTTAAAGCCTAATTGAGTGTTCCTACCAAGTTTTACTTGTGAGAACATATTGTACTCAATTAGTTGATCTTTTATGAGCCTTCAAATGCAATATGAACCTTAATAAAACATAGCACACTAAGTTGACAAGACTTACTTAAAACTAGAACCTTCATGTTTTGATCTTGACGTTCTGAGCCTGGTTCTTGAAGTCTTTCTTCTCTTAAGTCTTCTTGAAGTCTTATTGAAGTCTTTCTTCTTTTTATTCCTTTCTTTCTCTTAAGTCTTCTTGAAGGCTTCTTGAAGTCTTTCTTCTTTTTGTTCCTTTCTTTCTTGAAGTCTTCCTTTTCTCTTCTGAAGTCTTTCTTCTTTTTGTGATGTGTTTGTCTTCATCAAAACCTCAGTCGAGTCCAAGGACGAGACTTGATTTACATTTAGCATTCCAATTTTTTTTATCTATTAGCACACTTAGGGTTTTGAAACTATTAGAAACTCTTAGTCAAGGAAATTCTAGAGAAATTGAAGGGAAACCAACCTCAAAGCCTCAAACGGTCAAGAGAGATTCAGGACCGGGTTGTGCTCATCCAGAATTCGAATGGTAGCCGTCAACGCGTTGGAGGAACACCAAGAGGTCTTGTGATAAAGCCCTGGAAGAATAATGAACGAAAGAAGTGTTAGATTCAAACAATTAAATGCATAACTTATTTTGATAATCAACAATTTCTTTAAGAGTTAATATTGTTTTTTAAACTAGATTCCCTAACAAAATGAAAACTCTCATGTACAGGAATAACTATTTCTAGAAGGACTGAGTAAACTTAAAAGCGTCATCAAGAATACCAGTTCATCAGAAGAAGTTCGTCCGGTCACCATGAAGAAAACTGCGTCTGGTGAATCATAAGAGTCTAAAGCGGCAACAACAATCAATATCTGAGGACACCTCATCAAAGTCTGCTTGCTCTAAATCAAAGCCTATCCTGAGAAGACAAAACAGTCTGCCACCTAAGAAATCTGCTCCAATCAAGTTAAAAAGGACAGGTTAATCTATGAAGAATTCCTTTTGTCTCAAAGGTTCTCTAGCACCACAAAAGGAAGTTGTAAATCAACTCTATCAGATGAAGGAACTTCAATAGAGGAGATTCAGTCACTTACAAAGATAAGAAGATTCTAATAAACAAGAAAGACTGAATGAGGAAAAATTCGTCCGCCAATACCAACCACTTGCAACAGAACTTCATAAAGTAAACGGAGACTACGTCCACCAAACTACAAGGAAGAATCCGTCCACTCAAGTAACAATTGCGCCAAAGATACAGAGATCAAGAAATGTGGCTTTCGAGGAAATCAGGATCATCGAAGTACTAAAGAACTTAATTTCTCATCTGAAATTAATACTTCATGAACTCAAGAAGACTCCTACCTCGTCTACACATTTATTAATATACTGGCTGCGGCAGAAAGTAGAAAGGGACACAATTAATACAATATTCCTTGGTCCCACTGATATTCTACTTTCCCTCAAATCAAGCTGACATCGCGAAATCAACGGCAAGAATCTCTGTGCATCGGACACTCTCAACAGTCGAAATTCAAAATTCTGACCAAGGCACGTGATGAGTATTAGCTGTCAAGCACTGGGGTAAAAGAGTCAAAGCAGTCTCCACGGCTGTATTCTCACACGTTATGTACGAAGAAACCAGCTCAAAGCAATTTGCTCAGCATGGAGCCAGACGACATCAACCCAGACGAACTGATGATTTCCAGATCATATCTTATGCTTGCAGAAAAACCTCTGATCGTGACTTACGCATGTTGAAAGATGCAGAACTAGCCGTTACGCACAGCTCAGAAGGGAAGAGGAACTTCGGACAGTTCTTCTCTCTTTCTCAAGAAGAAGAAGCAACTGAAGATATAAATAGAAGATTCTGTCTCCGAAGTATTTGGGCAACTTAGACTTAAAATTCCATATGTCAACTAAGTCTGTCCCAAGAGCCAAGCAACCTTGGTTCATACTCAGGATGCCTCAAGCCTATCCCTGCCTGAGTATATGAGTTTGTGTGAGGAAAATTCATAGAGTGTTACTCTTATCTTTCCCAACTCACACATCCTCCCAAACAGAGAACCCAAACTCTTATCCTCTCTGTAGATCGAGCTTAATTTCCTCTGCCCACTCTTATTAAGAAGAGAACCATGTAGAGAAGCCAACCCTTGAAAAAGGAGTCAGGAGAAGTCCTGTATAATACTTGTAAGGAGAAGTCCTAACAATACTTGTAAGGAGAAGTCCTTTGAATACTTGTAAGGAGAAGTCCTTCGAACACTTGATAGGAGAAGTCCTTAGAATACTTGTTGGGAGAAGTCCCTGCTAATACTTGTACTATTTGTTGAAATAGTGAAAATCTTGGTGAAGCCAAGGACTGGACGTAGCCCTGTCGGTTATGGGGGTGAACCAGGATAAAATCATGTGTGTTTTTATCTTCATATTATTGCTTTTCCGCTGCATGTTCATTCATATGTTTGTAACTTGAAAACATTCGTGAAAAATAAGTAATCATTGTTTTAAAACTTATGAAATAAATTTCATGCACTCTTACAAAAATGATTCATGTCAAATTTAGATAAAAGATGATAAATTAATAATTTGTAATATATGAGAAAAGAAATTTAAAAATGAGTCACACAATTCAAACCCCGCCCTCGCCTTCAATTGGTATCAAAACCTAACACTATGAAAAATGCTAACATCTTCACAGATGCATAGTTCAAAGATCCATGAAAGCATATGTTCTTCTCGAACAAAAGTGATGAGTGGATTTTATATGATGTTTTTAGGTAGCTTTTAGTCTTTTTATTTTATTATTTTTTGAGTCACATATAGGTTTTTTATTGTTTTTATGTAGATTTTATATTTATTTTGCATTTTGCATGTAGATTATATTTTATTTGTTTTTCTAGCTTTATTTTATATTTTTAGGAATTTTTCTAGTTATTTTATATTTTTAGAAAAAGCTGGTTTAGTTATCATTTTTGTCCAGGGACCAATGTGTAAAGTTTCAGGAAATCAGGGACTAAATTGTAAAATTTCAAGAGTGGAGGACTAAAAGTGAAGATTGAGAGAATAAAATGGCTTGAATTGGAGTGCTAACCAAGAGAGGACAAAAAGTGGAAAAGAAGAATATGAAGAATCACTCTCTAATTTAGCACATGGAGAAAAGTTTGAAGGAATTGATGATAGTGGAGGAAAGGTTTCAGAATTAAACAAGGGCTGAGTAGTGGCTTTTTATGGCAATCAAAACCCACTACCATGAATGAAGAAGGAAGAAAAGCTTGAAGATGAAGAAGCAGCGTCCCAACGGTCCAGCGTTGGGATCCCAGCGCTCCAGCGCTGGGACTCTGACTAGGAAATGAGTCAGATGTTGACCCAGCGCCCAAGCGTTGGAAAGCCAGCGCTCAAGCGCTGGGCCTCGGACAGGAAGTGGATTTTTAATGCATCCTAGCGCCCAAGCGTTGGGAATGCCAGCGCTCAAGCGCTGGAGGCTGAATTTTTACTATAAATAGGACCATTTTCTTCACTTGTAAAGCACACCTACTTAGAATACAACAAGTATTCTCTCTTTCTCCCTCTTGAGCATTGTTCCTAGGACTTGTGGGAAGCCATATTTGAGCTCCTATCCAGGGTAATTCAATGACTCCTTTAGCCATGCTTGGCTAAATTCTTCTTTAAGTTTTTGGGTTGTTTTAGTTTATAATACATGTTCTAGTTCTTTCTTATATTTCTGAATTTTATTTCCATTCATGTTTTATTACCTTATGCTTAATTTCTATCTTGTGGATCCCAAGAGGTTTTGCTTATTACTTATTACATAAGGCCATTTGGTGAGTAGTAAGGGAACTAGGTAATAAAAAAGGTTATAAGTATACTTCGCTAAGGAATTAGGAAGGACGTAACTTTATGTTGGTCTGAACATCTTCTTCATCTTCTTCTTTAGTTAACTAGGTGCCAAGGAATTGGGTGTAGTAATTAAAAAGAAAGATCTACAATGCTTAAGGAATTAACTTGTAGTTACACTAGGCTATAGCATCATGATATTGGATTTATAATTCAGGAATTTAGTAAGAGATTGCTAGCATGTTTTTATAGACTATGTAAACCAACCCAAGAGCTTAATGTTCATCATCTCTTTCTTTTATTATTTTATGCTATTGTTTCTTTCTAGTTCTCAAACCAACAACAAATATTCATCTTTTATTTTTCTGTTTTAGTACTAAATTTTATAATAATAAGAACACCTATCCCTTGGGTTCGATATTTTTATTACGGGATAGTTAATCGTACACTTGCGATTTTCATTATCAAAAAGCAATCATGATTCAAATGCCCATGCAAAAAGAACATCTCGAAGAAACTATCTCAAGGAAAGATCTCACATCCTTTCAGCAAAGGAAGCTAGAAATCAAAATGGATACATCAGCTCATGTTTCCAGCAATATATTACTGACAAACTCCTCGAGTTATATGAGGAATGATCAAGTTCTATTCTCAGAAATAAAAAGGGAGGTAACTCTAAATTTATAATAAATTATTTACTATCTCTCACTTGGTCGAATGATTAAGAGAATCACAAAGGATATCTTATATAATCATTGTTATTATAATCGAATAAGTCTCTTTATAAGCTTAGCCAGGATATGCTTGGATCATTAATGTCATAACTTAAAAACACAAACTCCTGGATAATCATCTACTCATTATGGTCATATGAACTCAAAATTTACTTATTTGATCGACAAACGCTGATCAAAATTATATGTTCGGATCATCTCTGTAGCAAATGAACTTTCACACTATCATTACATGTGTCTAGTATCTTATTAAACATTTTTCTTAACAATTTATCAACTCAGGAAAGGCCTTGGTAAACATTATCTGACTTATCTGACAAGCATAAATGTACTGACAAGTTCTCTACTTAGAAAAACAAAACACCTCTTGCATAAGGATAAATGTTGATAAATCTCCTTATTATCTCTACAACTAGTCCTTCAGAGAAAGCTTTCCTAACATATATCTATATATATATATATGCTCGTTGAAGTATAATATACATCCTATTGCCTCTAGCAAAATTGTGATAACCAGGAAATACTAATAAGATCCTTCGGCAAAGGAACTATGAAATGACTTGGAGATAGATACACATATTGCATGATCAACTAGAAGAATGACGTCAGGCACCTTCTTGATGAAAAGACCAAAACTCCACTTAAATAAAGATTGCGTCCCGAAGATCGAGTAAATGGAAGTCACCGTCTGGTGACTATCTAAGAAACCATCAAGAGAGAGCGTCCGTGAACAACTGATCAAGCACGATCAGTCACTCGCCCACACTTGGGCTACTGGTAAACAACTGTGTCGTTCCATATATCAAAACTTCTCCAGCACGCATTAAATCCCCCAACTGCTATGACTGCACATTTAAAGATCTTCATTTAATGCGCATGCTAATCATTCTATCACATCAGTAGAGAACTAATCATTTCCTCTTCTAAACCAAGTAAACACGTTTCGTATTCAAAGAAAACTCAACAAAAAGGAATCTGAAGGAAGAAGTGATACATTCACTACTTACAAACTTACTTCAAACTCCCATCATCTTCAAGCTATCTATTGCTCTCTCTCTCTCTCTCTCTTTCTTGCTAACTTTTGTTTGCAGATCATTACAATGGCTTCAAAGAAACAGATCAATGTTGCTCCTGAACTTACTCCTACTGAGCAAAACATCATTGAACGAAGAATGAGGAACATCACCTTAAATCGAAAAGAGCAAGAATCGTTCATTGGCAAACAGAAGACGATGAATCTTGGTGAAAAGAAACTGGTCCCGCTAAAGTACCTTGATCTGAATCTCTACAGTCACGCTAAAGTTGCAGGCCTGGACTGGGTTCTTTTTCAAGAATGGACAAATCTCATGAGAGTATCTTCTCTCCCCACTATTGAGCCTGTTATTAAGGAGTTCTACGACTGCGCAGTCAAGAACAGAACTTCTGTAATCAAGACAAGATGCATGCGATCGATCACAACTCTTACGCCTGGAGATATTGCAGTAATTTTGGACAGTGAAGTAAACAAAGGAGTCAAATTCAAATCTACTTGGGAGATGTCTGCCCCCAATCCCAACTGTATCTGGAAACAAAATCCGGAAATCCATGGAACCAATGTCAACAACTTAATAGTGGAATGCAAATTTCCCTATATTGTCCTTTGCAAGATAGTTCTCCCTAGAGAAGGGAACTGCAACACGGTAGACAAGTTGTCACAGTGGGCGCTCTACCACATGATGCATAAGGAGAAGATCAATCTCTCATATCTCATCTTCAACCACATGCTGTCGACTCTGGAAGGCAAAGAGTTAAAATTGCCATATGGAGCTCTTATCTTTGAGATGATGAGGAAGCATCTCATAAACAAAACAAAGGAGGAAAATGAGTTCATTGCTCATGACTACATTCACTCATCCCCAATTAAGTTCGATGATCTCAGAAGAATGGGGCTAAAGATTGACACTACTAATGTGCCTGTAGAACTGCTGTTGCAAGCAAGCAGACCTCAACCAAAAGAGAAGATTGTAGAAGAAGAAGAAGATGAAGAATCAGAAGAGGACGCTGATAGTGATGGTCCTCCTCCACCCAAGCGGTTTCAAATCACTGGTTCAGGGAAAACAATTGAAATTGTTCCTCCCTCAGAACCTGAACCACCCACAGATCAAATCTCTTCACAACATGACGATGAAGATAATCGTCCAATAGCTTCACTGATCAAGAACGTCCGGAAAGCATGCTCGCAGTCTGAGTCAAAAATCCCTCAGCAATCCTCAAATATATCTAAATATCTTCCACACATACCTACTGAGTTCCATGAGTTTGTGGAAAATATTGTTGATGTTGATGATGATGGCAACTGTGGATACAGGTGCATTGCTCAATGGATAGGGATGAAAGAGAACGAATGGCCGGAGATAAGAAGACAAATGATCAAGGAACTCGATGACAGACGTTCTCTTCACCTGAAGATATTCGACTCCGAAAGTCATCTGGAAGTGATCAGAAAGGCCTTGGTGCTTGGTCCAAACGAACCAGCTCTTGAACCCAAATGGTTCATCGTTCCGGACATGGGATTACTCGCTGCATCCACATTCAAATTTGTTCTGGTCACGCTCAGTCTTAAAGAGTCATGCATGTATCTTCCCCTGACTGGTCCGGTGACTAGCCCATCTCCTGTAACAGTACTATGCAACGTAGAAGATCGTCATTGGATAAGGGTAATTCTGAAAGAAAACTCTCCCTTACCCAATGCGACACCACAGTGGACGCCCAACTGTGAGAAGGAAGCAAAGGCATGGGGAAAGAACATGAGGCCAAGGATAATAATGTATCGGAGAATCATAGATCCAGACTATGTTCGTCCCTCGAAGATGAAGAGGAAGCGACCTGAGATTAAGATCGTCCAGAAAGAAACTGAAGAACAAGTGCAAGTAACCTTGCCAACATCCAAGTCATCAAAGCTGAAACCAAATGCTTTAGAAGTAGAAGACCCTTCTTCCTCACTAAATAAACACCAAAGTGATGAAATTGCTAAGGAACCTAGCAATGTTAATAAAGAGCATCCTGACGTTCCTGTGTCCCAACCAAAAGCTACTATGGAAACACAGGACACTGTGAATCAAGATAGGGCATCTGAGGAGGTGTATGTGGCCAAAGGAAGAGTGAAGTCTCGCGCAGTTAGAGCTAGCAACCAAAGAAAAAGAAAGAAAAATATCCTAGAGGAAGCTGAGAAAGGTGGTGCAAATAAACCCGCGTGTGGGGATGATGTTTCTGCTGAACAACCAATGGCTAACCAAGAAGGTGCTATATCTGAAGAAGATCAGGGGAACAGCATTCAAACAGCTCAAATAAGAGAATGTATAATGAAGAGTTTTCCAGTACACGTGCCCAGACGTTCTCGTCGAAGCACTGCACCAATCTCGTCAATTGTGCCCAGAATGCTCTCCATGGTGAATGCTTCGCATGCTCCACAATTTCTCATGGAAACATTGGGTTTCAATTTCTGCCTTCAAGCAAGAATCTGGACTCCTCCTGCCATTGATGGGTTAGTACTCGTGTTTGCTCCGCGATCAAGGTATGACATCTTCCATCACAACTGGGAACTGTCTGCCTGCAGACAAGTTCATACAAGCACCATTTCATCCAAGTTGATTCATGGTGCTGCACGCATCACTCTCAAGTTTGGATCATGGTCGCTTATTTTAATCGCCGACAAACCTTCCCATGAGCTATCCTCAACTGCTGACTTCTCACAGCAAGAA
Organism: Acmispon strigosus; assembly: GCA_030819835.1. Lineage (NCBI taxonomy): Eukaryota > Viridiplantae > Streptophyta > Magnoliopsida > Fabales > Fabaceae > Acmispon > Acmispon strigosus. The sequence continues at coordinate 17,165,370 of JAUAMA010000001.1, forward strand.
TCAGTCAATCATCAAATCCATGTTTTAACTGATTCGGAAGAAGTAGTTGTTATTTCCTCAAACTCTGAGGAGAATCAAGATGATGCTCCCTCATCATTTCCTAAGGGAATCCTTGTTGCTGATACCCTAAACAAAACCCTGGAAATGGAAGCCACAGTACATCAACCCACCAACACCTTTTCAAGTGATCATCCTGCCACAACTGAAGAAATCCCAAGGCAAAAGGAGTCACATGATGTGCCATCCTCTGAAGAATCTTTTGATGCTAGCAGTGCCATTAAGGAGCTGTCTGAAGAGGTTACAATATCTCTCTCCAACAACTCCAAGGAAATTCAGAAGATATGCAGTAATATCTTCCAAAGAGCTGACGCGATGGAACAATCCCTCACCGCAAAGTTGGAGGCTCATCTCAAACTAGTTGAAGCAATGCTCCGACAAGACATCGAGTCTCGGCAGAAGAAACATGACTGATCATCTCTTACTTCTACTACTCTATCTGCTCATTTATCTTATGCACTCTATCGTATTTGCACTAATGATTATATATTCCTTATGCAGTATGATAGTGAAATCGCAAGTGTACGATTAACTATCGCGTAGTAAAAAGATCGAACCCAAGGGATAGGTGTTCTTATTAATATAATATTTAGTACTTGTGCAGAAAAATAAAATGATATATTGTTGATGGTTGAAACAAGATATAGCAATAAAATAAAAAGAAATAAAGATGAGAATTAAGTCCTTCGATTGATTGACATAGAATATAAAATATGCTAGCAAGTATCTACTTAATTTCTAAATTATAAATTCAAGTTCAAGGTGCTATAGCCTATTATATCTACAAGTTAATCTCTTACACATTGTAGAACTTTCTTTTTAATTAATGAACCCAATTTCTTGCAATCTAGTTAACTAAAGAAGAAGATGAACATAGAGTTCCGGCCAACACAAAGCTACGTCTTTCCTAATCTCTTAGCGAAATATACTTATAGCCTTTTTTAATCCTAGGTCCCTTACTACTTACCAATTCTCATTCGTATAAGTAATAAGCAAGAACACTTGTGATCATCAAGATGAAATTAAGAATAAGGAATTAAAACAAGAACTGGAAATAAAATTTAGAAAGGTAGAAACAAAACTAAAACATAAATTTATAAACTAATACAACCCAAGAAACTTAAAGAAGAATTTAGCCAAGCATGCTAAATGAGTCATTGAATTACCCTGGATAGGAGCTCAAGTATGGCTTCCCACAATTCCTAGGAACAATGCTCAAAAGGGAGAAAGAGAGAATACTTGTTGTATTCTATGAAGGCGTGTCTTACAAGTGAGGAAAATGCCCCTATTTATAGTAAAAAATCAATGGTGGAGGAGTTGATGGCCATTATGGCCTTCATTGGCCACCAATTAACTTTTGAAAACTCCTTCCCACTACCATCAATTCTCCACTCATCCTTTAATCCTTATTTTCCATGTGCTTAATTTAGAGAGTGTTGGTTCATATTCTTGATTTCCACTTTAAGTCCTCTCTTTGCTAGCACTTCAATTCTGGCCCTTTAACTCTTTGAAACTTCACTTTTCATCTTCCACTCTTTAACTTTTACACTTTGGTCCTTCCTTTCCTGAAACTTACAAATTGGTCCCTGGACAAAAATGATAACTATACCAGCTTTCCTAAAAATATAAAATAACTAGAAAAATTCCTAAAAATATAAAATAAATCTAGAAAAACAAATAAAATCTAATCTACATGCAAAATGCAAAATAAATATAAAATCTACATAAAAACAATAAAAAACCTATATGTGACTCAAAAATAATAAAATAAAAAGACTAAAAACTACCTAAAAACATCATATAATATCCACTCATCACACCACTATACCCAACGACAGCTTGTCCTCAAGCGACAAAACTTAAAGAAAAACTCGTCCCTGAGTTTTGAGAAAGTTTATCTGATTAAAACTTGAAGCACAAAAAACCTTTCAAAGAAAGCTTAGCAGCAAAGGAAGACATGCATGTTTTATAGACAAAGAATCAAGAAAGTTAGGCTTGGCTTTTAACATGTTTGAGTTCATCAATTAAGCTCACAAAATAATATTCTCCATGAAAACAAGAAAGCTCAATGATCCTGCCTATAATTCAAATCAAAACTAAAGTAAAGCAACCAAGTGATGTTGAAGAGATTTTTAAGGTTGTAGCTTGGCCAAAAGGGTTGAACAACTTAAGGTGTGGATTTCAAGAAATTGGCAACTCTAGTGGCTGACTCAGAAACTGTTGTTAAGTGATTTTTCTTGACTAAGAGCTTAACAATTCACACAAGGGTTCTCTCAATTTTTTCCTTTTTCTCTTTGTTGATTTTTTTGAACAAAGTAGTGGAATGTATGGGATGAATGACTTGAATTTTACTCCCCTCATACTCTTTCTCACCCCACCACTTCATTATTTTTTCTAAGGCACATACCTTATTTTTTTCTTTTTTTCCTTCTTTTTTGTTTTAGAGAGAAACCCACAACATAGCTCTAACAATTTAGCACATGAATCACAATAACAACTTTAAGAATTATCACACAAAGTAGGCTCCAAAAAATGACTCTTTTAAGGCTCAAAAGGGGCTACTAGTGGATATAACATTTCAAGCAAAAATCTGGGTTTTCAAAAATGCCTATAATCTCTTCTCAACTCACAAAGTGTACAAAACTCCAATCAACGTGCAACACAAGGCAGAAAAATTTCACAATCAAGAATTCAGAGTCCTCAGCTCTCAGAAAAAGATAGGGTAAGTGGTACCCTTTTTAGAACTCAGAAAAAGACTTTGCCAACAACCAAAACAATCAAGATATCAAAAATCCTTTCTGCAGCATGCAATCCTATCTGCTTCAAAACATAGAATTTTTTCACAAAGCAGTTCAATCAGATAAAGTATTCACAAAACTATAGCAATACTCAGAATGGATAAAATACTCAAGACTCATGCAAAAAGAAAACAGAAAAACTAAACTAAAAATAAAACTAAAAACTATAAAAAGAAAAAGAAAAACTAAGAAGCTGGCATAGTAACAAATTTTTCCACAAAAGTCCAAGGGAACCTCAAAGTAAAAATCAATTTTGAACACTTAAGTTCAAGAGGGTTCTTTCTCCTTCTGGTACCTATCCTGTAACATTGAACAAACAAAAGTCTCACAAGCAGAAGCTTGCTTGACTTGTTAGTCCCAAAAACAGCACACTTAAGATCATGGGTTGAAAAATTTGTGTCCACCTAAAAAAAAGAATTCTTGAGTTCCCAAAAATCAAAACCATTATAGAAGCAAGGGAAAACTCACAGAATCTAAAACTTTTCAAGAAATGGTGGACACAAAATTATTAAAAACCAGAAAACAGAAAATAAAACAAAGAATCTGCCCGAGCTCCAGCGCCTCAAGCCTATCCCTGCCTGAGTATATGAGTTTGTGTGAGGAAAATTCATAGAGTGTTACTCTTATCTTTCCCAACTCACACATCCTCCCAAACAGAGAACCCAAACTCTTAACCTCTCTGTAGATCGAGCTTAATTTCCTCTGCCTACTCTTATTAAGAAGAGAACCATGTAGAGAAGCCAACCCTTGAAAAAGGAGTCAGGAGAAGTCTTGTATAATACTTGTAAGGAGGAGTCCTAACAATACTTGTAAGGAGAAGTCCTTCGAATACTTGTAAGGAGAAGTCCTTCGAATACTTGATAGGAGAAGTCCTTAGAATACTTGTTGGGAGAAGTCCCTGCTAATACTTGTACTATTTGTTGAAATAGTGAAAATCTTGGTGAAGCCAAGGACTGGACGTAGCCCTGTCAGTTATGGGGGTGAACCAGGATAAAATCATGTGTGTTTTTATCTTCATATTATTGCTTTTCCGCTGCATGTTCATTCATATGTTTGTAACTTGAAAACATTCGTGATAAATAAGTAATCATTGTTTTAAAACTTATGAAATAAATTTCATGCACTCTTACAAAAATGATTCATGTCAAATTTAGATAAAAGATGATAAATTAATAATTTGTAATATATGAGAAAAGAAATTTAAAAATGAGTCACACAATTCAAACCCCCCCTTTCTTGTGTGTTTCTTGCACCTTCAAGAAGAGGGAAACAGGATTATAATCACAGTTACCATGAGACTAATCGTCAGAAGGACACGAAAACGGAAAGGTAAGGAAGCCTACCAAGGAAACACCACGTAGCAAGCTTGGAGAGGATTTGAAGATCGAAAGCTTGGCCTCAAGGAAAAGGAGAATGGGCGGCAATAGCAACACAAGACTCATCAAGTTTCCGCACTTGGAATTAGGTTTCACCCTTTGGAATGAAGGAAAAACAAGAAGAGAACCACCACAATATAATGGTCTGAAATCAAGCTCCAAGAGAGAGAAAAAGGGGCGACCAACACTTAATCACTCAGCATTATTCTCCATCAAACCCATTAAACCCCAAGACAAAGCCATTAAGTCTCATCAACACCCATCACTCTGAAATAAAAACTGAATTCACACACCATTAAGAGCTCCTTAAAGCTGAATTCAAATTCAAATTTGAATAGTCCAAGGACTGTAATTTAATTATTCAAATTCAAGGGACCAAAACACAATTACAAGAATTACAGGGACCAAAACGTAAATACTCCAAAATTGAGGGCCTTTAAAGATGAGTCTACATGGGAGTTCGACTGACTTACTTTGGTCGCATTGTGGAGGTAGGATGGATGCTACAGGCCGGATGTTCGAGAGGGTGCTTTACCGAGCTGTCATGAGATTCCCTACACGTTTTTCGAGGGGACTGAGATGGACGGAGCTTCGACTTCGGACCCGATGAGAGGTCGATCGAGACCTCCCCCCTCCATGAGAAGTGGTTCGTCTTCTTTATTGGAGGTGAAGCCAACGCATATTCCTTTCTCTTCCCCATAATACATTCCTCGTTGTAGCTATCACTATGCGGTGAGACCCCGTGAGCGGATGATGGTCTTTAGGGCCCACACCACACTCATTGACGTGGATTCCCCTGTAGTCCATATTTTGGATAGCGATGATGAGGATGGGGTAGCGGGAGGAGTGCAGCCTGCACCGGCTTTGGAGTTTGAGTCAGGGGAGCCGACAGAGGAGGAGTACACACCATATTTGGAGAAGCCAACTGTGGTAGACCTTGCTACGGGTCGCTTAGGGGTGGGTTGGTTGGTTGGACAACAGGTTGGTCTAGGACTTTCTCTTCTTTTTGTTGGTCTGTACATTCAGAGAACTAGGGACATGGTAGATCCCGGATAGCTATACTTTTGTGCGGCCACCTTGCGTGGGGCTCAGGAGGTATCGCGGGTTTATGATGTCTAGACTAGGCCTCATAGCAGAGGTATATCTTTATTTTGGATATTCAGTGTCGTGTTTTATAGTTAACTACTTTTACCGATGTCGGTTACACTACTGCACTTATGCCGGGTGTTTGACTAGTTTCTGAAATAGGTATATTATACTCGTAATGCATGATACAGTTGCATGTTTCGGAAAAGAAAAAAATAGACTATGCATTTTAGGCTTTTAAAACTAATTAGCATGTTTAATTTACTGTTGAGGCACTACTGTAGCGCCCTGAAAATCAGGATGTTACAGCAGACAAGCTAGATTCCCGTAAGGGTGAAGACACATGTTCGAACCTTGAAAAAATCATCTGTTGGGAGACACTACCACAGCTCCTCGAATGTATTTAGACTCGTTAGAGAAAAAAGTAACTTTGTTATTTTACACTGCCTTCGTTCCTATTTATAAGACCCTCGGAGGAAAATTGTGCTTATTAAGAAAACATGTAATGAGACCAATTAATGTATTAGTTTTACACAATTTTTTATAATCTTTCTTTTTCACCCTTAATCATTGCATTGATCATTTCCCACTATTAATCATTGTGTAGCATGAGGAGAGAGGAAATTAAAAGTGGGTGGAACTAAAATAGTTGGTACAAGAGGTATACTTGGAAAAGACTAATAATTTTTGTTGGAAACTAGTAAGTAGTTTTGTATTTAGGGATAGTGAAATTTCCCTAAAGGGTCTTATAAAAAGGAATGGAGAGAATTGCCGTAAAAATTTCGTATGGATCGGTCTCAATATGAAAAGAAAATATTCAATAAATATGCGAAGTCATGATTTGATGCGGATCATGGCTGATTATTTATGTTATGATACTTCGCAAATGGAGAAATTGAAATTATTCTTAAATAAGTACAAAACAATTCATTCATTTCTATTAGTACTCTATAAAATAATTTATAAGATTATGAAATGTTCACGTAGTAAGAGCAAGGATTTGGCATTCATTAACTTAATATTTCACAGTAGCACCAACTATGAGAAATCAACTAATCCACATATGATGAGTGAACAATGACAATTGTGTACCATAGTCAGTTGCTAGGTATGGATAAGGAGGCATAGAATACATATGATGAGCTATAATAATAGTCAAAGAGCCTAACATAGCTAGGAGTGAGTTTTATGGACCCATTGGCCTAGAAGCTTCTCAAGCTTAAGCATTTACTCTTTTAGTTAGAGACCAACTTCTTGGGGCTAATATATCTCAAGGGCCTACAAATTTACGTAAATACCTAATGCATTCTCCGACCGAAGAAGTCTAAGGGTAGTTGATAACTCACAGCGGAAGACATTCGACCTAATAAAACGGATATTTCGAATCCCTGCTTAGACGAAACGGAAGATATTGTCTATAAATAGAAGTACGTCTTGTACATTTGCATCTCAAAAATATTCATTGACATATTATATATTTTAAAAAAATGGAATAAGATATAAGGCAAAAAGATGTAGTTCATTTTAATTTAAATTTAGGTAGAAAATAACCATGGCCATGTAATAAAAATGGTCAAAAAAATATTTATATCCCTTAATTGGCGTGTGACAAACACTAAGGTCTTGTTTGAAAGGGTAGTAAACAAAGAGAAAATGCATTTTTTAAAATATTTTCTCCCTTGAGAGAAAATGTGTGATGAAAATGTCAATTCAAGTGAGACTCACAACACAAATTTTTTTCACCTCCATGGTGGTGAGAAACCATGAGGAGAAAGGGTGGTTTATTAATTTAACGTAATATATCCCTCATTAAACAATTTTGGAATAATTTATAAAAATAATAATAAGCAATAATAAATGTTAAATATAGAAAATTATGAATAACTTTAATATCGTTTCTTAAAATTATATATTTTTCAGAAAAATTAATATATTTTTAATTTTTTAATTAAGTATATTTATGTCATTTTGCTTTTTTTTTTCTTCTTTCCACATATAACCAAAAAAACATATATTTTTCTTTTCTCTTCCTTTTTCTTTTATTTTCTCTTCAACCAAACAACAGTAGCTTAGTTGTTCGTGTTGTTTGTTTTCATTTCCTTATGTAACAAAAAAAAAACAACCTAAAAACCATCTCATTTTTTACTTTTTTTTTTTCTCCTTTTCTTTTTATTTTATTTTCTCTTACTTTTTTTTCTCTACCAAATTTACCCTAATTAACAATGTATAATTAGATGTGGATAAGATCAAATAAAACTCGGGCTAGTGCAAATAAATCGAAGTAGCTAGCCCGCCGGCCTTTATGTAACGCGAGTCAAGTAAGTTTTCTTCATGAGCCAGCAGGGCAGCGTGCCAGTCGAGCACTGTCATTTGAAACGTTAGTTGCGATTTTACCACGGAAGCTAGAAAAAGGGTAGTTGGTAAGTTGGTTCCATTAATAAAGGCAGGTTTTGCATAATTAAGGCTAAACTTGTTGGTTGGAGCTAAGAAACTTGGCGATCCTGCTTACACACTTGCAGTTTACATGTGCAACAAAGGACATAATCCTATTTATTTTCTATCAAGTTACCAAATATCCCAAAAATTTAAGGTATTAGGTAAGAGTTAAATGAATGGTTATATTATTATATTTAACATGTTTTACCCTCACACAAAAGTTTGTTTGAACTTAAAGCCTAAATCGTTTGATGATAGAAACTTTAATACTATGTTAAATAATTAATTTATAAAAAAAATTAAACTGTTATTATTTCTAAATTAAAGTTTTCCTACTAAATTGGAAGTAGACATAATAACTTATTAGGGATGGGTGTATTGAAATATGGAGTAAAAGTTTGAAGATAACGTCGGATAATTAAAGCCCATGGACGGAGGGCTTATCCATACCATCAACACTTTGTCCCAGTGTTTTAAAACTCGGTCCGGTGATCGACTCGGTCGAGGTACTGGGTCAATGGGTCACTGGTCAGACTGAGGGGTCACTGGTCGGACCGGTTGACTCGGTGTATATTAAAAAATATAAAAAGTCCAATGTTATATGGATTCTATATTATATTTATATATACTAAAATAAAGTCTAATCTCACCTACCCCACCATGTCCTACCCATTAAGACCATACCCTAACTAATTATTTTTGATGTTGTTATTTTTGTCAATTTAATATTTCAGATTTTTATAAAATTTTGCATTTCAGATTTTTATTTTTGATATTTCAGGTTTAATCCCACCTACCCCACCATATATATTTAAGTTGATTTGTTTTATTTAAATTATTTTTTGATATCTAAAAATAAAAGAGTGCTTATAAAAACAACTTTCATTGTACCTCTACCGTCTCTAGCCACCAAAGTCGAAACAAACAAATATTGCCCCCACAGTAGCTGGATATAGACTAATGAAATTTTTTCAAAGTTTTGAATATAGATATTTTAAATTGAATTGGTAGTTTTGACTTTTATTTTAGACCTTTCTTAAATATGTATTGTTTAAATATTTAAATTTGTAATCAATAAAAATTTAAAGTATTAAATATTTCATCCATGTATCGTAATATAAATAATATTAATATTTTTTAAATTCATACTAAAAATAATATTATTCATTTTTTAATTTTTTAATCAGTTTAGAAATATAAATAATAAAAAACATGATTAATCACTAATAATGTTGTGGTGTAGTGGTAATAGTGTTGCTCTTCTACTTCAAGGTCATGTGTTCAACTCCCTCTTGCACCACTGGTTTTACCCTCGAACCGGCGGGGTCGTACCGGTTTAATCCGGTTCGTTTGCAGAACCGATCCGATGAGCAACCCCAGACCGGCCATGGCACCGGTTCCCGGTCGGATCGGCCGGTCCGGTCCGGTTTTTAAAACACTGCTTCATGCCCTAATACTTCATGCCTTAAGCAAGATTGGGATCCGATATTCAAGATTACATGGTCACTATTGACCACAAAAAAGAAAGAAAAGAAAAATATTAAATGGTCACCTGCTATTCCAAAATTTTGAGTAACATCACTTTTCTCTATTTTGGTAGGAGAACATTAAATAGATAATGAAATACAACTACTACGATAATTAAAAAGTTTCAACTTAAATAAAGATAAATATGGAAATTTGTATAAATTTTTTAAAAATTAATACATCATTTAACCTCATCATTTTTTTAATAAGCGTGATTTTCTGAAATGTGTCTTATAATTATAAGGCTTAATAGGTCTTTTGGTCCCTCACGTTTCATGATTTTGCATTTCTGGTCCCCCTAGCATTTTATTAGCACCCAGAGTCCCTTAACTTTTGAAGAGCAAATCAGGTTTTCCATTAACATTCAGTCAGAAAACTAACGTTCGAAGCCTACGTGGCAGGAAATTAGTGATCTGGCAAGCTGAGTAGAGAGAGAAAGAGGCTGTAATACCATCACATGACCATCACGTGAGCAGAGGCTCTTCTTTCCCCCTTTGTGGAACCTTAATTTCGAATTGTAAGGGTGCATATTTGCAATTCTGAAAAACTTACTAGAGGCGGAGAAAGAGAAGCACTGCAGCGGCGGAGAAAGAGAAGCGTTACAGCGACGGAGAAAGAGAAGCATCGCAGCGGCGGAGAAAGAGAACATTGTAGTGGTAGAGAAAGAGTACATCGCAGCGGAGGAGAAAGAGAAGCATCGTAGTGACGGCTTTGAAGACGAATGGTAGGCTCCCGGAAGAAAATCACACCCAGGAAGAACAATGGAGGTCGTGGGAAGAGGCCCTCTTCAGTGAAGGTTATCGAGAGTGATCAGAACGTGCAATGTTAGAGGAAGGAGGTTCATAAAGCTGGTGAGGCAGTGGTCCCAGACAAAAGCAAGGAAGTGAAGCACTTTATGTGGGGTTACGAATCTCTGCCACCAAACCATGTGTCAAGGTGATTTTTTTATAGCATTTTTTGTCGGTTCATTATGTCTATGTTGTTGTAAATAGCCAAGTTGGTGAATGGTTTCAATGTAAAGTGTTGTCCTATTCTGATTTTAAATAAATTATGCAGGCCAACTGTAGCACATACGATAACCATGCACCTCCATCATGGAGGGAAAATTACATTAAACCCAACTTTGCCATATCTTGGTACGACAATGGCTTTCCATCGACCACTGTGATTCGCCACTTTTGCAGGTTCTGCGTAGGCTCTCCTGCTCTTAATACGTCTTCCAGGTCAGGCTCGAGTAACTCTGTATATAGTTACTTACCGCATGGAACGTATATTCACTTAACTACCCAATCTAGGTCTTACTTGCCTTTATACATTGCCTAAGTTAGCTTCATAATTAACACAATTATGTAGAGCATGGGTACATATCAAACAGATATAAAACATGTGGTGAAATGAGAGCATGCTTATAGTTAATAGTACATAAAGGTCTTAAATCAATTCATGACGCACAAACAGACAAAACCACAATGTCAAACATCAAACAATTCTAATCCAACATAACAGATGCCTTCAGATACTTGCATTAATATCACAATCAATACAATTATAAATCGGGTCGTTCTCAGAACGCCGTCAACTACAATTTCAGAAAATCGTAGAGCATACATTTGCATAAATTTATACTTATGCTTAGTAGCTAAGGAAATGAAGTGCCCTTACCGTAAAGGTAGTCGATCCTCGCGGTCTCGTGAGCTCCGTACGTCTAGATCGGTTCGGGGTCTCGTTATCCTTCAACAAACACAACCTAGCTTAGAACTTTGAACTCAACCTAAGATAAAGGGGCTGGTCTAATCAGGGGTCTAAATACTTAGACAAAAGCTCTACGACTTAGGAAAATTCTTGAAGGTCGAAAACATTTTTAACAACTTCGACGTTCGATGACGAACTTAGAAAAACCCTAAGTTACGAAATCCAAATTTTCCAAAACTTGAAACCATTCAAAGAGCATCAAGGCTAGATGATTACAAACCATTTTGAGAGCCTTAATCAAGGTTTTAGAAAGGAAAAACACACACATTTTCATCAAAACTCAATTCTCTCCAACACTTCAAAAACCCTCAAAATTTCCAAATTTCACCTAACACTTCTCTAAATTTTCCAAATCAATCACACAACACAAAAATAACTTATAATTCAAATTTTCACTCCATTTCCTCCAAATTTTAGAATGTACAAAAACCCTAATTTCAATATGAGTTTCAAAATCCAATTTGCCCAAAAACTCCATTTTTCACTCATACAATTCCAAATCTACCAAAGTGCTCTAAAAACCAATTTTCTAGGGTTTCAAGTAAACAATTCTTTCTAGGCCCTTTTAGCACCAATTAGGGAAAAAAACCTTCCTACAACCCAAAATCATTTTCAAGCACTTAAACATACTCAAAGCTAGTTAAAAAATCAATTTTATCCCATGTTTCAAATCTGCCCAGAATTTGCTCATCACTCAAAATTTGCAAAATCAACTTTTTCCAAGTCTTTAAACTCAAAATATCTAGTCCATTGCACAAAATTTGTGACACAACTTTGTTAGAGAAAAATATTCAAATAAATTAACCTATTTTGATAAATAATAATTTCGTAAAGAGTCACTAATTCTCTTTAAAGTATTTTATGTTCAGGAACTCTTATATACGGAAGGGACGCTGCAATCATTATCAAAGAGCAAGGGAAAAGTACGTCCGGCTAAGAGAACTGGAGCCTCTCTCTCAATAGACTTCGTCCGCCTAAAAGATCTGACCGGTTCACTCCAAGTCAAACACAAAGGTTGACTGAGAAGTAATGATTAAAAAAACTGACACGAAAGGAATCTGCTCAGTAGAGATCGTTTGCCTAAACCAAGAGAAGCTGTCAAGCACCTCCTATGGATCAGAGCATTAAATACGAAAGAGACAGAATTAAGCGCCATATATCCTGAAGATTCAAATTCTCCGACATTCCTTAATTCAAGTTGCTTTTTACAGAATTTACGGTGAAATCCTCTGATCATCGTATCTCCTCAACGGTAGAATTTAAGTCCTCTGGTCAGAAGCATTAATTGCCCTATTAGCTGGAATCCACTCGCATTAATTGCTGTCCCTGGAAACCAGAAGAAAAAGGATTGCCAGACGAACTCACTCTCTAGCGGTTGAAGAAATGCTCATCACTATGGCAAACTTTATCAAATAACAAGTGCAGAAGTATCCGTTACTCACAATCGGGTAAATCTCCAACGGAACTATTTTTGAAGATCTTCAACAGTCCATTCAGTTCTCACCTTACTGAAGATATAAATAGCTGCCTCTGCATCACTTTCAACTCGGCGACTTACACTATATCTAAGCATTCAAATTCTTCAAGTCAATTCATAACTTAGACAAGATTTTGCCAAGAACACTCAGTAACCTTAGAATTTTCTATCCTTCTGAGTTTAGTCGCCAATTTGTGTGAAATCCTCATAGAGTGAAAACTCTCATTACTCTCACACTATCCCTTCAGAGAACCAATCTTAACCATCATCTCTGAACCTAGAACCTCATATTTTCTACCCACTCTTTGTGAAGAGATCTTTGTAGAAAACCAACATTCTTGTAAAAGAATTAGGGAGGAGTCCTGTCGAATACTTGAGAGATAAAGGAGAAGTCCTGAGAAAACTTGTAAAGGAGTAGTCCTAAGAATACTGGGAGAAGTCCCTGAGAACACTTGTACTATTCAGTCGAAATAGTGGAAAATCTTGGTACAGCCAAGGACTGGACGTAGCCCTATCAATTTTAAGGGTGAACCAGGATAAATATCTTGTGTGCTTTACTGTTTATGCTCTAAGTATATTTCCACTGCACGTTAGACAAACCGTTTTCGAACTCATAATTCTTATTTTCTTGTAAAACTTTCAAAAGTCACACACACAATTCAAACCCCCCCTTTCTTGTGTGATTTTATTACTATCAATTGGTATCAGAGCTTAACCGCTCTGAGCATTAATAACATCTTAACAGGTGTAGAGTGAAAAGATCCATGGACGGAATTGCCTACCCAACCGGAACCGCAATAAACAAGCCACCATTCTTTGATGGCTCAAACTATCCCTACTGGAAGAAACATATGCAGCTATTCATTGAATCAACTGATTGGAAACTATGGGACGTGATATCTAAGGGAAATTACTTTCCTAAAGATAGTGAAAACAAGGCCATTCCAGCTGACAAATTGGCAGACGAACACAAGACAGAAAACCAGAGAAATGCCAAGGCGAGGCTATTTCTCATATGTGCTCTTAGCAAAAGTGAGCACGATAAAGTTGACAGCCTAAGTATTGCAAAGGAGGTATGGGACACGCTGGCCATTGCTCATGAGGGAACAACTGCTGTTCAAACCACCAAGATGAGCATGCTTGCCTCCCAATACGAAAACTTCATGATGGAAGATAATGAGTCCATTGATTCCATGCTTTCACGACTTCAGACCATTCACAATGGCATGAGGAATCTGGGCAAAACATTCACCAACAAGGAACAAGTGGTCAAGATTCTCAGAAGTCTTCCCACCAACTGGAGAAATTTTGTCACCGCCCAAAGATCCGGAAAGAATATGGACACATATCAAGTAGAAGATCTGCTGGGAGAAATGAAGATCCACGAGCAGGATCTTGCAAATGATGCCGCGATTCTAAAAAGAAAAACAGCAGCCGCTAAAGCTGTAGCATTCAAAGCCAACAAATCAAAGGCTTTGATAGCTAATGAATCCTCAGATGAGGAAACAGCCAAATCTGATCGGTCTGATGATGAACAAGCCCTGTTCAACAGACGATTAAGAAAAATGGTGGGAAGCCAAAAGCAATTCAAAGGAAGACCTTCTTCCTCATCAAGAGAAGAAGAAAGAACTCCAAGAAAAGGAGGGATCGTCTGCTATGAATGCAAGAAACCTGGTCATGTCAAAGCAGATTGTCCTCGCCTAGGAAATAAGCCTTCGCAGAAAACTTTCTACAAGAAGAAGGCATTTTCCAGTCAGAACGATGAATCAGAAGATGACTCTGATCAAGAAGAAGAAGCCAAGGGAGCTATTGAGGAAGCTTCATACTGTGCGTTCATGGCATCCATAGACACTTCTGATATTGAAGCAGACAGAGAAGCAGAGGCATTAATGATCTCTGTCGACAAATCAGATAATGAAGAAGATGATCAAGATGAGGTATGTTCTGAAATCTCAACTGATGACTATAATGAACTGCTAGAATATGCTCATGCATTAGCTATTAAGTATAGCTCTCTCAAAAAGAAGCATGATAAAACATTGAAAGAATTGCATGCATCTAAGGAAGTCTCCATCATGCTCACTAAGAAAAATCAAGCAATTTTAGAACAAGATACAAACAAAGAAATTAGACTTTTAAAGGAAAGAGTTAGGAACTTAATTAAATACTTATCCATGTTTACTCAAGGACATGATAATCTAATCAAATTAAGTGGAAATAATAGATCAACATATGATCGAAGAGGATTAGGATATGAAGAAGAAGAAGACTGGGACATAATTGCTATTAAACATAACTTACCTACTGTTCCATATAGATATCAGCCTGAAAAGAAAAATTTCTCATCAGCATCCATCAAAACTCAACCTGAAACCTTCATGATCGAAGGTAAGGAGAAACAAACTCCTCAAAAAATAGTGCATGGGAGGAAAAGTCCACCCAAGATGATTACTAACAAAAAAGGACCCAAGAAAGTTTGGGTACCTAAATCAATGATTATTCCTCTTGCAGATGTGCTTAACAGTTCAAAACCAAAGAGAACAATGGTACCTGGACAGTGGATGCTCACGGCACATGACGGGAAAAAGGTCTTTATTCCCAAAAATCCATGAGAAGAAGACAAGAGGGACAGTGACCTTTGGAGGAAATAAAAAAGGATTCATTGTCGGAGAAGGAAATGTCGGTAAGGACCCCCTTCCAGTAATCCGGAAGGTTCTCTTAGTTGAAGGATTGAAACATAACTTACTTAGCATAAGTCAATTATGTGATAGTGGGCTCACTGTTTCCTTCACCAAATTGAAGTGTAGAGTCTCTAATGAAAATGATAAGACCATCTTTGAAGCTCAGAGACAAGGGGATCTATATAAGACCTCCCTGGAAAACCTTGCAAGTCAAAAGGTAACATGTCTAGTATCAGCAGAGGATGATAAATGGATCTGGCATAGGAAGCTAGGGCATGCATCCTTAAAGACCATTGCTAAAATAATCAAACATGATTTAGTACGTGGTCTGCCAAATCTATCTTTCAAATCTGATGATACATGCTGAGCATGTCTCCAAGGAAAGCAAGTAAAAAGTTCTTTCCACACAAAGAACGTTGTGAGTACAAAGAGACCTCTGGAGATGTTGCACATGGACTTGTTTGGACCCACTAGAACGGCTAGTTGTTCTGGAAAAAGATTCTGTCTTGTCATCGTGGATGACTACACCAGATTTACATGGGTGCAATTTCTTGGAACAAAAGATGAAGCCTTCAGGTCCTTTCTAATCATCGCAAAAAGAATTCAGAATGAGAAAGGATACTGCATCTCCAACATCCGTAGTGACAGAGGAGGAGAATTCATAAATGAAGAATTCAATCATTACTGCGAAGAAAATGGCATATTCCATCAAGTGTCCGCTCCGACAACTCCTCAGCAGAATGGAGTAACAGAAAGGAAAAACAGGTCACTTCAAGAAATGGCAAGAACTATGCTCAATGAAACCTCTCTGCCCAAATATTTCTGGGCTGAAGCCATCCATACAACATGCTACATCCAAAATAGAATATTCATGCGTCCAACTCTGAAGAAAACTGCTTACGAGCTATGGAAGGGAAGAAAGCCAAACATCTCATATTTTCATCCTTTTGGAAGCTCATGTTTTCTACTCAACACAAAGGATGATCTCGGAAAATTTGATGCAAAATCAGATAAGGGAATATTCTTGGGATATTCACCTAATTCGAAGGCGTTTCGAGTATATTACTCCAGAACCATGGCAGTTGAGGAATCCATCAATGTTAGATTTGAAGATAAGCATGTGGGCATAAATCCTATACTTACAGAAGACGATGATACGGAAATATATGAAGCTGCGTCATCAAATCCAGTTCAGCCATCATCATCCAGTAAAAAGTCGGACTCAATCACTCCTCAACCAGACGAAGTTGATGAAACTACGTCTGACGACCTTTCATCAAGTCAAATTATGACTTCCAGCGGCATATCACTACCTCGAGACTGGAGATTCAAACCAGATCACCCTCCAACACAAATTATTGGAGATGTCCACAAAAAGGTAAGAACTCGATCCACGTTTAATGATTTTGCTAACTGTGCATTTCTTTCTGAGATAGAGCCAAAGAACATAGGAGAAGCTCTTCAGGATGAAGGATGGATCCTCGCCATGCAAGAAGAACTAAATCAGTTTGAACGAAGTAAAGTCTGGGATTTGGTGCCAAAACCAGAAGACAAATCGATTATAGGCACTCGATGGGTTTTCAGGAATAAGATGGATGAAAATGGAAAGGTCACAAGAAACAAAGCTCGTCTGGTGGCTCAAGGGTACAATCAACAAGAAGGAATTGATTATACAGAGACGTTTGCACCAGTGGCAAGAATTGAAGCCATACGCATACTTCTAGCATTTGAATGTCAACACTCCATAAAGCTGTTTCAAATGGATGTCAAAAGTGCCTTCTTAAATGGATACATTGAAGAAGAAGTCTACGTAAAACAACCTCCAGGATTTGAAGATCAGGATCTGCCAGACCATGTCTTCAAGCTGAGAAAAGCTCTATATGGATTAAAGCAAGCACCGCGAGCATGGTACGATCGCTTGAGCTCATTTCTTATGAAAAATGGATTTTCTCGAGGAAGCATCGACAATACTCTCTTCACACGAAAGAGGTCCAATGACTTCATCCTAGTACAACTATATGTCGATGACATAATATTTGGGGCCACAAATGAAGCTCTTTGTCAAGAGTTCTCCAAGCTCATGCAAAGTGAATTTGAGATGAGTATGATGGGAGAATTGAAGTTCTTCCTAGGATTACAAATCAGGCAAGAGGGAACTCGAACATACATCCATCAGACCAAATATGTCAATGACCTGCTCAAAAAGTATTGCATGGAGAAAGCAAAAGCCATGGGAACTCCAATGCATCCTGGAACCATACTTGATAAAGGAGATGACTCAACTCCTGTTGACTCAACCAAATATAGAGGAATGATAGGATCACTATTATATCTCACATCAAGTAGACCAGACATCATGTACAGCGTATGTGTATGTGCAAGATTCCAGGTAAGTCCTCAAGAGTCTCATCTTAGTGCCGTAAAATGAATTTTTCGATATCTTATTGGCACAACTAATCTTGGTCTAGTCTATGAGAAAGGTGATGATTTCAGGCTAAGAGGATTCTGTGATGCTGACTATGCCGGAGATAGAATAGAAAGAAAAAGCACAAGTGGAGGATGTCACTTCTTAGGGCATTGTTTAATCTCTTGGGCAAGCAAACGACAGAGCACAATTTCTCTTTCAACAGCTGAAGCCGAATACGTCGCTGCAGGTTCATGCTGCACCCAACTTCTTTGGGTGAAGCATCAATTAGAAGATTATAATATTTTTGAGCATAACATTCCATTACTATGTGATAATACAAGTGCCATTAATATAACTAAGAATCCTGTGTTACATTCACGAACCAAACATATTGAAATCAAACATAATTTTATTCGTGATCATGTAGCAAAAGGAAATATTGACATCTCATACATATCATCTGATGATCAATTGGCAGACATTTTCACCAAACCCCTTATTGAAAACAAGTTTGCATGCCTTAGAGAAAGAATAGGAATGTTTCCTGCACTATAAACATTTACTTATTATATTCGTCTGGTCATTTTCATAATATCCACTTCATGATATACATTAAATGCTCAAACAGTTGTGTCTTTTCATATCCCTCACTTGCTCTGCACACACGCACAAAAGATGGTATTTATTATCTCTCTTCATTTAATGCAAGTTCATAAACTGTATTACTCATCATGAAAATGATAAAATCGAGACACTATGTCCACTATTCCACATAAAACTGACGGTTCGTAAAGATATATCTCTTTACAACTGCCTCAATACACCCATTCAACTTACTCTGTGCATTTGTAGCCATCGTTCTGTCTTCCCCCTCTACAGCTCTCATGGCTCCCAACAAACGCAGAACTGGAAAAGCTCAACGAGCTCTAAGCATGGAAGAAAAACAAATACACCAGAACCAGATCAATCGTGTGATTCGCAATCGAGAGCTTCAGGGGTATGACATTGGTCTTGTGAAGGTTGAGCATCTAGGGGATAGAGAACTTGTCACCCCTCGATATTTTGATCTGAAGCTATTTGCGCATGCAAAGGTGGCAGGACTTGACCTTCTGCTCTCTCAAGCTTGGGGGAACATGTTCACTGTTTCCTCATCTTCAGTCCTAAAGCCTCTTGTTGAGGAGTTCTACGACTGTGCTGTTAAGATGATCCCTAATCACATCCGAACTCGGTGCTTAGGTCAAGTAGTCGATATACTTACAACTGATATAGCTCAACTTCTCAACCTTCCTCTCCATGGAACGTGCTACTCCTCATCTTGGGAAGCACTGAGAGATCTCCTTTCACTATCTGGAAGGACATTCCTAAAAATGCCACCTCTAGGCGAGTGACAAACCTAGCTGAAGAATGCATTCTTCCCCATGCTGTTCTCAGTAAGGTCATTCTGCCAAAAGAGGGTTCTTGAGACTTAGTCAATAAGTTCTCTCAATGGGCCTTGTTTCAACTTCAACATCGCAAGAATGTCAACTGGCCTAATCTTGTGTTTCAGTACATCCTCCATACTCTGGAAAAACCTAACTCAAACCTTCCCTATGGAGCCCTCATCTCTGCTCTCATGCGTTACAAGCAGTTAATCAATCCTGCTATTGAGTCAATGAACTATACCTCATCTGACTACATCTTTGCTACTCCGATTAAGTTTAGTGATGTTCGTCGAATGAATCTGCCGGTTGATATATTTGAAGTACCCACTGAACTCCTCAGTGAATGGACTAGGAGGGTTCAAAAACGAAAGCTCTCTTCATCAACTCCGTCTGCTGCTCGTCTTAAACGATGTTGTTCAGATAATCTTTCCTCACAGTTTTCGAGTGCTCCAACAATCCCACATGCATCAACCTCATCTAAGCCACTTCCAGAAACTGTGCACTCCACTGCTGACCTCATCTCCATCTCTCATGCTCAATATTTGAAGTTCCTGCCTCAAATGTTTCACACTTATATATCTGATGTTATTGATGTTGAAGATGATGGTAATTGTGGTTTTCGCTGTCTCGCTCAATGGATGGGCTACCCCCAGAGCTACTGGCCAGAGGTTCGTGGATTGCTCATTCAAGAACTTCTATCACACCGAGTGCTTCATTCCCAAACGCTCTCCTCTGATAAAGATGTCGATCGACTATGTGAGGCTCTCACATTCCATGGACATGAACCTGCACCCATAGCCAAGTGGTTTACAGTTCCTGACATGGGCTTGCTTGCTGCCACTGCCTTACGTATGGTTCTAGTAACCTTATCCCC
The DNA here is from genome assembly GCA_030819835.1 of Acmispon strigosus. Taxonomy (NCBI): domain Eukaryota; kingdom Viridiplantae; phylum Streptophyta; class Magnoliopsida; order Fabales; family Fabaceae; genus Acmispon; species Acmispon strigosus. Next base: position 17,185,262 of record JAUAMA010000001.1, read on the forward strand.
TACTCAGTGTTGCACATATCTACCCCTGTTTGGCCCTGTTCATGATCCACCCACCATTGCTGTACTAGGTAACATTGAGAATCGTCACTGGGTTCGAGTCAAGCTTTCACATAACTCACCCCTGCCTACTGTTTCCCCTCAATGGAAGCATTACTGCTCCCCTGATGCCCTCGGATGGGAACTGCTTCTTCAATCCAAGATTCTTCACTTCCAAAATCTTCTCCAACTTGAAGCTGAGGAATTTCTTGATTCTTTATTTGTTGTCCCCAACTATGACAATCCTATCCACATTGTTGACGATTCTGAACCTGACTCTCACATTGACATTTCTTGCTTAAGTCTTGATTTCAGTCGTCTCAACCTAACTGATGATGGAAGCAATCTTCGTCTGCCTCTTAGTCAAAGTCAACCGACGCTTTCACTGTTACCCCAGGTAGATTCTTACTTTAATGCAACTATTAATACCTCCTACCTGTCGCCACCGGAATGTCTCCTTAAAAGCATGGATCTGGATCTCAAACTTGCACCTCCGGGTTTCTTCTCTACTGATTCAGGCATGTCTTCTCCTCCGATCTATATCATGCCCGGTAACCCTTCTAAACCCCATTATGCCTTGGGCAAGCGCAAGCGCTCAACTGATGCACCTAATGCTCACCTCCTATCAGATCTCTGTGTTCAAGCATTTGGGTTCCCATTTTGCCTGAAGGCGGGTTTGTGGCTTCCTCGCGGATGTCCCCATTCTCTCCTTACCCGCTCCATGCCATCTCAGCGTCAATTCTTCCATTATAACTGGGAAATTCTCGTTCGCAAGGATATTCACACTGCCTCAATTCCTCTTCATCTGGCAGGCTGTGTTGAAACCATGGTTTTCAAGTTCAGCACATGGTCTCTGATTCTTCTTCCTCAGATATCCCCCATGTTGCAAACTCTGCGCCCCACTTGGATGCATCCGCATCCTGCGCCGCTCATTCCCACTGTGGCACCCTTTACGCCTATCCTGCCAACTAGCTTCTCCTCTTCGTCAGACGATCAATGCTCCCACTCCGACTTTGAAGATGATCGCTCTATGGTCCACCTTCTTTCTCAGGAAGTTCAGGCATTTACTACTCGCTTATCGCTGGCACAGGATCGTCGAGATCAAGCTCTGAATGATCGTCTCGAATCCATGGATGCTAGGCTCTCTGCCATGATAGATGCTAATTTTGCTGAAATGAACTCCTATATGGCCTTACTTTTAGGATTGTCTAAACCATCCTCATGAATATATAGTTATGTTATTTTCCTTCTTTCGCTGTGTTTAAGTTTTCTTTTTGCTAATGCCAAAGGGGGAGAAATTATAACAACAAAAAAACTGCACAAGCTTAGGGGGAGCTAATTTCGATAATGAAATGAATGCTAAATAAAAGAAAGGCACATACTAAGGGGGAGAAATCATACAGACTCTACTTGCATTTGTTTTAAGAATTTGTCATTATCAAAAAGGGGGAGATTGTTAGAGAAAAATATTCAAATAAATTAACCTATTTTGATAAATAACAATTTCGTAAAGAGTCACTAATTCTCTTTAAAGTATTTTATGTTCAGGAACTCTTATATACGGAAGGGACGCTGCAATCATTATCAAAGAGCAAGGGAAAAGTACGTCCGGCTAAGAGAACTGGAGCCTCTCTCTCAGTAGACTTCGTCCGCCTAAAAGATCTGACCGGTTCACTCCAAGTCAAACACAGAGGTTGACTGAGAAGTAATGATTAAAAAAACTGACACGAAAGGAATCTGCTCAGTAGAGATCGTTTGCCTAAACCAAGAGAAGCTGTCAAGCACCTCCTGTGGATCAGAGCATTAAATACGAAAGAGACAGAATTAAGCGCCATATATCCTGAAGATTCAAATTCTCCGACATTCCTTAATTCAAGTTGCTTTTTACTGAATTTACGGTGAAATCCTCTGATCATCGTATCTCCTCAACGGTAGAATTCAAGTCCTCTGGTCAGAAGCATTAATTGCCCTATTAGCTGGAATCCACTCGCATTAATTGCTGTCCCTGGAAACCAGAAGAAAAAGGATTGCCAGACGAACTCACTATCTAGCGGTTGAAGAAATGCTCATCACTATGTAAAACTTTATCAAACAACAAGTGCAGAAGTATCCGTTACTCACAATCGGGTAAATCTCCAACGAAACTATTTTTGAAGATCTTCAGCAGTCCATTCAGTTCTCACCTTACTGAAGATATAAATAGCTGCCTCTGCATCACTTTCAACTCGGCGACTTACACTATATCTAAGCATTCAAATTCTTCAAGTCAATTCATAACTTAGACAAGATTTTGCCAAGAACACCCAGTAACCTTAGAATTTTCTATCCTTCTGAGTTTAGTCGCCAATTTGTGTGAAATCCTCATAGAGTGAAAACTCTCATTACTCTCACACTATCCCTTAAGAGAACCAATGTTAACCATCATCTCTGAACCTAGAACCTCATATTTTCTACGCACTCTTTGTGAAGAGATCTTTGTAGAAAACCAACATTCTTGTAAAAGAATTAGGGAGGAGTCCTGTCGAATACTTGAGAGATAAAGGAGAAGTCCTGAGAAAACTTGTAAAGGAGTAGTCCTAAGAATACTGGGAGCAGTCCCTGAGAACACTTGTACTATTCAGTCGAAATAGTGGAAAATCTTGGTACAGCCAAGGACTGGACGTAGCCCTATCAATTTTGAGGGTGAACCAGGATAAATATCTTGTGTGCTTTACTGTTTATGCTCTAAGTATATTTCCACTGCACGTTAGACAAACCGTTTTCGAACTCATAATTCTTATTTTCTTGTAAAACTTTCAAAAGTCACACACACAATTCAATCCCCCCCCCCCCTTTCTTGTGTGATTTTATTACTATCAAACTTTTCCTCAATACCCAAATTCATTAATAAGCATTTTAGCCCACCCAAAAGCTAGTTGGAAAATCAAATTCCCATTGTCCCAAAACACTAGTCGATTCGGCCAAACGCCTTAATTCAAAGATAATTTTTTCTTCCAAATCTAATTTGTACACAATAAAGACCACAAGAAATCTATGGTAAATAATTGCCTAAAGCTTGAAAATCAGATTTTCCAAATAATCAATTCTTCAAAAACTAAACTTCCAAGAAAACTAATTGGAGATTTTGAAAGATCAATTCAATGGGAATGACTTTTCTAAAAGCAACCCTAACAAAAACCCAACTTGAAATTATTCAAAGAACATAAACTCATTCAATCAAAATTCCAATCATTTCAAAATGAAGCTAAAGGTAGTGGGAACAACATTTGTGAAGGGGCTTTCAAATCCTAGTACTTGCAAACAAACCAAACTCAACAAAATGAAATTTTGAATCGGTACCAATAGAGATCAAGAGGAGAGGAACACTTTACCTCAAAGGGCCAAGTGAAAAAGAGTTGAGAAAGGGCTGCCATGGAAGAGGAGGAGGGGCGGCCAAGCTTCATCAATGGAGGAAGAAGATGAAGCTTCCTCTTTCATTCTCTAATTCCTCTCAAATTTTCACTTAATGACTTGATTTAATGAAGTCGGTAGAAAAAGACACAACTTGGGCCCTTAAAGAGGTGTGTGGCCGTGGGTTTAGGCCCAAAGTTGGAATGGTAAAAGGTTAAAGTAAAAAAATCTTTTTACTATCGAGGACCAATCCGTAAGGTTTCAAAGTTCAGGGACTAAACTCTAAGCTTAGAAATTTCTAATAAATATCTAGGTTTGTTTAATAATAAATTCCCAATCATGACGTATCAGTGCGTCAGCGTGTTAGTGCGTCAGTGCGTCAATGCGTCAAAGCGTCAGCGCATCAGTGCGTCAGTGCATCACTGCGTCAGTGCGTGAAGTCACTAGTTGTCATCTGGTTCTGGTCATCAATGAGTATCTCAGTACCACTGAGAATATCTTCCCCAGGTCACTTATTGGCTTCGGGGTTCTGGGCTCGCACGATTCGGGGCCGGGTCGATCTTTCTAGAAGTCCGATCCACGCTGCCCGAAAACACTATTCACCGGGTCACTATTCACAAAAATATTCTTCATAAAATTGGTCTCGAAACGCCAAACAAAATCGTGTTTCGACTAAAAGTCTCATTAGCGCGAAAAATCCTTCCCAGGCTCCGGGAGGAAACCATATCAATATTACACTCATTCTTCACGAAATTTTCCACTGATCGTCATGGTGATAGTGAGAACGTTTTATTCTCGTCTGAACTCAAAGTCAGGTCAAGCTTGGTTTCCTACCAGGTGTTGTAAAAGGTGTTTCACCGGTACTGCGCTCGTCGATAACGCTTGCCGATGCCGCTGAGCGGATCCAAACAGTACCTTGGAATAATTAAATAATTATTTAATTACTGGGGAAAATTCCAGGTGTTACAGTTGATGTGTTTGTTGAGCATGTTGATGAGGCAGTTGTCACTGAGCCAATGTTTGAGAATGCTGACACAATTCAATCTAACGGAGATGTGGAAATAATTGACATACCTCAGGTATTCGTTGAAGGGGATAAGGGTGTCAAAGTTGTGAAGGAGCATGTTTTTGGAGTTGATTCAGAAACTGTTGAGCAGGGAATTGTTCAAGAAGAGGGTGAAGCAGTGATTGAGGATGAGCAGACTAAGCAGAGAGATGGAAAGCAAGAAGTACAGGAGGAAGATGATGTGGTCTCTGTGGATGATAGTGACTATGAAGAGTAGTAGGATTGGAGTAATGTCTTACCTTTAGAGGCTCTGATTGATATACCCAGTGCTCTTACTGAAGCCCCATTTTATTCTGACATTGCCGATGATAACAATTTAGATCCAACAACCTTCTCTGATTTTTCAGACTCAGAAGGTGACTCATCTGATTTAGAAATTCCATATGAGGATGAAGATGAAGTAAGGAAGAGGAGGTTCCCTAGGTACAAGGCTACTGAAGGTGAGCAAGTTGTTTTCAAAGTTGGCCAGGTTTTTCAGAGCAAGGAATTGTTCAAGAATGCTGTGAAAGAGTATGCTCTTCAGGAGAAGAAGGATCTAAAAATCAGAAAAACCAACAAGAAGCAGGTTGTTGTCGGGTGTGTTGAAGAGTGTCCATTCTATATCAGGATAAGTAGAACTAATACCATAGACTTCTGGCTGTTGGTAAGTTATGATAATGTACATAACTGTTCCAGGACTGCAACCAATAGGCAGGCCAAGTTCTTATTTCTTGCAAAGAAATTTGTGCCAATTTTAAGACATACACCAACAATAAAGCCTGCAGCATTGAGTGAAGAGGCAAGACTTAGGTGGGGAATTAATATTGGTAAATAGAAGGCTATAAGGGCTAAGAACAGGGCACTAGAGATGATACAGGGGGCTGGTGCACATCAATATACTCACTTGAGGAGGTATGCAAATGAACTGCTGAGTAGTAAACCCGGTAGCACAATCATTATAAAGACTGCTGATGAAGAAGCCCCAAATGGTCCTGTATTTGAGAGAATTTATGTGAGTCTGGTAGCACAGAAACAGGATTTTGCAAGGACTTGCGGGCCACTAATTGGGTTAGACGAATGCTTTTTGAAAGGGATGTACGAGGGTCAGTTGCTTGCAGTAGTAGGGAAAGATGGAAATAATCAAATGTTTCCAATTGCCTATGCTGTTGTAGAGGCTGAAACCACACAATCCTGGAAGTGGTTTGTCAATTTACTTGTAGATGACCTTGATTCCGTGGATAGGAAAAAATGGTCATTCATCTCTGATAAGAAAAAGGTAATCATTGAGTTTATTTCCATTCTTTTTAGTTATTTTGTTATTATCAGATACGTAAATGAATAATGTTAGTACATTGTTACCTTGTTATGTGCAGGGCTTGGTGCAAACCATTGCAGAGTTGGACAGAAATCCTGATCACAGGCTGTGTGTCAAACATATGTATGGGAATTTCAGGAAAAAATACCTTGGAAATGAGCTCAAGCAATGCTTGTGGAGGGCAGCTAGAGCAAGAACTATTCCTGAATGGACTGCTACAATGGATAAAATGAAAGATTGAATGAAGCAGCCTATTTGGAGAAGAAAAATCTGCCACCAAAGTAGTGGGCCAGATCAGCCTTTTCCACAGACACACAGTGTGATTTGCAGGTTAACAACATGTGTGAAGCCTTTAACATGGCCATTCTGGAGCACAGAGAGAAGCCAATAATTTCACTATTGGAAGGCATCGAATACTACTTAACCAACAAGATTGTGAAACAAAGGGGTCTGATGTAGAGATGGAAGGGAAATCTGTGTCCCATGATTCAGCAAAAGCTGGAGCTTTCACAGAAGTACTCTGATAGGTGGTTGCCTACTTGGCATGGAGATACTCCCATATGTGAATTTGAAGTTTCAAGGGATGCTGATAAATATACTGTGAACTTGGTAAATGGTAGCTGTGCCTGAAGAAGATGGGACTTATCTGGGATCCCCTGCCAGCATGTTGTGGCCTGTATATGGTGGGCAAGACGTAACCCCGAGGATTATGTTCATCCATGTTATATGTAATATTTCTTCCCTTTTAAAAATAGAAATTCACTGCTATTATCTACCATATTCAGAATAAGACACTTTTTTTTTTTGCAATATTCACAGGAAATCAACTTACCTCGAGACTTACTCCTACCTCATCAAACCAAATAATGGTCCAAATCTATGGGCTGAAGATCTTGCAGTGCCTCTAAATCCACCTTTCATGAGAAGGGCAGTTGGAAGGCCAAAAACAGCTATAGTGAAGGTAAATGATGAGCCGAAGGACACGAATAGGCTGAGGCTTAGAAAGCATAACAAGACTGTGAAGTGCAAAAGGTGTGGGGAGTTTGGTCATAACAAGAGGACTTGCAAAGGGAAGGCAGCAGGCAGCAGCTGGCAGAGCAATACCTGTCGGAGGAAATAAGGTTATTCTTATTATGCTTTTTTCATTCGAGTAGTTGGTTACTAAGCTGCTAAAATGGTATAGGTCTGAATGTGTGTGTGTGTTTTTTTCTGAACAGGACAATACTCAACTCTTGCAGCCGAAACAGAGGAATGAAGCTGCAACTGAAATTCCAGTTGGTTCTCAAGCACCACAGCCTGAAACTGCTTCACAGAGCCAGCCTCCACCACCTCAGAACAGGCCACCACAAAGGAACCCCCGAGTGACCAAACCTAAGCCACAAGGATTGGAGAAACAAGTGGGACTCAGTAGAACTGGTTGTATTAGGAAGTCTTTTATTGTGTCTGTCAAACAATTAAGACCTAAGTGCCATGTTGTGTTCTGTCAGGATTAATTTAATGGTTAGACTATGTTAAATATCTATTTTGGTTGCCCTAATGTGGATGTTAATCTCATTGATGGGTATATTGTTGATGTTGTTAATCTCAGCACAAAAATTGGAATGATGGTTATATTCTTAGATGATTGTGTTACATTGATGGGTATATTGTAGAATATGTTCATCACAGGTCAATTTGAATATTGGTGTTATTCTGTGTTGATTGTGTGGATACATTGAATTTCAAGCTATTGTTGACTGTTAATCACAGGGGGCTTTGAGATATGTGATTGTGGTTCAAGAATAGCCATGAAACAAACTATAGATGAAACCAGTTTTACCTCCTGGTTTAAAAATTCAGTGATTTGGGGATGCTTGATGCAGGACAAGTTGTTTATGAATAATATAAGATATCTAATTCAAGAATAGCCATGGCTTCTCTTTATTTAGTTAGTGGACTATTTGGACAATACATTGACCATGTAAGAAAGATTTTGAAACTCTGAATTCAGTTTTCAATGAATGGTTATATACTTATATCAAACAATAAATCACTGACCCAAAAAAAGAGCAACTTTGGGGCGTTTTAATCGAAAGGTACTCAAATTTTACATTTTCACTCCAAAAAATTCTTCCTAAATTCCTCATGAATACAAATTCTTCAGAGTAACTACAATACATTACTTTCCTATTTCTTCACACTGCAAATGCCCAGACTAAGTCCCATTACAAATATCAACACAATGCAAATCACCAAGCAAAACACTAATAACCTCTCTCTTTGCTTCATTTCTTCTATCTTCTTCAATAACCCAGTAATTAGCTTCTTGCCTGTTGAATTCTCCTTCTCCTTATCGTACCATACAAAGAAATTGCACATTCTCCTCCCATAAACCTGACCAAAACAAAAATTCCAATTAATTTACAAAATAGAGCATGTGAAGGGATGAAGAAGAAGATGAACAGAACAGAGAGTTTGCCTACCTTGTAAAGACCACACCCATAGAACCTTCTACCATGGTTGTCACCAGACCTAGAGGTTACTAGTGGAGCTTCAACTCCACAATTACACAGTAATGGGCTCCCATGTTCGCCACCCATCATAGAACGAGATGAAGATGATGAAACTCCGCTACTGCAACCCATTTCCTTTCACCCACACCTCTATTCCTCTTATCCTTTGCCAATGCAATTGAAATTCTAGCAAAGACCACACAAATTGCAAGAGGAGAGAAAGACCCTCTTTTGTAGGGTACAGATTTCTTACCGTTGGAGAAGGAAGAAGAAGTTGACAAAGCTTTCTCTCTCCAATGACTCTTTCTCGCTACTCAGCCTGCCAGATCACTAATTTCCTGCCACGTAGGCTTCGAACGTTAGTTTTCTGACTGAATGTTAATGGAAAACCTGATTTACAACTTCTTCAAAGGTTAAAGGACTCTGTGTGCTAATAAAATTCTAAGGGGACCAGAAATGCGAAATCGTAAAATGTGAGGGATCAAAATTACTATTAAGCCTAATTATAATTAGGGACTATGGGAGTATTGATTTATTTCATGAAAGTTTCTCTTCCGTAGTTTTGAGTTATGGAGCTTTGTCTAAAATACTGACACACCATTTAATGTACATTGTGTATCGGTTTGTACCTAAACTAATGTGTGTACTCGTGTGACGCTGTGCGATGCACGATTACAATTTCTGTAATTTAAATCAAAAGAAGATATATTTTTGTTTAGATTTTTTAATAAATATTTACGAATTCACGAGCAATCTAGGGATTGAATGTAACAAAAAAAAATCTAGAGATTGAGTTTAAATACTATTGTGTTCTTTTTATTGAAAACATTGAGTGTCAAATCCAGCTTTTGTGATTAACAATTTAAAGAAAATTCAAACTAACGATATTAATTGAATTAAAGATTAAGGAAAAAATAAAATTAAATAAGACAATAAAGAAACTATAAGCAAATCGTAAATTGCATTGAAATATAAACAGTTTCTCAATAATCATACTCAAATTTGTTGGATCTTGAAGGACCACTCTTTGAATCCATTAAGTTTTTATGATTAACAAAGAAGCGATTACAAAGTGTTTTTATTAGTTGTTTGAACGGTTTTGCAGGTACTCGCAGGACGAAAAGATCATCATCAGAAGAATAGTGAAGCTGCTCATCTTTATGCCTTGATAAGGGAAATAAATAAGAGCATGCTGAGGAAGCATGAAATAACATAATTAATAATGGGGTAGATGATCCAATTGCATTACAATCTCAGGGTATTCGCATTCTAACTTCTCTTTGTTATAATCTGCTCGCTATTTTTCTCACGATCACCACAACCAACTTCAACTATTCGACCTAAGCTATGATTCATCCCTTAATTCCAATTTGTTACCTGGTCACTTGTGTTCAATAAATGGGATTTACAATGCTATTTTACTTTAGCGATAAGGTGCACTTGCCTTCAAAAGCGTGTGTTATTTTAGCGAACACATATTTAAATCAGTGGACTAATCGACAAAGTCATGAAGAAAAAGACACAGAAGGAATATAATGCTCGCATGGAATTACGATGAGATGCCTGTACTGAGCAGGGAATTTGTCGAGAACAGACTCCCAATTAAGGATAATAAGAAGCCCGTCAAGCAAGTGCCAAGGAGGTTTTCTCTTGAGGTGGTTATGAAAATCAAATACGAAATCGAGAGGCTTTTGAGGGTGAAATACATTTGAATCGCAAAGTATGTGGACCTGATCTCAAATATTGTTTTTGTTCCGGTCGGCTTCTCAAACATACAACCCAACGAAGTCTCAACTAGTCCACGAGGATGGCTCTTAAGCACCACCTTCATGATGACTCGCACGACTTAGCTCAGGAATGGGACCTCCCAGCTCATCTAGCCAAGTGTCCGAGCACCCTGGCCAAGGGCCAAGGGGAACATTCACAACACACTGGCTCAGGGCCATACCCCGGTCGGATGTCCCACTTAAGGACTTCCTCCACACTTGTAGAGACACTCAATATGATCACCATGCCTATAAATTGAGGTTCTATCATTCATTTAGTTAGAATTCACTTTATTACTTGCATACTCTTGAGTTCACTTGAGCTCTAGGATCTTCTCTCTGCTCCCACACTAACTTGAGCGTCAAAGTGTCTTTTTAGGTCCCCCCTCCGTCGCACCTCAACCGGAGACACCTAGCATCATGGCTACCCATGGTTGAGAACCACCACCGGAGCATTGAGAGAGCCACCGTCTAGAGTTCAGGCACATATATTTGGCGTTGTCAGTGGGGAATCCACAATTCTCCACCTTAAAGGTTCTCAGACACCATTCTCTATGACGGAGCAATACAACTAACAATAAACAATGCTTATATGGTGAAAACCTGAAGGCAACAATAGACAAACTCCCTGGAAGTGATGATTCAGAAGACTCGATCCCAAAAAGCTCTGTCACAACAACAACAACAACGCACTCCGTCTCAAAGAGAACCATCATAGAGAGAACCCGCACGTTGTAACGCCCCAATTTCACTTAGGGAATTACACATAGTAATTGAAAAACCAGCGACAAAAAATGGGGCCTTTTTTTTTAAACGAAACAACATAATATTTAGGTAATACATACCTACTCGATAACATAACTGAATAACGATCCATAAATAAAAATAATACTCCAAAATATTTATCATCCTTTTTTTTAACCATAATGCACAAGGGAATTGTAGAAAACAAAAGGAAACGAAAGCTTATAAAAATAAAATTGTTCGAGTATCAATAGCGAGGAAAAGAAACTCGAAGCTAAGCTCAACCGGAAAAAGCCTGCTCGAATGGTCCAAGGACATCCTCCCATAAAATTTCTAGCCTTGCCTCCACCACTCGTCTCACAATTTGTTCCACGGATTCTTCCTCCTCCGGATCCTCCTCAATCGACTCTAACTCCTCCATCGCTGGAGTAGCTTCGGGTCATGGTGAGTACTTTGGCGAACTTGGAACCCTAGGTGACTGAGGTGGGTCTCTAGAAATTGTAAGGTGACCTTCCAGATCATTAGCTCCTGGCGCCAAAAGTTCAAAGAGTAGTTCCCCGTATAAGAAGCGATTACGCCTCCAAGTATCTCTGTCGTAAACAATCTCGCGGTAGTGACTTGTGTACGTCAAGGTCCGCATGTCATGGTCCACTATCCATGCGGTCAGATGATACTTCTCTAAGAGATTATAACTGGTGCGATGCTCGGGTCGCCCCTGCCTCCTCATCATTGCTATCTAATGGCGTTAAGCGCCCAAACAACAAACAACACACATAGAGGGTTAACTTTAACATTCAATAATCATATAAGGCAACATAATGAAGCATCAACTAATAGAAGTTATCCTCAAATAAGAAAGATATTAGCAAGAGATAGCATGTTATCAAAGCATAAAAAAAACATCAAACTCGACAACAAGGTTAGTATGCATGCTGGTCAAGGCCCTTCCCCTTGAATCATATGCTCGGGAAAAACAGCACGACTCACAAGTGTGATGGGATAGATGCATTGAAACCCTGACTACTAGCCTTTCTTCTAGCATCCTACCGTTGGTCAGCCTCACGCCCTGATCGAACCCACCATGTCGAACCTAACCGGTTACTAGCAGTCGGATGGTCACAACGGTTATCTTGCTTGAATCACTCAAACCCCACTAGGTCCTTCATGTTATGCCATGCAACTCAAAATCTCTCACAAGCTCAAATCGTTAGTCACAAGTGATTTCAAAACATCAGATGAACATTATTACTTCATAACAATGAAAATTGAACTATAAGACTTAGACTTCCCGTACAAAAACCAGCAAACAAATAATTGCATAAAATCACCATTTAACAGGCTTCCAAATATAAGAAATTCTCCATAGAAAAATCAGCAAACATATAATCTCGAAAACCTCATTAAGATTGCATGAAACAAGTCCAATGACTTAGTAATAACAGCATATAAAATTCAGCAAGCTATTATCAACAAGCATGAATCATATCATCATTAACAAACATGTTCTCGCACAAAAATGAGCTGCAAGAACTAGCACAAAAACATCTCAAACGAAACAAACATGACTCTAAAACAAGGACAACACAAGAAGGGGGGGTTTGAATTGTGTTCATACTAAAGCTTGCTTTTCTAAAACAAATATATATTTTCAAAAACCTTTTCGTAAACGATAGGATACTTTCAGTAAATGATAGAATCCTTTTAGTAAACGATAGAATAATCAGTTTTGATGCAGCGGAAATAAACCGTGTGTAATTGTAGACGATGCTAGCAGTAAAGACAACACACACAAGATTTATTCTGGTTCAACCCCTTAAAGAATAGGTTTACATCCAATCCTTGGCTTAACCAAGATTTCCACTATCAAGTATTCAACAAGACTTCTCCCAATAAGTATTCGACAGGACTTCTCCCAACAAGTATTCGACAGGACTTCTCCCAACAAGTATTCGATGGGACTTCTCTCAACAAGTATTCAAAGGACTTCTCGTTTTACAAGGGTTTCTTCTACAATGAATATTTTCTCAAAAGAGTGAGGTAAGAACAAATTCAAACTCGGCAAACGCTCAGTATTTGGTAGATGGTTTGACACTAAACAGTATACTCGAGGTTTGGCAGACAGAGATGATAGACGGAAGGTTCTCTGTATGTGTGAATAACTTGATAGTATTTGACTCTATTTTTCATTCAGTTTTTGTTCTCTTTTTTTCACTTGATTTTTCGATTGTTTTTCGTTGTTCTGTATTGCTATCTCTGTATCTTCAAATCTTCAGGTCTTCCCTTTTATACCTTCAATTCATTTTTTGATTTGCTGAAGATGTTTGTCATTGACTTGATGTAATCAATGAATTCCTGACCATTCAACAACGGCTATAAGCATTGAATAAATTTGACTTTGTTGATTCTGCTGATCGTTGAGTAATTTGTGGCGTGATCTTCTCCTTTGCATTGATAGCATTTATGTTGTTGTTCAAGCAGAGTGGGTCCTCGAGTAATGTAATGCTTGATTAACTCCTTTTCATTTAATTCAATCATCAATGAATTCCTTTCCTTTTTGAGAAGCGATTTGATATGTTCTAGCGTTGTATTGTATCGTTTGCTCTTTGATGTTACGACTTCGCAAATTGTAGAGTTAGACCCTACTCGAAGTGTCTCTTGATCTTTATTAGATGATACTTCACTTTTAATCAGACGGTACTTTCCATATGTTTGACAATACAGTAGACGATACTTCACTTTTGATCAGACGGTACTTTCCATATGTTTGACAATACAGCAGACGATACTTCACTTTTTATCAGAAGGTACTTTGTCATGTGACCAGACGATGCTTTGCTTGTCTCTGGACAAAATAATGGACGTAGATGATACTTCGTTTGATTCATAGACGATAGAGATTATATGTCTTTCAAGTATGTCTGGAAAACGATAGGGACAATTTACTGAAAATAATAATACACATAGTTTACGAATTAAAATTGTTATCACTCAAATTTTAATAAACGTTCTAGACTCGTTTGAACTTAACAATCTCACCCTTTTTGATGATGAAAAATTTACAGAGAAAAAGGTTCATACGAAATGGTTCATATACTCCCCATCTCTTTTTTAATCAGATATTCCTAATAATTCTAAGCTTCCTTTCATCTCCCCCTTAGTTCTACTTTTTCTAGTCTTCTTTCCCCTTTTTGTCTCCCCCTATTTAAGATAGAAATGGCATTTCTTTCTTCTCAGCCTATTGTTTTCTTGTTCTCTCTACTCCCCTTGTTTTCCTCTTTTTCTTGATTCTATACTATTCCAACTCTATACTTTTTCTCTCTTCTCTCCCCCTTTGTCATTAGCAAAAACATATGCATGACACGAAATATGATATCAGAGCAGATGCTATTTGTGGGATTGGAGCATATGAACAGTTAACAGAGTAAGAAATAGTAAATATGTTTAATAAAGATAGTGAAGGGAATAGTTATCAATCAGATTGAGCTTCTGATCCTCGTATGCTTTGTTGAACTGCTTCTTTAATTCACTTGGAGCTGGTGGACGATATATTACACATGACATCCCCCACATTTGAAATTTACAATAGACGATGGGTAGTAGACGTTTCACTTCGAATGATTAAACGATAGTCATATCATCTGTGCCTCTCCGTATCCTGCACTTTGGTTAGTTCAATATAATTCATAAAGCATAATCCATTCCTATACTTTTTCTCAAATATGTGAATCGATTTTCAATGAGAGGTTTTGTAAAGATATATGCAAGTTGATCATTAGTGTGCACATATGACATGTCAATATTACCCTTTGCAATATGGTCTCTTATAAAATGATGCTTGATTTCTATATGCTTGGTCCTAGAATGTTGAACAAGATTCTTTGTAATGTTTATAGCACTTGTATTATCACATAGTAATGGATTGCTACGTTCAAAAGTGCTATAATCTTCTAATTGATGCTTCACCCACAGTAGTTGGGTGCAACAAGAACCTTCTGCCACATATTCAACCTTAGCAGTAGACAGTGCGATTGTGCTCTATCGTCTGTAGGACCATGAAATTAAGCATTGTCCGAGAAATTGACATCCTTCGCTTGTGCTTTTTCTATCAATTCTATCTCCAGCATAGTCTGCATCGCAAAATCCTCTTAACCTGAAATCATCACCATTCTCATACAGAAGACCAAAATTAGCAGTACCTGATAAATATTGAAACATTCTCTTTACAGCAGTTAAATGTGCTTCTTGTGGATTTACCTGAAACTTTGCACATAGACAGACGCTGAACATGATGTCAAGTCTACTGAATGTGAGATAAAGCAGGGATCCAATCATGCCTCTATATTTTTTAGGATCAATAGGTGAGCATTCATCGTGCTTGTCTAGTATGGATCCAGGATGCATTGGAGTGCTCATCTCCTTGGATTTGTCCATGTTGTACTTCTTCAAGAGATATTTGATATACTTTCCCTGATGAATATATGTTTTGCCTTGTTCTTGATGAATTTGAAGTCCAAGAAAGAAATTCAATTCTCCCTTCGTACTCATCTTGAATTCACTTTGCATGAGGTTAGAGAAATCCTTGCACAATATTTCGTTAGTAGCACCAAATATAATATCATCTTATATAGTTATACTAAAACAAAATCATTTTCTATCCTTTGTTTAAATAATGAATTGTCTACCTTTCCTCGTGTGAAGCCATTGCTCATAAGAAAAGTGCTGAGCCTATCATACCAAGCTCTTGGTGCTTGCTTTAGACCGTACAGAGCTTTCTTTGGTTTGAAGATGTGATCTGACAGTGATGTTTCTTCAAATCCTGGGGGTTGCTTCACATAGACTTCTTCTTCAATGAAGCCATTTAGAAATGCACTCTTGACATCCATTTGATAGAGCTTGGTTTAATGTTTGCAAGCAAAAGCTAGAAGTATACGAATAGCTTCAATTCGAGCAACAGGAGAAAAGGTCTCTGTGTAGTCAATGCCTTCTTGCTGATTGTATCCTTGTGCTACCAGCCATGCTTTGTTTCTGGTCACCTTTCCATCTTCATATACCTTGTTTCTGAAAACCCATTTAGTTCTAATAATGGATTTCCCTTCAAGTTTAGGAACAAGAGTCTAGACTTGACTCCTTTCAAATTGATTCAATACTTCTTGCATGGAAAATATCCAGCCTTCATCTTGTAATGCTTTAGAAACATTCTTTGGGTTAATCTCAAAAATCAATGCATAGATTCCATGATCACGAAATGATGACCTTGTTCTAACTCATTTAGAAATGCTTCCAGTGACTTGGTTTGGTGGATGATCTAGCCTGAATCTCCAGTCTCGTGGAAGAGGAATCCCACTCGAGGTCATTACATGATCATACGGTGTGATGTTAGATGATGGCACGTCATTTTCTGTAGACAATGGATGATCATTAGACGATGTGAATTGCTTAGATGATGGTTGACCATTAGATGAGGTGGATTTCTTAGACGGTGGTTGACCATTAGACGGCTGAGCTTGATTAGACAATAGTCCTCCTGACTTTTCATTTAGATTTAAGTTTGTGAGATCTTCTTCGAGATTGAATATTTCTTCCTCTGTGCTTCAAAAATCATCAAACTTCACATTGATAGATTCTTCTACCACCATGGTTTTGGAGTTGTAGACTCTGTAAGCTTTGGAACGAGGAGCATAACCTAGGATTTCTTTGTTAGACTTTGAATCAAACTTCCCGAGATCGTCTTTTATGTTGAGAATGAAGCATGGACATCCAAAGGGATGGAAGTAAGATATGTCTGGTCATCTTCCTAGGATGAATGGTGGTCTTCCATAGTTCATAGGATGTCTTCTTTAGAATCGGCCTCGTAAGGATTCACTATCAAGTATTCGATAGTACTTCTCCCAAAAAGTATTCGACAGGACTTCTCCCAACAGGTATTTGACGGGACTTCTCCCAACAAGTATTCGAAGGACTTCTCATTTTACAAGGGTTTCTTCTACAATGAATCTTTTCTCAAAAGTATGAGGTAGAAACAAATTCAGGCTCAGCAAACTCTCAGAATTTGGTAGATTTTTTGACACTAAACAGTATACTCGAGGTTTTGCAGACAGAGATGATACACGATAGGTTCTTTGTATGTGTGCATAACTTGATAGTATTTGACTCTGTTTTCTGTTCAATTTTTGTTCTTTGTTTTTCACTTGATTTTTTGTTTGTTTTCGTTGTTTTGTATTGCAACCTTTGTATCTTCGAATCATTAGGTCTTCCCTTTTATACCTTCAATTCATTTTTTGATTTGCTGAAGATGTTTGACGTTGTCTTGATGTAATCATTGAATTCCTGACCGTTCAGCAATGGCTATAAGCATTGAATAAATGTAACTTTGTTAATTCTGCTGATCGTTGAGTAACTTGTGGCATTGATAGCATTTATGTTGTTGTTCAAGCAGAGTTGGTCGTCTAGTAATGTAATGCTTCATTCACTTTTTTGCATTTAATTCGTTCATCAATGAATTCCTTTCCTTTTTGAGAAGCGATTTGATCTGTTCTAGCGTTGTATTATATCGTTTTATCTTTGACATTATGGCTTCGCAGACTGAAGAGTTAGACCATACGCGAAGTGTCTCTTGCTCTTTATTAGATGATACTTCACTTTTGATCAGACGGTACTTTCCATATGTTTCACAATACAGTAGACGATACTTCACTTTTGATTAGACGGTACTTTCCATATGTTTCACAATACAACAGACGATACTTCACTTTTTATCAGAAGGTACTTTGTCATGTGATCACACGATGCTTTGCTTGTTTCTGGATAAAATAATGTATGTAGACGATACTTCCTTTGAGTCATAGACGATAGAGATAATATCTCTTTCAAGTATGTCTGGCAGACGATAGGGATAATTTCTTGAAAATAATAATACACAAAGTTTACGAATTAAAATTGTTATCACTCAAAATATAATAAACGTTCTAGACTCGTTTGAACTTAACAATCTCACCCTTTTTTATGATGACAATTATACAAAGAAAAAGATTCATATGAAATGGTTCATATACTACCCATCTCTTTTTTAATCAGATATTCCTAATAATTCTCGTCTTCCTTTCATCTCTCCCTTAGTTCTACTTTTTCTAGTCTTCTTTCCCCTTTTTGTCTTCCCCTATTTCAGATAGAAAAGACATTTCTTTCTTCTCAGCCTACTGTTTTCGTGTTCCCTCTTCTCCCCCTGTTTTCCTCTTTTTCTTGATTCTATACTATTCCAACACTATACTTTTTCTCTGCTCTCTCCCCCTTTGTCATTAGCAAAAGCAAATGCAAGAAGTAAAATATGATATCAGAGCAGATGCTATTTGTGAAGAAGGTCTTGCTCCTGACCCTGGCTGAGGTTTTGATGATGACAAACTCATGGACAAAAAGAAGAAAAGAAGACTTAGAGGAAACAGCGCTAAAAAGTCTATCAAATACCTAGAAGTCTTATTTTAGGTGAGTTATGCTTCTAAAGGTCTATTAAAGCATAAAGGCTCTTTAAAAAATCTAAACTAATCAAGCTAAGTGTTTTCATAACTTAAAAGAAGTAGAAAACCTTAAGCCAATCTCAAAGGATCAAGTTTCTGGAAGTTGGACTTCAGTGTAATCGATTTCAGCCTTTTGATAATCGATTACACCTAGGCAAGTAATCGATTACCCATTGCTTGTAATCGATTACATGTTTGAATTTGAAATTCAAACTGAAACGGCTATTAGTGTAATCGATTACACTAAGTGATGTAATCGATTACCAGAACGAAAAGTTGCATCTTTTCATGAACCATTGTGTCCCAAACCTTTTGGAAAGGGTTGTGATGGTTCAAGGACGTTTCCCTTGCCTATATAAAGTCCATTTGAGTCCAGAACACAACAACACATGAGAATACAACATTAGGCCAAAGCTTTGTCAAAATTAGTTCATCTTTTACAACTTAAACCTTCAAGAGCCTAAATTCTGAGTTCATGATCTTCATGTTTATAAGAACACTTTAGTTGTTCATATCTTGAGGAACTCAGAATCATATTATGCTTAAAAGCCTTAAAGCATAAATTCTCATGATCAATCCACTTGTATGTTAAAGGATTGATACAGCCAACTGTAAACTCTTCTTCATCTCTTTCTGTAAGATTAAGTTTTCACCGTGGTATTCGGTGAAGGGTTGTTGGTATTGAAAGTGGTATACTTTCAGGGTGTTGATTGAAGGTGGTTTAGCCTTCAAGGTCTGAGGGAGGTTTGCCTTCAGGAACTGAAAGTGGTTTGCTTTCAGGGGCTGTGGAAAGTGGTTTGCTTTCGCAGGAAATTGATAGAAATTCTTAGGGTCCTTGGGTTAAGAACTTGTAAGAGATTTTTATCAATAGTGGAAAAATCCTCAAGGGGTTTTCTTGAGGGACTGGACGTAGCCTTCGGTGGATAGAAGGTGAACAAGGATAAAACTCTGTGTGTGAATTCTTTTATCCTTCATCTTTACTTTCAAGCAACGCTTAATTCCGCTGCAGTCACAACTTTCGTGTCGTGATCATCATTATCTTGAAAGTAACATTTTCAATAAGGCGATAATCGGGGCAACTCTGATTCACCCCCCCCTCTCAGGTTGCTATCTGCACTAACAATTGGTATCAGAGCGGAAGTTTAGGTAAGTTATTCCTAAGATCCGGAAAAAGATGGCATCCTCTTCCAATCATGGAACAAGTGAAGGATTCAACATAAACAGGCCACCATTCTTCAATGGAGAACACTATGACTTCTGGAAGACCAAGATGAAAATATTCATAAAGTCATTAGACGCAGGAATTTGGAAAGCCATTGAAGAAGGTCACTTTGTGCCTGAAACAGAAGTAGAAGGAACTTCACAACCAAAACTAGAAAGTACTTGGAGTGAAGAAGAAAAGAAGAAGGTTCAATATGATCTCAAAGGCATGAACATTCTTACATCTGCTCTTGGCCTGGATGAGTTTTTCAGAGTATCAACGTGTACTTCATCAAAAGAAATATGGGATACGTAGATGGTGACTCACTAAGGAACAGATGAAGTCAAGAGATCAAAGATCAATACTCTATCTCAAGAATATGAAATGCTCGGATTGCTTCCAGGAGAAAAGGTATTAGATATGCAAAAACGATTCACTCATTTGATTAATCATTTGATTGCTCTTGGCAGACAATTTTCAAACAGTGACTTGAACATGAAAGTTCTAAGATCACTTACAAGAGTATGGCAACCAAAAGTTACAACCATCTCAGAGAAGAAGAGTTTATCAAAAATGACTCTTGCAACTCTTTTTGGAAAACTCCAAGAACACGAGTTGGAATTGAATCGTTTAGAAGTGCATGAACAACATGAGAAGAAGTATCGATCCATTTCCCTAAAGGCAAATGAAAGCATCAAAGAAGATTATGATGCAGATTTTGAAGAAGAAGACAATGGGAATGTGAATCTTCTAGTAAAGAATTTTGGAAAGTTTCTTAAAAGAAAAGGTGTGAAATTCAACAACAACAAAACTTTCCAAAGGAACAATGAGTCTTCTTCCTCTCAAAAGATCACATGCTTCGAATGTGGCAAGCCTGGACACTTCAGGTCAGAATGTCCAAATCTTCAAAAGAAGAAACATGGTCTAAGAGAAAAATTCGAAAAGAAGGATCAACCCAAACGAAGAGCATATTTGGCTTGGGATGATAATGAAGTAAGTTCATCATCAGACTCTGAAAAAGAAGAAGCACAAGTTTCTTTGATGGCTTCACATGATTCAGATGCTGAAGATTCCCAGGTTAGTAACAATTCTATGTCTTTTCATGATTTAAAGTTTACTATGGAAAATATGTTTAAATTATGTCAAGAATTTTCTAAGGTTAGCACTAGGCAAAATGATTTGATGTCATCCTTAGAAAGTAAGTGTAGAACTTTACAAGAAGAACTAGACGTAGTAAAATCTAAGTTAGATATTACACATAAATGCACTAAGTGTAGTTCTTTAGAAGAAAAGATAGATAATCTTCAACAAAGAATTCATAACTTCAATAAAGGAAAACAGAAGTTAGATGATATTCTAAGTGTGCAAAGACATTCAAACAGTAAGTCAGGTCTAGGATATACTTCTCACCAAAGACTAAGGAAGTCAAGAAAACTGTGTTTGTAAAACCAAACATGGTGTAAGGATCTTCTAAAGGCATTAAGACCAAATCTTTTAGGAGTATGAACAATAGGAAGAACAATCATAATAGACCTCCTAAGAAGATTCATTCCTCTCCTAGACAAAAAACTAGTTACAATCATTATTCTTGCACTTATTGTAACAAAATAGGACATACCCCTAGTAGATGTTACTACAAACATGTAGGAGTACCAAATAGGGAATACATATGGGTTAGAAAGGATGTTAACTTAGAAGGACCCAAAACTTGTTGGGTTCCTAATACCCATGTCTGAACTTTGTCATGAAGGTGTGTATGAAAGCAGCAAAGGATTTATGGTATCTTGATAGTGGCTGCTCATCACACATGACAGGAGACAAAACCAAGTTTTCATTTCTTATACCTAGGGAAAAAGGTTTTGTCACATATGGAAACAATCAAAAGGGAAAGATACTCAGTATTGGAAGAATAGGCACACCCCCTCAAACAGTCATCGATAAAGTACTTTACGTTGATGGTTTGATGCATAATCTTCTGAGTATCAGTCAACTATGTGAAAAAGGCTTGAAAGTTGGTTTCATTGATGATATATGTGTAGTAAAAGATGTGAAAACTAAAGAAATTAAGTTTTCTGGTTATAAAGTCAATAAAGTCTTTATGATCTCCTTGGAAGAAATTCCACAAAATGTAAGATGCCTTTTGGCCAAGAACAATAGTGATTCATGGCTATGGCATAGAAGACTTGCTCATATACACATAGATCATTTAAACAAACTATTCAAGCATGATCTAGTTGTTGGGCTTCCAAAGATAAGATTCGAAAAAGACAGGCTTTGTGATGCATGTCTAAAAGGGAAGCAAACCAGAACGTCTTTCAAACCAAAGAATATAGTTTCGATTCAAGGCCCCTTCAATTTCTATATATGGATTTGTTCGGACCTTCAAGAACAAAAAGCCTCGGAGGTAATTTCTATGCACTTGTTATTGTTGATGATTTCTCTAGATTTACATGGACTTTATTCTTGCCTCATAAGAATGAAGCCTTCAATGCATTCAAGAGATATGCAAGGCTAGTTCAAAATGAGAAGTCTTTAAAGATCTCTTCTATTAGAAGTGATCATGGTGGAGAATTTCAGAATCAACAATTTCAAGAACTATGTTATGAAAATGGAATATCACATAATTTCTCTACTCCGAGAACACCACAACAAAATGGTGTTGTAGAAAGGAAGAACAGATTACTTGAAGAATTAGCAAGAACCATGCTAAGTGAATCAAGCCTTCCTAAATATTTCTGGGCTGATGCTGTAAGTACTGCTTGCTATGTTTCCAATAGAGTTCTTATTAGACCTATTCTGAAGAAAATCCCCTATGAACTCTACAAAGGAAGGAAACCAAATATCTCTCATCTACATGCTTTTGGATCCAAATGCTTTGCTTTGAATAATGGAAAGGAGAACCTTGGTAAGTTTGATGAAAAATCTGATGAAGGTATATTCCTTGGTTATTCTCTAACAAGCAAAGCATATAGAGTCTTTAACAAGAAAACTCTATCTGTGGAAGAATCCATACATGTTTCCTTTGAAGAGTTTAAATCTTCAATAGAAGATAAAGTCAATCTTCCAGATAATGAAGAAGAAGATATCATTATCACTGAAAACTCTCAAAAGGAAAGAGATCAAAATCCAATACAAGAAGAGCACATTGAAGATGATACTTATCAACTTCCAAAGGAATGGAGAATCCATAGGGATCATCCAGTTGATAATATCATTGTTGATATTTCTAGAGGCGTTTCAACAAGTCTACGCTTAAATGATTCAGTTTTGAATATGGCCTTTGTCTCTCAAATAGAACCCTCAAAAGTAAATGATGCTCTGGAGGATGAGTATTGGATTATAGCAATGCAGGAAGAGTTAAACCAGTTAGAAAGGAATCAAGTTTGGGAACTTGCTCTTAAGCCCAATGTCTAGAAAATCATAGGAAAACAGTAGGAATTATAGGTTTAATCCTTTATCTTCTTCCCTTGTTCCTATTTCTGCTATTGCTCTATTTCCTTCCTTTTTCTCTACTCTACCTATTACTTCTCCCCCTTTGGCATTATCAAAAAGAAAGCTACTCGAAGTTAAAAGACTAAGAGAATATATGGAGCAATAACGAGAGAATTAGCGCTGAATAAGAGATATAGATATATATATATGAAAGAGAAAAAAATTGCTGTAAGAGAGAAATAAAATAGTTCAAGTTAAAAGACTAAGGGAATAGAGATTAGAAATTTATTTCTTCTTCAGCTGTTCGAAGAAGCTATTCATCATGGCCTGCATGACATTGAACTTGGCATCCATCCTTTCATTGATGGCTTGTGTTGCAGCTTCGTTTCGATTTATCACTTCATCCCTCAGTTCCTGAGTTTCCTTAGCATGAGTTGAACGAACTTCCTTAAGTGTTTCTTTCAGCAGAGTCAACTCAGCCTTGGCATGAAAGGGATCTTCAGCGGACGAATTTGCACTAGTATGCTCTTGTGCCCGAATTTTCTCATCTTCATGAAGATCTTCCTTTGGTGGAACTACTGATATAGGTTGAGCATCAGTGATCACAGCACACAAGGCATCTTTAGGGATGTCAGTTGAAGTAGGCTCATGTGGGGAGGATGAAGATGCATCATCAGGTATATCCTCAGAGTCTGAAGATGTCACAAATATGTCTCTGGATATAGTGACTACTTCAGGTAGAGGAATAGATGGTGTATATGATGGTGAGTTTTGTGAGAGTGCAGGAGCAGTTGGCCATGGTTGCGGTTGGGGTTTTGTAGCAAGCAGAATAAGTGACCATGATCCATGTTGAATCACGACGTTTTTAACGCCACGAATCAAGCTAAATGGAATGGTTCTTATGTGAACGTGTCTGAAGACAGACAATTCCCACTCATGGTGCAAAATATCATACCTGGTCCTTCTAGCAAGGGAAATTTGAATACCATCAAGGGCAGGTGGAGACCATAGGCATGCCTGTATACAGAATTTGTAACCCAGCAGTTCCACAAGCAGATTGGGAATATATACAACATTCTCCATTGTAAGCAATCTGGGAACCTGCATAGAGATTGGTGTAACAGTCCGCCGAGACCTTCTTGGAACATGAACAAGAAAAGTTCTTGTTTCTTTCAGCATAGGATCTTTTTGGATCGATGGGTGAGAGGTTTGAACAACATCATCTTGCTCACGCTCTGGTGAAGGGACTCTTTCAGTAGGCATCTGTTGAGTTGCCATAAACTCATCCAGAGATGAATCTGGATCAGCAGCATGATCATTTTCTTCTTCATAGCTTTCTTGGTTTCAACCTTCTGCTTCTTCCTCAGAATTGAAGCCTTGACTACACGAGTCTTTGTTCTCTTTCCAACAGCTCTTGCCCTTTTAGGAAGAGCATGCTCTTCTGTAGCCGGACGAAGCAATTCATAGGTTTCTGGACTTGCTTCCTCGGCATCAATTGGACTAGTGGCAGTTGCCATGTTGGGATTTGCTTGTTTAACGTCCAGTGGACGAATTGGACCTTCAGATGGTGTCTCCTTTGGATTTACGGATGGAGAGTTTGATGGTTGGCTTGGAATTTGTAGGGGTAGCTTCTCTTGAACTTCAGTATTGGCCCGGACGTACTTAGCATCAGACCGTTTCTTCTTGGACTTAGAAGGGTGCACATAATCTGGATCAACGATTTGCCTGTACATTACAATCCTTGGTGTAATGTTTTGACCCCATCGTTTAGCTCCTTTCACAAGGTTTGGCCTCCACAGTGGTGTGCTAAAAGAAAGAGGAGATTCCTTCTTCAGTTTCACCCGTACCCAATGACTATCATCAACATTACACAACACGGCAATGGGCGAAGGAGTTGAGACTAGTCCTGTCAAGGGAAGATAAGTACAGGATTCCCTTAGGCTTAGGGTGACGAGAATGCACCTGAAAGCAGTTGCAGCGATTAATCCCATGTCAGGAACATGGAACCACTTTGGAGAAAAGGCTGGTTCTTCAGGGCCAAGAGTCAGTGCATTTCGCACCCTCTCCAGATGATCTTCGGACTCTAATGTCCTCAAGTGCAAATATCGTATGACGTCTAGCTCTTCTATCATTCTTCCTCTTATCTCAGGCTACTCATTTTCATTCTTCCCTAGCCACTGGGCAATGCACCTATAACCACATTTGTCGTCATCTTCGACGTTAACAATGTCTTCCACAAAGTCATGAAACAGGGTCAGCATGTGTGGAAGATACTTTCTGATTGTAGGTGAAGGTTGAGCAGTTTCTGGAACAGACTCCAGAGGTACCTTCTGCACGTTTTTGACCAATGAGGCTATTGGCATGTCGTCTTCATCATCTTCAGTTAAAGGTGGGTTTTGTTTTTGCTGTGTGGTGGTGGTTGCTGCTTCATTCTGCTTTACTACGCGTCTTCGTTTGGGCTCCGGTTCGAACGGAGGCTCTATCTCTGTCATCTTTCCAAAATCAGAGATATAGTACCGTTTAGCAGGTGGAGGAGAATCATCACAGACATCCTTCTTGGTATTAGAAGCCCTGGTTCTGGGAGGAGAATGATTCGTCTCATTATCACGCTCTGCGTCTTCATTTTCTCTCTGCTGCTTCCTTTCCCATTCAGTCAGCAGATTTTTTGGAACACCAGAGGTATCAACCTTCAGTCTCATCTTCTTGACATCTCCGAACCTGATGGGGGTAGGGTAGATGTAATCGTGGACGATAAGCTCATTCTACTCCTTTGTCTTGTTAATGAGCTTTTTCTTTCCCATCTTGGCAGTGATGAGAGCTCCGTACGGAAGGTTTGACACTGGACTTTCCAGCGTGTTGATTATGTGGTTGAACATTAAGTAGGGAAGATTAATCTTCTACATGTGCACCATTTGATAAAGAGCACAGTGAGATAGCTTCTTCACTAGGTCACGAGCGCCCTCCTTTGGAATCATTATCTTGCTTAGCACAACATGAGGGAACTTGCTCTCGCCAACAAGGTTGTTGACGTTGGTTCCATGCATCTTGGGATCCTGCTTCCAAATGCAGTCAGAGTTGGGTGCATACATTTCCCATTTTGGCCTGTAGATGACCCCTTCATTCACTTCGACGTCTAGGGCTAAGGCTATGTCTCCTGGAGAGAAATTAGTGACAGTCCTCATGCATCTGGACTTGATGGTGATCGGCCCTTTCTTGACTGCACAGTCAAATAATTCTTTGACTATAGGTTTGATAACGGGGGTTGCAGAGACCTTCATGAAGTTGGTCCAGACTTGAAACAATACGAGGTCCAGTCCTGCTAGCTTTGCGTAGCTGTAAAGGTTGAGGTCGAGATACCTTGGGGAAACAAGTTCTCTCTCTCCCATGTTCATCATTTTCTGCTTCCCGATCAGCGCTTCTTGTTCTCATCGATTAGCAGCAGTGTTTTTGTTCCTCAGATCAATTACGTCCTGTTGAGCAGGAGTCAGTTTTGGTTCAGTAGCAGCTTGTTTCTTGGGGGCCATTGGAGAGTTCTGCAAGTAAGGGTTAGTGAAGGCAAAGAAGCAAGTAGAGAATGGCAGGAGATTCAAAGTGTTGAGAGTAGATTGTGAGTGTGGTGTTTTCTCTTTCTCAAGACGTTTTGTTAAACGTATTCAGAATGCAAAAGGTTTTACTTGTTTAACGTGATGAAATGATTAGTTCTGCAATTGATGTGAGAGAGTGGACATAGCATGCGCATTAAATGAAAATCTTTAAATGTGCAGTCACAGTAGTTGAAAGATTTAATGCGTGTTGAGAACGCTTAGCATATGAAACGATACAGCTGTTTACCAATAACCCAAACGTGGGCGTCGTGGATGTCTGCTCGTGTCCTTTCAGTTATTCCTAGACGTTCTCGCTTGGATGTTGCTTTTTATTGTGAGCCTGAGTAATCACCAGACGGTGACCAATTCTTGATTCAATTTATTTTGGCGGCAAACTTTACTTGAGTTAGGAGTTATCCTCTTGAGGGATCGTCTGGCTCCACACGCTCAATCATTTTACTGCTACCCTGTAGTCTCTCGATATGCATATAACTTTTGTCCTGCAATCATCAACATAGAGTTCTTTTCCATAGAACTTCATTAGTATCTTCTTATCATTCTATTGGATACATGCAGTAGAGTTCTTATGTTCTCTTCTTAACAAATGTATATAAGTTAAAGATACTCCCTGTGAAAATATTTTTCATAAGTTCTGTGCCTTGAAGTGTATATCATAGCTTCATTATCAACTTCTTTCAGATATATGATATTTGACTTGAGGAATGAGTCTTTGAATGCATATGGTTTTCTTTAATCAACAGATGTGGGCTTGAATTTGACAATGTTCTTCTTGAGTTGCGAAGATATCAGGACGGGACTGAAAAAGGTGTTCATCTGACTGATCATTGCATGGTCATTTGTAGGCTTTGACCAGACGGAAACGAGCTTTATTCGTCTGATGCATCCTCTACTCTTTCGCTTTTAGTCAAGGTGACAGTTGATGTTTAACCTTTAAAGTTCTTGTCATTGTGTCAACTGCAGTTGCTGTTAATGAGGGCGCAAATAAATTCCTTTAAGGCAAGAGCATCTCGTAAGCTAAACTTTACTTCTCTTGGAATCCATGATTGATCAGCCTCCGTTGATCATCATTGCAGTGAGGATGTCTCTTTGCTGTGAGATTCTGCAACATTAATTGTTGTAAGCTAAACTTTACTTCTCTTGGTACCCATGTTTCCTTGGGTCTAGATGGTTAGTTTTATATTCATAATATTGAGGATATCATTATCAAAATGTCATAGAGAGAATATAATAACTTTTAAACTGTAAGCAAGTGCGCATGTGTATCTATACATGATACTAATTTTTCCAGATAGTACACTTTGTATTTAAACCAATATATCCTTATCATGTGAGGGTATGCACATATTTGGTCTGACAGTAAAGACTTAATTCTCATGCGATTTGCTTCCTTGAGATAGTATGTGTTTAAACCAATTTTAATTTATCTCAGTTGTATGAATGAGGAACACTTAGATATAGTCTGTAGTCTATTATTTCATACCTTATTTGTTCATTTATACTTTTTATGGCATGATAGGGAAGAAAGTAATGAATACAGATAATCACATATTTGCAGTGCTGTCACACGGTGTGTCATCTATCTTCAGTCTTCAGATGTGATTGTTTTAATGTGAGCTTGTCATGAAGTAAGATGAGTTTTCTTTTCCATTTCATATATTTGCTAGAAGATTCAGCACTGGTAAGACCAGATATGAGCTAGGTTGGAAAACCAAGGTTTTCACTAGCTTGCTCTTCTTGGATGAATATGGAATCTTCTGCAATCCTTCAAATTATGTGTGAACAGCTTTCCCTTGACCTGCTAAACTCCTTTCTTCAGCATGTTTCTTGAAGATGTACTTCCTACAATGTTCTTTGGATCATGGTTGCTTTTGCTTGAGGAAGACACCTGTTGTTCATAGATCTTTTCGCTCTACATCTGCGAAGATGTTAGTGATTTCCAGAGCGGTTAGGCTCTGATACCAATTGATAGTGCAAGAAACAAACAAGAAAGGGGGGTTTTGAATTGTGTGAGTCATTTTTGAAAACTTCTTTCATAATATTCATTAATTATTGGTTTTCAAAGAGAGTTATAGATTATGCAAGTATGCACATATGCAGTGGAAAATTAACATAACATGAAAAGTAAAGCACACATGATTTTTATCCTGGTTCACCCCCATAATCGAAAGGGCTATATCCAGTCCTTGGCTTCACCAAGATTTTTCACTACTCAATCAAATAGTACAAGTATTATCAGGGACTTCTCCCAGTAGTAGAAGGACTTCTCCTATCCAGTATTGTACATGATTTCCCCTAGTATTGTCAGGAATTCTCCTTTCAAGTATTCTCCATGACTTCTCCTCATTAGTATTCTACAGGACTACTCCTGATAACCTTTACACATTGGGTTTGGTTTTCTACAAGGATTCTCTTCAATAAGAGTGGGTAGAAGAACTGAAGCTCGAGTTACATAGAGGATAGACATTTAGATTCTCTGTCTGTGTTCTCTGTGACTTAAGGATGAGAGTGACACTCTATGAATTGTTCACACAAATGGACGACACAACTCAGGTAGATTTGGCTTTAAGCTTTCTGAGTTTGAACCAATGGAAGCTTGGTTCTCTGGGCAAACTTGGTTGAGATTTGGAATGGATTGAATTCAAGTCGCTGAGTTGTTCTAGAAGCTGAATTCTCTATTTATATCTTTAGTTGAAAATCTTTATACTTCTTTGATAGAAGGAGAGAAAAAAGATCTGTTAGTGCTTCTACTTCCTTGTGAGTAACGACTAATTCTGCATTTCTAGAGAAGCTTTGAAATGCGATCTGCCAAGCATTAATTGCTTGGGTTGACATCGTCTGGCTCTTCAAAGCGTTTCCCCTTGAGCTACAATTTCTGCATTTAATGCTCATGCATTCCAGCTAAGGGTTTTTGTTTGAACATTATATCCCAGTGCATGCCAGCTAATAGTCATTAAATGCTCTGAACAGATATTTGAATTTCAAACGTTGAATGAGTACGATGCTCAAAATTTTACGCCGTTGATTCCGCGAAGTCAGCTTGGTTTGAGGAAAAGCCGAAAAGTAGAGGGACCAAGGAATAATATATTAATTATGTCCCTTTCTTCTTTCTGCCATCAACAGTACTTCATTTAATGTGCAGACGAGGTAGATGACTCTTGATCCAAGAAGCATTTATTCTGAATGAACTCTTTAGAGCTTGGTTGAATAATTTCTTTAATGCTTCTATTGAACTGATATCCTCGTAACACACACTTTCTGGCATTCATGAATTTTGAGCACTTTGATGCTTTGGGCAGACGAAGTCTTCACTATGATTTGGCAGACGCAGTCTTCATAGAATCTTCAGAATTTCGTCACTTAGTGAGTTGCATATGCAGACAGACTTTCTCAATTCAAACTTTGAAGGTCAGAATATTCTTGGCTTGTAGATGACTGAACGTTTCCTTCTTTTATGCTTCCACTGAAGTTCTCCATTTGAATGAGTTGATTCACAAGTGCTTTGTATGGTGCTAGAGAAGCTTCAAAGCTGAGAATATTTCTTCATGATTTGTTGTCATGCTAATTCAGATTTTGGTAAAAACAGTCTTCCTGTTGATCACTGTTTATTCAAGCGCCGGCCTGTTTCAACTCTATCAGGCAAGTTTTGGGCTTCGAGAGAGCGTGGCTGATTGAGTGCTTATCAAAAGACGTTTTCCTATTTGTAGGCAATGTTTGATCTTCAGTACGTCACCATACTGTCTCCAGATGGTTGCTTTCTTTGTATATCATGACAGTTTTTCCTTGAAGGTGTATACAGTCATGACCGGACGATTTCCTCTTGCACGACTGTGTCTCTTGAAAATGCTTTGAGATTCATTGAGTTCTTCAAGTAGATAGATATTCCTGTATATGAGAAATTTCAACGTGTTAGGAATTCTATCTCTGGTGATATTAAACCTTAACAAAATTGTTAATTATCAAAATATAATGATTTATTTTAATCATTTGAATCTAGCAGTTCTCTTGAATAAGAATGAGTAGAAGAAATGAAGCTTGGGTTACAGAGAGGATAGACATTTAGGTTCTCTGTTTGTGTTCTGTGTGACTTAAGGATGAGAGTGACACTCTATGAGTTCTTCACACAAGTGGACGACATAAATCAGGTAAATTTTGGCTTGAAGCTTCTGAGTTTGAACCAATGGAAAGTTGGTTCTCTGGGAAAACTTGATTGAGATATGCAATGGATTGAATTCAAGTCGTCGGACTGTTTCAACTTTATCAAGTGAGATTTGGCTTTGAGAGAGCATATCTGATTTAGTGCCTATCAAAAGATGTTTGCTATTTACAGGCAATGCATGGTCTTCCGTGGGTCACCAGACTATCTCCATATGGTTGCTTTCTTTGTATATCTTGACAGCTTTTCCTTACAGTATATGCAGTTATTCTTCAGTGATGATCGGACGATTTCCTCTTGCCTGACTATTTCTGTTGATAACACCTTGGGATTCATTCAGTGCTTCAAGTAGATAGATTTTCCTGGATATGAGAAATTTCAACGTGTTAGGAATTCTATCTCTAATTGATATTAAACCTTAACGAAATTGTTAATTATCAAAACATAATGGTTCATTTAATCGTTTGAATCTAACAATCTCCCACTTTTTGATAATGACAATTTCTTTGGAGAAAAAGGTTTAATATATATATATAAAAATATGTTTCTTGGATTAAGCACTCCATTATTTTTAGATGAAAATAGTTTTTCTTTAAAATATTTTTATTATGTAGAAAAACATGAACGATCTTTAACAGAGTTTATATACAAATGTGTTTTTGTTTATTAACATTGTTCTTGAAAAACAAAGAGCTTTTTGGTTTGTTATCCTAGGGAGGACGGAGACATTTTTAATCATTTCTTAAAACAGATAACCTATCCTTTGCTCCCCCTAAATCTTATATTCCTACATAGTTCAGTTTTTCAATATTTTCCTTCTAGTGTGTAAATCAAGTCTCGTCCTTGGACTCGACTGAGGTTTTGATGAAGACAAACACATCGCAAAAAGAAGAAAGACTTCAGAAGAGAAAAGAAAGACTTTAACAAGACTTCAAGAAAGAAACGAACAAAAAGAAGAAAGACTTCAAGAAGACTTCAAGAAGACTTAAGAGAAGAAAGACTTCAAGAACCAGGCTCAAAACGTCAAGATAAAAAATATGAAGGTTCTAGTGTTAAGTAAGTCTTGTCAACTTAGTGTGATATGCTTTATTAAGGTTGAATTGCATTAGAAGGCTCATGAAAGATCAACTAGTTGAGTACGATATGTTCTCACAAGTTAAACCTGGTAGGAACACTCAATTAGGGTTTAAAATGGATAAAACTGAGTTCTGGACTGTCTGTAATCGATTACAGATTTGTGTAATCGATTACAGGATGTGTGTAATCGATTACCATAAGTGTGTAATCGATTACCAAGTTTGAAATTCAAATTCAAACTTCAACGGCATGGTGTAATCGATTACACCAACTGTGGTAATCGATTACCAGGTCGACAAATGTGTTATTTCATGAACCATTGTGTCTCAAACCCGTTGGGAAAGGTTGTGTTGGTTCATGGACGACCTCTAGTGCCTATATAAAGTCCTTAGACACTCAGAAACATGAATGACTTGGTCCATAACTTTCATATTCATTAAAGTCATTATTCTGAGTTTCGGTTCTCTCATTTTTCATAAGAACACTCATGATGTTCAACATTTGAGAAACTCAGAATGGAAGAGCCTTCATTGTAATAGCCTGGAGCATACAAACTAAGATCAATCCTTCTTGTCTAAAGGATTGAATCATGCATAGAAAAGGCATCTTCTTCTTCTTCTATTTGAATCATGTTGATTCTTTCACCGTAGTTTTCAGCGGTTGTAAAAAGGCCCTTTGAATCAAGTTTGATTCAAAGTCCACCGTGGTAATGCGGTGTCATCAGAAAGTGGTTTGCTTTCTGAGGCATGATGGGTCCTCTTAGGGTCCTTGGCACAAGTATTGCTAAGAAGACTTGATCAATTAGAAGTGGGTTGCTTCAGGAAGATTGATAAGATATCTTAGGGTCCTTGGTGCAAGCATTCGTTAAGAGTACTCGATCATGGGAAATCTTCACTGTGGAATTCAGTGGAGTGGTTCTTCAAAAGTGGTAATCTTTTTGAGGGATCCTAACTTCACCGTGGTATTCGGTGAAGGGTTGTTGATTGAAGGTGTTTTAGCCTTCAAGGTCTGAGGGTGGTTTGCCTTCAGGAACTGAAAGCGGTTTGCTTTCAGGGGCTGTTGAAAGTGGTTTACTTTCACAGGATATTGGTAGAAATTCTTGGGGTCCTTGGGTTAGGAACTTGTAAGTGATTTTTATCAATAGTGGAAAAATCCTCAAGGGGTTTCTTTGAGGGACTAGACATAGCCTTCGGTGGATTGAAGGTGAACCAGGATAAAACTCTATGTGTCATTTCCTTCTCCTTCATATTTTACTTTCAAGCAATTACAATATTCCGCTGCAACAACGCTCGTACGTTACAACTCTAATTGCGCTGAAAGTCGTTTGGTACTATTACGCGAAAATCGGGGCAACTCTGATTCACCCCCCCTCTCAGGTTGCTATCTGTACTAACATATTGAGCTCCCCCTGAACTAATTCTATAGTTTTAACCTATCCATTTAGGTTTAATCCTTTATTTTCTTCCCTTTTTCCTTATTTCTCCTATTGCTTCTCCCTTTATCCCTTTCCCTATTACTTATTAGCCTTTTTCTCTAT
The DNA here is from genome assembly GCA_030819835.1 of Acmispon strigosus. NCBI lineage: Eukaryota > Viridiplantae > Streptophyta > Magnoliopsida > Fabales > Fabaceae > Acmispon > Acmispon strigosus. The sequence continues at coordinate 17,218,566 of JAUAMA010000001.1, forward strand.
CTATTACTTTTCCCCCTTTGGCATTATCAAAAATAAAGCTACGATATATAGAGCAGTATATACCTAGATAAAGAGTGAACTAATGCTGAAGCAGAGATGTATATATAAAAATTGTTGTAAGAAAGAAATAAAATAGTTCGAATTAAAAGACTAAAGGATTAGGGATTAGATGTCTATTTCTTCTTCAGCCGTTCAAAGAAACTATTCATCATGGCCTGCATTAAGTCGAACTTGGCATCCATCTTTTCATTAATGGCTTGTTCTGCAGCTTCAGTTCGATTTATCACTTCTTCCCTCAGCTCCTGAGTTTCCTTAGCATGAGTTGTTCGTACTTCCTGAAGTGTTGCTTTCAGTAGAGCCAACTCAGCCTTGGCATCAAAGTGATCTTCAGCAGACGGATTAGCATTAGCATGCTCTTGTTCCTGAATTTCCGCATCTTCATGAGGATTATCCTTTGGTGGAACTACTGATATAGGTTGAGCATCGGTGATCACATCACTCAAGGCATCTTCAGGAATGTCAGTTGAAGCGGGCTCGTGAGGTGAGTGTGGGGATGCATCATCATTTATATCCTCAGAGTCAGAAGATGTCACAAACATGTCTCTGGGTATAGTGACTACTTGAGGTAGAGAAATGGTTGGTGTATATGATGGTGAATTTTGTGAGGGTGCAGGAGCAGTTGGCCAAGGTTGAAGTTGTGGTTTTGTAGCAAGTAGAATAAGCGACCATGATCCATGTTGAATCACGACGTTTTTAACGCCACGAATCAAGTTGAGTTGAATGGTGCTTATATGAACATGTCTGATCACAAATAGTTCCCACTCATGATGAAAGATATCATACCTGGTCCTCCTCGCAAATGAAATATGAATACCATCAAGGGAAGGTGGAGACCATAGGCGTGCCTGAATACAGAAGTTGTAACCCAGCAGTTCCACAAGTAGATTGGGAATATATACAGCATTCTCTGTTGTAAGCATTCTAGGAACCTGCATAGAGATTGGTGTAATGGTCTACCGAGGCCTTTTTGGAACATGAACGAGAAAGGTTCTGATTTCTTTCTGCACAGGTTCCTTTAGGATGGATGGGTGAGAAGCTTGAGCGACATCGTCTTGTTCATGCTCTAGTCAAGAAGCCCTTGCAGTAGGTATTTGTTGATTGGCCAGAAACTCATCCAAAGATGAATCTGGATCAGTTGCATGATCATCTTCATTTACATTATTTTCCATTGCTTCAACCCTCTGCTTCTTCCTCGGGTTTGAGGCCTTAGATGCTCGAGTTTTGGTTCTTTTTCTAGCACCTCTTACCTTCTTAGGAAGAGCATGTTCTTTCGGCAGCCGGACGAACCCATTCATAAGTTTCTGGGCTTGCTGCATCAGCATTTATTGGACTAGTGGCAGTTGCCTTGTTGGGACTTGCTTGTTTAACCTCCAATGGATGAGTTTCAACTTCAGACAGTATATCCTGAGGAGTAGGATTTTCAGATGGTGAATTTGGTGGTTTATTTGGACTTTGCAGGGGCTGCATCTCTTGAACTGTAGCACTGGCCCGGACGGACTCAGTGTCAGATCATTTCTTCTTGGACTTAGATGGACGCACATAATCAGGATCAATGATTTGTCTGTACATCATTATCCTTGGTGTGATGTTCTGACCCCATTGCTTAGCTCCTTTCACAAAGTTTGGCCTCCACAGTAGTGTGCCAAAAGGAAGAGGGGATTGCTTCTTCAGTTTCACCCGTATCCAGTGACTATCATCAACATTCCATAAGACGGCGATGGGTGAAGGAGTAGAGACTGGGCCTATCAAGGGCAGGTAAGTGCAGGATCCCTTTAGGCTGAGAGTGACAAGAATGAACCTGAATGCAGTTGCAGCGATTAATCCCATATCAGGAACATGGAACCACTTTGGAGAAAAAGCTGGTTCTTCAGGAGCAAGAATCAGTGCATTTCGCACTCTCTCCAGATGATCTTTAGACTCTAATATCCTCAAGTGCAGAGACCGTCTGACGTCGAGCTCTTCTATCATTCTTCTTCTAATCACTGGCCACTCATTTTTGTTTTTCCCGAGCCACTGGGTAATGTTAGAACAGATAGCAACCTGAGAGGGGGGGGTGAATCAGTGTTGCCCCAATTTTTGCCTTATTGAAATTGTTACTTTCAAGTCTATGATGATCGCAAAATGATCGTTATGATTGCAGCGGATATGAACGATACTTGAAAGTAAATATGAAGGATAAAGAGAATCACACACAAGATTTTATCCTGGTTCACCTTCAATCCACCGAAGGCTACGTCCAGTCCCTCAAGAAAACCCCTTGAGGATTTTTCCACTATTGATAAAAATCTCTTACAAGTTCCTAACCCAAGGACCCCAAGAATTTCTACCAATATCCTGTGAAAGCAAACCACTTTCAACAGCCCCTGAAAGCAAACTGCTTTCAGTTCCTGAAGGAAAACCACCCTCAGACCTTGAAGACAAACTTGTCTTCAATCAAAACCCTGAAAGTAAACCACTTTCAGTGACAACAACCTTTCACCGAATACCACGGTGAAAAACTCAATCTTACAGAAAGAGATGAAGAAGATATTACAATTGGCTGTATCAATCCTTTAACACACAATTGGATTGATCATGAGAAATTATGCTTTAAGGCTTTTAAGCATAATAAAATTCTGAGTTCTTCAAGATATGAACAACTAAAGTGTTCTTATTAACATGAAGATCATGAACTCAGAATTTAGGCTCCAAAAGATTTAAGTTCTAAAAGATGAACTAATTTTGACAAAGTTTTGGCCTAATGTTGTTTTCTCATGTGTAATGTGTTGTCTCTTGTTGTGTTTTGTTTTCTGGACTCAAATGGTCTTTATATAGGCAAGGGAAACGTCCTTGAACCATCACAACCCTTTTCAAAAGGTTTGGGACACAATGGTTCATGAAAAGATGCACTTTTTCGTTCTGGTAATCGATTACCATACTTAGTGTAATCGATTACACAAGTGACCGTTTCAGTTTGAATTTGAATTTCAAACATGTAATCGATTACAAGACATGAGTAATCGATTACTTGCCTAGGTGTAATTGATTACCATAATGGCGTAATCGATTACACAGAAGCCCATTTTCCAGAAACTTGATCTTTGAGACTGGCTTAAGGTTTTCTACTTCTTTTAAGTTATGAAAATACTTAGCTTGATTAGATTAGGTGTTTTAAGAGCCTTTATTCTTTAATAAACCTTTGGAAGCATAACTCACCTAATAGTAAGACTTCTAGACTATTGATGGACTTGTAGTGATTGATTCTTTGAAGTCTTCTTTTCTTCTTTTTGTTGATGAGTTTGTCGTCATCAAAACCACAGCCAGGGTCAGGAGCAAGACCTTCTTCACAATCTCCCTCTTTTTGATGATGGCAAACACATTCTTGTTACTTGAAGATCATATATGCATTCTTGATGCCTAACTCCCCCTATTTGATGGAATCTAGTATTTCTGATATTTCTCCCCCTTTCTAATGTACTTGTTGAATTCCTGCATATGATCTTTAAGAGCACAGAACCTTTCTCCCCCTTTTGACTTCATCAAAAAGAAGAAAAGGCCAAAAAGTACAGGCATACACATATCCATACAAGTATATTGCAACAAAAAGCATGGGGGTAGGGGTAAATGTGTAAAACGTGAACAGAACAGAAGCATCCAAACATAGCAAGTCAATCAAAGAAAGAAAACAAAAAGTATCCAACAGTGCAGAAAGTAGTCATAATCTAGACTATTATAAACCAAGTAAAGTAAATAGTCAATGAAAGAAATAAACAAGTCTAGAGGTGAAATTCATCAGAGGAATCAAAGGAATCATGGGGAGAGGGAGCCATGCGATCAACACGAAGACTGAGACGATCCATATAAGCACGGAGAGTAGTGTACATGGATTCAACCCGACCTTCCATGTGATCGAACCGCTGATCAAAGTGAGTCCTCATATCGGCCAGATGAGAGAGAATGAGTTGAGTGGAGGCATCACCAAGCATAGAGGATGAAGGTCCTTCCTCAGAAGATGGTGGATAGAAAGCAGCAGGGGCAGGAGCCTGGGTGGTATCAGGACCTAAATCTGATTTGTGACGGAAAGTGTCATCAACATCCCTGAAAATCCCCATCTTGTTCAGAATTTCCATATCAATCCTCTGAGCTTTAGTATCCATGACCTAAGCATACTCTCCATGTGTAGAAATTCCAAAATTCTTCAAAATGAGAGTAATAATAGGAGCATAAGGAAGAGGACCAGATCGATCCTTGTGTATCAACATGTGTATCATAACCAAATAAGCCCAATTAATGAGTTCATTATGCTTCAACCCATAAATAACTTGTAATTCTAAATCACTAATCTGGGCATGGTTAGAGGATTGAGGAAGAAGAACATAACTTATCAGGTAATGAAGCAGACGATCCTCTACCGTGAGATATCCAACAGCAAGGATATCCCTAGAGCGGTTGGCTTCCGCTCGCTGCTTCTTCAATTGTATCTCTTCCTCAGAAAATCGGCATAGAGATAAATAAAAAGATTTCTTATCATAATCAGCCCATGGACATGCATTCTCTTGACTCAGTCGTTCTCCAACATAGGGAATTTTTAGAAGAATTCCCAATTGCTCTTGAGTCAACGAAATATCAATTCCCTTGACTGATGAGCAAATTTTCCCACCTCTCTTCACCAAATTACAGTAAAACACTTTAACCAATTCTGGATAGTACGTACCCGTCAAGCCAACAAATTCATCGAGTCCTTGGAAGTCAAGAAGAGAAGGGAAGAGAAATCCAGCATTGATGAATGAGTTTATGTCAGCATACTTGGGAGGAAGAATGGGTCGTTCCAAGAAGAAAGCCAAGAACCGTTCCTTTTGCTCCTCTGTGACAAGAAGCCGTGAAAGATCAAGAGTGTTCATGGAAAGGTTCTTCGAACGGTGTCTGCGTGAAGAGGAGGCCATTTTTCGGACTTGAAAATTTAGGGTTTGAGAAAGGGGTTTTTGAGTGAAGTCCGAATTGAACAATTCGAAGGGATGGAGAGGATAAAACCGAGCAAAACCCACTAATTTGTTCTGAGTTTGAGAAAGAAACGAGAGAGAATGATGGGAATAACCAGTTCAGCGACGAGGGAGGGAGAAAGAGGAAGAGCAGTGTAATCGATTAAGAGTTCTGACCTAAAGAACTTATACTATCGATTTGGTAATCGATTACAGTCAGTTGTGTAATCGATTACTGCTTTTCGAATTTTGAATAAAATTCAAAATAGCAATAGTAATCGATTACAGCAGTTGATGTAATCGATTACCTGCAGTCCAAAATTTGAAATTTCCAAATATCAACTATGTAATCGATTATAGCAGGTAAAGCAATCGATTACTCAGAGGAATTCAATAAACAACAGGACTAAAAACAAGGGTAATCAATTAATATGCCTAAGATAATTGATTTTATGAACATTTTTATAAGTTCTATCATATGTAACACATGTTCATATAAATATTCCAGCACAAAATTAATTATAATAAGCAAGCATGTAAGAAACATTTAATCAATTATAAAGAGGCTTATGTTAGGGCATTTCTAGTGGTATCATAAGTCATAAGTCTTAAGCCTAATAAAGAATATAACTATAAGACATGAATATATGAGTGTATATGTTCATCCAGAATCTAACTAGGCAATTTTCAAACTAGTGCAGGCATATACCTAGAAAAGTATTTTCCTAATTTTATTATTGTTTCCATGGTTTTTCCTATGATCTTCTAGACACTGGGCTTAGGAGCAAGTTCCCAAACTTGATTCCTTTCAAATTGGTTTAGTTCTTCTTGCATTGCTACAAACCAATATTCATCTTCTAGAGCATCATTTACTTTTGATGGTTCTATCTGAGAGACGAAGGCCATATTTAAAATTGAATCATTTAAGCGTAGCCTTGTAGAAACGCCTCTAGAAATATCACCAATAATATTATCAACTGGGTGATCCCTATGGGTTCTCCATTCCTTTGGAAGTTGATAAGTATTACTTTCAATGTGCTCTTCTTGTATTGGATTCTGATCTCCATCCTTTTGAGAATCTTCACTTATAATGATATCATCTTCTTCATTATCTGGAAGATTGACTTTATCTTCTATTGAAGATTTAGATTCATCAAAAGAAACATGTATGGATTCTTCTACGGATAGAGTTTTCTTGTTAAAGACTCTATATGCTTTGCTTGTTAAAGAATACCCAAGGAATATACCTTCATCAGATTTTTCATCAAACTTTCCAAGGTTTTCCTTTCCATTATTCAAGACAAAGCATTTTGATCCAAAAGCATGTAGATGAGAGATGTTTGGTTTCCTTCCTTTGTAGAGTTCATAGGGAGTTTTCTTAAGGATAGGTCTAATAAGAACTCTATTGGAAACATAGCAAGCAGTACTTACAGCATCAGCCCAGAAATATTTAGGGAGACTTGATTCACTCAGCATGGTTCTTGCTAATTCTTCAAGTAATCTATTCTTCCTTTCTACTACACCATTTTGTTGTGGTGTTCTCGGAGTAGAGAAATTATGTGATATTCCATTTTCATCACATAGTTCTTGGAATTGTTGATTCTGAAATTCTCCACCATGATCACTTCTCATAGAAGAGATCTTTAAAGACTTCTCATTTTGAACAAGCCTTGCAAATCTTTTGAATGCATTGAAGGCTTCATTCTTATGAGGAAGAAATAAAGTCCATGTAAATCTAGAGAAATCATCAACAATAACAAGTGCATAGAAATTACCTCCGAGGCTTTTAGTTCTAGATGGTCCGAACAAATCCATATGTAACAATTGAAGGGGTCTTGAGGTCGAAACTATGTTCTTTGGTTTGAAGGATGTTCTGGTTTGCTTCCCTTTTTGACATGCATCACAAAGCTTGTCTTTCTCGAATTTTATCTTTGGAAGCCCAACAACTAGATCATGCTTGACTAGTTTGTTTAAATGATCTATGTGAATATGAGCAAGTCTTCTATGCCATAGCCATGAATCACTATTATTCTTGGCCAAAAGGCATCTCACATTTTGTGGAATTTCTTCGAAGGAGATCATGAAGACTTTATTTACTTTATACCCAGAAAACTTAATTTCTTTAGTTTTCACATCTTTCACAACACATATATCATTAATAAAACCAACTTTCAAACCTTTATCACATAGTTGACTAATACTCAGAAGATTATGCATCAAACCATCAACGTAAAGAACTTTATCGATGACTGTTTGAGGGGGTGTGCCTATTCTTCCAATACCGAGTATCTTTCCCTTTTGATTGTTACCATATGTGACGAAACCTTTTTCCCTAGGTATAAGAAAAGAAAACTTGGTTTTGTCTCCTGTCATGTGTGATGAGCAGCCACTATCAAGATACCATAAATCCTTTGCTGCTTTCATACACACCTACATGACAAAGTTCAGACATGGGTATTAGGAACCCAACAAGTTTTGGGTCCTTCTAAGTTAACATCCTTTCTAACCCAAATGTATTCCCTATTTGGTACTCCTACATGTTTGTAGTAACATCTACTCGGGATATGTCCTACTTTGTTACAATACGTACAAGAGTAATGATTGTAACTAGAGGTTTGTCTAGGAGAGGAATGGATCTTCTTAGGATGTCTATTTTGAGTATTTTTCCTATTGTATGGATTTCTAACAGGATTAATCTTTTTGTTACTAGAAGATTCTACTATATGGTTTGGTTTTACAAACACAGTTTTCTTGACTTCCTTAGTCTTTGGGTGAGAAGTATATCCTAGACCTGATTTGTTCTTTGAATATCTTTGAACACTTAGGATATCATCTAATTTCTGTTTTCCTTTATTGAAGTTATTTACTCTTTGTTGAAGATTATCTATCTTTTCTTCTAAAGAACTACACTTAGTACATTTTTGTGTAATATCTAGTTTAGATTTCACTATGTCTAATTCCTCTTGTAAAGTTCTACAAGAGCTTTCTAAGGATGAAATCAAATCATTTTGCTTGGTACTAATCTTGGAAAATTCTTGACATAATTTAAACATATTCTCCATAGCAAACTTTAAATCATAAGAAGACATAGAATTATCACTAACCTGGGAATCTTCAACATCTGAGTCATGTGAAGCCATCAAGGCAACTTGTGCTTCTTCTTTGTCAGAATCTGATGATGAACTTACTTCATTATCATCCCAAGCCAAATATGCTCTTCGAGTAGGTTGATCCTTTTTCTCGAATTTCTCTCTTAGACCATGTTTCTTCTTCTGAAGATTTGGACAATCTGACTTGAAATGTCCCGGTTTGCCACACTCGAAACATGTAATCTTTTGAGATGAAGAAGACTCATTGTTCCTTTGGAAGGCTTTATTGTTGTTAAATTTAACATTTTTCCTTTTAAGAAAATTTCCAAAGTTCTTTACTAGAAGATTCAAATTTCCATTGTCTTCTTCTTCAGAGTCTGCATCATAATCTTCTTTGATGCTTTCTTTTACCTTTAGGGAAATTGATCGATACTTCTTCTCATGTTGTTCATGTTCTTCTAAACGATTCAATTCCAACTCATGTTCTTGGAGTTTTCCGAAGAGAGTTGCGAGAGTCATATTTGATAAACTCTTCTTCTCAGAGATGGCTGTAACTTTTGGTTGCCATACTCTTGTAAGTGATCTTAGAACTTTCATGTTCAAGTCACTGTTTGAAAATTGTTTTCCAAGAGCAATCAAATGAGTGAATCATTTTTGCATATCTAATACCTTTTCTCCTGGAAGCCTTCTGAACATTTCATACTCCTGAGATAAAGTATTGATCTTTGATCTATTGACTTCATCTGTTCCTTCGTGAGTCACCATCAAAGTATCCCATATTTCTTTTGATGAAGTGCACGTTGATACTCTGTAAAATTCGTCCATGCCAAGAGCAGATGTAAGGATGTTCATTCCTTTGAGATCATGTTGAACCTTCTTCTTTTCTTCTTCACACCAAGTATTTTCTGATTTTGGTTGTGAAGTTCCTTCTCCATCTGTTGTTACAGGCACAAAGGGACCTTCTTCAATGGCTTTCCATATTCCTGCGTCTAATGACTTTATGAATATCTTCATCTTGATTTTCCAGAAGTCATAATGTTCTCCATTGAAGAATGGTGGCCTGTTTATGTTGAATCCTTCATTTGTTCCATGATTGGAAGAGGATGTCATCTTTTCCCGGATCTTAGGAATAACTTACCTAAACTTCCGCTTTGATACCAATTGTTAGAACAGATAGCAACCTGAGAGGGGGGGGTGAATCAGTGTTGCCCCAATTTTCGCCTTATTGAAATTGTTACTTTCAAGTCTATGATGATCGCAAAATGATCGTTATGATTGCAGCGGATATGAACGATACTTGAAAGTAAATATGAAGGATAAAGAGAATCACACACAAGATTTTATCATGGTTCACCTTCAATCCACCGAAGGCTACGTCCAGTCCCTCAAGAAAACCCCTTGAGGATTTTTCCACTATTGATAAAAATCTCTTACAAGTTCCTAACCCAAGGACCCCAAGAATTTCTACCAATATCCTGTGAAAGCAAACCACTTTCAACAGCCCCTAAAAGCAAACCGCTTTCAGTTCCTGAAGGCAAACCACCCTCAGACCTGGAAGACAAACTTGTCTTCAATCGAAACCCTGAAAGTAAACCACTTTCAATGACAACAACCTTTCACCGAATACCACGGTGAAAAACTCAATCTTACAGAAAGAGATGAAGAAGATATTACAATTGGCTGTATCAATCCTTTAACACACAATTGGATTGATCATGAGAAATTATGCTTTAAGGCTTTTAAGCATAATACAATTATGAGTTCTTCAAGATATGAACAACTAAAGTGTTCTTATTAACATGAAGATCATGAACTCAGAATTTAGGCTCCAAAAGATTTAAGTTCTAAAAGATGAACTAATTTTGACAAAGTTTTGGCCTAATGTTGTTTTCTCATGTGTAATGTGTTGTCTCTTGTTGTGTTTTGTTTTCTGGACTCAAATGGTCTTTATATAGGCAAGGGAAACGTCCTTGAACCATCACAACCCTTTTCAAAAGGTTTGGGACACAATGGTTCATGAAAAGATGCACTTTTTCGTTTTGGTAATCGATTACCATACTTAGTGTAATCGATTACACAAGTGACCGTTTCAGTTTGAATTTGAATTTCAAACGTGTAATCGATTACAAGACATGAGTAATCGATTACTTGCCTAGGTGTAATCGATTACCATAATGGCGTAATCGATTACACAGAAGCCCATTTTCCAGAAACTTGATCTTTGAGACTGGCTTAAGGTTTTCTACTTCTTTTAAGTTATGAAAACACTTAGCTTGATTAGATTAGGTGTTTTAAGAGCCTTTATGGTTTAATAAACCTTTGGAAGCATAACTCACCTAATACTAAGACTTCTAGACTATTGATGGACTTGTAGTGATTGATTCTTTGAAGTCTTCTTTTCTTCTTTTTGTTGATGAGTTTGTCTTCATCAAAACCACAGCCAGGGTCAGGAGCAAGACCTTCTTCACAGGTAATACACCTATAACCACAATTGCCATCATCTTCAACGTCAACAATGTCTTCCACAAAATCATGAAACAGGGTTGGCACGTGTGGAAGATACTTTGTGATTGTGGGTGAAGGTTGAGCAGTTTCTGGAATAGACTCCAGAGGGACCTTCTTGCTGAGTAGTGGTGGTTGCTGCTTCATGCTTCTTCACTAAGTGGTGGTGGTTGCTGCTTCATGCTTCTTCACTAAGCGTCTTCGTTTGGGCTCTGGTTCGGATGGAGGCTCTATTTCTACCCACTTCCAGGAGTCAGAGACATAGTGAGGCTTTACAGGTGAGGAAGAGTCATCAATAACATTCTTCTTTTTTTTAGAAGCTCTGGTTCTTGGAGGGGAACGATTGGCCTCATTATCATGCTCTGCATCTTCATTCTCTCTCTGCTGCTTCCTTTCCCATTCAGTCAGCAGATTCTTTGGGACTGCAGAGGTGGCAACCTTCAGCCTCATGTTCTTAACATCACCGAACCTGATGGTGGTAGGGTAGATGTTATCATGGACAGTGAACTCATTTTTCTCCTTTGTCTCGTTGATGAGATCTTTCTTTCCCATCATAACAGTGACGAGAGCTCCATACGGAAGGTTTGATACTCGGATTTCGAGCGTGTTGATTATATGATGGAAGATCAGGTAAGGAAGATTGATCTTCTGCATGTGCTTCTTCTGATAAAGAGCCTAGTGAGAAAGCTTATTTACCAGATCACGGGCACCCTCCTTCAGAATCACTATTTTGCTCAGTACGGCATGAGGAAATTTTCACTCGTCAACCAGGTTGTTGACATTGGTTCCATGGATCCTGGGATCGTGCTTCCAAATGCAGTCAGGGTTGATTGCAGACACTTCGCATTTTGGCCTGTAGATAACTCCTTCGTTTAATTCGACATCTAGGGCCACAACAATGTCTCCTGGACAGACATTAGTGACGGTTCTCATGCACCTGGACTGGATGGTTACAGACCCCTTCTTAACAGCACAGTCAAAGAATTCTTTGACTACAGGTTTGATAACTGGGGTAGCAGAAATCTTCATGAAGTTGGTCCAGTCTTGAAACAGCATGAAGTCCAGCCCTGCCAACTTTACGTAGCTGTAGAGGTTGAGATCGAGATATCTTGGTGAGAAAAGCTCTCTCTCCCCCATATTCATCATTTTTTTCTTTCCAATTAACGCTTCTTGTTCTCTTCTGTTTGCAGCGATGTTCTTGTTCCTCTGATTAATCACTTCCTGTTGAGTAGGAGTCAGTTCTGGTTCAGTAGCAACTTGCTTCTTGGGGGCCATTGGAGGATTCTGCAAGGAAAGGTTAGTGAAGGCAAGGGAGCAAGCAGAGAATAGCAATAGATTCAGAGTGTTGCAAGTAGATTGTGAGTGTGGTGTTCTCTCTTTCTCAAGTCCTTTTGTTAAATGTATTCAGAATGCAAAAGGTTTTACTTGATTTACGTAACGAAATGATTAGTTCTGCAATTGATGTGAGAGAGTAGACATAGCACGCGCATTAAATGAAAATCTTTAACTGTGCTGTCATAGAAGTTGGAAGATTTAATGCATTTTGAGAACGCTTAGTATATGAAACGATACAGCTGTTTACCAATAACCCAAACGTGGGCGTCGTGGATGTCAGATCGTTTCCTTTCAGTTATTCTCAGACGTTCTCACTTAGAGGTTGCTTTTACTTGTGAGCCTGAGTAATCATCAGACAGTGACCAATTCTTGGTTCAATTTATTTTGGCGGCAAACTTTATCTGAGTCAGACGTTGTCCTCTTGAATGATTGTCTGGCTCCACACGCTTAATCATTTTACTGCTACCCTCCATTCTTTCAATATGCATATGTGTCTTTGATCGTGCAAACATCAACATAGAGTTCTTTGCCATAGAACTTCATTAGTATCTTCTTATCATACTATTTGCTACATGCAGTAGGGTTCGTATGTTCTCTTCTTGACAAATGTAAATAAGTTAAAAATACTCCCTGTGAAAACATTTCTCATAAGTTCTGTGCCTTGCAGTGTAAGTCATAGCTTCATTATTACCTTATTTCAGATATGTGATATTTTTGACTTGCGGGCTGAGTTATTAAACGCAGATGTTCTTCTTGAGTTGAGAAGATTGATACTCAAATCGCAAGTGTACGATTGACTATCGCGTAGTAAAAAGATCGAACCCAAGGGATAGGTGTGCTCATTAATATAATATTTAGTACTTGTGCAGAAAAATTAAAAGATGAATATATGTTGTTGGTTTTAGAACAAGAAATAAACAATAGCATAAAATGATAAGAAAAAAAGATGGTGAGAAATAAGCTCTTGGGTTGAATTACATAGTCTATAAAATATGTTAGCAAGTTCCTACTTAATTTCTGAATTTTAAATCCAAGTTCATGATGCTATAGCCTAGTATATCTACAAGTTAATTCCTTACACATTGTAGAACTTTCTTTCTAATTACTAAATTCAATTCCTTGCAACTTAGTTAACTAGAGAAGAAGATGAAGAAGAAATTCAGGCCAACATAAAGTTACGTCCATCCTAATTCCTTAGTGATGTATACTTATAACCTTTTTTAAATCCTAGGTCCCTTACTACTTACCAATTTCCATTCGTATAAGTAATAAGCAAAAGATCTTGTGTGCACCAAGACGAATGAAGAATAAGGAAATAAAACATGAAAGGAAATATTATTCAGAAAGGTAGAAACAATACTAAAACATAAATTATAAACTACTACAACCCAAGAAACTTAAAGAAGAAGTTAGCCAAGCATGGCTAAAAGAATCATTGAATTACCCTGGATAGGAGCTCAAGTTTGGCTTCCCACAATTCCTAGGAACAATGATCTTAAGGAGGAAAGAAGAATACTTGTTGTATTCTGAAAATGGTGTGTCTTTTACAAAGGATGAGCACTCCTATTTATAGCAAAAATTTCAATGGTGGAGGAGTTGATGGCCATTATGGCCTTCATTGGCCACCAATTAACTTTTGAAAACTCCTTCCCACTACCATCAATTCTCCACTCATCCTTTAATCCTTATTTTCCATGTGCTTAATTTAGAGAGTGTTGGTTCATATTCTTGATTTCCACTTTAAGTCCTATCTTTGCTAGCACTTCAATTCTGGCCCTTTAACTCTTTGAAACTTCACTTTTCATCCTCCACTCTTGAACTTTTACACTTTGGTCCTTCCTTTCCTGAAACTTACAAATTGGTCCCTGGACAAAAATGATAACTATACCAGCTTTCCTAAAAATATAAAAATAACTATAAAAATTCCTAAAAATATAAAATAAAGTTTAAAAAACAAATAAAAGCTAATCTATATGCAAAATGCAAAATAAATATAAAATCTACATAAAAAGAATAAAAATCCTATATGAGACTCAAAAATAACAAAATAAAAAGGCTAAAAAGACCCTAAAAATATCATATAAAATCCGGTCATCAAAGATATCAGGACAAGACTAAAAATATGTCTGTTTGACTGTTCATGGCTTAGTCATTTATAAGCTCCTGGCCGAACGGAAACAAGATTTATTCGTCTGATGGGTCTTCTATTTCTGACCCTTAGTCAAAGTAACAATTGACGTTGAACTTTTAAAACGCTTGTCATTATGCCAACTGCCATTGCTGTTAATTGTTAGTATAGATAGCAACCTGAGAGGGGGGTGAATCAGGTTTACCCGATTTTCGCCTTGATACCTTCTTACTTTCAAGATAAATGTAAATGCAAACGATTGTAGCGGAAATAAGCGTTGCTTGAAAGTAAAGATGAAGGGTAGAAAAATTCACACACATAATTTTATCCTGGTTCACCTTCTATCCACCAAAGGCTACGTCCAGTCCCTCAAGAAAATACCTTGAGTATTTTTCCACTTTTGATAAAAATCTCTTACAAGTTCTGTTAGATTCAAACAATTAAATGCATAACTATGTTTTGATAATCAACAATTTCTTTCAGAGTTGATATTGTTTTAAACTAGATTCCCTAACAAAATGAAAACTCTCATGTACAGGAATAACTATTCTTAAAGGATTGAGTAAACTTCAAAGCGTCATCAAGAATACCAGTTCATCAGAAGAAGTTCGTCCGATCACCATAAAGAAGACTGCGTCTGGTGAATCATAAGAGTCTAAAGCGGCAGCAACAATCAATATCTGAGAACACCTCAACAAAGTTTGCTTGCTCTAAATCAAAGCCTATCCTGAGAAGACAAAACAGTCTGCCGACTAAGAAAACTGCTCAAATCAAAGTTAAATGGGACAGGCTAATCTATGAAGAATTCCCTTCAGTCTCAAAGGCTCCCTAGCATCATAAAGGGAAGTTATCAGATGAAGAAACTTCAGAAGAGGAGATTCTGATAGACAAGAAAGACTAAGTGAAGAAAAGTTCGTCCGTCGATACCAACCACTTGCAGCTGAACTTCATAAAGTAAACGGAGACTACGTCCACCAAGATACAAAGAAGAATCCGTCTACTCAAGCAACAATTGCGCCCAAGACACAGAGATCAAGAAATGTGGCTTTCGAGGAGATCAGGATCATCGAATTACTAAAGAACTTAATTTCTCATCTGAAATTATTACTTCATGAACTTAAGAAGACTCCTACCTCGTCTACACATTTATTAATAAACTGGCTGCGACAGAAAGTAGAAAGGGACACAATTAATACAATATTCCTTGGTCCCACCGACATTCTACTTTCCCTCAAATCAAGCTGACATCGCGGAATCAACGGCAAGAATCTCTGTGCATCGTACACTCTCAACGGTCGAAATTCAAAATTCTGACCAAGGCACGTGATGAGTATTAGCTGTCAAGCACTGGGGTAAAAGAGTCAAAGCAGTCTCCACCGCTGTATTCTCACATGTTATATACGAAGAAACCAGCTCAAAGCTACTTGCTCAGCATGGAGCAAGACGACATCAACCCAGATGAACTGATGATTTCCAGATCATATCTTATGCTTGCAGAGAAACCTCTGATCGTGACTTACGCATGTTGAAAGATGCAGAACTAGCCGTTACGCACAGCTCAAAAGGGAAGAAGCACTTCGGACAGTTTTTCTCTCTTTCTCAAGAAGAAGAAGCAACTAAAGATATAAATAGAAGATTCTTTCTCCGAAGTATTTGGGCAACTTAGACTTAAATTTTCATATGCCAACTAAGTCTGTGCTAAGAGCCAAGCAACCTTGGTTCATACTCAGGATGCCTCAAGCCTATCCCTGCCTGAGTATATGAGTTTGTGTGAGGAAAATTCATAGAGTATTACTCTTATCTTTCCCAACTCACACATCCTTCCAAACAGAGAACCCAAACTCCTATCCTCTCTGTAAATCAAGCTTAATTTCCTCTGCCCACTCTTATTTAGAAGAGAACCATGTAGAGAAGCCAACCCTTGAAAAAGGAGTCAGGAGAAGTCCTGTATAATACTTGTAAGGAGGAGTCCTAATAATACTTGTAAGGAGAAGTCCTTCAAATACTTGTAAGGAGAAGTCCTTCAAATACTTGATAGGAGAAGTCCTTAGAATACTTGTTGGCAGAAGTCCCTGATAATACTTGTACTATTTGTTGAAATAGTGAAAATCTTGGTGAAGCCAAGGACTGGACGTAGCCCTGTCGGTTTTGGGGGTGAACCAGGATAAAATCATGTGTGTTTTATTTTCATCTAATTGCTTTTCCGCTGCATGCTCATTCATATGTTTGTAACTTGCAAACATTCGTGGAAAATAAATAACCATTGTTCAAAACTTATAAAATGAATTTCATGATCTCTTACATAAATGATGAATAAATTATATGTAATATGTGATAAAAGAAATTTAAAATAAGTCACACAATTCAAACCCCCCCTTTTTTGTGTGTTTCTTGCACCTTCAAGTTCTTACACCAAGTACCTTAAGAATTTCTATCAATCACCTGTGAAAGTATACCACTTTCAACAGCCCCTGAAAGTACACCACTTTTAGTTCCTGAAGGCAAACCACCTTCAGACCTTGAAGGCTAGACCACCTTCAATCAACACCCTGAAAGTACATAACTTTCAGTAACAACAACCCTTCACCGAGACCCACGGTGAATACTCAATCTACCAGAAAGAGATGAAGAACAGTTTACAATTTGGCTGTATCAATCCTTTAACATACAAGTGGATTTATCATGAGAATTTATGCTTTAAGGCTCTTAAGCATAATTAGATTCTGAGTTCCTCAAGATATGAACAACTTAAAGTGTTCTCTTAATCATGAAGATGATGAGCTCAAAATTTAGGCTCTTTGAAAGTTTAAGTGCTAAAAGACTTAATGAGAGAACTTATTTTGGCAAAGCTTTGGCCTAATGTTGTATTCTCATGTGTTATTATGTTCTGGACTTGATGAGTGGATTTTATATGATAATTTTAGGGTCTTTTTAGTCTTTTTATTTTATTATTTTTGAGTCTCATGTAGGTTTTTTATTGTTTTTATGTAGATTTTATATTTATTTAGCATTTTGCATATAGATTAGATTTTATTTGTTTTTCTACATGTATTTTATATTTTTAGGAACTTTTATAGCAATTTTATATTTTTAGGAAAAGCTGGTTTAGTTATCATTTTTGTCCAGGGACCACTTTGTAAAGTTTCAGGAAATCAAGGTCCAAAATGTGAAAGTTCAAGAGTGGAGGGCTGAAAGTGAAGTTTGAGAGAATATGAGGGCTTGAATTGAAGTGCTAACCAAGAGAGGACCAAAGTGGAAAAGAAGAATATGAAGAATCACTCTCTAATTTAGCACATGGAAAATAATGTTGAAGGAATTGATGATAGTGGAGGAGGAGTTTCAGAATTAAACAAGGGCTGAGTAGTGGCTTTTGATGGCATTCAAATCCCACTAACCATGAAGAAGGAAGGAAAACTTGGAGCTGAAACAGCAGGTCCCAGCGCTGCAGCGCTGGGAAGCCAGCGCTCATGTGCTGGCCCTCGATCTGACAGTGGATTTTTAATGCTTCCAGCGCCCAAGCGTTGGGAATTCTAGCGCTGAAGCGTTGGAGGCTGGATTTTTACTATAAATAGGACCTTTTTCTTCACTTGTAAATCACACCTTCATAGAATACAACAAGTATTCTCTCTTTCTCCCTCAAAGATCATTGTTCCTAGGACTTGTGGGAAGCCATACTTGAGCTCCTATCCAGGGTAATTCAATGATTCTTTTAGCCATGCTTGGCTAATTCTTCTTTTAAGTTTTTGGGTTGTTTTAATTTATAATTCATGTTCTAGTTTTCTTTTACGTTTCTGAATAATATCTTCTATTCATGTTTTATTTCTTTGTTCTTCATTAATCTTGTGATCAAAAGATTTCTTGCTTTCTACTTATTCATAAGGCCATTTGGTAAGTAGTAAGGGAAATAGGAAATAAAAAAGGTTATAAGTATACATTTCTTAAGGCTATAAGGATGGACGTAACTTTGTGTTGGCCCGAATTCCTTCTTCATCTTCTTTTCTGATTAACTAATAACCAAGGCTATGGAGTTAGTAATTAGGAAAGAAAGGTCTACATTTCTTAAGGCTATTAGGATGTAGAAACTCTAGGCTATAGCACCATGATTTTGGATTTAAAATTCAGAAATTAAGTAGGAGATTTCTAGCATGTTTTATAGACTATGTAAACCAACCCAAGAGCTTAATGTTCATCATCTCTTCTTCTTATTATTTTATGCTATTGTTTCTTTCTAGTTCTCAAACCAACAACAAATATTCATTTTTTAATTTTCTGTTTTAGTACTAAATTTTATAATAATAAGAACACCTATCCCTTGGGTTCGATCTTTTTATATTACGCGATAGTTAATCGTACACTTGCGATTCCGCTATCAGGACTCAAATGGACTTTATATAGGCAAGGGGAAACGTCCTTGAACCAATGCAACCCTTCCCAATAGGTTTGAGACACAATGGTTCACGAAAAGATGCAACTTTTCGTGTGTGTAATCGATTACATCACTTAGGTAATCGATTACACTAAGAGCCGTAACAGTTTGAATTGCAAATTCAAACATGTAATCGATTACAAGCAAGAAGTAATTGATTACTTGCCTAGGTGTAATCGATTACCAGAAAGCTGAAATCGATTACACTCAAGTCCAATATCCAGAAACTCGAACTTTTAAGATCAGCTTAAGTTTTTTTACTTCTTTTAAGTTATGAAAACATTAAACTGGATTAGCTTAGATGTTTTAAGGAGCCTTTTTGCTTTGAGAAGCCTTTAGAAGCATAACTCACCTAAACTAAGACTTCTAGGTAAATGTTGAACTATATGGCGATTTTTCCTCTAAGTCTTATTTTCTTCTTTCTGTCGATGAGTTTGTCGTCATCAAAACCTCAGCCAGGGTCAGGAGCAAGACCTTCTTCCCAATCTTCCCCTTTTTGATGATGGCAAACACATTCTTTGAAACTTGAAGATCAGATATGCTTCTTTGTTGAAAACTCCCCCTGTTTGATGTAATCCATTATATCTCCCCCTTTCTGATTCACTTGTTGAATTCCTGCATATGACCTTTAAAGAGCACAGAACCTTTCTCCCCCTTTTGACTTCATCAAAAATAAGAAAAGGCCAAAAACAGGCATACAACCATACAAGTGTATATTCAAATAAAGCATAGGGGTTGGGGGTAAAGATGTAAAAGAGTGATAAACAACAACCAACACTTATATATATAAAAACATAGAGAGTGCAAACAACAAAGAGTATTCAAAAACAGAGAATTACAAAGGGAAGCAAGAAAAAGAAAAACAAGAGACTTCTATAATACTAAGTATCAACAGAGGAGTCTTCATAAGCTATTGTC
Organism: Acmispon strigosus; assembly: GCA_030819835.1. Lineage (NCBI taxonomy): Eukaryota > Viridiplantae > Streptophyta > Magnoliopsida > Fabales > Fabaceae > Acmispon > Acmispon strigosus. The sequence continues at coordinate 17,237,982 of JAUAMA010000001.1, forward strand.
TTCTTGACGGACAATCACGACCGTCGTCATGAAGTTTGCAGGTAAGAGTAAGGATGCCAAAATTATTTGATATCCCGAGATAAGGAAGAATGGAGTTGTCAATACACTTAAGTTGAGAAGACTGTTCATCATAAAGTTTTGCTATTGGTACTCCGGAGTATATGAGTATGCGGGATATGACGGAAGCGTAAGGAAAAGACTCAGCATTGTCCCGACACTTCAGCATGTGATTCATGATCAGAAAGGCCCAATTAATTTTATGGCAGTTGAGAATGCCATATAAAATCTGCAACTCTAACTCACTGATGTGAGCAAGAAGGGTTTTTTGTGGCAGAAGGACTTGATTAAGGAAATAATGAAGCAAGTGATTATCCATGGTGAGCACGTCAATATGATAAGGACAAGAAGTTGTGTGAGGAGGATGGATTTTAAGAAGTTCTGACGGCTGGAATCTGCACAGAGACTGATAAAAGGACTCTTGATTGTAGTCAGGCCAGGGGCAGGGTAAGTTTGGACCCAAGAAGGCACCGGTAGAAGGGAGCCCCAGACATCGCCCAAAAGTTGAAAGGGAATAGCAAATGAGAATTCCCTTGACTGAACTCTGAAACCCATCTCTTAGTGTCTCGAGATTACAGTAGAATATTTTAACCAGTTCTGGATAGTATGGATTGCTTATGGCAATGAACTCTTCTAGGTCCTGATTCCGGAGGAAGGCCGGAAAGGTATGACCACTTTCAACAAAAGAATCCAAGTCACCATATGTGGGTTTTCGGATAATTTGATACAGGAACCTTGAAACAAACCTATTCCGTTGGTTTGTTGAAGTAAGAAGTCTGGTTAAATTCATTGGATTGGTAGGACGAAAGTGAGAGGAAGACATGATAGATTGGGTATATGGTTCTTAGGAATAGAAACAAGGTTTCAGGGTGTTAGAAATCAAAGGTTAGGATGATATAAATAGAAGTTGGAAGGCAATTTCAATTGATATGTAATGCTTTGATTATATAGCACGAGCATGTAATCGATTACAGCAGTTGAGTAATCGATTACAGAACGGTTTCCTTGAATTCGAATTTCAAAAAGATGGAGGGAATTTAGAAATTCTAGCAGTTTTCGATGATGTTATCGATTACGGGAGTTGAGGTAATCAATTACCTTAAGCATCTAATGAGGCACGACGACTGAAAACAGGTGTAATCGATTACAAGGTATATGGTAATCGATTACTAGGACAGTTTATAAGTTCTAAACTCCAAATTCCTATGTAATACATTACTAGAAGAATAAATCAAGTATTTAAGAGTAAAGACTCACATAAGGTACATGTTTAATTATATAAGCAACTTAGATTCATGCAAGCATAATTCAAACTTGTAAACTAAGCATGTAATCATATAAGTTCACACAAAAATTATGCAAATAATTAAAACATGTAAACACATTACTTTAAATATCATGTTCATCTAATATACCTAATTCTCTTCTAATCTTAAAGAATGAATCTTTAGGAAGAGGTTTAGTAAAAATATCAGATAATTGGTTGTGTGTATCTACGAAGGAAATCTCAATATCCTTTCTCGTGACGTGATCTCGAAGAAAATGATGCCTTATATCAATATGCTTAGTTCGAGAGTGCATGATGGGGTTTTTAGTGAGATTAATGGCACTTGTGTTGTCACATTTGATTGGGATGCATCCCAGCTCTAAGCCATAATCTTTGAGTTGTTGTTTGAGCCATAGGGTTTGTGCACAACAACTTCCTGCTGCAATGTATTCTGCTTCAGCAGTACTTAGAGCAACACATGCTTGTTTCTTACAAGACCAAGAAACAAGAGCATTTCCCAACAAGTGACAAGTACCACTTGTACTTTTTCTTTCAGTTTTACATCCAGCATAATCTGAATCAGAATATCCAATCAAATCACAAACACTCCCTTTGGAATACCACAGACCAACATTTGTAGTTCCTTTCAGATATTTGAAAATTCTTTTAACTGAACTCAAATGTGATTCCCTAGGAGATGCTTGATATCTAGCACATAAACACACACTAAACATGATATCAGGTCTACTTGCAGTTAAATATAAAAGAGATCCGATCATACCTTTGTATTTGGTAATGTCTACTTGAATACCAGATTCATCTTGATCTAGACATGTGTTAGACCCCATTGGTGTGGCTATTGCTTTGCAATCATCCAAATCATATTTCTTTAAAAGTTCATGTGATTTCTTAATTTTCAATCCTAGAAAGAAATTTAATTGTCCCATCATAGACATCTCAAATTCTTCTTGCATCATGTTAGAGAAATCCTTACATAGAGATTCGTTAGTTGCACCAAAAATAATATCATCTACATATATTTGAACTAATAAAGTATTACCTTTGGTTCTCTTGATAAATAAGGTTGTGTCAGCCTTACCCTTTCGGAATCCTTTTTCACAAAGGAATGTGCTTAATCTGTCATACCATGCACGAGGGGCTTGTTTAAGACCATAGAGTGCTTTCTTTAATCTGAAGACATGTGAAGGAAACTTGGGATCTTCAAATCCTGGAGGTTGCTTCACATAGACTTCTTCTTGAATGAATCCGTTCAGGAAAGCACTTTTAACATCCATTTGATATAATGGAAAGTTTAAAGAACAAGCATATGCTAACAGAAGTCTTATGGCTTCCAACCTTGCTACTGGTGCATAGGTTTCATCAAAATCAATGTCTTCTTCTTGATTATATCCTTGAGCAACTAACCTTGCTTTATTCCTAACAATAATACCATTTTCATCTAGTTTATTTCTAAATACCCACTTTGTTCCAATGACATGCTTGTCAGTGGGCTTAGGAACAAGTTCCCAAACTTGATTCCTTTCAAATTAGTTTAGTTCTTCCTGCATTGCCACAATCCAATACTCATCTTCAAGAGCATCATTCACTTTTGAGGGTTCTATTTGAGAGACAAAGGCCATGTTTAACACTAAATCATTTAAGCGTAGCCTTGTAGAAACACCTCTAGAAATATCACCAATGATATTATCAACTGGATGATCCCTGTGAGTTCTCCATTCCTTTGGTAGTTGATAAGTGTTATCTTCAATATGCTCTTCTTGTATTAGATCTTGATACTTTTCCTTTTGAGAGTCTTCATTGATGATGATATCTTCTTCATCATTATCTGGAAGATTGACTATATCTTCTTTTGAAGAGTTAGACTCATCAAAGGAAACATGTATGGATTCTTCCATAGATAGAGTTTTCTTGTTAAAGACTCTATATGCTTTTCTTGTTAGGGAATAACCAAGGAATATACCTTCATCAGAATTTTCATCAAACTTACCAAGGTTTTCCTTTCCATTGTTTAAGACAAAGCATTTTGATCCAAAATCATGTAGATGAGAGATATTTGGTTTCCTTCCTTTATAGAGTTCATAGGGGGTTTTCTTCAGAATAGGTCTAATAAGAACTCTATTGGAAACATAGCAAGCAATACTTACAGCATCAGCCCAGAAGTATTTAGGAAGATTGGATTCACTTAGCATGGTTCTTGCTAGTTCTTCAAGTAGTCTGTTCTTCCTTTCTACAACACCATTTTGTTGTGGTGTTCTTGGAGTAGAGAAGTTATGTGATATTCCATTCTCATCACATAATTCTTGAAATTGATGATTCTGAAATTCTCCACCATGATCACTTCTAATAGAAGAGATCTTCAAAGCCTTTTCATTTTGAACTAGTCTTGCATATCTTTTGAATGCGTTGAAGGCTTCATTCTTATGAGGCAAGAATAATGTCCAGGTAAATATAGAGAAATTATCAACAATAACAAGAGCATAAAGATTACCTCCAAAGTTTTTAGTTCTTGATGGTCCATACAAATCCAAATGTAGTAATTGGAGAGGTCTTGTAGTTGAGACTATGTTCTTTGGCTTGAAAGACGTTCTGGTTTGCTTCCCCTTTTGACATGCATCACAAAGCTTGTCTTTCTCGAATATTATCTTTGGAAGTCCAACAACTAGATCATGCTTGACTAGTTTGTTTAAATGATCTGTGTGTATATGAGCCAGTCTTCTATGCCATAGCCATGAATCACTATTGTTCTTGGCCAAAAGACATCTGACATTTTGTGGAATTTCATCCAAGGATATCACGAAGACCTTATTGACTTTATATCCGGAAAACTTAATCTCTTTAGTTTTCACATCCTTTACCACACAGATATCATTAATGAAACCAACTTTCAAACCTTTGTCACAAAGTTGACTGATACTTAGAAGATTATGCATCAAACCATCAACATATAGAACTTTGTCGATGACTGTTTTAGGGGGTGTGCCTATTCTTCCAATACCAAGTATCTTTCCCTTTTGATTGTTTCCATATGTGACAAATCCCTTTTCTCTAGGTATAAGTAATGAAAACTTTGTTTTGTCTCCTGTCATGTGTGATGAGCAGCCACTATCAAGATACCATAAATCCTTTGCTACTTTCATGCACTCCTACATGATAAAGTTCAGACATGGGTATTAGGAACCCAATATGCTTTGGGTCCTTCTAAGTTAGTGTTCTTCCTAACCCATATATATTCCCTATTTGGTACTCCAACATTCTTGTAATAACATCTACTAGGGGTATGTCCTATTTTGTTACAATAACTACATGAATATTGATTGTAACTATATGTTTGCCTAGGAGAAGGATTGATCTTCTTAGGAGGTCTACGAAAATTACTTTTCCTATTGTTCATACTCCTAAAAGAATTAGTCTTAGTGTTTTCAGAAGATCCTTCCACTTTGTTTGGTTTCACAAACACAGTTTTCTTAACTTCTTTTGTCTTTGGATGAGATGTATATCCTAGTCTAGACTTACTGTTTGAGTGCCTTTGCACAATTAGAATATTATCTAACTTATGTTTTCCTGTGTTGAAGTTATGAACTCTTTGTTGAAGATTATCTATCTTTTCTTCTTGAGAATTACACTTAGTGCATTTATGTGAAATATCTAACTTAGATTTCACTATGTCTAATTCCTCTTGTAAATTCCTACACTTATTTTCTAAAGATGATATTAAATCATTTTGCTTAGTGCTAACCTTAGAGAAATTTTGACATAATTTAAACATATTTTCCATAGTATACTTTAAATCATGAACAGAAATAGAATTATCACTAACCTGGATATCTTTAGTATCTGAATCATGTGAAGCCATTAATGCAACTTGTGCTTCTTCTTTCTCAAAATTTGATGATGAACTTACTTCATTTTCATCCCAAGCCAAGTATGCTCTTCGTGTGGATTGATCTTTCTTTTCAAATTTGTCCTTCAGACCATGTTTCTTCTTTTGAAGATTTGGACATTCTAACTTGATGTGTCCAGGTTTACCACATTCGAAGCATGTGATCTTTTGAGAAGAGGAGGACTCATTATTCCTTTGGAAAGATCTGTTATTGTTAAATTTCATACCTTTTCTTTTGAGAAACTTTCCAAAGTTCTTTACTAGAATATTCATATTCCCATTATCTTCTTCTTCAGAATCTGCATCATAATCATCTTTGATGCTTTCTTTTGCCTTTAGGGAAATGGATCGATACTTCTTCTCATGTTGTTCTTGCTCCTCCAAACGATTCAATACCAACTCGTGTTCTTGGAGTTTTCCAAAGAGAGTTGCAAGAGTCATATTTGACAAACTCTTCTTCTCTGAAATAGCCGTAACCTTTGGTTGCCATGCTCTTGTGAGTGATCTTAGAACTTTCATGTTCAAGTCACTGTTTGAAAACTGTTTACCAAGAGCAATCAAATGAATGAATCGTTTTTGCATATCCAATACCTTTTCTCCTGGAAGCATTTTGAACATTTCATATTCTTGAGATAGAGTATTGATTTTTGATCTCTTGACTTCATCTGTTTCTTCATGAGTCACCATCAACGTATCCCATATTTCTTTCGATGTTGTACATGTTGATACTCTGAAAAACTCATTCATGCCAAGAGCAGATGTAAGAATATTCATTCCTTTGAGATCATATTGAACATTCTTCTTTTCTTCTTCATTCCAAGTGTTTTCTGGTTTTGGTTGTCTATTCTCCCCCACATCATTCATAGGTACAAATGGACCTTCTTCAATGGCTTTCCATATTTCACCGTCTAATGACTTTATAAAGATTTTCATCTTGATCTTCCAGAAGTCATAATGTTCTCCATTGAAGTATGGTGGTCTGTTTATGTTGAATCCTTCACTGGTTCCATGATTGGAAGAGGATGCCATCTTTTCCCGGATTTTAGGAGAAACTTACCTAAACTTACGCTCTAATACCAATTGTTAGTATAGATAGCAACCTGAGAGGGGGGGTGAATCAGGTTTACCCGATTTTCGCCTTGATACCTTCTTACTTTCAAGATAAATGTAAATACAAACCATTGCAGCGGAAATAAGCGTTGCTTGAAAGTAAAGATGAAGGGTAGAAAAATTCACACACAAAATTTTATCCTGGTTCACCTTCTATCCACCGAAGGCTACGTCCAGTCCCTCAAGAAAATCCCTTGAGGATTTTTCCACTATTGATAAAAATCTCTTACAAGTTCTTACACCAAGGACCCTATGAATTTCTATCAATTTCCTGTGAAAGTATACCACTTTCAACAGCCCCTGAAAGTATACCACTTTCAGTTCCTGAAGGCAAACCACCTTCAGACCTTGAAGGCTTGACCACCTTCAATCAAGACCTTGAAAGTAAACCACTTTCAGTACCAACAACCCTTCACCGAGATCCACGGTGAATACTCAATGTATCAGAAAGAGATGAAGAAGAGTTTACAATTGGTTGTATCAATCCTTTAACATACAAGTGGATTGATCATGAGAATTTATGCTTTAAGACTCTTAAGCATAATGATAGCGGAATCGCAAGTGTACGATTTACTATCGCGTAATATAAAAAGATCGAACCCAAGGGATAGGTGTTCTTATTATTATAATATTTAGTACTTAAACAGAAATTAAAAGATGAATAGATGTTGTTGTTTTTTAGAACAAGAAATAGCAATAAAATGATAAGAAATAAAGATGATAAGAATTAAGCTTCTCGGGTTGATTTACATAGTCTATAAAAATGCTAGCAAGTTCCTACTTACTTTCTGAATTTTAAATCCATGTTCATGATGCTATAACCTAGAATTTCTACATCCTAATGATCTTAAGAAATGTAGAACTTTCTTCCTAATTACTAAATACATGATCTTGTAATTTAGTTAACCAGAAAAGAAGATGAAGCATGAATTCGGGCCAACATAAGGTTACGTCTATCCTAATGATCTTTAGAGATATATACTTATAACCTTTTTTAGATCCTAGTTCCCTTACTACTCATCAAATGATCTTATGACATAAGTAATAAGTAAAACTTCTTGTGTACAGCAAGATAACAATATGAGCAAGGAAATAAAACAAGAACTGAAAATAAAACTCAGAAAGGTAGAAACAAAACTAAAACATAATTTATAAACTACTACAACCCAAGAAACTTAAAGAAGAATTAGCCAAGCATGGCTAAATGAGTCATTGAATTACCCTGGATAGGAGCTCAAATATGGCTTCCCACAAGTCTTAGGAACAATGCTCAAGAGGGAGAAAGAGAGAATACTTGTTGTATTCTAAGAAGGTGTGCTTTACAAGTGAAGAAAAGGGTCCTATTTATAGTAAAAATCCAGCCTCCAGCGCTTGAGCGCTGGCATTCCCAACGCATGGGCGCTAGGATGCATTAAAAATCCACTTTCTGTCCGAGGCCCAGCGCATGAGCGCTGGCTTTACAACGCTTGGGCGCTGGGTCAACATCTGACTCATCATCCAGTCAGAACCCCAGCGCTGGAGCGCTGGGATCCCAACGCTGGAGCGCTGGGATCCCAACGCTTGAGCGCTGGGACGCTGCTTCTTCATCTTCAAGCTTTTCCTTCCTTCTTCATTCATGGTAGTGGGTTTTGATGGCCATAAAAAGCCACTAACCAGCCTTGTTCAATTCTGAAACCCTTCCTCCACTAACATCAATTCCTTTAAACATTTTTTCCATGTGCTAAATTAGAGAGTGATGCTTCATATTCTTCTTTTTCGTTTTGGTCCTCCCTTGGTTAGCACTTCAATTCAAGCCCTCATATTCTCTCAATCTCCACTTTAAGTCCTCCACTCTTGAACTTTTACAATTTGGTCCCTGACTTCCTGAAACTTTACACATTGGTCCCTGGACAAAAATGATAACTAAACCAGCTTTTTCTAAAAATACAAAATAACTAGAAAAATTCCTAAAAATATAAAATAAAGCTAGAAAATCTAATAAAATCTAATCTACATGCAAAATGCAAAATAAATATAAAATCTACATAAAAACAATAAAAAAACCTACATGTGACTCAAAAATAATAAAATAAAAAGACTAAAAATAGCCTAAAAACACCATATAAAATCCACTCATCACATAACAAGATTCTGAGTTCCTCAAGATATGAACAACTAAAGTGTTCTTATAAACATGAAGATCATGAACTCAGAATTTAGGCTCTTTGAAAGTTTAAGTTCTAAAAGACTTAATGAATGAAATATTTTGGCAAAGCTTTGACCTAATGTTGTATTCTCATGTGTTGTTATGTTCTGGACTCAAATGGACTTTATATAGGCAAGGGGAAGTCATAGTGGTCTCCATTGAAGTATGGTGGTCTGTTTATGTTGAATCCTTCACTGGTTCCATGATTGGAAGAGGATGCCATCTTTTCCCGGATCTTAGGAGCAACTTACCTAAACTTACGCTCTAATACCAATTGTTAGTATAGATAGCAACCTGAGAGGGGGGGGTGAATCAGGTTTACCCGATTTTCGCCTTGATACCTTCTTACTTTCAAGATAAATGTAAATGCAAACCATTGCAGCGGAAATAAGCATTGCTTGAAAGTAAAGATGAAGGGTAGAAAAATTCACACACAAAATTTTATCCTGGTTCACCTTCTATCCACCGAAGGCTACGTCCAGTCCCTCAAGAAAATCCCTTGAGGATTTTTCCACTATTGATAAAAATCTCTTACAAGTTCTTACACCAAGGACCCTATGAATTTTTATCAATTTCCTGTGAAAGTATACCACTTTCAACAGCCCCTGAAAGTATACCACTTTCAGTTCCTGAAGGCAAACCACCTTCAGACCTTGAAGGCTTGACCACCTTCAATCAACACCCTGAAAGTAAACCACTTTCAGTACCAACAACCCTTCACCGAGATCCACGGTGAATACTCAATGTATCAGAAGGAGATAAAGAAGAGTTTACAATTGGCTGTATCAATCCTTTAACATACAAGTGGATTGATCATGAGAATTTATGCTTTAAGGCTCTTAAGCATAACAAGATTCAGAGTTCCTCAAGATATGAACAACTAGAGTGTTCTTATAAACATGAAGATCATGAACTCAGAATTTAGGCTCTTTGAAAGTTTAAGTTCTAAAAGACTTAATGAATGAAATATTTTGGCAAAGCTTTGGCCTAATGTTGTATTCTCATGTGTTGTTATGTTCTGGACTCAACTGGACTTTATATAGGCAAGGGGAAGTCATAGTGGTCTCCATTGAAGTATGGTGGTCTGTTTATGTTGAATCCTTCACTGGTTCCATGATTGGAAGAGGATGCCATCTTTTCCCGGATGTTAGGAGCAACTTACCTAAACTTACGCTCTGATACCAATTGTTATTATATATAGCAACCTGAGAGGGGGGATGAATCAGGTTTACCCGATTTTCGCCTTGATACCTTCTTACTTTCAAGATAAATGTAAATGCAAACGATTGCAGCGGAAATAAGCGTTGCTTGAAAGTAAAGATGAAGGGTAGAAAAATTCACACACAGAATTTTATCCTGGTTCACCTTCTATCCACCGAAGGCTACGTCTAGTCCCTCAAGAAAATCCCTTGAGGATTTTTCCACTTTTGATAAAAATCTCTTACAAGTTCTTACACCAAGTACCTTAAGAATTTCTATCAATCACCTATGAAAGTATACCCCTTTCAACAGTCCCTGAAAGTACACCACTTTCAGTTCCTGAAGGCACACCACCTTCAGACCTTGAAGGCTAGACCACCTTCAATCAACACCCTGAAAGTACATCACTTTCAGTAACAACAACCCTTCACCGAGACCCACGGTGAATACTCAATCTACTAGAAAGAGATGAAGAACAGTTTACAATTTGGGTGTATCAATCCTTTAACATACAAGTGGATTGATCATGAGAATTTATGCTTTAAGGCTCTTAAGCATAATAAGATTCTGAGTTCCTCAAGATATTAACAACTTAAAGTGTTCTCTTAATCATGAAGATCATGAACTCAGAATTTAGGCTCTTTGAAAGTTTAAGTGCTAAAAGACTTAATGAAAGAACTTATTTTGGCAAAGCTTTGGCCTAATGTTGTATTCTGATGTGTTATTATGTTCTGGAATCAAATGGACTTTATATGGGCAAGGGGAAACGTCCTTGAACCAATGCAACCCTTCCCAAAAGGTTTGAGACACAATGGTTCACGAAAAGATGCAACTTTTCGTGTGTGTAATCGATTACATCACTTAGGTAATTGATTACACTAAGATCCGTTACAGTTTGAATTTCAAATTCAAACATGTAATCAATTACAATCAAGAAGTAATTGATTACTTGCCTAGGTGTAATCGATTACCAGAAAGCTGAAATCGATTACACTCAAGTCCAATATCCTGAAACTTGAACTTTTAAGATCGGCTTAAGTTTTTCTGCTTCTTTTAAGTTATGAAAACATTAAACTTGATTAGCTCAAATGTTTTAAGGAGCCTTTATGCTTTGAGCAGCCTTTAGAAGCATAACTCACCTAAACTAAGACTTCTAGGTTAATGTTGAACTATATGGCTCTTTTTCCTCTAAGTCTTCTTTTCTTCTTTTTGCCAATGAGTTTGTCGTCATCAAAACCTCAGCCAGGGTCAGGAGCAAGACCTTCTTCACATTAATGAGGGCGCAAATAGGTTCTTTTTGAGAAAGAGCATCCTTCGGGCAGCATCTCGTAATCTAACATTTACTTCTCTTGGATTCAATGATTAATCTGCTTCTGTTGATCATCATTGTAGTGAACATGTCTCTTTGCTGTGAGATTCTGCAACATAATTATTGTATACTTTTGGTACACATATTTCCTTAGGTCTAGATGGTTAGTGTTACATTCATATGATTGAGAATATCACTATTAGAATACAATAACTCTTAAACCATAAGCAAGTGCGACTGTGCATGTGTACATAATACTGATTTTTCAGGACAGTACACTTTGTACTTACACCAATGTATCTTTATCATGTGAGTGTATGCGAATTTTGATTTGGCAGTAAAGACTTAATTCTCATGCAATTTGCTTCCCTGAGATAGTTTGTGTTCAAGCCAATTTTAATTTATCTCAGTTGCATAAATGAGGAACACTTAGATATAATCAGTTGTTTATTCTTTCATACCTTATTTATTCACCTATACTTTTTGTAGCATGATAGGTAATAAAGTAATGAGTACAGATAATCAATTCTTAGTTCAAAGTTACCTCATCTATGTCTTTTGTAGTGTGGTCACACGATGTGTCATCTATCTTTAGTCTCCAGATATGACCGTTTCATCGTGAGCTTGTCATGAGCTTTCTTTTCTGACACTTTTCAGAGAAAGAACTTGTCCATTTCATATAGTTGCTAGAAGATTCAGCAATGGCAAGACCAGATATGAGCTGGCTTGGAAAGCCAAGGTTTTCATTATCTTGTTATTCTGGGATGGATATGGAATCTTCTGCAATTCTTTAAGTTATGTGTGAGAAGCTTTTCCTTGACATGCTTAACTCCTTTCTTGAGCTTGTTTCTTGAAGGTGTACTTCCTGCATTGTTCTTTGGGTCATGGTTGCTTTTGCTTGAGGAAGACACTTGTTAGTCATAGATCTTTTCGCTCTATATCTGCGAAGATGTTAGAAACTTTCAGAGCGGTTAGACTCTGATACCATTTGCTACTGCAAGAAACACCCAAGAAAGGGGGGGCGGTTTGAATTGTGTGTGTCATTTTTGAAAACTTCTTCCTTAAAATATACATTAATTGTAAGTTTTCAAAGAGTGTTATAGATTATGTGTGTATGCATGTATGCAGCGGAAAATTGACATAAAGTGGAAAAGTAAAGCACACACGATATTTATCCTGGTTCACCCCTATAATCGTCAGGGCTACATCCAGTCCTTGGCTTCACCAAGATTTTCCACTATTTCATCAAATAGTACAAGTATTATCAGGGACTTCTCCCAGTATTAGAAGGACTTCTCCTATCAAGTATTATACAGGACTTCTCCTAGTATTGTCAGGACTTCTTCTTTCAAGTATTTTCCAAGACTTCTCCTCATTAGTATTCTACAGGACTACTCCTGATCACCTTTACAGATTAGGTCTGTTTTTCTACAGAGGTTCTCTTCAATAAGAATGAGTAGAAGAAATGAAGCTCGGGTTACAGAGAGGATAGACATTTAGGTTCTCTGTTTGTGTTCTGTGTGACTTAAGGATTAGAGTGACACTCTATGAGTTCTTCACACAAGTGGACGACATAACTCAGGTAAATTTTGGCTTGAAGCTTTCTGAGTTTGAACCAATGGAAGCTTGGTTCTCTGGGCAAACTTGATTGAGATATGCAATGGCTTGAGTTCAAGTCGCCAGACTGTTTCAACTTTGTGAAGTGAGATTTGGCTTTGAGAGAGCATATCTGATTTAGTGCCTATCAAAAGATGTTTTCTATTTGAAGGCAATGCTTGGTCTTCCGTGGGTCACCGGACTGTCTCCATATGGTTTATTTCTTTGTATATCTTGACAGCTTTTCCTTACAGTGTATGCAGTTATTCTTCAGTGATGACCGGACGATTTCCTCTTGCCAGACTGTTTATCTTGATAACACCATGGGATTCATTCAGTGCTTCAAGTAGATAGATTTTCCTGGATATAGAAATTTCTACGTGTTAGGAATTCTATCTCTAATTGATATTAAACCTTAACGAAATTGTTAATTATCAAAACATAATAGTTCATTTAATCGTTTAAATCTAACAGGGTCTTCCAGCGTGGCGACTTCAAATACGCGGGTTCCTTCCTTCAACTGTAGGCTACTTATGTAACAATGTCTCGCCGCTACTTGATCTACTTTCATTATCCGTATTCTTTCCTTGCTTTTTGGGTACTTAATTGTGAGGTGCGGGGTGGAGATGATCGCCCCTCTTGATGTTTTCGTCCCTTCCAAAAATGGTTTCGAGTTGCATCCAACCGCAGACTAGCACCCTCTTGCCCGTGAATCCTACAAGACTCTCCATGTAGGGCTTTAGATTCGCATCATTAAGCTTCATTTTATCAAAGGCGTTGACCTAAATGACATCCTCCGAGCTTCTTTGATCAAACAACACTCTTTCAACATAATATTCGGCGACGGGCAGCAGTACAACCACTTGATCATCCTAATGTGGTACAGTCCCCTCAAAATCTTTTATGCTGAAAGTTATATTAGGGTGTTCAAAACCATGCTGACCCGCGTGAACAGAGTTTACTTGACGCGTGTATTTTTTCCTCGTCGAGCTCTCCACACCACCTCCACAAGACCCTCTGAAAATGGAAACCACAACATCGATAGGGTCGCCCAAACCTGGGTTGTCATCCACCACTGCTACTGCTAGCACCTTGTTAGGAACGTTCACCTCTCGCCGCTGCTCACCCCTTATGAATTGGCTCAAGTGACCATTGGCGACCAATCACTCTATATCCCAACGCAGTGTCCAACAATCCTCTGTTACATGGCCCAAACCAAGGGTTCTTTGAAAAGGAAAAATGAGTAATCGAAAATACTGAATGTTCTTTCTATTCTAATTTATTAATTGTACAAGGTCCGTTTATATACAGAGGGAAAACAGACAAGATCCCGGATATTCCGGGTCAACAAAATTGGCGGGTCAACAAAATTAGACAAGATCCTGGATAATTCTTCTGGGTCACCTATCACACATGGACAGCTGACACCTATCACACATGGACAACTGACATGACTAACTGACCAGACGATACAATTATGCATTCGATTCAACTTGGCAGACGATGTTGCCATACAGACGATAGAATGCTAACTTATTCAGACTAAAGTATCAGACGATACAGACAGTAAGTATCAGACGATACAAACGATAAGTATCAGATTATACAGACGATAGGTATCAAATGATACTGCATTTCTCTAACAATCCGCTCTGAAAGTTCCTATGCCTTGTAACCCTCAAAGAAACATAACCTAGTTTAGAACTTACCCATTCATTGAAGATCCAATGAAACTCGTCTAGAAGAAGAACTAGAGTAAAAGGCACAAGCAAAATGTCTAGTTATTGAGAAAATACAACAAGAAGAAGTGAAGAATCTAACATCAATCAAAATCACTCCAACGATATCTAGATGAAAATAGAAAATCAGAGATCTTTGAAGCAAGATTATTCAATGTCAAATCAGTTTTAGTTTCTAAATGTAAGACCCTAAATAAATTAAATAATTAAATAATTATTTAATCAGCCAATGCATACATAGGGATGCTTGCAAGCAAGAGTTAAGGTCAAGAGCTATTTGATCACGGTAGCGATGTTTTCCAAATGAAAGTTCACCGAAGGACTGATTATAACTCGATTTGGAATTCGAGCAAGAAAAAGACGTTCTCATTATCTCCATGAGGATAAGTGAAGAATTTCGAGAAGAACGACTGTAATATAGTAGATATGGTTTCCTTCCGAAGCCCGGTAAAAAGCATTTCTCACTAGCGAGGCTTTCAATCGAAAATCCCACAAGCGAAGCGCACAACTTCAGGACCTCGGATCAAGAATCCAGGAATCACCAAATGACTTCAGGTGATGTGATGTATCTAGATATGCGATAAAAACTTTTCGTGAATATTATTTTTGTGAATGGTGTTTTGTGAATAGTGTTTCATTAGTAGAGTTTCTGTGAATAGTTTTTTTCGGGCCAGAATCGGCACGAATTTCAAGAGAAATGATGCAGGCTCGAGTTGTGCGAGCACGAGGTCAAAAATAAATGAATAACTACTGTTAGTCGCTCTGAGCGACATTGGGAAACATACCGACGACCAGATTCAGATAATGATGAGAATTATGATGCGACTGACGCAACTGATGCAACTGACGAATATGACGCCCATCGTGACAATGCGCCATTGGATTAGACATTTAATATTAAACTAATCCTAGATATTTTCCTAAACTTTCTAATCTTTAGAGCTTATTCCTTAACATTTGAAGGTTTTAACATTGGTCCTCCATATTGTAACTAGATATTTTGAGGAACTTTTCAGCTCTTCAACTTTTGTCCCTAGGGTTTAAGAGATGTTTTAAGTTTAAGTTGACCCTCCACGGGAGCTGAATAGCCACGGCCTTGAGGCCTATTTGAGTGAATTTTGCATAATCCTAAACCCATTTCATAATTGTTTTTGATATGGCCTTGATCTTTAATTTGAGCCGATTAGATTTTCAATTGGTTGGGTTTTGATCCTCATGAAATTTTGAAGTTGAGCTTTTGGTATAAGTGTTTTTGATAATGTTGTTCCTACTAGATTGATCTATTAGAATCTCTTATGATATTTTCAAGAAGTGGGGATTTTGAAAGTGATTATTTGAAATAAGAGATTTTCAAACTTTGGAATTGATTTTCACCATAGATTTCTTAATGACTTTGATGTGTACAAGTTAGTTTTGAGAGAAAAATTCATCTTGATAACTGAATTGTCATGGCCGAACCTAGGGCGGCTACTAGGGCTTGAAATAATTGATTTTCAACTATCTTTTTATTGTGTTAAAAGCTTGTAGGTGAGGTTTGATGCAAACGAAAATTATTGCCCTAAGTTTGGTGTAGATGCCGAGAGCTAGGGATTGTTTTAAGGGCTTGGGAAATTAATTTTCACTTGCTTTCGACGGTTAAAGTTTAGAGGGAGTAAAATTGATTTCTGGGGTAAATTAGATTTTGGAACTTATTGCTTAATTAAGGTTTTGCTAAGTTAAGGAATTGGGAATTGAAAAAGTTGACAATTGAATGGATTTTTGTGTTTTTTAACACTTAGGGTTTTCTTGAGTTCAAGACTTGAAAATTGATTTAGAAACTTGTAGGAGAAGTTATGTTTTGGGTTGTGAAGTTGTTTTGAGTGACTTAGTTAATTGCTTGGTGAAAATGTAAAGTTTTTAGGGTTTTATGAATTTTGGACAGAATTGAGACTTTAAGGATTTTTGTATGTTTTTGCATTCAAAAACTTGTTTAAGGCTCTCAAATTGATAAGTGAACATCTAGCCTAATAGCTCTTTAAAGGTTTTGAAGTTTTGGAAAAAATTAGAAGTTGTGACTTATATTTTTTCAAAGGTTTTTGAAGGTTGCCAAAGTTTCTACAATGTGTTGACTTCCAAGAAACCATTCTTGTGAATGGGGACAATTTCCCAAGTGTTAGATGCCTTATGGGTATAGTAGCTAAGCCTTAGGATTGAGTTTTAAGTTCTAAACTAGGCACTTCTTCTTGTTGTATTTTCTCAATAACTAGACATTTTGCTTGTGCCTTTTACTCTAGTTCTTCTTCTAGACGAGTTTCATTGGATCTTCAATGAATGGGTGCTTCTTCTTTTGATGTTTATCTCATCTGACTAAGTTTCTGGTATAGTATACCTCTCGACATATTATTCTTCCATAAGCTCAATTTATAACTCATAGTGTTTTACTTTTCTACACTATGTGCATTTTTATCTATGCATTTGCCTCTGATGGATTTCTATGGTAAATGCATTGGTAGTGTTAATGCATTACCTTCTTCTGTTTTTCATAGTCTCTTTTATATATATCTGAAGAAGATCGAGAATGTAGCCTTTTCGAGTGGTGAAGTCTCAATGGTCATATTTCTTTTTACCATTTCTCAACAAACCTTTTTATGAGCTCTTAAATTTGATACACGATTCAAGCTTGAGTGGAGAGTTTCTCCTGTTCTGAACTTCCTTTAATTTCTTCTTGAAGTTCTTTGATTGTTTCTGCTCGTTGGAAAAGCCTTTATGTTGTATGTCAGGTGGTTGTGATGGATTTGACGGCTTATGGCATAAAACATTCCATATAAAGTTATGTCAATAGTAATTTTGCAGACCTGTAGTTCTGAAGCTACTATATTGGGTAGATAGGGTTATAAACCTATCTTCTTTCAACCAGAACCATTGATTTGGCTTTTGAGGTCATCAAGTAACTAGAGCTTCAAACTTGTAGTCTTGCTTGAACCAAAAGTGATCTTCATATTCAGTGTGTTGGAGAAGCTTCCTTTTGTACCATAACTAGTTTTCTATACCTTATTTGATGTACTTCACTTGCAGTGTACTGAACTAGTGGCATTTTACATTTCGATAGACAATGAGTTCTTTTAGGGATTCATTGAACACGATAGTAGAAGGTGACTTTGATGCTAATTTTGTTGATGGCACCTGTTTCCCCTGCATCCCCAATTCCATCTGCCATACAGCTTAATGTATATTCTAAATCACATGAATATACAAAATGCTTATCTCTTCACATGCTTGTTTTCGATTATACTGCGGCTAATTTAAGTTATTATGTTGAAATGTGTGAAGTGTTCCACTCTGGAATACATCTCTACACTATAGCTACGTTAATTGGGAACACCCAGATCAGAAATCAAATTTCACTGGTATAAATGTGCCTAGCTCTTTCCATATTCATAAAGAGTTATGTTTTGATATCAAACACATTGTTCAGGGTGCTCTCAAGCACTACGTAATAAAAATTGACCAATCATATCATGTGGTTAAATCAAAGCCAACAATTTTGTTTGTAAGGTTTCCGAATTCCACATATGACTTTCGTTGCCCTTGGAGGATGAGTGCAATGTTGTTCAAAAATCAAATACGTGGGCTATGAACCAATGGGGAGGAAACAACACATGCATCAACTAGAACTATAGTAGAAAATTAAAACCACAAATCTCCTTGCACGTGTTCTCGGTGTCACCTTGCACAATTCTCGATACAAATGTGCAAGAAGAGTTGGGTCCCCACAGTCTTAAAGTTTCGTAACAACGGCAAATATCTTAACGGAACGTGATTACTACAACCCTTAGTGAACTAGAAACCTTGAAGAAAGCATAACATATATGCATGTGCAAAACACATAAGGGAAACCCGGTCATGAAGGTGTCCCTATTAGAAAATTGGGAGGCCTAACTCAACCACAAAAGCTAGCTTAAGAGTTGAGGTTTATCGTACCCTTATAAACTCTTGATTGGCCATATCTCTAGCCAATGTGGGACTTCAACAGTCCCTGCACATTCGTAAATTGTTTATACAACAAGGACATCTTCAATTGACCTCCAGCAATATTAGTTTCTCGTGGTTCCTTTTCTTGTAACTATCTTACGATAGGCTTGCAATCATCCAATGTCACCTTAATGACAACCCGACCATCAATCTACAAACAAAGATGCAACGCAACATCCTATAAGGTGATGCAGTAGTCACCCACCAGCATATGAAATGTATGGGTCTCATTCCTCCAACGCTACACGAGTGCTGTTATTATGAAATAATCCAAGGTGACATCATTGACTCAAGGTGAGTCATAAAGCCCAACATCTTTGACTTATGGTATAATTTGTTCAGTATATCATCACAAATTAGCTTGTCCAACCTTGCATAACGATCCCATCTTTCCCTCAAAATTCTATCTTCCATCCCGTTCAAATGTGTTATGAGACGTGTACTCTTTGATGACTCACAAAACCTTACTCCACCAATACAGGATAAATGACTTTTTCACTGGACATTTTCAGTACCTATATAAAATAAAACTTAGTAATAACATAAACACAGTAATATAAACTATAATTTAAAATATAACAAAAATACTTACAAGATGTGAGATGAGTGAAAAATGAAGTGTTGAATGTGAAATGAAATAGGTGAGTGTGTGAGTTCAAGTTGATATTGGAATTTCGAGTTAAGGGATACCATGCATTTCAGGGGAAGAGGCTAACCATTAGAGGCTCTCAAGTTGCAGGCTCCAGCAAAAGCATGGCTATAGATCTTGACCAAGGCAAGGAACTGTAGAGAGGTTCGATGAACTAAGGTTTTTTCGGAGCACTCCAGTTCAAAGAAATGTTTGACGCCACAGAAAATCTTTGAGAAGTTCCCAACACTTAGGGGATTTTCTAATAAGGCTCCAAGAGAACAACGGTCTCCAAAAAGGGGTCTACCTTGGCCATTGCCTCCAAAACTAGCCGAAGATGAAATGCACGAGGCACTCTCAAGCACGTGGCCAAAGAACCAATCACGAAACAACACTCTAAGTCAAAAGGATCCAGGACGCTTGATTTGAAGAATCTAGAGGCTTCGCACAACATCTCTTCCCCCTCAACCGCAATATAGGCATTTACCATAACTTGGGTGCGCGGGGATCAAGTTAGGACTTCGATGAAAAGGATCTGAAGAGCTTTAAGGCACGGCGAGGGTATAGTTTAAACTTAGGCTGTTATTTCTTATGTAATCTAGTCCTTAAGATTAGTTAGTTATTTTCAATTCCAGTACTATAAACAAATCAATGTAACTCTGGAATAAGGGCTGGAAATTAAGATATTAACACTCTACAACGCCCACACGTGATCACACAGACAAGTGGCTAGACGAGTTAATATTTAAGAGTTTCTTCCACTCTTTTTTCCTTTCATCTTATGAAATTTAATAAAACTTACTTTGCTTTAGTAGCTTTATCGCTTTCTTTTTTGATTTTATTTTCGTTCCAGTTTCTTTACAACTTTTTTTTACAAACTTTCCTTTACTTTTCATACACCTTTTGCTTTCAATTTTTATTTTAGTTTTTTAATTCACTCTCTAGAGCACCCTTTTCAAAGCTAAGGTCTTTGTTCACCGGAACCTTGATTATAGAAGTTATCACTAGATAACCTTCACTCCTTGTGAGTCAAAACCTTTTGCGAAATTTGAAGTCCTAGCTCACTGGAAGCTAAACTTCATGAGTTTTCACCGGATAACTTATTGGTTTTCTAAATCATTTTTGACAAACTAATACTATTTCAAACTATATTTTAAAGCTTAGCCACATATGAGAACTAATAAATCATGAAAAAAAATCTTCCACACCGCCAAGATCTGGTCCCAATCCTAGATTTCTCTCTGGCTCCATTTAATTATGTAGGAAACAGAAGGCACAATTTCCTGCGTAAATAATTACGTATTTCTAGGGTGGGTTTTTAAAGTGCTAGAGCCTAGAAGAATTCTCCCCATACGGGGTAAATTATGTTCATCATAATTCCTTTTGGATGAGGCGAAATAGGCTTGCTCCCTATGCTGCTACCTGTCCCTTACTTGACCACCTTTTGATCATATGCAGCTAGGATTTGCTTGAGGGGAGGGGGGCAAATTCCTTTGACCAAATTTAAGACCCTGGTATTATAAGTGATTATGTAATTATTTAAATATCCGATGTATATAACGACTGTATTAAAGTCGTAGTTAAAGCTATGATCACTTGCTTTACTTACGAGATTGACTGTATAGAAGGCTATGTCCAGTCCCTCAAGAACCCTTGAGGATTTTTCCACTATTGATAAAAACCTCTTACAAGTTCTTACACCAAGAACTTCAAGAATTTCTATCAACAACCTAAAAGCAAACTGCTTTCCAAGTGCCAAACTTCACCGAACCCTACGGTGAACTTTCACTCAACCAGAATAAGAATGAAGAAGATTTATATACAGCCAAATCAATCCTCTAACATTAGAATGGATTGAATATAGAAGTTAAGTTTTAGGCACTTATCATATGAAGACTCTTTCTTTTTCTGAGTTCTTCAACAGTTGAACAGCACAAGTGTTCTTATTGAAAATGAAGAATTAAAGACTCAGAATTTTGGCTTTAATGAATATGAAAGTTGTATATGAATCCCTTGTTCGTTTCTGAGCCTAAATGGACTATTTATAGGCACTAGGAATCGTCCATGAACCAACATAAGGCTTCCCAAATGTTTTGAGACACAATGGTTCATGAAACAACACAATTGTCGACCAGGTAATCGATTACAACACTTAGGTAATCAATTACGCTATTTGCCCGTTGCTGTTTGAATTTCAAATTCAAACATGTAATCGATTACAAGCAAGATGTAATCGATTACTTGCCTCTGTGTAATCGATTACCTTAAAGGGTGTAATCGATTACACTCAAGTCCATTTTCTAGATAATGAAACTTTAGGTTCCAATTGAGTTTTTCTATCACTTTTAACTTATGAAAAAGATTATACTCAATATTTTAACTTGTCTTTGAGCCTTCAGACGTAAGGAAACCTTAGAAGCATAACTTACCTAAATTGTAAGACTTAGTCAAAGCTAGAACCCTTGAATATTTCTTGAAGTATGTTGAGCTGGTTCTTCTAAGTCTTCTTTTCTTCTTTTTGTACATGAGTTTGTCGTCATCAAAACCTCAGCCAGGGTCAGGGGCAAGAACTTCTTCACACACCCCGACTGAAATTCGAGCGTGAATAAGACTTTTTGTATATCTGTATGAAGATATATGCATATTTTCCTGAAGATTGACTGTATAGTAGATGGGGTTTGGTTACGGGGCCCGGAAAAGTACTCGGCACGTGGTAAAAGGCCAGTTTAGGCCTTTTCGTACCGAAATGGGGCAGTATAAGTCATTTCTAAAATCTCTGGGCGAGATGGGAAGTCTTATAAAGTTGCAAGGAACTCATTTGTGAAACAAACCCATTTTCGATGAATAGTGATTTTGGGTGACCGAGATATTGAGAAAAATATTCTACAATATTGTTGGCGATCGACGTCCGAGTTTGATGAGCGTCGGAGCAAAGATGAGAAAACAATAGATGTTAGTCACGAATATGATTTTTGGGAGAATGTGCCAAAAGGTTGATTAGGACTTTAAGTGAGGGTTATGACATAATTAGATGTGTGTAAGTTGAGATTAGACTTTTAATCCTTTTTCTAATCAAGATATTTTACCATATCTTTTCTATATTCCTAATTTAGTCCCTAAGTGCAAGAAAATAAAAATTCCTCCCCTCCTCTCAAGCCCAACCTGCGGCCAAAGTTCCCTAAGTGAGGGGTTTTATTTCTTTTTCTTCTAACTTAGCTCATTTGGATATTGTTGAAGGGTTTAGAGAGAAGTAAGTGTGAGACAGAGAGAAGGTAAGCAAAGCTCCATCCTCCTTCCTCTTCTCCTTAAGGCCGAAGCCTTCACCACCCCTAAACACCATCTTCGCTTCATTTTTTTCTTCTTCCTACTTTGAGATAAAATGTTGTACCCCTTGAGCTCTTGCTTTTGATAGTCTTAGTTTTAAATTTGGAGCATTTTGGGATGATGATCCTGCTGTAGTCCTCATGATCCTTTTATGTTTCTTATTCTCCATCTCTTGCTATTTCCATCCATGTAAAAATATTTGAGAAAAGTTGAGTTTGAGTCAAAATTGATTTTGGAAATGACTTATTTTGGATAGTTGCCTTCACCAAGTATGATGCTTGATGTTAATTTTAGAAAACCCCAAAACCAATTTTTGGAAAAGTTGAGTTTTGAAAAAAGTGCTTATTTGAGAAGTGATTTTAGAAATTCTAGTTTTTGATTCACCATAGATTTGGCCTTGGCTTGAGTGCGTATCATTTTTTTTTTAAGAAAAATTGGTCTTGATAATTTGGGTGTTGAGGCTGAGACTATGACTCATTTGTGAGGGTTGGGAACTTTGGATTTTGACTTGATTTCTTGTGTGTTAAGATTTGTATACGGAGTTTGTGCCAAAGAGAAATTGCTTCCTTTTGTTTTTATGAAGACAGAGGGCTACATGGCTTCTTGGAGTCTTGAAAAATGTTGGTTTCAACTAAGTCATGATGTGTAGTTGGCCTATGAAGCTTGAATTTAGATTCTTGGTGATTTTGCGTTTCAAAATTGATTTTGGGAAAAGTGTGCATAAATGGTTGATTTTATGGCTAAGTTAAGTTCCTCTAAGAGCCTTGAGTTTTCCTTAGTGTTAGTACCTTAGGGAAGCCTAGCTG
Organism: Acmispon strigosus; assembly: GCA_030819835.1. Classification (NCBI taxonomy): domain Eukaryota; kingdom Viridiplantae; phylum Streptophyta; class Magnoliopsida; order Fabales; family Fabaceae; genus Acmispon; species Acmispon strigosus. Next base: position 17,261,115 of record JAUAMA010000001.1, read on the forward strand.
TACTGTAGGGTTTTGATGAATTACCACTAAACTAGTTAAGTGTTTGTGAAGGATTGGGGACATACTGACTTTAGGAGCACCGGATGAGCAAGGAATCGGAAGCACTAGCGGTAAGGACACTTCACTTCAGCTACCTTTACGCTTTACCTATATATATGTATAAGTTTTTGTGAAGGATTGGGGACGTACTGACTTTAGGAGCACCGGATGAGCAAGGAATCGGAAGCACTAGCGGTAAGGACACATCACTTCGGCTACCTTTACGCTTTATCTATATATGTATGTATGATGAAACATGATAATGCAGGACTTACGCTTTACCTATATATGCATGTATGATGAAACATGATAATGTAGGACTTACGCTTTATCTATATATGCATGTATGATGAAACATGATAATGTATGATGTAATCATGGAATTTATCTAACGGCACTAAGTGATTGCCCGATTGTTTGTTAGACATTGTTATATGAAATGCTTGTATGATTTCATGATATTCACTGTATGACATTGATTGAGGCATGTAAGACCCTGAATTCTATTGAAGGGTATTTTGGGTATTTTGGGTATTTCTTGTACTATTATTAAGTAAATAAGTATTATTGGATTTTCTTATTAATACTATTGTGATATTTGGCTTTTAATTATTTAACTAAGAGCAAAGGAAAATATTTTTCCTTATTTTATGATGCTTGCGAGTTTATGTTATATATCCTAGGGGAAATATTTATTGATTTATTAGTGTGGTATTACGTGAATATATAAGATGGAGAAAAATAATAATATTGGTATATTATTATTATGTGTAGGCCGCGTGCCTACTATTGATATTTAGGCTAGTATTTTTTTATTTTATAAGAGCCGAAATTAAATAATAATAGGGGATGAAATAAATTTTTTTTATTAAAAATTATATGAGATAGTTTTGAGGAATATTCCTTAGAATCTATAGATTATCTATTTAATGAAGATCAAATAGAATTTTGAAATTAAGGTTAATTGAACCTAGACGTCTTATTCAAGTACATAATTGGTTTCACTTATTACTAGAGAGGACGATTCAAGTTTTTCAACACCTAATCTTCTACTATATGATAGTAATAAAATCACACAAGAAAGGGGGGTTTGAATTGTCTGAGTGACTTTTTAAATGTTTTTCGTATTGAAGACGAATTATAAGTTTAAAAGCGTTTACGTAAACGTGCAGTGGAAATATATTTAGAGCATAAGCAGTAAAGCACGCAAGATATTTATCCTGGTTCACCCTCAAAATCGATAGGGCTACGTCCAGTCCTTGGCTATACCAAGATTTTCCACTATTTCGACTGAATAGTACAAGTGTTCTCAGGGACTTCTCCCAGTATTCTGAGGACTACTCCTTTACAAGTTTTCTCAGGACTTCTCCTTTATCTCTTAAGTATTCGACAGGACTTCTCCCTGATTCTTTTACAAGAATGTTGGTTTTCTACAAAGATCTCTTCACAAAGAGTGGGTAGAAAATATGAGGTTCTAGGTTCAGAGATGATGGTTAAGTTTGGTTCTCTAAAGGGATAGTGTGAGAGTAATGAGAGTTTTCACTCTATGAGGATTTCACACTAATTGGCGACTAAACTCAGAAGGATAGAAAATTCTAAGGTTGCTGAGTGTTCTTGGCAAAATCTTGTCTAAGTTGTGAGTTGACTTGAAGAATTTGAATGCTTAGATATAGTGTAAGTCGCCAAATTGAAAGTGATGCAGAGGCAGCTATTTATATCTTCAGTAAGGTGAGAACTAGATGGACTAATGAAGATCTTCAAAAATAGTTCCGTTGGAGGTTTGCTCGACTGAGAGTAACGGATACTTCTGCACTCGTTGCTTGATAAAGTTTGCCATAGTGATGAGCATTTCTTCAATCGTTAGAGAGTGAGTTCGTCTGGCAGTCCTTTTTCTTCTGATTTCCAGAGACAGTAATAAATGCGAGTGGATTCCAGCTAATAAGGCATTTAATGCTTCTGACCAGAGGATTTGAATTCTACCGTTGAGGAGATACGATGATCAGAGGATTTCTCCGTAAATTCATCAAAAAGCAACTTGAATTAAGGAATGTCGGAGAATTTGAATCTTCAGAATATATGGCGCTTAATTCTGTCTCTTTCGTATTTAATGCTCTGATCCACAGGAGGTGCTTGACAGCTTCTCTTTGTTTAGGCAAATGATCTCTTCTGAGCAGATTCCTTTCGTGTCAGTTCTTTAATCATTGCTTCTTAGTCAACCTCTGTGTTTGACTTGGAGTGAACCGGTCAGATCTTTTAGGCGGACGAAGTCTACTGAGAGAGAGGCTCCAGTTCTCTTAGCCGAACGTACTTTTCCTTTGCTCTTTGATAATGATTGCAGCGTCCCTTCCGTATATAAGAGTCCCTGAATAAAATACTTTGGAGAGAATTAGTGACTCTTTACGAAATTGTTATTTATCAAAATAGGTTAATATTTTTCTCTAACAATCTCCCCCTTTTTGATAATGACAATTTCTTAAAACAAATGCAAGTAGAGTCTGTATGATTTCTCCCCCTTAGTATGTGCCTTTCTTTTATGTAGCATTCATTTCATTATCGAAATTAGCTCCCCCTAAGCTTGTGCAGTTTTTAATTTGTTGTATAATTTCTCCCCCTTTGGCATTAGCAAAAAGAAAATTCAAACACAGCGAAAGTAAATAATAGAGCTATATATTCATGAGGATGGTTTAGACAATCCTAAAAGTAAGGCCATATAGGCGTTCAATTCAGCACAATTAGCGGCTATCATGGCAGAGAGCCTAGCATCCATGGATTCGAGACGATCATTCAGAGCTTGATCTCGACGATCCTGTGCTAGCGATAAGCGAGTAGTGAATGCCTTGACTTCCTGAGAGAGAAGGTGGACATAGAGCGATCATCTTCAGAGTCGGAGTGGGAGCATTGAGTGACTGACGAAGAGGAGAAGCTAGTTGGCAGGATAGGCGTAAAGGGTGCCACAGTGGGAATGAGCGGCGCAGTATGCAGATGCAGCCAAGTGGGACGCAGAGACTGCAACATAGGGGATAATTGAGGAAGGAGAACCAGGGTCCATGTGCTGAACTTGAGAACCAGGGATTCAACACAGCCAGCCAGATGAAGAGGAATGGAGGCAGTGTGAATATTCTTGCGAACCTGAAGTTCCCAGTCATAGTGGAAAAATTGTCGTTCAGATGGCATATATTGGGTAAAGAGGGAGTTAGAGCATCCGTGAGGAAACCACAAACCAGCCTTAAAGCAAAATGAAAACCCAAATTCTTGAACACAGAGATCTGTTAAGAGGTGAGCATTTGGTGCATCAGGTGAACGCTTGCGCTTGCCTAAAGCAGAACTAGATCTAGAAGGGTTACTGGGCATGAAGTAGATCTGATGAGAAGACATGCCTGAATCAGTAGGGAAGAAACCCGGAGGTGCAAGCTTGAGATCTAGATCCATACTTTTAAGGAGGTATTCTGGTGTGGACAGGTAGGAGGTATTAATAGTTGCATTAAAGTGGGCATCTACCTGGGGTAACAGTGAAACAGTGAAAGCGTCGTTTGACTTCGACTAAGAGGTAGAAGAAGATTGCTTCCATCATCAGTTAAGTGGAGTCGACTGAAATCAAGACTTAAGCAGCAAACGTCAGTGTGAGAGTCAGGTTCAGAATCGTCAACAATGTGGATGGGATTGTCATAGTTGGGGACGACAAATAAAGAATCAAGAAATTCCTCAGCTTCAAGTTGGAGAAGATCTTGGAAGTGAAGAATCTTGGATTGAAGAAGCAGTTCCCATCCAAGGGCATCAGGGGAGCAGTAATGCTTCCATTGAGGTGAAACAGTAGGCAGGGGTGAGTTATGTGAAAGCTTGACTCGAACCCAGTGACGATTCTCAATGTTACCCAGTACAGCAATGGTGGGTGGATCATGAACAGGGCCAAACAGGGGTAGATATGTGCAACACTAAGTAGGGGATAAGGTTACGAGAACCATACGTAAGGCAGTGGCAGCAAGCAAACCCATGTCAGGAACTGTAAACCATTTGGCTATGGGTGCAGGTTCATTTCCATGGAATGTGAGAGCCTCACATATTCGATCGACATCTTTATCAGAGGAGAGCGTTTGGGAATGAAGCACTCGGTGTGATAGAAGTTCTTGAATGAGCAATCCACGGACCTCTGGCCAGTAGCTCTGGGGGTAGCCCATCCATTGAGCGAGACAGCGAAAACCACAGTTACCATCATCTTCAACATCAAGAACATCAGATATATACGTGTGAAACATTTGAGGTAGGAACTTCAAATATTGGAGATGAGGTCAGCAGTGGAATGCACAGTTTCTGGAAGTGGCTTAGATGAAGTTGAAGCATGTGGGATTGTTGGAGCACTCGAAAACTGTGAGGAAAGATCGTCTGAACAACATCGTTTAAGACGGGCAGCAGACGGAGTTGATGAAACGAGCTTTCGTTTTTCAACCCTCTTGGTCCATTCACTAAGGAGTTCAGTGGGTACTCCAGATATGTCAACCGACAGACTCATTCGTCGAACGTCACTGAACTTAATCGGAGAGGCAACGATATAATCAAATGAAGTATAGTGCAGTGATTCAAGAGAAGGATTGACTAACTGCTTGTGCCGCATGAGAGCTGATATAAGGGCTCCATAGGGAAGGTTTGAGTTAGGTTTTTCCAGAGTATGGAGGATGTATTGAAACACAAGATTAGGCCAGTTGACATTCTTGCGATGTTGAAGTTGAAACAAGGCCCATTGAGAGAACTTGTTGACTAAGTCTCGAGAACCCTCTTTTGGCAGAATGACCTTACTGAGAACAGCATGGGGAAGAATGCATTCTTCAGCTAGGTTTGTCACTCGCCTAGAGGTGGCGTTTTTGGGAATCTCCTTCCAGATAGTGAAAGGAGAGCTCTCGGAGTTTTCCCAAGATGAGGAATAGCACGCTCCATGGAGAGGAAGGTTGAGAAGTTGAGCTATGTCAGTTGTGAGTATATCGACTACTTGACCTAAGCACCGAGTTCGGATGTGATTAGGGTTCATCTCAACAGCACAATCATAGAACTCCTGAACAAGAGGCTTTAGGACTGTAGATGAGGAAACAGTGAACATGTTCCCCCAGGCCTGAGAGAGCAGAAGATCAAGTCCTGCCACCTTTGCATGCGCAAATAGCTTCAGATCAAAATATCGAGGGATGACAAGTTCTCTATCCCCTAGATGTTCAACCTTCACAAGACCAATGTCGTATCCCTGAAGCTCTCGATTACGAATCATACGATTGATCTGGTTCTGGTGTATTTGATTTTCTTCCATGCTTAGAGCTCGTTGAGCTTTTCCAGTTCTTCGTTTGTTGGGAGCCATGAGAGCTGTAGAGAGGGAAGACAGAACGATGGCTACAAATGCACGGAGTAAGTTGAATGGGTGTATTGAGGCAGTTGTAAAGAGATATATCTTTACGAACCGTCAGTTTTATGTGGAATAGTGTCTCGATTTTATCATTTTCATGATGAGTAATACAGTTTATTAACTTGCATTAAATGAAGAGAGATAATAAATACCATCCTTTGTGCGTGTGTGCAGAGCAAGTGAGGGATATGAAAAGACACAACTGTTTGAGCATTTAATGCATATCATGAAGTGGATATGATGAAAATGACCAGACGAATATAATAAATAAATATTTATAGTGCAGGAAACATTCCTAGTCTTTCTCTAAGGCATGCAAATTTGTTTTCAATAAGGGGTTTGGTGAAAATGTCTGCCAATTGATCATCAGATGGTATGTATAAGATGTCAATATTTCCTTTTGCTACATGATCACGAATGAAATGATGTTTGATTTCAATATGTTTGGTTCGTGAATGTAACACAGGATTCTTTGTTATATTAATGGCACTTGTATTATCACATAGTAATGGAATGTTATGCTCAAAAATATTATAATCTTCTAATTGATGCTTCACCCAAAGAAGTTGGGTGCAGCATGAACCTGCAGCGACGTATTCGGCTTCAGCTGTTGAAAGAGAGATTGTGCTCTGTCGTTTGATTGCCCAAGAGATTAAACAATTCCCTAAGAAGTGACATCCTCCACTTGTGCTTTTTCTTTCTATTCTATCTCCGGTATAGTCAGCATCACAGAATCCTCTTAGCCTGAAATCATCACCTTTCTCATAGACTAGACCAAGATTAGTTGTGCCAATAAGATATCGAAAAATTCGTTTTACGGCACTAAGATGAGACTCTTGAGGACTTACCTGGAATCTTGCACATACACATACGCTGTACATGATGTCCGGTCTACTTGATGTAAGATATAATAGTGATCCTATCATTCCTCTATATTTGGTTGAGTCAACAGGAGTTGAATCATCTCCTTTATCAAGTATGGTTCCAGGATGCATTGGAGTTCCCATGGCTTTTGCTTTCTCCATGCAATACTTTTTGAGCAGGTCATTGACATATTTGTTCTGATGGATGTATGTTCGAGTTCCCTCTTGCCTAATTTGTAATCCTAGGAAGAACTTCAATTCTCCCATCATACTCATCTCAAATTCACTTTGCATGAGCTTGGAGAACTCTTGACAAAGAGCTTCATTTGTGGCCCCAAATATTATGTCATCGACATATAGCTGTACTAGGATGAAGTCATTTGACCTTTTTCGTCTAAAGAGAGTATTGTCGATGCTTCCTCGAGAGAATCCATTTTTCATAAGGAATGAGCTCAAGCGATCGTACCATGCTCGTGGTGCTTGCTTTAATCCATATAGAGCTTTTCTCAGCTTGAAGACATGGTCTGGCAGATCCTGATCTTCGAATCCTGGAGGTTGTTTTACGTAGACTTCTTCTTCAATGTATCCATTTAAGAAGGCACTTTTGACATCCATTTGAAACAGCTTTATGGAGTGTTGACATGCAAATGCTAGAAGTATGCGTATGGCTTCAATTCTTGCCACTGGTGCAAACGTCTCTGTATAATCAATTCCTTCTTGTTGATTATACCCTTGAGCCACCAGACGAGCTTTGTTTCTTGTGACCTTTCCATTTTCATCCATCTTATTTCTGAACACCCATCGAGTGCCTATAATCAATTTGTCTTCTGGTTTTGGCACCAAATCCCAGACTTTACTTCGTTCAAACTGATTTAGTTCTTCTTGCATGGCGAGGATCCATCCTTCATCCTGAAGAGCTTCTCCTATGTTCTTTGGCTATATTTCAGAAAGAAATGCACAGTTAGCAAAATCATTAAACGTGGATCGAGTCCTTACCTTTTCGTGCACATCTCCAATAATTTGTGTTGGAGGGTGATCTGGTTTGAATCTCCAGTCTCGAGGTAGTGATATGCCGCTGGAAGTCATAACTTGACTTGATGAAAGGTCGTCAGACGTAGTTTCATAAACTTCGTCTGGTTGAGGAGTGATTGAGTCCGACTCTTTACTGGATGATGATGGCTGAACTAGATTTGATGACGGAGCTTGATATATTTCCGTATCATAATCTTCTGTAAGTATAGGATTTATGCCCACATGCTTATCTTCAAATCTAACATTGATGGATTCCTCAACTGCCATGGTCCTGGAGTTATATACTCGAAACTCCTTCGAATTAGGTGAGTATCCCAAGAATATTCCCTTATCTGATTTTGCATCAAATTTTCCGAGATCATCCTTTGTGTTGAGTAGAAAGCACGAGCTTCCAAAAGGATGAAAATATGAGATGTTTGGCTTCCTTCCCTTCCATAGCTCGTAAGCAGTTTTCTTCAGAGTTGGACGCATGAATATTCTATTTTGAATGTAGCATGCGGTATGGATGTCTTCAGCCCAGAAATATTTTGGCAGAGAGGTTTCATTGAGCATGGTTCTTGCCATTTCTTGAAGTGACTTGTTCTTTCTTTCTTCTACTCCATTTTGCTGAGGAGTTCTCGGAGCGGACACTTGATGGAATATGCCATTTTCTTCGCAGTAATGATTGAATTCTTCATTTATGAACTCTCCTCCTCTGTCACTGCGGATGTTGGTGATGCAGTATCCTTTCTCATTCTGAATTCTTTTTGCGATGATTAGAAAGGACCTGAAGGCTTCATCTTTTGTTCCAAGAAATTGCACCCATGTAAATCTGGTGTAGTCATCCACGATGACAAGACAAAATCTTTTTCCAGAACAACTAGCCGTTCTAGTGGGTCCAAACAAGTCCATGTGCAACATCTCCAGATGTCTCTTTGTACTCACAACGTTCTTTGTGTGGAAAGAACTTTTTACTTGCTTTCCTTGGAGACATGCTGAGCATGTATCATCAGATTTGAAAGATAGATTTGGCAGACCACATACTAAATCATGTTTGATTATTTTAGCAATGGTCTTTAAGGATGCATGCCCTAGCTTCCTGTGCCAGATCCATTTATCATCCTTTGCTGATACTAGACATGTTACCTTTTGACTTGCAAGGTTTTCCAGGGAGGTCTTATATAGATCCCCTTGTCTCTGAGCTTCAAAGATGGTCTTATCATTTTCATTAGAGACTCTACACTTCAATTTGGTGAAGGAAACAGTGAGCCCACTATCACATAATTGACTTATGCTAAGTAGGTTATGTTTCAATCCTTCAACTAAGAGAACCTTCCGGATTACTTTAAGGGGGTCCTTACCGACATTTCCTTCTCCGACAATGAATCCTTTTTGATTTCCTCCAAAGGTCACTGTCCCTCCTGTCTTCTTCTCATGGATTTTTGGGAATAAAGACATTTTTCCCGTCATGTGCCGTGAGCATCCACTGTCCAGGTACCATTGTTCTCTTTGGTTTTGAACTGTTAAGCACATCTGCAAGAGGAATAATCATTGATTTAGGTACCCAAACTTTCTTGGGTCCTTTTTTGTTAGTAATCATCTTGGGTGGACTTTTCCTCCCATGTACTATTTTTTGAGGAGTTTGTTTCTCCTTACCCTCGACCATGAAGGTTTCAGGTTGAATTTTGATGGATGCTGATGAGAAATTTTTCTTTTCAGGCTGATATCTATATGGAACAGTAGACAAGTTATGTTTAATGGCAATTATGTCCCAGTCTTCTTCTTCTTCATATCCTAATCCTCTTCGATCATATGCTGATCTATTATTTCCACTTAATTTGATTAGATTATCATGTCCTTGAGTAAACATGGATAAGTCCTTAATTAAATAACTGACTCTTTCCTTCAAACTTCTAATTTCTTTATTTGCATCCTGTTCCAAAAGTGCTTGATTTTTCTTGGTAAGCATGATTGAGACTTCCTTAGATGCATTCAGTTCTTTCAATGTTTTATCATGCTTCTTTTTGAGAGAGCTATACTTAATAGCTAATGCATGAGCATATTCTAGCAGTTCATTATAGTCATCAGTTGAGATTTCAGAACATACCTCATCTTGATCATCCTCTTCGTTATCTGATTCGTCGACAGAAATCATCAATGCCTCTGCTTCTCTGTCAGCTTCAATATCAGAGGTGTCTATGGATGCCATGAATGCACAGTATGAAGCTTCCTCAATAGCTCCCTTGGCTTCTTCTTCTTGATCAGAGTCATCTTCTGATTCATCGTTCTGACTAGAAAAGGCCTTCTTCTTGTAGAAAGTTTTCTGCGAAGGCTTATTTCCTAGGTGAGGACAATCCGCTTTGACATGACCAGGTTTCTTGCATTCATAGCAGACGATCCCTCCTTTGCTTGGAGTTCTTTCTTCTTCTCTTGATGAGGAAGAAGGTCTTCCTTTGAATTGCTTCCGGCTTCCCACCATTTTTCTGAATCGTCTGTTGAGCAGGGCTTGTTCATCATCAGATCGATCAAATTTGGCTGTTTCCTCATCTGAGGATTCATTAGCTTTCAAAGCCTTTGATTTGTTGGCTTTGAATGCTACAGCTTTAGCGGCTGCTGTTTTTCTTTTTATAATCGCGGCATCATTTGCAAGATCCTGCTCATGGATCTTCATTTCTCCCAACAGATCTTCTACTTGATATGTGTCCATGTTCTTTCCGGATCTTTGGGATGCAAGCATGCTCATCTTTGTGGTTTGAACATCAGTTGTTCCCTCATGAGAAATAGCCAGCGTGTCCCATACCTCCTTTGCAGTGCTTAGGCTGTCAACTTTATCGTGCTCACTTTTGCTAAGAGCACATATGAGAAATAGCCTTGCCTTGGCATTTCTCTGGTTTTCTGTCTTGTGTTCGTCTGTCCACTTGTCAGCTGGAATGGCCTTGTTTTCACTATCTTTAGGAAGGTAATTTCCCTTAGATATTACATCCCATAGTTTCCAATCAGTTGATTCAATGAATAGCTGCATATGTTTCTTCCAGTAAGGATAGTTTGAGCCATCGAAGAATGGTGGATTGTTTGTTGCGGTTCCGGTTGGGTAGGCAATTCCGTCCATGGATCTTTTCACTCTACACCTGTTAAGATGTTAGTAATACTCAGAGCGGTTAAGCTCTGATACCAATTGATAGTAATAAAATCACACAAGAAATGGGGGTTTGAATTGTGTGAGTGACTTTTTAAATGTTTTTCGTATTGAAGACGAATTATAAGTTTAAAAGCGTTTATGTAAACGTGCAGTGGAAATATATTTAGAGCATAAGCAGTAAAGCACGCAAGATATTTATCCTGGTTCACCCTCAAAATCGATAGGGCTACGTCCAGTCCTTGGCTATACCAAGATTTTCCCCTATTTCGACTGAATAGTACAAGTGTTCTCAGGGACTTCTCCCAGTATTCTGAGGACTACTCCTTTACAAGTTTTCTCAGGACTTCTCCTTTATCTCTTAAGTATTCGACAGGACTTCTCCCTGATTCTTTTACAAGAATGTTGGTTTTCTACAAAGATCTCTTCACAAAGAATGGGTAGAAAATATGAGGTTCTAGGTTCAGAGATGATGGTTAAGTTTGGTTCTCTAAAGGGATAGTGTGAGAGTAATGAGAGTTTTCACTCTATGAGGATTTCACACTAATTGGCGACTAAACTCAGAAGGATAGAAAATTCTAAGGTTGCTGAGTGTTCTTGGTAAAATCTTGTCTAAGTTGTGAGTTGACTTGAAGAATTTGAATGCTTAGATATAGTGTAAGTCGCCAAATTGAAAGTGATGCAGAGGCAGCTATTTATATCTTCAGTAAGGTGAGAACTAGATGGACTGATGAAGATCTTCAAAAATAGTTCCGTTGGAGATTTGCTCGACTGAGAGTAACGGATACTTCTGCACTCGTTGCTTGATAAAGTTTGCCATAGTGATGAGCATTTCTTCAATCGTTAGAGAGTGAGTTCGTCTGGCAGTCCTTTTTCTTCTGATTTCCAGAGACAGTAATAAATGCGAGTGGATTCCAGCTAATAAGGCATTTAATGCCTCTGACCAGAGGATTTGAATTCTACCGTTGAGGAGATACGATGATCAGAGGATTTCTCTGTAAATTCATCAAAAAGCAACTTGAATTAAGGAATGTTTGAGAATTTGAATCTTCAGAATATATGGCGCTTAATTCTGTCTCTTTCGTATTTAATGCTCTGATCCACAGGAGGTGCTTGACAGCTTCTCTTGGTTTAGGCAAACGATCTCTTCTGAGCAGATTCCTTTCGTGTCAGTTCTTTAATCATTGCTTCTTAGTCAACCTCTGTGTTTGACTTGGAGTGAACCGGTCAGATCTTTTAGGCGGACGAAGTCTACTGAGAGAGAGGCTCCAGTTCTCTTAGCCGAACGTACTTTTCCTTTGCTCTTTGATAATGATTGCAGCGTCCCTTCCGTATATAAGAGTTCCTGAATAAAATACTTTGGAGAGAATTAGTGACTCTTTACGAAATTGTTATTTATCAAAATAGGTTAATATTTTTCTCTAACACTATAAACAGAGGCTCCTTGCTCTAAAAAATTCATTCACTTGGAGTTGCACCTTACCCTCACTTAAAAACCACTTGAGGAATCATCAAACTCTCAAGCTCTCTCTCTCTAAAAATTCGAGCCCCTCCTCTCTCCCTCTCTTCCTCGTGAGCTCTCTATCCCCCTTGGTGGTGGATTCTTTTCTTTGGACCAAGGGGAAAGAGTTTGGAGACCACTCTTAGGTGTTTGAAGTTCTTCAAAATGTCCTTCATCAAACCATCTCAATCTTCTTCGGGTTCATCTTTTCGAGGTTGGTTTAATTCTACCTTAGTGGTAGTTTCTCTAGTAGGAGGTCTTTGATAATCATAACATGATTTTAAGGGTTTTGAGTTAGGGTTTATTTAATAAAAAAATGAGTTTCTTGTTCATATGTTCTTCACCAATCTTCATAAAACATCGTAAGAAATTTAAATAATTGGTGGTTTGATCTAAAAAGTGAAAAATTTCCTCCCCTTGCATGTTATCGCCACGACACACTACTAAGGTTTATGGGGTTTTTAGTTATTTTTCTCCTAGTGGTTAAATGCTTAGATATTCTATAATTAATTTTCTAATTTGGTTAGGATTGAAAAGATTGTTACTTGATTTGAAATTATATTAAAAGATTTGATTAGTTTTAATAGTTATTTGAAAATTTTAAAAAATTATATATTACTATATATATTGATGACTGGGATTTGTATGATTTTTTAGTGTCTTTTTATTTTATTTTATTTTCTTAGAATTTTTACTTTATTTTTGCATTTGCATATAGTTTAGCAAGTTTTGTGTTTTTAGTCCTTTTAGTTTTGTTTTATTGCATTCTAGTCCTTGTTAGAGGTTCTTGTCAAATAAGGAACATTTGTGCGGATATTGATGCAAATAAAGGAAGAATTATGGTTGAAAATAAATGAGGAAGAAGAAGCATCAATTTTGTTTGTTGTTTAAAACATGTGGAAAAAGAATTTAAGGAAGACATTGATGCTAATTCAGCTGTTGAGAGACAAAAGAGAGGCTACATGATGGGCATTTATAATAATCAAGAGCCATAAAGGAAGAAGAGAAGCAAGGAAAATGAACCATCAAACGAGCACAACGCCAGAGCGTTGGATCCCCAATGCTCATGTGTTGGCTCCCTGACTTGGAATCCAAAAATGTTGTAATTCCAACGCTCAAGCGTTGGAGGGCCAACGCTCATGGGTTGAGCCCCTGACTTGTGCCTAGTTTTTATTTTAATTCGAACGCACAAGCGTTGGAGGGCCAACGCTCATGCGTTGAGCCCTTGTTTGGCCACGTCTGATAGCACTTAAACCCAACGCCTAAGCGTTGAGATCCCAGCGCCTAAGCGTTGGGTCTCAGTCAGCAAAAATATATAAATAGGCCTCTTGTTTTCTTTTGTAAACACACTTGGATACTTGGAGAAACACTTAGATATTTTGTTCAGAGAATTACCTGAGGTGTGCGAAGCCAATTCTTGAGCTCTCAATTCAGGTTCTTATCATGTTTCCCTTAGCCATGCTTAGCTAAGTTCTTTAGTATCTTGGGTTGTAGTTTATCTGCTTTCTGGCTATGTTTTAGGTTTCTACTTTCAGTATATGAATAAAGGTTTATGTTCTTAAGTTTCTATTCCATGCTTATCATTTATCTTGCTGTACGCAAGTGTTATTGCCTAATTCTTTTGCAATGGTAGTTGTTAGGAATTGGGGGAAATGGGAATAGAATGAACAATTTCATGCCACTTAGGTATAAGGGTAGAATTGTTACTGATGGCCTGAATTCATGAAATAATCTTCAATGGGATTAACTAATCACTGAGGCATTAGGCTTGGTAATCAAATTGGAAGTTCTTCTTGCTTAAGGAATTAACAAGTAGAAACCCTAGGCTAAATCACCTAACAACATATGCTGAAATTCATATATGAAATTGATTATGATAGCTTAAGTTAGAAGTCGTGAAGCTCAACCCAAGTGATGTTTTATCACATATTTATCTTAGTCTTTTTCCTGTTCATTTGTTCGTATAAACAACCATCAATTAAAACCTTTTTTATTTTTTGTTTTTAAGATATAAAAAATGGATTTTGGGGTCTTGAAATTCAACTTATCCCTGTGGGTTCGATATTTTTTATATTACGCGATATCCTCCGTGCACTTGCGGATTGGCTTATCTTATATAATTCAAAAATCCCATGTTAGTAGGTGGTTAGGGTTCTAACAATTTAAACCTTATGTTAGGAATATTCAATTAATAAGTAAAGATATGTTTTGAAATTAAGTTACTGATATGGTTACATATGGTTTAGTTTTAAACAAAGATTTAAATATATATATATATATATATATAGGGTTTAGGGTTTAGGGTTTAATGTTGCATGCTCATGCATGCCTAATAATGTACGTAGAAAATAATTGTATGTTCAATGGTATGATTGTTTGAAGTTTCATCTTCTTCGGAGGATATTGTTGTTGGGTTGAGTTCAGACCACTTACTAGGCCAAGGTAAGGGTAACTCGGTCCTTAGAAAAGTCTGCTTGTGATTGTGCTAGATGATTATATGATTTCAAAATTATATGCCTAAGATAGAATTATTTGTGATATTTATGAATACGCCTATGTGATTATTTGCCTTATATGCTTATTCACATGATATTCACATGCCTATGCTACTTGATTTAGTGCCGGAACATATATGCTTGTTAATAATGTTTCTTACTATTAACTTGAGATTACTATTTTTCTCTTGTTGTTGGGTGGGTTGATTCGTGATGTTTCGACTAACTCCTATGCATGATAATGTTTCTCTCCACTATTTTCTTTGTCGATGGTTCCTTGGTCGCACGACTGTTTTCTTGGTTGACTTCTCCTGTGTTTTGCTTCACACAACTATTTCTTTGTCGGTGGTTCCGTAAGCGGCGTACCGTGCAAGCAGAAATTTACCCTTGGTTTCCTGGAGGCTCCGTGGTCGTCTCGTCTTCTCATAGTTCACGGAAAACCCTATCGCGATCATTTAGTTTCTAGTAGAATCATAGTCTACCCTATGGGCGTTTTCATAATTGAACTTCCATACGTGATTAATTAAATATTGGTTAATTAATTACCTTGATATATTCATATGATCATTTGTGGAGTCTTTATTTGTTGAGTTGGCCCTTGCTTGGTTGGATGGTTGTTGTGGGCGCCTACTGCCAGATGGAGGCGTTTTCGTTCCAACAGGTGTCGTATCTGAGGCAAGGCGAAATTCAGGTACTTGAGGCTGATCTTGGCAACGTGTTGAGCTTCAGTTGGATCTAACGCACATCCACCTATACCAGTTGGATTAAGACCATCAGGCGAGATCATATGGACTGACTGTGGAAAAATCTACTATCGAGGGACTATCTGTATCACCGTTCCAACAGGTGCCGTATCCGAGGCAGGGCGAGATTCAGGTACTTGAGGCTGATGTTGGCGACGTGTGGAGCTTCAGTTGGATCTACCGCACATCCACCTATACCAATTGGATTCAGACCATCAGGCGAGATCATTATGGACTGACTGTGGACAAATCTACTACCCAGGGACTATCCATATCACCATTCCTCCACAATGAATTCTTGACGCCATTACTTCCTTTGATGATGTTTTCTTCAGACGCCGCCCAAGGGACCAGCCAGATGACAGGAGGGGGACATTCTCTTTTGAGGAGGATCTTACGTCAGAGGTGACTGTTGAGCAACTGAGCTAGTGGCGTAAGCAGAGGAGGGAATTTTAGCGTCGGTGTGAGCGATTGGAGCGTTTGGTGGCACATCATAGGGTTTCTCAAGGTTCCATGTCTTGATGATGTAGTTTTACTGTTGAACGAGTCTTTTGTTCTTTATCTCTATCTCCTATTCTTAGGGTCATCACTTCTAAAGGACCTACCTGCTTGTGGTTCTCGGATTGTGTTGACAGCAGTTTACTATTTCAATTGCTGACTTCTTTGGTTAATTATGTCATGGTGGCATTTCTCTCTTGACATCTAATCCAGTTCGACTTTTTATTTTCGCTGTTTTATCTCTGTTTTATTGATTATTCGAGTTTTATTTCTTGTGATATTACGATTTTAACCCTTGTGAAAATTGGGACGTTACATGGCACATGAGAGCAAGACTTGAAATGTTAAGTGAACTAGAACAGTGATGATAATAGCATACTTATGTTGTTTGATTACATGGAATGTTGCTTACAAGTCGTTAATATGTTAAGTATGCACTTTTAACATGTATGTTTGTATATTGTTGTTGATAGAAGTTCAAAGCAGGGTCATTGGTGAGTAATGCCAAGTGACAAGGCGATGGGTTATAAGACAAACAAGGCTCGGCATTCGTAAGGAACCCAGATTCGCGGTTAAGCGGTTTTTGTTATGCTTGGTTAAATACGTTAATCTTGATTGTATGATAGATTAAGTATGTTAATATGGTATGTATGAGTAACATGAAATTTCATACATACATGGGGAACCCCCAGTGAGGTTGGTAACTAGCAGAGTTATTCGACCAAGAGCTTGGTTGCGTCGTTAGTTTACAGCAACCAATGGTCGACCCTTAGAATTGGAAATTGAGGGTCAATGAAGCAGTCATTGTTCCAACTTAAACTGGAGTATTTGTCCTGCCACTTAAGCAGCGGGTTTTGGCATTATATGGGGATAAAAGTCATGGCCAAACGACTCATATGCACTAGTATGACATTAACATGTACATTACATCATGATTGAATGACTATTGTGGATGCTCTATGTGGTGCGTTAGTTGCCATTCATTATGCTTATGGAAGTGACCCTTACACTATTTTGTTTGTGTTTCTTTTTGGGCGGTCTTTGCCAGATGGACGACATTTGGGGAAGGCTCCCTAGCAGGGGGGCCAAGGACTTTCACTTCCTCGATGAAGAAGATGAGTCAACATGGGAGTTTGATCACCCCATGTGCATGATGAGTTGTTCTGGTCACGTCGCGGAGGACAGGATAGATGCTACAAACCGGATGCACGCACGAGAGGGTGCTTTATCGAGCTATCATGAGATTTCATACACGCTACCCAAGGGGCTTGCGATGGGGTGGAGCTTCGACTTCGGGCCCGATAAGAGGCCGACCGAGGCCTCTTCCCTCCATGAGTAGTGATTCATCTTCTTTATTAGAGTTGTAGCCGATGCAGATTTATTTCTTCTCCCCTTACTACATTCCTACTTGTAGTTACCATTATGTGGTGACGCCATGTGAGCGGGTGATGGTCTCGACAATGCGTACTCCAGTCATCGGCTTGGACGTGCCCGTGGTCCACATTTTGGATAGCAATGATGAGGATTGGGTAGTGGGAGGAGTGGAGCCTGCACCGGTGTTGGAGTCTGAGTAAGAGGATTCGAGTCGGACGGGATAGGAGTTTCGGACTACACACAGTCTCCGAAGATGCCAGCGGTGGTAGACCCTACTGCAGGTCGCTCGGGGGTGGGTTGGTTAGTTGAGTGAGATGCTAGTCTAGGACTTTCTCTTCTTTTGGTGGTCTGTACATTCATAGGACTAGGGACAGGGTAGATCCCGAATAGTTATACTTTTATGCAGCCACCCTGCATGGGGTTGCAGGAGGTATCGCGATGTTATGATGTCTAGTCTAGGCTTCATAGCAGAGGTATATCTTTCTGTTGATGTTCAGTGTCGGGTTGTATAGTTAACTACTTTGGCCAATGTCGGTTATCTTACTACACTTTATGTCATGTGTTTGGCTACTTTCTTAAATAGGGATATTATATTCATAATGCTTTACACAAGTTGCATGTTTCAGAAAAGAAAAAATATTCATATACTATAGGCTTTTAAAACTAATCAACATAATTATTTCACTATTTAGAGTTACTGTAGTGCGCCTTGGAAATCGGGGTGTTGCACCAAAATTCGCCCGATTCTAAGAGAATTAAAGTAAAAAACATTCACCTCGTTTGTGGCGTAAAGGGTTCCGCATAATTTTCCTAGTTCTATGTGAATCCCTTTAAAAAATATTTTCCTACTTTGAGGCAAATTTTTGTCACCGAGGCTCGCGATTTCCCAAGGTTGTCTAGTCGTCACGGTGCTGTCTCATCGTCGGGGTGCTCTCTTGTTTGGTCTTAGATTCTCTATATTCACTGTAATCACTCAGATTAGCAAAACTAAGACGGAGGTGAATTAGGTACACAAAAGTTTCACAATAAACAAGAAATTGCAAATTGAAACCAACAGCTTTTGTTAATCTATTACCTTCCCAGGGTAATCTGCTACCGAGTATGGTAATCTGTTACTGAGAATGGTATCACGATAAAGTTGTAGTTAATCTATTAACAAACTAAAAATCTTCAAGAAAATTAAGAAGTCATGCAGCGGGAAAAAAATTTGAAACTTGTACATAATCCACGATATGATTCAAATGATAAAGAACAAGTATAATGTATTAATAAACCTAGATACAATAAAAGCCCTAAATTGGTCAACCCTAAACAATAGTATTCAAAATATAGAGGGAGAAGGGTTGAAGAAGATCACACCATGAGAATTATATTAGTTTACCTCCACCTTCTTGCAGAGTGTAACACCTCGATTTTTATGAGGGTTACTATCGTAAATATCAACGAATAAAGAACATTGCAAAAAGCAGCGAAAATTAAATCCGAAATAAAACTGATATATTAAATGCCTCAAGGCAAAGATGATTCAATAAAATTTTATATGCTAATTCCACACAACCGAGAACCACATGCAGGAAGATCCTTCAGAAGTGAGACAAAAGACTAAGACAAGGAACCTCGAGAAAACCTATGTCGAGCAACCAGATGTTCCAGCCTCTCACACCGACCCAGCAAGTCTCTCATACGCCACTGTGCCAAACGAGCAGTATGCATCTCTAACGGTATGTCATACTCCAAAGAAAACGTCACGCGCCTATTGATAGGCGGATCCGCTGGCCATCGCCCACAGACTATATCATCGAAAGAACTAATAGTGTCTAAGATATGTCACAGAGGAACAGTAATGCAAATAGTCCCTCAGTGATAACGAACATCCATGGTCAGTTCATAACAGTCTCATCATGTAGTCCTAATCCATTCGGTACATGTAGCAGTATGGCAGATACAACAATAACTCCACGTGTCTCCAACATCTGGGTCAAGCAATTGGATCTCATCGTGTCTCGGATACGGTACTTGATGAAACGGGTACTCATCCATCTGGCGATAAGCGCCCACACAACAAGCATTCAAATAATCAAGGGTTAACTCAAAGCAAACAAGACCCCATATATAATCATGTACATAGATATCAAGGTAATTAAATCATTCATCATTTAATTAATCAATTATGAAAGTCCAATTATGAAAACGCGCCCCTAGGGTTATTCTAGGATGCAACTATAACTAAATGATCGCTATAAGGTTTCATGTCAACACTCGGAAGACGGGACAGCCACTTAATAACAAAAACAAAACTAGTCGTTTGCACGGTACGCCACTTAATAGGAACCACGATTGACAACTACAGAGCGAACCGAAATACAGGAACCATCCAAAGTC
The DNA here is from genome assembly GCA_030819835.1 of Acmispon strigosus. Taxonomy (NCBI): domain Eukaryota; kingdom Viridiplantae; phylum Streptophyta; class Magnoliopsida; order Fabales; family Fabaceae; genus Acmispon; species Acmispon strigosus. The sequence continues at coordinate 17,280,540 of JAUAMA010000001.1, forward strand.
TGACAACAACGAATAGGTGAACCAAAATAAGGGAAAAAAGACGGGAAAAGTCGTGTCCACGAAACCAATCGATAAAGTTGTGCAAAACCCAACTATGCATATGAGTTAGATGAAATATCTTAAACCAAACCACCCAAGAATAAGGGAAAAACAGTAATCTCAGTTAATAATCAACATTATCAACAACACAGATATATTCCGACAATTAAATAAATCACATAGTCATGTTCAACATATAATGCAAACACATATAAACAAGCAACATATATCAAGCATATAAAGCACATAAATACTTAAGCATATATTCATCATCATAGTCAACATTATTTGAACATATAGCATATATTCAACAAGCACCAGATTATCATAAGTATAAACACATAATCATATAACACATAGCATTCCACACATGCAGACAAAGCTAAGACCGAGTGTCCTTACCTTGGCCTAATCCAAGCGTATAACCAACATCAACAACAGGGTCCTCCGAAGGAGAGGAAAATCCTTCAAACAATAGTATAACTTACACGTATTAATCCTACGTAAAACTTATACATGCATGCCCATGCAAACTCTAAAATGCCTTAACTTGATTTTAACATAATTCCCCAACCTTATAAAACTTTAATCATACATTTATTTTCCTTATTTAGTTCTAAACTATATTAAATATATGATAATACAACAAGTGATACAAACAACGTTATATTCCTATTTTATTTCAAGAAAAACTAATTCTTACTTATATATATTAAACACGCCACATATATGTATATATATGCATACATATTTCTATTCAAACTATTAATTATTATCCCAATAGATTAAAATAATGATTTCCTAACAAAATAACCTAAAATATCATGCTTAAAAATAAAATAAAATATCCCATTCAATAATTTTATGGCCCACGGCCTAAATATATCTATAATATATTTTTTCCCAATTTTCCCAACTACCAAAATAATACTTAATCTCAAAAATAAATTTTAAATATTAACATAATCTCCTATCAAAATTTAAGTTTTAAAATCTACTCATAAAGCATTGTAAATTTCGAAACACATCTATTTATGAGCATATCACTATTTTTCACAAATAAAATCCTAATCACATGCATTTCTAGTAAATATTCAAATTTAAAAATTAACAACATATCTAATAATTTAATACTACAAATCCTAAACACATGATATCTAAGCTAAGAAATTAAAATTCTGAACTCATAAATTTTGAAATTTCCGAGATATATATATATATATTTTGTGAAGAAGGTCTCATCCTTGGACTCGGCTGAGGTTTTGATGAAGACAAACACATCACAAAAAGAAGAAAGACTTCAGAAAAGAAAGGAAAGACTTCAATAAGACTTTAGAAAAGAAAGGAAAGACTTCAAGAACCAGCTCAGAACGTCAATATCAATCATCAAGGTTCTTGATATTAGTAAGTCTTGTTAACTTAATGTGCTATGCTTTTTTAAGGTTAATATTGCATTTGAAGGCTTATAAAATGTTAGTACAGATAGCAACCTGAGAGGGGGGTGAGTCAGAGTTGCCCCGATTTTCGCGTAACAGTTCCAAACGACTTTCAGCACAATTAGAGTTGTAATGTAAGAACGTTATTGCAGCGGAATATTGTAATTGCTTGAAAGTAAAAGATGAAGGAGAAGAAGAACACACAGGGATTTTATCCTGGTTCACCTTCAAACCCAGAAGGCTACGTCCATTCCTCTGATCACACATAGATTTTCCACTATACCAGAAAGCAAACCACTTTCTGAAAATCACCGTTCACTGAATCACACAGTGAACTGATTACAACCCTCAGAACAGATTACACTGTCTGAGTCAAACCCTTTACTGAATACCACAGTAAAGTTAGAACCCCTCAGAAAGATTACCACTTTCTGAAGAACCACACCACTGAATTCCACAGTGAAGATTTACAATGACAAAGTACTCTTCTGGATACTTGCACCAAGGATCCTAAGATCTCTTATCAATCTTTCCGAAGAAACCCACTTTTGATTGATCAAGTCTTCTTATCAATACTTGTGCCAAGGACCCTAAGAGGACCTATCAAGCCTCAGAAAGCATACCACTTTCTGATGACACCGAATTACATCGATGGACTTTGAATCAAACCCGATTCAAAGGACCTTTTTACAACCACCGAAAACCACAGTGAATGAAGCAACATGATTCAAAAAGAAGAAGAAGAAGATGCCTTTTCTATGGATGATTAAATCCTTTAGACAAGAAGGATTGATCTTAGTTTGTATGCTCCAGGCAATTACAATGAAGGCTCTTCCATTATGAGTTTCTCAAATGTTGAACATCATGAGTGTTCTTATGAAAAATGAGAGAACCGAAACTCAGAATGATGACTTTAATGAATATAAAAGTTATGGACCAAGTCATTGATGTTTCTGAGTGTCTAAGGACTTTATATAGGCACTGGAGGTCGTCCTTGAACCAACACAACCTTTCCCAAACGGTTTGAGACACAATGGTTTAGGAAAAGACACATTTGTCGACCTGGTAATCGATTACAACAGTTAGTGTAATCGATTACACCATGCCTTTGAAGTTTGAATTCAAAATTCAAACTTGGTAATCGATTACATATATGTGGTAATCGATTACACTCATCCTGTAATCGATTACACACATCTGTAATCGATTACACACATCTGTAATCGATTAGAGACAGTCCAGAACTCAGTTTTTGACTGTTTAAAACCTAATTGAGTGTTCCTTCCAAGTTTTACTTGTGAGAACATATCGTACTCAATTAGTTGATCTTTTATGAGCCTTCAGGTGCAATTAAACCTTAATAAAGCATAGCACACTAAGTTGACAAGACTTACTAAAGACTAGAACCTTGATGTTTGATCTTGACGTTCTGAGCCTTGTTCTTTAAGTCTTTCTTCTTGAAGTCTTCCTTCCTTTTCTGAAGTCTTCTTGAAGTCTTTCTTCTTTTTGTTCCTTTCTTTCTTGAAGTCTTCTTGAAGTCTTCCTTTTCTTTTCTGAAGTCTTTCTTCTTTTTGTGATGTGTTTGTCTTCATCAAAACCTCAGCCGAGTCCAAGGACGAGACCTTCTTCACATAAAAGATCAACTAATTGAGTATAATATGTTCTAACAAGTAAAACTTTGTAGGAACACTCAATTAGTTCTTGAGCTATCAAAAACTGAGTTTTGGACTATTTGTAATCGATTACAGGTTGTGTGTAATCTATTACAGGAAGGCAGTAATCGATTACCACATCCATGTAATCGATTACACATTTTGAATTTTGAATTCAAACTAAAACGGCTAGTGTAATCGGTTACAAGGTTATTGTAATCGATTACCAGGTCGACAGATGTGTTGTTTCATGAACCAATGTGTCTCATAACATTTGGGAAGCCTTGTGATGGTTCATGGACGACCTCTAGTGCCTATATAAAGTCCATAGACGCTAGGAAACATACATGACTTGGTCCACAACTTTCATATTCATTAAAGTCATCATTCTGAGTTTCTGTTCTCTCATTTTCATAAGAACACTCATGCTGTTCAACTTTTGAGAAACTCAGAATAAAAGAGCTTTCATTGAAATTTCCTGGAGCATACAAACTAAGAGAAATCCAACTAGATTAAAGGATTGCATCAACCATTTCAAGAACTTCTTCTTCATCTCTTGAATCGGTTTGATTCATTCGCCATGGTTTTCGATTGTTGTAAAAAGGTCAATCGCAGTGTTCGATGGTTGTGGAAAAGGTCCTTTGAATCGGGTTTGATTCAAAGTCCACTGTAGGGTTCGGTGATAGTGGAAAAGGTCCTTTGAATCGGGTTTGGTTCAAAGTCCACCGTAGAGTTCAGCGTCATCAGTTGGTGGTTTGCCATCTGAGGTTTGACTAAGGTCCTTGGTGTATGTGCTTGTAAGAAATCTTGATCATAGTGGAAAAATCCTCAAGGGGTTTCTTGAGGGACTAGACGTAGCCTTCGGTGGATAGAAGGTGAACCCGGATAAAATCTCGTGTGTGATTTGCTCTATCCCTTATCTTTTACTTTCAAGCAATCCTTAATTCCGCTGCAATCACAATTGACGCTTTGTGATCACTATTATCTTGAAAGTAATAATTTCGATAAGGCGTAAATCGTGCAACCCTGATTCACCCCCCTCTCAGGGTGCTATCTACACTTACAGTTGGTATCAAAGCGTAAGTTTAGGTAATTTGCTCCTAAGATCCGGGAAAGGATGGCATCATCTTCTAGTCATGGTACTAGTGAGGGATTCAACATAAGTAGGCCACGATACTTTAATGGAGACCACTATGACTTATGGAAGATTAAGATGAAAATATTTATAAAGTCATTGGATGTGGAAATATGGAAAGAAATTGAAGAAGGTCCGTTTATACCTATGAATGAAGTGGATGATAGCAGACAACCGAAACCAGAAAATACATGGAGTGATGAAGAAAAGAAGAAAGTTCAATACGATCTCAAAGGCATGAACATTCTTACTTATGCTCTTGGCAAGGATGAATTCTTCAGAGTATCAACGTGCACAACTTCAAAAGAAATATGGGATACATTGATGGTAACACATGAAGGAACAGATGAAGTCAAGAGATCAAAGATCAATACTCTTTCACAATAGTACGAGATGTACAGAATGTTACCAAGGGAAATGGTGCTAGATATGTAGAAAAGGTTCACTCTCTTGATCAACCATCTAATTGCTCTTGGAAAATATTTTTCCAACAGTGATCTGAACTTAAAAGTCTTAAGATCATTATCAAGAGAATGGCAACCAAAGGTAACAACAATTTCAGAAAAGAAGAGTCTCTCAAAAATGACATTGGCTTCACTCTTTGGCAACTTGAAAGAACATGAACTTGAACTCAGAAAGATGGAACAACAAGAAGCAGTTGACAAGTACATCCGACCTATTGCATTGAGAACTAAAGCTACAAGATATGATGGTTCACAAGAGGAAGATTCTCAATCCGATAGTGATGATGATGATGATGAGGATATAAGAATCATTGTGAAGAAGCTTTGCAAAATCCTCAAAAAGAAAGATTGTCATAATATTCAAAGAAAGAAGCATGGCTTGAAGAAGAAATCTGAGAAAAAGGTTTCCAAATCAAAGAAGGCTTACATGAGAGAAAATGAAACAAATTCATCATCCGATTCAGAGAATGAAGAAGCACATCTCGTCCTGATGGAGACACATCATCCAGATGATGAAAACAATGAGGCAAGTAACAATAAACTTTCATATGATCTATTACAAAATGCCTTTGTTGAATTGCAAGATATTTTCATAAACATTCCTAAAGTATATGCAATACAAGATAAAACATTTTCGTCTCTAGAAAAGAAAGTTAATAGCAAGCAAGAGGAGTTAGATCAAGTTAAAATCAAAGTGGATATCCAAAGAGATCTTATAACTCTCGACAAATATGCAACACTTGAATCTAAGTTTGATAAGATAAATCAAGTGTTAAAAGGGTATGAAAATGATACAAATGAGATGAATATTCAGAGGTATGATATTCAAAAGGCATAGTTCAAATCTTTCCATCATCTTAAAAAGAAAGTGCCTAACACGAATCTTAAGTGATTTTACTATACTCCTAATTTTCATGGATATCCCAATGAAAGATTCATATGGGATGTGAAAGGTACTAACCCAAAAGGACCCAAAGACTATTGGGTATCTCGAAAATACCATTAAGCTTATTGTGTAGGTGTGCTTGAAGACCTTGTGATCAGAAATGTCATATACAAAGGATGGTCTTTCAAGACACAAAATTAGAATATGGTATTGGTAAGAGAAATTCTAAAACTTTATATCTTTCAAATGATATTAAGTACAAGAGTAAGCATTCTTAAGCATCTGCATTTACATCATATTTCTCTGTTAGATATATCTTTCATGCAGTGCTTACCTAGTCTGGAATTTCAAGTTTTTAGATATGTTAATCGATTACAGGAATTATTTTTAGCCCTGTTTTCTTTCCAGAAAAGTAGGTAATCGATTACCCAGATAGTGTAATCGATTACCTCCTCAAAATTTGAATCTGTATTCAAATTTTCCATCATGTAATCGATTACCTAGAAGGTGTAATCAATTACATGCCCGACCAGTATATATTCATAGGATTTCTTAATCGATTACAGCCTCTTTCTCCTCTCTCGACTGCGATTCCAGAGACCTTCATTCCCCCATATCTCCTTCAATTCTTGTTCCTTTTCAAGAATTCTTTGTGGGTTCTCTTCCTCATTTTAGTCTCTATCCATTCTTCCTACCAATTGTTGTTGAATTGGTCTGGATTAAGAAGCAGTGGGTTGATGCAAACCGTTCTAGAGATACCCTTGCTGTTGGGTTTCTAACTGTTGAAAACAGACTGCTTCACTACTTGCTCAGTTATGCGATCTTACCTCAGAGTTCAAATCATGCTCAGATCAGCGATTTGGAGTTACAAATTCTATATGGCATGATTAACCTGAAGTCTATTAATTGAGCTTATTTGGTAATTACATATATGTTGCTGCACAAGGAGAGAACTAGCCCTCTTCCATTTGCTTCTGTAATTACCATCATTCTAAAGCATAAAGGTGTCTCTACTCATGGCGAGTACTCCATTACTATGGATGGTAAGGCTCAACGCATCGATCTGGACATTCTTAACAAGATGGGATTCTTTCAGGATGTTGATGGATCATTCAGGCACAAGTTTGACCTGTCCACTGAGGGTCCTCTTGCTCCTACTCCTGGAGCCTACTTCCCTCCTTCTGACAGTGCTTTATCATCATCTGCTGGTACTGATGCTTCTACACAGCTTATTCTTTCACACATTGATAGCATGAAGCAATTCATCAACCAGCGCTTTGATCACATGGAAGGCCGGATAGAATCCATGTACACCACTTTGTCTGCAGATATGGATAGTCTAAGCCTCCGTGTCGACCAGATGACCCATTCTCCTCTCCACTTCTCTGATCTTTCTGACGAGTCTGATGATCTTTAGATATTTGCATATTATTTTCATGACTATTTACTTTTTTGGGTTGTAATAGTTTAGATATAACTTTTGGATGTTTTCTTGTTTGGATGTTTGATTCATTATGAACTCTAAACTCATATGATTAAGCTTTAATTACGTGTGATGCATTTTTTTTAAATTATGTCTTGCCTACCCCCACTCCCTACGATTTAAATGTCTATACTACTTGTTAGCATGTATGGAATGTGTTTGGACTCTTTTTCTATTTGATGAAGTCAAAAGAAGAAGAAAGGGTCCTATGCTTGTAAAGATCATTTACAAGAAAAGCTACAAATGGAACCAAAAGGGGGAGAAAAGTGATGATACACATTATTGTTTTGTCATCAATTTTATGTCATTGTGCTTCCCTTTATTTGATTATCCTGGAAAACTTTGTTTGGATTGTTCTTCTTTTTGATGATGTCAAAAGGGGGAGAAAAGCCTTGTGTATGCTTGATCATTTTTCAGGATATTGTACTTCAATTGCAAAACAAAGGGGGAGATATAATTGCAAAACAAAGGGCGAGATACACAAGACAAGAGAAAAAGTCAAATGATCAATCAATGCTCAAGCGTGATGTTTGTCATCATCAAAAATGGGGAAATTGTGAAGAAGGTCTCGTCCTTGGACTCGGCTGAGGCTTTGATGAAGACAAACATATCACAAAAAGAAGAAAGACTTCAGAAAAGAAAGGAAAGACTTCAAGAAGACTTCAGAAAAGAAAGGAAAGACTTCAAGAACCAATTCAGAAAGTCAAGATCAATCATCAAGGTTCTTGCTATTAGAAAGTCTTGTTAACTTAGTGTGCTATGCTTTATTAAGGTTAACATTGCATTTGAAGGCTCATAAAAGATCGACTAATTGAGTATAATATGTTCTAACAAGTAAAACTTGGTAGGAACACTCAATTAGGTCTTGAACTGTCAAACAATGAGTTATGGACTATCTGTAATCGATTACAGGTTGTGTGTAATCGATTACAGGAAGGCAGTAATCGATTACCACATCCATGTAATCGATTAAACAGTTTGAATTTTGAATTCAAACTACAACGACTAGTGTAATCGATTACCAGGTCGACAGATGTGTTGTTTCATGAACCAATGTTTCATGATCGTTCATGGACGACCTCTAGTGCCTATATAAAGTCCATAGATGCTCTGAAACATACATGACTTGGTCCACAACTTTCAACTTCATTAAAGTCAGCATTTTGAGTTTTTGTTCTCTCATTTTCATAAGAACGCTCATGCTGTTCAACTTTTGAGTGTTTGTATAGATAGCAACCTGAGAGGGGGGGTGAATCAGGTTTACCCGATTTTCGCCTTAATACCTTCTTACTTTCAAGATAATTGTAAATGCAAACGATTTCAGCGGAAATAAGCGTTGCTTGAAAGTAAAGATAAAGGGTAAAAGAATTCACACACGAAATTTTATCCTGGTTCACCTTCTATCCACCGAAGGCTACGTCCAGACCCTTAAGAAAATCCCTTGAGGATTTTTCCACTATTGATAAAAATCTCTTACAAGTTCTTACACCGAGGACCCTAAGAATTTCTATCAATTTCCTGTGAAAGTATACCACTTTCAACAGCCCCTGAAAGTATACCACTTTCAGTTCCTGAAGGCAAACCACCTTCAGACCTTGAAGGCTAGACCACCTTCAATCAACACCCTGAAAGTACACCACTTTCAGTAACAACAACCCTTCACCGAGATCCATGGTGAATACTCAATCTATCAGAAAGAGATGAAGAAGTGTTTACAATTTGGTTGTATCAATCCTTAATCATACAAGTGGATTGATCATGATAATTTATGCTTTAAGGCTCTTAAGCATAATAATATTCTGAGTTCCTCATGATATGAACAACTAGAGTGTTCTATTAATCATGAAGATCATGAACTCAGAATTTAGGCTCTTTGAAAGTTTAAGTGCTAAAAGGACTAATGTTGTATTCTCATGTGTTGTTGTGTTCTGGACTCAAATGGACTTTATATAGGCAAGGGGAAACGTCCTTGAACCAATGCAACCCTTCCTAAAAGGTTTGAGACACAATGGTTCACGAAAAGATGCAACTTTTCGTGTGTGTAATCGATTACATCACTTAGGTAATCGATTACACTAAGAGCCGTTACAGTTTGAATTTCAAATTCAAACATGTAATCGATTACAAGCAAGAAGTAATCGATTACTTGCCTAGGTGTAATCGATTACCAGAAAGCTGAAATCGATTACACTTAAGTCCAACATCCAGAAACTTGAACTTTGCAGATCGGCTTAAGTTTTTCTACTTCTTTTAAGTTATGAAAACATTAAGCTTGATTAGTTTAGATGTTTTAAGGAGCCTTTATGCTTTGAGAAGCCTTTAGAAGCATAACTCACCTCAGCTAAGACTTCTAGGTAATTGATGAACTTTATAGCGCTGTTTCCTCTAAGTCTTCTTTTCTTCTTTTTGCCCATGAGTTTTTCGTCATCAAAACCTCAGCCAGGGTCAGGAGCAAGACCTTCTTCAAATTGAGAAACTCAGAATAAAAGAGCCTTCATTGTAATTACCTGGAGCATACAAACTAAGAGCAATCCAACTAGATTAAAGGATTGCATCAGCCATTGCAAGAACTTCTTCTTCATCTCTTGAATCGGTTTGATTCATTCACCGTGGTATTCGGTGGTTGTAAAAAGTCCCATCGTAGTGTTCGATGGTTGTGGAAAAGGTCCTTTGAATCGGGTTTGATTCAAAGTCCGCCGTTGGGTTCGGTGATAGTGGAAAAGGTCATTTGAATCGGGTTATATTCAAAGTCCGTCGTAGAGTTCGGCGTCATCAGTTGGTGGTTTGCCATCTGAGGTTTGACAAGAGTTCTTAAGGTCCTTGGTGTAAGTGCTTGTAAGAAATCTTGATCATCGTGGAAAAATCCTCAAGGGGTTTCTTGAGGGACTGGACGTAGCCTTCGGTGGATAGAAGGTGAACCAGGATAAAATCTCATGTGTGATTTCCTCTATCCCTCATCTTTTACTTTCAACCAATCCTTAATTCCGCTGCAATCACAATTGACGCTTTGTGATCACTATTATCTTGAAAGTAATAATTTCGATAAGGCGAAAATCGTGCAACCCTGATTCATCCCCCCCTCTCAGGGTGCTATCTACACTTACATATATATATATATATATATATATATATATATATATATATATATATATATATAATTTTTAACAAAATCTAATTTTTTTCCCAGCAACCAAATCTAATCTAAAACAACAACATATCAAAACTAAATCTAATCATATTTTAATCATAAAAATTGATTATTATCAGATTTTAATTTCAAAATTCAAATTTCTTTAAAAGACAATTATCTACAATTAACAAAATAACTAAATAATCGCACAATCTTTATCATAAAGATGATTAGTTAAAAAGCACCTAAAGCCCTAAAATTCTACTATAGTGCCACGGCTAACGACATCAAGGGGAAGAGATTTTTCAACTTTTTAGATCAAACACATATTTCATTCTAGCCTCTTGCTATTTTTCATGAAGAACAACGATGAACAAAACACCAAAACTTCAACGTTTATAAGCAAACAAGGTCTATAACCCCAAAATCCTCATGAATTTGATGATTCTAACATGAACACTACATGCATACTCAGAAAAAAAAAATCATAGAAAAGAAATCACTAATCTCGATCACAATGAAGAAATTTGAACAAGAAAGGGAAAGAAGGCGATGAGAAATTCTAACAAATGAATAACGAAAAGAGAACTCTCCCGATGTGAGAGAGAACTCGAGGTTCTCTCTAGAGTGAGGAGAATGATCTTCTACTTCCAGGTGAATGAGAAACAAGGAGGTTTTGCAGTCTATTTATAGCCGAAAACCCGAGCCAGGCTACTTGACAATCAAGTAACCTCAGTATTAGCTTTAATCTATATCTATTGATTAAAGATAAAATCTGAATTGATAATCCTAGATGCCAAAGAATATTTTTTCTCTAGAATGTTCCTTAATTCTAATTTAACCAAAATTCTTAATTGGGCAAAAATCCACATAAAATTGACTTAATCACAAAATAACCTAAACCTACTCAATTTAATGAGTAGGCCGCGACCAACATCATATATATGCCTTTATTTTTTTTTCTTATATAATCACACAATATCACATAATAAAACAAGAAATATTTCCCTTAGGAAAAATAGCATATAATGAAAGTAATGAAACAACACAAGAAAGGGGGGTTTGAATTGTGTGTGTAATTTTTAATAAACTTTTCATTTTAATTAGATATAAGTTTTGAAAGTGTTTTCAAAAACTTTTGCAGTGGAAAATAAGAATGAAGCCTTTGATGCCTTTAAGAGATAGGCTAAGCTTGTTCAAAACGAAAGATCTTTGAAAATCTCTTCAATAAGGAGTGACCATGGTGGAGAATTTCAAAACTATCTATTCCAAGAATTATGTGATGATAATGGAATATCACATAACTTCTCTGCTCCTAGAACACCACAACAGAATGGTATTGTAGAAAGAGAGAATAGGTCACTGGAAGAACTTGCAAGGACCATGTTGAGTGAGTCCTGTAACACCCCGATTTCCAGGGCGTTACTGTAGCCAATAAATCATAAATAAATATGCAGGAGCATTTTCAAAACCCTATTGTCAGTTGTAAAAAGAAACCTAAAAATTCTACCCTGACACGTGAACATACATAATATTATTACATAATAATAACAGCAGCGGCACGAGTCTTCTAGCACTATACGCCCGACTCCTTGTTGTGGTTTCTCCTGTAATGGTACTCATACGCATCTTCCGGCTAAGGAACGTCCGGCTGGCGATGGGTCACCAGAAAATACAAACAACACACAGATGCAAGGGTCAACTCAAAATTAAACATTGGATACAAATAAAGCCTACGACTAGAAAATGTTATCCAAGCAATCAACAGGTAGAAAATAACAAGTACGCATACAATTATTTGACGCAAGTAGTTGAAAAAAAAACTCTAGGACTATATGCATGTACATCATCCACATGTACAGAAAAAGTTTTATCCGGATATATACCAACTCCCGCAGGCAGGTGGGACACTCTCCCGAACTCCGCATGAACTAGAAAGTAAGTCGGTAAGTCGAGAGTTGCCGATTACACGAGAACGCTCTGTAATAACGCCCCGATAGGTTGAATCTCCAGCCCGTGACTCTTTATTAGGCCCGAACCATGACGACTTCAAAGAATGCTTGACACGACATGAAAACAAAACACAGGTAGGACTCATACGTATTTAAACGAGGCCTAGCATAGCTTCATAATTAACACTAATCATGTAGAGCAGTTGCACATATCTAAAGCAGATATAAATCATGTCGAAGGAACAAACATGCTTTCAATTATCACCAAAGCAATAAACATCCAATAAGTCAAGCCACATATCACAACAATCCAACAATGCCACGCATCAGACAAAAACTAATCCAGCATATCAGATGCCTTCAGAGACTACATTCATATATCAATCAATACAGTTTAAAGTCGGGTCGTTCTCAGAACGCCGTCAACTACAATTCTAAGATTATAGTGCAGCCTGGTATATATTGATACTTATGCTAATAGACAGAGATACGAAGTGACCTTACCTTAAAGGTAGTCGATCCTGGCGGTCACGTAAACTTCGTGCGTCTAGATCAGTACGGGGCCTCATTATCCTTCAACAAACACAACCTAGCTTACAAATTTGACCTTAAACCTAAGGAGAGGGGCTGGTCTATACAGGGTCTAAACACATAGACAAAGAATCTACAACTTAGGAAATGCTCGGAGGTCGAAGGCACTTAAGCATGATTTTCGACGCTTACTAAAAGAACATAGAAAAACCTAAGTTACAAAACCAAAACTTCTCAGAACTTTAAACCATTCAAAGAGCATCAAGGCCAAATGCTTGGAAACCATTTTGAAGCCTTAATCAAGATTTTAGAAGACAAAAACACACACATTTTCATCAAACTTCAATTCTGCCCAAGTTCTTAAAAACCCTAAATTTTTCCAAATTTTCACCCAACACTTCACTAAATTTCCAAATCAATCACACAATCAAAAACATAACTTTTAAATCCATTTTACACACCAATTTCCCCAAGTTTTAAGAATGTTCAAAACCCTAATTTGAACTATAAGTTCCAAAACCAACTTGCCCAAAAACTCAACTTTTTCTACAAGTTTCCAAATCAATTTTTCAACTCTTGTATTCAACAAGACCCTAAATGTGAAGAACATACAAAATTCACTCAATTGTCAAATTTTAAATTCTCTACTTCCCAACTTTTCAAAACCCTAAAACAAGCTAGAAGTTCCATAGTAAAATTTACCCAAGAGTTCAATTTTAGTCCTTCTCTCAAAACCAAATGAAAATAAATTTTCCAAGCCCTTAAAACACTTCCTAACTCTCGGCCATTCCATCAAAATTCGGTCAATTAATTTTCCTTTGCATCAAACCTCACATACAAGCTTTAAACACAACATAAAGCTAGTTAGAAAATCAATTTTCCAAAGTCCTACTGTTAGTATAAATAGCAACCTGAGAGGGGGGGTGAATCAGAGTTGCACGATTTTCGCCTTATCGAAATTGTTACTTCCAAGATAATGATGATCACAAAACGATAGTTGTGATTGCAGTGGAATTAAGGATTGCTTGAAAGTAAAAGATGAAGGGAAGAGGAAATCACACACAAGATTTTATTCTGGTTCACCTTTTATCCACCGAAGGCTACGTCCAGTCCCTCAAGAAACCCCTTGAGGATTTTTCCACTATGAACAAGATTTCTTACAAGTACTTACACCAAGAACCTTAAGAATTCTTGTCAAACCTCAGATGGCAAACCACCAACTGATGACGCCGAAACCTACGGCGGACTTTGAATCAAACCCGATTCAAAGGACCTTTTCCACTATCACCGAATCCTACGGCGGACTTTGAATCAAATCTGATTCAAAGGACCTTTTCCACAACCATCGAACACCACGATGGACCTTTTTACAACCACTGAAAACCACGGTGAAAGAATCAAACTGATTCAAGAGATGAAGAAGAAGATGCCTTTACAATGGCTGACTTAATCCTTTAGACAAGATGGATTGATCTTAGTTTGTATGCTCCAGGCAATTACAATGAAGGCTGTCTTATTCTGAGTTTCTCAAAAGATGAACAGCATGTGTGTTCTTATGAAAATGAGAGAACAGAAACTCCGAGTGATGACTTTAATGAATATGAAAGTTATGGACCAAGTCATTGATGTTTCTGAGTGTCTAAGGACTTTATATAGGCACAATAGGTCGTCCATGAACCAACACAACCCTTCCCAAAAGGTTTGAGACACAATGGTTCATAAAAAGACACATCTGTCGACCTGGTAATCGATTACAGCATTCTGGTAATCGATTACGCTATAACCGTCATGTTCTAACTGTCATTTCTGACAGGTAATCGATTACTGAAATCTGGTAATCGATTACGGACTGCCTGGTAATCGATTACTGAAAACTGGTAATCGATTACGCTATGCCTGACTGACAGGTAATAGAGTACTGACTGCCAGGTAATCTATTACTGCAAGTCTAAAACTCAGTTTTAACCATCTTAAGCCCTAATTGAGTGTCCCTACCAAGTTTAACTTGTGAGAACATATCGTACTCAATTAGTTGATCTTTTATGAGCCTTCAAATGCAATTAAACCTTAATAAAGCATAGCACACTAAGTTGACAAGACTTACTTAAAACTAGAACCTTCATGATAGATCTTGACGTTCTGAGCCGGTTCTTATAGTCTTTCTCTTCTGAAGTCTTCTTGAAGTCTTTCCTCCTTTTCTTAAGTCTTCTTGAAGTCTTCCTTTTCTTTTCTGAAGTCTTTCTTCTTTTTGTGATGTGTTTGTCTTCATCAAAACCTCAGCCGAGTCCAAGGACGAGACCTGATTTACAATCTCCCCCTTATTGATGATGACAAACATCATGCTTGAACATTGAGGGATCAATAGACTTTCTTTCTTGTCTTCTATCTCCCCCTTGGTTTTGCAATTATATCTCCCCCTTTGTTTTGCAAATTAAGTACAGTATCCGGAAGATGATCAAGCATAGACAAGACTTTTCTCCCCCCTTTGACATCATCAAAAAGAAGAAAAACCCATACAAAGTATTCCAGGATAATCGAAATAAAGAGACTCATAATTCTCCCCCTTTTTGTTCCACTTGTAGCTTCCCTTGTAAATAAACTTTACAACGCACAGGACCCTTTCTCCCCCTTTTGACTTCATCAAAAGGAGGATGAGGCCAAGCATACTCCACACATGCTAACAAGTAGGATAGACATTTGAAATGTAGAGAGTGGGGGTAAGCAAGACAGATTATAGAAACTCTACATTTTCATCATCAAAATGATGTGTTGTCATCAAAGCGAGACATGGTTCTCCATTTTCTGAATCGGAGATGAACTTGCTTCATTTTCTCTCATGTATGCCTTCTTTGATTTGGAAACCTTTTTCTCAGACTTCTTCTTCAAGTCATGCTTCTTTCTTTGAAGATTATGACAATCTCTACTTTGGAGGATTTTGTAAAGATTCTTCACAATGATTCTTATATCCTCATCATCATTATCACTGTCGGATTGAGAATCTTCCTCTTGTTTACTATCACATCTTGTGAATTTAGTTCTTAAAGCAATAGGTCGAATGAACTTGTCAATTGCTTCTTGTTGTTCCATCCTTTTGAGTTCAAGTTCATGTTCTTGCAACTTGCCAAAAAGTGAAGCCAATGTCATCTTTGAAAGACTCTTCTTTTCAGAAATTGCTGTTACCTTTGGTTGCCATTCTCTTGATAATGATCTTAGGACTTTTAAGTTCAGATCACTTTTGGAGAAACTTCTTCCAAGAACAATTAGATGGTTGATCAAGAGAGTGAATCTTTTCTGCATATCTAGCACGGTTTCCTTTGGTAACATTCTGAACATCTCATACTATTGTGAAAGAGTGTTGATCTTTGATCTCTTCACTTCTTCAGTGCCTTCATGAGTTACCATTAGAGTATCCCATATTTCCTTTGATGTTTTGCACGTGGATACTCTAAAGAATTCATCCATGCCAAGAGCAGATGTAAGAATATTCATACCTTTGAGATCATACTGAACCTTCTTCTTTTCTTCTTTACTCCATGTGCTTTCTGGTTTTGGTTGTGTGCTTTCTTCATTTATAGGAATGAACGGACCTTCTTCAATGGCTTTCCATATTTCCACGTCTTCTGACTTTATAAAGATTTTCATCTAGATCTTCTAGAAGTCATAGTGTTCTCCATTGAAGAATGGTGGCCTGTTTATATTGAATCCTTCACTGGTACCATGATTGGAAGAGGATGCCATCTTTTCCCGGATCTTAGGAGTAACTTACCTAAACTTCCGCTCTGATACCAATTGTTAGTATAGATAGCAACCTGAGAGGGGGGGTGAATCAGAGTTGCACGATTTTCGCCTTATCGAAATTGTTACTTCCAAGATAATGATGATCACAAACGATAGTTGTGATTGCAGCAGAATTAAGGATTGTTTGAAAGTAAAAGATGAAGGGAAGGGGAAATCGCACACAAGATTTTATCCTGGTTTATGTTCTATCCACCGAAGGCTACGTCCAGTCCCTCAAGAAACCCCTTGAGGATTTTTCCACAATGAACAAGATTTCTTACAAGTACTTACACCAAATAAACCCCTTAAGTGAGGTGTGGCCGTGGGTTTGGCCCATAAAATGGCGGGTGAATCTCATTATTACCACTTACCCAAGGACCTATAAAAGGTTAAAGTAAAAACAAACTTTTACTGTTCGAGGACCAAACCATAAGATTTTCAAAGTTCAGGGACTAAACTCTAAATTTAGAAAGTTCTAATAAATATATAGGTTTGTTTATTAATAAATTCTTAATCATGACGCATGAGTGCGTCAGTGCGTCAATCGTCAGTGCGTCAATGCGCCAGTGCGTCAAGTCACCGGTCATCATCGGGTTTTGGTCATCAGTGAGTACCTCAGTGTCACTGAGATTATCTGCCTCGGGGTCATTTATTTGTTCTCGGGGTACCGGGCCCGCACAATTTGGGGCCGGGTCGATCTTTCTCGATGTCTACGCCACGCTGCCCGAAAACACTATTCACCGGGTCACTATTCACAAAAATCTTCAGCACAAAATTGGTCTCGAAACACCGAACGAAATCGTTTGGAGCTTTTTAGATTCTCGATTCAGGGTCCCGAAGTCGTCCGTTTCTCCTGTTGAAGTTTCAGCTAAAAGTCCCGTTAGCGCGAAAAATCCTTCCCGGGCTCCGGGAGGAAACCATATCAATATTACAGTCGTTCTTCACGAAATTTTCCACTAATCGTCGTGGTGATAGTGAGAACGTCTAATTCTTGTCCGAACTGAAAGTCAGGTGTAGCTTGGTTTCCTACCAAGTGTTGTAAAAGAATACCTCATTGGTTCTTCGACCGATGATATCGCTTGCCGATGCCGCTGAGCGGGTCTAAGCAGTACCTTGGAATAATTAAATAATTATTTAATTATTGGGGAAATTCCGGGTGTTACAAGTCCAATCTTCCTAAGTATTTTTGGGCAGATGCTGTAAGCACAACATGTTATGTGTCCAACACAGTGCTTACAAGGTCTATTTTGAAGGAAACTCCCTATGAGCTTTATGAAGGTAGAAAACCTAACATTGCTCATTTACATGATTTTGGATCAAATTTCTTTGTCTTGAATAACGGATAGGAAAATCTTGGTAAATTTGATGAGAAGTCTGATGAAGGCATTTTCCTTGGTTATTCTTTAACAAGCAAAGCTTATAGAATCTTCAATAAGAGAACACTAGTTATTGAGGAATCCATTCATGTTTCTTTTGATGAATCTAACCCCTCGAATGAGGACAAAATTGATTTTCCTGATAATGATGAGGATGAAAACACAAAGGAGTGGAGAACAAGATGAAGATACCTCTTATGATCTGCCTAAGGAGTGGAGAACACACAGAGATCATCCTATTGACAACATCATAGGTGATATTTCAAAGGCAGTATCAACAATAATAAGTCTCAATGATTCTATCTTGAATATGGCATTTGTTTCTTAAATAGAACCTTCTAAAGTAGGTG
The DNA here is from genome assembly GCA_030819835.1 of Acmispon strigosus. Taxonomy (NCBI): domain Eukaryota; kingdom Viridiplantae; phylum Streptophyta; class Magnoliopsida; order Fabales; family Fabaceae; genus Acmispon; species Acmispon strigosus. The sequence continues at coordinate 17,298,751 of JAUAMA010000001.1, forward strand.
ATGTTTTAGAAGATGAGTATTGGATATTAGCCATGCAAGAGGACTTGAATCAGTTTGAAAGAAATCAAGTATGGGAGTTCAGGAACAAACTGGATGAAAACAGAATTATAGTCATAAATAAGGCCAGACTGGTAGCCCAATGGTACAACCAAGAAGAAGGCATAGACTTTGATGAAACCTATGCACCGGTTGCCCGCTTAAAAGCAATTAGACTTTTGTTAGCGTATGCTTGCTCATTGAACTTTCAACTATACCAAATGGACGTCAAGAGCGCTTTCTTGAACGGATATATTCAAGAAGAAGTATATGTGAAGAAACAACCAGGGTTTGAAGATCCTAAATTTCCTTCACATCTCTTCAAGCTAAAGAAAGCTCTTTATGAACTAAATCAAGCACCATGAGCGTGGTATGATATATTAAGCACATTTCTATGTGAACAGGGTTTCAAAAGGGTAAAGCGGATACCACTCTATTCATCAAGAAAACCAAAGGTAATACTTTATTAGTTCAAATTTATGTTGATGATATTATTTTTGGTTCGACTAATGAAAATTTGTGCAAGGAATTCTCAAGCATGATGCAAGAAGAATTTGAGATGTCCATGATGGGAAAACTGAATTTCTTCTTAGGGTTGCAAATAAAGCAATCTAAGGACGGAATATTCATCAATCAATCCAAATTCTACAAAGAGCTCGTAAAGAAATATGATTTGGATGATTGCAAGGTTATAGCTACACCAATGCGATCTAACACTTATCTAGATCAAGATGAGTCTGACATTCCAGTGGAAATCACTAAATACAGAGGTATGATCGGATCCCTTCTTTATTTAACGGTAAGTAGACCTGATATCATGTTTAGACTATGTGCTTGTTATCAAGTATCTCCCAGGGAATCCCATTTGAGTTCTGTAAAGCGGATTTTCAAATACTTGGAAGGAACTACAAATGTGGGGTTATGGTATCCCAAATGAGGTGTTTGTGATTTAACCGGATATTCCGACTCAGATTTGGCTGGCTGCAAAACTGAAAGAAAGAGAACAAGTGGTACTTGTCACTTGCTAGGAAATGCACTTGTTTCTTGGTCATGTAAGAAACAAGCCTGTGTTGCTCTAAGCACTGCAGAAGCAGAATATATAGTTGCAGGAAGTTGGTGTGCACAAACATTATGGCTCAAACAACAACTTAAAGATTATGGCTTAGAGTTGGGCTGCATTCCTATCAAATGTGATAATACTAGTGCCATTAATCATGCAAAAAATCCCATCATGCACTCATGAACAAAACATATTGATATTAGACACCACTTTCTTCGTGATCATGTTTTGAGAAAGGATATTGAACTTGTCTTTGTAGATACACATAATCAACTAGCTGATATTTTTACTAAGCCTCTCCCTAGAGATTCTTTCTTCAAAATTAGGAGAGAATTAGGCATATTAGATGAACTTGATGTTTGATTGTGTGCATATATGTTAGATTTTTAGGAAAAATCTTCCTCTTACAAGATTCTCTGAAAATTTGTCCAGATTAACCTTCCTCTAATAGAGGAATCGATTACATGAAAAATTCTAGCCCTAGGTTTTTAACAGAGAAATCAAGTAATCAATTACCCATATTCAATAATCGATTACCATAAATTTTCTGGCCCACGAATTTTTCGAGAGAATTTGAGTAATCGATTATCCCAAACCTGTAATCGATTACCAATAAAATTTTGGCCCATAAAATTTTCCAGAGAATTTGAGTAATCGATTACCATAGGTAGCAATTGATTACCAATTCGAAAATTTGAATTTCAAATTCAAATTTAACTTATTGTAATCGGTTACCTAACTTACTGTAGTCAATTACATCTTCGACCAATATATAGCAGACTACTTCTCTAAATTGATTACACAATCCTTCATCCTCTTCCTTTTGAGTTCGACGCCCAGCCACAAGAATCACTACAACTTCTTTGTTTTTTGTTCGTTTTCAAAAATTCCTTGTGGGTTTTGATTGTGAACTCCTTCTCCTTCCAATCAACCGGTCAATCGTTGTTGATTTTCTCTGTTCTCAATGTGAAGAAGGTCTTGGTCCTGACCCTGGCTGTGGTTTTGATGACGACAAACTCATCAACAAAAAGAAGAAAAGAAGACTTCAAAGAATCAAGCACTCAAGTCCATCAATAGTCTAGAAGTCTTAGTATTGGGTGAGTTATGCTTCCAAAGGTTTATTAAAGCATAAAGGCTCTTAAAACACCTAATCTAATCAAGCTAAGTGTTTTCATAACTTAAAAGAAGTAGAAAACCTTAAGCAAGTCTTAAAGATCAAGTTTCTGGAAAATGGGCTTCTGTGTAATCGATTACACCATTATGGTAATCGATTACACCTAGGCAAGTAATCGATTACTCATGTCTTGTAATCGATTACATGTTTGAAATTCAAATTCAAACTGAAACGGTCACTTGTGTAATCGATTACACTAATTATGGTAATCGATTACCAGAACGAAAAAGTGCATCTTTTCATGAACCATTGTGTCCCAAACCTTTTGAAAAGGGTTGTGATGGTTCAAGGACGTTTCCCTTGCCTATATAAAGACCATTTGAGTCCAGAAAACACACAACACACAACACACACATAACATACACATTACACATGAGAAAATCACATTAGGCCAAAGCTTTGTCAAAATTAGTTCATCTTTTAGAACTTAAATCTTTTGGAGCCTAAATTCTGAGTTCATGATCTTCATGTTTATAAGAACACTTTAGTTGTTCATATCTTGAAGAACTCAGAATTGTATTATGCTTAAAAGCCTTAAAGCATAATTTCTCATGTTCAATCCAATTGTGTGTTAAAGGATTGAAACAGCCAATTGTAATATCTTCTTCATCTTTTTCTGTAAGATTGAGTTCTTCACCGTGGTATTCGGTGAAAGGTTGTTGTCACTGAAAGTGGTTTGCTTTCAGGGATTCGATTGAAGACAAGTTTGTCTTCAAGGTCTGAGGGTGGTTTGCCTTCAGGAACTGAAAGCGGTTTGCTTTCAGGGGCTATTGAAAGTGGTTTGCTTTCACAGGATATTGGTAGAAATTCTTGGGGTCCTTGGGTTAGGAACTTGTAAGAAATTTTATCAATAGTGGAAAAATCCTCAAGGGGTTTTCTTGAGGGACTGGACGTAGCCTTCGGTGGATTGAAGGTGAACCAGGATAAAATCTCGTGTGTGATTCTCTTCATCCTTCACACTTACTTTCAAGTATCGTTCATATCCACTGTAATCACAACGATCATTTCGTGATCATCATAAACTTGGAAGTAACAATTTCAATAAGGCGAAAATTGGGGCAACACTGATTCACCCCCCCTCTCAGGTTGCTATCTGTTCTAACACTCAAAACCCCCAATTCAGTCGAACCAAACCCTATCCTTTCAATTTCGACTATAGTGGCTTCTTCCTCACGCCGACCTCACCGTTCCATGAATCCCTCCATGAACGCCTTGGATTTATCCCGTCTTCTTGTCACTGAGGAACAGAAGTAGCGCTTCCTCACTCAATTCCTTCAGCGGCCTATTCTAGCCCCCAAGTATGGTGTCATGGAATCCTTTCTTGAAGCAGGACTGACTTTCCTAACACTCCTTGACCATCAAGGCCTAGAAGAGTTTGTTTCTATTACTGGTACATATTATCCAGAACTTGTTAAGGTCTTCTATTGTAATATAGTCAAGAAGGGTAGAAAACTGTGCACTTCCCTCAAGGGAGTTGACATTGCTATGACCTTGGAGGACTTAGGAACCTGCTTATCAATCCCGAGTGTAGGAGCCAAGTTGGGTGCAGAACTGATGCGCCCCTGGGAAGACGATGACAAGAAATCTTTTTATTGTCTCTTTGTCGGTTTTCAAAGGAGAAAATTCAGTCCAAGAAGCAATGGGTTGAGGCCAATCGTTCTAGAGATATTCTGGCTGTTGGATATCTCTTTGTAGAAAATTGTCTACTTCATTATCTACTCAGTTATGTCATTTTACCACAAAGCTCTAATCATGCACAAATCAGTGATTTGGAGTTACAGATTCTCTATGGTTTGAAGAACTGTAAATCTATCAATTGGGCGTATCTGGTAATGACACACATGCTTCAGTACCGGGACAGGAACAGTTTGGCCTAATTCGTGTATTCTTATATGTTTTTTGTTTCTTGACTCAAATGGACTTTATATAGGCATAAGGAAACGTCCTTGAACCAATGCTACCCTTTCCAAAAGGTTTGGGACACAATGATTCATGAAAAGATGCAACTTTTCATGTGTCTAATCGATTACATTACTTAGGTAATCGATTACACTAAGTGGCCTTTCCTGTTTGAATTTCAAATTCAAATATGTAATCGATTACTTGCCTATGTGTAATCGATTACCAGAAGGGTGTAATCGATTACACTCAAATCCATTTTCCAGAAACTTGAACTTTTAGGATCGGCTTAACTTTTTCTACTTCTTTTAACTTATGAAAATGTTAAACTCAATTAGCTTAGGTATTTTAAAGAGCCTTTATACTTGAGAAGCCTTTAGAAGCATAACTCACCTATTCTAAGACTTTAGGCAGATGTTGAATCATATAGCACTGTTTCCTCTAAGTCTTATTTTCTTCTTTTTGTCGATGAGTTTGTCCTCTAAGACTTTAGTTCTTCTTGCATTGCTACAATCCAATACTCATCTTCAAGAGCATCATTTACTTTTGAGGGTTCTACTTGAGATACAAAGGCCATATTCAAAACTAAATCATTTAAGCGTAGCCTTGTAGAAACACCTCTTGAAATATCACCAATGATACTGTCAACTGGATGATCCCTGTGGGTTCTCCATTCTTTTGGAAATTCATAAGTAGTATCTTCAATATGCTCTCCTTGATCTGAATCTTGATCTATTTGCTTTTGAGAGTCTTCCTTGATTATGTTATCTTCCTCATCATTATCTGGGAGAATAACTGTATCTTCCTTTGAAGAGTTTGAGTCATCAAAAGAAACATGTATAGACTCTTCAATAGATATAGTTTTCTTGTTGAAGACTCTATATGCTTTGCTTGTTAGAGAATATCCAAGGAATATACCTTCATCAGATTTTTCATCAAACTTACCAAGGTTTTCCTTTCCATTGTTCAAGACAAAGCACTTTGATCCAAAAGGATGCAAATGACCAATATTTGGTTTTCTCCCTTTGTAGAGTTAATAGGGAGTTTTCTACAGAATAGGTCTAATGAGTACTCTATTGGAAACATAGCAAGCAGTACTTACAGCATCAGCCCAGAAGTATTTTGAAAGGTTGGATTCACCTAGCATGGTCCTTGCTAGTTCTTCAAGTAATCTGTTCTTCCTTTCTACAACACCATTTTGTTGTGGTGTTCTTGGGTAGAGAAATCATGTGATATTCCATTCTCATCACATAATTCCTGAAATTGGTGGTTTTGAAATTCTCCACCATGATCACTTCTAATAGAAGATATCTTTAAAGCCTTTTCATTTTGAACAAGCCTTGCATATCTTTTGAATGCATTGAAGGCTTCATTCTTATGAGGCAAGAATAATGTCCAAGTAAATCTAGAATAATCATCAACAAAAACAAGTGCATAGTAATTACCTCCAAAACTTTTAGTCCTTGATGGCCCAAACAAATCCATGTGAAGTAATTGGAGGGGTCTTGTAGTTGAAACTATACTCTTTGGTTTGAAAGACATTCTGGTTTGCTTCCCCTTTTGACATGCATCACAAAGCTTGTCTTTCTCGAATTTTATCTTTGGAAGTCCAACAACCAGATCAAGTTTGACAAGTTTATTTAAATGATCCATATGAATATGTGCCAGTCTTCTATGCCAGAGCCATGATTCATTGTTGTTCTGGGCCAACAAGCATCTAACATTGGATGGAATTTCATCCAAGGATATCATGAAGACTTTATTGACTTTATATCCGAAAAACTTGATCTCTTTAGTTTTCACATCTTTCACCACACAGATATCATTAATAAACCCAACTTTCAAACCTTTATCACAAAGTTGACTGATACTTAGAAGATCATGCATCAAACCATCAACATATAGAACTTTGTCAATGACAGTTTGAGGGGGTGTGCCTATTCTTCCAATTCCAAGTATCTTCCCTTTTTGATTATTTCCATATGTGACAAAACCCTTTTCTCTAGGCATTAGAAATGAGAACTTTGTCTTGTCTCCTGTCATGTGTGATGAGCAGCCACTATCAAGATACCATAAGTCCTTTGCTGATTTCATGCACACCTACATGAAAAAGTTCAGACATGGGGGTAAGGAACCCAATTTGCTTTGGGTCCTTCTATGTTAGTAACCTTCTTAACCCATATGTACTCCTTGATTGGTACTCCAACATTTTTGTAATAACATCTATTTGGAGTATGTCCTATTTTCTTACAATAAGTATATGAATAGTTATTGTACCATGATGTTTGCCTAGGAGTAGGATTGATTTTCTTAGGAGGTCTATGTTGTGTGTTCTTCCTATTGTTAAAACTCCTAAAAGAGCTGTTCTTAGAATTTTCAAAAGATGTCTCCACTTGGTTTGGTTTGACAAAGATGGTTTGCTTGATTTCTTTTGACTTTGAGTAAGAAATATATCCTAAGCCAACCTTATTGTTTGAGTGTCTTTTCATACTTAGAATATCATCTAACTTCTGTTTTCCCTTGTTGAAGTTAAGAACACTTTGTTGAAGGGTGTCTATCTTTTCTTCTAAGAAACTACACTTAGTACACTCATGTGGAGTATCTAACTTAGATTTCACTATGTCTAGTTCTACTTGTAGATTTCTACACTTATGCTTTAAGGCTATGAAGCATAACAAGATTTTGAGTTCCTCAAGATTTGAACAACTAGAGTGTTCTTTTAATCATTAAGATCATGAACTCAGAATTTAGGCTCTTGAAAGTTTAAGTTCTAAAAGGCTTAATGAATGAACTATTTTGGCAAAGCTTTGGCCTAATGTTGTATTCTCATGTGTTGTTATGTTCTGGACTCAAATGGACTTTATATAGGCAAGGGAAACGTCCTTGAACCAATGCAACCCTTCCCAAAAGGTTTGAGACACCATGGTTCACGAAAAGATGCAACTTTTCGTGTGTGTAATCGATTACATCACTTAGGTAATCGATTACACTATGAGCCGTTACAGTTTGAATTTCAAATTCAAACATGTAATCGATTACAAGCAAGAAGTAATCGACTAATTGCCTAGGTGTAATCGATTACCAGAAACCTGAAATCGATTACACTTAAGTCCAACATCCAGAAACTTGATCTTTTAGGAACGACTTAAGTTTTTCTGCTTCTTTTAAGTTATGAAAACATTAATCTTGATTAGTTTAGATGTTTTAAAGAGCCTTTATGCTTTGAGAAGCCTTTAGAAGCATAACTCACCTAAACTAAGACTTCTAGGTAAATGATGAACTTTATAGCGCTGTTTCCTCTAAGTCTTCTTTTCTTCTTTTTGCCGATGAGTTTGTCGTCATCAAAATCTCAGCCAGGGTCAGGAGCAAGACCTTCTTCACAATCTCCCCCTTTTTGATGATGGCAAACACATTCTTTGAAACTTGAAGATCAGATATGCTTCTTTGTTGAAAACTCCCCCTGTTTGATGTAATCCAATATATCTCCCCCTTTCTTATTCACTTGTTGAATTCCTGTATATAGTCTTTAAGGAACACATAACCTTTCTCCCCCTTTTGACTTCATCAAAAAGAAGAAAAAAGCCAAAAACATGCATACATCCATACAAGTATATATTCGAATAAAGCATAGGGGATGGGGGTAAAGTAGTAAAACAGTGATACACAACAACCAACACACACATATATATATAGAAACAAAAGGAGAAGTTACATATGACAATTAGATTACAAACATAAGTAGGAGGGTTTATATTACAACCAAGGAGAGCACCTATTAGAAGATATAGAGAAATCCCAGTAATAGATAGAGAAGTCCTATTAGTAGTTGGATTACTATACTGGGACAAAGTTGGTCAAGATTTATACATGACTGGAATCCTCAGACATCTCGGAGGGGTCAAGATCCTTGAGACTCTCAATTTCCTTACGCATAAAGGAGTGCACTGATTCTATGCGATTTTCCACAGGCAAGAATCGAGAGCGAATGGTATCCTCCAGTTGACCCAATCTTTGAGAGAGACGAAGAGTCAAGATGTCCATTCGTTCAAGGATGACCTTAGTTTCCTGAGAAAATTTGGAAGGTATAGCATAGAAAGGAGATAATCCAGCAGATGCAGCATTGGTTTGAACATCTATGCGGTATCGAGGAAGCACATAGGGATTATAGAAAGAGTCCCTTCAAGGAGTATTAACAGAAGATGAGACATTTGAAGGACGAGGAAGAGAACCCATGGCTAGTGCAAGATCGAGGATGAATATAGGAGATGTATGCGGATAGATAGGGCTAAATATCAAGAGGCACATGCTGATTTTATAGAGAAAACTGTATGAGTAATCGATTATGACAGTTAGGTAATCGATTACAAGATGGTTTGAATTTTAAATAAAAGGAGGGAAATTTGAAATTCTGGTAGTTTTCGTTTGGGTAATCGATTACAGCAGTTATGTTAATCGATTACACAGAGTTCTCAGAAGGGTCAAGCTCTTGAAGGCTCTCAATTTCCTTACGCATGAAGGAGTGCACAGCCTCTATGCGATTTTCCACAAGTATAAAGCGAGACCGAATGGTATCCTCCAGTTGGCCCAACTTCTGAGAAAGACGGTGTGACAAGATATCCATCCTTTCTAGTATAACCTTGGTTTCTTGTGAGAAATTTGAAGGAATGGTATAAAAGGGAGATAATCCAGCCGATGCAGCATTTGTTTGAACATCGATGCGATAACGAGACAACACCAAAGGATCAGTGGAGGATTCCCTTCGAGGAGCATTGATTGGAGAAGAGACATTTGAAGGACGTGGAAGAGACCCCATGGCGAAACAAGACTTAGAAGAAGAAGGATTGTATATGAAGGAAGGTAGGCAAAAAGGCAGAAGACAAATGCTGATTTTATAGAGAAAGTCGTGCGTGTAATCGATTACAACAGTTAGAGTAATCGATTACGGCAGTTTCAAATTTGAAAAATACTCAAATTTTGAATAGATAATCGATTACAGCAGTTAGAATAATCGATTACTGAAAGAATTTCAATAGGCACGAGGACTGAGATCGTGAATAATCGATTACAGGACCTATGGTAATCGATTACTAGGACACTTTTATAAGTTCTAGACTCTAGAATCCTATGTAACACCTTTTCATATAAACACTTAAGCACATAATGCATATGAACATATAATTGTCATAAAGTTTTGCAAATAACATGTTACCTTAAATGTCATGCTCATCTAAAATTCCTAATTCTCTTCTTATTTTGAAAAATGATTCTTTAGGAAGAGGCTTAGTAAAGATGTCTGCTAACTGATTATGTGTATCCACAAATGAAATCTCAATATCTTTCCTCATAACATGATCTCGAAGAAAATGATGTCGTATATCAATATGCTTAGTTCGAGAATGCATGATAGGATTTTTAGTGAGATTAATGGCACTTGTGTTGTCACATTTAATTGGAATGCAGCCCTGCTCTAAGCCATAATCTTTGAGTTGTTGTTTGAGCCATAGAGTTTGTGCACAACAACTTCCTGCAGCAATGTATTCTGCTTCTGCAGTACTTAGAGCAACACATGCTTGTTTCTTACAAGACCATGAAACAAGAGCATTTCCTAATAGGTGACAAGTACCACTTGTACTCTTTCTTTCAGTTTTACAACCAGCGTAATCAGAATCAGAATATCCAATCAAATCACAAACACTTCCCTTGGGATACCACAATCCAACATTTGTAGTTCCTTTCAAATATTTGAAAATTCGTTTAACAGAACTCAAATGTGATTCCCGAGGAGATGCTTGATATCTAGCACATAGACACACACTAAACATAATATCAGGTCTACTTGCAGATAAGTATAAAAGAGATCCGATCATACCTCTATATTTGGTAATATCTACTTGATTACCGGATTCATCTTGATCTAAATATGTGTTAGACCCCATAGGTGTGGCTATGGCTTTGCAATCATCCAAATCATATTTCTTTAATAGTTCCTTGCAAAACTTTGATTGATTGATGAATATTCCATCACTTGATTGCTTGATTTGCAAACCAAGAAAGAAATTTAATTGTCCCATCATGGACATTTCAAATTCGTCTTGCATCATGTTAGAGAAATCCTTACAAAGAGATTCGTTAGTTGCACCAAAGATAATATCATCAACATAAATTTGAACTAATAAGGTATTACCTTTGGTTCTTTTGATGAACAAGGTTGTATCAGCCTTACCCTTCTGAAATCCTTTATCACAAAGGAAAGTACTTAATCTATCATACCATGCACGAGGGGCTTGCTTAAGACCATAGAGTGCCTTCTTTAATCTGAAGACATGTGAAGGGAACTTTGGATCTTCAAATCCTGGAGGTTGCTTCACATAGACTTCTTCTTGAATGTATCCGTTCAGGAAAGCACTTTTGACGTCCATTTGATATAATGGGAAATTTAAAGAACAAGCATACGCCAATAATAGTCTTATGGCTTCCAACCTTGCTACTGGTGCATAAGTTTCATCAAAATCTATGCCTTCTTCTTGATTATACCCTTGAGCAACTAATCTTGCTTTGTTCCTAACTATAATACCATTTTCATCTAACTTATTCCTAAACACCCACTTTGTTCCAATAACATGTTTGTCACTAGGTTTAGGGACAAGTTCCCAAACTTGATTTCTTTCAAATTGGTTTAGTTCTTCTTGCATTGCTACAATCCAATATTCATCTTCTAGAGCATCATTTACTTTTGATGGTTCTATTTGAGAGACAAAGGCCATATTCAAAACTGAATCATTTAAGCGTAGCCTTGTAGAAACGCCTCTAGAAATATCACCAATAATATTATCAACTGGGTGATCCCTATGCGTTCTCCATTCTTTTGGAAGTTGATAAGTATTACTTTCAATGTGCTCTTCTTGTATTGGATTCTGATCTCAATCCTTTTGAGAATCTTCATTTATAATGATGTCATCTTCTTCATTATCTGGAAGATTGACTTTATCTTCTATTGAAGATTTAGATTCATCAAAAGTAACATGTATGGATTCTTCCACAGATAGAGTTTTCTTGTTAAAGACTCTATATGCTTTACTTGTCAAAGAATACCCAAGGAATATACCTTCATCAGATTTTTCATCAAACTTTCCAAGGTTTTCCTTTCCATTATTCAAGACAAAGCATTTTGATCCAAAAGCATGTAAATGAGAGATGTTTGGTTTCCTTCCTTTGTAGAGTTCATAGGGTGTTTTCTTAAGGATAGGTCTAATAAGAACTCTATTGGAAACATAGCAAGCAGTACTTACAACATCAGCCCAGAAATATTTAGGGAGACTTGATTCACTCAGCATGGTTCTTGCTAATTCCTCAAGTAATCTATTCTTTCTTTCTACTACACCATTTTGTTGTGGTGTTCTCGGAGTAGAGAAGTTATGTGATATTCCATTTTCATCACATAGTTCTTGGAATTGTTGATTCTGAAATTCTCCACCATGATCACTTCTTATAGAAGAGATCTTTAAAGACTTCTCATTTTGAACAAGCCTTGCATATCTTTTGAATGCATTGAAGGCTTCATTCTTATGAGGAAGAAATAAAGTCCATGTAAATCTAGAGAAATCATCAACAATAACAAGTGCATAGAAATTACCTCCGAGGCTTTTAGTTCTAGAAGGTCCGAACAAATCCATATGTAACAATTGAAGGGGTCTTGAGGTCGAAACTATGTTCTTTGGTTTGAAGGATGTTCTGGTTTGCTTCCCTTTTTGACATGCATCACAAAGCTTGTCTTTCTCGAATTTTATCTTTGGAAGCCCAACGACTAGATCATGCTTGACTAGTTTGTTTAAATGATCTATGTGAATATGTGCAAGTCTTCTATGCCATAGCCATGAATCACTATTATTCTTGGCCAAAAGGCATCTCACATTTTATGGAATGAGATCATGAAGACTTTGTTTACTTTATATCCAGAAAACTTAATTTCTTTAGTTTTCACATCTTTCACAACACATATATCATTAATAAAACCAACTTTCAAACCTTTATCACATAGTTGACTAATACTCAGAAGATTATGCATCAAACCATCAACGTAAAGAACTTTATCGATGACTGTTTGAGGGGGTGTGCCTATTCTTCCAATACCGAGTATTTTTCCCTTTTGATTGTTACCATATGTGACGAAACCTTTTTCCCTAGGTATAAGAAAAGAAAACTTGGTTTTGTCTCCTGTCATGTGTGATGAGCAGCCACTATCAAGATACCATAAATCCTTTGCTGCTTTCATACACACCTACATGACAAAGTTCAGACATGGGTATTAGGAACCCAACAAGTTTTGGGTCCTTCTAAGTTAACATCCTTTCTAACCCAAATGTACTCCCTATTTGGTACTCCTACATGTTTGTAGTAGCATCTACTAGGGGTATGTCCTATTTTGTTACAATAAGTACAAGAGTAATGATTGTAACTGGAGGTTTGTCTAGGAGAGGGATGAATCTTCTTAGGAGGTCTATTTTGAATATTCTTCCTATTGTTTGTACTCCTAACAGAAAAAATCTTACTGTTACTAGAAGATCCTAAAACATGGTTTGGTTTTACAAACACAGTTTTCCTAACTTCTTTTGTCTTTGGGTGAGAAGAATATCCTAAACCTGACTTATTGTTTGAATATCTTTGAACACTTAGAATATCATCTAACTTCTGTTTTCCTTTATTGAAGTTATTTACTCTTTGTTGAAGATTTTCTATCTTTTCTTCTAAAGAACTACACTTAGTGCATTTGTGAGTAATGTCTAACTTAGATTTTACTATATCTAGTTCTTCTTGTAAATTTCTACATTTACTTTCTAGGGAAGAAATTAACTCATTTTGCCTAGTGCTAACTTTAGAAAATTCTTGACATACTTTAAACATATTTTCCATGGTAAACTTTAAATCATGAAAAGATATAGAATTATCACTAACCTGGGAATCTTCAACATCAGAATCATGTGAGGTCATCAAAGCAACTTGTGCTTCTTCTTTATCAGAATCAGATGATGAACTTACTTCATTATCATCCCAAGCCAAATATGCTCTTCGAGTAGATTGATCCTTTTTCTCGAACTTCTCTCTTAGACCATGTTTCTTCTTCTGAAGATTTGGACAATCTGATTTGAAGTGTCCCGGTTTACCACATTCGAAACATGTGATCTTTTGAGAGGAAGATGATTCATTGTTCTTTTGGAAAGATTTGTTGTTGTTGAATTTCACACCTTTTCTTTTAAGAAACTTTCCAAAATTCTTTACTAGAAGATTCACATTCCCATTATCTTCTTCTTCAGAATCTGCATCATAATCTTCTTTGATGCTTTCTTTTGCTTTTAGGGAAATGGATCGATACTTCTTCTCATGTTGTTCATTTTCTTCCAAACGATTCAATTCCAACTTGTGTTCTTGGAGTTTTCCAAAAAGAGTTGCAAGAGTCATTTTTGATAAACTCTTCTTCTCTGAGATGGCTGTTACTTTCGGTTGCCATACTCTTGTAAGTGATCTTAGAACTTTCATGTTCAAGTCACTGTTTGAAAATTGTCTACCAAGATCAATCAAATGATTAATTAAATGAGTGAATCGTTTTTGCATGTCTAATACCTTTTCTCCTGGAAGCATTCTGAACATCTCATATTCTTGAGATAGAGTATTGATCTTTGATCTCTTGACTTCATCTGTTCCTTCATGAGTCACCATCAACGTATCCCATATTTCTTTCAATGTAGTGCACATTGATACTCTGAAAAATTCATCCATGCCAAGAGCAGATGTAAGGATGTTCATTCCTTTGAGATCATGTTGAACCTTCTTCTTTTCTTCTTCACTCCAAGTACTTTCTGATTTTGGTTGTGAAGTTCCTTCTTCATTTGTTGTTACAAGCACAAAGGGACCTTCTTCAATGACTTTCCATATTCCTGCGTCTAATGACTTTATGAATATCTTCATCTTGATTTTCCAGAAGTCATAGTGTTCTCCATTGAAGAATGGTGGCCTGTTTATGTTATGTCCTTCACTTGTTCCATGATTGGAAGAGGATGCCATCTTTTCCCGGATCTTAGGAATAACTTACCTAAACTTCCGCTCTGATACCAATTGTTAGAACAGATAGTAACCTGAGAGGGGGGGGGTGAATCAGTGTTGCCCCAATTTTCGCCTTATTAAAATCGTTACTTTCAAATTTATGATGATCACGAATTGATTGTTGTGATTGCAGCGGATTTGAACAATACTTGAAAGTAAATGTGAAGGATAAAGAGAAACACACACAAGATTTATCCTGGTTCGCCTTCAAGCCACTGAAGGCTACGTCCAGTCCCTCAAGAAAACCCCTTGAGGATTTTTCCACTATTGATAAGAATTTCTTACAAGTTAATAACCCAAGGACCCCAAGAACTTCTACCAATATCCTGTGAAAGCAAACCGCTTTCAACAGCCCCTGAAAGCAAACCGCTTTCAGTTCCTGAAGGCAAACCACCCTCAGACCTTAAAGGGTAAACCACCTTCAATGAAAACCCTGAAAGTAAACCACTTTCAGTGACAACAACCCTTCACCGAATACCACGGTGAAAAACTCAATCTTACAGAAAGAGATGAAGAAGATATTACAATTGGCTGTTTTAATCCTTTAACACACAATTGGATTGAACATGAGAAATTATGCTTTAAGGCTTTTAAGCATAATACAATTCTGAGTTCTTCAAGATATGAACAACTAATGTGTTCTTATGAACATGAAGATCATGAACTCAGAATTTAGGCTCCAAAAGATTTAAGTTCTAAAAGATGAACTAATTTTGAAAGAGCTTTGGCCTAATGTGTTTTTCTCATGTGAAATGTGTATATTTCGTGTGTGTTGTGTGTGTTGTGTTTTCTGGACTCAAATGGTCTTTATATAGGCAAGGGAAACGTCCTTGAACCAACACAACCCTTTTCAAAAGGTTTGGGACACAATGGTTCATGAAAAGATGCACTTTTTCGTTCTGGTAATCGATTACCATACTTAGTGTAATCGATTACACAAGTGACCGTTTCAGTTTGAATTTGAATTTCAAACATGTAATCGATTACAAGACTTGAGTAATCGATTACTTGCCTTGGTGTAATCGATTACCATAATGATGTAATCGATTACACAGAAGCCCATTTTCCAGAAACTTGTTCTTTGAGACTTGCTTAAGGTTTTCTACTTCTTTTAACTTATGAAAACTCTTAGCTTGATTAGATTAGGTGTTTTAAGAGCCTTTATGCTTTAATAAACCTTTGGAAGCATAACTCACCTAATTGTAAGACTTCTAGACTATTGATGGACTTGAGTGCTTGATTCTTTGAAGTCTTCTTTTCTTCTTTTTGTTGATGAGTTTGTCGTCATCAAAACCACAGCCAGGGTCAGGAGCAAGACCTTCTTCACACACTTCGTCTAACCAAAACACGCACATGGAAATGCCAGCTTACAACTCCTTCTTGCAAAGTACTTGAAGCACTTGTTGTAGAAGGTTTTCTTTTTCTACACGACTCTTAGAATATATAAGGATGTGGTCGATAAATACCACAACTATACTAAAAGCGCGTATAACAACACACAAGATGGGGAAACGTAAGGAAAAACTTTATTCAAAAGTTACCATAGAGAGTACAATTCTTATTCAACAATAAGGATAGCAAATGTTCTGAAAAAAGAGTGGATACATTCCACATTATTCATACGAAACTAAAATGTCTAAACGGTTAACAGGTTAGCAAGGATGATGCACTACTCCTGAGCTGGCTCTTCATCATAAGTAGCTTCCTCGATATTAGCCTCTTGTCCTTTGATCTGATAAACTCGTCCTTTAGCGGTGAGGCATCATCCACCAGCAGCATTCAATGTTGGTTCCACCTTTGGTGCTTTGAAATCTTTTGCCAGGTGGCCAGGCTTATTGAAATTTCAGCATTTGGGTGCTCCATCGGGACAAGCGTTAGCAAAGTGTCCCTTCTAATTACATTTGTAGCACATCACATCTTGGAGTGGGATCTGAGTCCCTTGGTTATCACCCCTTCCTCCAGTGAAACGTTTATGACCAGAACCTCCCTTTCCAGTGGGACGCTGATAAGGCTTCCTCTGAAAGTCTTTTTCTTTGTTTAACCTTCCTTGGTTATTACGAAGGGGTCCTCCAGCCCCACTCGATTCTCTCTTAGTTCCATCCATTTCTTCTATTTCCTTCACTACTACAGAAATGTGATGTTACCACAGTTCCAGGCAGCATGTTACCACGGTTAAACAGTGGTAACAGGCGTCGAAGTAATAGATAAATTACCATGGTTCAAGGCGGAACCGTGGTAACATCATACCTCTGAAATACCCGGCTCTACGCTTAATCGTGCTAATATCAGACCTCTGTTACCACAGTGGCTGAGGAACCGTGGTATTTTTTCCCTTTATTACCACGTTTCCATTTTGAACTGTGGTAATAAAATTGTTATTTTATTTTTTCTAAAGTTCTAATACCACGGTTCCTTTATGAACCGCGGTATTATGTTTGTTTGTTTTTTGGTGCTACGTACAATCAGAGACATGCAATTCAAGTAGTAAACAAATTATAACCATGACCTGCAATGCAATGGAAAAAACCATGACAACATAATGTACAAGAAATATATATAAAATGTACAACCAATCAAATATGTACAAATTATAATATGTACAGACCCCCTCTATACACATTTTATCCTCCAGCAATTACATACTTTGTCTAACCACTAGATCACCTCTGCCTTGCAACACTTCCTTGCTGTGAAGGATCCATTTAATTTCCTGAAACAACATGTCAAAAGTGTAAGTGACAAATACAACTATGTTACGCATACATATGAGATATATCTACACATACATTCATTATAAAAAAATGCGTACTTCTTTATCTTGTTTTACTAGATCTTTTCCTCTTCTATTTCAAAAGGCGCATACGTGTTATTCCAATTTTTTCATGTAATGCTATATTCATCCAAGTTCCCTCTTCATGATCATCACGGACGTACAAACAATCATCTTCATCTGAATCATGATCGATTGGTTGTTGTATCCCTAAGAATGGGTCATCCTTAATAGCATCTTCTCCATGAAGGTCTTGTCCATCATCGTTGTTGATATGTGCCTTAATTAACAAAAGAACAATGGACCTTTTATTGTCAGCGGGATCAGGGACATAAAATATTTGCTCCACTTGGGATGCCAAAACAAATGGATCATCCATGGACCCCACCTTATTAAAATCTACCTGAATGAACCCTGAATCATCAATCTGAACTCCAGAGTTATTGTCAACCCACTTACAACCAAACACAGGAACCCGGAATGTTGTGTAATCCAGCTCCCATATGTGTTGAATTACCCCAAAGTATGACATGTCTGCATATATGGGGTTTCTATCTTTGGCGCTGGAGACATGCATAGCTCTAGCAACAAGAGTCACTCCACTGTTTTTCATTGTACTTCGTTCATCTTGGGCTTCCGTATAACATGTATAACCATTAATTACATAGCCGTTGTAAGAAAAGGTATGTATACTCGGACCCTTCGACAACCATTTCAATCTATCTGAAACACAAGTAGGATCTTCTTTCCACTCATGATAAACTTGATCCTTTAGCCACGAGATAAAAGTCTTGTTGTAATCCTTTGCTAACCAATTTTCAGACCTATTGGGGTTCAACCTCTTAATCTCATCCTTGTGCATGTCGACATGTGGTGCAACCTCATCCGCATTATCCAAAACAAATAACTGAGATTGTTACCATTCTTTAAACTTTTGTTTACATATGAATAAAATTCATTGTTCTTTGTATCTTCTTCCCATGTTTATCATGCTTGGTGCACACAAGTTTATCAAGCTTTCTCTTGCACAACGGTAGTTGGTAAGATTAAAGGGAAATGGGATTAGATTAATCGGTTTATCCGCCACTTAGGTATAAGGGTGGGAACTAATTGTGTTGTCCTGAACTAAGAACACTAATGCTTTAATTGGATTAACTAAGAAATACGGTATTTGGTTTAGTAATTGGATTGAAATTTCTATTTGATTAAGGCATTAACAAGTAGAAAACCTAGGCTAGAGCACCTAAGAACGATTTCCGAGTTCATATGATTTTCTGTTTGTAAGAGACATAATTTGGTTAGGCAAAACTCAAACTCGAGTGTTATTTATATCATAGCTTTCTTTCTTCTTGCTTTATGTTATCAATCATCACAAAAACTCAAAATATTTTCTTTTTATTTACTACTCTAACAATTAAGCTTAAGTCCAAAATCAATTCCTATCCCTGTGGAGACGATAATCTTTTATATTACTTCGATATATTCTGTACACTTTTGGAATTTCTATCAAGTTTTTGGTGTCTTTGTCGAGATAGGTTTATTGGTTTAGACTTTATCTTGGTTGTTTAGAGTTTTCTGTTTTTAATTTCTGTAAATTCTAGTGTTGTGAACTGGTGCTGCTAACTTTGTTTGCTGATTTTGTAAGGAACAATGGCTGAAATATATGAGCAACGATTGGCAAAGATCCGGGATGATCTTGAGAAATAATATGAAAATAAGAAGCATGATGCCTTCACTCTACTTGATGAGTATTACTCTGAATTGGACTGTAAGCGCGCTACAGGATCTTTGCCCAACCGAGTGCAAGAATGGAAGGCCAGAGTATTCTTGCAAGGAAGGCTGAATATAATTCTAAGGAGGCAGCCCGGGGATGAGCAACAACCACCCGTTCATGAAAGTGAACCCGTTGTTCAAAGAGAGGAAGAAGAACCTCAAGGACCAAGAACCTGTAAGTATAGATAGCAACCTGAGAGGGGGGGTGAATCAGAGTTGCACGATTTTTGCCTTATTGAAATTATTACTTTCAAGATAATGATGATCACAAAACGATAGTTGTGATTGCAGCGGAATTAAGGATTGCTTGAAAGTAAAAGATGAAGGGAAGAGAAAGTCATGTACAAAGTTTTATCCTGGTTCACCTTCTATCCACCAAAGGCTACGTCCAGTCCCTCAAGAAAACCCCTTGAGGATTTTTTCACTATTGATAAAAATCTCTTACAAGTGCTTACACCAAGTACCTTAAGAATTTCTATCAACAACATGTGAAAGCAAACCACTTTCCACAACCCCTGAAAGCAAACCACTTTCAGTCCCTGAAGGAAAATCACCTTCAGTCCCTGAAGGAAAACCACCTTCAGACCACACCCTGAAAGTAAACCACTTTCAGTCCCTGAAGGAAAACCACCTTCAGACCACACCCTGAAAGTAAACCACTTTCAGTCCAACAACCCTTCACTGAACCCTACGGTGAATAGTAAATCTACCAGAAAGAGATGAAGAAGAATTTACACTTGCCTGTTTCAATCCTTTATCATACAAGTGGATTGATCATGAGAATTATGCTTCAAGACTCTTAAGCATAAGAAAGCTCTCTTGGTTCTCAGTTCTTTCAAGATATGAACAACTAGAGTGTTCTCTTAAACAATGAAGGACATGAACTTAGAACTTAGGCTCTTTGAAAGTTAAGTATCAAAGCCTAATTTAACATGAATGAACAATTTAACAAAGCTTTGGCCTAATTTGTGTATTCTCATGTGTTGTTTGTTTCTGGACTCAAATGGACTTTATATAGGCATGAGGAAGTGTCCTTGAACCAATGCAACCCTTTCCAAAAGGTTTGGGACACAATGATTCATGAAAAGATGCAACTTTTCGTGCGTGTAGTCGATTACATTACTTAGGTAATCGATTACCCTAAGTGGTCGTTGCTGTTTGAATTTCAAATTCAAACATGTAATCGATTACAAGAATAAGTAATCGATTACTTGCCTATGTGTAATCGATTACCAGAAGGGTGTAATCGATTACACTCAAGTCCAGTTTCTAGAAACTTGAACTTTTAGGATCGGCTTGAGTTTTTCTACTTCTTTTAATTTATGAAAATGTTAAACTCAATTAACGTAGGTATTTTAAAGAGCCTTTATACTCGAGAAGCCTTTTAGAAGCATAACTCACCTATTCTAAGACATTAGGCAGACAGTTGAATCACATAGCACTGTTTCCTCTGAGTCTTCTTTTCTTCTTTTTGTCGATGAGTTTGTCATCATCAAAACCTCAGCCAGGGTGAGGAGCAAGACCTTCTTCACAATCTCCCCTGTTTTGATGATGGAAAACGCATTCTTTGCACTTTGAAGATCAGTGTTGCTTCTCTGTTTAAACAACTCCCCCTGTTTGATGTAATCCAATATATCTGCCCCTTTCTCCCCCTTTTGACTTCATCAAAAAGAAGAAAATGCCAGAAACTGGTATACAAGCAAGCAAGTATGCATACAGATAAAGCATAGGGGTTTGGGGGTAAACTAGTAAAATCATGCAACATTCAAACAGAATATCCAACATAACATAGTAACAGTAGTGTTCAAAACAAAATATGGATCAAAGCAGTTAAGAGTCAATACTTGTAAGACCCTCAAGTTTTGAGTAATTATACTTTGGTCCTTGGAGATTTCATAATTAGATTTTGGTCCTTTAAGTTTGGATATTTGTGTTTTAGTCCTTGGACTAGTCAAGGCTGAATTGGAATTCAGCATTTAAGAGCTTTTAAGGAGGTTTTAGAATTCAAATTTGAAATGGGAACATGATGGTTCGAGTTAGAGGATTAAAAGAATATTAGTGTAAGAGTTTTAACAAGATTAGCCTCGGCTTAGTGGTTGAGTATTAGGCATTTGATGGGCATGGCTTTTGTTCGAATCCTAGAGAGGTATGTTTTAATTTTAATCAGATTTTTGGTGGATTAATGCTAAATTCGAATTTGAATGGTGGACAAGGTTGTTAATGGATTTTAATGAGAGTAATTAGGAGTTATAATCAGATTTAAATTTGAAATTTGAACAAGTGAATAATGGGTGATTTAATGGGGTTAATGGGGAGATAATGCTGAGTTATGAGGGGTGTAATGGCTGAGGATTGGGCTGAATATTAAGGTGAATTTTGTGCACCTTAGGAGCCTCCACATTCAGATTTTTTTACCCTAACTCTGTTCCCTTACTGTTGCCTCCAAAACTCTTCTGCACGTTAGTCTTTTGCTGCATTTTCTTCTGCTGTCTTTCTTTTCATTAATGCTGCGTTTTCATCGTGGGAATGGATGAAACAACACTCAAAGCTTCTTTTTCTACGGTTCCTAATCTATTTCGTATGATGTTGTGTACCAAGGGATCGAGGTTGGTGTTCATTTCTTCATCTTTGATAATTTTCTTTTGAGTTTTTGGGAAATGTTATGATTCTAAGTATTCATGGTACTGAAAGAGTTTTATAATGGGTTTTGAGTATGGAAGAAGTTGGTTTTCGAAAAAATAGGATTTAGAATTGATTTTGGGGGTGAAAAACACATTTTCAGGGTTTCTGGCAGGGAGCCAACGCATGAGCGCTGGACTCCTAACGCCTGGGCATTGAGGTTCTGCCCAGTTCGTGTTTCCAAACAGGGATCCAACGCTTGAGCGTTGGAAGCCAACGCTTGGGCGCTAGGCCCCTGACAACAAGTTGCTGTTTTGCTAGTTTTGAGTTTAAATCTTGTGAAATCTGTTTCTGGTCTTTTCCTTGGATGATGATGATTGTGGACATGTTTTATCATGTTAGGTTGGAGGACAAGACCAATCAAAGGAATAAAAGGTAAGGGTAACTCTTGGTCTAGATAGAGTCAGTTGTGTTTTAAACATGATTTTGATGTTGGAAACCATTCTGTTTGTTGTGATGGAATTATTGGTTTTGTGATACATGTTTGGATTGATAATTGATGTTAAGACATGCTGATGTTGATGAAGCTTGATTATGTTATTTTGGCAATTGTTGATTCATGATGATGTTGAACTTGTTGGCATGGCATATGCACATTTTTTTATGAGATAATGGTGGGGTGGACGGTGATTGCCACGGGACCATGATGGCGGTGGGGTGGACGGATGTTTGCCACGTGACCGGAAGGGCGGTACGGTAGACGGTAATTGCTATGTGACCTCCCTATTCCCGTTTGGAATGAAGTCGATCCCGTTTGGAACGAAGTCGATCCCGTTTGGAACGATGTATTTTGGCCAAGGTTATTGAGCATGTAGTTGCATTTGGGAAGTTATATGCTTGGATTGTGATAATTATTGGGAAGGATGATTTGTGATGTTGTTCTTGAGGAAATGGGTTTATTGTTGAAAATTTAATTATTGTGTTCTTGAGAATATTGTTATTGTAAATTATTTTATTCCCTCTTCAACATGATGTTTGGTAATTGTTGTTTGCTTAAGAGTTAACCCTTTCTGTTTGTGTTTGGGCGCTTAACGCCAGAAGATAGACAGGGTGTTGATCATCGTCTCTCGAGGAGCTTACGGAATCAGAGTGCGCATTGGAAGCGTGGAAGATTCAAAAGAAGATGACGAACTACGTTCTTATAATATTCTGCTGGTTTAATTTTATTTTTAGGCTCGCTGTTGAGCATTTACTTTGTAATATTTTCCTCGTTTTCGCTTCCGCGTAGTAATTATTATTTATGGGGAAAATTATTACGTATATTATTAATAAGAACTTGTGAGTGACGAAATCTCTTTTGAAAATTGAGTGGTTTTTCTGAGAGGTTTTAGTTTCCGCGATTTTACCATGTAACCCTCAACCCAAAGTTGGGGTGTTACAATAGTAAACTATTACAACCCAGCAAATATCCAAATAAACTAAGAATTGCCTAAAGATCATCGGAGTCATCAGAAAGATCAGAAAAGGAATGAGAAGATTTGTTCATCTGGTCGACACGAAGACTCAGACTATCCATATCAGCCCTCAGAGTAGCGTACATGGACTCCACTCTTCCTTCCAGATGATCAAAGCGATCATTAATGAACCTCTGCATACCATCATTCATGCTGTCAATATGTGCAAGTATAAGCTGAGTGGAAGGATCAATACCAGCAGAGGAAGATGGAATGTTCTTAGAGGAAGGAGGGAAGAAGGCTGCAGGGGCAGGAGCAGGTCTAGTGTCTGATCCCAAGTCTGATTTATGCTTGAAATTTCCATCCAGATCCTGAAATATCCCCATCTTGTTCAATATCTCCATGTCAATCTTCTGTGATTTTGCATCCATGACTTGAGCATATTCTCCATTGGTGGAGACCCCAAAGTTCTTCAGAATAAGAGAAATCACAGGAGCATAGGGGAGAGGACCAGTTCTATCCTTATGTATCAACATATGCGTCATCACCAAATATGCCCAGTTAATAGACTCACTATGCTTCATCCCATAAAGAATCTGTAATTCTAAGTCACTAATCTGAGCATGATTAGAAGTCTGAGGAAAGATGACATAACTCAGCAAGTAGTGAAGCAAGCGATCTTCTACAGTGAGATACCCAACAACAAGAGTATCCCTAGACCGATTAGCCTCTATCCTTTGCTTCTTAATCTAAATTTGTTCCTCTGAGAAGCGACAAAGCGTTAGATAGAAAGATTTCTTGTGATAATCTTCCCAGGGGCAAAGAAGTTCAGTGCCGAGTTTGGCTCCTACCTAAGGAATAGATAAACATGTTCCTAACTGCTCCACAGTCAAGGAAATATCTACACCTTTGACAGAAGTGCATATTTTACCGCCTCTCTTGACTAGATTGCAGTAGAAGACTTTCACAAGTTCGGGATAGTACGTACCGGAAAACCCAACAAACTCATCAAGCCCTTGATAGTCGAATAATGATGGAAATAACAGCCCTGCATTAAGGAAGGATTCCATGTCTCCATATTTAGGAGGGAGAATCGACCGTTCAAGGTAGTGTGCCATGAACCATTCCCTTTGCTCTTCCATCCCAAGAAGTCTAGATAGGTCGAGTGCATTCATGGAGGGGTTCTTGGAACGGTGCCTTCATGAGGAAGAGGAAGCCATTGTCGAAAAAATGGAAGAGAAGGGTTAGGGTTGCTGTTCGAAAATATTGGGGCTTTTGATTCTGAGCAATTTGACACAAATTGGTATGTCAAATCGAAAGAGGATAGATTTTGGAGAGTAAACCATAAAGAATTCTTGAAAATGGTCAAGAATTGAAGGAGATATGAAGGGAAAAGGGTCTGGGTCGTCGAGCAAGAGAGATGAGGAAGTAGGGTCTGTAATCGATTAAAGAAACGAACCAGATATATATAGGTCGAATTGGTAATCGATTACAGTCAGTTATGTAATCGATTACATGCAGTTTAAATTTGAATGGAAATTCAAATTTTGAAATGGTAATCGATTACAGCAGTTATGTAATCGTTTACTGGACGGTTTCTTTCAGTTTGTAATCGATGATGTAATCGATTACACCATGTATGGTAATCGATTACTGGGCAGTTTTTGAAAGGCACGAGGACCAGAGATCTTAGGTTAATCGATTACAAGATATATGGTAATTGATTACTTAAGACATTTTGTAATTTCTAAGCTATGAATTCCTATGTCATCAGTTACTAGGCATGATTTATTGATTTCTTATGTGAAAAATCATATAGAAGACATAGATCAACATGTCCAAGCAGAGAAAGCCTCAGAATTTATGCAAACATATGCAATCAAGTTGACATAAGATCATGAAACTAAGCATGTAACTATATAATCACATAAAATCATGCAATGCACATAATCATGTAATTAAGCATAAATATATGATTAAAAATCTAATTAAATGTCAGTTTCATCTATAATTCCTAATTCTCTTATAATTTTAAAGAAGGATTCTTTAGGAAGTGGTTTAGTAAATATATCAGCCAATTGATTATGTGTGTCTACGAAGGAAATTTCTATATCCTTTCTCATGACATGATCTCGAAGAAAATGATGTCTTATATCAATATGCTTTGTTCGAGAATGCATGATGGGGTTTTTCGTGAGATTAATGGCACTTGTATTGTCACATTTGATTGGAATGCAGCCCAACTCTAAGCCATAATCTTTGAGTTGTTGTTTGAGCCATAGAGTTTGTGCACAACAACTTCCTACAACAATGTATTCTGCTTCAGCAGTACTTAGAGCAACACATGCTTGTTTCTTACAGGACCAAGAAACAAGAGCATTTCCCAACAAATGACATGTTCTACTTGTACTTTTTCTTTCAGATTTGCATCCAGCAAAATCTGAATCAGAATATCCAATCAAGTCACAAACACTTCCTTTGGGATACCACAGACCAACATTTGAAGTTCCCTTAAGATATTTGAAAATCCTTTTAACTGAACTCAAATGTGATTCCCTAGGAGATGCTTGATATCTTGCACATAGACACACACTAAACATAATATCAGGTCTACTTGCTGTTAAATAAAGAAGAGATCCGATCATACCTCTGTACTTGGTAATTTCTACAGGAATTCCGGACTCATCTTGATCTAGATAAGTATTAGATCCCATTGGTGTGGCTATGGCTTTGCAATCATCCAAGTCATATTTCTTCAAAATCTCTTTGCAAAACTTTGATTGGTTGATAAATATTCCATCACGTGATTGCTTAATTTGCAATCCAAGAAAGAAATTTAACTGTCCCATCATAGACATCTCAAATTCCTCTTGCATCATATTAGAAAAATCCTTACATAGAGATTCGTTAGTTGAACGAAAAATAATATCATCTACATATATTTGTACCAATAAAGTGTTACCTTTGGTTTTCTTGATGAACAAGGTTGTGTCCGCCTTACCCTTTTGAAATCCTTTTTCACAAAGGAATGTGCTCAATCTGTCATACCATGCTCGAGGGGCTTGCTTAAGACCATAGCGTGCCTTCTTTAATTTGAAGACATGTGAAGGGTATTTAGGATATTCAAATCCTGGAGGTTTCTTCACATACACTTCTTCTTGAATAAATCCGTTCAGGAAAGCACTTTTAACATCCATTTGATATAATGGAAAGTTTAGTGAGCAAGCATAGGCCAATAGGAGTCTTATGGCTTCCAACCTTGCAACTGGTGCATAAGTTTCATCAAAATCAATTCCTTCTTCTTGATTGTATCCTCGTGCAACCTGTCTTGCTTTATTTCTGACAATTATACCATTTTCATCCAGTTTATTCCTGAATACCTATTTTGTTCCAATGATATGCTTGCTAGTGGGCTTAGGAACCAATACCCAATGATATCTTCCTCATCATTATCTGGAAGAATAATTGTATCTTCCTTTGAAGAGTTAGACTCATCAAAAGAAACATCTATAGACTCTTCAATAGATAGAGTTTTCTTGTTGAAGACTCTATATGCTTTGCTTGTTAGAGAATATCCAAGGAATATACCTTCATCAGATTTTTCATCAAACTTACCAAGGTTTTCCTTTCCATTGTTCAAGACAAAGCACTTTGATCCAAAAGGATGCACATGTCCAATATTTTGTTTTCTCCCTTTGTAGAGTTCATAGGGAGTTTTCTTCATAATAGGTCTAATGAGTACTCTATTGGAAACATAGCAAGCAGTACTTACAGCATCAGCCCAGAAGTATTTTGGAAGGTTGGATTCACTCAGCATGGTCCTTGCTAGTTCTTCAAGTAATCTGTTCTTCCTTTCTACAACACCATTTTGTTGTGGTTTTCTTGGGGCAGAGAAATTATGTGATATTCCATTCTCATCACATAATTCTTGAAATTGGTGGTTTTGAAATTCTCCACCATGATCACTTCTAATAGAGAAGATCTTTAAAGCTTTTTCATTTTGAACAAGCCTTGCATATCTTTTGAATGCATTGAAGGCTTCATTCTTATGAGGCAAGAATAATGTCCAAGTAAATCTAGAATAATCATCATCAATAACAAGTGCATAGTAATTACCTCCAAAACTTTTAATCCTTGATAGCCCAAAAAAGTCCATGTCAAGTAATTGGAGGGGTATTGTAGTTGAACTATATTCTTTGGTTTGAAAGACATTCTGGTTTGCTTCCCCTTTTGACATGCATCACAAAGCTTGTCTTTCTCAAATCTTATCTTTGGAAGTCCAACAACCAGATCATGTTTGGAAAGTTTATTTAAATGATCCATATGAATATGAGCCAGTCTTCTATGCCAGAGCCATGAATCATTGTTGTTCTTGGCCAACAAGCATTAACATTGGATGGAATTTCATCCAAGGATATCATGAAGACTTTATTGACTTTATATCCGGAAAACTTCATCTCTTTAGTTTTCACATCTTTCACCACACATATATCATTAATAAACCCAACTTTCAAACCATTATCACAAAGTTGACTGATACTTAGAAGATTATGCATCAAACCATCAACATATAGAACTTTGTCAATGACAGATTGAGGGGGTGTGCCTATTCTTCCAATACCAAGTATCTTCCCTTTTTTATTATTTTCATATGTGACAAAACCCTTTTCTCTAGGCATAAGAAATGAGAACTTTGTCTTGTCTCCTGTCATGTGTGATGAGCAGCCACTATCAAGATACCATAACTCCTTTGCTCCTTTCATGCACACCTACATGACAAAGTTCAGACATAAGGGTTAGGAACCCAATTTGCTTTGGGTCCTTCTATGTTAGTAACCTTCTTAACCCATATATACTCCTTGTTTGGTACTCCAACATTTTTGTAATAACATCTATTTGGAGTATGTCCTATTTTGTTAAAATAAGTACATGAATAACTATTGTACCCTGATGTTTTCCTAGGAGTAGGATTTATTTTCTTAGGAGGTCTATGATGATAATTCTTCCTACAGGTTAAACTTCTAAAAGAACTGTTCTTAGAGTTTTCAAAAGATGTCTTCACTTCGTTTGGTTTGCCAAAGATGGTTTACTTGACTTCTTTTGACTTTGGGTAAGAAGTATATCCTAAGCCAACCTTATTGTTTGAGTGTCTTTGCATACTTAGAATATCATCTAACTTCTGTTTTCCCTTGTTGAAATTATGAACTCTTTGTTGAAGGGTATCTATCTTTTCTTCTAAGAAACTACACTTAGTACACTCATGTGGAATATCTAACTTAGATTTCACTATGTCTAGTTCTACTTGTAGATTTCTACACTTATCTTCTAAAGATAAAATTATAGCATTCTGTTTACTACTAACTTTAGAGAAACTTTGACATAATTTAAACAAGTTCTCTATAGAAAATTCTAAATCATTAAATGAAATAACATTATCACTAACCTTGATATCCTCAGCATCTGAATCATGTGAAGCCATTAATGCAACTTGTGCTTCTTCTTTGTCTGATTCGGATGATGAACTTACTTCATTTTCATCCCAGGTAATGTATGTTCTTCGTGTAGTTTGATCTTTCTTTTCAAACTTGTCCTTCAAACCATGTTTCTTCTTTTGAAGATTTGGACATTCCAACTTCATGTGCCCAGGTTTTCCACATTCAAAGCATGTGATCTTTTGAGAAGAGGAGGGCTCATTACTTCTTTGGAAAGTTCTGTTATTGTCAAATTTCATACCTTTTCTTTTGAGAAACTTTTCAAGATTCTTTACTCGAAGATTCATATTCTTATTCTCTTCTTCTTCGGAATCTGCATCATAATCATCTTTGATGCTTTCTTTGGCCTTCAGAGAAATGGATCGATATTTCTTCTCATGTTGTTCATGTTCCTCCAAACGATTCAATTCCAACTCATGTTCTTGGAGTTTTCCAAAGAGAGTTGCAAGAGTCATATTAGACAAACACTTCTTTTCTGAAATTGCCGTAACCTTTGGTTGCCATGCTCTTGTGAGTGATCTTAGAACTTTCATGTTTAAGTCGCTATTGGAAAATTGTTTACCCAGTGCAATCAAATGGTTAGTCAAATGAGAGAGTCGTTTTTGCATATCCAATACCTTTTCTCCTGGAAGCATTCTGAACATTTCATATTCATGAGATAAGGTATTTATCTTTGATCTCTTGACTTTATCTGTTCCTTCATGAGTTACCATCAAAGTATCCCATATTTCTTTTGATGTTGCGCATATTGAAACTCTGAAAAATTCATCCATGCCAAGAGCAGATGTAAGAATATTCATTCCTTTGAGATCATACTGAACCTTCTTCTTTTCTTCTTCACTCCATGTGTTTTCTGGTTTTGGTTGTCTAATTCCTCCCACTTCATTCATGGGTATAAATGGACCTTCTTCAATGGCTTTCCATATTTCCACGTCTAATGACCTTATAAAAATTTTCATCTTGATCTTCCAGAAGTCATAGTAGTCTCCATTGAAGTATGGTGGCCTGTTTATGTTCAATCCCTCACTGGTTCCATGACTAGAAGAGGATGCCATCTTTTTGTTAGTACAGATAGCAACCTGAGAGGGGGGGGGGTGAATCAGGTTTACCCGATTTTCGCCTTGATAATTTCTTACTTTCAAGATAAATGTAAACGCAAACGATTGCAGCGGAATTAAGCGTTGCTTGAAAGTAAAGATGAAGGATAGAAGAATTCACACACATAGAATTTTATCCTGGTTCACCTTCTATCCACCGAAGGCTACGTCCAGTCCCTCAAGAAAATCCCTTGAGGATTTTTCCACTATTGATAAAAATCTCTTACAAGTTCTTACACCAAGGACCCTAAGAATTCCTATCAATTTCCTGTGAAAGTATACCACTTTCCACAGCCCCTGAAAGCAAACCACTTTCAGTTCCTGAAGGCAAACCACCCTCAGACCTTGAAGGCTAAACCACCTTCAATCAACACCCTGAATGTATACCACTTTCAGTACCAACAACCCTTCATCGAGACCCACGGTGAATACTCAATCTTACAGAAAGAGATGAAGAAGAGTTTACAATTGGCTGAATCAATCCTTTAACATACAAGTGGATTGATCATGAGAATTTATGCTTTAAGGCTTTTAAGCATAACAAGATTCTGAGTTCCTCAAGATATGAACAACTAGTGTGTTCTTATAAACATGAAGATCATGAACTCAGAATTTAGGCTCTTGAAAGTTTAAGTTCTAAAAGACTTAATGAACTAATTTTGACAAAGCTTTGGCCTAATGTTGTATTCTCATGTGTTGTTCTGGACTCAAATGGACTTTATATAGGCAAGGGAAACGTCCTTGAACCAATGAAACCTTTCCCAAAAGGTTTGAGACACAATGGTTCATGAAAAGATGCAACTTTTCGTGTTGGTAATCGATTACATCACTTAGTGTAATCGATTACACTAATAGTCGTTTCAGTTTTAATTTCAAATTCAAATATGTGATCGATTACAAGCAAGTGGTAATCGATTACTTGCCTATGTGTAATCGATTACCAAAAAGCTGCAATCGATTACACTGAAGTCCATCTTCCATAAACTTGATCTTTTAAGATCGGCTTAAGGTTTTCTACTTCTTTTAAGTTATGAAAACATTAAGCTTGATTAGTTTAGGTGTTTTAAAGAGCCTTTATGCCTTAATAAACCTTTAGAAGCATAAATCACCTAAACTAGGACTTCTAGGTATTTGATAAACTTTATAGCGCTGTTTCCTCTAAGTCTTCTTTTCTTCTTTTTGTCGATGAGTTTGTCGTCATCAAAACCTCAGCCAGGGTCAGGAGCAAGACCTTCTTCACAATCTCCCCCTTTTTGGTGATGGGAAACACATTCTTGATACTTGAAGATCATATATGCATCTCTGTTGAAAAACTCCCCCTGTTTGATGTAATCCAGTATTTTTCCCCTTTCTAATTCACTTGTTGAATTCCTGCATATTGTCTTTAAGAAACATAGAACCTTTCTCCCCCTTTTGACTTCATTAAAAAGAAGAAAAGGCCAAAAACAGGCATACATCCATACAAGTATATATTTCGAAATAAAGCAAGGGTGTGGGGGTAAAGATGTAAAACAATGATAAACCACAACCAACACTTATATTATATATATGGAAGCAAATGCAGAAGTTAAACATAATTAGTATAGTTTATAGTACAACCAAGGAGAAATCCTATAAGTAGAGATGGAGAAATCCTATTAGAAGTGATAGTATTATACTGGGACAAAGATGATCAGAATTTATGCTTGACTAGAGTCCTCATAATTCTCAGAGGAGTCAAGATCCTGGAGACTCTCAATTTCCTTACGCATGAAGGAGTGTACTGCCTCTATGGGATTTTCCACAAGCAGGAATCGAGATCGAATGGTATCTTCCAGTTGACCCAACTTTTGAGAGAGACGAAGTGTCAAGATATCCAGTCGTTCAAGGATGACCTTATATTCCTGAGAAAAGTTAGAAGGTATAGCAAAGAATGGAGACAATCCAGCAGATGCAGCATTGGTTTGGACATCTATGCGATACCGATGATGCACATAAGGATCATAGGAAGAGTCTCTTCGAGGAGTGTTAACTGGAGATGAGATATTGGAAGGACGAGGAAGAGACCCCATGGCTAGTGCAAGATTCGAGGATGAAGATAGGTGATGTATGTGGATAGGTAGACGAAAAAGCAAGAGGCATATGCTGATTTTATAGAGAAAATTGTGTGTGTAATCGATTATGACAGTTAAAGTAATCGATTACAGCAGTTTTTAAATTTGAAATTTTTTCAAATTTCGAGTATGTAATCGATTACAGCAGTTACAGTAATCGATTACCTAGGAGATTCTAACAGGCACGAGGACTGAGAGCAGGAGTAATCGATTACAGGACCTATGGTAATCGATTATTAGGACATTTTTTATAAGTTCTACCCTATAAATTCCTATGTAACACATTTCCAAATGAACATTAAAGCACAAAATCAATTTAAACACATATGATCATATAATATCACAAAGAATATGAAAATAACATGTTACTTTAAATGTCATGCTCATCTAATATGCCTAATTCTCTTCTAATCTTAAAGAATGAATCTTTAGGAAGAGGTTTAGTAAAAATATTAGCTAATTGGTTATGTGTATCTATAAATGAAATCTCAATATCCTTTCTCATGATATGATCTCGAAGAAAATGATGTCTTATGTCAATATGCTTAGTTCGAGAATACATGATGGGGTTTTTAGTGAGATTAATGGCACTTGTGTTGTCACATTTGATTGGAATGCAGCCCAGCTCTAAGCCATAATCTTTGAGTTGTTGTTTGAGCCATAGAGTTTGTGCACAACAACTTCCTGCAGCAATGTACTCTGCTTCAGCAGTACTTAGAGCAACACATGCTTGTTTCTTGCAAGACCAAGAAACAAGGGCATTTCCTAACAAGTGACAAGTACCACTTGTACTTTTTCTTTCAGTTTTGCATCTAGCATAATCAGAATCAGTATATCCAATCAAATCACAAACACTCCCTGTAACACCCCAATTTTGAATTGAGGGATCACAATATAATTACGCGGAAATAAGTTTCTTAAAAACCTCTCAAAAGAGTCACTCAATTACTTTTCAAAATCAAAGGCGTCGCTCAAATAAATACTTAAAATACCATAACCCATAAATCATTATAATCTAGCGGAATAATTAAAATAAGTAGTGACAACATATCTTCTAAGTCAAAAACAAAAAAAAATAAAACAGAAAAATAAAATTCCAAGTCCTTCACGCTTCAGCTCCATCAATCTCCCAAAATCACTCAATGCACTGCTTATCTGTGGCGTTAAGCGCCCAAGAAAACACACAAACAAAACAAGAAAGGGTTAACTTCGAAAAATAAAAATATTAATCACCATTATGTGATAATTAAAAGAAAACAGCACTAAATACAGCATACAAAAATATTAATCACCATTATGTGATAATTAAAAGAAAACAGCACTAAATACAGCACACAGCAGAATACAGTAGCAACAAATACAGTAAACAGATTACTGTACGAAATCAGGATACAGCAGTGGCATAAAACAGAAACAGGACGCAGCAGTATTAAAATACAGTAACAGAACAGATACAGCAGAAATAAAATACAGCAGTATTAAAATACAGTAACAGAACAGATACAGCAGAAATAAAATACAGCAGTGAGAACAGAACAGCAGGAACAGCAATACAGAACAGCAGTTTTACAAAAACAGAAAACAGAATGGAATACAGCAGTATAATATTCAGCAATAACAACCTCAAGGTTCAATAACATCCTCTTGAATAGCAATCAACTTCACTTATAATACCACAAGAAAATCAGAGCATGTTATCAATCAAGTCATGAAATAATAGTTAGTTCCTACGTAACTATATGCATAAATCTATGGCCAAGTTTTGCTCCATCGAGCAGGACAACCCCGTGGGACAAATATCCACCACGTTGCCCTAGTAAGGGAGATCACGCGGGACAAATATCCGCCACATCTACCCTCCGGATGATCCCACGGGACAACTCCCCGTCACATCATACCAAAACACCTAGTGATGCATGTGATTATGACAATATGATCCTCCAAAATAAACGAACCAACAGTTCTTGAAACATTGTCATACAACCGCACATGCTCATATAAGATCTCAATCAATTCGTGTTAGAACAGATAGCAACCTGAGAGGGGGGGGGGGTGAATCAGTGTTGCCCCAATTTTCGCCTTATTGAAATTGTTACTTTCAAGTTTATGATGATCACGAGTTGATCTTTGTGATTGCAGCGGATATGAACAATACTTGAAAGTAAATGTGAAGGATAAGGAGAATCACACACAAGATTTTATCCTGGTTCGCCTTCAATCCACCGAAGACTACGTCCAGTCCCTCAAGGAAACCCCTTGAGGATTTTTCCACTAACCGCTTTCAACAGCCCTTGAAAGCAAACCGCTTTCAACCGCCCTTGAAAGCAAACCGCTTTCAATTCCTGAAGGCAAACCACCCTCAGACTTTGAAGACAAACTTGTCTTCAACCGGAACCCTGAAAGCAAACCACTTTCAGTGACAACAACCCTTCACCGAATACTACGGTGAAAAACTCAATCTTACAGAAAGAGATGAAGAAGATATTACACTTGGCTGTTTCAATCCTTTAACACACAATTGGATTGAACATGAGAATTTATGCTTTAAGGCTTTTAAGCATAATACAATTCTGAGTTCTTCAAGATATGAACAACAAATGTGTTCTTGTAAACATGAAGATCATGAACTCAGAATTTAGGCTCTAAAAGATTTAAGTTCTGAAAGATGAACTTATTTGAAAAAGTTTTGGCCTAATGTGTTTTTCTCATGTGAAATGTGTAGATTTCGTGTGTGTGTGTATTCTATGTTGTTGTTCTTGTGTGTTGTGTTTTCTGGACTCAAATGGTCTTTATATAGGCAAGGGAAACGTCCTTGAACCATCACAACCCTTTTCAAAAGGTTTGGGACACAATGGTTCATGAAAAGATACAACTTTTCGTTCTGGTAATCGATTACCACACTTAGTGTAATCGATTACACAAGTGACCGTTTCAGTTTGAATTTGAATTTCAAACATGTAATCGATTACAAGACTGGAGTAATCGATTACTTGCCTTGGTGTAATCGATTACCATAATGGTGTAATCGATTACACAGAAGCCCATTTTCCAGAAACTTATTCTTTGAGACTTGCTTAAGGTTTTCTACTTCTTTTAAGTTATGAAAACACTTAGCTTGGTTATATTAGGTGTTTTGAGAGCCTTTATGCTTTAATAAACCTTTAGAAGCATAACTCACCTAATTCTAAGACTTCTAGACTATTGATGGACTTGAGTGCTTGATTCTTTGAAGTCTTCTTTTCTTCTTTTTGTTGATGAGTTTGTCGTCATCAAAACCACAGCCAGGGTCAGGAGCAAGACCTTCTTCACAATCTCCCCCTTTTTGATGATGGCAAACACATACTTGAAACTTTGAAGATCATTTATGCATTCGTGATTCTTAACTCCCCCTATTTGATGGAATTTAGTATTTCTGATTTTTCTCCCCCTTTCTAATGTACTTGTTGAATTCCTGCATATGATCTTTAAAGACACTGAACCTTTCTCCCCCTTTTGACTTCATCAAAAAGAAGAAAAGGCCAAAAATGGACAGGCATACACACAAGTATATATTGCAATATAAAGCATGGGGGATGGGGGTAAACATGTAAAACATGAACAACCAGCATTTATATATATATATATATAAGAGAGTAAAGACATAAAAGTACAAACAGGAATGGTGAATAAAACAATTACAACCTATAGACTTAAGAATCATCAGACATGTCTTCATCATCGGACAAGATGCCAATGCCGTCATAATGAAGTAACCAGGAAAGAGTATCAATTCCATAGTCATGAAATAAACCTAAGCTTGAGAGTATCCTAGAATTAACGCACTTGTAATTTAAAGAGCGAACATCATAGGAGTCGTCAATGGGAACTCCAGATTGAAGGAGGAGACGAGTGATACTTGGAGCATAGGGAAATGATTGTGCTTTAGTGCGGCAAGTAAGCATATGATGCATTACTAAGAATGTCCAGTTAATGGCATAGCCATGAAGGATGCCATATAATACTTGAAGTTCTAACTCACTAATATGAGCATGAAGGTCTTCTTGAGGAAGAAGAATGTGATGAATAATGTAATGAAGCAAGTGGTTGGTGGTAGTAAGAACATCAACATGATAAGGACAGGTTTTGGTGCGAGGAGGATGAAGTTTCCGAACTTCAGAAGGGGTAAAGCGACACAAAGTTCGGTAAAATGCATCAGAGTTATATTCAGGCCAGGGGCAGGATAGATTTGTTCCCAACTCGGCACCAGAAAAAGGAAGACCCAAGCACTTGCCAAAAGAGACAAGGGAGTACTGAATGGTAGTCCCTTTGACAGAAGAGGTAATTCTTGTGCCTTCAACTTCCAAGTTGCAATAGAATATTTTGACCAACTCGGGATAGTAAGGTGTGGTAGATTGAAGGAAAGTATCAACATATTGATCTCCGAGTAAAGCGGGAAAGGTTAGACCAGCTTTGATGAAAGATTCTAATTCAGCATAGAAGGGGGTTCGAACTGTTTGGGTGAGAAAGTGAGAAATAAATCGAGTTCTCTCAGCGGAGGTGGGAAGAAGACGGGAGAAATTTAGTGGATTGTGAGGACAAAAGGCTGAGGATAAGCATGGAAAGGAAGACATGTTGCTATGGAGGTTAAAAAAAAAAAAGAACTGAGAATGATTTTGGAAGGTATGGCTGATCAATTCCTAAGGCTGGCTTAAATATCCCGATCATGTAATCGATTACAGCAGTTTTGGTAATCGATTACAGAGCAGTTAAGCCAAGTTTGAATTTCAAAAGATGGAGGGAAATTGAAAGTCTGGCAATTTTCGAGCATGTAATCGATTACTGCAGTTGGGGTAATCGATTATATCAGTTACAAATTTGAAAATTTTCAAATTGTGAATGTGTAATCGATTATGGCAGTTTGAATAATCGATTACTCAAGTATTTCCAGCGAGCACGAGGACTTTGATCATGGATAATCGATTACAAATCTTAGGGTAATCGATTACTAGGACATTTTTACATGTTCTAGGCTCTAGAATCCTATGTAACACATTTTCATATATAAGCATTTAAACACATAATGTAAATGTACATATAAAATTTATGCAAATAATATGTTACCTTAAATATCATGCTCATCTAATATGCCTAATTCTCTTCTTATCTTGAAAAATGATTCTTTAGGAAGAGGCTTAGTAAAGATGTCTGCTAACTGATTATGTGTATCCACAAATGAAATTTCAATATCTTTCCTCATAATATGATCTCGAAGAAAATGATGTCGTATATCAATATGCTTAGTTCGAGAGTGCATGATAGGGTTTTTAGTGAGATTAATGGCACTTGTATTGTCACATTTAATTGGAATGCAGCCCAGCTCTAAGCCATAATCTTTGAGTTGTTGTTTGAGCCATAGAGTTTGTGCACAACAACTACCTGCAGCAATATATTCTGCTTCTGCAGTACTTAGAGCAACACATGCTTGTTTCTTACAAGACCATGAAACAAGAGCATTTCCTAATAGGTGACAAGTACCACTTGTACTCTTTCTTTCAGTTTTACAACCAGCATAATCAGAATCAGAATATCCAATCAAATCACAAACACTTCCCTTGGGATACCACAATCCAACATTTGTAGTTCCTTTCAAATATTTGAAAATTCGTTTAACAGAACTCAAATGTGATTCCCTAGGAGATGCTTGATATCTAGCACATAGACACACACTAAACATAATATCAGGTGTACTTGCAGATAAGTATAAAAGAGATCCGGTCATACCTCTATATTTGGTCATATCTACTTGATTACCGGATTCATCTTGATCTAAATATGTATTAGACCCCATAGGTGTGGCTATGGCTTTGCAATCATCCAAATCATATTTCTTTAGTAGTTCCTTGCAAAACTTTGATTGATTGATGAATATTCCATCTCTTGATTGCTTGATTTGCAAACCAAGAAAGAAATTTAATTGTCCCATCATGGACATTTCAAATTCTTCTTGCATCATGTTAGAGAAATCTTTGCAAAGAGATTCGTTAGTTGCACCAAAGATAATATCATCAACATAAATTTGAACTAATAAGGTATTACCTTTGGTTCTTTTGATGAACAAGGTTGTATCAGCCTTACCTTTTTGAAAACCTTTATTACAAAGGAAAGTACTTAACCTATCATACCATGCACGAGGGGCTTGCTTAAGACCATAGAGTGCTTTCTTTAGTCTGAAGACATGTGTAGGAAACTTTGGATCTTCAAATCCTGGAGGTTGCTTCACATACACTTCTTCTTGAATATACCCGTTTAGGAAGGCACTTTTGACGTCCATTTGATATAATGGGAAGTTTAAAGAGCAAGCATACGCTAGTAACAATCTTATGGCTTCTAATCTTGCTACGGGTGCATATGTTTCATCAAAATCTATACCTTCTTCTTGATTATAGCCTTGAGAAACTAATCTTGCTTTATTCCTAACTATAATACCATTTACATCTAACTTATTCCTAAACACCCACTTTGTTCCAATAATGTGTTTATCACTAGGTTTAGGGACAAGTTCCCAAACTTGATTTCTTTCAAATTGGTTTAATTCTTCCTGCATTGCTACAATCCAATACTCATCCTCTAGAGCATCATTTACCTTTGATGGTTCTATCTGAGAGACAAAGGCCATATTCAAAACTGAATCGTTCAAGCGTAGCCTTGTAGAAACGCCTCTAGAAATATCACCAATAATATTATCAACTGGATGATCCCTATGGGTTCTCCATTCTTTTGGTAGTTGATAAGTATTACTTTCAATGTTCTCTTCTTGTATTGGATTCTGATCTCCATCCTTTTGAGAATCTTCATTTATAATGATGTCATCTTCTTCATTATCTGGAAGATTGACTTTATCTTCTATTGAAGATTTAGATTCATCAAAAGTAACATGTATGGATTCTTCCACGGATAGAGTTTTCTTGTTAAAGACTCTATATGCTTTGCTTGTTAGAGAATAACCAAGGAATATACCTTCATCAGATTTTTCATCAAACTTACCAAGGTTTTCCTTTCCATTATTCAATACAAAGCATTTTGATCCAAAATCATGTAGATGAGAGATATTTGGTTTCCTTCCTTTGTAGAGTTCATAGGGTGTTTTCTTAAGGATAGGTCTAATAAGAACTCTATTGGAAACATAGCAAGCAGTACTAACAGCATCAGCCCAGAAATATTTAGGGAGACTAGATTCACTTAACATGGTTCTTGCTAATTCTTCAAGTAACCTATTCTTCCTTTCTACTACACCATTTTGTTGTGGTGTTCTCGGAGTAGAGAAGTTATGTGATATTCCATTCTCATCACATAGTTCTTGGAATTTTTGATTCTGAAATTCTCCACCATGATCACTTCTAATAGAAGAGATCTTTAAAGACTTCTCATTTTGAACTAGCCTTGCATATCTTTTGAATGCATTGAAGGCTTCATTCTTATGAGGTAGAAATAAAGTCCAAGTAAATCTAGAGAAATCATCAACAATAACAAGTGCATAGAAATTACCTCCGAGGCTTTTAGTTCTAGAAGGTCCGAACAAATCCATATGTAACAATTGAAGGGGTCTTGAGGTCGAGACTATGTTCTTTGGTTTGAAGGATGTTCTGGTTTGCTTCCCTTTTTGACATGCATCACAAAGCTTGTCTTTCTCGAATTTTATCTTTGGAAGCCCAACAACTAGATCATGCTTGACTAGTTTGTTTAAATGATCTATGTGTATATGTGCAAGTCTTCTATGCCATAGCCATGAATCACTATTGTTTTTGGCTAATAGGCATCTCACATTTTGTGGAATTTCTTCCAATGAGATCATGAAGACTTTGTTTACTTTATATCCAGAAAACTTAATTTCTTTAGTTTTCACATCTTTCACAACACACAAATCATTTATAAAACCTACTTTCAAACCTTTATCACATAGTTGACTAATACTCAGAAGATTATGCATCAAACCATCAACGTAAAGAACTTTATCGATGACTGTTTGAGGGGGTGTGCCTATTCTTCCAATACCGAGTATTTTTCCCTTTTGATTGTTACCATATGTGACGAAACCTTTTTCCCTAGGTATAAGAAAAGAAAACTTGTTTTTGTCTCCTGTCATGTGTGATGAGCAGCCACTATCAAGATACCATAGATCCTTTGCTGCTTTCATACACACCTACATGACAAAGTTCAGACATGGGTATTAGGAACCCAACAAGTTTTGGGTCCTTCTAAGTTAACATCCTTTCTAACCCAAATATACTCCCTATTTGGTACTCCTATATGTTTGTAGTAGCATCTACTAGGGGTATGTCCTATTTTGTTACAATAAGTACAAGAGTAATGATTGTAACTAGAGGTTTGTCTAGGAGAGTAATGAAACTTCCTAGAAGGTCTATTTTGATTAATCTTCATATTGTTTGTACTCTTAACAGGATTAATCTTATTATTACTAGAAGATCCTAAAACATGGTTTGGTTTTACAAAAACAGTTTTCCTAACCTCTTTTGTCTTTGGGTGAGAAGTATATCCTAAACCCGACTTATTGTTTGAATGTCTTTGAACACTTAGGATATCATCTAACTTATGTTTTCCTTTATTGAAGTTATTTACTCTTTGTTGAAGATTTTCTATCTTTTCTTCTAGAGAACTACACTTAGTGCATTTGTGAGTAATGTCTATCTTAGATTTTACTACATCTAGTTCTTCTTGTAAGTTTCTACATTTACTTTCTAGGGAAGAAATTATCTCATTTTGCCTAGTGCTAACTTTAGAAAATTCTTGACATATTTTTAACATATTTTCCATGGTAAACTTTAAATCATGAAAAGATATAGAATTCTCACTAACCTGGGAATCTTCAACCTCAGAATCATGTGAGGCCATCAAAGCAACTTGTGCTTCTTCTTTATCAGAATCAGATGATGAACTTACTTCATTATCATCCCAAGCCAAATATGCTCTTCGAGTAGGTTGATCCTTTTTCTCAAATTTCTCTCTTAGACCATGTTTCTTCTTTTGAAGATTTGGACAATCTGACTAGAAATGTCCCGGTTTGCCACACTCAAAACATGTAGTCTTTTGAGATGAAGAAGACTCATTGTTTCTTTGGAATGCTTTATTGTTGTTAAATCTAACATTTCTCTTTTTAAGAAACTTTCCAAAGTTCTTCACTAGAAGATTCAGATTTCCATTGTCTTCTTCTTCAGAATCTGCATCATATTCTTCTTTGATGCTTTCTTTTGCTTTTAGAGAAATTGATCGATACTTCTTCTCATGTTGTTCATGCTCCTCTAAACGATTCAATTCTAACTCATGTTCTTGGAGTTTTCCAAACAGAGTTGCAAGAGTCATATTTGATAAACTCTTCTTTTCTGAGATGGCTGTTACTTTTGGTTGCCATACTCTTGTAAGTGATCTTAGAACTTTCATGTTCAAGTCACAGTTTGAAAATTGTCTACCAAGAGCAATCAAATGATTAATTAAATGAGTGAATCGTTTTTGCATGTCTAATCACTTTTCTCCTGGAAGCATTCTGAACATTTTATATTCTTGGGATAGAGTATTGATCTTTGATCTCTTGACTTCATCTGTTCCTTCATGAGTCACCATCAATGTATCCCATATTTCTTTTGATGAAGTGCATGTTGATACTCTGAAAAATTCATCCATGCCAAGAGCAGATGTAAGAATGTTCATTCCTTTGAGATCATGTTGAACTTTCTTCTTTTCTTCTTCACTCCAAGTACTTTCTGGTTTTGGTTGTGAAGTTCCTTCTTCAATTGTTACAGGCACAAAGGGTCCTTCTTCAATGACTTTCCATATTCCTGAGTCTAATGACTTTATGAATATTTTCATCTTGATTTTCCAGAAGTCATAGTGTTCTCCATTGAAGAATGGTGGCCTGTTTATGTTGTGTCCTTCACTTGTTCCATGATTGGAAGAGGATGCCATCTTTTCCCGGATCTTAGGAATAACTTACCTAAACTTCCGCTCTGATACCAATTGTTAGAACAGATAGCAACCTGAGAGGGGGGGGGGTGAATCAGTGTTGCCCCAATTTTCGCCTTATTGAAATTGTTACTTTCAAGTTTATGATGATCACGAGTTGATCTTTGTGATTGCAGCGGATATGAACAATACTTGAAAGTAAATGTGAAGGATAAGGAGAATCACACACAAGATTTTATCCTGGTTCGCCTTCAATCCACCGAAGACTACGTCCAGTCCCTCGAGGAAACCCCTTGAGGATTTTTCCACTATTGATAAGAATTTCTTACAAGTTCCTAACCCAAGGACCCCAAGAACTTCTACCAATATCCTGTGAAAGCAAACCGCTTTCAACAGCCCTTGAAAGCAAACCGCTTTCAATTCCTGAAGGCAAACCACCCTCATACTTTGAAGACAAACTTGTCTTCAACCGGAACCCTGAAAGCAAACCACTTTCAGTGACAACAACCCTTCACCGAATACTACGGTGAAAAACTCAATCTTACAGAAAGAGAGGAAGAAGATATTACACTTGGCTGTTTCAATCCTTTAACACACAATTGGATTGAACATGAGAATTTATGCTTTAAGGCTTTTAAGCATAATACAATTCTGAGTTCTTCAAGATATGAACAACAAATGTGTTCTTGTAAACATGAAGATCATGAACTCAGAATTTAGGCTCTAAAAGATTTAAGTTCTGAAAGATGAGCTTATTTGAAAAAGTTTTGGCCTAATGTGTTTTTCTCATGTGAAATGTGTAGATTTCGTGTGTGTGTGTATTCTATGTTGTTGTTCTTGTGTGTTGTGTTTTCTGGACTCAAATGGTCTTTATATAGGCAAGGGAAACGTCCTTGAACCATCACAACCCTTTTCAAAAGGTTTGGGACACAATGGTTCATGAAAAGATACAACTTTTCGTTCTGGTAATCGATTACCACACTTAGTGTAATCGATTACACAAGTGACCGTTTCAGTTTGAATTTGAATTTCAAACATGTAATCGATTACAAGACTGGAGTAATCGATTACTTGCCTTGGTGTAATCGATTACCATAATGGTGTAATCGATTACACAGAAGCCCATTTTCCAGAAACTTATTCTTTGAGACTTGCTTAAGGTTTTCTACTTCTTTTAAGTTATGAAAACACTTAGCTTGATTAGATTAGGTGTTTTGAGAGCCTTTATGCTTTAATAAACCTTTAGAAGCATAACTCACCTAATTCTAAGACTTCTAGACTATTGATGGACTTGAGTGCTTGATTCTTTGAAGTCTTCTTTTCTTCTTTTTGTTGATGAGTTTGTCGTCATCAAAACCACAGCCAGGGTTAGAAGCAAGACCTTCTTCACAATTCGAACCACATGTTATACAGTGTCAATTCCAA
Source organism: Acmispon strigosus (assembly GCA_030819835.1). NCBI lineage: Eukaryota > Viridiplantae > Streptophyta > Magnoliopsida > Fabales > Fabaceae > Acmispon > Acmispon strigosus. The sequence continues at coordinate 17,341,695 of JAUAMA010000001.1, forward strand.
ATTCTCATTTCTCATTATCATTAGGTCTCAATTAGAACATGTACCACAACAAACAGCAAAATTATCAAGCCTGAGTTCAATCAAATATTCAAAACAGGATTAAAACACTCACAAAACGACAACCGGTTACTAAGAAAGAAGTTACCCTTACCTTCTCGGGTTTCGCATCCAATTCCAAGTTCAACCTATTATTTAATAAGTAAAAGCCTAAATTAATATCTCATAAAAGAATGGAAGGAAAAATCCCTGAAACCAATTAATTCACAAAAAAACAGAAAACAGCACTGGGCTGGCAGGGGCCCAGCGCTTGTGCGCTGGGATGCCAACGCTCATGCGTTGGCTCCCTGCCTGGGAAATAATTCCCAGCGCCCAGGCGTTGAGGTGTCAACGCTCATGCGTTGGCCCTCTGTTCAGGGCGACCGGAATGTCATTTTTCCACTGTTTTAAGTCCCAAAAGTGATTTTCATGACGAATCTTTACCAGAATCAATTCCTAAAAATTATACATCATTTCCCAGAGTCCTAACATGTTAAAACAATTATTTCCTCACTTCGTTCTCCAATTTAAATTAAGTGGTGAATATAAGGGTTTCAACATTAGAGAGCAAGTTTGTCAAAACTATCCTAACCACATGCCAATCTGTTGTGGGGAGAAGGTACCAACCTAGAATTTTGACACTTTTCAGAGAAGGATGATGGTCCACTCTAAGTTCTTGTCCCAGTCGTCTATGGCAACGGCGATGGCGACGGCGAATTCCAAACACTGAACTTGGGGTAAAACTTGATAGAACCGGGAAAACAAGACAGCAAGAGAGGCATAAGAATTTACTCAGAACATGGTTCATCAACCACGAAATTCATGGAGTTCAGGGGTAAAACTTTCTTACCGTGAACTACAACCAAAAGGAAAAGAAGGTCCTTGTGCTACCGAGAGAGTGGTTCAAAACAGCAGCAGGGAAAGTGTGAGAAACTCGAGTAGAGCAGCACCTATGAGGAGAAATTATTTGGCTTGTCTTCCTCCCTCAATAAGGAAGGTTCAACAGCAACAGAGGTAGGAAACAGGGGAACCTTGAAGCAGAACGCAGCAGCAGAAACAGGGACGTGCAGCAGCTCTTTTGACGGCAAATAGGAGAAGTTTTGTTTTAGGGTGTAAGCTGGTTGTGTGCCCCTTTATGAGCACGAATTTTACCCTAAAATATCTCTCAATATCTCAGCAATAACCACCCATGATTCCCTCTATCTTTCCCTTAATTATCTCCTCACTCAAGTTCAAATTTAAATTTGAAAAAAATCAGATTTTTATTCCTGTTAAAAAGAGCTGTTCAAAAATTATAGATTTTATAAAAGAAATCAGAAATCTCCCTCCCTTGGGTTCGAACCTTAGTCTTGTAGATCAAATGTTTAAGTCTCAACCACTAAGCCACAACTCATCTTGTTGCAAGTAAGCAAATAAATTCCCTTAAACCAAGGGCCAGAACACAATATCAATAATTAAAGGATCAAATCTTAATTATCCTAAATTCCAAGGTCAATTGCAACTACAAATATTTGAAAGGACCAAAGTGTAACAAAGAAAAATAGAGGGTCTTACAATTCCACCCCCCTAAAACAAGTTTCGTCCTCGAAACTAAGAACCGAGAAATAAATCAGGGTATTGTTCTTTCATCTTTTCTTCCAACTCCCACGTGGCATCTCCCGTGGTTTGGTTCCAAATCACTTTCACTAACGGAATCTCTTTGTTCTTCAACTGTTTCACCCGCCGATCGGCAATCATGATCGGTGGAACCTCGAACGTCAAGTTCTCTCTCAACTGGACATCATCCTGGGTGATGACATGCGATGGGTCGGAAATGTACTTCCGCAACTGAGACACATGCAAAACATCGTGTATCTTGGACAAGAAGGGTGGCAAGGCAATGCGATACGCCACCGATCCAACTCTCTCGATGATTTGATATGGCCCGATAAACTTCGGTGTTAGCTTCTTTGATTTGATCGCTCTCCCAACTCCAGTAGTTGGGGTAACACGAAGGAAAACGTGCTCTCCTGGTGCAAACTCCAACTCCCTTCGCCGGTTGTCGGCATAGCTCTTCTGCCGACTTTGAGATGTCTTCATTTTCTCCCTGATCTGCCTCACCTTCTCTGTCGTTTGTTGGACCAACTCTGACCCAACTAGCAAATGTTCCCCATCTTGGAACCAACACAACGGTGTTCTGCATCTCCTCCCGTACAAAGCCTCGTATGGAGCCATCCCAATGCTGGCATGGAAACTGTTGTTATAGGTGAACTCAATCAATGGCAGTAACTCATCCCAGCTCCCCTGGTTATCAAGCACGCAAGCCCGAAGGAGATCCTCTAGTGTCTGAATCATCCTCTCCGTTTGTCCGTCAGTCTGCGGATGGTAAGCAGAACTCAAACTCAACCTCGAACCAAGAGCCCCCTGCAGAGCCTTCCAGAAGTGTGAAGTGAACTTCGGATCTCTGTCGGAGGACCCCGTGTAGGCGCACAATCTCCGCAATATAGACCTCGGCAAGCCGTTCCACCTTATAAGTGGTCCTTACCGGTATAAAGTGTGCAGACTTCGTCAACCTGTCAACGATCACCCATATGGAATTGAATCTCTTCTGAGTGAGCGGTAAAGCAACCACAAAATCCATGGAGATGCTGTCCCACTTCCACTCGGGTACCTCCAATGATTGCATCAGCCCTGCGGGCTTCTGATGCTCAACCTTCGCCTTCTGACAAGTCAGGCATGCAGCAACATACTCAGCGACATTTCGCTTCATACCTGACCACCAAAAGTTCATCTTTAGATCCTGATACATTTTCGTTGCACCGGGGTGAAGACTCAGCCTGCTCTTGTGACCTTCGTCAAGGATCACCCGCCTCAACTCAGCATCACTTGGGACACACACTCGTCCCTTGCAACGCAAAATACCATCAACACCTACTGCAAAATCTGGTGCCTTACCGGCATTAACCATCTCTTTCTTCTCAATCAGCTCCTTGTCTTGCATCTTCTTGTCTCTGATCTCCTGTAACAAATCACTGGAAACTGTGACCATCCCGAAACACAGCTTCCCGGGGGTCACCTTGACATCCAAACTCAAATCACGAAAAGTCTCGATCAACTCAAGCTCTTTAATCATCAGAGAGGAAACATGAATAGCCTTACGACTGAGGGCATCGGCCACCACGTTCGCCTTACCTGGATGATACTGCAAGGTGAACTCATAATCTCTTAAGAACTCCATCCAGCGTCTCTGCCTCATGTTTAGGTCTTTCTGATCGAACAAGTATTTTAAACTCTTATGGTCGCCGAAGATCGTGAACGTGCTCCCATACAAGTAGTGTCTCCAAATCTTGAGAGCAAAGACCACCGCTGCAAGCTCCAGATCATGCGTTGGATAGTTTCGTTCATGAACCTTCAGCTGCCTTGATGCATAGGCCACTGCCTTCCGGTTCTGCATTAGCACACAACCCAAACCCAAGTAGGAAGCATCACAGTAAACCTCGTAAGGGTCTTCACACTGTGGTAGTGCCAACACAGGTGCGGTTGTCAAACGTCGCTTCATCTCCTGAAAACTGGACTCACACTCTTCTGTCCAGGCAAACGGCTGATTCTTCCTTGTCAGCTTCGTCAAAGGCCCTGCGATTTTTGCAAAACCTTCGATGAACCTTCGATAGTAACCAGCTAAACCCACAAAACTTCTGATGTCAGTAGCGGTCTTCGGCTGTTCCCACAACATGACTGCCTCAACCTTACTTGGGTCGACAGCAATACCCTCCTTGGAGATTACATGACCCAAGAACTTAACTTCCTCCAACCAGAATTCGCACTTGGCCGCGTTCGCAAACAACGTCTTCTCACGCAGAACAGTTAACACCTGACGCAAATGTTCCTCGTGCTCCTCTTGACTCCTCGAATAGATCAAAATGTCGTCGATGAAAACGACTACGAACCTGCAAAGAAAGGTTAAGATCTTGTGCACAAACATACAAGGTCAAAAGATTCATTAAGAAGACAGTCACAAACCTGTCTAGGAAGGAATTGAAGATTCTATTCATATAGTCCATGAACACCGCTGGCGCATTCGTAACTCCAAATGGCATCACTAGATACTCATAGTGTCCATAGCGAGTACGGAATGCTGTCTTCTGAATATCAACTTCCTTTACCCGAATCTGGTGATACCCAGATCGCAAGTCGATCTTTGAGAAAACAGCCGCTCCTCGAAGTTGGTCCATCAAGTCGTCGATCCTAGGCAAAGGATAACGATTCTTCACCGTCACCTTGTTCAGTTGCCTGTAGTCAACGAACAGTCTTGACCTGCCATCCTTCTTCTTCACAAGTAGCACAGGTGCTCCCCATGGAGAAACACTAGGTCGGATGAAACCTTTCGCCAAAAGGTCATCGAGCTGGCTCTTCAATTCTGCTAGCTCTGCCGGTGCCATTCGATACGGCGCAATGGATATCGGCCCAGTTCCTGGAACCACGTCGATGGAAAACTCCACGTCACGGACAGGGGGTATTCCCGGCACATCCTTTGGAAACACATCTACAAAGTCACGAACTACCTGAACATCCCGTATACCCTCTGTTGGTAATTCTCTGACGCTTGTTGCCAACAAGACTTTCAAAGCTCCCCTTCTAAGGGAGGACTTCGAAAGGTAGAAGTGAAGAAACTCTGACATCTTCGTGTGAGGAACGACTACCTCCCTATTGGCGCAATCCAGTAGCACATGGTGATGAGAAAGCCAGTCCATGCCTATGACTACGTCCAATTGTTTAAGGGGCAGGCAAATTAAGTTCACTACGAACTCTCTATCCCGGAACATCAAGGGGCAATTCAAACAAACCGAGGTTGCAGTCAAACTTTCGGCGGCAGGGATAGACACCACCAAGTCGAACGACAACTCCGACACAGGCAAAGCAAGTTTTTCCACACAATCAATAGCAATGAACGAATGGGTAGCACCCGAGTCAAACAATACAGTCAAAGACGTACCTGCGATGTCGCAGTGATCCTTAATCAAGCCCTTAGAATCCTCAGTAGCTTCACCGGTAATGTTGTAGACTCTGCCGTGTGCAACTGGTTTCTTTCCACGAACTGCATTCACTGTACTCTCGACCTTTGGTGCACGACAATCCCTGGCGGCATGGCCCGGTTGCTGACAATTCCAGCAGATGAAGGACTTCTCTCCACAGCTACTCGCATAGTGCCCCTTTTGGTTGCACTTAAAACAGACAACATCCTCCATCGGTCTCTGAGCTCCTCGAAAACCCCTGTTGTCTCCAGCTGGCCGGTTGGACCCAAAAACACGCCCCTTGGCCTGGGGCCTCTGGTACGGCTTCTTTCCCTTGTCTACTCTGACTGGTTGGGACCTAGCTGGTCCACTACTTCCCTGTGACTTGCTCTGTTGTACATCAATAATCTCAATGTCCTTGGCCTTCTCCACCAACTGCTGGTAGTGACCAAAACCAAATGGTTTCACCGCACGCTTAATCTCATAGTTCAGCCCGTCGATAAATCGTTCGCACATGTAACCCTCATCGACCCGGTCTCGGAAAAACCTGTAATGTCTTGCTAAAGATTCCAACTTAACAGCATATTCACCCACAGACATGCTCCCCTGCTTAAGCTCAGAAAATTCCTTCTCGCGGGCAGCTCTGGCACTCATAGGGAAGTATTTCGCCAAGAATGCCCCCTTAAAGGACTCCCAATTGATATCCTGAAAACCGGCCTCCATCATCGCCTTAGCACCGTGCCACCAGTGCTCAGCTTCTCCTGACAGCAGGTACGCAGCATAGTTCACCCTGGTTGCAGCAGGGGTCTTAAGAAAGGAAAAAAATTTCTCCATCTCCTGCAGCCACAGATCTGCCTCCTCCGGGTTAAAGCCTCCCGAGAACCTCGGCGGGTCTTGCCTCTTGAAGTCATTCAGCCCCTTGATCTCGGCCGCAGCTCGATCTCTCTCGGCCTGCTGAGCCTGTGCAGCAGCAGCCTCAGTCGCACGGTTGGCCGCTTCCTCAGCACGAGCAGTAGCCTCCGCATTCGCCCGGTTGGCTTCTTCCTCCGCACGGGTAGCATTAGCGGTTTCCTGTTGCGCCAACAATGCGGTCAAACTGTTAAGGGCGGCGGCTACCTGATTCATTGCGTTAGAGTCTGCCATTTCCGTATTCTGAAGCGCTAGTCTCTTACTCCTGCTCATAGGGAAACTAGCGGTTAACAGAGGAACAAAAATGAAAGAAAATAAACTTAATCAGGTACATAACACTTAGATTGCCTACTAAGAAAACAATCTATCACAACCGGCAAAAGGTGTACTTAACAATTAGTCACAAAGTTCTTCCTTCGATTGACACCCCGTCAATCAATCTCAGAACGCAATTTCCCCACAGCGCTGGTTATCTCAACCATCGCTCTGATACCACAAATGTAACACCCCAATTTTGAATTGAGGGATCACAATATAATTACGCGGAAATAAGTTTCTTAAAAACCTCTCAAAAGAGTCACTCAATTACTTTTCAAAATCAAAGGCGTCGCTCAAATAAATACTTAAAATACCATAACCCATAAATCATTATAATCTAGCGGAATAATTAAAATAAGTAGTGACAACATATCTTCTAAGTCAAAAACAAAAAAAAATAAAACAGAAAAATAAAATTCCAAGTCCTTCACGCTTCAGCTCCATCAATCTCCCAAAATCACTCAATGCGCTGCTTATCTGTGGCGTTAAGCGCCCAAGAAAACACACAAACAAAACAAGAAAGGGTTAACTTCGAAAAATAAAAATATTAATCACCATTATGTGATAATTAAAAGAAAAAAGCACTAAATACAGCATACAAAAATATTAATCACCATTATGTGATAATTAAAAGAAAACAGCACTAAATACAGCATACAAAAATATTAATCACCATTATGTGATAATTAAAAGAAAACAGCACTAAATACAGCACACAGCAGAATACAGTAGCAACAAATACAGTAAACAGATTACTGTACGAAATCAGGATACAGCAGTGGCATAAAACAGAAACAGGACGCAGCAGTATTAAAATACAGTAACAGAACAGATACAGCAGAAATAAAATACAGCAGTATTAAAATACAGTAACAGAACAGATACAGCAGAAATAAAATACAGCAGTGAGAACAGAACAGCAGGAACAGCAATACAGAACAGCAGTTTTACAAAAACAGAAAACAGAATGGAATACAGCAGTATAATATTCAGCAATAACAACCTCAAGGTTCAATAACATCCTCTTGAATAGCAATCAACTTCACTTATAATACCACAAGAAAATCAGAGCATGTTATCAATCAAGTCATGAAATAATAGTTAGTTCCTACGTAACTATATGCATAAATCTATGGCCAAGTTTTGCTCCATCGAGCAGGACAACCCCGTGGGACAAATATCCACCACGTTGCCCTAGTAAGGGAGATCACGCGGGACAAATATCCGCCACATCTACCCTCCGGATGATCCCACGGGACAACTCCCCGTCACATCATACCAAAACACCTAGTGATGCATGTGATTATGACAATATGATCCTCCAAAATAAACGAACCAACAGTTCTTGAAACATTGTCATACAACCGCACATGCTCATATAAGATCTCAATCAATTCGAACCACATGTTATACAGTGTCAATTCCAAATTCTCATTTCTCATTATCATTAGGTCTCAATTAGAACATGTACCACAACAAACAGCAAAATTATCAAGCCTGAGTTCAATCAAATATTCAAAACAGGATTAAAACACTCACAAAACGACAACCGGTTACTAAGAAAGAAGTTACCCTTACCTTCTCGGGTTTCGCATCCAATTCCAAGTTCAACCTATTATTTAATAAGTAAAAGCCTAAATTAATATCTCATAAAAGAATGGAAGGAAAAATCCCTGAAACCAATTAATTCACAAAAAAACAGAAAACAGCACTGGGCTGGCAGGGGCCCAGTCCTTGTGCTACCGAGAGAGTGGTTCAAAACAGCAGCAGGGAAAGTGTGAGAAACTCGAGTAGAGCAGCACCTATGAGGAGAAATTATTTGGCTTGTCTTCCTCCCTCAATAAGGAAGGTTCAACAGCAACAGAGGTAGGAAACAGGGGAACCTTGAAGCAGAACGCAGCAGCAGAAACAGGGACGTGCAGCAGCTCTTTTGACGGCAAATAGGAGAAGTTTTGTTTTAGGGTGTAAGCTGGTTGTGTGCCCCTTTATGAGCACGAATTTTACCCTAAAATATCTCTAAATATCTCAGCAATAACCACCCATGATTCCCTCTATCTTTCCCTTAATTATCTCCTCACACAAGTTCAAATTTAAATTTGAAAAAAATCAGATTTTTATTCCTGTTAAAAAGAGCTGTTCGAAAATTATAGATTTTATAAAAGAAATCAGAAATCTCCCTCCCTTGGGTTCGAACCTTAGTCTTGTAGATCAAATGTTTAAGTCTCAACCACTAAGCCACAACTCATCTTGTTGCAAGTAAGCAAATAAATTCCCTTAAACCAAGGGCCAGAACACAATATCAATAATTAAAGGATCAAATCTTAATTATCCTAAATTCCAAGGTCAATTGCAACTACAAATATTTGAAAGGACCAAAGTGTAACAAAGAAAAATAGAGGGTCTTACACTCCCTTTGGGATACCACAAACCAACATTTGTAGTTCCTCTTAAATATTTGAAAATCCGTTTGACTGAACTCAAATGTGATTCCCTAGGAGATGCTTGATATCTAGCACATAGACAAACACTAAACATAATATCAAGTCTACTTGCAGTTAAGTATAGAAGAGTGATAGTAATAAAATCACACAAGAAAGGGGGGTTTGAATTGTGTGCGTGATTTTATAAAAAAAATTCGTATTGAAGACGAATTATAAGTTTGAAAGCGTTTATGTAAACGTGCAGTGGAAATATATTTAGAGCATAAGCAGTAAAGCACGCAAGATATTTATCCTGGTTCACCCTCAAAATCGATAGGGCTACGTCCAGTCCTTGGCTATACCAAGATTTTCCACTATTTCGACTGAATAGTACAAGTGTTCTCAGGGACTTCTCCCAGTATTCTGAGGACTACTACTTTACAAGTTTTCTCAGGACTTATCCTTTATCTCTTAAGTATTCGACAGGACTCCTCCCTGATTCTTTTACAAGAATCTTGGTTTTCTACAAAGATCTCTTCACAAAGAGTGGGTAGAAAATATGAGGTTCTAGTTTCAGAGATGATGGTTAAGTTTGGTTCTCTGAAGGGATAGCGTGATAGTAATGAGAGTTCACACTCTATGAGGATTTCACACTAATTGGCGACTGAACTCAGAAGGATAGAAAATTCTAAGGTTACTGAGTGTTCTTGGCAAAATCTTGTCTAATGACTTGATGAATTTGAGTGCTTCGATATAGTGTAAGTCGCCAAGTTGAAAGTGATGCAGAGGCAGCTATTTATATCTTCAGTAAGGTGAGAACTGGATGGACTGCTGAAGATCTTCAAAAATAGTTCCGTTGGAGATTTGCTAGATTGAGAGTAACGGATACTTCTGCACTCGTTGCTTGATAAAGTTTGCCATAGTGATGAGCATTTCTTCAATCGCTAGAGAGTGAGTTCGTCTGGCAGTCCTTTTTCTTCTGATTTCCAGAGACAGTAATTAATGTGACTGGATTCCAGCTAATAAGGCATTTAATGCTTCTGACCAGAGGATTTGAATTCTACCGTTGAGGAGATACGATGATTAGAGGATTTCTCCGAAAATTCAACAAAAAGCAACTTGAATTAAGGAATGTCGGAGAATTTGAATCTTCAGGACATGTGGCGCTCAATTCTGTCTCTTTCGTATTTAATGCTCTGATTCACAGGAAGTGCTTGACAGCTTCTCTTGGTTTAGGCAAACGATCTCTACTGAGCAGATTCCTTACGTGGCAGTTCTGTGTTTGACTTGGAGTGAAACGGTCAGATCTTTTAGGCGGACGAAGTCTGCTGAGAGAGAGGCTCCAGTTCCCTTAGCCGGGCGTACTTTTCCCTTGCTTTTTGATAATGATTGCAGCATCCCTTCCGTATATAAGAGTTCCTGAATTTTAAGATACTTCAAAGAAAATTAGTGACTCTTTACGAAATTGTTATTTATCAAAATAGGTTAATTTATTTGAATATTTTTCTTCAACAATCTCCTCCTTTTTGATAATGACAATTTCTTAAAAAAAAAAGCTGCAAAAAGAAAACTTAAACACAGTGAAGAATAACAAAACTGTATATTCATGAGGATGGTTTAGACAATCCTAAAATTAAGGCCATATAGGCGTTCATTTCAGCAAAATTAGCATCTATCATGGCAGAGAGCCTGACATCCATGGATTCCAGACGATCTTTCATAGCTTGCTCGCGACGATCCTGTACCAGCGATAAGCGAGTAGAGAAAGCCTGAATTTCCTGAGAGAGAAGGTGGACCAGAGAGCGATCATCAGCAGAGTCGGAGTGGGAGCAAGGATCGACTGCCGGAGATGAGGAGCTGGGGGGCAGTATGGGCGAAGAGGGGGCCACAGTGGGAATGAGCGGCGCAGGATGCATGTACAGCCAAGTGGGACGCAGATTCTGTAACATCGGTGATAGCTGAGGAACAAGGACTAGGGTCCATGTTCTGAACTTGAGAACCAGGGGTTCAACACAACCAGCCAGATGAAGAGGAAGTGAAGCAGTGTGAATATCCTGGCGAACCTGAATTTCCCAGTCATAATGAAAGAATTGTTGTTTAGATGGCATGGATTGGGTAAGGAGAGAGTTAGAGCATCCCCGAGGAAACCACAAACCAGCCTTAAAGCAAAATGAAGACCCAAATGCTTGAATACAGAGATCTGATAAGAGGTGAGCATTTGGTGCATCAGGTGAACGTTTGCGCTTGCCTAAAGCAGAACTAGATCGAGAAGTGTTACTAGGCATGAAATGGATATGATGAGAAGATATGCCTGAATCAGTAGGGAAGACACCCGGAGGTGCAAGCTTGAGATCTAGATCCATACTTTTAAGGAGGCCTTCTGGTGTGGACAGGTAGGAGGTATTAATAGTTGCATTAAAGTGGGCATCTACCCGGAGTAACAGTGACAGCGTTGGTTGACTTTGACCAAGGGGCAGACGAATATCGCTGTCAGCATCGGTTAAATTAAGACGGCCGAAATCAAGAGCTAAGCAAGAGACATCATGATGAAAATTAGGTTCAGAGTCATCATCAATGAGAATGGGATTGTCAAAGTCGGGGAAAACGAATAAGGAGTCAAGAAATTCCTCAGCTTCGAGTTGGAGAAGATATTGGAAGTGAGTAATCTTGGATTGAAGAAGCGATTCCCATCTGAGGGCATCAGGAGAGCAATGATGCTTCCATTCAGGCGAAACAGTTGACAGTGGTGAGTTCTCAGAGAGCTTGACTCGAACCCAGTGGCGGTTGCCAATGTTTCCCAATACAGCAATAGTGGGTGAATTATTGACGGGACCAAGAAGTGGTAAGTATGTGCAACATTGATTAGGAGACAAGGTTACTAGAATTATGCGAAAGGCAGTGGCAGCAAGCAACCCCATGTCAGGAACGGTAAACCACTTGGATATGGGTGCAGGTCCATTTCCACAGAATGTGAGAGCCTCACATAGGCGGTCAATATCTCTATCAGAAGACAACGTTTGAGAGTGAAGTATACGATTGGATAGAAGTTCTTGAATGAGCAGTCCTCGAACTTCTGGCCAATAACTCTGATGGAAACCCATCCATTGAGCTAGACAACGAAAACCACAATTACCATCATCCTCAACATCAAATACATCAGATATATAAGTGTGAAACATTTGAGGCAAGAGCTTCAAATAGTGAGCATGAGGAGTTGAGGTGAGATCGACAGTGGAGTGCACAGTTTTTGGAAGTGGCTTGGAGGATGTTGATGCAGGTGGAATGGTTGGAGTACTGGAACACTGTGTAGAAGGATCGTCTGAACAACGTCGTTTGAAATTGGCAGCAAACGGAGTTGATGAAACAAGCTTTCGTTTTTCAACCCTCCTGGTCCATTCACTAAAGAGTTCAGTGGGTACTCCAGATATGTCAACTGACAGACTCATTCGTCGAACGTCACTGAACTTGATCGGAGAGGCAACGATATAATTAGATGAAGTATAGTGCATTGATTCAAGAGAAGGATTTACTAACTGCTTGTGCCGCATGAGAGCTGATATAAGGGCTCCATAAGGAAGGTTGGAGTTAGGTTTTTCCAGAGTGTGAAGTATGTATTGAAACACAAGGTTTGGCCAGTTGACATTTCTGCGATGTTGAAGTTGGAATAGGGCCCATTGGGAGAACTTATTTACTAAGTCTCTAGATCCTTCTTTTGGCAGAATGACCTTGCTAAGAACAGCATGGGGAAGAATGCATTCTTCAGCCAGGTTTGTCACTCGCCGAGAAGTCGAATTTTGGGGAATCTCCTTCCAGATAGTGAAAGGAGAGCTCTCGGAGTTTTCCCAAGATGAGGAATAGCACATTCCATGGAGAGGAAGATTGAGAAGTTGAGCTATGTCAGTTGTTAGTATATCGACTACTTGACCTAAGCACCGAGTTCGGATGTGATTAGGGTTTATCTCAACAGCACAGTCGTAGAACTCCTGAACAAGAGGCTTTAGGACTGAAGATGAGGAAACAATGAACATGTTCCCCCAAGCTTGAGAGAGCAGAAGATCAAGTCCTGCCACCTTTGCATGCGCAAATAGCTTCAGATCAAAATATCGAGGGGTGACAAGTTCTCTATCCCCTAGATGTTCAACCTTCACAAGACCAATGTCATATCCCTGAAGCTCGCGATTGCGAATCATACGATTGATCTGGTTCTGGTGTACTTGCTTTTCTTCCATGCTTAGAGCTCGTTGAGCTTTTCCAGTTCTTCGTTTGTTGGGAGCCATGAGAGCTGTAGAGGGGGAAGACAGAACGATGGCTACAGAAGCACGGAGTAAGTTGAATGGGTGTATGGAGGCAGTTGTAAAGAGATATATCTTTACAAACCGTCAGTTTTATGTGGAATAGTGTCTCGATTTTATCATTTTCATGATGAGTAATACAGTTTATTAACTTGCATTAAATGAGGAGAGATAATAAATACCATCCTTTGTGCGTGTGTGCAGAGCAAGTGAGGGATATGAAAAGACACAACTGTTTGAGCATTTAATGTATAGCATGAAATGGATATTATGAAAATGACAAGACGAATATAATAAACATTTATGGTGCAGGAAGCATTCCTATTCTTTCTCTAAGGCATGCAAACTTGTTTTCAATAAGGGGTTTGGTGAAAATGTCTGCCAATTGATCATCAGATGGTATGTATGAGATGTCAATATTTCCTTTTGCTACATGATCACGAATAAAATGATGTTTGATTTCAATGTGTTTGGTTCGTGAATGTAACACAGGATTCTTTGTTATATTAATGGCACTTGTATTATCACATAGTAATGGAATATTATGCTCAAAAATATTATAATCTTCTAATTGATGCTTCACCCAAAGAAGTTGGGTGCAGCATGAACCTGCAGCGACGTATTCGGCTTCATCTTTTGAAAGAGAGATTGTGCTCTGTCGTTTGCTTGCCCAAGAGATTAAACACTGCCCTAAGAAGTGACATCCACCACTTGTGCTTTTTCTTTCTATTCGATCTCCGGCATAGTCAACATCACAAAATCCTCTTAGCCTGAAATCATCACCTTTCTCATAAACTAGACCAAGATTAGTTGTGCCAATAAGATATCGAAAGATTCGTTTTACGGCACTAAGATGAGACTCTTGAGGACTTACTTGGAAACTTGCACATACACATACGCTGTACATGATATCTGGTCTGCTGGATGTAAGATATAATAGTGATCCTATCATTCCTCTATATTTGGTGGAGTCAACAGGAGTTGAATCATCTCCTTTATCAAGTATAGTTCCAGGATGGATTGGAGTTCCCATGGCTTTTGCTTTCTCCATGCAATATTTTTTGAGCAGGTCATTGATATATTTGGTCTGATGGATGTATGTTCGAGTTCCTTCTTGCCTTATTTGTAATCCTAGGAAGAACTTCAATTCTCCCATCATACTCATCTCAAATTCACTTTGCATGAGCTTGGAGAACTCTTGACAAAGAGCTTCATTTGTGGCCCCAAATATTATGTCATCAACATATAGCTGTACTAGAATGAAGTCATTGGACCTCTTTCGTCTGAAGAGAGTATTGTCGATGCTTCCTCGAGAAAATCCATTTTTCATAAGAAATGAGCTCAAGCGATCGTACCATGCTCGTGGTGCTTGCTTTAATCCATATAGAGCTTTTCTCAGCTTGAAGACATGATCTGGCAGATCCTTATCTTCAAATCCTGGAGGTTGTTTTACATAGACTTCTTCTTCAATGTATCCATTTAGGAAGGCACTTTTGACATCCATTTGAAACAGCTTTATGGAGTGTTGACATGCAAATGCTAGAAGGATGCGTATGGCTTCAATTCTTGCCACTGGTGCAAACGTCTCTGTATAATCAATTCCTTCTTGTTGATTGTACCCTTGAGCCACCAGATGAGCTTTGTTTCTTGTGACTTTTCCATTTTCATCCATCTTATTCCTGAAAACCCATCGAGTGCCTATAATCGATTTGTCTTCTGGTTTTGGCACCAAATCCCAGACTTTACTTCGTTCAAACTGATTTAGTTCTTCTTGCATGGCGAGGATCCATCCTTCATCCAGAAGAGCTTCTCCTATGTTCTTTGGCTCTATCTCAGAAAGAAATGCACAGTTAGCAAAATCATTGAACGTGGATCGAGTTCTTACCTTTTCGTGGACATCTCCAATAATTTGTGTTGGAGGGTGATCTGGTTTGAATCTCCAGTCTCGAGGTAGTGATATGCCGCTGGAAGTCATAATTTGACTTCATGAATGGTCGTCAGACGTAGTTTCATCAACTTCGTCTGATTGAGGAGTGATTGAGTCCGACTCTTTACTGGATGATGATGTCTGAACTGGATTTGATGATGGAGCTTCATATATTTCCGCATCATCATCTTCTGTAAGTATAGAATTTATGCTCACATGCTTATCTTCGAATCTAACATTGATGGATTCCTCAACTGCCATGGTTCTGGAGTTATATACTCGAAATGCCTTCGAATTAGGTGAATATCCCAAGAATATTCCCTTATCTGATTTTGCATCAAATTTTCCGAGATCATCCTTTGTGTTGAGTAGAAAGCATGAGCTTCCAAACGGATGAAAGTATGAGATGTTTGGCTTTCTTCCCTTCCATAGCTCGTAAGCAGTTTTCTTCAGAGTTGGACGCATGAATATTCTATTTTGAATGTAGCATGCCGTATGGATGGCTTCAGCCCAGAAATATTTGGGCAGAGAGGTTTCATTGAGCATGGTTCTTGCCATTTCTTGAAGTGACCTGTTTTTCCTTTCTGCTACTCCATTCTGCTGAGGAGTTCTCGGAGCGGACACTTGATGGAATATGCCATTTTCTTCGCAGTAGTGATTGAATTCTTCATTTATGAATTCTCCTCCTCTGTCACTACGGATGTTGGTGATGCAGTATCCTTTCTCATTCTGAATTCTTTTTGCGATGATTAGAAAGGACCTGAAGGCTTCATCTTTTGTTCCAAGAAATTGCACCCATGTAAATCTGGTGTAGTCATCTACGATGACAAGACATAATCTTTTTCCAGAACAAATAGCTGTTCTAGTGGGTCCAAACAAGTCCATGTGCAACATCTCCAGAGGTCTCTTTGTACTCACAACGTTCTTAGAGTGGAAAGAACTTTTTACTTGCTTTCCTTGGAGACATGCTGAGCATGTATCATCAGATTTGAAAGATAGATTTGGCAGACCACGTACTAAATCATATTTGATTATTTTAGCAATGGTCTTTAAGGATGCATGCCCTAGCTTCCTGTGCCAGATCCATTTATCATCCTCTGCTGAGACTAGACATGTTACCTTTTGACTTGCAAGGTTCTCCAGGGAGGTCTTATATAGATCCCCTTGTCTCTGAGCTTCAAAGACGGTCTTATCATTTTCATTAGAGACTCTACACTTTAATTTGGTGAAGGAAACAATGAGCCCACTATCACATAATTGACTTATGCTAAGTAGATTATGTTTCAATCCTTCAACTAAGAGAACCTTCCGGATTACTGGAAGGGGGTCCTTACCGACATTTCCTTCTCCGACAATGATTCCTTTTTGATTTCCTCCAAAGGTCACTGTCCCTCCTGTCTTCTTCTCATGGATTTTTGGGAATAAAGACCTTTTTCCCGTCATGTGCCGTGAGCATCCACTGTCTAGGTACCATTGTTCTCTTTGGTTTTGAACTGTTAAGCACATCTGCAAGAGGAATAATCATTGATTTAGGTACCCAAATTTTCTTGGGTCCTTTTTTGTTAGTAATCACCTTGGGTGGACTTTTCCTCCCATGCACTATTTTTTGAGGAGTTTGTTTCTCCTTACCATTGACCATGAAGGTTTCAGGTTGAATTTTGATGGATGCTGATGGAAAATTTTTATTTACAGGGTGATATCTATATGGAACAGTAGACAAGTTATGTTTAATGGCAATTATGTCCCAGTCTTCTTCTTCTTCATATCCTAATCCTCTTCGATCATATGCTGATCTATTATTTCCACTTAATTTGATTAGACTATCATGTCCTTGAGTAAACATGGATAAGTCCTTAATTAAGTAACTGACTCTTTCCTTCAAACATCTAATTTCTTTGTTTGCATCTTGTTCTAAAAGTGCTTGATTTTTCTTGGTAAGCATGATTGAGACTTCCTTAGATGCATTCAGTTCTTTCAATGTTTTATCATGCTTCTTTTTGAGAGAGCTATACTTAATAGCTAATGCATGAGCATATTCTAGCAGGTCATTATAGTCATCAGTTGAGATTTCAGAACATACCTCATCTTGATCATCCTCTTCGTTATCTGATTCGTCGACAGAAATCATCAATGCCTCTGTTTCTCTGTCAGCTTCAATATAAGAGGTGTCTATGGATGCCATGGATGCACAGTATGAAGCTTCCTCAATAGCTCCCTTGGCTTCTTCTTCTTGATCAGAGTCGTCTTCTGATTCATCGTTCTGACTGGAAAAGGCCTTCTTCTTGTAGAAAGTTTTCTGCGAAGGCTTATTTCCTAGGCGAGGACAATCCGCTTTGACATGACCAGGTTTCTTGCATTCATAGCAGACGATCCCTCCTTTGCTTGGAGTTCTTTCTTCTTCTCTTGATGAGGAAGAAGGTCTTCCTTTGAATAGCTTCCGGCTTCCTACCATTTTTCTGAATCGTCTGTTGAACATGGCTTGTTCATCATCAGACCGATCAGATTAGGCTGTTTCCTCATCTGAGGATTCGTTAGCTTTCAAAGCCTTTGATTTGTTGGCTTTGAATGCTACAGCTTTAGCGGCTGCTGTTTTTCTTTTTATAATCGCGGCATCATTTGCAAGATCCTGCTCGTGGATCTTCATTTCTCCCAGCAAATCTTCTACTTGATATGTGTCCATGTTCTTTTCGGATCTTTGGGCGGTGACAAAATTTCTCCAGTTGGTGGGAACACTTCTGAGAATCTTGACTACTTGTTCCTTGTTGGTGAATGTTTTGCCTAGATTCCTCATGCCATTGTGAATGGTCTGAAGTCGTGAAAACATGGAATCAATGGACTCATTATCTTCCATCATGAAGTTTTTGTATTGGGATGCAAGCATGCTCATCTTGGTGGTTTGAACAGCAGTTGTTCCCTCATGAGCAATAGCCAGCGTGTCCCATACCTCCTTTGCAGTACTTAGGCTGTCAACTTTATCGTGCTCACTTTTGCTAAGAGCACATATGAGAAATAGCCTTGCCTTGGCATTTCTCTGGTTTTCTGTCTTGTGTTCGTCTGTCCACCTGTCAGCTGGAATGGCCTTGTTTTCACTATCTTTAGGAAAGTAATTTTCCTTAGATATCACATCCCATAGTTTCCAATCAGTTGATTCAATGAATAGCTGCATATGTTTCTTCCAGTAGGGATAGTTTGAGCCATCGAAGAATGGTGGCTTGTTTGTTGCGGTTCCGGTTGCGTAGGCAATTCCGTCCATGGATCTTTTCACTCTACACCTGTTAAGATGTTAGTAATACTCAGAGCGGTTAAGCTCTGATACCAATTGATAGTAATAAAATCACACAAGAAAGGGGGCTTGAATTGTGTGGGTGATTTTATAAAAAAAATTCGTATTGAAGACGAATTATAAGTTTGAAAGCATTTATGTAAACGTGCAGTGGAAATATATTTAGAGCATAAGCAGTAAAGCACGCAAGATATTTATCCTGGTTCACCCTCAAAATCGATAGGGCTCCGTCCAGTCCTTGGCTATACCAAGATTTTCCACTATTTCGACTGAATAGTACAAGTGTTCTCAGGGACTTCTCCCAGTATTCTGAGGACTACTCCTTTACAAGTTTTCTCAGGACTTCTCCTTTATCTCTTAAGTATTCGACAGGACTCCTTCCTGATTCTTTTACTAGAATGTTGGTTTTCTACAAAGATCTCTTCACAAAGAGTGGGTAGAAAATATGAGGTTCTAGTTTCAGAGATGATGTTTAAGTTTGGTTCTCTGAAGGGATAGTGTGATAGTAATGAGAGTTCACACTCTATGAGGATTTCACACTAATTGGCGACTGAACTCAGAAGGATAGAAAATTCTAAGGTTACTGAGTGTTCTTGGCAAAATCTTGTCTAATGACTTGACGAATTTGAATGCTTAGATATAGTGTAAGTCGCCAAGTTGAAAGTGATGCAGAGGCAGCTATTTATATCTTCAGTAAGGTGAGAACTGGATGGACTGCTGAAGATCTTCAAAAATAGTTCCGTTGGAGATTTGCTCGATTGAGAGTAACGGATACTTCTGCACTCGTTGCTTGATAAAGTTTTCCATAGTGATGAGCATTTCTTCAATCGCTAGAGAGTGAGTTCGTCTGGCAGTCCTTTTTCTTCTGATTTCCAGAGACAGTAATTAATGTGAGTGGATTCCAGCTAATAAGGCATTTAATGCTTCTGACCAGAGGATTTGAATTCTACCGTTGAGGAGATACGATGATCAGAGGATTTCTCCGTAAATTCAGCAAAAAGCAACTTGAATTAAGGAATGTCGGAGAATTTGAATCTTCAGGACATATGGCGCTCAATTCTGTCTCTTTCGTATTTAATGCTCTGATTCACAGGAAGTGCTTGACAGCTTCTCTTGGTTTAGACAAACGATCTCTACTGAGCAGATTCTTTTCATGCCAGTTCTGTGTTTGACTTGGAGTGAAACGGTCAGATCTTTTAGGCGGACGAAGTCTGCTGAGAGAGAGGCTCCAGTTCCCTTAGCCGGACGTACTTTTCCCTTGCTTTTTGATAATGATTGCAGCATCCCTTCCGTATATAAGAGTTCCTGAATTTTAAGATACTTCAAAGAAAATTAGTGACCTTTTATGAAATTGTTTGAATATTTTTCTCCAACAAAGAGATCCGATCATACCTCTGTATTTGGTAATGTCTACTTGAACACCGGATTCATCTTGATCTAGATATGTGTTAGACCCCATTGGTGTGGCTATGGCTTTGCAATCATCCAAATCATATTTCTTTAATAGTTCCTTGCCAAACTTTGATTGATTGATGAATAATCCATCTTGTGATTGCTTAATTTGCAATCCTAGAAAGAAATTTAATTGTCCCATCATGGACATCTCAAATTCTTCTTGCATCATGTTAGAAAAATTCTTACATAGAGATTCGTTGGTTGCACCAAAAATAATATCATCTACATATATTTGAACTAATAAAGTGTTACCTTTGGTTCTCTTGATAAACAAGGTTGTGTCAGCCTTACCCTTTTGGAATCCTTTCTCACAAAGGAATGTGCTTAATCTATCATACCATGCACGAGGGGCTTGCTTAAGACCATAAAGTGCCTTCTTTAATCTGAAGACATGTGAAGGAAACTTGGGATCTTCAAATCCTGGAGGTTGCTTCACATAGACTTCTTCTTGAATGTATCCGTTCAGGAAAGCACTTTTGACATCCATTTGATATAATGGGAAATTTAGAGAGCAAGCATAAGCCAACAGAAGTCTTATGGCTTCCAACCTTGCTACTGGTGCATAGGTTTCATCAAAATCTATGCCTTCTTCTTGATTATAACCTTGTGCAACTAACCTTGCTTTGTTCCTAACTATGATTCCATTTTCATCTAACTTGTTTCTGAATACCCACAATGTTCCAATAACATGCTTATCACTAGGCTTAGGAACAATTTCCCAAACTTGATTCCTTTCAAATTGGGTTAATTCTTCCTGCATTGCCACAATCCAATACTTATCCTCCAGAGCATCATTTACTTTTGAGGGTTCTAATTGAGAGACAAAGGCCATATTCAAAACAGAATCATTTAAGCGTAGCCTTGTAGAAACGTCTCTAGAAATATCACCAATGATATTATCAACTGGATGATCCCTATGGGTTCTCCATTCCTTTTGAAGTTGATAAGAGTTATCTTCAATGTGCTCTTCTTGTATTGGATTTTGATCTCTTTCCTTTTGAGAGTCTTCAGTGATAATGATATCTTCTTCTTCATTATCTGGAAGATTGACTGTATCTTCTATTGAAGATTTAGACTCATCAAAGGAAACATGTATGGATTCTTCCACAGATAAAGTTTTCTTGTTGAAGACTCTATATGCTTTGCTTGTTAGAGAATAACCAAGGAGTATACCTTCATCAGATTTTTCATCAAACTTACCAAGGTTTTCCTTTCCATTATTCAAGACAAAGCATTTGGATCCAAAAGCATGTAGATGAGAGATATTTGGTTTCCTTCCTTTGAAGAGTTCATAGGGGGTTTTCTTCAGAATAGGTCTAATAAGAACTCTATTGGAAACATAGCAAGCAGTACTTACAGCATCAGCCCAGAAATATTTAGGAAGACTTGATTCACTTAGCATGGTTCTTGCTAATTCTTCAAGTAGTCTGTTCTTCCTTTCAACAACACCATTTTGTTGTGGAGTTCTCGGAGTAGAGAAATTATGTGATATTCCATTTTCATCACATAGTTCTTGAAATTGATGATTCTGAAATTCTCCACCATGATCACTTCTAATAGAAGAGATCTTTAAAGCCTTATCATTTTGAACTAGCCTTGCATATCTCTTAAATGCGTTGAAGGCTTCATTCTTATGAGGCAAGAATAATGTCCATGTAAATCTAGAGAAATCATCAACAATAATAAGTGCATAGAAATTACCTCCGAGGCTTTTTGTTCTTAAAGGTCCAAACAAATCCATATGTAGCAATTGAAGTGGTCTTGAAGTCGAAACTATGTTCTTTGGTTTGAAAGAGGTTCTGGTTTGCTTCCCTTTTTGACATGCATCACAAAGCTTGTCCTTCTCGAATCTTATCTTTGGAAGCCCAACAACTAGATCATGTTTGACCAGTTTGTTTAAATGGTCTATGTTTATATGAGCAAGTCTTCTATGCCATAGCCATGAATCACTATTGTTCTTGGCCAAAAGACATCTTACTTGTGGAATTTCTTCCAAAGAGATCATGAAGACTTTATTGACTTTATAACCAGAAAACTTAATTTCTTTAGTTTTCACATCTTTTACTGCACATATATCATTAATGAAACCAGCTTTCAAACCTTTGTCACATACTTGACTGATACTCAGAAGATTAAGCATCAAACCATCAACGTAAAGAACTTTATCGATGACTGTTTGAGGGGGTGTGCCTATTCTTCCAATACCGAGTATCTTTCCCTTTTGATTGTTTCCATATGTGACAAAACCTTTTTCCCTAGGTATAAGTAAAGAAAACTTGGTTTTGTCTCCTGTCATGTGTGATGAGCAGCCACTATCAAGATACCATAAATCATTTGCTGCTTTCATACACACCTACATGACAAAGTTCAGACATGGGTATTAGGAACCCAACAAGTTTTGGGTCCTTCTAAGTTAACATCCTTTCTAACCCACATGTATTCCCTATTTGGTACTTCAACATTTTTGTAGTAACATCTACTAGGGGTAAGTCCTATTTTGTTACAATAAGTACAAGAATAATGATTGCAACTAGATGTTTGCCTAGGAAAGGGATGAATCTTCTTAGGAGGTCTTTGGGGATTACTCTTCCTATTGTTCATACTCCTAAATGAGTTAGTCTTAGTGTTTTTAGAAGATCCTTCTACTTTGTTTGGTTTTACAAACACAGTTTTCTTGACTTCTTTTGTCTTTGGGTGAGAAGTATATCCTAGACCTGACTTATTGTTTGAATGCCTTTGCACACTTAGAATATCATCTTACTTCTGTTTTCCTGTGTTGAAGTTATGAA
Source organism: Acmispon strigosus (assembly GCA_030819835.1). Lineage (NCBI taxonomy): Eukaryota > Viridiplantae > Streptophyta > Magnoliopsida > Fabales > Fabaceae > Acmispon > Acmispon strigosus. The sequence continues at coordinate 17,364,115 of JAUAMA010000001.1, forward strand.
CTCTTTGTTGAAGATTATCTATCTTTTCTTCTAAAGAACTACACTTAGTACATTTATGTGTAATATCTAACTTAGATTTTACTACGTCTAGTTCTTCTTGTAAAGTTCTACACTTACTTTCTAAGGATGAAATTAAATCATTTTGCCTAGTGCTAACCTTAGAAAATTCTTGACATAATTTAAACATATTTTCCATAGTAAACTTTAAATCATGAAAAGACATAGAATTGTCACTAACCTGGGAATCTTCAACATCTGAATCATGTGAGGCCATCAATGCGACTTGTGCTTCTTCTTTGTCAGAATATGATGATGAACTTACTTCATTATCATCCCAAGCCAAGTATGCTCTTCGTGTGGATGGATCCTTCTTTTCGAATTTGTCTTTTAGACCATGTTTCTTCTTTTGAAGATTTGGACATTCTAACTTGATGTGTCCAGGCTTGCCACATTCGAAGCATGTGATCTTTTGAGAGGAAGAAGACTCATTGTTCCTTTGGAAAGATCTGTTGTTGTTAAATTTCATGCCTTTTCTTTTAAGAAACTTTCCAAAGTTCTTTACTAGAAGATTCAAGTTCCCATTGTCTTCTTCTTCGGAATCTGCATCATAATCATCTTTGATGCTTTCTTTTTCCTTTAGGGAAATGGATCGATACTTCTTCTCATGTTGTTCATGCTCTTCTAAACGATTCAATTCCAACTCGTGTTCTAGGAGTTTTCCAAAGAGAGTTGCAAGAGTCATATTTGATAAACTCTTCTTCTCTGAGATGGCTGTAACTTTTGGTTGCCATACTCTTGTAAGTGATCTTAGAACTTTCATGTTCAAGTCACTGTTTGAAAACTGTTTGCCAAGAGCAATCAAATGGTTAATCAAATGAGTGAATCGTTTTTGCATATCTAATACCTTCTCTCTTGGAAGCATTCTGAACATTTCATATTCTTGAGATAGAGTATTGATCTTTGATCTCTTGACTTCATCTGTTCCTTCATGAGTCACCATCAACGTATCCCATATTTCTTTCGATGAAGTGCACGTTGATACTCTGAAAAACTCATCCATGCCAAGAGCAGATGTAAGAATGTTCATTCCTTTGAGATCATATTGAACCTTCTTCTTTTCTTCTTCACTCCAAGCACTTTCTGGTTTTGGTTGTGAACTTCCTTCTTCTTCTGATACAGGCATAAAGGGACCTTCTTCAATGGCTTTCCAAATTCCTGCGTCTAATGACTTTATGAATATTTTCGTCTTGATTTTCCAGAAGTCATAGTGTTCTTCATTGAAGAATGGTGGCCTGTTTATGTTGAATCCTTCACTGGTTCCATGATTGGAGGAGGATTCCATCTTTTCCCGGATCTTAGGAATAACTTACTTAAACTTCCGCTCAGATACCAATTGTTAGTACAGATAGCAACCTGAGAGGGGGGTGAATCAGGTTTACCCGATTTTTGCCTTGATAATTTCTTAGTTTCAAGATAAATGTAAACGCAAACGATTGCAGCGGAATTAAGCATTGCTTGAAAGTAAAGATGAAGGATAGAAGAATTCACACACACAGAATTTTATCCTGGTTCACCTTCTATCCACCGAAGGCTACGTCCTGTCCCTCAAGAAAATCCCTTGAGGATTTTTCCACTATTGATAAAAATCTCTTACAAGTTCTTACACCAAGGACCCTAAGAATCCCTATCAATTTCCAGTGAAAGTATGCCACTTTCCATAGCCCCTGAAAGCAAACCACTTTCAGTTTCTGAAGGCAAACCACCCTCAGACCTTGAAGGCTAAACCACCTTCAATCAACACCCTGAAAGTATACCACTTTCAGTACCAACAACCCTGATGAGTGGATTTTATATGATGTTTTTAGGTAATTTTTAGTCTTTTTATTTTATTATTTTTGAGTCACATATAGGTTTTTTATTGTTTTTATGTAGATTTTATATGTATTTTGCATTTTGCATGTAGATTATATTTTATTTGTTTTTCTAGCTTTATTTTATATTTTTAGGAATTTTTCTAGTTATTTTATATTTGTAGAAAAAGCTGGTTTAGTTATCATTTTTGTCCAGGGACCAATATGTAAAGTTTCAGGAAATCAGGGACCAAATTGTAAAAGTTCAAGAGTGGAGGACTAAAACTGAAGATTGAGAGAATAAATGGGCTTGAAGTGAAGTTCTAACCAAGAGGGGACCAAAGTGGAAAAGAAGAATATGAAGAATCACTCTCTAAATTAGCACATGGGAAAAAGGTTGAAGGAATTGATGTTAGTGGAGGAAAGGTTTCAGAAATTAAACAAGGGCTGAGTAGTGACTTTTTATAGCCATCAAAAACCACTACCATGAATGAATAAGGAAGAAAAGCTTGAAGATGAAGAAGCAGAGTCCCAACGCTCCAGCGTTGGGATCCCAGCGCTCAAGCGCTGGGACTCTGACTAGGAAATGAGTCAGATGTTGTCCCAGCGCCCAAGCGTTGGAAAGCCAGCGCTTAAGCGCTGGGCCTCGGACAGAAAGTGGATTTTTAATGCATCCTAGCGCCCAGGCGTTGGGAATGCCAGCGCTCAAGCGCTGGAGGCTGGATTTTTACTATAAATAGGACCCTTTTCTTCACTTGAAAAGCACACCTCATAGAATACAACAAGTATTCTCTCTTTCTCCCTTTTGGGCATTGTTCCTAGGACTTGTAGGAAGCCATATTTGAGCTCCTATCCAGGGTAATTCAATGTCTCCTTTAGCCATGCTTGGCTAAATTCTTCTTTAAGTTTTTGGGTTGTTTTAGTTTATAATACATGTTCTAGTTATTTTTTACATTTCTGAATTTTATTACCATTCATGTTTTATTACCTTATGCTTAATTTCTATCTTGTGGATCCCAAGAGGTTTTGCTTATTACTTATTACATAAGGCCATTTGGTGAGTAGTAAGGGAACTAGGTAATAAAAAAGGTTATAAGTATACTTCGCTAAGGAATTAGGAAGGACGTAACTTTATGTTGGTCTGAACATCTTCTTCATCTTGTTCTTTAGTTAACTAGGTGCCAAGGAATTGGGTTTAGTAATTAAAAAGAAAGATCTACAATGCTTAAGGAATTAACTTGTAGTTACACTATGCTATAGCATCATGAAAATGGATTTGTAATTCAGGAATTTAGTAAGAGATTGCTAGCATTTTTTTATAGATTATGTAAACCAACCCAAGAGCTTAAGCTTCATCATCTTTATTCCTTTTTATTTTATTGCTATATCTTGTTTCAACCATCAACAATATATCATTTTATTTTTCTGTTTTAGTACCAAATTTTATAATAATAAGAACACCTATCCCTTGGGTTCGATCTTTTTATTACGCGATAGTTAATCGTACACTTGCGATTTTCCTTATCAAACCCTTCACCGAGATCCACGGTGAATACTCAATCTTACAGAAAGAGATGAAGAAGAGTTTACAATTGGCTGAATCAATCCTTTAACATACAAGTGGATTGATCATGAGAATTTATGCTTTAAGGCTTTTAAGCATAACTAGATTCTGAGTTCCTCAAGATATGAACAACTATAGTGTTCTTATAAACATGAAGATCATGAACTCAGAATTTAGGCTCTTGAAAGTTTAAGTTCTAAAAGACTTAATGAACTAATTTTGACAAAGCTTTGGCCTAATGTTGTATTCTCATGTGTTGTTGTGTTCTGGACTCAAATGGACTTTATATAGGCAAGGGAAACGTCCTTGAACCAATGAAACCTTTCCCAAAAGGTTTGAGACACAATGGTTCATGAAAAGATGCAACTTTTCGTGTTGGTAATCGATTACATCACTTAGTGTAATCGATTACACTAATAGCCGTTTCAGTTTGAATTTCAAATTCAAATATGTGATCGATTACAAGCAAGTGGTAATCGATTACTTGCCTATGTGTAATCGATTACCAGAAAGCTGCAATCGATTACACTGAAGTCCATCTTCCAGAAACTTGATCTTTTAAGATCGGCTTAAGGTTTTCTACTTCTTTTAAGTTATGAAAACATTAAGCTTGATTAGTTTAGGTGTTTTAAAGAGCCTTTATGCCTTAATAAACCTTTAGAAGCATAACTCACCTAAACTAGGACTTCTAGGTATTTGATAAACTTTATAGCATTGTTTCATCTAAGTCTTCTTTTCTTCTTTTTTTCGATGAGTTTGTCGTCATCAAAACCTCAGCCAGGGTCAGGAGAAAGACCTTCTTCACACTTTTCCAAGATCTTAGGAGAAAATTACCTAAACTTACGCTCTGATACCAATTGTAAGTATAGATAGCAAACTGAGAGGGGGGGTGAATCAGAGTTGCACGATTTTCGCCTTATTGAAATTATTACTTTCAAGATAATGATGATCACAAAACGATAGTTGTGATTGCAGCGGAATTAAGGATTGCTTGCAAGTAAAAGATGAAGGGAAGAGGAAATCATGCACAGAGTTTTATCCTGGTTCACCTTCTATCCACCGAAGGCTACGTCTAGTCCCTCAAGAAAACCCCTTGAGGATTTTTCCACTATTGATAAAAATATCTTACAAGTGCTTACACCAAGTACCTTAAGAATTTCTATCAAAAACCTGTGAAAGAAAACCACTTTCCACAACCCCTCAAAGCAAACCACTTTCAGTCCCTGAAGGAAAACCACCTTCAGTCCCTGAAGGCAAACCACCTTCAGACCACACCCTGAAAGTAAACAACTTTCAGTCCCTGAAGGAAAACCACCTTCAGACCACACCCTGAAAGTAAACCACTTTCAGTCCAACAACCCTTCACCGAACCCTACGGTGAATTGTCAATCTACCAGAAAGAGATGAAGAAGAATTTACACTTGGCTGTTTCAATCCTTTATCATACAAGTGGATTGATCATGAGAATTATGCTTCAAGACTCTTAAGCATAAGAAGGCTCTCTCGGTTCTGAGTTTTTTCAAGATATGAACAACTAGAGTGTTCTCTTAAACAATGAAGAACATGAACTCAGAACTTAGGCTCTTTGAAAGTTAAGTATCAAAGGCTAATTTAACATGAATGAACAATTTAACAAAGCTTTGGCCTAATTTGTATATTCTCATGTGATGTTTGTTTCTGGACTCAAATGGACTTTATATAGGCATGAGGAAGCGTCCTTGAACCAATGAAACCCTTTCCAAAAGGTTTGGGACACAATGATTCATGAAAAGATGCAACTTTTCGTGTGTGTAATCGATTACATTACTTAGGTAATCGATTACACTAAGTGGCCGTTGCTGTTTGAATTTCAAGTTCAAACATGTAATCAATTACAAGAATAAGTAATCGATTACTTGCCTATGTGTAATCGATTACCAGAAGGGTGTAATCGATTACACTCAATTAACTTATGAAAATGTTAAACTCAATTAACTTATGAAAATGTTAAACTCAATTAACGTAGGTATTTTAAAGAGCCTTTATACTCGAGAAGCCTTTTCGAAGCATAACTCACCTATTCTAAGACTTTAGGCAGATAGTTGAATCACATAGCACTGTTTCCTCTTAATCTTCTTTTCTTCTTTTTGTCGATGAGTTTGTCGTCATCAAAACCTCAGCCAGGGTCAGGGGCAAGACCTTCTTCACAGAACCTATGTCGTAGGTTCAGAAGATCAAGGCAAAGAACAAGAAGGGGAAAATTTTCTAATCCCTTCCATTTGTAATTTGACAATTGTTTCCTTGTTGGCTGAAAATTCATTTGGCACCCTAATGTATTTGTGCCAAAACTTGTATGACTTGCGGGGTCTAGTGAATTTTGTAATAGACCCCGGTTGAAAATTGATTAATGAGAAAAGTCTAACAAATACTATAACATTAGGCTTCTTGGGAGACAACCCAAGTGCCTCTTTTATTGTGTGTTGAATAAACAGCAGCAAGGCTGGAGCTAAAGAGGAGGAAGAGCTGAAAAAATGACCAAATACACCCCAATATTAACATTTTTTTCTTTTTTCTTTTTCTTTTCTTTTCTTTTTAGATTTTTTTATATTTTAATTTTTAGAATTTTAGTCTTGCATGTAGGATAGATTGAGTCAGTTATTATACTCTTGTTTATTATACCATGTATGCTTAACTCTCAAGTAGTTTCACCCTGCTAGTGTTTTGGAAAAAATGATACATATGCTTTTTATGCTGGGTAGAGTTGCATGATGTTAGCGGTTGTGAATGTGTTAGATTCAAACGATTTCATAAATTATTATATTTTGATAAATAAAAATTTAACTCAAGATTTAATATCGTTAGATAAAGATGTTCTAATACTTTGAATATTTCATACTCAGGAACATGTATCTACTTGAAGACGAACTGCATACATACATACAGGCATTATCAAAAGCAGATCTTTCCAAGAAAAGCAAAGAAAAGGAGTATGTCTGGAAACTTATTGAAGACCTAGTTTTCCAGTTGAGTGTGTCTGCCAAAGGTGTACGTCCGGCTATGGAGTACGTCTAACTACTCAATAAGGTGTACGTCTGGCCACACACTCAAAGGAGTACGTCCGCCATAGGAGTACGTTTGGGAACAATCTCAAGAGTTTGTTTGCCAATACTACTGAAGAGTTCGTTTGCCTGAAAGTGTTGAAGAGTTTGTTCAACAAAATGCTTCAAGCAATAAAGGTTATCTACCTCGTCAAAGCATTAAATGAAGCACTATTGATTGCAAAATCAAGAAAGGGACATAATTAATACTTTATTCCTCGTTCCTGCAAATGCTCTGACATTCCTTAAATCAACCAACCTTTTCAGAGTCAACGACATAATTTCCTGAATATCGGATCTCATCAACAATCAAAATCAAATCTTCTGTTCAGAACATTAAATGCTCTCTTAGCTGGAATGCACGAGCATTTAATGCCCAAACGAGAGCTCAAGGATGAAAGCATTGAAGAGCCAGACGATGTAAGACCCTCTATTTTTAGTATTTATATTTTTTGTCACTAAGTCTGAATTATTTATGCTATGGTCCCTGAACTATTCTATAGTTCAGTTTTAGCCCCTATTAGACCGTTGTTCGAATTAAATTGTGGTAGTATTGTCTTCTTGAGATTTGTTATGAATAAAATCTTATGGAATTGATTGATACTTGATTGAAAGTATTTGCTTTCTTGAGTTATACTAAGATGTGCTTTGGTTTAGTGGTTGAGACTTGAGTATTCCGCCTATGGGGCGAGGGCTCGAGTCTGGCTTGAGACTGATTTTATTCCTTCTCATTGCCTTATTATTTTTGGAATTTAGAGGGGTAATTGAAGAGGGAATATTCCCTGATGCCTTAGTTAATTTTCTGATTTAGTTAAGTTAAATAACAATTTACTTGAATCATAATCAAGACCCGATACAATTATGTTTTTAGAGAATTTTTCGAAAGAATAAATCAGCTCTATCCTCTCCTTGTTGGGCGCACACATCAGGAAGCATATTCCTTGATTTTATTCTATTTTGTTGTTGCCCAATTGGAATTCGAAAATTTAATAAAAGAAATTGTTTTTAGGTAAAAACGTGACCAGATACGTTCTGTTAGTAGGGGAAGCTCTTAGAGGAAGAAGTTGTTGTGATTCTAGTTATTTGAATTCAATATTTAATAAAAAGAAAAAAAAAGAGATTATTAGTCAGGGCTACGTTAACATATATATATATATATATATATATATATATATATATATATTAAATTTTGTTTTATTACATATCAATTGGGTATTTAGATTATGAACCTAGTTAAATTATACTAGAGTGTGTTTTATCCTATTAAGAATGAGTATGAATTTAGAGATAGAATATTTATCTCTGAAATTAGGATAAAGATTTTGGTTAAGAGATAGAGAAGAAAAATTGAAATAACATATTCCCTTTTAAATAACAAATTCAACTCTCTCTTAAAAAAAAATAAGAAAAAAATCCCATTCTCCTCTCTTGTTTCTCTGCGTTCTGTTTCTTCTTTCTCCTCCTCTCTCCCTCGCGGTTCTTCTTCTCCCTGCATTGGAAGCCGTCGGCCACCACCATCACGAACCGCCGTCGCCATCATGGCGCGCCACCACCGTGCCTCCTTTTAGTCACCATTGCTGCCCCTGCGACCTTCTCTGCGTTTTGGAAACGCCACCACCGCGCCTTCTCTCCCTTTTTCCAGCCACACCGCGACGCCGATGGAGAAACCAGCAGCACCATCGTGCTCCCCTCGCCGTCCGCAGCAAAACACCTAAGGTAATTTGATGAACCGCCGTCGTTGGCCGCCGTAGCCGCCGCCTTGGAGCTTGTTTTCTGGCCAAACCCTTTGGCTTTTGGGAAAACCGCCACCGCCACGTTGATCCTCTCCGTGAGCAGAAGATGAACCAGTGGCTATTTTCCGCCGTCGCAGTGCTCCGCCGTGCTCCTCTGTGGAGGGCGATTTCCGGCGTCCTCTCCGGCGACATCTGTTGCCAGGACCGGTGTACCTTCCTTGAAGCTCTTCCTCTCCTCTCTTCGAATCCGCAGCTTAATTTTACGGAAGAACGATTGATGGTCCCTACAGGGAAGAAGGATTCAGACAAAGCGAGGAGGACCTGGAGCTTTGATTTCGTGGCTGTGGACTTGAAGAAGACGAAAATTGAATTGTTTCTTGCACGGTTGGATGTGGAGCCGGTGCGATTCTACATTTTAAGGTGAGGGTAACTTCTTTTTTTTATAGGTTGCGTAATATTGTGTTATTCATGGTTCTGTCTTGAAATTTAATTTCTGGTGATTTAGAATAGTAATGTGGACTGCCCTTGTAGCATGAGATGATGCTGTAAATTTTCTGGTGTTGTTCTATTAAGAATTTGGAGTCGATAAGGTTATAACTGGGTTCTTAGACAGGATTCACTGTGTTCCATATTGACTTATGTTTCCGTTTTGATATTATTAAGAATGCTGGAATTTTGTTGGATTGATAGCACCATGTTGCGGCTGTTTGTAATCTGATTTATGTCTTGGAATTGAAGATATTTATGTGCTGTTGCTAATCATATGATATAATATTTTGAGCATGAAGAGGATTGTCGATATATCAACCAATTGCTATATTATGACTATTTGAGTAATTGTATGAACTGTGTGTTCATGACATTGGAAATTATTGAGTCATATATATGCATTATTTAGGATTTGTTTCGGATTGATGTGACGGGTGTTTGTCCCGTGGGATCAACCAAGGTTCTGATGTGTCGGGTGTTGGTCCTGTATGATTAGGCCGAGGGTAATGTGGTGGGTGTTAGTCCCACGTGATTGTCCTGACCTGGTTAGGGTGAATTAGGGCAATGTGGTGGGTGTTAGTCCCACGTGATTGTCCTGCCTTTGTTCTGGGAAAATCTGGCCATAGTTATGCATATAGTTATGTTAGGAATTACTTGCATAAATTGGAAAATTTAATGAAAGACCTTGTATTATATTGTTACTGTTATTTTATCTTATTTATCACTTGCTGATCTTAACATTCATGAACCATTTCACGAAGTATGTGTCCAGATAATCCAAAGTCTCGATAATTAGCTCGCGGTGTTCCGGTTGAAAAACAACGTCGATGAAGACGTGTGGGTCGAAGTTAACCCTTTACTGTTTGCATGTATGTTGATTGGGCGCTTAACGCCACAGATGAGCAGCGCGAGGCGTAATTATTGGAAGTTAAAGATGAAGATGAAGTGTGAAGAACTCGGAGCATTCTTTTTATGTTTTGGTTTACATATAAAGACTTAGGAACTTACGTTGTTATTATTTTATTTTGATTATACCGTTAGAGTATGGTAACTTATGGGTTTATAATTAGTAAATAATTATTTGAGCGACGTATTTGCTTTCAAAATAATTGAGGGACCTTTTTGAGAGGTTTTATGAACTTAATTTCCGCTTATTTACAATGTAAACCCCTGACCGGAAATTGGGGTGTTACAGACGACGTCAACAAAAGCAATTAATGCTGCAATACATGCATGGCAGAATGCATTTAATGCTGATACAGAGATGTAGGAGTATCCGTTACTCACAAGGAAGCACAAATTCAAACGGAACTATTTTCAAATCTTCATCATGCTCACAAGGCACATCCTAATGGAGATATAAATAGAGAACTTAGCATTCGGATTCAATTGGCAACTTCCAAACGACCAAAGCATTCAAATCTTTCTAAGTTCTTCAATTTCAATATGTTCTATAGCCACAACTCATAAACTCAAAGCAATCCTTTACCTGAGTTAAGTCGTCTGCCAGTGTGAAATATTCATAGAGTGTAACTCTTATCCTTATTCACACAACCCAAACAGTGAAACAATTTTCTTATCCTCTTTGTATATTGTACTTCATCTTTCTACCCACTCTTGTTGAAGAGATATTGTAGAAACACAAACCTTCTTTGCTTAAAGAACTGGGAGTAGTCCTGTCGAATACTAAATTAGGAGAAGTCCTGTTTAAAACTAGTAAAGGAGAAGTCCTTCAAATACTAGGAGAAGTCCTGTAGAATACTTGTACTATTTTGTGAAAATAGTGGAAAATCTTGGTAAAGCCAAGGACTCGACGTAGCCCTGTCGATTAAGGAGGTGAACTAGGACAAATACTCTGTGTGCTTTACTTTTCAGTCTTAAGTAATTTTCCATTGCACTTACTCTTAAAAAAATTTGAAACTAATAACTGTTTATAACTGAAAAGAATTTTTAAAATCACACACACAATTTAAACCCCCTTTCTTGTGTGTTTTATTACTATCAATTGGTATCAGAGCTTATCCGCTCTGAGAAATACTAACATCTTAACAGGTGTAGAGTGAAAAGAGCCATGGACAACATAGCATATCCCACAGGCACAGCTACCAACAAGCCACCATTCTTCGACGGTTCCAACTACCCATACAGGAAGAAGCACATGCAGTTGTTCATTGAATCAACTAACTGGAGACTTTGGGATGTTGTAGCCAAAGGAAACTATGTCCCCAAGGATGCTGAAGGAAAAGCCATTCTAGAGGATAAATGGACAGATGATCAACGGACTGAAAATCAAAGGAATGCCAAAGCTAGACTATTCCTTATATGTGCCTTACGAAAAAATGAACACGATAAAGTGGATAGCTTAAGCACCGCTAAGGAAGTATGGGACACCTTAGCCATGGTCCGTGAAGGAACCTCTGCTGTGCAGGATACTTTAATGAGTATGCTGACTGCTCAGTATGAGGCATTCAAGATGAAAGATGATGAGTCTATCGACAACATGTTCGCCAGGCTTCAAATGATTCTCAATGGGTTGAGGAATCTGGGAAGAGTCTTCACCAGCAAGGAGCAGGTGACCAAGATCCTTGCGGAAGATTTATTGGGGGAGCTAAAAATTCATGAGCAGGACCTGGCAGAAGATGCTGCTATTGTTCGTGGCAAGCCTACAGTTAGTAAAACTGTGGCCTTTAAGTCCAATTCATCTAAAGCACTAAAGGCAGCTGAATCGTCTGATCAAGCCGTTGAACCATCTGACAACACAGATGATGAACAGGCTCTCTTAAACAGGAGATTCATGAAGATGTAGGCCAAATGAAAATATTTCAAGGGGAAGTCCACCTCCAAACCAAAAAGAGATGGAGAGAAAAGCTCCAGCAAAGGTACCATCGTCTGCTATGAGTGTAAAAAGCCTGGGCACATCAAAGCATACTGTCCTCGTCTGGCGAAGAGACCTGCTCAGAAGAAGAACTTCCACCAAAAGAAAGCCTTCTCAAGCCAAAATGAGGAGTCAGAAGAACAATCTGAGCAAGAAGAAGTAGAGGGAGATGATGATGAAGCATCGTACTATGCCTTTATGGCATCCATTGACTCGTCTGACATTGAAGTAGACAGAGAATCTGAAGCCTTGATGATCACTGTGTATTTGTCTGACTACGAGACAAACGACAAGGATGAGGTAACCTCCGAAATATCCAATGATGATTACAATGAATTGCTAGAGTACTCTCATTCATTAGCTATTAAATACAGTATCTTAAAAAAGAAGCATGGTAAGCTAGAAAAAGAGTTGCATGCATCTAAGGAAGTATCATTCATGCTTACTAAGAAAAATCAAGCCTTGTTAGAACAGGATTCAAACAAGGAAATTAAGTTTTTGAAGAAAAGAGTAAATATCTTAATCAAAGATCTATCAACATTTACTCTAGGATATGACAACTTAATAAAATTAAGTGGTAACAATAGAGCGATGTATGATAAGAGAGGTTTAGGTTTTGAAGAAGATGATTGGGACATCACTGCATCTAAACATACATCATCTGTAATCCCATACTCATATAAGCCTGAAACAAAACCTACTTCATCAGAACCTAAAATGAGAAAACCTAAGGCATTTGTTGTCAAAGGTAAGGAGAAACAAACTCCAAATAAAATAGTATATGGGAGGAAGGTTTCGCCCAAATAGGTGACTAACAAGCAAGGACCCAAGAAAGTTTGGGTACCTAAATCCATGATTGTGCCACTTGTAGATGTGCTTAACAGCTCAAAGCCGAAAATAGCAATGGTACCTGGACAGTGGCTGCTCACGTCACATGACGGGAAGAAGATCTTTATTCCCAAAGATCTATGCTAAGCAGAATGGAGGAACGGTTACCTTTGGAGGTAACCAGAAGGAGCTCACCGTCGATGAAGGTGACGTTGGTAAGGCTCCTCTTCCTATAATACGGAAGGTTCTTTTGGTTGAAGGACTAAAATATAATCTACTTAGCATAAGTCAATTATGTGATAGTGGGTTCACTGTTTCCTTCAATAAAGTGAAGTGTGAGGTCACAGATGACAATGACAAGGTTATCTTTGAAGCTCAGAGACAAGGGGATATATATAAGACAAGCTTGGAAAACCTTGCAAGTCAAAATGTAACATATCTAGTTTCAGCAGAGGATGACAAATGGATATGGCATAGGAATCTAGGGCATGCATCCTTAAAGACCATTACTAAAATGATCAAGCATGATCTAGTATGTGTTTTGCCAAATCTATCTTTCAAATCTGATGACACATGCTCTACATGTCTTCAAGGAAAGCAATTAAAAAGCTCTGTTTCATCTAAGAGCGTTGTAAGTACTAAAAGACCTCTGGAGATGTTGCATATGGACTTGTTCGGACCTACTAGAACGGCTAGTTGTTCTGGAAAAAGATATTGTCTTGTCATTGTCGATGACTAAACTAGATTTACATGGGTACAATTCCTTGCAACAAAAGATGAAGCGTCAAATCATTTTCCATCATTGAAAAAAGAGTCTAGAATGAGAAGGGCTATTTCATCACTATCATACGTAGTGATCGAGGAGGAGAATTTATAAATGAAGAATTCAAGAATTACTATGATGAAAATGGCATATTTCATCAAGTTTCTGCTCCAAGAACTCCTCAACAAAACGGCGTAGCTGAAAGAAAGAACAGATCTCTTTAGGAAATGACCAGAACCATGCTTGGTGAGACATCACTACCAAAGTACTTCTGGGATGAAGCTGTTCATACTGCATGTCACATTCAAAATCGCATTTTCATGTGTCCTATTCTGAAGAAAACTGCATATGAGATGTGGAAAGGAAGGAAGCCAAACATTTCCTATTTACATCCATTTGGATGTTCATGCTTCCTACTAAACCCCAAGGATGATCTTAGAAAGTTTGATTCAAAATCAGATAAAGGAATATTCTTGGGATATTCTCCAAATTCAAAAGTTTTCCGAGTCTACAATTCAAGAACCATGACTGTAGAAGAATCCATCCACGTAAAGTTTGATGACAATCATCCAAGTGGAAATCAACTGTCATTAGAGGATGATTTTGATAATCAAGCGTTGGAAATCCAGCGCTCAAGCGCTGGGCCTCGGTCTGATAGTGGGATTTTAATTGCACCCAGTGCCCAAGCGTTGGGAATCCCAGTGCTCAAGCGCTGGAGGGTGATTTTTTACTATAAATAAGGGCCTTTTCTTCACTTGTAAGACACCTCTTCAGAACACAACAAGTGTTCTTCTTTCTCCCTTTAGAGCATTATTCCTGAGAATTGTGGGAAGCCATACTTGAGCTCCTAGTCCAGGGTAATTCGATGTTTATATTAGCCATGTTTGGCTAATTTCTTTTTAAGTTTCTTGGGTTGTTTTAGCTTTTAATTATGTTTTAGCTTTCTTCTACTCTTCTGAATAATATTGCAAATTCTTGTTTTATTTCCTTGTTCTTCATTCATCTTGGTGCACATAAGATATCTTGCTTTCTACTTATATCATAAGGCCATTTGCTAAGTAGTAAGGGAAATAGGATCTAAAAAAGGCTATAAGTATATATCTCTAAAGGACATTAGGATAGACGTAGCTTTATATTGGCCCGAATTTAATCTTCATCTTCTTTTCTGGTTAACTAAATTACAAGGTCTTGGATTTAGTAATTAGGAAGAATGTTCTACATTTCTTAAGGCAATTAACTTGTAGAAATTCTAGGCTATAGCATCATGAACTTGGTTTTAAAATTCAGAAATAAGGTAGAGATTTGCTAGCATGTTTTAAAAAGTTAAGTAATTCAACCCAAGAGCTTAATTTCCATCAACGTTATTTTCTGCTTATTTATTTTATGTTTAGTTCTTGTTCTACAACATACCATCTTCAACCTTTATATTTTCTGTTTAAGTTCTAAATAAATTAATAATAGGACACCTATCCCTGTGGGTTCGATCTTTTTATATTACGCAATAATCAACCGTGCACTTGCGGTTTGGCTATCAAGGTGATGCTTCATGTTCTTGCTTTTCACTTTTGGTCCTCTCGTTGTTAGCACTTCACTTCTGGCCCTTTATTTTCCTAAAACTTCACTTTCAGCCCCCAACTCTTGAGCTCTTGTACTTTGGCCCTTTCTTTCCTAAACTTTACAGTTTGGTCCGTGGACAAAAATGACTAATTCTACCAGCTTTCCTAAAATATAAGAAATACTTATAAAAAATCCTAAAAATATAAAATAAAGTTTAAAAAACAGATAAAAGCTAATCTATGTGCAAAATGCAAAATAAATAGAAAACCTAAATAAAATGAATAAAAAACCTATATGAGACTCAAAAATAACAAAATAAAAACACTAAAAAGACCCTAAAATTATCATACCAAATCCAGTCATCACACCACTATACCCAACGACAGCTTGTCCTCAAGCGATAAAACTTAAAGAAAAACTTGACCTCGAGTTTAGAAAAAGTTTTATCCAATTAAAACATGATAATTTTCAAGAAAGCACGGCGGATTTGGAAAGCATGCATGTTTCACAAAAACTGATCAAGAGAGTCAAGATTGGCACTTTCAGCATGTTGAATTCACCAAATCAGCTCACAAAAAGATATACTCAATGAAAAACATGAAAGCTCAAAAATTCTGCCTATCATTCAAATCAAAGTTGGAACCATGCACTATGTAACTTTAGAAGAGATTTTTGAAGGTTGAAACTTGGCCAAGGGTTAAACAAGGTATGGATTCAAAAACTTGGCAACTCTATTTCCTTGACTCAGAATTCATGTTAGGTGATTCTTTTGACTAAGAGCTTCATCAAAATTCAACACATAGGTTCTCTCAATTTGGCCTCTTTTTTTTTTTAAACAAAGTAGTGGAATGTATGGGATGAATGAATTGAATTTTACTACCCTCATACTCTTTCTCACCCCACTACTTCATTATAATTTTTTCTTTTTCCATTCCTAAGGCACATACCTTATATTATTTTTTTTCTTTTTTTTAGAGAGAAACCTAAACATACATAGCTCTAGTATTTTTCAGCTTATGAATCACACTAACAACTTAAAATATCACAAAAAGTAGGCTCCAATAAAATGACTCTTTTAAGGCTCAAAGGGGCTACTAGTGGATTTTTTCTTTTTCCAAACAAAACTCTGAGTTTTCAAAAATTTCTATAATCTCTTCACAAATTCACAAAGTTAACAAAGACTCAACCAATATGCAACACAAGGCAGAAAAATTTTACAAGTCATGCATCCAGAGTTCTCAGCACTCAGAAAAGATTGGAGTAAGTGGTACTCCTTTTCGAACTCAGAAAAACTTTTGCCAAATGCTAACAATCAAGATTTCAGTCAATCATAGCATCATGCAATCCTAAACCGCATTCAAAAACAAATTATCTTTTCAAAAGCATTATAAGGTCACTGGATAAAACATCACAAGCAGCAGCAATAGTAGCAAAATAACTGGATAAAGTATCAGACCATGCAGTTTTAAAAACCTAAAAGAAAAATAAAAACAGGAAAACTACAAACTAAAAATAACATTAAAAACTATCCAAACATAAAAACTAAAAGCTGGTACAATAGTTTTCTCCCACAAATAGTCCAGGGAACCTTCTTGTAACTTCTTCTTGGCACATTCCCTCTTCAGGAAAATTATCCTCCTTGGTGTCTTTCCTGCAAAATTGAACAAACCAGAGTCTACAAGCAAAAGCTTGTTTAGACTTGTTAGTCCTTAATTCCTTTTTCAAAAACAGCCCAAGAATTGGAAATGTGCCCACCTAAAACAAACAAGGGTACTTGAGTTCCCAAAGATCAAAATCTCAAACCAATTATAAAAGCAAGGGAAGAACTCAAGAATCCCTTCCACACATCTTTTCAAAAGCTGGTGGGCACAGAACAGAGTTATTTATGTACAAAAACACAAAGACAAATAAAAACAGAAACACTGCCCGAGCTCCAGCGCATGAGCGTTGGCTTCCCAACGCTTGAGCGCTGGGGGCTTTTGAAAACACTGGCAATCAGAGTCCCAACGCTTGAGCGTTGGGATTCCAACGCCTAAGCGTTTGAAATAAAATAAAAACTAGGAGAATTCCAAGGGCTTAACGCATGAGCACTAGCCCCCCAACGCTTGAGCGTTGAGTGTAAACTCACCCAGGGGGGAGCCTCCAACGCTTGAGTGCTGGCCCCTCCTGCAACAAAACGGAATAATTTTTTTCCTGTTTTTTTTTTTTTTACAATGAGATGCAGAAAATTAAAGACAGAATTTAAACTAGTACTAAGTAGGGTTGTCTCCCAACCAGCTCATTGTTAAGGTCCGAGATAGACCCTTCCCTTTTAATCAATTAGGGGAATTTTTTCTCCTTTTGGTGAACACATCATCATTGAAATCATCTTCTTCCTCGGACTCATAATGCTTAAGAGTCCGGAATACTGAAAACTTAACCTTTTCATCTCCTACCTTCAAAGATAGGAGGCCTTCAGCCACATTTATCTTGGCATTTCCTGTAGCAAGGAATGGTCGCCAAGAATTATCGGTACCTTCAAATCCTCTTCCATGTCCAAAATTACAAAATCCACTGGGAAGACAAATTTGTCAACCCTCACAAGCACATCCTCAGCAACTCCAGATGGGTATTTAATGGACCTGTCCGCCAACTGCAAACACATGAGAGTAGGAGTGGCCTCTCCCATGTCCTAAGTTTTGCACATGGAGAGCGGCATGAGGTTTATACTTGCTCCTAAATCGCAAAGAGCTTTTGCGTTTGGTAACCCCTCAATGTCAATAGGTATAGTAAAGCTCCCCGGATCTTTCAATTTTGGGGGAAGCTTTCTTAAAACAATAGCTGAACATTCCTCAGTTAACAACACAGTCTCTTCAACCTCACTTAATTTCCTCCTTTTAGATAGAATATCTTTCATAAATTTGGCATAGGTAGGCATTTGCTCCAAAGCTTCAGAAAAAGGAATATTGATTTGAAGTCTTTTGAAAGTCTCAAGAAACCTTGAAAACTGTTTTTCCAAATTCTTTTTCAAAGCCTTGTGAAACGGAACCTTACCAAATTTCTTAGAAGGGGAAATTTTCTCATTTTCAAAAACATTTTCAGCATTGTCCTTAGTAAGCACACTCCTCTATTTCTCTTTTTCCTCACAGTTCACTTCTTGTTCAATCTCAACTACCCTTTCGGGCATATATTTATGCTTTTCCAAGTCCTTGTTCTAAACAAACCAAAGCTAAAATCAACTTTAATTTTTAGCACAAGTTCTAAATAAATTAATAATTGGACACCTATCCCTGTGGGTTCGATATCTTATATATTACTTCGATAATCAACCGTGCACTTGCGGATTTGGCTATCAAGTTTTTGGCGCCATTGCCGGGGATAGGTTCTTTTTAAAAGTCTTCTTATTAATTTGTTTAGTGCTATAAATAAAAAGGAAAAAATCTGTGTGGTGAATAGGTGCTATTAAATTTTTGTTGCTTTTCTACATGGTAGGTAATTTTGATTTCGATCTTGAAATAGAAAGAACTTTGCATCGCAGATTAGCGGAGCAAAGAAGACTTGCAAAAGCCATGGCAGAAACTCAAGTGCAAATGGAAGTGCGCCCCCGTGCCGAGTATGAGGCACGAGTTGATGAAGAAGTCCAAACAAGGCTTCAAAGGCAAAGGCTTGAGGAGGAAGAAAGGGATGCTAACCGTTCCCTTTGGGACCTCACAGCTCCTCAGGTAGATTATAATTTCGAGGGGAGCATTGTGGTACCGGAGGATGCACTACCCAATTTCCAAATCCCTCCACACTTCATCTCGTTGGTTAGTTAGAACCAATTTGGAGGAAGCGTCAATGAAGATTTCCACACTCATTTGGAGCGGTTCACTAGGCAATACTCCACCTTGAGGAGAAATGATGTTCATCTGGACACGGTAAGACTAATGCTATTTCCTTTCTCTTTAAGAGATGTGGCAGAAGAGTGGTTGTCCTCACAACCTCACAGGAGCATTACCTCTTGGGATGATTTGGCCGAGAAATTTACGGCTAAGTTCTTCCCATATAACCGGATAAGGAAATTGAAGCAGGAAATCAACTTCTTTATCCAACAATATGTTGAGAACCTTTATGAAACATGGGAAAGGTTCAAAGGACTCCTAAGAAGATGCTCAGGCCACAACATCTCCATTGCTGATCAAGTGCAGAAGTTCTATGCAACAATTAATGACTATACTAGAGATAAAGTGGACACAGCTTCAAGTGGGGCATTTGGTGCTTTACCACCTCAGGGGGCTCTTGATCTGATTAATAAACTTGTTGCAAGAGCCGCCCACTCCAATCAGGAACGGGCCATAGAGAAAGGTATATATGAAGTTGATTCTTTTGATGCATTCTTAGCTTCAAATAAACTTTTGTCCAGGAAGGTGGATGCAATGGTAAAAAAATGGAAGGAGTTCAACTAAGCCCAGAAGAGGCAGAAATGGAAGCTGAAGTAAAGGCCATGGGGAATTTCCAAAATTCCTATGGCAATACTTACAATCCTGTAAGACCCTCAAGTTTTGAGTATTTATACTTTGGTCCTTGGAGATTTTATAATTAGGTTTTGGTCCTTTAAGTTTGGACATTTGTGGTTTAGTCCTTGGACTAGTCAAGGTTGGTTTGGGTTTTAGTATTAAGAGCTTTAATGATATTTGAAATAGGAACATGATGGTTCGAGTTAGAGGCTTAAAAGAATATTGGTGTAAGAGTTTTAACAAGAAGATCCTTGGTTTAGTGGTGGAGACTTAGGCATTTGATCGGCATGGCTTGTGTTTGAATCCTAGTGAGGTATGTTTTAATTTTAATCAGATTTTTGGTGGTTGAAGGCTGAATTTCGAATTTGAATTGAGACATGAGATTAATGAGCAATAAATGGGTTTAAATGGAGTTTAATAGGAGTTATAATCAGATTTAAATTTGAAATTTAAACATGTGAATAATGGTGAGTTAATGGGTGATTTAATGGGGTTAATGGAGAGATAATGCTGAGTTATGAGGGGTGTCATGGATGAGGATTGGGATGGATATTAAGGTGAATTTCGTGCACCTTAGGAGCCTCCACATTCATATTTTTACCCTAACTCCATTCCCTTTCTGCTGCCTCCAAAACTCTTCTGCACGTTAGTCTTTTGCTACATTTTCTTCCTGGTATCTTCTCCTTCTGTTTTGCTGCTGCGTTTTCGTATTGGAAAGGAGTAAGATCACGTGCAACCCGCTTAGTCCCTGAGGTTCCTTGCACTCCTGAAGGTCTGGGATTTGTACCTTGACCAATTCTCTCGATAAGGTTGGAGGACAAGACCAAGCAAAGGATTAAAAGGTAAGGGTAACTATGGGTCTAGATAGAGCCAGTTTTGCTTGACATATGATTTTGTTGTTGGAAACCATTCTGGTTGTTGTGATGGAATTATTGGTTTTGTGATACATGTTTGGATTTGAGAATTGATGTTAGACGTGATAATGTTGATGATGTTGAGTGAAGTTGATCATGTTATATTGGTAACGTTGTGGAAATTGTTGATTCATGATGATGTTGAATATTTTGGCATGGCATATGCATATTCTAGGTTGGAATGGTGGGGTGGACGGTAATTACCACATGACCATGATAGTGGTGGGGTGGACGGTAATTGCCACGTGACCATGATGACGGTGGGGTGGACGGTAAGTTCCACGTGACCGGAAAAGCGGTGGAGTGGACGGTATTGCCACATGATCTCCCTGTTCCCGTTTGGAACGAAGTCGCTCCCGTTTGGAACGATGTATCTTGGCCAAAGTTGTTGAGCATGTAGTTGTGCATGTAGTTGCATTGTTGGAATCATGAGTATGATCTGAGTTGTTGATTATGAGGATCTGAGGATTATTATGGTGATGTTGTACTGAATGTTGCGAATACTGTTATTGTATTAATGTTGATTGGTAATTGTTGTTTGTTTTAAAGAGTTAACCCTTTCTGTTTGTGTTTGGGCGCTTAACGCCAGAAAATAGACAGGGTGTTGATCGTCATCTCTCGAAGAAGCTTTACAGAATCAGAGTGTGCAGTGGAATCGTGGAAGAAATTTGAAGAAGACGATTGATGTCTTAATATTTTCCGCTATTTTAGTTTATTTATTTATGGGCTCACTGTTGAGCAATTTTTCTTTGTTGTAATATTTTCCTCGTTTTTCTTCCGCGTAGTAATTATTATTTATGGGGAAAATTATTACTTATATTATTTTTAAGTAATTAAGAGAGACGAAAACCTTTTAAGAAAAATAAGTTGTTTTCTGAGAGGTTTTAAATTTCCGCGATTTTACCATGTAACCCTCAACCCAAAATTGGGGTGTTACAAATCCCAATTGGAGAAACCACCCCAATTTTGCATGGAGGGACCAAGGGGGTGGTCAAGGTGAGGCCAGACAGTTTCAGAGGCCTTTTCAAACTCAGAGGCCACCAATGCCTCAAAACCCAAGTCAAGGAAGGAAGAGCTTAGTGGAAATTTTTGGTGAAATGGCCTAACAAACTACACAGTTCATGAATGAAACAAGGACTAGTGCCAAGAATCATGAGGCCTCTATCAGAAAATTAGAGGTTCAGGTAGGCCAGTTGGCCAAGACCATTTCAGAGCAGATTCCAGGTACTTTCCCTTCTGATACTCTTGTTAATCCCATGGAAAATATGGAAAATGTTTGAGGAGGCCTTATATTTCCGCACGATGCTTCGCTTGATAGCCGCGATTGTCATTGTGAAAGTGATCGTGCAAGTCGTAAGCTTTTTGGAATTCTACAGCTCTTTCTTCAAGATCTCTCCAGCTATTTGGAGGTTCAAGAAAAATTGATTAATGACTGGATTTTATATGATAATTTTAGGGTCTTTTTCGTCTTTTTATTTTGTTATTTTTGTGTCTTATATAGGATTTTTATTCTTTTTAAGTAGATTTTATATTTATTTTGCATTTTGCATATAGATTAGCTTTTATTTGTTTTTTAAACTTTATTTTATATTTTTAGGAATTTCTATAGTTATTTTTATATTTTTAGGAAAGCTGGTATAGTTATCATTTTTGTCCAGGGACCAATTTGTAAGATTCAGGAAAGGAAGAACCGAAGTGTAAAAGTTCAAGAGTGGAGGATGAAAAGTGAAGTTTCAAAGAGTTAAAGGGGCAGAATTGAAGTGCTAGCAAAGAGAGGACTTAAAGTGGATATTGTTAGTATAGTTAGCAACCTGAGAGGGGGGGTGAATCAGGTTTACCCGATTTTCGCCTTAATACCTTCTTACTTTCAAGATAAATGTAAATGCAAACGATTGCAGTGGAAATAAGCGTTGCTTGAAAGTAAGGATGAAGGGTAGAGGAATTCACACACGGAATTTTATCCTGGTTCACCTTCTATCCACCGAAGGCTACGTCCAGTCCCTCAAGAAAATCCCTTGAGGATTTTTTCCACTATTGATAAAAATCTCTTACAAGTTCTTACACCAAGTACCTTAAGAATTTCTATCAATTCCATGTGAAAGTATACCACTTTCAACAGTCCCTGAAAGTATACCACTTTCTGTTCCTGAAGGCAAACCACCTTCAGACCTTGAAGGCTAGACCACCTTCAATCAACACCCTGAAAGTACACCACTTTCAGTAACAACAACCCTTCA
This sequence comes from Acmispon strigosus, assembly GCA_030819835.1. Classification (NCBI taxonomy): domain Eukaryota; kingdom Viridiplantae; phylum Streptophyta; class Magnoliopsida; order Fabales; family Fabaceae; genus Acmispon; species Acmispon strigosus. The sequence goes on from JAUAMA010000001.1 coordinate 17,386,477, forward strand.
CCGAGACCCACGGTGAATACTCAATCTACCAGAAAGAGATGAAGAAGAGTTTACAATTTGGCTGTATCAATCCTTTAACATACAAGTGGATTGATCATGAGAATTTATGCTTTAAGGCTCTTAAGCATAATAAGATTCTGAGTTCCTCAAGATATGAACAACTTAAAGTGTTCTCTTAATCATGAAGATCATGAACTCAGAATTTAGGCTCTTTGAAAGTTTAAGTGCTAAAAGACTTAATGAATGAACTATTTTGGAAAAGCTTTGGCCTAATGATGTATTCTCATGTGTTGTTATGTTCTGGACTCAAATGGACTTTATATAGGCAAGGGGAAACGTCCTTGAACCAATTCAACCCTTCCCAAAAGGTTTGAGACACAATGGTTCACGAAAAGATGCAACTTTTCGTGTGTGTAATCGATTACATCACTTAGGTAATCGATTACACTAAGAGCTGTTACAGTTTGAATTTCAAATTCAAACATGTAAACGATTACAAGCAAGAAGTAACCGATTACTTGCCTAGGTGTAATCGATTACCAGAAAGCTGAAATCGATTACACTCAAGTCCAACATCCAGAAACTTGAACTTTTAAGATCGGCTTAAGTTTTTCTACTTCTTTTAAGTTATGAAAACATTAAGCTTGATTAGTTTAGTTGTTTTAAGGATCCTTTATGCTTTGAGAAGCCTTTAGAAGCATAACTCACCTAAACTAAGTCTTCTTTTCTTCATTTTGCCGATGAGTTTGTCGTCATCAAAACCTCAGCCAGGGTTAGGAGCAAGACCTTCTTCACAATCTCCCCCTTCTTGATGATGGAAAACACATTCTTTAAAACATGAAGATCAGATATGCTTCTTTGTTGAAAACTCCCCCTGTTTGATGTAATCCAATATATCTCCCCCTTTCTGATTCACTTGTTGAATTCCTGCATATAGTCTTTAAAGAACACGGAACCTTTCTCCCCCTTTTGACTTCATCAAAAAGAAGAAAAGGCCAAAAACAGGCATACATCCATACAAGTGTATATTCAAATAAAACATAGGGGTTGGGGGTAAAGATGTAAAAGAGGGATAACCAACAAAGCATCCAAACATTGCAAAAAATAAAAACATCCAACAGTGAAGTTAAGAGTTTAAACTACGCTATTACAAACCAAATAGAATAAGATGTCTAAATAAAACATAAAAGATCTAAAAATTATCAAATTCATCAGAAGAATCAGGTGAGTCATGAGGAGAGCGAGTCATGCGGTCTACACAAAGGCTAAGACTATCCATATCAGCACGTAGAGTGGTGTACATGGACTCGACCCGGCCTTCCATGTGATCAAAACGCTGATTAATATGCATCTTCATATCTGCAATATAAGAGAGGATAAGCTGGGTAGAGGCATCGGCAGCTGCAGAAGACGAAGGACCACTCTCAGAGGATGGAGGACAGAAGGCAGCAGGGGCAGGAGCCTGGGTAGTGTCAGGACCCAAATCAGATTTGTGCCGGAAGGCACCATCAACATCCCTGAAAATCCCCATTTTGTTCAAAATCTCCATGTCAATCCTCTGAGATTTTGCATCCATGACCTGTGCATATTCACCATTGGTAGAGACCCCGAAGTTCTTCAGAATGAGGGAAATCACAGCAACAAAAGGAAGAGGACCAGTTCTGTCCTTCTGGAGCAACATGTGGATCATGACCAAGTATGCCCAATTGATAGCTTCACTGTGCTTCATTCCATACATGATTTGTAATTCCAAATCACTTATCTAAGCATGATTAGAGGACTGGGGTAAGAGAACATAACTCAGTAAGTAATGAAGTAAACGGTCCTCCACACTGAGATATCCAACAGCAAGGATATCCCTAGAACGGTTGGCTTCCGTTCGTTGCTTCTTCATCTGTATCTCTTCCTCAGAAAACCGACAGAGGGATAAATAGAAGGACTTCTTGTCATAATCAGCCCAGGGACAAAGAATCTCAGGACCTAGTTTGGCTCCAACATAGGGAATAGACAGACAAGTTCCCAATTGCTCTTGAGTCAAGGAAATATCAACCCCTTTGACAGAGGAACAGATTTTGGCACCCCGCTTGACTAAATTGCAATAAAAGACTTTGACAAGTTCGGGATAGTACGTACCCGAGAAGCCAACGAATTCATCAAGGCCTTGAAAGTCGAGGAGAGTTGGGAAGAGCAGTCCAGCATTGATGAAGGAGTTCATGTCGCCATATTTAGGAGGAAGAATTGGCCTTTCAAGGTAGTGAGCCAAGAATCGTTCCTTCTGTTCTTCGGTGGCAAGGAGTCGAGACAGGTCAAGAGTGTTCATGGAGAGGTTTTCCGAGCGGTGCCTGCGTGAGGAAGAGGAAGCCATTTTCGGTTTTGAGAGGCTAGGGTTCGAGGATTTGAAAAGAGGGGTTTTGGGTTCAAATCGAATTGGAAAAACCGAATGGGTGGAGTGGAAGGAGAGGAGAAGGACGAGTGTAACCCACAAATTGATTCTGAAAATGATCAAGAATCGAAGGAGAAGGAGGGGAATCAAGAGCTGCGTCGTCGAAGAGAGAACAGGGAGAGGGTTTGCGTAATCGATTAAAGAAATAACCAGAGATATATATAGTATCGAATTGGTAATCGATTATTGGCAGTTATGTAATCGATTACCAGCAATTTAATTTTGAATAAAATTCAAATTTCGAAAATGTAATCGATTACAGCGGTTATGGTAATCCATTACTAGCAGTTTAAATTTGAATGAAATTCAAATTTCGAAAATGTAATCGATTACAGCAGTTATGTTAATCGATTACTAGTAGATTTCAACAGGCACAAGGACTGAAAACAGGGGTAATCGATTACAGGATGTATGGTAATCGATTACTAGGACAGTTTATAGGTTCTAAACTATAAATTCCTATGTAATACATTACTAGAAGAACATTGAAGCATATAAGCAACTTAGATACATGCAATCATAATTTTAACTTGTAAACTAAGCATGTAATCATATAAGTTCACACAAAAATTATGCAAATAATTAAAACATGTAAACACATCACTTTAAATATCATGTTCATCTAATATACATAATTCTCTTCTAATCTTAAAGAATGAATCTTTAGGAAGAGGTTTAGTAAAAATATCAGCTAATTGGTTGTGTGTATCTACGAAGGAAATCTCAATATCCTTTCTCATGACGTGATCTCGAAGAAAATGATGCCTTATATCAATATGCTTAGTTCGAGAGTGCATGATGGGGTTTCTAGTGAGATTAATGGCACTTGTGTTGTCACATTTGATTGGGATGCAGCCCATCTCTAAGCCATAATATTTGAGTTGTTGTTTGAGCCATAGAGTTTGTGCTCAACAACTTCCTGAAGCAATGTATTCTGCTTCAGCAGTACTTAGAGCAACACATGCTTGTTTCTTACAGGACCAAGAAACAAGTGCATTTCCCAACAAGTGACAAGTACCACTTGTACTTTTTCTTTCAGTTTTACATCCAGCATAATCTGAATCAGAATATCCAATCAAATCACAAACACTCCCTTTAGGATACCATAGACCAACATTTGTAGTTCCTTTCAGATATTTGAAAATCTGTTTAACTGAACTCAAATGTGATTCCCTCGAAGATGCTTGATATCTAGCACATAGACACACACTAAACATAATATCAGGTCTACTTGCAGTTAAATATAGAAGAGATCCGATCATACATCCTAGAAAGAAATTTAATTGTCCCATCATGGACATCTCAAATTCTTCTTGCATCATGTTAGAGAAATCCTTACATAGAGATTCGTTAGTTGCACCAAAAATAATATCATCTACATATATTTGAACTAATAAAGTATTACCTTTGGTTCTCTTGATAAACAAGGTTGTGTCAGCCATACCCGTTTGGAATCCTTTCTCACAAAGGAATGTGCTTAATCTGTCATACCATGCACGAGGGGCTTGTTTAAGACCATAGAGTGCCTTCTTTAATCTGAAGACATGTGAAGGAAACTTGGGATCTTCAAATCCTGGAGGTTGCTTCACATAGACTTCTTCTTGAATGAATCCGTTCAGGAAAGCACTTTTAACATCCATTTGATATAATGGAAAGTTTAAAGAACAAGCATACGCCAACAGAAGTCTTATGGCTTCCAACCTTGCTACTGTGCACTGGTTTCATCAAAATCAATGCCTTCTTCTTGATAATATCCTTGTGCAACCAACCTTGCTTTGTTCCTAACAATAATACCATTTTCATCTAGTTTATTTCTAAATACCCACTTTGTTCCAATGACATGCTTGTCAGTGGGCTTAGGAACAAGTTCCCAAATTTGATTCCTTTCAAATTGGTTTAGTTCTTCTTGCATTGCCACAATCCAATACTCATCCTCCAGAGCATCATTCACTTTTGAGGGTTCTATTTGAGAGACAAAGGCCATGTTCAAGACTGAATCATTTAAGCGTAGCCTTGTAGAAACACCTCTAGAAATATCACCAATGATATTATCAACTGGATGATCCCTGTGGGTTCTCCATGATAGTAATAAAATCACACAAGAAATGGGGGGTTTGAATTGTGTGTGTGACTTTTGAAAGTTTTTCGCAGAATACTATTTATAAGTTTGAAAACGTTTAAATAAAAGTGCAGCGGAAATATACTTAGAGCGTAAATAGTAAAGCACACAAGATATTTATCCTGGTTCACCCCCAAAACCGATAGGGCTACGTCCAGTCCTTGGCTATACCAAGATTTTCCACTATTTCGACTGAATAGTATAAGTGTTCTTAGGGACTTCTCCCAGTATTCTGAGGACTACTCCTTTACAAGTTTTCTCAGGACTTCTCCTTTATCTCTCAAGTATTCGACAGGACTTCTCCCAATTCTTTTTCAAGAAGGCTGGTTTTCTACAAGGATCTCTTCACAAAGAGTGGGTAGAAACAATGAGGTTCTAGGTTCAGAGATGGTATTTAAGTTTGATTCTCTGAAGAGGTAGTGTGAGAAGAATAAGAGTTTTCACTCTATGAAGATTTCACACGAGTTGGCGACTAAACTCAGAAGAGCAGAAAATCTAGAGTTACTGAGTGTTCTTGGCTAAAGCTTGTTCAAATTATAAATTGACTTGAAGGATTTGAATGCTTTGATAGTGTGTAAGTCGCCAAGTTGAAAATGATGCAGAGGCCACTATTTATATCTTCAGTAGGATGAGAACTGGATGAGCTGATGAAGATCTTCAAAAATAGTTCCGTTGGAGATTTGCTTGATTGTGAGTAACGAATACTTCTGCATCTTGTTGCTTGATACGGTTTTGCCAAAGTGAAGAACATTTCTTTAACTGATAGAGAGTGAGATCGTCTGGAAATGCTTTTTCTTCTGGTACTCAGAGGCAGCCATTAATGCAAGTGTATTACAGCTAGTAAGGCAATTAATGCTCTGACCAGAGGATTCGGATTCGGCCGTTGAGGAGATACGATGATCAAAGGATTTCACCGTTAATTCAGCAAAAGTAGATTGAATTAAGGAACGTTAGAGAATTTGAATCTTCAAGGTGGATGGCGCTTAATTCTGTCTCTTTCGACATTAATGCTCTGATCAACCAAGAGGTGCATGACAGCTCATCTTTGGTTCAAGCAAACGATCTCTTCTAAGCAGATTCTTTTTGTACCAGTCTTCAATCATTGCTCCTTAGTCAACCCATATGTTTGACGAGGAAAGGACCGGACAGACTTTTCAGGCGGACGAACTTTACTCTGAAGGTGGATTCAATTCTTATAGCCGGACAGACTTTTCCTTTGTTTTTTTTTTATAATGGTTGCAGTGTGTCTTCCGTTCTTAAGAGTCCCTGAATATAAAATTCTTCAAAGAAAGTTAGTGACTCTTAGCGAAATTGTTATTTATCAAAATAGATATTAATTCATTTAAATATTTTTCTCCAACACTCCATTCCTTTGGTAGTTGATAAGTGTTATCTTCAATATGCTCTTCTTGTATTGGATCTTGATCTTTTTCCTTTTGAGAGTCTTCATTGATAATGATATCCTCTTCATCATTATCTGGAAGGTTGACTATATCTTCTTTTGAAGAGTTAGACTCATCAAAGGAAACATGTATGGATTCTTCCATAGATAGAGTTTTCTTGTTAAAGACTCTCTATGCTTTGCTTGTTAGGGAATAACCAAGGAATATACCTTCATCAGACTTTTCATCAAACTTACCAAGGTTTTCCTTTCCATTGTTTAAGACAAAGCATTTTGATCCAAAAGCATGTAGATAAGAGATATTTGGTTTCCTTCCTTTGTAGAGTTCATAAGGGGTTTTCTTCAAAATAGGTCTAATAAGAACTCTATTGGAAACATAGCAAGCAGTACTTACAGCATCAGCCCAAAAGTATTTTGGAAGATTGGATTCACTTAACATGGTTCTTGCTAATTCTTCAAGTAGTCTGTTCTTCCTTTCTACAACACCATTCTGTTGTGGTGTTCTTGGAGTAGAGAAGTTATGCGATATTCCATTCTCATCACATAATTCTTGAAATTGATGATTATGAAATTCTCCACCATGATCACTTCTAATAGAAGAGATCTTTAAAGCCTTTTCATTTTGAACTAGCCTTGCATATCTTTTGAACGCGTTGAAGGATTCATTCTTATGAGGCAAGAATAATGTCCAGATAAATCTAGAGAAATCATCAACAATAACACGAGCATAAAGATTACCTCCAAAGCTTTTAGTTCTTGATGGTCCGAACAAATCCATATGTAGTAATTGGAGAGGTCTTGTAGTTGAGAATATGTTCTTTGGCTTGAAAGACGTTCTGGTTTGCTTCCCCTTTTGACATGCATCACAAAGCTTTTCTTTCTCGAATCTTATCTTTGGAAGTCCAACAACTAGATCATGCTTGACTAGTTTGTTTAAATGATCTCTGTGTATATGAGCTAGTCTTCTATGCCATAGCCATGAATCACTATTGTTCTTGGCCAAAAGGCATCTGACATTTTGTGGAATTTCATCCAAGGATATCATGAAGACCTTATTGACTTTATATCCGGAAAACTTAATCTCTTTAGTTTTCAAATCTTTTACTACACAGATATCATTAATGAAACCAACTTTCAAACCTTTGTCACAAAGTTGACTGATACTTAGAAGATTATGCACCAAACCATCAACATATAGAACTTTGTCGATGACTGTTTGAGGGGGTGTGCCTATTCTTCCAACACCAAGTATCTTTCCCTTTTGATTGTTTCCATATGTGACAAATCCCTTTTCCTATTGTTCATACTCCTAAAAGAATTAATCTTAGTATTTTCAGAAGATCCTTCCACTTTGTTAGGTTTTATAAACACAGTTTTCTTAACATCTTTTGTCTTTGGATGAAATGTATATCCTAGTCCAGACTTATTGTTTGAGTGCCTTTGCACACTTAGAATATCATCTAACTTTTGTTTTCCTGTGTTGAAGTTATGAACTCTTTGTTGAAGATTATCTATCTTTTCTTCTAGAGAACTACACTTAGTGCATTTATGTGCAATATCTAACTTAGATTTCACTATGTCTAATTCCTCTTGTAAAATCCTACACTTATTTTCTAAAGATGATATTAAATCATTTTGCTTAGTGCTAACCGTAGAGATATTTTGACATAATTTAAACATATTTTCCATAGTATATTTTAAATCATGAAAAGAAATAGAATTGTCACTAACCTGGGTATCTTCAGCATCTGAATCATGTGAAGCCATTAATGCAACTTGTGCTTCCCATTATCTTCTTCTTCAGAATCTGCATCATAATCATCTTTGATGCTTTCTTTTGCCTTTTGGGAAATGGATCGATACTTCTTCTAATGTTGTTCATGCTCCTCCAAACGATTCAATTCCAACTCGTGTTCTTGGAGTTTTCCAAAGAGAGTTGCAAGAGTCATATTTGACAAACTCTTCTTCTCTGAGATGGCTGTAACTTTTAGTTGCCATACTCTTGTGAGTGATCTTAGAACTTTCCTGTTCAAGTCACTGTTTGAAAACTGTTTACCAAGAGCAATCAAATGGTTAATCAAATGAGTGAATCGTTTTTGCATATCCAATACCTTTTCTCCTGGAAGCATTCTGAACATTTCATATTCTTGAGATAGAGTATTGATTTTTGATCTCTTGACTTCATATGTTCCTTCATGAGTCACCATCAACGTATCCCATATTTATTTTGATGTTGTACATGTTGATACTCTGAAAAACTCATCCATGCCTAGAGCAGATGTAAGAATATTCATTCTTTTGAGATCATATTGAACCTTCTTCTTTTCTTCTTCATTCCAAGTGTTTTCTAGTTTTGGTTGTCTACTGTCTCCCACATCATTCATAGGTACAAACGGACCTTCTTCAATGGCTTTCCATATTTCACCGTCTAATGACTTTATAAAGATTTTCATCTTCATCTTCCAGAAGTCATAGTGGTCTCCATTGAAGTATGGTGGTCTGTTTATGTTGAATCCTTCACTGGTTCCATGATTGGAAGAGGATGCCATCTTTTCCCGGGTCTTAGGAGCAACTTACCTAAACTTACACTCTGATACCAATTGTTAGTATAGATAGCAACCTGAGAGGGGCGGGTGAATCAGGTTTACCCGATTTTCGCCTTAATACCTTCTTACTTTCAAGATAAATGTAAATGCAAACGATTGCAGTGGAAATAAGCGTTGCTTGAAAGTAAAGATGAAGGGTAGAGGAACTCACACACGAAATTTTATCCTGGTTCACCTTCTATCCACTGAAGGCTACGTCCAGTCCCTCAAGAAAATCCCTTGAGGATTTTTCCACTATTGAAAAAAATCTCTTACAAGTTCTTACACCAAGTACCTTAAGAATTTCTATCAATTCCCTATGAAAGTATACCACTTTCAATAGTCCCTGAAAGTATACCACTTTCAGTTCCTGAAGGCAAACCACCTTCAGACCTTGAAGGCTAGACCACCCTCAATCAAAACCCTGAAAGTACACCACTTTCAGTAACAACAACCCTTCACCGAGACCCACGGTGAATACTCAATCTACCAGAAAGAGATGAAGAAGAGTTTACAATTTGGCTGTATCAATCCTTTAACATACAAGTGGATTGATCATGAGAATTTATGCTTTAAGGCTCTTAAGCATAATAAGATTCTGAGTTCCTCAAGATATGAACAACTTAAAGTGTTCTCTTAATCATGAAGATCATGAACTCAGAATTTAGGCTCTTTGAAAGTTTAAGTGCTAAAAGACTTAATGAATGAACTATTTTGGCAAAGCTTTGGCCTAATGATGTATTCTCATGTGTTGTTATGTTCTGGACTCAAATGGACTTTATATAGGCAAGGGGAAACGTCCTTGAACCAATGCAACCCTTCCCAAAAGGTTTGAGACACAATGGTTCACGAAAAGATGCAACTTTTCGTGTGTGTAATCGATTACATCACTCAGGTAATCGAATACACTAAGAGCCGTTACAGTTTGAATTTCAAATTCAAACATGTAATCGATTACAAGCAAGAAGTAATCGATTACTTGCCTAGGTGTAATTGATTACCAGAAAGCTGAAATCGATTACACTCAAGTCCAATATACAGAAACTTGAACTTTTAAGATCGGCTTCAGTTTTTCTACTTCTTTTAAGTGATGAAAACATTAAGCTTGATTAGTTTAGATGTTTTAAGGAGCCTTTATGCTTTGAGAAGCCTTTAGAAGCATAACTCACCTAAACTAAGACTTCTAGGTAAATGATGAACTTTATAGTGTTGTTTCCTCTAAGTCTTCTTTTCTACTTTTTGCCGATGAGTTTGTCGTCATCAAAACCTCAACCAGGGTCAGGAGCAAGACCTTCTTCACAGAAATCAAGAATATGAACCAACACTCTCTAAATTAAGCACATGGAAAATAAGGATTAAAGGATGAGTGGATAATTGATGGTAGTGGGAAAGAGTTTTCAAAAGTTAATTGGTGGCCAATGAAGGCCAGAATGGCCATCAACTCCTCCACCATTGAAAGGCAAATTTTTGCTATAAATAGGAGTGCTCATTCTTTGTAAAAATCACACCTATCTAGAATACAACAAGTATTATTTCTTTCCTCCTTAAGAGCATTGTTTCTAGGAATTGTGGGAAGCCATTCTTGAGCTCCTATCCAGGGTAATTCGATGCCTCTTTTAGCCATGCTTGGCTAATTCTTTTAAGTTACTTGGGTTGTTTTAGTTTGTAATTTATGCTTTAGTTTTGCTTCTACATTTCTGAATAATATTGCTATAAGTTCATGTTTTATTTCCTTGTTCTTCATTTCCTCTTAAAGTACACAAGATTTTTTGCTTATTGCTTATAACAATGAGAATTGGTAAGTAGTACGGGAAATAGGATTTAAAAAAGGCTATGAGTATATATCTCTAAGAAATTAGGATAGACGTAGCTTTATGTTGGTCTGAACTTCATCTTCATCTTCATCTTCTTCTTTAATTAACTAAATTGCAAGAAATTGGGTTTAGTAATTAGAAAGAAAGTTATACAATGTGTAAGAGATTAACTTGTAGATATACTAGGCTATAGCATCATGAACTTGGTTTTAGAATTCATAAATTAAGTACGAGTTTGCTTGCATATTTTATAGACTATGTAATTCAACCCAAGTGCTTAAATCTCATCATCTTTCTTCTCTTTTAATTTTATGATATTTTATTTTTCTAGTTCTAAAAACCACACAACAACATACACCTTTTTATTGTCTTCTTAAGTACTAAACAATTTAATAAGAAGACACCTATCCGTGTGGGATCGACAATCTTTTATATTACGCGATAACCATCCGTGCACTTGCGGATTTGGCTATCAAGTTTTTGGCGCCGTTTCCGGGGATAGGTTCTGTTCAAGTTCTTTTTATTAATTTGTTTAGTGCTGTTGTTTTTATATATATATATAAAAAGAGAAAAAATATTATCTGTGTGATGAACTGGTGCTGCTAATTTTGTTTGCTAAGTATTGTCAGGTATAGCAATGGCTGAAACATTAGAACAAATGGAGGCAAAAATCTGGGCTAAACTTGAAATAGAATATGAGAAAAAGAAGCAGGAAGCTTTCACTCTAGTTGACGAATTCTATTCTAATTTAGAGTGCAAGCAAAATGCGGGATTTTTGCCAACTCCTGAGCAAGAATGTAAGGCCATGGAGGAATTACAAGTGAAGATACAAGGCATTCTAAGGAGGCAGCCCAGGGATGAACAACAACCACATGTTCATGAAAGTGAACCCGTGGTTCAAAGAGAGAAGGTGAAAGAAGCCTCCATTGTAGAATTTGTCTTTGAAGACAAATTGGAGATGGAGGAAGAAGAACCTCAAAGGACCTATGTTATAGGTTTAGAAGATCAAGGCAAGAAACAAGAAGGGGAAGTTTTCCTTATCCCTTCCATTTGTAATTTGATTGATGTTGCCTTGAAAGCTGAAAATTCATTGGGCACTGGACAGGGCGAGCGCCCCACGACAGTAAGAAGGCGACCAACATTAGTAAAGGGCGGCCCGGAATGGCGACCCAGGGGCTTATTTGTAATACATAGGATATTGGGCCTGATCTTTGAGGCCCATAGGCTTAGTCTGAATTAAATGTAATTTATAGCCATCCTCCCTATAAATAGCCAAGGGAGACTCATGTAAAGGGGACCTGAAATCTCTTATTCTAATAACACTTCTTCTCTCTATGCTCTCTCAATTCGAGAACATTTGGCGCCGTCTGTGGGGAAAGGTAAAACTTTTCCCACTACCGTGAAAAAGTTTCGTGTTCTACAACCTGAGTAAAAAAAAAAGAGAAAAAAACCTAAATCTTCTCCATTTCACTTCACAGCCGCCACCACCACTCCCCTTCACAACCTCCCGGCCGCCGCCACCACACGCGACCCACCACTCTACTTCTTTTTTATCTCTTCCCCTCACTGGACGCTCTCTGCTTCCTCGCGCCTTCCATCTTCTCTATCCTTTCTCTTTCACGTTTTTCCTTCTCTCTCCGATCCCAGCAAAACTGCAAGCCTTTTCGGAAAACCACCACCACCACTGTGCTCCCCTCGTTGTCCGCAACAAAACCCATGGTTCAGATCATCGTTCAACCGTCGTTGACCGCCGTCGCCACCACCTTGAAGGCCGTTTTCCGGTCAAACCCTTGGGCTTGTGGGAAAACCGCCACCGCCACGTGGGACCTCTCCGTGAGGAGAACAGGTTCTGATACTCCGTTGCTTCACCGGCGACAGCACAGCCGTCGGCCGCCGAGGACGGCGATTTCCGGTGTGTTCTCTGATGAGCTCCGATTCAGAAAGAGGAAGTACTTTCTGAACGACCTCCGCTCGCTCTTTACAGTTCTGGAATCCGATCAAGGAAAAGATAAGTTTCAATTTTGATTTTTAGTGATTTTTCTTTCATGTTTGTAACCCTGATTTAACTAAAATTGCAGTTCTGAAATTGAGTGTTAAAATTGCAAAAATTGCTGAGTAGTTGTTCTGTGATTGGAGTATTAATGTTGCTTAGTTGCTGCAATGTCTGTGGTAAAACATTGAGAACATAGGATCCTATTTCTGGTTTATGCAGACAATATATGTTAAACTCATTTCTTGTTTTATTCTATCATGCTTAAACTCAACAGGGCATTACATGAAAACAAAATTATGCTTTATTAGATTCCATATAGATGGACTAATTAGAATAGGAAATTGCTTCCGTTCGAAATTTTGAACTGATGTTCTTCTTTAGTTAACATGCTGTAAAACCTTTACTAAATCTTTCTGACCTGCATATCAGTTGTGCAAGTAGCAAGCTTTACTTTCCTTATGAGCCAGGCTAGAGAGTACAATTTCCCCCTTCCCTTTAGAAACAGAAAAGAAAAGGTTAGACTAATGCTATTATGCTCAATTCTTCTGAAAATGCAAATTGCTCAAGTTCTTATGAAAAAGTTATTCCTGTATTACATTTCTAGAAATACATAGCAAATCTGGTATGCATATTCAATTCACTAACGCTTCCCTGTCAAGCGCCCTTTGTTTGTAAAAAATTACATGGTAGCATTTGGTGGCTGTTTGATTTAGGGCGAGGTTTTGGTTTAGGGGGATGATGGCGTTGGAGTTTTGGTTGAAAGGAGGTGTTGGTTTAGAATGAAGTTTTTGTGAGATGAGGGTGTTTGAGTATGGGTGGAAGGGTGATCTAATGGAGGCTCCCATGGAATTTGTATGTAACTTTTCTTGTTGCTTTTGGGCGGTCCTGCTTTATGTTTCTTTCAGGCACGGTGGAGATAAGAAATACACGCAATTTCTGGGCCAAGGCGCCTGGAGAAATTATCAGTTACAAGGATTCCAAGGAACACTCTGAATCTAGAGTATTATTACAGTTAATTATGTATTTTGTTGGCGCCCTTGTGTTGGCGGCCAAGCTCTGAACTAATAGTTATTTCATTCCGGTGATTTCATTCCACTCAATAAAGGTAGCATATTCAGTCTATGAAAAGGTCACAAATTGGGCCTTAAGATGGTCCAGCCAAAAACCCAAACTTTTCTTTTGCAGGTACAAAGCAAGGGCGCGGAGGACTTCCCTAATAGTCTTAAGGACTCCAGAGGGTAAGGTCTGACGAGGCGACCCTTGTAACAAAATTCGGCCGCCCCATATGTCAATACAATGCAAATTGGCGCAAATATGGGATCGCCCGAATAAGCACATTAGACATCCGAGGCCCAGTGGCGGTCTAAATCCCAAGGTCCATAGAGGGTCTAAATTACATTCGCAGATTACGTGGTCCAGTAGTGACAAAATATATTTCTTTGCCGCTTCCAAGATGCCAAGGGGGAAATTGTACTCTCTAGCCTGGCGCATTGTCCCGTTTTCCAGGAGGGAAGGCGCAGTGCGTGAACGGTGGCTCTCTTGGAACGGTGGGGCGCGACCCTTGTGCGATACGGCGAAGAAAGCCCAGCCTTGATCGAAGAAGATCGAGCACGTCTATTGAGCCAAGCCTCGGGCAACCCCAGCGGCCACTTGGATCTGAGCAAAAGTCTCACTGAGCAGAAGCCTCGCCATTTGAGCAAAAGCCTTGATCAAATTAAATCAAGCCAAAGTCTCACCGGAATAAGGTCGAGCGAAAGCCCCGCCTTGAGCGGGCCAAAGCCTCATAACAGACAACTAGCACAAACACAGGGCGTGCGGGTCATCACGTGACTCATAAAATTTCTAGCCTCTGGCCACCCTAGCTGCGTAAGACCGAGCACCCCCAAGCCTCGTTAGAAGAGCCATGCGAGTACGACTCGTTACGCGAGCGGAAACCATGCGTGCAACAAAGGTCCAATGGCGGCCTAGAGTCTCATTTTTACCATGGCCTAGAAGCGCCCTCAAACTTTATTTCTTTGAAAACAATGGCTTACAGAAGCGCCCTCAATATTATTTCTTTCAAAACAATGCCCCAGTGGCGATTTCAAACTTTTTTTTTCAAAACAGTGGCCTAGACGCGCCCTCAAGCTTTATTTCATCAAAACAATGATCCCGTGGCGACCTCAAAGATTATTTATTCTAAAATGGTCCAGTGGCGACCTTAAAGTTATTTCTTTTAGAATAATGCCCCTGTGGCGACCTCAAAAATTATTTCTTTCAGAATAATGCCTCTGTGGCGACCTAGAAAATTATTTCTTTCAAAATGGTCCAGTAGCGACTTGAAGAGCTAATGACTGTGTTTGCAGGTGAGAAATATAGAAAACAGGTAACAAGATGAGGAAAGCATGAGTCACAGCTGGGCGAGTAACCCAAGCCCAACCTAGCGAGTGATCCTCCATTATACTTACACTTTCAAGATTGGCGATCAAGTTGCAGTATGTCGAGCTGTTTCATACTTCCGAGACTTGTGGGCTGGCACCAACTCTTGTAGGGCGAGCGACTTCTTCCTGGCAGCTCCAGTTGACATGATGATCACTTCATTCCACACTAGGCGTGTCGACCCCACCCAGCGTCACATTCACTCACATTTTCATGCTAGGATTGGCGACATATTTACTCTCCGCGCCCAGGCCTTAGGCGACTCATTTCTCTATAGAATGTTGTACTCTTTTTCCTTCACTAGTTTTTATCCCACAGGGTTTTTCCTAGGAAGGTTTTAACGAGGCACGTTCTATAGGGATGACCGCCCAAAGGAAGCGTCCGTTGGAATTACATGGCGAGTACTCTTTGAAGTCACACTTCATCTTCGTGCCTCAGACTTGGTGTCTTGTGGGCTGGGCGAGTGCCTTCCCCCCGGTGGCGGGCCATGAAGACTTATGAAGACACTTCACTTTCATTCTTCAAGCTCGGTGTCGTGTGGGCTTGTGGACAGGGCGAGCGCCCCACGACTGTAAGAGGGCGACCAACATTAGTAAAGGGCGGCCCAGAATGGCGACCTAGGGGCTTATTTGTAATACATAGGATATTGGGCCTGATCTTTGAGGCCCGTAGGCTTAGTCTGAATTAAATGTAATTTATGGCCATCCTCCCTATAAATAGCCAAGGGAGACTCATGTAAAGGGGACCTGAAATCTCTTATTCTAATAACACTTCTTCTCTCTATCCTCTCTCAATTCGAGAACAGGCACCATGTTGTACTTGTGCCAAAATATGCATGATTTGCGGGGTCTAATGAATTTTTTAATAGACCCCAGTTGAAAAGTGATTAGTGAAAAGTCTATCAAAGACTATAAAATTGAGCTGGTTGGGAGACAACCCAACTTAGGACTAGTTTCAATTTCTGTCTTTTAATTTTCTGCATCATCTTTGTAAATAAATAAAAGAAAAAATTCTATTTTCTGCTGCAGGAGGGGCCAGCGCTCAAGCGCTGGAGGCCAACGCTCAAGAGTTGGGACCCTGTTGCCCAGTTTTTTGTTTTCAATCCAGGCCCAAGCGTTGGCAAACCCAACGCTCAAGCGCTGGAGCTCGGGAAATTTTCTGCTTTTTATTTCATTTTCTGTTTTCTTTGTTTTTAATAATTTTGTGTCCACCATTTCTTGAAAAGTTTTAGATTTTTTGAGTTTTCCCTTGCTTCTATAAATGGTTTTGATCTTTGGGAACTCAAGAATTCTTGTTTTAAGGTGGACACAATTTTTCAACCCTTGTTCTTATATGTGTTGTTTTCGGAGCTAACAAGTCAAGCAAGCTTCTGCTTGTAAGACTTTGTGTGTTTAATTTTGCAGGAAAGGCACCAGAAGGAGAAAGAACCCTCTTGAACTTAAGTGTTCAAAGATGAAATTACTTTGAGGTTCCTTGGACTATTTGTGGAAAGATTGTGATTGTACCAGCTTTTAGCTTTTGTTTGATAGTTTTAGTTTTATTTTTAGTTTTGTTTCTATTTGAAGTTTTAGTTTTTATTTTTTGCTTTTAGGTTTTTAAATTCCATGGTCGAGTGTCTTTATCCAGTTATTCTGCTACTATTACTTCTGCTGCTTGTGATGTTTTATCCGTTGAACTTATAATGCTTTTGAAAAGATAATTTGTTGTTGGATGCGGTTAGGATTGCATGTTGTTAGAGATGATTTGGATATCTTGATTGTTTTGGTTGTTGGCAAAGTTTTTTATGAGTTCTAGTAAGGGTACCACTTATCCTATGTTTTTCTGAGAGCTGAGGACTCTGAATGCATGATTGTAAGATTTTTCAGCCTTGTGTTGCATGTTGATTGGGATTTTGTATACTTTGTAAGTTGTGAAGAGATTATAGGCATTTTTGAAAACTCAGAGTTTTGGTTTGAAAAGCAAAAATCCACTAGTAGCCCCTTGTTGAGCCTTAAAAGAGTCATTCTTTGGAGCCTACTTTGTTTGATATTCTAAAGTTGTTAGTGTGATTCATAAGCTGAAATTGCTAGAGCTATGTATGTTGGGTTCCTCTCTTAGAAAAAAAAAAGAAAAAAAAAAGGTATGTGCCTTAGAAAATTATAATGAAGTAGTGGGGTGAGAAAGAGTATGAGGGGAGTAAAATTCAATTTATTCATCCCATACATTCCACTACTTTGTTCAAAAAAAAAAAGGAAAAAATTGAGAGAACCTTTGTGTTAATTTGTTAAAGCTCTAGTAAAAAAATCACTTAACAACAGATTCTGAGTCAGCCATAGAGTTGCCAAGTTCTTGAAATTCACACCTTGAATTGTTCAACCCTTTGGCCAAGTTACAACCTTAAAAAATCTCTTCAAAGTTACTTAGTTGCATGGTTTCAGTTTTGATTTGAATGATAGGCAGAATCATTGAGCTTTCTTGTTTTTCATGGAGAATATCTTTTTGTGAGCTTATATTTGATGAACTCAAAGGATTAAAAAAGTGTCAAGCCTAACTTTCTGGATTAATATCTGTGGAACATGCATGTCTTTCCAAATCCGCCGTGCTTTCTTGAAGATTTTCATCTTCTATGGATAAAACTTTCTCTAAACTCAGGGACGAGTTTCTCTTTAAGTTTTGTCGCTTGAGGACAAGCTGTCGTTGGGTATAGTGGTGTGATGACTGGATTTTATATGATAATTTTAGGGTATTTTTAGTCTTTTTATTTTGTTATTTTTGAGTCTTATATAGGATTTTTATTCTTTTTATGTAGATTTTATATTTATTTTGCATTTTGCATATAGAATAGCTATTATTTGTTTTTTAAAATTTATTTTATATTTTTAGGAATTTTTATAGTTATTTTTATATTTTTCGGAAAGCTGGTATAGTTATCATTTTTGTCCAGGGACCAATTTGTAAATTTCAGGAAACGAAGAACCAAAGTGTACAAGTTCAAGAGTGGAGGATGAAAAGTGAAGTTTCAAAGAGTTAAAGGGCCAGAATTGAAGTGCTAGCAAAGAGAGGACTTAAAGTGGAAATCAAGAATATGAACCAACACTCTCTAAATTAAGCACATGGAAAATAAGGATTAAAGAATGAGTGGAGAATTGATGGTAGTGGGAAAGAGTTTTCAAAAGTTAATTGGTGGCCAATGAAGGCCATAATGGCCATCAACTCCTCCACCATTGAAAGGAAAATTTTTGCTATAAATATGAGTGCTCATCCTTTGTAAAAATCACACCTATCTAGAATACAACAAGTATTCTTTCTTTCCTCCTTAAGAGCATTGTTCCTAGGAATTGTGGGAAGCCATTCTTGAGCTCCTATCCAGGGTAATTCGATGCCTCTTTTAGCCATGCTTGGCTAATTCTTTTAAGTTACTTGGGTTGTTTTAGTTTGTAATTTATGCTTTAGTTTTGCTTCTACATTTCTGAATAATATTGCTATAAGTTCATGTTTTATTTCCTTTTTCTTCATTTCCTCTTAAAGTACACAAGAGTTTTTGCTTATTTCTTATAACAATGAGAATTGGTAAGTAGTAAGGGAAATAGGATTTAAAAAAGGCTATAAGTATCTAAGAAATTAGGATAGACATAGCTTTATGTTGGTCTGAACTTCATCTTCATCTTCTTCTTTAATTAACTAAATTGCAAGAAATTGGGTTTAGTAATTAGAAAGAAAGTTCTACAATGTGTAAGAGATTAACTTGTAGATATACTAGGCTATAGCATCATGAACTTGGTTTTAGAATTCAGAAATTAAGTAGGAGTTTGCTAGCATATTTTATAGACTATGTAATTCAACCCAAGTGCTTAAATCTCATCATCTTTCTTCTCTTTTAATTTTATGCTATTTTATTTTTCTAGTTCTAAAAACCACACAACAACATGCACCTTTTTTATTTTCTACTTAAGTACTAAACAATTTAATAAGAAGACACTTATCCCTATGGGATCGACAATCTTTTATATTACGCGATAACCATCTGTGCACTTGCGGATTTGGCTATCAGTGATTCACTGAATGCATTTCCTGGTAAAACTTCTGATTGTACCAGGACCAAGAGTTCCTCCTATGTCAGCTCGGAGGGGAGAATTAACTCCTTAGCGAAGCGCTCGAGGATTTTCTGCAATTTCTCCCCATTGTGTTGTTCCACTAGAGAGTTTTTGGTCATCTGGTTAGCCTTCTCTAATTTCCTTTCCACATTCCTTCCGTCCTTGAATGCAGTTTGGAAGGAGTGGCTGAAACCAATCCACCATGGAATTTTGGACGCAAGGAGATCTCGAAACCACTAGAGAGTGTTTCCTTTTAAAGTTGTTAAAAACAACCTGCACTGCATGGCATTAGCCTCTTGTGTCTCGTTAATGCGTGCTTCATCAATCCAGTTTCCGAACTATTCCAGGTGCTTCTGTGGATCCTTCCGTTCGAAAAAAGTTTCCAAGTCCTGCAGTTCGATCAGCCTTGGGGCATTTGGAACTCACGGATGGTCTTACAGAAAGGCTTGAAGACACATGCCGCCAAATTTCCCTCTAAGGAAGGAAACACTTCTCTTTTTCCAGCCTGGGATTAGTGATCCTTGTCGGCCTTTTTCCAGGGATTCTCAGAGTTTGAAAATTACGAAACCATTGGCAATTCTTGAGCAAGAGCGATGTCAGAGTTGCGGTTGACTGTAGAAAGAAAACAACCCTCAATCTTTGTGAGCTAATACTCTTGTTTGATCAGGAAGAATGAAGTTGAATTGTCGAATCTTTCCCACAGACGGCGCCAAATGTTCGAGCATGAATCTTGGACGGTGGGGCTCTTGGTGAGGCTGCGGTGGTGCTCGCAGTGCTCCCGTGTGAATGTGATGGAGTCTCCAAGTCCAACGCGTCGGGGGGGACTTGCAGAAGACACTCTGACGCACAAGTCAGTAAGGGAGCTCAAAGAGCTCATCTCATTCATGTAAGAATGCATAGTAAACTTGTAATGTAAAGAGTGAGTATAAAGCATCTAAAGCATCTAAGTGGAATGATGATCAAATTCCAAAAGTCCTTAGTGAGACGATAGAACCTGGTATTTATAGGCGTCAGACGTGTCCCTGTAGGTATTAGGGTAGCTCATGAGCGAGGCTTCCGAGCTGGAGTGGTTGTAGGTCGAGCAGCCTGTGAAGCGCTTCCTGTCGGCCTATGTCCAGGCCGTTCGGATAAGGTATCACCAAGCAGGGAGTGCTTGTCCCCTAGCTAGGTCATGCAAGCTTCCTCTTAGGCATGTGCTTGAGAGCATCCCTAGTGGATCAGCTGCTACGCCGTTTGGTCGTATGGCTGAAGAGCCGACCAAAACACTTTGGTTCTGATTTATAAGTTTCTTTGGTGTCTGATTTCGTTGGTCCTCAAAGATTCAAGCTTTGTTACCCCTAAAGGTTCAAGCTTTTATGTCATGGTGAACTTCATCATCACCCCCATCGCAACTTCCTCCAACATAGCTAGAAAAGGTAACCGATGAGCACAATGAAGAAGAAAAGACGTTGAAGAAGTAGTAGTAGAACAAAGAAGAAGAAGAGAAAGGAGAAGTTAACGGTGAAGGAGAGAATCAAATTTAGCACAACCCCGCTATCTGTGTGAACGTAATTGAAGTGAAGTCTGAGAGCAAAATCAAATTAGAGACCCTGCTCGTGGGACTTCTTTTATCGCTGTGTGTTTATTATATCCTTGTTGTGTTCCTTTTCTAAATTGTAAACTTGTAAAGAGAATCGATGAACACAAGGAAGAAAAAAAGAGGAGATGATTTGGGTTTTTCATGTTTCTGTGTGTGGGGATTTGATCTGGGCTCATGGTTTGATGATAATGTTTTCTAATAAACATTGATGAAGATTGATTAACTCTTTTTTTATTCCACATAATCATTTAAAATAATTAAAAAATAAAACATAATTAAAAACCTACATGTCAGTAATGAAGATGAAGGTGATGAAGATGATGAAGATGTTGAGGATGAAGGTGATGAAGATGATGAGAGATTCTGAATTTAATTTTTTTATTTTGGTCCTTCTCCAAAATAATAATTATTGGAATTGGTCCTTGATAAAATCCACGTCACTCAAAACCTAGATGTCACTATGCAAAATCATCAGTCAAACTGGTCAAAGGACGAAAACCACACACGACAACAAGTTAAGGGAGGTAATCTAACGAAATTTTAGTTTAAGGATGAAAACCAATAATTCGCTTTAGTTTAGAGATGTAAAACATATTTAACCCTAATTTTAATAAAGGTACCAAAATTAATGGAAAAAAAAGATAATATATATTTTAAAATATTTAAATAATAATTTATCATAATAACAAAAAAAAATAGTTAAACTTTATGAGCGCCTTATCTAATCTATTTTTTTTTATTGGGAGGGCTACAACCCAAAAGGAAGAAGCACTGCATTAAGCTAAATCTCGGTAAAACACTCTCGTACAATCATAAGTAGAAAAATTTTGCAACTAGGAGGAGGGACTTCAAAGAGATGATAGTAATAAAATCACACAAGAAAGGGGGGTTTGAATTGTGTGAGTGACTTTTTAAAAGTTTTTCGTATTGAAGACGAATTATAAGTTTAAAAGCGTTTATGTAAACGTGCAGTGGAAATATAATTAGAGCATAAGCAGTAAAGCACGCAAGATATTTATCCTGGTTCACCCTCAAAATCGATAGGGCTACGTCCAGTCCTTGGCTATACCAAGATTTTCCACTATTTCGAATGAATAGTACAAGTGTTCTCAGGGACTTCTCCCAGTATTCTGAGGACTACTCCTTTACAAGTTTTCTCACGACTTCTCCTTTATCTCTTAAGTATTCGACAGGACTTCTCCCAGATTCTTTTACAAGAATGTTGGTTTTCTACAAAGATCTCTTCACAAAGAGTGGGTAGAAAATATGAGGTTCTAGGTTCAGAGATGATGGTTAAGTTTGGTTCTCTGAAGGGATAGTGTGAGAGTAATGAGAGTTTTCACTCTATGAGGATTTCACACTGATTGGCGACTAAACTCAGAAGGATAGAAAATTCTAAGGTTGCTGAGTGTTCTTGGCAAAATCTTGTCTAAGTTGTGAATTGACTTGAAGAATTTGAATGCTTAGATATAGTGTAAGTCGCCAATTTGAAAGTGATGCAGAGGCAGCTATTTATATCTTCAGTAAGGTGAGAACTGGATGGACTGCTGAAGATCTTCAAAAATAGTTTCGTTGGAGATTTTCCCGATTGAGAGTAACGGATACTTCTGCACTCGTTGCTTGATAATGTTTGCCATAGTGATGAGCATTTCTTCAATCGTTAGAGAGTGAGTTCGTCTGGCAGTCCTTTTTCTTCTGATTTCCAGAGACAGTAATTAATGCGAGTGGATTCCAGCTAATAAGGCATTTAATGCTTCTGACCAGAGGATTTGAATTCTACCGTTGAGGAGATACGATGATCAGAGGATTTCTCCGTAAATTCAGCAAAAAGCAACTTGAATTAAGGAATGTCGGAGAATTTGAATCTTCAGGATATATGGCGCTTAGTTCTGTCTTTTTCGTATTTAATGCTCTGATCCACAGGAGGTGCTTGACGGCTTCTCTTGGTTTAGGCAAACAATCTCTACTGAGCAGATTCCTTTCGTGTCACCTTCTCAGTCAACCTCTGTGTTTGACTTGGAGTGAACCGGTCAGATCTTTTGGGCGGACGAAGTCTACTGAGAGAGAGGCTCCAGTTCTCTTAGCTAGACGTACTTTTATTTTCCTTTTTGATAATGATTGCAGCGTCCCTTCCGTATATAAGAGTTCCTGAATATAAAATACTTTGAAGAGAATTAGTGACTCTTTACGAAATTGTTATTTATCAAAATAGGTTAATTTATTTGGATATTTTTCTCTAACAATCTCCCCCTTTTTGATAATGACAATTTCTTAAAAACACATGCAAGTA
This sequence comes from Acmispon strigosus, assembly GCA_030819835.1. NCBI lineage: Eukaryota > Viridiplantae > Streptophyta > Magnoliopsida > Fabales > Fabaceae > Acmispon > Acmispon strigosus. The sequence goes on from JAUAMA010000001.1 coordinate 17,409,193, forward strand.
GAGTCTGTATGATTTCTCCCCCTTAGTATGTACCTTTCTTTTATTTAGCAATCATTTCATTATCGAAATTAGCTCCGCCTAAGCTTGTGCAGTTTTTAATTTGTTGTATAATTTCTCCCCCTTTGGAATTAGCAAAAAGAAAACTCAAACACAGCGAAAGTAAATAATAGAGCTATATATTCATGAGGATGGTTTAGACAATCCTAAAAGTAAGGCCATATAGGCGTTCAATTCAGCAAAATTAGCAGCTATCATGGCAGAGAGCCTAGCATCCATGGATTCGAGACGATCATTCAGAGCTTGATCTCGACAATCCTGTGCCAGCGATAAGCGAGTAGTGAATGCCTTGACTTCCTGAGAGAGAAGGTGGACCATAGAGCGATCATCTTCAGAGTCGGAGTGGGAGCATTGATTGACTGACGAAGAGGAGAAGCTAGTTGGCAGGATAGGCGTACAGGGTGCCACAGTGGGAATGAGCGGCGCAGGATGCAGATGCAGCCAAGTGGGACGCAGAGACTGCAACATAGGTGATAATTGAGGAAGGAGAACCAGGGTCCAGGTGCTGAACTTGAGAACCAGGGATTCAACACAGCCAGCCAGATGAAGAGGAATGGAGGCAGTGTGAATATTCTTGCGAACCTGAAGTTCCCAGTCATAATGGAAAAATTGTCGTTCAGATGGCATGGATTCGGTAAAGAAGGAGTTAGAGCATCCGCGAGGAGACCACAAACCACCCTTAAAGCAAAATGAAAACCCAAATGCTTGAACACAGAGATCTGATAAGAGGTGAGCATTTGGTGCATCAGGTGAACGCTTGCGCTTGCCTAAAGCAGAACTAGATCTAGAAGGGTTACTGGGCATGAAGGAGATCTGATGAGAAGACATGCCTGAATCAGTAGGGAAGAAACCCGGAGGTGCAAGCTTGAGATCTAGATCCATACTTTTAAGTAGGCATTCCGGTGGGGACAGGTAGGAGGTATTAATAGTTGCATTAAAGTGGGCATCTACCTGGGGTAACAGTGAAAGCGTCGTTTGACTTTGACCAAGAGGCAGACGAAGATTGCTTCCATCATCAGTTAAGTGGAGTCGACTGAAATCAAGACTTAAGCAGCAAACGTCAGTGTGAGAGTCAGGTTCAGAATCGTCAACAATGTGGATAGGATTGTCATAATTGGGGACGGCAAATAAAGAATCAAGAAATTCCTCAGCTTCAAGTTGGAGAAGATCTTGGAAGTGAAGAATCTTGGATTGAAGAAGCAGTTCCCATCCAAGGGCATCAGGGGAGCAGTAATGCTTCCATTGAGGGGAAACAGTAGGCAGGGGTGAGTTATGTGAAAGCTTGACTCGAACCCAGTGACGATTCTCAATGTTACCCAGTACAGCAATGGTGGGTGGATCATGAACAGGGCCAAACAGGGGTAGATATGTGCAACACTGAGTAGGGGATAAGGTTACGAGAACCATACGTAAGGCAGTGGCAGCAAGCAAACCCATGTCAGGAACTGTAAACCACTTGGATATAGGTGCAGGTTCATTTCCATGGAATGTGAGAGCCTCACATAGTCGATCAACATCTTTAGTAGAGGAGAGCGTTTGGGAATGAAGCACTCGGTGTGATAGAAGTTCTTGAATGAGCAATCCACGAACCTCTGGCCAGTAGCTCTGGGGGTAGCCCATCCATTGAGCGAGACAGCGAAAACCACAATTACCATCATCTTCAACATCAAGAACATCAGATATATAAGTGTGAAACATTTGAGGTAGGAACTTCAAATATTGAGCATGAGAGATGGAGATGAGGTCAGCAGTGGAGTGCACAGTTTCTGGAAGTGGCTTAGATGAAGTTGAAGCATGTGGGATTGTTGGAGCACTCGAAAACTGTGAGGAAAGATCGTCTGAACAACATCGTTTAAGACGGGCAGCAGACGGAGTTGATGAAACGAGCTTTCGTTTTTCAACCCTCCTGGTCCATTCACTAAGGAGTTCAGTGGGTACTCCAGATATGTCAACCGACAGACTCATTCGTCGAACGTCACTGAACTTAATCGGAGAGGCAACGATATAATCAGATGAAGTATAGTGCAGTGATTCAAGAGAAGGATTGACTAACTGCTTGTGCCGCATGAGAGCTGATATAAGGGCTTCATAGGGAAGGTTTGAGTTAGGTTTTTCCAGAGTATGGAGGATGTATTGAAACACAAGATTAGGCCAGTTGACATTCTTGCGATGTTGAAGTTGAAACAAGGCCCATTGAGAGAACTTATTGACTAAGTCTCGAGAACCCTCTTTTGGCAGAATGACCTTACTGAGAACAGCATGGGGAAGAATGCATTCTTCAGCTAGGTTTGTCACTCGCCTAGAGGTGGCGTTTTTGGGTATCTCCTTCCAGATAGTGAAAGGAGAGCTCTCGGAGTTTTCCCAAGATGAGGAATAGCACGCTCCATGGAGAGGAAAGTTGAGAAGTTGAGCTATGTCAGTTGTGAGTATATCGACTACTTGACCTAAGCACCGAGTTCGGATGTTATTAGGGTTCATCTCAACAGCACAGTCGTAGAACTCCTGAACAAGGGGCTTTAGGACTGAAGATGAGGAAACAATGAACATGTTCCCCCAGGCCTGAGAGAGCAGAAGATCAAGTCCTGCCACCTTTGCATGCGCAAATAGCTTCAGATCAAAATATCGAGGGGTGACAAGTTCTCTATCCCCTAGATGTTCAACCTTCACAAGACCAATGTCGTATCCCTGAAGCTCTCGATTACGAATCATACGATTGATCTGGTTCTGGTGTATTTGCTTTTCTTCCATGCTTAGAGCTCGTTGAGCTTTTCCAGTTCTTCGTTTGTTGGGAGCCATGAGAGCTGTAGAGAGGGAAGACAAAACGATGGCTACAAATGCACGGATTAAGTTGAATGGGTGTATTGAGGCAGTTGTAAAGAGATATATCTTTACGAACCGTCAGTTTTATGTGAAATAGTGTCTCGATTTTATCATTTTCATGATGAGTAATACAGTTTATTAACTTGCATTAAATGAAGAGAGTAATAAATACCATCTTTTGTGCGTGTGTGCAGAGCAAGTGAGGGATATGAAAAGACACAACTGTTTGAGCATTTAATGCATATCATGAAGTGGATATTATGAAAATGACCAGACGAATATAATAAATAAATATTTATAGTGCAGGAAACATTCCTAGTCTTTCTCTAAGGCATGCAAATTTGTTTTCAATAAGGGGTTTGGTGAAAATGTCTGCCAATTGATCATCAGATGGTATGTATGAGATGTCAATATTTCCTTTTGCTACATGATCACGAATGAAATGATGTTTGATTTCAATATGTTTGGTTCGTGAATGTAACACAGGATTCTTTGTTATATTAATGGCACTTGTATTATCACATAGTAATGGAATGTTATGCTCAAAAATATTATAATCTTCTAATTGATGCTTCACCCAAAGAAGTTGGGTGCAGCATGAACCTGCAGCGACGTATTCGGCTTCAGCTGTTGAAAGAGAGATTGTGCTCTGTCGTTTGCTTGCCCAAGAGATTAAACAATGCCCTAAGAAGTGACATCCTCCACTTGTGCTTTTTCTTTCTATTCTATCTCCGGCATAGTCAGTATCACAGAATCCTCTTAGCCTGAAATCATCACCTTTCTCATAGACTAGACCAAGATTAGTTGTGCCAATAAGATATCGAAAAATTCGTTTTACGGCACTAAGATGAGACTCTTGAGGACTTACCTGGAATCTTGCACATACACATACGCTGTACATGATGTCTGGTCTACTTGATGTAAGATATAATAGTGATCCTATCATTCCTCTATATTTGGTTGAGTCAACAGGAGTTGAATCATCTCCTTTATCAAGTATGGTTCCAGGATGCATTGGAGTTCCCATGGCTTTTGCTTTCTCCATGCAATACTTTTTGAGCAGGTCATTGACATATTTGGTCTGATGGATGTATGTTCGAGTTCCCTCTTGCCTAATTTGTAACCCTAGGAAGAACTTCAATTCTCCCATCATACTCATCTCAAATTCACTTTGCATGAGCTTGGAGAACTCTTGACAAAGAGCTTCATTTGTGGCCTCAAATATTATGTCATCGACATATAGCTGTACTAGGATGAAGTCATTTGACCTCTTTCGTCTGAAGAGAGTATTGTCGATGCTTCCTCGAGAAAATCCATTTTTCATAAGGAATGAGCTCAAGCGATCGTACCATGCTCGTGGTGCTTGCTTTAATCCATATAGAGCTTTTCTCAGCTTGAAGACATGGTCTGGTAGATCCTGATCTTCGAATCCTGGAGGTTGTTTTACGTAGACTTCTTCTTCAATGTATCCATTTAAGAAGGCACTTTTGACATCCATTTGAAACAGCTTTATGGAGTGTTGACATGCAAATGCTAGAAGTATGCGTATGGCTTCAATTCTTGCCACTGGTGCAAACGTCTCTGTATAATCAATTCCTTCTTGTTGATTGTACCCTTGAGCCACCAGACGAGCTTTGTTTCTTGTGACCTTTCCATTTTCATCCATCTTATTTCTGAACACCCATCGAGTGCCAATAATCGATTTGTCTTCTGGTTTTGGCACCAAATCCCAGACTTTACTTCGTTCAAACTGATTTAGTTCTTCTTGCATGGCGAGGATCCATCCTTCATCCTGAAGAGCTTCTCCTATGTTCTTTGGCTCTATTTCAGAAAGAAATGCACAGTTAGCAAAATCATTAAACGTGGATCGAGTTCTTACCTTTTCGTGTACATCTCCAATAATTTGTGTTGGAGGGTGATCTGGTTTGAATCTCCAGTCTCGAGGTAGTGATATCCCGCTGGAAGTCATAATTTGACTTGATGAAAGGTCGTCAGACGTAGTTTCATAAACTTCGTCTGGTTGAGGAGTGATTGAGTCCGAATCTTTACTGGATGATGATGGCTGAACTGGATTTGATGACGGAGCTTCATATATTTCCGTATCATCATCTTCTGTAAGTATAGGATTTATGCCCACATGCTTATCTTCAAATCTAACATTGATGGATTCCTCAACTGCCATGGTTCTTGAGTTATATACTCGAAACGCCTTCGAATTAGGTGAATATCCCAAGAATATTCCCTTATCTGATTTTGCATCAAATTTTCCGAGATCATCCTTTGTGTTGAGTAGAAAGCATGAGCTTCCAAAAGGATGAAAATATGAGATGTTTGGCTTTCTTCCCTTCCATAGCTCGTAAGCAGTTTTCTTCAGAGTTGGACGCATGAATATTCTATTTTGAATGTAGCATGCGGTATGGATGGCTTCAGCCTAGAAATATTTTGGCAGAGAGGTTTCATTGAGCATGGTTCTTGCCATTTCTTGAAGTGACCTGTTCTTCCTTTCTGCTACTCCATTTTGCTGAGGAGTTCTCGGAGCGGACACTAGATGGAATATGCCATTTCTTCGCAGTAATGATTGAATTCTTCATTTATGAACTCTCCTCCTCTGTCACTACGGATGTAGGTGATGCAGTATCCTTTCTCATTTTGAATTATTTTTGCGATGATTAGAAAGGACCTGAAGGCTTCATCTTTTGTTCCAAGAAATTGCACCCATGTAAATCTGGTGTAGTCATCCACGATGACAAGACAGAATCTTTTTCCAGAACAACTAGCCGTTCTAGTAGGTCCAAACAAGTCCATGTGCAACATCTCCAGAGGTCTCTTTGTACTCACAACGTTCTTTGTGTGGAAAGAACTTTTTACTTGCTTTCCTTGGAGACATGCTGAGCATGTATCATCAGATTTGAAAGATAGATTTGGCAGACCACGTACTAAATCATGTTTGATTATTTTAGCAATGGTCTTTAAGGATGCATGCCCTAGTTTCTTGTGCCAGATCCATTTATCATCCTCTGCTGATACTAGACATGTTACCTTTTGACTTGCAAGGTTTTCCAGGGAGGTCTTATATAGATCCCCTTGTCTCTGAGCTTCAAAGATGGTCTTATCATATTCATTAGAGACTCTACACTTCAATTTGGTGAAGGAAACAGTGAGCCCACTATCACATAATTGACTTATGCTAAGTAGGTTATGTTTCAATCCTTCAACTAAGAGAACCTTCCGGATTACTGGAAGGGGGTCCTTACCGACATTTCCTTCTCCGACAATGAATCCTTTTTTATTTCCTCCAAAGGTCACTGTCCCTCCTGTCTTCTTCTCATGGATTTTTGGGAATAAAGACCTTTTTCCCGTCATGTGCCGTGAGCATCCACTGTCCAGGTACCATTGTTCTCTTTGGTTTTGAACTGTTAAGCACATCTGCAAGAGGAATAATCATTGATTTAGGTACCCAAACTTTCTTGGGTCCTTTTTTGTTAGTAATCATCTTGGGTGGACTTTTCCTCCCATGTACTATTTTTTGAGGAGTTTGTTTCTCCTTACCCTCGACCATGAAGGTTTCAGGTTGAATTTTGGTGGATGCTGATGAGAAATTTTTCTGTTCAGGCTGATATCTATATGGAACAGTGGACAAGTTATGTTTAATGGCAATTATGTCCCAGTCTTCTTCTTCTTCATATCCTAATCCTCTTCGATCATATGCTGATCTATTATTTCCACTTAATTTGATTAGATTATCATGTCCTTGAGTAAACATGGATAAGTCCTTAATTAAATAACTGACTCTTTCCTTTAAACTTATAATTTCTTTGTTTGCATCCTGTTCCAAAAGTGCTTGATTTTTCTTGGTAAGCATGATTGAGACTTCCTTAGATGCATTCAGTTCTTTCAATGTTTTATCATGCTTCTTTTTGAGAGAGCTATACTTAATAGCTAATGCATGAGCATATTCTAGCAGTTCATTATAGTCATCAGTTGAGATTTCAGAACATACCTCATCTTGATCATCCTCTTTGTTATCTGATTTGTCGACAGAGATCATCAATGCCTCTGCTTCTCTGTCAGCTTCAATATCAGAGGTGTCTATGGATTCCATGAATGCACAGTATGAAGCTTCCTCAATAGCTCCCTTGGCTTCTTCTTCTTGATCAGAGTCATCTTCTGATTCATCGTTCTGACTGGAAAAGGCCTTCTTCTTGTAGAAAGTTTTCTGCGAAGGCTTATTTCCTAGGCGAGGACAATCTGCTTTGACATGACCAGGTTTCTTGCATTCATAGCAGACGATCCCTCCTTTGCTTGGAGTTCTTTCTTCTTCTCTTGATGAGGAAGAAGGTCTTCCTTTGAATTGCTTCCGGCTTCCCACCATTTTTCTGAATCGTCTGTTGAACAGGGCTTGTTCATGATCAGACCGATCAGATTTGGCTGTTTCCTCATCTGAGGATTCATTAGCTCTCAAAGCCTTTGATTTGTTGGCTTTGAATGCTACAGCTTTAGCGGCTGCTGTTTTTCTTTTTATAATAGCGGCATCATTTGCAAGATCCTGCTCGTGGATCTTCATTTCTCCCAGCAGATCTTCTACTTGATATGTGTCCATGTTCTTTCCAGATTTTTGAGCGGTGACAAAATTTCTCCATTTGGTGGAAAGACTTCTGAGAATCTTGACTACTTGTTCCTTGTTGGTGAATGTTTTGCCCAGATTTCTCATGCCATTGTGAATGGTCTGAAGTCGTGAAAACATGGAATCAATGGACTCATTATCTTCCATCATGAAGTTTTCGTATTGGGATGCAAGCATGCTCATCTTGGTGGTTTGAACAGCAGTTGTTCCCTCATGAGCAATAGCCAGCGTGTCCCATACCTCCTTTGCAGTGCTTAGGCTGTCAACTTTATCGTGCTCACTTTTGCTAAGAGCACATATGAGAAATAGCCTTGCCTTGGCATTTCTCTGGTTTTCTGTCTTGTGTTCGTCTGTCCACTTGTCAGCTGGAATGGCCTTGTTTTCACTATCTTTAGGAAAGTAGTTTCCCTTAGATATTACATCCCATAGTTTCCAATCAGTTGATTCAATGAATAGCTGCATATGTTTCTTCCAGTAAGGATAGTTTGAGCCATCGAAGAATGGTGGCTTGTTTGTTGCGGTTCCGGTTGGGTAGGCAATTCCGTCCATGGATCTTTTCACTCTACACCTGTTAAGATGTTAGTAATACTCAAAGCGGTTAAGCTCTGATACCAATTGATAGTAATAAAGTCACACAAGAAAGGGGGGTTTGAATTGTGTGAGTGACTTTTTAAAAGTTTTTCGTATTGAAGACGAATTATAAGTTTAAAAGCGTTTATGTAAACCTGCAGTGGAAATATAATTAGAGCATAAGCAGTAAAGCACGCAAGATATTTATCCTGGTTCACCCTCAAAATTGATAGGGCTACGTCCAGTCCTTGGCTATACCAAGATTTTCCACTATTTCGACTGAATAGTAGAAGTGTTCTCAGGGACTTCTCCCAGTATTCTGAGGACTACTCCTTTACAAGTTTTCTCACGACTTCTCCTTTATCTCTTAAGTATTCGACAGGACTTCTCCCAGATTCTTTTACAAGAATGTTGGTTTTCTACAAAGATCTCTTCACAAAGAGTGGGTAGAAAATATGAGGTTCTAGGTTCAGAGATGATGGTTAAGTTTGGTTCTCTGAAGGGATAGTGTGAGAGTAATGAGAGTTTTCACTCTATGAGGATTTCACACTGATTGGCGACTAAACTCAAAAGGATAGAAAATTCTAAGGTTGCTGAGTGTTCTTGGCAAAATCTTGTCTAAGTTGTGAATTGACTTGAAGAATTTGAATGCTTAGATATAGTGTAAGTCGCCAATTTGAAAGTGATGCAGAGGCAGCTATTTATATCTTCAGTAAGGTGAGAACTGGATGGACTGCTGAAGATCTTCAAAAATAGTTCCGTTGGAGATTTGCCCGATTGAGAGTAACGGATACTTCTGCACTCGTTGCTTGATAAAGTTTGCCATAGTGATCAGCATTTCTTCAATCGTTAAAGAGTGAGTTCGTCTGGCAGTCCTTTTTCTTCTGATTTCCAGAGACAGTAATTAATGCGAGTGGATTCCAGCTAATAAGGCATTTAATGCTTCTGACCAGAGGATTTGAATTCTACCGTTGAGGAGATACGATGATCAGAGGATTTCTCCGTAAATTCAGCAAAAAGCAACTTGAATTAAGGAATGTCGGAGAATTTGAATCTTCAGGATATATGGCGCTTAGTTCTGTCTTTTTCGTATTTAATGCTCTGATCCACAGGAGGTGCTTGACGGCTTCTCTTGGTTTAGGCAAACAATCTCTACTGAGCAGATTCCTTTCGTGTCACCTTCTCAGTCAACCTCTGTGTTTGACTTGGAGTGAACCGGTCAGATCTTTTGGGCGGACGAAGTCTACTGAGAGAGAGGCTCCAGTTCTCTTAGCCGGACGTACTTTTCCTTTGCTTTTTGATAATGATTGCAGCGTCCCTTCCGTATATAAGAGTTCCTGAATATAAAATACTTTGAAGAGAATTAGTGACTCTTTACGAAATTGTTATTTATCAAAATAGGTTAATTTATTTGGATATTTTTCTCTAACAAGAGATGGACTCCTACGCAAGAGTATAAGCCAATCTAACCAAACAATCTGCCGCTTGATTAACTTCACAAAAATCATGAAAAAACCGGACCTCGCACTCTTTGGCCACCCAAAATATGATCTGGCGAACCATGGAAACATAAGGATGACGACCATCACAACCTTCATTTATAATTTTGATAGCTACTTGAGAATCACTCTTAACAATGATTCTAGGGAAGCCCTTCTCCCAAGTAAGACTCAAGATTATAAAAATAATCGATAGCTCTGCCCAGAAAACATTCGAAGAGCCAATGTTTCTGCCAAAACCAAAAACCCACCTACCATCCGAGTCACGACGAAAACCTCCACATCCTGCTGAATGAGAGCGCCTCTTCCTAGATCCATCCGTATTGCACTTCACCCAATCCATAGGAGGGGACCAACCTAATTGACGGTGATAATCACTTCTAGAACATAACAGGGGGTCCCAATTCCAAAGCACATCTCGACAGTGGCTATACTCCTGTTGCATATGACCGACAAAGGAAACCACTTGCTTCAAGCAGAAACAGGAACCTTGAAAGGCCACATTAATCTGCATCTTCCAGAGGGACCAAAGAAGAATCCCAAAATTTAAGTTCCTGCTCTCTCCATCCTGGATAAATGACTCATTATTCAAGTTCTGCAGTATCCAATCACGCGCAGCCAAAGCGAAAAACTGAGAGTGTACACGCGGTTTCACCAACTGCAACAAAAGGGGCCTAACGAATTGGCAATCATCGAAGAGATGCAGGATGGTTTCGTCCTTGCCGTGACACAGCGGGCAGAGAGGATTAGGAGTCATCTGAGCTTGCTATCTTCTATAAATTACCAAAACCCCATTTCTTGCCAAATGCCATAAGAAATTCGTAATTTTGAACTGTAATTCCTGTAAGACCCTTAATTAATTAAATGATTAAATAATTATTTAATTATTCGAAGGACAGTTTGGAATACTTTAAAGCATGAGACAGTGCCAAAAGCTATTCGGATCATCGATACGGTGTTTTGAAGGGATGATTTGCGTAGAGCCCTGATCTTAACACGATTGACGTTCATGCAAGAATAAGACTTTCTCATTTTCACCATGGAAATCAGTGGATAATTTCGTGAAGAGAAAATGTAATACTGATGGGGTTTCCTTCTGGAGCCCGGGGAAGATTTTGCCCTCGCTGTAACACCCCGATTTTCAGGGCGTTACTGTAGCGAATGAACAGTAAATAAATATGCGGAAGCTTTTTCAAAACTTGGAAAAGAGAGTATATTTTTTTTTTTGAAATCATTTTCCTTTTCGAAACATGCCATGCTGAAGTGCATTAGTATTATGAATACATGATTCGCAAATAGCCAAATATATGGCATAAAGGGACCGACCAGCAGTTTAAAGATAATTTACAAAACACCTAACTTGTTTTCCAAAACCCTGCTGTCTGTTGTAAAAAGCAACCTAAAACTCCTACCCTGACACGTAAGCATACATACTATTATTACATAATAATAACAACAGCGGCACGAGTCTTCCAGCACTGCATGTCCGTCTCCTGGTCATGGTTTCTCCTGTAGTGGCATCCATCCGCATCTTCCGGCTAAGGGACGTCCGGCTGGCGACGGATCACCAGTAAATACAACAACACACAGATGCAAGGGTCGACTCAAAATAAAACATTGAATACAAATAAGCCTACGACTAGCAAAGGTTATCCAAGCAATCAACAGATAGAAAATAACAAGTACGCATACAATTATTGACGTAAGTAGTTGGAAAACTCTAGGACTCTATATGCACGTACATCTTCCTCATGTACAGAAAAAACTTTTATCCGGATATGCACCAACTCCCGAAGGCAGGTGGGACACTCTCCCGAACTCCGAACGAACTAGAAAGTACGACGGTAAGTCGAGAGTTGCCACTTACACGAGACGCTCTGTAATAACGCCCCGATGGTGCGTCATCTAGCCCGTGACTCTTTATTAGCCCCGAACCATGACGACTTTCACGACTCCATGCTTGACACGACATGACCCAAAACACAAGTAGGACTCATACGTATTTAAACGAGGCCTAGCATAGCTTCATAATTAACACTAATCATGTAGAGCAGTTGCACATATCTTAAGCAGATATAAATCATGTCGAAGGAAGAAACATGCTTTCAATTATCATCAAAGCAATAAACATCCAATAAGTCAAGCCACATATCACAACAATCCAACAATGCCACGCATCAGACAAAAACTAATCCAGCATATCAGATGCCTTCAGAGACTGCATTCATATATCGATTAAATACAGTTTAAAGTCGGGTCGTTCTCAGAACGCCGTCAACTACAATTCTAAAGATCATAGTGCAGCATGGTATATATATTTATACTTATGCTATGAGACAGAAATACGAAGTGCCCTTACCTTAAAGGTAGTCGATCCTGGCGGTCACGTAAACTTCGTGCGTCTAGATCGGTACGGGGTCTCGTTATCCTTCAACAAACACAACCTAGCTTAGAACTTTGAACTCAAACCTAATGAGAGGGGCTGGTCTAACAGGGTCTAATCACTTAGACAAGGCTCTACAACTTAGGAAATGCTCGGAGGTCGAAGACACTTAAACAAGGTTTTTCGACGCTTACCAAAAAACTTAGAAAAACCTAAGTTACAAAACCAAAACTTGTAAAAACTTTTAACCATTCAAAGAGCATCAAGGCTAGATGCTTACAAACCATTTTGGAAGCCTTAAACAAGATTTGAATCCAAAAACACACACAAAATCACCAAACATCAATTCTGCCCAAATTCTTTAAATTCACAAAAACTTCCTATTTTTACCAAACAAGCCATTAAACTAATCAAGACAATTTCACAAAGCAAAACATAACATCTATTTCAAGTTTTCTAAACAAATTTTCAAGTCTTGAGTTCAAAAATCTTCTAAGTGTCAAAAACACAAAATTCCATTCCAAAAGCAAATTTTCCAAATTCTAAGTTTTCTTGACTTAGCAAAAACCCTAATTAAGCTATGAGTTCCAAAATCCAATTAACCCAAAAGCTCAATTTTTAAACTTCAAATTCCAAATTTCCAAAGTGCTCTAGAAATCAATTTTGTAGGGTTTCAAATGCACAATTTTACCTAGGCCCTTTTGCACCAATTAGGGCAAAACCTTTCCTACAAAACCAAAACCATTTTCAAGCTTTTAAACACACTCAAAGCTAATTGAAAATCAATTTTCTACCCTTGTTTACATTCTGTCCAAATTCGGCCAAGGAACAAAAATTCCAAAACCAATTTTTTTCCAAGTCTTTAACACTCAAATTTTCTAGGCCAATGCTCGACAATTGTGACAAAACATTTTCTCAATACCCAAAACCATTTACAAGAACTTTAACACATCCAAAAGCTAGTTAGAAAATCAATTACCCATTGTTCCAAACCCTAACCCAATTCGGCCAAAACATTTAATTCAAGAACAATTTTTTCTTCAAAATCTAATTGGTACACATCAAAGGTAATAGGACAACTAAGACAAATAATTACTTAAAGCTTGAAAATCACTTTTCCCTAACAATCAATTTTTCAAAAACAAAACTTCTAAGAAAACTAATTAGAGATTTTCAAAGATCAATGTCATGGGAAATGACTTTTCCAAAAGCAACTCTAACAAAAACCCAACTTGAAATTTTTCAAAGAACCAAAACTCAACCAATCAAAAATCCAATCGGTTCAAAATGAAGCTAAAGGTAGTGGGAACAACATTTGTGAAGGAACTTTCAAATCCTAGTACTTGCATAAAATTGAAACTCAACAAAACGAAAAACCGAATCGGTAGCAATATAGATCGAGGTGAGGGGAACACTTTACCTCAAAGGAGTAAGGGAAGAAGACAAGGGGAAGGGGCTGCCATGGGAGGAGCATGGTTCGGCCAAGCTTCATCAATGGAGGAAGAAGATGAAGCTTCCTCTTTCTCTCTCTAAAAATCACTAAACTCACTTGATTTTTCACTTAATGAATGAATAATGAAGTAAAAGGCCACTTAACCCCTCAAATGAGGTGTGGGCCGTGGGTTTGGGCTCCAAATGGGGGGTGAAATTCTAATTTTTACACTTACCCAAGGACCAAAGTGAAAATGGTAAAAGGTTAAAGTAAAAACGACTTTTTACTATCGGGGACCAAACCGTAAGGTTTTCAAAGTTCAGGGACTAAACTCTAAATTTGGAAAGTTCTAATAAATATCTAGGTTTGTTTATTATTAAATTCTTAATCATGACGCGTCAGTGCGTCAGTGCGTCAATGCGTCAGTGCGTCAAGTCACCGGTCATCATCAGGTTCTGGTCATCAGTGAGTACCTCTGTGTCACTGAGAATATCTGCCCCGGGGTCATTTATTGGTCTCGGGGTACCGGGCCCGCACAATTCGGGGCCGGGTCGATCTTTCTCGAAGTCTGCGTTACGCTGCCCGAAAACACTATTCACCGAGTCACTATTCGCGAAATTCTTCTTCACGAATTTGGTCTCGAAACGCCAAACGAAATCGTTTGGAGCTTTTTAGATTCTCGATCCGGGGTCCCGAAGTCATCCGTTTCTTCTGTTGAAGTTTCGGCTAAAAGTCCCGTTAGAGCGAAAAATGCCTCCCGGGCTCCGGGAGGAAACCATATCAATATTACAGTCGTTCTTCACGAAATTTTCCACTGATCGTCGTGGTGATAGTGAGAACGTCTAATTCTCGTCCGAACTTAAAGTCAAGTCTAGCTTGGTTTCCTAGCAAGTGTTGCAAAAGGTGTTTCACCGGTAATTCGCTCGACGATAACGCTTGCCGATGCCACCGAGCGGATCCAAACAGTACCTTGGAATAATTAAATAATTATTTAATCACTGGTGGAAATTCCGGGTGTTACACTCGCCGCTGACAATTTTAGTAGAAACTTCCGTGAATTGAACGAAGATATTCGGAACCTAATATGAAAAATCTGGGAATCGAAAAATGACTCTGTTTGACGTGAAAAATCCAAATATGCGATAACAGTATTTTGGTCAATAGTATTTTCAGGCCGGAATCGGCCCGAATCCCAAGGAAAAAGACCCGAGATATTTTGGGCCTCGTGCTCGAGTTGTACGGGCACGTGGTCTGAGATGAGCGAGTGACCGATGTTAGTCACCTCGGCATCTGTTGGGAAACCGTGTAATTATATAATATAATAACGGTTTATGACGCAATTAGCGACTCGATTCGACATTTATGACGCGTTGTAATTAGCTTAGGCATTTGGATGACTATGATTAGATTTTCAAACTTAGTTTAATCCAAGATATTTTCTTAAACTTTTCTAACTTCATGGTTAGGTCCTTGCCCCTTGTGAGTTTGGACTTTGGTCCTAAAATAGTGAAAATATATTTTCACCCAATCTTTCTAACCTTCAAGGTTGGTCCCTTTATCTTTTAGGAGTTTAAACTTTAGTCCCCAATTAAAGTGGAAAGTAATTGTGACATAAAAGAAGCTTATGTCAAGGATTAGCATGGAAGTGACTTGTGGTGGATTTATTAATCCAGCGTCACCCTTAGGATTCGATGGGCTTAACATCCCAACCCATGGCGCTTAGTATGGGCTAGGCGCAGCCCCTTGAGGGCTCTATACTATAAGGAAATAAAGTTGCGCCCTCACTAACAGCAATTCCTTTTGGCGCAGTGGTAAGCGCTTGATCCAATAAGTTGTAAGAATGGATTAGATGTAATTATGATTAAGTATTGATATTATTCTAATTAAATACCAATTAGTTACAAGTGAATTCCCTTAGGAAAAATAATTTTGCCTTCCCCTTTTACCCTCTAAAAGCCACAGCTACACATAGATGATGAGGAGAATATTTTCTTTGTTTTCTTAAGTGGTATTAGTGTTAGGTTCAAACAAGTTAGAACAATTATCATGTTTTGAATGATAACAATTTTATTTCCTAAACTTCATGTATTATTTTCAGGAAATATCCCTATCGTCTATATGAAAGGAAAAGTATCGTTTGCTCACATTGTCAAATATCTATAAGAGCATCGTTCAAAGAAAAAGCATAGTTAAGTGAAGAAGCATCGTTTGAAGACATGAAGAACTATTGTCTAAACTACAAGACAAGGAAAGCATCGTCTAACGAAATGGACAGCATCGTCTAATCAATTAAAAATGTATCGTCTGATGAAAGGAGACAGCATCGTCCAAAGCCTAGCAGAAGCAGCACTGTCTACAGCTAACATATTCCACTCATCGAGAAAACTGTACAGAATCACGTGGCATTGTCAGGATGCATTAAATGAAAAGCGAAATGCATTAAAAGCAAAGTTGTCAACGGTCAACAACATTAAATGCCTTGTTCAGATATACAAGTAAAAGGACGAAGCAAGTGCACTGTTTCATCTCTGCGTCTACATCAAGTACAACAAAAAGAAGAGATATTCAGAACTGTTGCAAGCTACCTACTTTTTAGAACAACCATTCCAAGCTTTCAATGGTCGAACCCATTAGTTTCTCAACAGAGATCCGTTGAGAAACGGGAAGAAGAAGAAGAAATCACACCTCACTCTTAACATCTTCAGCAACGGACTTTGAAGTGAAGATATTAAAGGAGAAGAGAACGCAGAATAGAAGAACGGACGAAGATTTCAGAAGAAAGAATCTGAACTTGCAAGCCTACAACTTATGAACTTCTGATTCTCATAATCTCAAGAGTTAAAACTTCAAGAGATAAAAATCGTCCAAGTGTGAGAAGAACTTAAGAGTCAAACACTGTCAAGTTTTCACACCAAAACAGAGAACCCATCATTTGATCATCTCTGTTATTCACTAACCTCAAGTATACACTTTAGAGTCATATCCTCTATGTAACACCCGAAACTTTCCCTAGTAATTATTTAATTATTTAATTATTCCAAGGTACTGTTTGGATCCGTTCGGCGACATCAGCAAACGACATCGTCGGCCGAAGTACCGATGAAGTGCTCTTTGCGACACTTGGTAGGAAACCAAGCAAGATCTGACTTTAAATTCAGACGAGAATGAGATGTTTCCACTATCACCACAATGATCAGTGGAAAATTTCGTGCAGAACGACTGTAATATTCATATGGTTTCCTCCCGGAGCCCGGGAAGGATTTTTCGCGCTGACGGGACTTAGCCGAAACTTCAGCAGGCGAAATGGACGACTTCGGGACCCCGAATCGAGAATCTGAAAAGTCCCAAATGATTTCGTTAGGCGTTTCGAGACCAATTTCATGATGACGAATTTCGTGAATAGTGCCCCGGTGAATAGTGTTTTCGGGCAGCGTGGTGCGAACTTCGAGAAAGATCGACCCGGCGCCGAATCGTGTGGGCCCGGTACCCCGAAACCAATATATGTCCCCGAGGCAGACATTCTCAGTGGTACTGAGTTACTCATTGATGACCAGAACCAGATGACGACCAGTGACTTGACGCACTGACGTAGTGACGCACTGACGCGCTGACGCACTGACGCGCTGACGCACTGACGAATTGACGCGCTGACGCACTAACGCGTCATGATTGAGGATTTATTAATAAACAAACCTAGATATTTATTAGAACTTTCTAAACTTAGAGTTTAGTCCCTGAACTTTGAAAACCATATGGTTTGGTCCTTGAACAGTAAAAGTTTTTTTTACTTTAACCTTTTACCATTCCAACTTTGGTCCTTAGGGTAAATGAAAAATTTAAAATCCACCCCCATTCTAGGGCCCAAAGCCACGGCCCAAACTCTCTCTTAAGGGGTTTAAGTGGCCTTCCAAGTCTTATTCACTCATTAAGCGAGAAACAGCCAAGTTTTAGTGATTGTAAGAGAGAGAAAATGAAGCTTTGATGAGTTCCTATTCATCTTCTTCTTCCTCTAGCCTTGGCTGCCCCTTTCCCTCCTCCATGGCAGCCATTTCCTCATCTCATTTCCTCTTTGTGCTTTGAGGTAAAGTGTTCCTCTCCTCTTGATCTATATTCCTACCGATTCTAAATTTCATTTTGATGAGTTTAAATTTTATGCAAGTACTAGGATTTGAAAGTCCCTTCACAAATGTTGTTCCCACTACCCTTAGCTTCAATTTGAATTGATTAGATTTTTGATTGGTTGAGTTTTGGTCCCTTGAAGATTTTGAAGTTGAGCTTTTGTTAGGGTTGCTTTTAGAAAAGTCATTCCCATTGAGTTGATCTTTGAAAATATCCAATTAGTTTTCTTGAAAGTTTTGTTTTTGAAAATTTGATTATTTGGAAAAGTTATTTTTCAAGCTTTAGATAATTATTCACCATAGATTTCTTGTTGTCTTTGATGTGTGCAAATTAGATTTGGAAGAAAAAATTACCCTTGAATTAAAGTTGTTGGCCGAATTGATGTAGTGTTTTGGGACTTTGGAAAATTGATTTTCTAGCTAGCTTTTTGTAGTGTTTAAAGCTTTTATGTGAGGTTTGATGCAAAGGAAAATTATTACCCTAATTTTTTATGAAGAGGCCGAGAGTTAGAAAATGTTTCAAGGGCTGGGAAAATTTATTTTCATTTGGTTTTTAGAGTTAAAGTTTAGAGGGACTAAAATTGAACTCTTGGGTAAATTTGACTATGGAAATTTTAGCTTGTTTTTGGGTTTTGGAAAGTTGGGAAATTGAGAATTTAAAAGTTGACAATTGAATGATTTTTGTTTGTTCATGACCTTAGGTTTGAGTTCAAAGTTCTAAGCTAGGTTAAGTTTGTTGAAGGATAACGAGACCCCGAACCGATCTAGACGCACAGAGCTTACGTGACCGCTAGGGTCGACTACCTTTAAGGTAAGGGCACTTCGCTATTGTTGCTTTTAAGAATATGTATATGTGTATACCTTGATACTGATTGTCAGTCAACGGGGTTCTAAGAACGACCCGACTTATATTGAACTGAATTTGATTGCAGTATCTGAAGGCATATGATATGCTGGATTAGAATTGTTTGATGATTGCTTGCATGTGCGTCTTAAATTGATTGAAGTTTTTGCTATACTGTTTCTTGTAAGAATGCTCTCATTTCCGCACATGTTTTATATTTGTTTAGATATGTACCCATGCTCTACATAATTGTGTTAATTATGAAGCTAACTTAGGCAATGTATAAGGGCAAGTAAGACCTAGATTGGGTAGTTAGGTGAATATACGTTCCATGCAGGAGAGCTTACGTCGAACCTTCAGAAGTGGCGAATCACAGTGGCTGATCGAAAGCCACCGTCGTACCTACACTGGGGAAATGTCCCGCCTCCCACGAATCGGAGTTGGTGCTATATCCGGATAAATAAAAAGTGTTCGCGAGATGCGACTTAGAGGCATCGTGAGATACGTTTGTCAAAACCCAAATGGCTTAGGCATACAGAGGCAAATATGTTAATTTAATGGGTTTTGGGGGTTTAGTAGATACATTAACTTGTATGTTTATTTGATTGTCCCTCTGCTTAGAAAATCTGTTTGTTAGTAGTGTAGATTCATATAGGAAATCCCATGTGTGTTGTTTCTTTTGAAGTTCACCCTTGCTTGTCTGTTATGTGTGGTTGCTGGTGATCCGTCTCCAGCTAGACAGCCTTTAGCCGGAAGATGCAGATGGATGCCGTTCCAGGAGAAACCATAACAAGAAGTCAGGAACATAGTGCTGGAGGACTTGTTGCCGCCGCTTTTACCGTTATGTTATAATATCCATATGTGTGTACATATCAGGGTTGGATTTTAGTTTATATTCTTTCAACTGACAGCAGAGTTTTCGAACCCAAGTTAAATGTTTTGTAAATAACGTCTAAGCTGTTGGTCGGTCACTTTATGCCATATGTTTGGCTATTTGAGAATTAGGTATATATATTACTAATTCACCTCAGCATGGCATGTTTCGAAAAGGAAAATGATTTCAAAAAAAATAATGCTCTCTTTTCCCAAGTTTTGAAAATTCCCCTGCATATTTATTTACGGTTTATTTGCTACAGTAACGCCCTGGAAATCGGGGTGTTACATTGTGGTATCAGAGCTCCGGTTGAGAAAACCAGAGCTGTCGGGAACGGGTTTTTCTATGCTAAGTTGCTTGCTGTTTGTGTTTGCAATTAGGATGTTTCGGCTTTGATTGCTAGGAAGTTGGTTCGTAAGGCCTAATCAACCTTATGGGTGCTCCAAGCATGATGAGGTCCTGAAGTATCTGAACTTGTAGACTAGCTAAAGTTTATCCCTTGAGTGGAAAGCCTTCTTACGTACTTGGTTGTTATCATGTAATAGTTCGTTCTGCACTAACTAATATTTGAGCCTATGTTGTATGAATTATCTTAAGGCATGTTATTTAGCTCATATAAAAGAGCAAGAGGCCTTGGAATCTAGCCATTCCTTGTCAGGGTGAATGTTTGCGTTTTTCAGGAATGAGATGTCTTCACCATCAGGCCCAGAAGAGGGAATGCAAACCAATCTGAACCAAATGGCTCAAGTAATGACCGATTGACTCACGTGGTTTCTCAGCGGGATACTACAGCAGACGCACAAGAATCTTCCTCTACTCAACAACAGGCAGTAGAGGATGAGCGCCTTGCACGCCAACAAGAAAGGGAAGAGGCTTTTGCTCGAACTCAATGACTTAACGACTTTCAACGTCATGATCCTCCAAGGTTCTTAGGGGAAGCTAGCCCGGAGGAAGCGGATCTTTGGGTTCAGCAAGTTGAGAAGATCTTCGGAATCCTGAACACTCCGGAAGGATCCAAGTAGAAGTTCGCTTCGTACCTACTGCGAAGCAATGCAGAGTGCTGGTGGAAAGGAGCCAGACAAATCATGGAGGCCAACCAGGTAGCTGTCACATGGAACACGTTCCCAGACGCCTTTTTGGAGAAGTACTACCCGCCTAGCGCCCGTGGAGAAATGAAGTCACGATTCCTGAAGCTTTACCAAGGGAACAGGTCAGTGGACGAGTATGCTGCAGAACTGGAGTCTCTTGCTAGATATTTCCGATTCTTTGCTCGGAAGATATACGAACTCTACCTCTGTTCAAGGTTTTTGAAGGGGCTTCGATACGAGATTGAGAAGTTGGTGAGGCCCTTGTGGATATGCCAGTACCAACCACTTGTGGAGAAGTGCAGAGAAATTGAAGCCATGAGGAACGAGCGAAAGAGGAATATCGGAAGAGGAAAACTGTCACAGCTAGGAACTCAAGACCGAGTAAGTTCAGGGAAAGGGAAGAAGCACCCGCAGGGGACAGGTCAAAACACCGGATCACACCAGCCAGAAGCTGCACCCCGGAGAGGCCAAGCAGTTCCACCCCCAGAGGAAGGAGTGGTTTGCTACAAATGCGGAAAGACCGGACATTATGCTAGGGCTTGTGAGGAGAAAAGGAAGAGGTGTTACTGTTGCCTGATGATTGGACACCTTGCCAGGGAATGTCGAACGCCCAAGGCAGAGCCGAAGTGATCGTCATGAAGGAAACCCGAGCATACAGTTAGAGGTGACAAGGTGCCGAGACAGAACCTTCTATGAGTTTGACTCGTCATCAATTTCTTTTATGTAGGGAGCTGTGCATTCGCCCATTCAATGAATGGCGAGGACCGCTAGAAACTACGTGACTTTCCCTACAATTTATTCGGTAGTATTTGCTGTTGTGGTTGTTTGATTATTGTTAAACTGTTGTGTGTTTGTATGCTTCATGACTGGATTTTGTATGATAATTTTAGGGTCTTTTTAGTCTTTTTATTTTGTTACTTTTGAGTCTCATATAGGTTTTTATTTCTTTTTATTTTGCATTTTGCATATAGATTAGCTTTTATTTGGTTTTTAAACTTTATTTTATATTTTTAGGAATTTTTAGAGTTATTTTTATATTTTAGGAAAGCTGGTAGAATTAGTCATTTTTGTCCAGGGACCAAACTGTGAATTTCAGGAAAGAAAGGGCCAGAAATGAAAAGTTCATAAGATGAAGGGCTGAAAGCGAAGTCTCAGCAAATAAAGGACCAAAAGCAAAGAAGTGAAAGATGAAGCCCCATTGCTAATTTAAGCACATGGGAAATGAGGCATGAATGGAGAGATTAAGTCCTTTGCTGTTTCAGAATTGAAAGGGGACAAAATGGAGGCTAATTAAGCCCATCAATTCCACCATTTAAGAGAAAAAGCATCCAAGAAGAGTTGCAACGTCTGGAATAAATGACCCAACTCTCAAGCGTTGGGGATCCCAGCGCTCAGGCGTTGGGACGCAGTCAGAGGCTATAAATAGGGCCTTTGCTTTCATTTGTAATCATCCCTTACTTCAGAATACAACAAGTATTCTTCTTTCTTCCTTGAGAGCATTGTTCCTTAGGATTGTGGGAAGCCATACTTGAGCTCCTAGTCCAGGGTAATTCAATGTTTCTATTAGCCATGCTTGGCTAATTTCTTTTTAAGTTTCTTGGGTTATTTTAGCTTTTACATTATGTTTTAGTTTTCTTCTACTCTTCGGAATAATATTACAAGTTCATGTTTTATTTCCTTGTTCTTCATTTATCTTGGTGCACACAAGAAATTATGCTTACTTCTTATGCCAATGGAAATTGGTAATTAGTAAGGGAAATAGGACTTAAAAGAGGCTATATGATATATCACTAAGGAATTAGGATAGACTTAGCTTTATGTTGGCCTGAACTTCATCTTCAGGAGAGGACTGGAACATGAAGCGAGGAATAAGCTTACCTCGAAAGACCCCGACAACGGGAGTCTTGAAGTCAATTAAGCCAGGATGGCTTATGCAAGGATTGTTGAGTCAAAACCCTCACAACCCAAAGAAAAATCATCACACATAGTTTCATCTATGAAGACCGAGGACAAGGACGGTAAGACGTTCCAAGGGGAGAGAATTTCCCTAGCCAGCAGTGTTGGATGAACCACGGAAGGAACAACGTGGAAACCCGAAGAGAAAGTAGGGAAAGGAAATACTCAAGCACTTCGTCGACCTATAGTTTGGAGGACGAAACTAATTTAAGGGGGTAGGATTGTAACACCCAAAATTTTCCCCAGTAATTAAATAATTATTTAATTATTCCAAGGTACTCTTTGGATTCGCTTGGCGGCATCGGCAAGCGATATCGTCGGCCGAAGTACCAATGAAGTACTCTTTGCGACACTTGGTATGAAACCAAGCTAGACCTGACTTTGAATTCGGACGAGAATGATATGTTCCCACGATCACCATGACAATCAGTGGAAAATGTCGTGAAGAACGACTGTAATATTGATATGATTTCCTCCCGGAGCCTAGGAAGGATTTTTCGATCAGACAGGACTTTTAGCCGAAACTTCAGTAGGAGAAACGGATGACTTCGGGACCCCGGATCGAGAATCTGAAAAGCCCCAAACGATTTCGTTTGGCGTTTCAAGACCAATTTCGTAATGACAAATTTCATGAATAGTGACACGGTGAATAGTGTTTTCTGGCAGCGTGGCGCAGACTTCGAGAAAGGTTGACCAGGCGTCGAATCGTGCGGGCCCGGTACCCCAAAACCATTATATGACCCCGGGGCAGACTTTCTCAGTGGTACTGAGATACTCATTGATGACCAGAACCATATGACGACTAGTGACTTGACGCACTGACGTAGTGACGCGCTGACGCATTGACGCACTGACGCGCTAACGCACTGACGCGTCATGATTGAGGATTTATTAATAAACAAACCAAGATATTTATTAGAACTTTCTAAACTTAGAGTTTAGTCCCTGAACTTTGAAAACCTTACGATTTGGTCCTCGAACGGTAAAAGTTTTTTTTTTACTTTAACCTTTTACCATTCCAACTTTGGTCCTTAGGGTAAATGAAAAATTTTAAAATCCACCCACATTCTAGGGCCCAAAGCCACGGCCCAAACCCTCTCTTAAGGGTTTTAAGTGGCCTTCCAAGTCTTATTCACTCATTAAGTGAGAAACAACCAAGTTTTAGTGATTGTAAGAGAGAGAAAATGAAGCTTTGATGAGTTCCTATTCATCTTCTTCTTCCTCTAGCCTTGGCTGCCCTTTTCCCTCCTCCATGGCAGCCATTTCCTCATCTCATTTCCTCTTTGTGCTTTGAGGTAAAGTGTTCCTCTCCTCTTGATCTATATTCCTACCGATTCTAAATTTCATTTAGTTGAGTTTAAATTTTATGCAAGTACTAGGATTTGAAAGTCCCTTCACAAATGTTGTTCCCACTACCCTTAGCTTCAATTTGAACCGATTAGATTTTTGATTGGTTGAGTTTTGGTCCCTTGAAGATTTTGAAGTTGAGCTTTTGTTAGGGTTGCTTTTAGAAAAGTCATTCCCATTGAGTTGATCTTTGAAAATCTCCAATTAGTTTTCTTGAAAGTTTTGTTTTTGAAAAATTGATTATTTGGAAAAGTGATTTTTCAAGCTTTAGGTAATTATTCACCATAGATTTCTTGTTGTCTTTGATGTGTGTAAATTAGATTTGGAAGAAAAAATTACCCTTGAATTAAAGTTGTTGGCCGAATTGATGTAGTGTTTTGGGACTTTGGAAAATTGATTTTCTAACTAGCTTTTTGTAGTGTTTAAAGCTTTTATGTGAGGTTTGATGTAAGGGAAAATTGTTGCCCTAATTTTTTATGAAGAGGCCGAGAGTTAGAAAATGTTTCAAGGGCTTGGAAAATTTATTTTCATTTGGTTTTTAGAGTTAAAGTTTAGAGGGACTAAAATTGAACTCTAGGGTAAATTTGACTATGGAGATTTTAGCTTGTTTTAGGGTTTTGGGAAGTTGGGAAATTGAGAATTGAAAAGTTGACAATTGAATGATTTTTGTTTGTTCTTGACCTTAGGTTTGAGTTCAAAGTTCTAAGCTAGGTTATGTTTGTTGAAGGATAACGAGACCCCGAACCGATCTAGACGCACAGAGCTTACGTGACCGCCAGTATCAAATACCTTTAAGGTAAGGGCACTTCGCTATTGTTGCTTTTAAGCATATGTATATGTGTATACCTTGATGCTGATTGTCAGTCGACGGCGTTCTAAGAACGACCCGACTTATATTGAACTGAATTTTATTGCAGTATCTAAAGGCATATGATATGCTGGATTAGAATTGTTTGATGATTGATTGTATGTGCGTCTTAAATTGATTAAATTTTTTGCTATACTGTTTCTTGTAAGAATGCTCTCATTTCCGCACATGTTTTATAACTATTTAGATATGTACACATGCTCTACATAATTGTGTTAATTATGAAGCTAACTTAGGCAATGTATAAAGGCAAGTAAGACCTAGATTGGGTAGTTAGGTGAATATATGTTCCATGCGGTAAGTAACTATACACAGAGTTGCTCGAGCCTGGCCTGGAAAACATATAAGGTGCTTGAGAGCTTACGCCGAACCTGCAGAAATGTCGAATCACAGTGGCCGATGAAAATCCACCGTCGTACCTACATTGGGGAAACGTCCCAGCTCCCACGAATCAAAGTTGGCGCTATATCCGGATAAATAAAAAGTCTTCGAGAGATGCAACTTCGAGACATCGTGAGATACGTTTGTCAAAACCCAAATGGCTTAGGCATATAGAGGCCATTATGTTAATTTAATGGGTTATGGGGGGTTAGTAGAAACACTAACTTGTATGTTTATTTGATTGTCCCTCTGCATAGAAAATCTATTTGTTAGTAGTGTATATTCATATAGGAAATCCCATGTGTGTTGTTTCTTTTGAAGTTGACCCTTGCTTGTCTGTTATGTGTGGTTGCTGGTGATCCATCTCCAGCTGGACAACCTTTAGCCGGAAGATGCAGATGGATGTCGTACCAGGAGAAACCATAACGAGAAGTCGGGCGCATAGTGCTGGAGGACTTGTTGCCGCCGCTTTTACCGTTATGTAATAATATCCATATGTGTTTACTGTTAGTATAGATAGAAACCTGAGAGGGGGGGTGAATCAGGTTTACCCGATTTTCGCCTGGATACCTTCTTACTTTCAAGATAAATGTAAAAGCAAATGATTGCAGCGGAAATAAGCGTTGCTTGAAAGTAAAGATGGTAGAAGAATTCAAACACAGAATTTTATCCTGGTTCACCTTCTATCCACCGAAGGCTACGTCCAGTCCTTCAAGAAAATCCCTTGAGGATTTTTCCACTATTGATAAAAATCTCTTACAAGTTCTTACACCAAGTACCCTATGAATTTCTATCAATTTCCTGTGAAAGTATACCACTTTCAACACCCCTGAAAGTACACCACTTTTAGTTCCTGAAGGCAAACCACCTTCAGACCTTGAAGTCTAGACCACCTTCAATCAACACCCTGAAAGTACACCACTTTCAGTAACAACAACCCTTCACCGAGACCCACGGTGAATACTCAATCTACCAGAAAGAGATGAAGAAGAGTTTACAATTTGGTTGTATCAATCCTTTAACATACAAGTGGATTGATCATGAGAATTTATGCTTTAAGGCTCTTAAGCATAATAAGAATCTGAGTTCCTCAAGATATGAACATTTTAAAGTGTTCTCTTAATCATGAAGATCATGAACTCAGAATTTAGGCTCTTTGAAAGTTTAAGTGCTAAAAGACTTAATGAATGAACTATTTTGGCAAAGCTTTGGCCTAATGATGTATTCTCATGTGTTGTTGTGTTCTGGACTCAAATGGACTTTATATAGGCAAGGGGAAACGTCCTTGAACCAATGAAACCCTTCCCAAAAGGTTTGAGACACAATGTGTAAAACCCTAATTTCTTGTAATTACAGTTTAGTCCCCGAACTTGGTTGTAATTATTTTCTAGTCCTCGAACTTCTTTTGTTTGCAAATTAACCCTTGAGTTAATTAATGTGATGTTAGTCTTGAGTTATTTAATCTTGTCTAGAGCATGATTGCTTGCCTTGAGAATATTTGAATTACCTTGCTTGAATTGCAACGAGATGTGCTGTGGCTTAGCGGTTGAGGCTTAAGCATTTGGTTGGCAAGTCTTGGGTTCGAACCTTGATGAGGAAGGTTTTGTTTTTATTTTAGTTTTTCGTGTGACTCATCAAATTTACTTTCAAATTTCGAAATTCAGATCAAAGAGGAGTTAAGAGCATTTAAATAAGGCTTAATGTGAGGATTATAGGCATTAAAGGAGGATTAGGAGTGGTTAATGGCTTGTCTAGGGTTTTAAAGGAGTTTTAATGTGTATTAAGGCTAAGGAAGGAGGTGGGGACGGCTCTCTCTCTCACCATACAGCTGAATGGAGAATTAAACATGTGCCAAAACTCTATTTTGAATTTTGAAAGCCAAAACATGTGAGTAATGTGCCATGAAGGAGGTTTAATGCTTTGTCCTTTGCTTTAATGTGCCATTAGGGAAAATATTCCAATTGATGGAATCTTGGTCGTGCCTCTCCCTCTCCCTATCACCCTCTCATTGCTGAAACCTCCAACCTTAAAGAATTGTTAACCTTCTCTTGCTCCTCCACTCAAAGATTTTCCGGAAAAGGCCTAGAACCCCTTATTCTGTGTTTCCAAAGTGCTGCTGGAATTTTGTGTTGCTTGGTCGAACCTCTCCTTTCTTCTTGGTGGTGATCAAGCTCTGAATCCCTCAATTTTTCGTGGTTCTCAAACCTCACACTCAATCCCTTCAAAGTTCGTGGTGTCGGTTCAATCGGTAAGAGACCAAAACTTCCAAATTTTGAGTTTTTCTAGTAACAATTCTTGCCTTCCTCTAGAGTTATTTGGTTTTTGATTCCAACCTTTGATCTTCATCAAGCTCGATTCCACTACATTCTGGAAGGGGCTAGGGTCGTGCTACACTCAAGCTTGATCAACTCTCTCAAACAAGGTTGGTATTCCATTTCCGTTCTTTCGGTTCAACATCTAGTTATCTCCCTTGAAAAATGATTTTTGGAAATTAGAAAACCTTTGGTCTTTTGGATAGAAAACTCATTTGTTAGGTTATAAAATAGGTTCTGAACATGGAAGAATTTTAACTTTGAAAGGAATTGATTAAAAACGGAGTTTCGAGTGAAAAACTTGACTTTTAGGGTTTCTGGCAGGGAGCCAACGCATGAGCGCTGGACCCCAACGCCTGGGCGTTAGAATTTTGCCCAGTGCGTGTTGCTAGACAGGGACCCAACGCTTGAGCGTTGGAACCCAACGCTTGGGCGCTAGGCCACTGACAGCAAATTGTTGTTTTTGCTTTTTGGGTCTATAATTCATAAGAGTTGTTTTCCGACCCTTTCCATGTTTGTTGATGAATGTATGTATGTTTGTTTGTATTACAAGGTTTGGAAACACTTGCATGCAACCCTCTCGGAGGTAAGGGTAACTCGTTTTTCTTAGGTTTCTATGTTGGTTTTGTGATGGTTTGCATGTTACTTCATGGATTCTGTTTTGGGTGATGTTGAGAATTGTCACTGAGGAATTGTTGGCATATTAGTATGCTGTAAGTGGTGGAAATCGAGCCCTCTTCGTGGAAAAATAAAGGGTGATGTTCTGTGGTTTTTTTTTAACTCTGCTGTATTCTGTTTTCTGTATTAAAATTGCCACTGTTTCTGTTTGTTTATAACACTGTTTTCTGTATTTTAGTGCTTCTGTTTTCTGTGTTAAAATAGCCACTATTTTCTGTATTTTAAGTGCTGCTGTTTCTGTTTTAAAAATACACTGCTGTTTTTCTGTAAATAAACACTGCTGTTTTCTGTATTTGAAAAATACACTGCTGTTTACTGTAAATAAACACTGCTTTTTTCTGTATTCGAAAAATACACTGTTGTTTACTGTATATAAGTACTGCTGTTTTCTGTATATAAACAATGTTGTTTCTGTTTTAATATTAAAATAAGAATGCTGTTTTTTTTAAATAAATGAATAAATTGAGATATATTGGTTAATTCGTGGTGGAAATGTTGTTGTGTGGTGATGGTTATATTGTGTATGTAGTGTGCTATGATTGAAGTTTTGTGTGGACTGTTGGTCCATGAGGAGTATGAATTTTTGCATAGTCATAGCATATGCATCTTATATATATATATATTGGGTTGATGTGGCGGCACTTTGTCCTGCGGGATCAACTGAGGATTCTTAGGTTAATGGTAATCAACCGAGGGCAATGTGGTGGATCTTTGTCCCACGTGATTGTCTTGGCCCGTGAAGGGTGATGTTTTGGCCCGTGAAGGGTGATGTTTTGGCCCGAGAAGGGTGATGTTTTAGCCCGAGAAGGGTGACGTAATGACCATATATTATAACTATAAGCATATAGTAGTAGAGAGCATTTGCACATCCTATTCGTTTTGGTGACGTGGAAATTAATTATTGTGTTGCTATTCTTGTTCTGTTCTTGATGGATTCAATTTGATGAACTTGTGTTTTTACTATCACAATTGATTAGATGTTTTTTTTGTATTTACGAGTTAACCCTTTCTTGTTTGCCTTGTTTGATTTGTTTGGGCGCTTAATGCCATAGATGATGATCAGGACAATGAGGTCCAAGAGCGGTGACTTGAAGGTAGAACAAGTGACGAGGAAGATTCAAATAAAGAAGTTGTAATTTTCTTTCTTCTTGCGATGTTTGGTATTTTGCACATGTCGGTGCCACTTTAATTATTTTGGAACTTATCGCGTTGAGATGATTATATTTCTATTATGGGATAATTATTAATTATTAATATCGAGTGACGTTGATCTTTGGAACTTGAGTGTTTTTGAGAGGTTTCAAAGTATATTTTCCGCGTAATTACTATGTGACCCTCAACCAAAAATTGGGGTGTTACATTTGTGGTATCAGAGCGATGGTTGAGATAACCAGCGCTGTTGGGTGATTATTCTGACGTCGATCGATGGGGTGTCGATCGAAAGAAGAATTTTAAGTTTGAATTGTTTGTACTTAATCGTTGTTTAAGATTGTCTTAATCTGACCATCTAATTGATTGTGTTTGACTAACATTAATGCCGTATCTATTTTCTGATTTAACTGTTAGATTGTCATTCTCTAACACTATAAGTAGACACTATGTTATCTTTGATGCTATGTTTTAGTTTTGGTTGACCTTGTTTGACTATATTATTATTGATATAAGGCTTGTGCTAGTTAATAACTTTTGGATTTATCACAAAGATTAGGAGAACCTATCTTTCTTGGTTGTTTAAATATATAAGGAGGTAGTAGCTCCTATTTTAAAAGATGTCCGAGTTTCTGGACTCTTATCTTTCGAAGTCCTCCCTGAAAAGAGGAGCTTTGAAGGTCTTGCTAGCGACCAGCATTGGAGAATCAACGACAGACGGCGTACAGGATATTTCCATTGTTCGTGATTTTGCAGACGTATTCCCTAATGACGTCCCAGGAATACCCCCTGTTCGTGATACCGAGTTCTCGATCGATTTGGTTCCTGGAACCAGACCGATCTCTATTGCACCATATCGTATGGCACCAGCGGAGCTTGCGGAGTTGAAAAGCCAGTTGGATGATCTCATGGGGAAAGGATTTATTCGACCTAGCGTGTCTCCGTGGGGAGCGCCGGTGCTACTTGTCAAGAAGAAGGACGGAAGATCCCGACTCTGCGTGGATTACCGACAGCTGAATCAAGTGACAATAAAGAATCGTTATCCTTTGCCGAGGATTGACGACTTGATGGACCAGCTTCGAGGAGCGGCAATATTCTCGAAGATCGATTTGCGATCTGGTTATCACCAGATTCGAGTCAAGGAAGCAGACATTCAGAAGACGGCTTTTCGTACACGTTATGGACACTACGAGTATGTAGTGATGCCTTTTGGGGTTATGAATGCGCCAGCAATGTTCATGGATTACATGAACAGAATCTTTAATTCGTTCCTTGACAGGTGTGTATTTGTGTTTTGTTGTTTGATCTTGTGATTGGTGTGTATGATTTTACAACCTGTTTTCTACAGGTTCGTAGTCGTTTTTATTGACGATATCCTGATCTACTCGAGGAGTAGAGAGGAGCACGAAGAACACTTGCGCCAAGTGTTGTCCATTCTTCGCGAGAAGGCTCTTGTTGCGAATGCGGCTAAGTGTGACTTTTGGCTGGAAGAAGTGAAGTTTCTTGGCCATGTCATTTCGAAGGAAGGCATAGCCGTTGATCCGAGTAAAGTGGAAGCTGTGACAAAGTCGGAACAGCCGAAGACTGTGACAGATATCCGAAGTTTCTTGGGCTTGGCTGGATACTACCGGAGATTCATTGAGGGTTTTGCGAAAATTGCAGGACCTTTGACGAAGCTGACTCGAAAGAATCAACCTTTTTCTTGGACTGATGAATGTGAGTCCAGTTTTCAGGAGATGAAGCGGCGTTTGACTACCGCACCAGTCTTGGCTTTACTGCAGTGTGATGAACCTTACGAGGTTTATTGTGATGCGTCTTACCAGGGCTTGGGCTGTGTTTTGATGCAACATCGGAAGGCTGTTGCTTATGCTTCAAGACAGCTGAAGATCCATGAACGTAACTACCCGACGCATGATCTGGAGCTTGCGGCGGTGGTTTTTGCTCTCAAAATGTGGAGACACTATTTGTATGGGGGCACGTTCACTGTGTTCAGCGATCACAAGAGTTTGAAATATCTCTTTGATCAGAAGGATCTAAACATGAGGCAGAGGCAGTGGATGGAATTCTTGAAAGACTATGATTTTACTCTGCAATACCATCCAGGAAAGGCTAATGTTGTGGCTGATGCTCTCAGTCGCAAGGCTATTCATGTTTCCTCTTTGATGATTAAGGAGTTGGAGTTACTGGAGGCTTTCCGTGATTTAAGCTTGGACGTGCAGGTGAAACCTGGAAAACTGAGTTTCAGGATGATCACTGTATCCAGTGGGTTGTTAGAAGAGATCCGATCCAAGCAGACGTAAGATAAAGAACTGATTGAGAAGAGAGAAATGATCAGTGCGGGGAAGGCACCAGATTTTGCGGTAGGAGTTGATGGCATCCTGCGATGCAAGGGACGTGTGTGTGTCTTGAATGATGTTGAGTTGAGGAGATTGATCCTTGATGAAGGCCATAAGAGCAGGTTGAGTCTTCATCCGGGTGCAACAAAGATGTACCAGGATCTGAAGCTACATTTCTGGTGGTCAGGCATGAAGAGGAATGTTGCGGAGTATGTGGCTGCTTGTTTGACTTGTCAGAAGGCTAAGGTGGAGCATCAGAAACCAGCTGGGTTGATGCAATCTCTCGAGGTTCCTGAGTGGAAATGGGACAGTATATCCATGGATTTTGTAGTTGCTTTACCACTCACTCGGAAGAGATTTGATTCCATCTGGGTTATCGTTGACCGTTTGACAAAATCTGCGCACTTCCTACCCGTTAAGACCACTTATAAGGTGGAACAGCTTGCTGAAGTGTATATTGCGGAGATTGTGCGATTACATGGAGTTCCTACGACCATTGTTTCTGAAAGGGATCCGAAGTTCACTTCCCACTTCTGGAAGGCCTTGCAGGGAGCCCTTGGGTCGAAACTGAGTTTGAGTTCTGCATATCACCCGCAGACGGATGGACAGACTGAACGGACAATTGAGTCTTTGGAGGATCTTCTGCGTGCTTGTGTGTTAGATAATCAAGGAAGCTGGGATGAACTGTTACCTTTGATCGAGTTTACTTACAATAACAGTTTTCATGCTAGCATTAGGATGGCACCGTACGAGGCTTTGTACGGAAGGAGATGTAGGACCCCTCTGTGTTGGTACCAGGATGGGGAACATTTGCTGGTTGGACCAGAACTTGTCCAACAGACGACAGAGAAGGTTAAGCAGATCAAGGAGAAAATGAAGGCGTCTCAGAGTAGACAGAAGAGCTACTCGGATAATCGATGTAGGGATTTGGAGTTTGCGCCGGGGGAACATGTATTTCTTCGGGTAACCCCAACTACTGGAGTAGGTAGGGCGATAAAATCGAAGAAGTTGACGCCGAAATTTATCGGACCTTATCAGATCATTGAAAGAGTTGGATCGGTGGCGTATCGCATTGCCTTGCCACCCTTTCTATCTAAGATTTATGATGTGCTACATGTATCGCAATTGCGGAAGTACATACCCGATCCTTCACATGTTATTGCTCAGGATGACATTCAGCAGAAGGATAATTTGACCATTGAAGTTCCACCGATGAGTATCGCCGACCGTAGAATTAAGGAGCTGAAAAACAAGCAGATTTCGCTTGTGAAGGTGATTTGGAATCGGACTACGGGCGACGCTACTTAGGAGCTCGAGGAGAAGATGCGGGAGCAGTATCCCGAGTTGTTTT
Source organism: Acmispon strigosus (assembly GCA_030819835.1). Taxonomy (NCBI): domain Eukaryota; kingdom Viridiplantae; phylum Streptophyta; class Magnoliopsida; order Fabales; family Fabaceae; genus Acmispon; species Acmispon strigosus. Next base: position 17,441,880 of record JAUAMA010000001.1, read on the forward strand.
CATGACGTGTAGTTTTGAGGACGAAACTCTTTTTAGGGGAGTGGTATTGTAAGACCCCTAATTTCTTGTAATTACAGTTTAGTCCCCGAACTTGGTTGTAATTATTTTCTAGTCCTCGAACTTCTTTTGTTTGCAAATTAACCCTTGAGTTAATTAATGTGATGTTAGTCTTGAGTTATTTAATCTTGTCTAGAGCATGATTGCTTGCCTTGAGAATATTTGAATTACCTTGCTTGAATTGCAACGAGATGAGCTGTGGCTTAGCGGTTGAGGCTTAAGCATTTGGTTGGCAAGTCTTGGGTTCGAACCTTGATGAGGAAGGTTTTGTTTTTATTTTAGTTTTTCGTGTGACTCATCAAATTTACTTTCAAATTTCGAAATTCAGATCAAAGAGGAGTTAAGAGCATTTAAATAAGGCTTAATGTGAGGATTATAGGCATTAAAGGAGGATTAGGAGTGGTTAATGGCTTGTCTAGGGTTTTAAAGGAGTTTTAATGTGTATTAAGGCTAAGGAAGGAGGTGTGGACGGCTCTCTCTCTCACCATACAGCTGAATGGAGAATTAAACATGTGGCAAAACTCTATTTTGAATTTTGAAAGCCAAAACATGTGAGTAATGTGCCATGAAGGAGGTTTAATGCTTTGTCCTTTGCTTTAATGTGCCATTAGGGAAAATATTCCAATTGATGGAATCTTGGTCGTGCCTCTCCCTCTCCCTATCACCCTCTCATTGCTGAAACCTCCAACCTTAAAGAATTGTTAACCTTCTCTTGCTCCTCCACTCAAAGATTTTCCGAAAAAGGCCTAGAACCCCTTATTCTGTGTTTCCAAAGTGCTGCTGGAATTTTGTGTTGCTTGGTCGAACCTCTCCTTTCTTCTTGGTGGTGATCAAGCTCTGAATCCCTCAATTTTTCGTGGTTCTCAAACCTCACACTCAATCCCTTCAAAGTTCGTGGTGTCGGTTCAATCGGTAAGAGACCAAAACTTCCAAATTTTGAGTTTTTCTAGTAACAATTCTTGCCTTCCTCTAGAGTTATTTGGTTTTTGATTCCAACCTTTGATCTTCATCAAGCTCGAGTCCACTACATTCTGGAAGGGGCTAGGGTCGTGCTACACTCAAGCTTGATCAACTCTCTCAAACAAGGTTGGTATTCCATTTCCGTTCTTTCGGTTCAACATCTAGTTATCTCCCTTGAAAAATGATTTCTGGAAATTAGAAAACCTTTGGTCTTTTGGATAGAAAACTCATTTGTTAGGTTATAAAATAGGTTCTGAACATGGAAGAATTTTAACTTTGAAAGGAATTGGTTAAAAACGGAGTTTCGAGTGAAAAACTTGACTTTTAGGGTTTCTGGCAGGGAGCCAACGCATGAGCGCTGGACCCCAACGCCTGGGCGTTAGAATTTTGCCCAGTGCGTGTTGCCAGACAGGGACCCAACGCTTGAGCGTTGGAACCCAACGCTTGGGCGCTAGGCCACTGACAGCAAATTGTTGTTTTTGCTTTTTGGGTCTATAATTCATAAGAGTTGTTTTCCGACCTTTTCCATGTTTGTTGATGAATGTATGTATGTTTGTTTGTCTTACAAGGTTTGGAAACACTTGCATGCAACCCTCTCGGAGGTAAGGGTAACTCGTTTTTCTTAGGTTTCTATGTTGGTTTTGTGATGGTTTGCATGTTACTTCATGGATTCTGTTTTGGGTGATGTTGAGAATTGTCACTAAGGAATTGTTGGCATATTAGTATGCTGTAAGTGGTGGAAATCGAGCCCTCTTCGTGGAAAAATAAAGGGTGCTGTTCTGTGGTTTTTTTGAACTCTGCTGTATTCTGTTTTCTGTATTAAAATTGCCACTGTTTCTGTTTGTTTATAACACTGTTTTCTGTATTTTAGTGCTTCTGTTTTCTGTGTTAAAATAGCCACTATTTTCTGTATTTTAAGTGTTGCTGTTTCTGTTTTAAAAATACACTGCTGTTTTTCTGTAAATAAACACTGCTGTTTTCTGTATTTGAAAAATACACTGCTGTTTACTGTAAATAAACACTGCTGTTTTCTGTATTCGAAAAATACACTGCTGTTTACTGTATATAAGTACTGCTGTTTTCTGTATATAAACAATGCTGTTTCTGTTTTAATATTAAAATAAGAATGCTGTTTTTTTTGAATAAATGAATAAATTGAGATATATTGGTTAATTCGTGGTGGAAATGTTGTTGTGTGGTGATGGTTATATTGTGTATGTAGTGTGCTATGATTGAAGTTTTGTGTGGACTGTTGGTCCATGAGGAGTATGAATTTTTGCATAGTCATAGCATATGCATCTTATATATATATATATATATATATATTGGGTTGATGTGGCGGCACTTTGTCCCGCGGGATCAACTGAGGATTCTTAGGTTAATGGTAATTAACCGAGGGCAATGTGGTGGATCTTTGTCCCACGTGATTGTCTTGGCCCGTGAAGGGTGATGTTTTGGCCCGTGAAGGGTGATGTTTTAGCCCAAGAAGGGTGATGTTTTAGCCCGAGAAGGGTGACGTAATGGCCATATATTATAACTATAAGCATATAGTAGTAGAGAGCATTTGCACATCCTATTCGTTTTGCTGACGTGGAAATTAATTATTGTGTTGCTATTCTTGTTCTGTTCTTGATGGATTCAGTTTGATGAACTTGTGTTTTTACTATCACAATTGATTAGATGTTTTTTTGTATTTACGAGTTAACCCTTTCTTGTTTGCCTTGTTTGATTTGTTTGGGCGCTTAATGCCATAGATGATGATCAGGACAATGAGGTCCAAGAGCGGTGACTTGAAGGTAGAACAAGTGACGAGGAAGATTCAAATAAAGAAGTTGTAATTTTCTTTCTTCTTGCGATGTTTGGTATTTTGCACATGTCGGTGCCACTTTAATTATTTTGGAACTTATCACGTTGAGATGATTATATTTCTATTATGGGATAATTATTAATTATTAATATCGAGTGACGTTGATCTTTGGAACTTGAGTGTTTTTGAGAGGTTTCAAAGTATATTTTCCGCGTAATTACTATGTGACCCTCAACCAAAAATTGGGGTGTTACATTTGTGGTATCAGAGCGATGGTTGAGATAACCAGCGCTGTTGGGTGATTATTCTGACGTCGATCGATGGGGTGTCGATCGAAAGAAGAATTTTAAGTTTGAATTGTTTGTACTTAATCGTTGTTTAAGATTGTCTTAATCTGACCATCTAATTGATTGTGTTTGACTAACATTAATGCCGTATCTATTTTCTGATTTAACTGTTAGATTGTCATTCTCTAACACTATAAGTAGACACTATGTTATCTTTGATGCTATGTTTTAGTTTTGGTTGACCTTGTTTGACTATATTATTATTGATATAAGGCTTGTGCTAGTTAATAACTTTTGGATTTATCACAAAGATTAGGAGAACCTATCTTTCTTGGTTGTTTAAATATATAAGGAGGTAGTAGCTCCTATTTTAAAAGATGTCCGAGTTTCTGGACTCTTATCTTTCGAAGTCCTCCCTGAAAAGAGGAGCTTTGAAGGTCTTGCTAGCGACCAGCATTGGAGAATCAACGACAGACGGCGTATAGGATATTTCCATTGTTCGTGATTTTGCAGACGTATTCCCTAATGACGTCCCAGGAATACCCCCTGTTCGTGATACCGAGTTCTCGATCGATTTGGTTCCTGGAACCAGACCGATCTCTATTGCACCATATCGTATGGCACCAGCGGAGCTTGCGGAGTTGAAAAGCCAGTTGGATGATCTCATGGGGAAAGGATTTATTCGACCTAGCGTGTCTCCGTGGGGAGCGCCGGTTCTACTTGTCAAGAAGAAGGACGGAAGATCCCGACTCTGCGTGGATTACCGACAGCTGAATCAAGTGACAATAAGGAATCGTTATCCTTTGCCGAGGATTGACGACTTGATGGACCAGCTTCGAGGAGCGGCAATATTCTCGAAGATCGATTTGCGATCTGGTTATCACCAGATTCGAGTCAAGGAAGCAGACATTCAGAAGACGGCTTTTCGTACACGTTATGGACACTACGAGTATGTAGTGATGCCTTTTGGGGTTATGAATGCGCCAGCAATGTTCATGGATTACATGAACAGAATCTTTAATTCGTTCCTTGACAGGTGTGTATTTGTGTTTTGTTGTTTGATCTTGTGATTGGTGTGTATGATTTTACAACCTGTTTTCTACAGGTTCGTAGTCGTTTTTATTGACGATATCCTGATCTACTCGAGGAGTAGAGAGGAGCACGAAGAACACTTGCGCCAAGTGTTGTCCATTCTTCGCGAGAAGGCTCTTTTTGCGAATGCGGCTAAGTGTGACTTTTGGCTGGAAGAAGTGAAGTTTCTTGGCCACGTCATTTCGAAGGAAGGCATAGCCGTTGATCCGAGTAAAGTGGAAGCTGTGACAAAGTGGGAACAGCCGAAGACTGTGACAGATATCCGAAGTTTCTTGGGCTTGGCTGGATACTACCGGAGATTCATTGAGGGTTTTGCGAAAATTGCAGGACCTTTGACGAAGCTGACTCGAAAGAATCAACCTTTTGCTTGGACTGATGAATGTGAGTCCAGTTTTCAGGAGATGAAGCGGCGTTTGACTACCGCACCAGTCTTGGCTTTACCTCAGTGTGATGAACCTTACGAGGTTTATTGTGATGCGTCTTACCAGGGCTTGGGCTGTGTTTTGATGCAACATCGGAAGGCTGTTGCTTATGCTTCAAGACAGCTGAAGATCCATGAACGTAACTACCCGACGCATGATCTGGAGCTTGCGGCGGTGGTTTTTGCTCTCAAAATGTGGAGACACTATTTGTATGGGGGCACGTTCACTGTGTTCAGCGATCACAAGAGTTTGAAATATCTCTTTGATCAGAAGGATCTAAACATGAGGCAGAGGCGGTGGATGGAATTCTTGAAAGACTATGATTTTACTCTGCAATACCATCCAGGAAAGGCTAATGTTGTGGCTCATGCTCTCAGTCGCAAGGCTATTCATGTTTCCTCTTTGATGATTAAGGAGTTGGAGTTACTGGAGGCTTTCCGTGATTTAAGCTTGGACGTGCAGGTGAAACCTGGAAAACTGAGTTTCAGGATGATCACTGTATCCAGTGGGTTGTTAGAAGAGATCCGATCCAAGCAGACGTAAGATAAAGAACTGATTGAGAAGAGAGAAATGATCAGTGCCGGGAAGGCACCAGATTTTGCGGTAGGAGTTGATGGCATCCTGCGATGCAAGGGACGTGTGTGTGTCCCGAATGATGTTGAGTTGAGGAGATTGATCCTTGATGAAGGCCATAAGAGCAGGTTGAGTCTTCATCCGGGTGCAACAAAGATGTACCAGGATCTGAAGCTACATTTCTAGTGGTCAGGCATGAAGAGGAATGTTGCGGAGTATGTGGCTGCTTGTTTGACTTGTCAGAAGGCTAAGGTGGAGCATCAGAAACCAGCTGGGTTGATGCAATCTCTCGAGGTTCCTGAGTGGAAATGGGACAGTATATCCATGGATTTTGTAGTTGCTTTACCACTCACTCGGAAGAGATTTGATTCCATCTGGGTTATCGTTGACCGTTTGACAAAATCTGCGCACTTCCTACCCGTTAAGACCACTTATAAGGTGGAACAGCTTGCTGAAGTGTATATTGCGGAGATTGTGCGATTACATGGTGTTCCTACGACCATTGTTTCTGACAGGGATCCGAAGTTCACTTCCCACTTCTGGAAGGCCTTGCAGGGAGCCCTTGGGTCGAAACTGAGTTTGAGTTCTGCATATCACCCGCAGACGAATGGACAGACTGAACGGACAATTCAGTCTTTGGAGGATCTTCTGCGTGCTTGTGTGTTAGATAATCAAGGAAGCTGGGATGAACTGTTACCTTTGATCGAGTTTACTTACAATAACAGTTTTCATGCTAGCATTGGGATGGCACCGTACGAGGCTTTGTACGGAAGGAGATGTAGGACCCCTCTGTGTTGGTACCAGGATGGGGAACATTTGTTGGTTGGACCAGAACTTGTCCAACAGACGACAGAGAAGGTTAAGCAGATCAAGGAGAAAATGAAGGCGTCTCAGAGTAGACAGAAGAGCTACTCGGATAATCGATGTAGGGATTTGGAGTTTGCGCCGGGGGAACATATATTTCTTCGGGTAACCCCAACTACTGGAGTCGGTAGGGCAATAAAATCGAAGAAGTTGACGCCGAAATTTATCGGACCTTATCAGATCATTGAAAGAGTTGGATCGGTGGCGTATCGCATTGCCTTGCCACCCTTTCTATCTAAGATTTATGATGTGCTACATGTATCGCAATTGCGGAAGTACATACCCGATCCTTCACATGTTATTGCTCAGGATGACATTCAGCTGAAGGATAATTTGACCATTGAAGTTCCACCGATGAGTATCGCCGACCGTAGAATTAAGCAGCTGAAAAACAAGCAGATTTCGCTTGTGAAGGTGATTTCCAAGGCGTTACTGTAGCGAATGAACAGTAAATAAATATGCGGAAGCTCTTTCAAAACTTGGAAAAGAGAGTATATTTTTTTTTTCCAAATCATTTTCATTTTCGAAACATGCCATGCTGAAGTGCATTAATATTATAGTTACAGCTTCACAAATAGCCAAACATATGGCATAAAATGACCGACCAGCAGTTTAAGGATAATTTACAAAACATATACTTGTTTTCAAAACTCTGCTGTCAGTTGTAAAATGCAAACTAAAGACTCTACCCTGACACGTAATCATATATAATATTATTACATAATATTAAAAATGGCGGCTCAAGTCTTCCAGCTCTATGCGCCCGACGTCTGGTCATGGTTCTCCTGTGACGGCATCCTTCCGCATCTTCCGGCTAAGGGACGTCCGGCTGGCGACGGATCACCAGGAAATACAAACAACACACAAATGCAAGGGTCAACTCAAAATAAAACATTGGATCCAAATAAAGCCTAAGGCAAACACATAATATCCAACGGATCAACATGTTGCAGATAACAGTATACATACATTTATTTGACGCAAGTAGTTGAAAAACTCTAGGACTCTATATGCACGTACATCTTCCTCATGTACAGAAAAAACTTTTATCCGGATATGCACCAACTCCCGTAGGCAGGTGGGACACTCTCCCGAACTCCGAACGAACTAGAAAGTACGACGGTAAGTCGAGAGTTGCCACTTACACGAGACGCTCTGTAATAACGCCCCGATGGTGCGTCATCTAGCCCGTGACTCTTTATTAGCCCCGAACCATGACGACTTTCACGACTCCATGCTTGACACGACATGACCCAAAACACAAGTAGGACTCATACGTATTTAAACGAGGCCTAGCATAGCTTCATAATTAACACTAATCATGTAGAGCAGTTGCACATATCTTAAGCAGATATAAATCATGTCGAAGGAAGAAACATGCTTTCAATTATCATCAAAGCAATAAACATCCAATAAGTCAAGCCACATATCACAACAATCCAACAATGCCACGCATCAGACAAAAACTAATCCAGCATATCAGATGCCTTCAGAGACTGCATTCATATATCGATTAAATACAGTATAAAGTCGGGTCGTTCTCAGAACGCCGTCAACTACAATTCTAAGATTATAGTGCAGCATGGTATATACATATATACTTATGCTAATAGACAAAGATACGAAGTGCCCTTACCTTAAAGGTAGTCGATCCTGGCGGTCACGTAAACTCCGTGCGTCTAGATCGGTACGGGGTCTCGTTATCCTTCAACAAACACAACCTAGCTTAGAACTTTGATCTCAAACCTAAGGAGAGGGGCTGGTCTAACAGGGTCTAATCACTTAGACAAGGCTCTACAACTTAGGAAATGCTCGGAGGTCGAAGACACTTAAACAAGGTTTTTCGACGCTTACCAAAAAACTTAGAAAAACCTAAGTTACAAAACCAAAACTTGTAAAAACTTTTAACCATTCAAAGAGCATCAAGGCTAGATGCTTACAAACCATTTTGGAAGCCTTAAACAAGATTTGAATCCAAAAACACACACAAAATCACCAAACATCAATTCTGCCCAAATTCTTTAAATTCACAAAAACTTCCTATTTTTACCAAACAAGCCATTAAACTACTCAAGACAATTTCACAAACCAAAACATAACATCTATTTCAAGTTTTCTAAACAAATTTTCAAGTCTTGAGTTCAAAAATCTTCTAAGTGTCAAAAACACAAAATTCCATTCCAAAAGCAAATTTTCCAAATTCTAAGTTTTCTTGACTTAGCAAAAACCCTAATTAAGCTATGAGTTCCAAAATCCAATTAACCCAAAAGCTCAATTTTTAAACTTCAAATTCCAAATTTCCAAAGTGCTCTAGAAATAAATTTTGTAGGGTTTCAAATGCACAAATTTACCTAGGCCCTTTTGCACCAATTAGGGCAAAACCTTTCCTACAAAACCAAAACCATTTTCAAGCTTTTAAACACACTCAAAGCTAATTGAAAATCAATTTTCTACCCTTGTTTACATTCTGTCCAAATTCGGCCAAGGAACAAAAATTCCAAAACCAATTTTTTCCAAGTCTTTAACACTCAAATTTTCTAGGCCAATGCTCAACAATTGTGACAAAACATTTTCTCAATACCCAAAACCATTTACAAGTACTTTAACGCATCCAAAAGCTAGTTAGAAAATCAATTACCCTTTGTTCCAAACCCTAAACCAATTCGGCCAAAACATTAAATTCAAGAACAATTTTTTCTTCAAAATCTAATTGGTACACATCAAAGGTAATAGGAAAGCTAAGAAAAATAATTACTTAAAGCTTGAAAACCACTTTTCCCTAACAATCAATTTTTCAAAAACAAAACTTCCAAGAAAACTAATTGGTGATTTTCAAAGATCAATCCATTGGGAATAACTTTTCCAAAAGCAACCCTAACAAAACTCAACCTTAAAAATTTTCAAGAATCCAAAACTCAACAAATCAAAAATCCAATCGGTTCAAAATGAAGCTAAAGGTAGTGGGAACAACATTTGTGAAGGAACTTTCAAATCCTAGTACTTGCATAAAAACCGAACCCAACAAAACGAAAAACCGAATCGGTAGCAATATAGATCGAGGTGAGGGGAACACTTTACCTCAAAGGAGTAAGGGAAGAAGACAAGGGGAAGGGGCTGCCATGGGAGGAGCATGGTTCGGCCAAGCTTCATCAATGGAGGAAGAAGATGAAGCTTCCTCTTTCTCTCTCTAAAAATCACTAAACTCACTTGATTTTTCACTTAATGAATGAATAATGAAGTAAAAGGCCACTTAACCCCTCAAATGAGGTGTGGGCCGTAAGTTTGGGCTCCAAATGGGGGGTGAAATTCTAATTTTTACACTTACCCAAGGACCAAAGTGAAAATGGTAAAAGGTTAAAGTAAAAACGACTTTTTACTATCGGGGACCAAACCGTAAGGTTTTCAAAGTTCAGGGACTAAACTCTAAATTTGGAAAGTTCTAATAAATATCTAGGTTTGTTTATTATTAAATTCTTAATCATGACGCGTCAGTGCGTCAGTGCGTCAATGCGTCAGTGCGTCAGTGCGTCAATGCGTCAATGCGTCAAGTCACCGGTCATCATCAGGTTCTGGTCATCAGTGAGTACCTCTGTGTCACTGAGAATATCTGCCCCGGGGTCATTTATTGGTCTCGGGGTACCGGGCCCGCACAATTCGGGGCCGGGTCGATCTTTCTCGAAGTCTGCGTTACGCTGCCCGAAAACACTATTCACCGAGTCACTATTCGCGAAATTCTTCTTCACGAATTTGGTCTCGAAACGCCAAACGAAATCGTTTGGAGCTTTTTAGATTCTCGATCCGGGGTCCCGAAGTCATCCGTTTCTTCTGTTGAAGTTTCGGCTAAAAGTCCCGTTAGAGCGAAAAATGCCTCCCGGGCTCCGGGAGGAAACCATATCAATATTACAGTCGTTCTTCACGAAATTTTCCACTGATCGTCGTGGTGATAGTGAGAACGTCTAATTCTCGTCCGAACTTAAAGTCAAGTCTAGCTTGGTTTCCTAGCAAGTGTTGCAAAAGGTGTTTCACCGGTACTTCGCTCGACGATAACGCTTGCCGATGCCACCGAGCGGATCCAAACAGTACCTTGGAATAATTAAATAATTATTTAATCACTGGTGGAAATTCCGGGTGTTACACTGAGATGAACTGTTACCTTTGGTCGAGTTTACTTACAATAACAGTTTTCATGCTAGCATTGGGATGGCACCGTACGAGGCTTTGTACGGAAGGAGATGTAGGACCCCTCTGTGTTGGTACCAGGATGGGGAACATTTGCTGGTTGGACCAGAACTTGTCCAACAGACGACAGAGAAGGTTAAGCAGATCAAGGAGAAAATGAAGGCGTCTCAGAGTAGACAGAAGAGCTACTCGGATAATCGATGTAGGGATTTGGAGTTTGCGCTGGGGGAACATGTATTTCTTCGGGTAACCCCAACTACTGGAGTCGGTAGGGCGATAAAATCGAAGAAGTTGACGCCGAAATTTATCGGACCTTATCAGATCATTGAAAGAGTTGGATCGGTGGCGTATCGCATTGCCTTGCCACCCTTTCTATCTAAGATTTATGATGTGCTACATGTATCGCAATTGCGGAAGTACATACCCGATCCTTCACATGTTATTGCTCAGGATGACATTCAGCTGAAGGATAATTTGACCATTGAAGTTCCACCGATGAGTATCGCCGACCGTAGAATTAAGCAGCTGAAAAACAAGCAGATTTCGCTTGTGAAGGTGATTTGGAATCGGACTACGGGCGACGCTACTTGGGAGCTCGAGGAGAAGATGCGGGAGCAGTATCCCGAGTTGTTTTCATGACGTGTAGTTTTGAGGACGAAACTCTTTTTAGGGGGGTGGTATTGTAAGACCCCTAATTTCTTGTAATTACAGTTTAGTCCCCGAACTTGGTTGTAATTATTTTCTAGTCCTCGAACTTCTTTTGTTTGCAAATTAACCCTTGAGTTAATTAATGTGATGTTAGTCTTGAGTTATTTAATCTTGTCTAGAGCATGATTGCTTGCCTTGAGAATATTTGAATTACCTTGCTTGAATTGCAACGAGATGAGCTGTGGCTTAGCGGTTGAGGCTTAAGCATTTGGTTGGCAAGTCTTGGGTTCGAACCTTGATGAGGAAGGTTTTGTTTTTATTTTAGTTTTTCGTGTGACTCATCAAATTTACTTTCAAATTTCGAAATTCAGATCAAAGAGGAGTTAAGAGCATTTAAATAAGGCTTAATGTGAGGATTATAGGCATTAAAGGAGGATTAGGAGTGGTTAATGGCTTGTCTAGGGTTTTAAAGGAGTTTTAATGTGTATTAAGGCTAAGGAAGGAGGTGTGGACGGCTCTCTCTCTCACCATACAGCTGAATGGAGAATTAAACATGTGGCAAAACTCTATTTTGAATTTTGAAAGCCAAAACATGTGAGTAATGTGCCATGAAGGAGGTTTAATGCTTTGTCCTTTGCTTTAATGTGCCATTAGGGAAAATATTCCAATTGATGGAATCTTGGTCGTGCCTCTCCCTCTCCCTATCACCCTCTCGTTGCTGAAACCTCCAACCTTAAAGAATTGTTAACCTTCTCTTGCTCCTCCACTCAAAGATTTTCCGAAAAAGGCCTAGAACCCCTTATTCTGTGTTTCCAAAGTGCTGCTGGAATTTTGTGTTGCTTGGTCGAACCTCTCCTTTCTTCTTGGTGGTGATCAAGCTCTGAATCCCTCAATTTTTCGTGGTTCTCAAACCTCACACTCAATCCCTTCAAAGTTCGTGGTGTCGGTTCAATCGGTAAGAGACCAAAACTTCCAAATTTTGAGTTTTTCTAGTAACAATTCTTGCCTTCCTCTAGAGTTATTTGGTTTTTGATTCCAACCTTTGATCTTCATCAAGCTCGAGTCCACTACATTCTGGAAGGGGCTAGGGTCGTGCTACACTCAAGCTTGATCAACTCTCTCAAACAAGGTTGGTATTCCATTTCCGTTCTTTCGGTTCAACATCTAGTTATCTCCCTTGAAAAATGATTTATGGAAATTAGAAAACCTTTGGTCTTTTGGATAGAAAACTCATTTGTTAGGTTATAAAATAGGTTCTGAACATGGAAGAATTTTAACTTTGAAAGGAATTGGTTAAAAACGGAGTTTCGAGTGAAAAACTTGACTTTTAGGGTTTCTGGCAGGGAGCCAACGCATGAGCGCTGGACCCCAACGCCTGGGCGTTAGAATTTTGCCCAGTGCGTGTTGCCAGACAGGGACCCAACGCTTGAGCGTTGGAACCCAACGCTTGGGCGCTAGGCCACTGACAGCAAATTGTTGTTTTTGCTTTTTGGGTCTATAATTCATAAGAGTTGTTTTCCGACCTTTTCCATGTTTGTTGATGAATGTATGTATGTTTGTTTGTCTTACAAGGTTTGGAAACACTTGCATGCAACCCTCTCGGAGGTAAGGGTAACTCGTTTTTCTTAGGTTTCTATGTTGGTTTTGTGATGGTTTGCATGTTACTTCATGGATTCTGTTTTGGGTGATGTTGAGAATTGTCACTGAGGAATTGTTGGCATATTAGTATGCTGTAAGTGGTGGAAATCGAGCCCTCTTCGTGGAAAAATAAAGGGTGCTGTTCTGTGGTTTTTTTGAACTCTGCTGTATTCTGTTTTCTGTATTAAAATTGCCACTGTTTCTGTTTGTTTATAACACTGTTTTCTGTATTTTAGTGCTTCTGTTTTCTGTGTTAAAATAGCCACTATTTTCTGTATTTTAAGTGTTGCTGTTTCTGTTTTAAAAATACACTGCTGTTTTTCTGTAAATAAACACTGCTGTTTTTTGTATTTGAAAAATACACTGCTGTTTACTGTAAATAAACACTGCTGTTTTCTGTATTCGAAAAATACACTGCTGTTTACTGTATATAAGTACTGCTGTTTTCTGTATATAAACAATGCTGTTTCTGTTTTAATATTAAAATAAGAATGCTGTTTTTTTTGAATAAATGAATAAATTGAGATATATTGGTTAATTCGTGGTGGAAATGTTGTTGTGTGGTGATGGTTATATTGTGTATGTAGTGTGCTATGATTGAAGTTTTGTGTGGACTGTTGGTCCATGAGGAGTATGAATTTTTGCATAGTCATAGCATATGCATCTTATATATATATATATATATATTGGGTTGATGTGGCGGCACTTTGTCCCGCGGGATCAACTGAGGATTCTTAGGTTAATGGTAATTAACCGAGGGCAATGTGGTGGATCTTTGTCCCACGTGATTGTCTTGGCCCGTGAAGGGTGATGTTTTGGCCCGTGAAGGGTGATGTTTTAGCCCAAGAAGGGTGATGTTTTAGCCCGAGAAGGGTGACGTAATGGCCATATATTATAACTATAAGCATATAGTAGTAGAGAGCATTTGCACATCCTATTCGTTTTGGTGACGTGGAAATTAATTATTGTGTTGCTATTCTTGTTCTGTTCTTGATGGATTCAGTTTGATGAACTTGTGTTTTTACTATCACAATTGATTAGATGTTTTTTTTTGTATTTACGAGTTAACCCTTTCTTGTTTGCCTTGTTTGATTTGTTTGGGCGCTTAACGCCATAGATGATCAGGACAATGAGGTCCAAGAGCGGTGACTTGAAGGTAGAACAAGTGACGAGGAAGATTCAAATAAAGAAGTTGTAATTTTCTTTCTTCTTGCGATGTTTGGTATTTTGCACATGTCGGTGCCACTTTAATTATTTTGGAACTTATCGCGTTGAGATGATTATATTTCTATTATGGGATAATTATTAATTATTAATATCGAGTGACGTTGATCTTTGGAACTTGAGTGTTTTTGAGAGGTTTCAAAGTATATTTTCCGCGTAATTACTATGTGACCCTCAACCAAAAATTGGGGTGTTACACAATGGTTCACGAAAAGATGCAACTTTTCGTGTGTGTAATCGATTACATCACTTAGGTAATCGATTACACTAAGAGCCGTTACAGTTTGAATTTCAAATTCAAACATGTAATCGATTACAAGCAAGAAGTAATCGATTACTTGCCTAGGTGTAATCGATTACCAGAAAGCTGAAATCGATTACACTTAAGTCCAACATCCAGAAAATTGAACTTTTAAGATCGGCTTAAGTTTTCTACTTCTTTTTAATTTATGAAAACATTAAGCTTGATTGGTTTAGATGTTTTAAGGAGCCTTTATGCTTTGAGCAGCCTTTAGAAGCATAACTCACCTAAACTAAGACTTCTAGGTAAATGATGAACTTTATAGCGCTGTTTCCTCTAAGTCTTCTTTTCTTCTTTTTGCCGATGAGTTTGTTGTCATCAAAACCTCAGCCAGGGTCAGGAGCAAGACCTTCTTCACAATCTCCCCATTTTTGATGATGGCAAACACATTCCTTGAAACTTGAAGATCAGATATGCTTCTTTGTTGAAAACTCCCCCTATTTGATGTAATCCAATATATCTCCCCCTTTCTGACTCACTTGTTGAATTCCTGCATATAGTCTTTAAAGAACACATAACCTTTCTACCCCTTTTGACTTCATCAAAAAGAAGAAAAGGCCAAAACAGGCATACAACCATACAAGTGTATATTGAAATAAAGCATAGGGGTTGGGGGTAAAGATGTAAAAGAGTAATAAACAACAACCAACACTTATATATATAAAAACATAGAGAGTGCAAACAACAAAAAAGTATTCAAGACAGAAATATGACAGACTTTAGAATAACTGAAAATAAACAAGAAACAATCCTAGAAGACTAAGAATCATCTGAGGAGTCTTCATCATCCGTCGATGGGTCATGTCCGTCATAATGAAGCATCCATGAAAGAGTATCAATACCATAGTCATGAAATAAGCCCAGATGTGACAGAATAGTTGTATCAACGCACTTGTAATTGGAGGACCTTACATCGTACAGTTTGGCGATGGGTACACTGATGAGTGGATTTTATATGATGTTTTTAGGCTATTTTTAGTCTTTTTATTTTATTATTTTTGAGTCTCATGTAGGTTTTTTATTGTTTTTATGTAGATTTTATATTTATTTTGCATTTTGCATGTAGATTAGATTTTATTAGATTTTCTAGCTTTATTTTATATTTTTTTAGGAATCTTTTTAGTTATTTTGTATTTTTAGAAAAAGCTGGCTTAGTTATCATTTTTGTCCAGGGACCAATATGTAAAGTTTCAGGAAGTCAGGGACCAAAATTGTAAAAGTTCAAGAGTGGAGGACTTGAAGTGGAGATTGAGAGAATATGAGGGCTTGAATTGAAGTGCTAACCAAGGGAGGACCAAAGTGAAAAAGAAGAATATGAAGAATCACTCTCCAATTTAGCACATGGAAAAAATGCTTAAAGGAATTGATGTTAGTGGAGGAAGGGTTTCAGAATTGATCAAGGCTGGTTAGTGGCTTTTTATGGCCATCAAAACCCACTACCATGAATGAAGAAGGAAGAAAAAGCTTGAAGATGAAGAAGCAGCGTCCCAGCGCTCATGCGTTGGGATCCCAGCGCTCCAGCGCTGGGGTTCTGACTAGATGATGAGTCAGATGTTGACCCAGCGCCCAAGCGTTGGAAACCCAGCGCTCAAGCGCTGGGCCTCGGACAGAAAGTGGATTTTTAATGCATCTTAGCGCCCATGCGTTGGGAATGCCAGCGCTCAAGCGCTGGAGGCTGAAATTTTACTATAAATAGGGCCCTTTTCTTCACTTGTAAGACACACCTTCATAGAATACAACAAGTATTCTCTCTTTCTCCCTCAAAGATCATTGTTCCTAGGACTTGTGGGAAGCCATACTTGAGCTCCTATCCAGGGTAATTCAATGATTCTTTTAGCCATGCTTGGCTAACCTCTTCTTTAAGTTTTTGGGTTGTTTTAGTTTATAATACATGTTCTAGTCTTTTTCTACATTTCTGAATTTTATTTCCATTCATGTTTTATTACCTTATGCTTTATTTCTATCTTGTGGATCCCAAGAGGTTTTGCTTATTACTTATTACATAAGGCCATTTGGTGAGTAGTAAGGGAACTAGGTAATAAAAAAGGTTATAAGTATACTTCACTAAGGAATTAGGAAGGACGTAACTTTATGTTGGCCTGAACATCTTCTTCATCTTCTTCTTTAGTTAACTAGGTGCCAAGGAATTGGGTTTAGTAATTAAAAAGAAAGATCTACAATGCTTAAGGAATTAACTTGTAGTTACACTAGGCTATAGCATCATGATAATGGTTTTATAATTCAGGAATTTGGTAGGAAATTTCTAGCATGTTTTTATAGACTATGTAAACCAACCCAAGAGCTTAATGTTCATCATCTCTTTATTCTATTATTTTATGCTATTGTTTCTTTCTAGTTCTCAAACCAACAACAAATATACATCTTTTTATTTTTTATGTTTAAGTACTAAACTTAATATTAACAAGAACACCTATCCTTTGGGTTCGAACATTTTTATTACGCGATAGTAAATTGTACACTTGCAATTTCCTTATCATACACCAGAGTGAATGAGAAGGCGAGTGATAACTGATGCGTATGGGAAGGACTGTGCTTCATCTCTGCATGTGAGCATGTGATGCATCACCAGGAAAGACCAGTTGATGTCATGACAATTAATGATGCCATACAAGATCTGTAGTTCTAACTCACTAATGTGAGCAAGAAGGTCTTCCTGTGGCAGAAGAATTTGATGAACGAAGTAATGAAGCAAGCGGTTTGTGGTGGTAAGGACATCAACATGGAAGGGACAGGATTTGGTGCGAGGTGGATGAATTTTTCGAACCTTGGATGGACTAAAACGGCATAGAGTTTGATAAAAGGATTCTGAATTATAATCTGACCAGGGACATGGAAAATGAGTTCCTAATTTTGCACTTGTTGATGGAATACCCAAACATTTTCCAAGAGAAGTAAGAGAACACTGAACTGTGGTCCCTTTAACAGAAGACTTAATGCCGTTACCTTGAACTTCCAGATTACAATAGAAGATCTTGACTAACTCAGGATAGTAGGGATTGGTTGATGTGATGAAAGCATCGAGAGATTGGTTTCCTAGAAGAGCAGGGAAAGTTAGGCCTGCTTCGATGAAAGAGTTTAAGTTTGCATAGATGGGTGTTCGAATAGTTTGGTTCATAAAAGGAGAGATAAATCGAGTTCTTTCATCTGGAGTTGGAAGAAGGCGAGAGAGGTTCAAGGGATGAGGAGGACAGAAGGTCGATGAGAGGAAAGGAGAGGAAGACATATTTGATTGAGTAGATGATTCTTAGGAGTAGAAACAGGGTTTCAAGGTGTTAGAAATAGAAGATTAGGATAATCGAAATAGAAATTTGAAGGCAATTTTGATTGATATGTAATGCTTTGATTATATAGCACGAGCATGTAATTAATTACAGCAGTTGAGTAATCGATTACAGAACAGTTTCCTTGATTTTGAATTTCAAAAAGATGGAGGGAATTTTGAAATTCTGGCAGTTTTCGTTTAGGTAATCGATTACAGCAGTTATGTTAATCGATTACTAGAAGATTTAAAAAAAAAAGGCACGAGGACTGAAAGCAAGGGTAATCGATTACAGGATGTATGGTAATCGATTACTAGGACAGTTTATAGGTTCTAAACTATAAATTCCTATGTAATACATTACTAGAAGAACATTGAAGCATATAAGCAACTTAGATACATGCAATCATAATTTTAACTTGTAAACTAAGCATGTAATCATATAAGTTCACACAAAAATTATGCAAATAATTAAAACATGTAAACACATCACTTTAAATATCATGTTCATCTAATATACCTAATTCTCTTTTAATCTTAAAGAATGAATCTTTAGGAAGAGGTTTAGTAAAAATATCAGCTAATTGGTTGAGTGTATCTACGAAGGAAATCTCAATATCCTTTATCATGACGTGATCTCGAAGAAAATGATGCCTTATATCAATATGCTTCGTTCGAGAGTGCATGATGGGGTTTTTAGTGAGATTAATGGCACTTGTGTTGTCACATTTGATTGGGATGCAGCCCAGCTCTAAGCCATAATCTTTGAGTTGTTGTTTGAGCCATAGGGTTTGTGCACAACAACTTCCTGGAGCAATGTATTCTGCCTCAGCAGTACTTAGAGAAACACATGCTTGTTTCTTACAGGACCAAGAAACAAGAGCATTTCCCAACAAGTGACAAGTACCACTTGTACTTTTTCTTTCAGTTTTACATCCAGCATAATCTGAATCAGAATATCCAATCAAATCACAAACACTCCCTTTGGGACACCACAGACCAACATTTGTAGTTCCTTTCAGATATTTGAAAATCCGTTTAACTGAACTCAAATGTGATTCCCTTGGAGATGCTTGATATCTAGCACAAAGACACACACTAAACATAATATCAGGTCTACTTGTAGTTAAATATAGAAGAGATCCGATCATACCTCTGTATTTAGTAATGTCTACTTGAACACCGGATTCATCTTGATCTAGATATGTGTTAGACCCCATTGGTGTGGCTATGGCTTTGCAATCATCCAAATCATATTTCTTTAAAAGTTCCTTGCAAAACTTTGATTGGTTGATGAATATCCCATCATGTGATTGCTTAATTTGCAATCCTAGAAAGAAATTTAACTGTCCCATCATGGACATCTCAAATTCTTCTTGCATCATGTTAGAGAAATCCTTACATAGAGATTCGTTAGTTGCACCAAAAATAATATCATCTACATATATTTGAACTAATAAAGTATTACCTTTGGTTCTCTTGATAAACAAGGTTGTGTCAGCCTTACCCTTTTGGAAACCTTTCTCACAAAGGAATGTGCTTAATCTATCATACCATGCACGAGGGGCATGTTTAAGACCATAGAGTGCCTTCTTTAATCTGAAGACATGTGAAGGAAACTTGGGATCTTCAAATCCTGGAGGTTGCTTCACATAGACTTCTTGCTACTGGTGCATAGGTTTCATCAAAATCAATGCCTTCTTCTTGATTATAGCCTTGTGCAACCAACCTTGCTTTGTTCCTAACAATAATACCATTTTCGTCTAGTTTATTTCTGAATACCCACTTTGTTCCAATGACATGCTTGTCAGTGGGCTTAGGAACAAGTTCCCAAACTTGATTCCTTTCAAATTGGTTTAGTTCTTCCTGCATTGCCACAATCCAATACTCATCCTCCAGAGCATCATTCACTTTTGAGGGTTCTATTTGAGAGACAAAGGCCATGTTCAAGACTGAATCATTTAAGCGTAGCCTTGTAGAAACACCTCTACCAATGATATTATCAACTGGATGATCCCTCTGGGTTCTCCATTCCTTTGGTAGTTGATAAGTGTTATCTTCAATATGCTTTTCTTGTATTGGATCTTGATCTTTTTCCTTTTGAGAGTCTTCATTGATAATGATATCTTCTTCTTCATTATCTGGAAGATTGACTATATCTTCTTTTGAAGAGTTAGACTCATCAAAGGAAACATGTATGGATTCTTCCATAGATAGAGTTTTCTTGTTAAAGACTCTATATGCTTTGCTTGTTAGGGAATAACCAAGGAACATACCTTCATCAGACTTTTCATCAAACTTACCAAGGTTTTCCTTTCCATTGTTTAAGACAAAGCATTTTGATCCAAAAGCATGTAGATGAGAGATATTTGGTTTCCTTCCTTTGTAGAGTTCATAAGGGGTTTTCTTCAGAATAGGTCTAATAAGAACTCTATTGGAAACATAGCAAGCAGTACTTACAGCATCAACCCAAAAGTATTTTGGAAGATTGGACTCACTTAACATGGTTCTAGCTAATTCTTCAAGTAGTCTGTTCTTCCTTTCTACAACTCCATTTTGTTGTGGTGTTCTTGGAGTAGAGAAGTTATGTGATATTCCATTTTCATCACATAATTCTTGAAATTGATGATTCTGAAATTCTCCACCATGATCACTTCTAATAGAAGAGATCTTTAAAGCCTTTTCATTTTGAACAAGCCTTGCATATCTTTTCAATGCGTTGAAGGCTTCATTCTTATGACGCAAGAATAATGTCCAGGTAAATCTAGAGAAATCATTAACAATAACAAGAGCATAAAGATTACCTCCAAAGCTTTTAGTTCTTGATGGTCCAAACAAATCCATATGTAGTAATTGGAGGGGTCTTGTAGTTGAGACTATGTTCTTTGGCTTGAAAGACGTTCTGGTTTGCTTCCCCTTTTGACATGCATCACAAAGCTTGTCTTTCTCGAATCTTATCTTTGGAAGTCCAACAACTAGATCATGCTTGACTAGTTTGTTTAAATGATCTATGTGTATATGAGCCAGTCTTCTATGCCATAGCCATGAATCACTATTGTTCTTGGCCAAAAGACATCTGACATTTTGTGGAATTTCATCCAAGGATATCATGAAGACTTTATTGACTTTATATCCGGAAAACTTAATCTCTTTAGTTCTCACATCTTTTACTACACAGATATCATTAATGAAACCAACTTTCAAACCTTTGTCACACAGTTGACTAATACTTAGAAGATTATGCATCAAACCATCAACATATAGAACTTTGTCGATGACTGTTTGAGGGGGTGTGCCTATTCTTCCAATACCAAGTATCTTTCCCTTTTGATTGTTTCCATATGTGACAAATCCCTTTTCTCTAGGTATAAGTAAAGAGAACTTTGTTTTGTCTCCTGTCATGTGTGATGAGCAGCCACTATCAAGATACCATAAATCCTTTGCTACTTTCATGCACACCTACATGACAAAGTTCAGACATGGGTATTAGGAACCCAATAAGATTTGGGTCCTTCTAAGTTATTGTTCTTCCTAACCCATATATATTCCCTATTTGGTACTCCAACATTCTTGTAATAACATCTACTAGGAGTATGTCCTATTTTGTTACGATAAGTACATGAATATTGATTGTAAATGGATGTTTGCCTAGGAGAAGGATTGATCTTCTTAGGAGGTCTATGAAAATTACTTTTCCTATTGTCCATACTCCTAAAAGAATTAGTCTTAGTATTTTTAGAAGATCCTTCCACTTTGTTTGGCTTTACAAACACAGTTTTCTTAACATCTTTTGTCTTTGGATGAGATGTATATCCTAGTCCAGACTTATTGTTTGAGTGCCTTTGCACACTTAGAATATCATCTAACTTTTGTTTTCCTGTGTTGAAGTTATGAACTCTTTGTTGAAGATTATCTATCTTTTCTTCTAGAGAACTACACTTAGTGCATTTATGTGCAATATCTAACTTAGATTTCACTATGTCTAATTCCTCTTGTAAAATCCTACACTTATTTTCTAAAGATGATATTAAATCATTTTGCTTAGTGCTAACCTTAGAGAAATTTTGACATAATTTAAACATATTTTCCATAGTATATTTTAAATCATGAAAAGAAATAGAATTATCACTATCCTGGGTATCTTCAGCATCTGAATCATGTGAAGCCATTAATGCAACTTGTGCTTCTTCTTTGTCAGAATCTGATGATGAACTTACTTCATTTTCATCTCAAGCCAAGTATGCTCTTCGTGTGGATTGATCCTTCTTTTCAAATTTGTCCTTTAGACCATGTTTCTTCTTTTGAAGATTTGGACATTCTAACTTAATGTGTCCAGGTTTACCACATTCAAAGCATGTGATCTTTTGAGAAGATGAGGACTCATTATTCCTTTGGAAAGATCTGTTATTGTTAAATTTCATACCTTTTCTTTTGAGAAATTTTCCAAAGTTCTTCACTAGAAGATTCATATTCCCATTATCTTCTTCTTCAGAATCTGCATCATAATCATCTTTGATGTTTTCTTTTGCCTTTAGGAAATGGATCGATACTTCTTCTCATGTTGTTCATGCTCCTCCAAACGATTCAATTCCAACTCGCGTTCTTGGAGTTTTCCAAAGAGAGTTGCAAGAGTCATATTTGATAAACTCTTCTTCTCTGAAATAGCCGTAAACTTTGGTTGCCATGCTCTTGTGAGTGATCTTAGAACTTTCATGTTCAAGTCACTGTTTGAAAACTGTTTACCAAGAGCAGTCAAATGGTTAATAAAATGAGTAAATCGTTTTTGCATATCCAATACCTTTTCTCCTGGAATCATTCTGAACATTTCATATTCTTGAGATAGAGTATTGATTTTTGATCTCTTGACTTCATCTGTTCCTTCATGAGTCACCATCAACGTATCCCATATTTCTTTCGATGATGTACATGTTGATACTTTGAAAAACTCATCCATGCCTAGAGCAGATGTAAGAATATTCATTCCTTTGAGATCATATTGAACCTTCTTCTTTTCTTCTTCATTCCAAGTGTTTTCTGGTTTTGGTTGTCTACTGTCTCCCACATCATTCATAGGTACAAACGGACCTTCTTCAATGGCTTTCCATATTTCACCGTCTAATGACTTTATAAAGATTTTCATCTTGATCTTCCAGAAGTCATAGTGGTCTCCATTGAAGTATGGTGGTCTGTTTATGTTGAATCCTTCACTGGTTCCATGATTGGAAGAGGATGCCATATTTTCCGGGATCTTAGGAGCAACTTACCTAAACTTACGCTCTAATACCAATTGTAAGTATAGATACCAACCTG
Source organism: Acmispon strigosus (assembly GCA_030819835.1). Taxonomy (NCBI): domain Eukaryota; kingdom Viridiplantae; phylum Streptophyta; class Magnoliopsida; order Fabales; family Fabaceae; genus Acmispon; species Acmispon strigosus. The sequence goes on from JAUAMA010000001.1 coordinate 17,464,522, forward strand.
AGAGGAAGGGTGAATCAGGTTTACCCGATTTTCGCCTTGATACCTTCTTACTTTCAAGATAAATGTAAAAGCAAACGATTGCAGCGGAAATAAGCGTTGCTTGAATGTAAAGATATAGGGTAGAAGAATTCGCACACGGAATTTTATCCTAGTTCACCTTCTATCCACCGAAGGCTACGTCCAGTCCCTCAAGAAAATCCCTTGAGGATTTTTCCACTATTGATAAAAATCTCTTACAAGTTCTTACACCAAGTACCCTAAGAATTTCTATCAATTTCCTGTGAAAGTATACCACTTTCAACAGCCCCTGAAAGTACACCACTTTCAGTTCCTGAAGGCAAACTCCTTCAGACCTTGAAGGCTAGACCACCTCCAATCAACACCCTGAAAGTACACCACTTTCAGTAACAACAACCCTTCACCGAGACCCACGGTGAATACTCAATCTACCAGAAAGAGATGAAGAAGAGTTTACAATTTGGTTGTATCAATCCTTTAACATACAAGTGGATTGATCATGCGAATTTATGCTTTAAGGCTCTTAAGCATAATAAGATTCTGAGTTCCTCAAGATATGAACAACTTAAAGTGTTCTCTTAATCATGAAGATCATGAACTCAGAATTTAGGCTCTTTGAAAGTTTAAGTGCTAAAAGACTTAATGAATGAACTATTTTGGCACAGCTTTGGCCTAATGATGTATTCTCATGTGTTATGGTGTTCTGGACTCAAATGGACTTTATATAGGCAAGGGGAAACGTCCTTGAACCAATGCAACCCTTCCCAAAAAGGTTTGAGACACAATGGTTCACGAAAAGATGCAACTTTTCGTGTGTGTAATCGATTACATCACTTAGGTAATCGATTACACTGAGAGCCGTTACAGTTTGAATTTCAAATTCAAACATGTAATCGATTACAAGCAAGAAGTAATCGATTACTTGCCTAGGTGTAATCGATTACCAGAAAGCTGAAATCGATTACACTTAAGTCCAACATCCAGAAACTTGAACTTTTAAGATCGGCTTAAGTTTTTCTACTTCTTTTAATTTATGAAAACATTAAGCTTGATTGGTTTAGATGTTTTATGGAGCCTTTATGCTTTGAGAAGCCTTTAGAAGCATAACTCACCTAAACTAAGACTTCTAGGTAAATGATGAACTTTATAGCGTTGTTTCCTCTAAGTCTTCTTTTCTTCTTTTTGCCGATGAGTTTGTCGTCACCAAAACCTCAGCCAGGGTCAGGAGCAAGACCTTCTTCACATTTACGTATCAAGGTAGGATTTTAGTTTATATTCTTTCAACTGACAATAGAGTTTTCGAACCCAAGTTAAATGTTTTGTAAATAACCTCTAAGTTGTTGGTCGGTCACTTTATGCCATATGTTTGGCTACTTGAGAATTAGGTATATATATTACTAATGCACCTCAGAATGGCATGTTTCGAAAAGGAAAATGATTTCAAAAAAATTATGCTCTCTTTTCCCAAGTTTTGAAAATGCCCCTGCATATTTATTTACGATTTATTTGCTAGAGTAACGCCCTGGAAATCGGGGTGTTAAACTCTACCCAGAATACCTTAAGTTAGTCATGCTTACGTTCTTTCTACCATCACTCATTTAAGAAGGGAATCTTTGTAGAAGAAACCTTGTAAAAGGAGAAGACCTTCGAATACTTGTGAGGAGAAGTCCTTGAGAATACTTGTTGGGAGAAGTCCCTAAGAATACTTAGGAGGAGTCCTGTGGAGAATACTTAGGAGAAGTTCTTTGAATACTCTAGAGGAGTCATGTGGGAATACTTAGGAGAAGTCTTACGAATACTCTAGAGGAGTCCTGTGGTGAATACTTAGGAGAAGTCCTTCAAATACTCTGGAGGAGTCCTGTGGCGAATACTTAGGAGAAGTCCTTCGAATACTTTGGAGAAGTCCCATGTCTAATACTTGTACTGTTCTGGGTTGAATAGTGGAAAATCTTGGTGAAGCCAAGGACTGGACGTAACCCTATCGTTCAAGGGGTGAACCAGGATAAATCTCGTGTGTGCTGTTTTTATTGCTTGCGTCGTTTACTTCTTGGACCGTCTACACATTTACTACTTGCACCTTTTACACAATTACCGGTTGCATCGTCTACACTAGCACATGTTTCACTTCTGCTACATGAACTGATTTATCCTATCGTTTACAAAAGTGTGTGTCGTTTGTAGCTTTATCGTTTACACTCTAATTAATTTTTTTCTGCTACCATCGTTTACGAAAAGATTTGTGAACTTATAATTTTTTTTGAAAGTCAAGTTCTATACGCACACAATTCAATCCCCCCTTCTTGTGTCATTTCTTTATTTATCAATTTGGAGATAAGATTTGTAAGGAGGATAAGAGAGAATGAGAGAGAGAATGAGATAGAAAAGTGAACCACCCACCCTTCCTTCTCTCCAATTGGACACAATAATCTCCATCCCCTTTGCCTTAGTTGTGGGTTGATGAGTGGATTTTATATGATAATTTTAGGGTCTTTTTAGTCTTTTTATTTTATTATTTTTGAGTCTCATGTAGGTTTTTTATTATTTTTATGTAGATTTTATATTTATTTTGCATTTTGCATGTAGATTAGATTTTATTAGATTTTCTAGTTTTATTTTATATTTTTAGGAATTTTTCTAGTTATTTTGTATTTTTAGAAAAAGCTGGTTTAGTTATCATTTTTGTCCAGGGACCAATGTGTAAAGTTTCAGGAAGTCAGGGACCAAATTGTAAAAGTTCAAGAGTGGAGGACTAAAAGTGAAGATTGAGAGAATATGAGGGCTTGAATTGAAGTGCTAACCAAGAGAGGACCAAAGTGAAAAAGAAGAATATGAAGAATCACTCTCTAATTTAGCACATGGAAAATAATGTTGAAGGAATTGATGATAGTGGAGGAGGAGTTTCAGAATTAAACAAGGGCTGAGTAGTGGCTTTTGATGGCATTCAAATCCCACTAACCATGAAGAAGAAGAAAAACTTGAAGTTGAAGAAGCAGTGCCCAGCGCTGCAGCGCTGGGAAGCCAGCGCTCAAGCGCTGGCCTTCGGTCTGGCAGTGGATTTTTAATGCTTCCAGCGCCCAAGCGTTGGGAATTCTAGCGCTGAAGCGTTGGAGGCTGGATTTTTACTATAAATAGGACCATTTTCTTCACTTGTAAAACACACCTTCATAGAATACAACAAGTATTCTCTCTTTCTCCCTCTTGAGCATTGTTCCTAGGACTTGTGGTAAGCCATATTTGAGCTCCTATCCAGGGTAATTCAATGTCTCCTTTAGCCATGTTTGGCTAAATTCTTCTTTAAGTTTTTGGGTTGTTTTAGTTTATAATACATGTTCTAGTTTTTCTTACATTTCTGAATATTATTTCCATTCATGTTTTATTACCTTATGCTTTATTTCTATCTTGATGATCACAAGAGGTTTTGCTTATTGCTTATTACATAAGGCCATTTGGTGAGTAGTAAGGGAACTAGGTAATAAAAAAGGTTATAAGTATACTTCGCTAAGGAATTAGGAAGGACGTAACTTTATGTTGGCCTGAACATCTTCTTCATCTTCTTCTTTAGTTAACTAGGTGCCAAGGAATTGGGTTTAGTAATTAAAAAGAAAGATCTACAATGCTTAAGGAATTAACTTGTAGTTACACTAGGCTATAGCATCATGATAATGGATTTATAATTCAGGAATTTAGTAAGAGATTGCTAGCATGTTTTTATAGACTATGTAAACCAACCCAAGAGCTTAATGTTCACCATCTCTTTTTCTTATTATTTTATGCAATTGTTTCTTTCTAGTTCTCAAACCAACAACAATTATTCATCTTTTATTTTTCTGTTTAAGTACTAAATTTTATAATAATAAGAACACCTATCCCTTGGGTTCGATCTTTTTATATTACGCGATAGTAAATTGTACACTTGCAATTTCATTATCAAGTTTTTGGCGCCGTTGCCGGGGATAGGTTCTTTCAAGTTCTTATTTTTATTTTATTTAGTACTTCTTGTTTATATATATTAAAAAAAAAAGAGAAAAAAGTATATATAAAAAAATTGTGATGAACTGGTGCTGCTAATTTTGTTTGCTAAGTATTGTCAGGTATAGCAATGGCTGAAACATTCGAGCAAAGGAAGGCAAAAATTCGGGCTGAGGTTGAAAAGGAATATGAGAAGACGAAGCAGGATATCTTCACTCTAGTTAACGAGTTTTACTCTGAAATAGATTGCAAGAGAAAATCCGGATTTTTGCCAAGTCCTGAGCAAGAATGTAAGGCTAGGGAGATTCTACAAATAAAGATACAAGGCATTATAATGAGGCAGCCCGGGGATAAACAACAACCACTTGTTCATGAAAATGAACTCGTGGTTCAAAAAGAGGAGGTGAAAGCAACCTTCATTGTAGAATTTGTCCTTAAAGACAAATTGGAGATGGAGGAAGAAGAACCTCAAGGAACCTATGTTATAGGTTCAGAAAAGCAAGGAACAGAACAGGGAAGGGAAAATTTATTTATCTCTTCCATTTTTAATTTGAATATTGTTGCCTTGTTAGCTGGAAATTCATTTAGCACCATGTTGTACTTGTGCCAAAATATGCATGATTTGCGGGGTCTAAAGAATTTTGTAATAGACCCCGGTTGAAAAATGATTAAGTGAAGGGTCTATCTCGGACCTTAACAATGAGCTTGTTGGGAGACAACCCAACTTAGGAATAGTTTAAAATTCTGTCATTTAATTTTCTGCATCATCCTTGTAAATAAATAAAAGGAAAAAAATTCTATGTTTTTGCTGCAGGAGGGGCCAGCGCTCAAGCGCTGGAGGCCAACGCTCATGCATTAGGCCCCTGCCAGTTTCCCCTATTCCAGTTTAATCCCAACGCTCTAGCGTTGGAGGGCTAGCGCTCATGCGCTAGGCCCCTGGAATCCCATCTTTTTATTTGTTATTTTCCAGCGCCATAGCGTTGGAAACCCAGCGCTTAGGCGCTGGGACCTCTGATGCCCAGTTTTTATTTTTTCCAGCGCCCAAGCGTTGGTATCCCCAACGCTCAAGCGCTGGAGCTCGGGCAGTTTGCTGTTTTTGTTTTTATTTGTTGTTTTTAGTTTTTAATAAATTTTGTGTTCAACATTTTCTGAAATTTTTAAGGTTCTATGGGTCTTCCCTTGGTTCTAAACTGGTTTTTATTTTTGGGGAACTCAAGAATTCTTGTTTTTAAAAGGCAGACACAAATTTTCAACCCATGATCTTGTTTGTGCTGATTTTGGAACTAACAAGTCAAGCAAGCTTCTGCTTGTGAGACTTTTGTTTGTTCAATGTTACAGGATAGGTACCAAAAGAAGGAAGAACTCTCTTGAACTTAAGTGTTCAATTTGATTTTTTTTTTTTACATTGAGGTTCCCTTGGACCTTTGTGGAAAATTTGTTGCTATACCAGCTTCTTAGTTTTTGTTTTTTTTCTTTTTATAGTTTTTAGTTTTATTTTTAGCTTAGTTTTTTTCTATTTCTTTTTGCATGAGTCTTGAGTATATTATCCATTCTGAATGTTGCTATAGCTTTGTGAAATGCTTTATCTGATTGAAATGCTTTGTGAAAAGTTCTATGTTTTGAAGCAGTTAGGATTGCATGCTGTAGAAATGATTTTTGATATCTTGATTGTTGGGTTGTTGGCAAAAGTTTTTCTGAGTTCTAAAAAGGGTACCACTTACCCTATCTTTTTCTGAGAGCTGAGGTCTCTGAATTCTTGATTGTGAAATTTTTCTGCCTTGTGTTGCATGTTGATTGGAGTTTTGTACACTTTGTGAGTTGAGAAGAGATTATAGGCATTTTTGAAAACTCAGATTTTTGCTTGAAATGTTATATCCACTAGTAGCCCCTTTTGAGCCTTAAAAGAGTCATTCTTTGGAGCCTACTTTGTGTGATAATTCTTAAAGTTGTTATTGTGATTCATGTGCTGAATTGTTAGAGCTATGTTTGTGGGTTTCTCTCTAAAAAAAAATGAAAAAAAAAAAAGTTGAAAAATAAGGTATGTGCCTTAGGAAAAATATATAATGAAGTAGTGGGGTGAGAAAGAGTATGAAGGGAGTAAAATTCAAGTCATTCATCCCATACATTCCACTACTTTGTTCAAAAGAAAAAAAGAAAAAAAGAGAAAAAGAAAAGGAAAAAAAAAATTTGAGAGGACCCTTGTGTTGAATTGTTAGAGCTCTAAGTCAAGAAAAAATCACTTAACAACAGATTCTGAGTCAGCCACTAGAGTTGCCAATTTCTTGAAATCCATACCTTAAATTGTTCAACCCTTTGGCCAAGTTACAACCTTAAAAATCTCTTCAACATCACTTGGTTGCTTTACTTCAGTTTTGATTTGAATTATAGGCAGGATTATTGAGCTTTCTTGTTTTCATGAAGAATATCATTTTGTGAGCTTATTTGATGAACTCGAACATGTTAAAAGCCAAGCCTAACTTTCTTGATTCTTTGTCTATTAAACATGCATGTCTTCCTTATCCGCTAAGCTTTCTGGAAAATTATCATATTTCAATCGGATAAAAACTTTCTCAAAACTCAGGGACGAGTTTTTCTTTAAGTTTTGTCGCTTGAGGACAAGCTGTCGTTGGGTATAGTGGTGTGATGAGTGGATTTTATATGATAATTTTAGGGTCTTTTTAGTCTTTTTATTTTATTATTTTTGAGTCTCATGTAGGTTTTTTATTATTTTTATGTAGATTTTATATTTATTTTGCATTTTGCATGTAGATTAGATTTTATTAGATTTTCTAGTTTTATTTTATATTTTTAGGAATTTTTCTAGTTATTTTGTATTTTTAGAAAAAGCTGGTTTAGTTATCATTTTTGTCCAGGGACCAATGTGTAAAGTTTCAGGAAGTCAGGGACCAAATTGTAAAAGTTCAAGAGTGGAGGACTAAAAGTGAAGATTGAGAGAATATGAGGGCTTGAATTGAAGTGCTAACCAAGAGAGGACCAAAGTGAAAAAGAAGAATATGAAGAATCACTCTCTAATTTAGCACATGGAAAATAATGTTGAAGGAATTGATGATAGTGGAGGAGGAGTTTCAGAACTAAACAAGGGCTGAGTAGTGGCTTTTGATGGCATTCAAATCCCACTAACCATGAAGAAGAAGAAAAACTTGAAGTTGAAGAAGCAGTGCCCAGCGCTGCAGCGCTGGGAAGCCAGCGCTCAAGCGCTGGCCTTCGGTCTGGCAGTGGATTTTTAATGCTTCCAGCGCCCAAGCGTTGGGAATTCTAGCGCTGAAGCGTTGGAGGCTGGATTTTTACTATAAATAGGACCCTTTTCTTCACTTGTAAAACACACCTTCATAGAATACAACAAGTATTCTCTCTTTCTCCCTCTTGAGCATTGTTCCTAGGACTTGTGGGAAGCCATATTTGAGCTCCTATCCAGGGTAATTCAATGTCTCCTTTAGCCATGTTTGGCTAAATTTTTCTTTAAGTTTTTGGGTTGTTTTAGTTTATAATACATGTTCTAGTTTTTCTTACATTTCTGAATATTATTTCCATTCATGTTTTATTACCTTATGCTTTATTTCTATCTTGATGATCACAAGAGGTTTTGCTTATTGCTTATTACATAAGGCCATTTGGTGAGTAGTAAGGGAACTAGGTAATAAAAAAGGTTATAAGTATACTTCGCTAAGGAATTAGGAAGGACGTAACTTTATGTTGGCCTGAACATCTTCTTCATCTTCTTCTTTAGTTAACTAGGTGCCAAGGAATTGGGTTTAGTAATTAAAAAGAAAGATCTACAATGCTTAAGGAATTAACTTGTAGTTACACTAGGCTATAGCATCATGATAATGGATTTATAATTCAGGAATTTAGTAAGAGATTGCTAGCATGTTTTTATAGACTATGTAAACCAACCCAAGAGCTTAATGTTCACCATCTCTTTTTCTTATTATTTTATGCAATTGTTTCTTTCTAGTTCTCAAACCAACAACAATTATTCATCTTTTATTTTTCTGTTTAAGTACTAAATTTTATAATAATAAGAACACCTATCCCTTGGGTTCGATCTTTTTATATTACGCGATAGTAAATTGTACACTTGCAATTTCATTATCATGGGTTCAACAAAAATAAACCCAGCCCCTTGCTTCGATTTTGTTCATCAAGGACTACAGTACTCTCTAATTCTCACACTTACCTTGATAACCACCGAAAATTCAGTAGCCCATTCTCTCCTCTTTGGCGCTAGTCGTGAGAAACATGTGGAAAAGAAGTTGCATTAGTGAGCTTCCCACATCACAACCACCATCTTCCAACTCCTATTGTAAAACCTCTTCCTTTCTTCACAAATGTTGTTCCCCTTGCTCTTGGTTTTTCATGGATATGTTTGGTTTTTCAAAGAGTCGAGTTTTTTCCCTATGTCAATTTTTGGTTGAGAGTTTGATATGTTTCCTTTTGTTAAAGTTCTACCCACTAAATTGATCTATAGGAATTTCATTTCAGTTTTTGAAACAGTTGAATTTTTGAAAAGTTCTTATTTTAGAGAAGTGATTTTCAAAGTTTAAGTTTGGTTCTTACCATGGATTTCTCTATGCCTTTTATGTGTACAATTTAGTTTTGAGAAAAAAAATTCCATTTTGGTTGTGTTTATGGTTTGGCCAAGAGTAAAGGTTGGTTTTTGACTGAGAAGAGTTGATTTTTAACTAGCTTTTCAAGTGCTTATAGCTTAAATGTGAGGTTTAGTAAAAAGAAAAATTATTTCCCCTTGGTTTTATGCTGAGGACAAGAGAATTGGGATAATTTGGGACTTGAGAAATTGATTTCGAAACTTGAAAATGAGTGTTAGTGTTTTGAGGGACTAAAAGTGAGAATTTGGGTGAAATGGTTTTGGGGTTTTGATCTTGTTTTAGGGTTTTGAAAGATTGAGTTTTGAAAATTTTAATTTGAAGTGCTTTAGTGATTCTTGAACACTTAGAAGTTTAATGAAATTCAAAAGAAAAAGTGATTTGGAAAATTTGTAGGAAAAGTTTGAGTTTTGGGCATTGAAAATGTGTCTTAGAAGGCTTTTAGTGTTGATTAGTGAAAAAGGAAAGTTTTACCCTATTTTAAAGGCCTAAGGCTGAATTGGTGTGTTTGTGTTTGAGTGGGATTTTGGCTTCAAAGATCTTGTTTTAAGTTCTAAAATGTTTCGAGTTTAAGTCTTGCCTAGATTGTCCTTTGAAAGCTTTGATGTTGGTTAAGTTTTGGAAGCTTTAAAAATGGAAGTTTTGCAAGGTTTTGATAGCTTAAAAGTTTGCCAAAATGTCTTACTCCATGGTTGTTGTTCTTGTGAATTATGACATTTTCCTAAGTCTTGAAGTTCTCTATGTTTATTAGTTGATGTCGTAGAACTAGTTTAAAGGCTCTAAACTAGGTTATGTTTTGTGAAGGTTCACGGTACTTAGAAACACTTGGACCAAACGTAGCTTTCTGGAACGATTCCAACTTCGGTAAAGACACTTCGCTACTATCAGCTATCATAGCAAATATAACTATATATCTATATGCGACCTTGAGAATCAATAGCTAACGGCGTTCTGAGAACGACCCGATTGTGGGGTAGAATTGCTTGATTTAATTGATGATTGATGCTTGACTTTACACATGCTTCCTTGCTAAAAAATTTAGTGATAGCGTGCTTTCTTATGACATGATTTATATCAGATAACAGATATGTTCCCATGCTCTACATGATTGTTTTAATAATTATGAAGTTATGTGAGGCCACATCTTCGTTCGCACGTGCCTTCGAATTAAAGTTCGAGTTCGTAAACACACGACTTGGTAACTTGGTTTGTTGTTGTTTATCATGTCGTGTCACGCATATTTGAGGGTCGTCATGGTTCAGAGCAAAACATAGCACCGGACTAGAGATGAAAAATATCGGGACGTTAAAAAGAACGTACTCATGTAAGCGACATCTCATTGACTTACCAGCAACACTAATAGTCTGGCGTGGAGTTCGGTTGAGTGTCCCACCTGCCTAAGAGATTTTGTAAGACCCTCGATTTTTGATATTTTTGTTTTGGTCCCTGGACTATTTCATATTTATGATTTGGTCCTTGGACTATTTAGTAGTTTCGGTTTTGGTCCATATTGACCTTTTGGCTTTGTTGACTTGAACTGGTTCTGTTTCTGTTATTTTATTTGAGTTTGAATTCGAGGATAGAATAATATCTTCAAATATTTGGTTGTTAATTGATTATTTTTTTAATATCTTTTAGTAGAGCAAATTTTATTTTCTATGTTTTCTGTTTTCTTATTTAATTCAAAATAAAGGAAATGAGAAGAAGATAATACCTCTGATTTTAGGAAGATACTTTCTGAATATATTTTTTTTGGAATAATAATTATTAAGTGATCATTATTCAGAATATCCATAATTGGGGGCAGGTTCGTTGTTGTTATCTTAGAGCTGTTAAGGAGAAAAACCTGTAACAACTTCCCCCTTCTTCTCCTAGGGTTGGGCATGCAACATCTTTTGTTTGGCAGTAAGGCTGCTTGTTTCTATTTTGTTGGCTATTAAAATCAGAATTATTTTAGGGTTGGTTGTAACATAAAACTTGATAAATATTTTGGCTAAAAGATAGGAGAGAAAAGCTGAAAACATCCTCCTATTATCTTAGTGTTTCGACCAGCTTTAAGAGGGAGAAAGCTGAGTTCTTTTTCATTCATCATCAACAACAACTCTTAAGTATCCAGAGTGCATTTCCTTTCCTCCTTTCTGGTGCTGCTGTCGAATGATTTCTTCTTTTCCTTGGAGAATCAAGTTCTTCCTATTCTTGCTGCTGCTGCTAGAGTTTTCTTTCCTTCCTTGGAAGATCATAGGCGTTCTCTTTCTCTTTCCTTCCAAGAATTAAGGTGAGCAATCCTTGTTCTGAATTTCGTCAAGAGTTTATGGTTGTTTGAACCATGTTTCTGAATTCTTTCTAATTCTTTTCCTTTCCTTTCTCGTTCGTTCCAAGGGCTCCGTCATCGAAGGGTCCCAGCCGTATTCCATAATCGCTGGATGATCGGTTGCTCGAGTTCGAGACGTACAAGCGTTGTTCCTTTTCCTCTTGATTGGCTTAGACTCAAGGTTGGTCTCTCTCATTTTTCGTTGTGTTGGATGTTGCATTGAGACCATAAGTTGTTATTTCACGTTAAACGTTTCCTAGGACCCTTTCCATCTTTTATTTAATCAACTTTGTGCCTTAGAACCTCTTGTATTTTTTAGAAAAACCTTCCTTTTCAATTGTAAACTTCATTTGTTCTGTTCATGGAAAACCTTGATTTTGAAAAGTGGTGTTTTTAGGCTCCTTGGCAGGGAACTAGCGCTTGAGCGTTGGCTTCTCCAGTGTGCAGGCGTTGGAAGCCCTTGACCCAGTGGATCGAGGTAGTGAGCCAGCGCATGAGCGCTGGCTACTCGGGCGCACATGCGCTAGGAAAGGCAGAGAGCCAGCGCATTGGTGCTGGACTCCCTGGTGCACTGACGTTGGGGGCTGTTTTTCCCTGGGCACGGAAGGGTGCCAGCACATTGGCGTTGGCAATCTCAACGCACATGCACTGAGCCCCTGTTTGGCCAGATTGTTGTTCTATTTTTAAAAAAGCTTTTGCGGATGATTTCCACCCCTCCAATGGTTGATTAATTGTTATGTATGTGTTTATTCTTGCAAGGTTGGAGATCAAGTTTATGCGACCTGTTCGACGATAAGGGTAACTCATGTTGTAAGACCCCTAATTTATTGTAATTGCAGTTTAGTCCCTAAACTTGTTTGTAATTGTTTTCTAGTCCTTAGACTACTTTTTCTTGTAAATTGACCTTGAGTTAATAAATGAAATGTTATCCTTGAGTCATTTGATCTTGTTTAGAGCTTGGTTGCATACCTTGAGGAACATCTGAATTATTTTGCTTGAAATGTAACAAGAATGACTTTGGATTAGCGGTTAAGATTTCGGTATTTCGGCTACATGGCATGGGTTCGAACCATGGTGAGGAAGTTTTTTATTAACTTCTTTTTAGGCTTAGGAATTTCTAAATGGAGTAGAAAAATCAGAGTTAAGAGCTTTCATTAGGGTGGTTAATGTAGATTCCATGGGGGTTATGATAGTTAATAAGAGAATTGAGGTGATTAATGACTTGTCGAGTGTTAATGGGGGGTTATGAAGGAGTAATGGTGGTTCATGGTGGTGGTTGCACGATTTTCTTCTCCTTTTTGAAGCCAAAATATGAATCAACTCATGTGCTAGAACCTTCTCATTGAGTTTGAAAGCCAACAAAGCATTTAGTAGAGTTAAGTGAGCTGGGGATTATGTCTTTTGGTCTTGATGAGCTTTGAAAACAAGAATTTTCAGTTTCACCTCTGAAACAATGAGCCTTGTACGCCCCTCCCTCTTCTTTAATCACTCCTCTTCATACTCAAATCATATTAGACCCCATCTCATTCATTCCACACTTGAATTTTGCAAACAAACATTTAAAACACTAAGTTGGGAAACTTGTGAAGTCTTGCTACTTTTGGGGGCATATTTTCGACCTATTCTCCCTCTCTTGGTGGTGATCCAGCTCTGATAACCTCCCTCTTTCGTGGAGTTCAGACCTCATCTCTCAATCCCCTCCAAGTTCTTGGTGTCGGTTAAATCGGTAAGAGGCTAAAACCTTCTAAATTCTGAGTTAATTGGAGAAAAAACCTCTTACTTTCTTCTAGGGCTAATTATCATTGTTCAACCTTTGTTTTTGCATCAAGCTCGAGTTTCCTACACCCTTGAAGGTTCGGGATTCGTGGTACAACCTACCTTGACCAAATTTCTCAACAAGGTTGGTATCCTCCCCCTTCTTTCGGTTCAAAATCTAGTAGTAATTCTTGTGCAAATGACTTTCATGGAAATTAGAAACCTTTGAGCTTTTGGGTAGAAAACTTATTTTCTAGGTTATAATATTGATTCTGAACATGGAAGAATTTTGGTTTGGGAAGGAATTGGTTAAAAATGGATTTCCGGGTGAAAAACTTGGCTTTTAGGGTTTCTGGCAGGGAGCCACCACATGAGCGCTGGACTCCCAACGCCAAGCATTGAGGTTCTTCCCAGTTCGAGTTTCCAGACAGGGACCCAACGCTTGAGCGTTGGAACCCAACGCTTGGGTGCTAGGCCCCTGCTAGTAAATTGTTGTTTTTGCTCTTTTGGTCTAAAATTCATAGGAGTTGTTTTCCGACCTTTTTCTATGATTGTTGATGGATGTATAAATGTTTTTTTGTCTTACAAGGTTTGAAAACACTTGCATGCAACCCTCTCAGAGGTAAGGGTAACTCGCTTTAGGTTTGATATGTCGGTTTGTGATTGTTTTGCATTCTGTTATATGGTACTGTTTGGGAGTTGTTTAATGGAATCATTCTGAGTTTTTATTGTCAATTTGGTATGTTGTAAGTGATGAAATATTGATGAGTTTTTGATATAATTGGTATGTGTTATTTAATTATAACATGAGGAAAACGTTTTGAGGAGTTAATGTATTATATTGTGCATGTGTTATACTATGACTGAGGTTTTGTGTGGACTGTTCGTCCATGAGGGTTATGAATTTGTATGGTCATAGCATATGCATTATATATACATATATAATGGGTTGATGTGGCGGCACTTTGTCCCGCGGGATCAACTGAGGATTATTGGGTTGATGTGGCGGTATTTTGTCCCGCGTGATCAACTGAGGATTTTTAGGTTGATGTGACGAATCATTGTCCCGTGGGATCAACAAAAGGCAATGTGGTGGTACTTTGTCCCACGTGATTGTCCTGAACCGGTTTAGGGTGAATAATGGCCATATTTATGCATATAGGTATTAAGGATCATGCACATGCTTATTTGAATTTGTAAAATGAGAAAATATGCGATGTTGATATCATTGTTGTGTTATAATGATTCTGTTTTGTTAATGATGTTATTGCTATTTTTATCACAATTGTTGTATGTTAATTTCTTGATTTTCGAGTTAACCCTTTCTGCTTTTTTTTTGTTTGATTTTGTTTGGGCGCTTAACTCCATAAATGTTCAGGGCGATGAGGCTCAAGAAGATTGATATTTGGAAGTGAAGACAAATGATGAAGAAGACTCAAGAAAAATAAAGAAGTTGTAATTTTCTATTTAAGCCCCGTTTGGAAAAATAGCTTAATTAAGAGCTTATAGTATAAGCGCTTATGGCATAAGAGCTTATATCGTAAGCGCTTAAATTCAACAAGCTGTTTGCGTTTGGATGCACCTATTGAAAATAGCTTATACAGAATCAAAGCGTTTAGATGCATTTTTACTAAAATAAGCACCTATTAGTAGTTGAGATTAAAAAATTAAAAACTGAAGAACTAAAATTATTATAAATAAAATTAATGTTTAAAAATTATATTTTTAAAGATCAAACCATAATGAGTTATATCATGCACCTATCAGTCGCATATAAACACATCTTTTCTTTTTTTGAATAAAACACAATTTAAAATAAGCAAATGAATTTAAAATTAATATGAAATCACCATTAAAAATAAAATAAAATACCAAACATCACAGTACATGTTAACAATGACTCATTGCATAAATTTAAAAGGAGGGATGGTTGAACTGGTTGAGTGAACGAGATAACTCCTGAACAAAAGAGGGTGAAGCTTTCATCTTTAAAGTTTCATCCAGTGAGCAAAGTACTAGGAAAAGAGAGCAAAATATGAATCAAGAGGACCAAAGAGGATTTCATAAGCAAGCATTTAGAAAGGAGAAGATTATGAGAAGTAGAAGAAGAAATACAAAAAATCAGAAGTGCAGTGCAAGAAGGGCAAGTATCATACATTGCTATTCTGGGTGCTGTTATTGCAAAAATAATTCAATGAATAAGAAGGGAGAGGGATAGCTCATTGATTCAGGAAATGAACTAGGGAAATTTGTACAAGAATCACTTAACATAAAAAAGGACATCATAACAGGAAGATACAGACACATTACACACACAAAGCACATTTGATACAAACACAAACTCAGAGCCATATCTCTTCAGCCATCAATCACCAAGCTTTCCTATGCAAATCAACCGTACCCATCAAACCAATTCAGCCATGACTACCAAAACCACACATAACCATCATCACCCACCTCAAAACCATAACAGCAAACTAGCCAAAAAAAACCTCCATTAATGGCGAACCTGGTCCTCTCTTAAACCCCAAATCACTATCACTACCATGAAAAGTGTTAAATAACAACCCAGAAGCAGTCATACAAAACCCCCAACCTTCAAACTAAAGACCTAAGCATCACCATTAACCCCTTCGATCACCTCACCATGAATCAAGAGGACCAAAGAGGATTTCATAAGCAAGCATTTAGAAAGGAGAAGATTATGAGAAGTAGAAGAAGAAATACAAAAAATCAGAAGTGCAGTGCAAGAAGGGCAAGTATCATACATTGCTATTCTGGGTGCTGTTATTGCAAAAATAATTCAATGAATAAGAAGGGAGAGGGATAGCTCATTGATTCAGGAAATGAACTAGGGAAATTTGTACAAGAATCACTTAACATAAAAAAGGACATCATAACAGGAAGATACAGACACATTACACACACAAAGCACATTTGATACAAACACAAACTCAGAGCCATATCTCTTCAGCCATCAATCACCAAGCTTTCCTATGCAAATCAACCGTACCCATCAAACCAATTCAGCCATGACTACCAAAACCACACATAACCATCATCACCCACCTCAAAACCATAACAGCAAACTAGCCAAAAAAAACCTCCATTAATGGCGAACCTGGTCCTCTCTTAAACCCCAAATCACTATCACTACCATGAAAAGTGTTAAATAACAACCCAGAAGCAGTCATACAAAACCCCCAACCTTCAAACTAAAGACCTAAGCATCACCATTAACCCCTTCGATCACCTCACCATGAATCAAGAGGACCAAAGAGGATTTCATAAGCAAGCATTTAGAAAGGAGAAGATTATGAGAAGTAGAAGAAGAAATACAAAAAATCAGAAGTGCAGTGCAAGAAGGGCAAGTATCATACATTGCTATTCTGGGTGCTGTTATTGCAAAAATAATTCAATGAATAAGAAGGGAGAGGGATAGCTCATTGATTCAGGAAATGAACTAGGGAAATTTGTACAAGAATCACTTAACATAAAAAAGGACATCATAACAGGAAGATACAGACACATTACACACACAAAGCACATTTGATACAAACACAAACTCAGAGCCATATCTCTTCAGCCATCAATCACCAAGCTTTCCTATGCAAATCAACCGTACCCATCAAACCAATTCAGCCATGACTACCAAAACCACACATAACCATCATCACCCACCTCAAAACCATAACAGCAAACTAGCCAAAAAAAACCTCCATTAATGGCGAACCTGGTCCTCTCTTAAACCCCAAATCACTATCACTACCATGAAAAGTGTTAAATAACAACCCAGAAGCAGTCATACAAAACCCCCAACCTTCAAACTAAAGACCTAAGCATCACCATTAACCCCTTCGATCACCTCACGAACCGACAACCCAAGCCATCAATAAGAACTACCACCGTTTTCACCCTGAAACCAATCTCCTCCCAAATCATGGTCAGAGCAAGGAAAAGGAAGATGAAGAGAAAACCCAAACCCCCATCTCTGCCATCAATCATCGTGCTCCAGCAACCAATACCTTGCAGCCACCGTCTCCTTTTCCTTCCCAGCCACCGCACCGCTCCTCGTGCCACCGCCGCGCCTCGTCGTGGCCACCCAGAACTCTAGCCGCCATCGCTTCCTCTCTCCCTCTCTGTCTCGATCTCCTTCTCTTTTTAGTTTTTTAGGGGAAAAAAATCAAATGTAGTGTGAAAAATAGGGGTCATCTGGATTCGAAGAGAGGATCTCATTAAAAGGTTTCATAAGCTCCGAATAAGCTCCGAATAAGCTGTTCCTATCAGCTTATGGAAATAAGCTAAAAAGAGCTTATGGAGAGCTTATAAGCTATTCGATAAGCTCTGCCAAACGCGCACAAAAGAGATTTTTATATGGCATAAGCTCAAATAAGTTGTTCAAAAGCTCTCCCAAATGGGGCCTTATTACGTTGTTTGGATTTTTTTGCACATATCGGTGCCACTTATTTATTTTAGAACTTTATCGCGTGTTGGGATAATTATAATTTTACTATTGGTTAATTTATCAATTATTACTATTGAGCGTCGTTGGTTTTTTTGAAACTTGAGTGTTTTTGTGAGGTTTCAAAATATATTTTCCGCGTAATTACTATGTGACCCTCAACCCAAAATTGGGGTGTTACACATGTCCTAGAGAGCCTCGAGTCATGCATGTTTTTATGTTGTGTTGCATGTGTTTGAGATAAAATCTTTGTTATGTTATTGATGCTGAAAACTTAATGGTTTATGCTATCTTATGGATTAGTTGATGTAATTGATTGATTATATTGGGTGTTCATTTGCTGTGTTTAGACCAATGAATTGGTCCCTAATATGTGATTATAATATGCTATTGCCTCTTGATGGTTTGTTGGGTTCATGGGATATGCCCATTGTTCTGATGCCTTATTATGTGACTATAACATGAATACTCACTGTTTTGATTTCGAGAATTTTCTGAGGAGATAACTCTTGTCGTTGGGATTTTGGTCAATTGCGAGTGGTTGTGCAATTGAAGGTTTTTGTTGACATCATTGTTGGATATTTGGCATTGGCATCATATGCATTTTTAGGAGTTGGGAGGGTTGATGTGATGGTTGTCTTTCCATGTGATCATTTTCCCTAAGGTGGTTAGATGGCTGTCTTTCCAAGTAACCTACCTAAGGGCGGTGTGTTGGTTGTCTTTCCATGTCACCGTCCTGCCTTGATTGGTGAAATTTTGGCCATAGTTGAGCATGTAGTTGCAATTGTAGGAATCTCAATGCATGAACTCTTTGCTGTCCTGTATGCTGTATTTATTGCTGTTGTTTTTGTTTTACAACTGGTGCTGTTTCTGTTTAATAAAAAAACTATTTCCTTAAAACTGTTACTACTTCTGTTTTATAACTGTTGTCTGCTATTTTTGTTTTCTTCTTCATAATTGTTGTAATTACTCTTGTTGTTTGTTTTTAAGAGTTAACCCTTTCTACTTGTTTTGTTTGTTGTTTGGGTGCTTAACACCATAGACTTTCAGAAAGAAGATTTGGTTGGAGACTAACTGTCCTTGCAAGCTAAATGAGACTTTGGATTAACTTGAAGCTTTTGGAAGATCAACTAAGAGTTGAAGGATTTTATTTTTCCGATGCTATTCGTAATTAATATTTTTGGGCACACTGTTTGTGCAAGCAATATTATTATCTTGACTATGTGATGTTTTTTATTAATATAAGTATGGGTATTTATTCTATCATATTATTTGGGTTGACGTTCTGTTTTCAAAATCTGAGTTGTTTTGGAGAGAGGTTTATAAAGTTTCTGTTAATTACTATGTGACCCCTGACCGGAAATTGGGGCGTTACAGATTTGGTGTTACATCTGGATGAATCTTTTTGTACAATGAGGGATTGTACGTGCATAAAGGGAGTCATAGCGTCATCGGCACTCGCGTCTTAATTCAGGATTATATGATATTTACTATGTGATAACATGTATTCTTATATGTCTCTTAATGCTTATACATGTTGTATTTAAAGTTAAACCTTGTACCTTTTTGCTTTGTTTGTATTTGAGGTGATCCGTCGTCAGCTAGACAACTACTAGTCGAAGAGTAACCGGATGATGCTGAGCCGAAGGAAGTTCGAAGAAGCAGGACGGATAGCTTATTACTTGAGAATATAGATAGATAATTGATTATTGTGTCTATACTCAAGCATGCCTAGGGGCAGGGTAGAGTTTCTAGACTATATGCCTTTATGCGGTCGCCCTGCATGGGATCGTAGGAGGTATACTGGAATAGTAGGTCTTGGTTTGGAGTTTTATTTGTGGCAACATGTTTCCTTTTATAAACAAGTCAGTTGATTATGAAACATTTTCACCAATGCACCTAACTATGTAACTTATACGTTTTTTCCGAACTGAGTATATATATAAGTATTGCATGTCGTCCATGGCATGTCTTGAAAATAGAAAAAAAATATGCTTACATTTCCACAACTTTGAAAAATAACTTGCATGTTTGAATTACTGTTTGGATTACAACTGTAGCGTCTTGAAAATCGGGGTGTTTCGATTCTCATCATCATAACTCGCGCCAACTCAACTAGTCATCAGAATAAGGTGTAAAGGTCATAGGCCTCGTAAGCTGCATTATATATATTTTTGAAACATTGTCTAATTCGAACTTATTTATAAATTATTGGCTTAATAGAACTTTTGGTCCCTAACAAAAAAATTAGCCTAAATGGTCCCTCATTTTGACAAACGACAGCAGTTTTAGTCCCCCGTCACTATTCCGTCCAATATTTAACGGTTTCCGTAAAAAATTAACAACAAAAATTGTATAAAAAACTCTTAGAAATCCTTCATCTTCATCCCCTTCATCATCTTCTCCATAAAAAAAAACCCAGAAAAACCTAAAAAATATGAATGTTCATGCTCTAGAATATTCCCTGATCTTCCTTGCATTTATGCTACTGCATCTTGTCATCACAAATCAAAATCATTCTCCCATAGCACCAAAAAAAAAAACCCACTTTTCCTTCCAGCAAGACACCAGAACTTTGAATAAGAAAATGGGAAAATAGAAACAGGATCATAAGCCTACTTGATCTGTAACAAAAACACATAAAAAACAGAAAAACCTTCAGAAACCCAAATTAATTTGACATTTCACCCAGAACAAAGTTGATCAATGAACATGAACATCATCGAAATTTAACTCCAAACCCAAAATCAATAACAACAGAACAGAAAACTGAGAGAGACTAACAATGTGGATGTCTTTGATGCTGAGGTGAGGAAAGGGGTCGGTGGTGCAGACATGAACAGGGGCAAGTGGAGCACCCAATACACCAAGCAACAATCTCAGATCGGACTTTTTGCATGCAGAAGCGGAAGAAGATGAAGACGAAGAAGAAGAAGGAGAAGCAAATCGAGATCGAGAGAAGAGGGAGAAAACAGATCGAGATCGAGAGAGATAGAGAGATAGAGAGAGAGGGGGGGAGGACGGCACAGCGGGGCGAGGAACCGCGACGGCAGCAGAACCGCGACGGCACGGTGATGCTGTGGAGCTTGGATTGTTGAGGTTTTCGTTCTGGGTTCTTGGGGTTGCAACTGTGGAACATTCATATTTTTTAGGTTTTTCTGGGTTTTTTTATGGAGAAGATGATGAAGGGGATGAAGATGAAGGGTTTTTAACGGTTTTTTTTTACAATTTTTTTTTGTTAGTTTTTGACGAAAACCGTTAAATATTGGACGGAATAGTGACGGGGACTAAAACTGCTGTCGTTTGTCAAAGTGAGGACCATTTAGGCTAATTTTTTTTATAGAGACCAAAAGTGTCAAATCGTGATAAGTGAGAGACTAAAAGTGCTATTAAACCTTTTTTTTTTTTTTTTTTTTTTGCAAAGAAGACTGGGATTGTACACTGTATACAGTTCACTTCATTGGCCCTGCAATCCTGATTCAGCAATTGGGCCGGCCCTACTTAACACTTGATAACCATTTTTCACGCTCTTCCTGCTTCTCCTCTCCTCTCCTCTCCTCTCTCGCCGCTCTTGCAGAAATTAGGGTTTTGAGCGGTTTCCGTTTCCAAGATGGTGAGTAACATCTCCTTATCTTATTTTCGTATTAGATCTGAGATTGTGCGTTCTACGTTTTGCATCGTTTCGTATTGTGTTTTCAATCTGAAGTTTGTAATTACAAATATTAACAATACACACTTTTTCCCGAATATTTTGCTTCCTTGAGAACGTAGATGCAATGTGCTGTATTTCGTTTTCATTATTTGTTATGATGGATTGTCTCTGTTTTTTTAGTTAAATTTGCTGCGTGGTTTTTTGAGAACGTAGTTTTATTTTTCTGTTTTGTTTACTACCTTGAATCTGAGCAGGTTCTTCAGAATGATATTGATTTGCTAAATCCCCCAGCTGAGTTGGAGAAGAGAAAGCACAAGCTTAAGCGTCTTGTTCAGTCACCAAACTCTTTCTTCATGGTATTACATGCTCTTTTATATTCTTTGATTGAAAATAAAAGTTTGCTCTAGTAAACTATTTTTGCAATTAAATGTTGTCTCTCTGGTTTTTTTACTGGAGTCTTCATAAAGTTTCTGATATGTTGTGCTATAATTCATTTTCTCTTTTTTGCAGGATGTGAAGTGTCAGGGTTGCTTCAACATGTATGTTTGAGCTTTTTATTCTCTCTTTATTTTTTTTAATTTGATTTAAATAATATTTATATAGCTTAATTGGAGTAAATTTGATGATATGATGTTTTCAACTTGGATGCAGTACCACTGTCTTTAGTCACTCTCAGACAGTTGTGGTATGTGGCAACTGCCAGACTGTGTTATGCCAGCCAACCGGCGGTCGAGCGAGGTTAACTGAAGGTTGCTCATTTAGGAAGAAGGGAGACTGAATGGTGTGCTGACTTTTTTTTCCATGATTGAAGAGTTTCACCTTCAGATGTCAAAGTCTAAGTTTTGGAATCGTTTTTGGTCATTATATTTTAATTTTGGTACATTGTAAGACTTTATTTTCCAACCTTCTCAACCTAGATTTTCTCTTTACTGAAATGGATATGGTTTTGTTGGATATTTATGTTTACAAAACCTGTTATTGAGTATGCGTTAGCATTTGTTTGTTCATTTGATGTGCTTGTGATATTTGAATTATTGCAAAATATGTTCCACTAAATGTGACATCTTGCTAATGCTCCCTTCTCTGTTTTATATTTGGAATATTTTACCCATGATAGGAGCAATCAGAAATTGGAATTGGAATTGGAATTGTTTGCTGGTATTTGTCTGTCTTTTTTCTATACGAATTGTCCAATTTGTTACATTGGTAATATGTAGCTAGGGATTCTAGTAGGAAGCAACTCTGCACATTTTCTCTATTTGTTTTCTAAGGCAGTTCATTAATTTGTGTCATCTCCTTCGGCTCCTCCAGTATTTGTTTTCTTTGTTTATAATCATATGTTCTTGCTTTTGCGAACACTGTTGTTTCCACCCCGCTTTCACTCCCTTATTTCGTTTTCCGCTTTAGTTTATGTTTTTGATTCATTCACGCCCATTTTCTTTTCTATCCCAGTGTCACCGGCATTTTTTTCTTCCTGTATCTTATTTTCTTGTTACATTACCCATTATATCTTGCATTTCTCTCTTATATTTCTATCCCAATTTCCTTCCAAGTCTCTGAAGTGGAGCATAGGTGGCTGGGTATTCGTTGAGTACGTCGTGAGTTCAAGTAATTACTAATGATAACTTGATGCACTAAAAACATGGTCCCTTATTTTGTTTGTGTTTAATCCTGCCAACCCATTGAGCTATAAGAACATAATTTTGGTTTCAGAATCCCTTCCACTATTTCCCCCCCTTCGCTGAAGACAGAGCACCCCATACTGAAATAGGTACTTAGCCCTTTAATGATGCGATTTTAAGATGCAACTTTTGGCTTGTAATCTTTAGAAATGTGGTGGATTCTACTCTAACTACCTTGTGTCTAACTGGTATACTAGTTCACCATCTAGAATTACCCACTACCCTACATAGTGCATGTTTGGCAAATTTTAGAATTGATTCTGAAGTAGTAATCGATTTGAGGGAGCAGGCTATGTGAGTAGATTTTGGGTATTTGGTTGAAGAATAAGAAGCTAATTCAACCATGCAATTAGAGGATTGTATTTCGTAATAACCTTGTGCTTTCCTATCTAAATATGCAACTGCCAAGGAACGAAACAAATGTACCTGTTGTCCCTACGTTGTGTTATAAGGATAATAAACACCCTCAGTACTAGTTTTTAAATGTTTTGTTCTATGAGAATATTGAGCTCAACCATAACTTCAATTTGTTTAATTGACACACTGAACAATTGTTTTTTTGTTGTTGTTATACATCTCTAGTGCTCTGCGTTCTTAAACCTTGTTAGTGTAAATGATTTTGCCACACTTTTAAGGAGAAACATGTGAGTAACTTCTGTGTATTTAAAAAAGAAGAGGATTGTGTTCTGTATTAAGCTAATTCAATCATGCTATTAGAGGAATGTGTTCTGTATTAAACTTGTTTTTTCCTATCATATAATGTATGTGCTCAAGGAAAGAAAGAGGCATTGTTGTCCACATGTTGGGTTTTACTTAATTATAATAAGTTTAATAAACACCCTCAATACTAGTTTATAAATGTTTGGTCTATGCTTTTTGGGAATAGTAAGCTCAACCATCACCGTTTTTTATGCAAAGAGTAAAAGGAAAACAAAGGCTACATCTGAGGCATGAAAATGCCTGAGTAATTTCTAAATGGCCTGTCATTCACTTTCGTAGGATGATGTGAATGAAGCTGAAAGTCACGCAAATTACGCACTGAGCTTAGCTAAAAGAACAGCTATCACATTCCCTTGTGAAATACAATGCTCAAATCTAAGCACCCAATCTTGTGCAGAAAGCTCCTTGATGCTATTAATAATAGGCACATACTTATGGAAGGAAGAAATCACCCTCAATCAAAGAAAGAGCAAGCAAGTAGTTCGAACGGACAACCACTTGATGAGAACCAAAATTCGAGCAGAGGTGAAGTCCATGGAACAATGCAAGAAGCTCTATATGGATGATTGCTGCAAAACTAGCATTCCTCGAGAAGCCTACCAACCAAACATCAGTCTGCACAAACCCTCTTAACAATGTATTGCACATATACTCCTCTTGAAGATCTCCCAAGTCCCCTCCTGATTGTCGGCCTCTAGTAAACCTCTGGCTCCCTGCCATCAATACTCAGCTTCTCCAAGTAATAGGTACGTCGCAAACCCTACTTTAGATTCCACAGGCGTGCGCGGAACACCAAAAATCTTCTCCACCTCTTGGAGCCACAAGTCATCCTTCTCGGGATTCGATCCTCCCATAAACTTTGGTGGACATGACGACAAAAGTCATTACGACCTTAGGTATGTTTAGCCACAAGATCCCTTTGTTATTTTCGAAGCGCTCGTGCCTCTTAAGCAACAGCTCTCTGAGCATTCGAAGCAGCCTCGGCAGATATACGTTGAGCATTAGCCTCGGTTTCACCAGTAGTAGTAGCGGCCTAACTCTGAACTAAGTTTGCCAGCGAAGCTACAACTTGAGCCATGAGATTCATATTGTCACACAGGAGTCTTTCGGGATCGGGATGCAGAGGCATTTCCTGATTCTATTACGAACAGTTAGTCTCCTACACAACTATACGGAAACAGAATACCTCCCTAGTAAACTATATCTAGGGTTCGACCTTTCATAAGGAAGGTCATAAGCTAAGCAAACAATCAAACAATCAATAAAACAATCAAGCAAGCATGCAACCTAGCCTAGAAGACTTATTCCCCCAAGCTCTGGCGAACGAAACCAACACTCTGATATCATAATGTAACACCCCGATTTTCATGAGGGTTATTATGGTAAATATAAAAGTAGCAAAAAATAAAGCCGAAATGAAACTGATATATTAACTGCCTCAAGGAAAAAATGATTCAATAAAAGAGTACATGACTAAAAAATAAACTAAGTCAACACAATCGAGAACCACACGCAGCTAGACCCTTCAGAAGTGAGACAAAAACTAAGACATAGAACCCCGGGAAACCCTACATCGAGCCACCAAACGTTCCAGCCTCTCACGCTGACGCGAAAAGTCTTTCCTATGCCACTGAGCCAAACGAGCAGTAGTCATCTTGGATGGTAGGTCATCCTCCGAAGAAAACGTCATGCCCCGGTCGATAGGCGGATCCTCTGGCCGTCGCCCACAAACTATATCGTCAAAAGAACTAATAGCGTCAAAGATACGTATCTCATCGTGTCTCGGATACGGTACTTGATGAAACAGAGAGAACCAAAATACAGGAACCATCCACAGTCGGACAACAACGACTAGGTGAACCAAAACAAGAGAACAACGGCGGGGAAAGTGGTGTACAAGGAACTAATTGATAAAGTAGTGCGAACTCCAACTATGCATATGAGTTTGTCGAAATATCTTAAACCAAACCAGCCAACAATAAGGGCAAAACAATAATCTCAATTAATAATCAACATTATCAACAACACAAATATATTCTGACAATTAAATAAATCACATAGTCATGTTCAACATATAATGCAAACACATATAGACAAGACTGAGACCAAATGCCCTTAGTCAAAATACAAGCAACATATATCAAGCATATAAAGCACACAAACACTTAAGCATATATTCATCATCATAACCAACATAATTTCAACATATAGCATATATTCAACATATAGTATATATTCAGCAAGCACTAGATAATCATAAGCATAAACACAAAATCATATAGCACATAACATTCCACACATGCAGATAAAGCTAAGACCAAGTGCCCTTACCTTGGCCTAATCCAAGCGTATAACCAAAATCCACAACAGGGTCCTCCGAAGGAGAGAAACTTATGCATGCATGCCCATGCAAACCCTAAAATTCCTTAACTTGATTTGAACATAATTCCCCAACCTTATAAAACTATAATTATACATTTATTTTCTTTATTAAATTCCAAATTATATTAAATATATGATAATACAACAAATATTACCAACAAGTTTATATTCCTATTTTATTTCAAGAAAAACTTTTTCTTACTTTTATTTATATATATATATATATATATATATATATATATATATATATTAAACATGCCACACACACACACACATATATATGTATACATATTTTTATTCAAACTATTAATTAGTATCCCAAAAGATTAAAATAAATATTTTCTAACAAAATAACCTCAAATATCACCTTAAATTATTTTATGGCCCGCGGCCTATATATATATATATATATATATATATATATATATATAATATTTTTCCCAATTTTTCTAGCTACCAAAATAATACTTAATCTCAAAAATATATTTTAAATATCAACATAATATCCTATTAAAATTCAAATTTGAAAATCTACTCATAAAACCTTGCAAATTTCAAAACATATCTATTTATGAGCATATCTCTATTTTTTTCAAATAAAATCCTAACCACATGCATTTCTTGTAAATATTCAAATTTAAAAATGAACAACATATCAAATCAATTAAAAATACAAATCCTAACCACACTATATCTAAGATATGGAATTAAAATTCTAAATTCATAAATTTTGAAATTTTCGAGATATATATAATATCTAACAAAGTCTTATTTTTTTTTTCCAGCAAACAAATCTAATAAAAAACAACAACATATCAAAACTAAATCTAATCATATTTTAATCATAAAAATTGGTTATATTTGAACTTCCTAAAAAGGTAATTATTTACCATTAATAAAATAACCAAATAATCGCACAATCTCTATCGTAAAACCAATAAGATAAAAGCAACTAAAACCCTAAAATCTTACTATAATGTCGCAGCTAACAACACCAAGAGGAAGAGGTTTTTTAATGCTTTAGATCAAACACATATTTCATTCTAACCTCTTGCTATTTTTCATGAAGAACAACAATGAAAAAAACACCAAAACTTCAACGTTTATAAGCAAACAAGGTCTAAAACCCCAAAACCCTCATGACTTTGATGATTCTAGCATGATCACTACATTCATACTAAGAAAAATCATAGAAAATAAATCACCAACCTCAATCACACGAAGAAAAGAAGAAGAACTCCTCCAACAACGAAGAAATTTGAACAAAAAAAGGAAAGGAGACTGTGAGAAATTCTAACAACCGAAAAATGAAAAGAGAACTCTCCCGATGTGAGATAGAACTCGAATTTCTCTCTAGAGTGAAGGGAAGGGTTTACTGCTTCCAAGGTGAATGAGAAACAAGGAGGTTTTGCCGTCTATTTATAGCTGAAAAACCAAGCCAGGCCTACTTGAAAATTAAGTAACCTCAGTATTATCTTTAATCTATATCAATTAATTAAAGATAAAATCTAAATTGATAATCCTAGATGCCAAAGAATATTCCTTCTCTAAAAGGTTCCTTAATTCTAATTTAACTAAAACTCTTAATTGGGAAAAAATCCACATAAAATGGACTTAATCACAAAATAGCCCAAACCTACTCAATTTAATGAGTAGGCCGTGGCCAACATCATATATATGCCTATATTTTATTTTTATTTTTTTCTCTTATATAATCACACAATATCACATAATAAAACAAGAAATATTTCCCTTAGGAAAATATAGCAAATAAGTCGCACCACATATAATAAAGGTTAATGGTCTACCAAGTCCCTGTAGTTGCACCAAAATATGTCTTTGGTCCCTCACTGGAAAAAAGTTTGCAATAGATCCCTGTAGTTGCACCAAGTTTGCTGTAAGTCCCTGCCGAAGACCGGAGCTCTGACGAGTACATATGTGGCAGGGTGACTGTATTAATGAAGATGATGTGGAATTTATGTTTTTTAATGGGAAAACAGGTTAGAAAATTAGAAAACCCTAAATCCCTAAATTAATCTTCCTCTTCCTCAATTTAATTCTTCTTCTTCTTGGTTCTTTTATTCTTCTTCGCCGTTTTTCTTCTTCTTCTTCTTCTTCTTCTTCTTCTTCTTCTTTCTGTTGTTCCTGTTACTCGACTTTCTTCTTCTTCTTCTTCTTCTTCCTTGATTGTAGGTTCTTGTTTGTAGATTGTTTGTTCAGCTCTCTCGTATTGGGTCTACTCCAACTTCTTCATTCTTCTTCATTTTGCACGTTTTTCCTGTGTTCTTGAAATCACTAAATCCATAATTAATCTTCCTCTTCCTCGAGTTACCTCTTCTTCTTGTTTCTTCTTCTTCTTCTTCTTCTTCTTCTTTCTGGATTGTGGGTTCTTCTTTCCTGGGTCTGCTCCAGCTTCTTCATTCTGCTCCATCTTTCTTTGTGGGTTGTTTGTGCTTCATTCTGAAAATTGAACATGGCCAACTCTTCTGCATCTTCCTCACGTGCCATTGGTAGATCTGCAGGTTTAAAGGCAAAGTGTCAATGTTGTTTTCCCCTCATGATTTACACCGCTGGAACTGCTCATAACTCAGGTCGGAGGTTCTTGAGATGCAGAAATTGGCATGTAAGATTGCTAAACTCATTCTGGTACTTTGAATCTATTTCCAGTTTTGATTCTTATTTCCATTTTATTCCATTCTCCTCTGCTTCCACTGTGAACTTGGTTTGATTTTTTTCTGTTATCTGAAGATGGCAGGAACTTGTGGATTTTTTTTTGGATTGATGGACCTACATGTGACCCTGAAGGTGAAGACGATACAAAGAGCATAAATACGCAGTGGCTAAATTATAGAAATTTATTTGAACAGATAATGGACTTGAAAAGGAAGACCAAGAAGCTTAAGAAGAAGGTTGAGACAGAGAGAGTCTAGAAGATGGTTGTAGTTGGTTTAGCAGTGTTGTGTTGGATAGTTTCAATAGAGTGTTATTGTATGGGAAGGGCTTATAGTTAATGTAACAAAATGAATTTCAATTTGATTGTATTACTCCAAGGTTTTTCAAACCAAATTTGATGGACCAACTTTTGTTATGTACTTGCTTTTGAAGTTAATGATAAACTTTAGAGTTTTTGTCACATTCATTGGTAGTAAGGAAGAGAGAGAAAGAAAAAATCACGATCTTAGTTGTTAGATCAGATAGCAACCTGAGAGGGGGGGTGAATCAGAGTTGCCCCGATTTTCGCGTAATAGTACCAAACGACTTTCAGCGCAATTAGAGTTGTAACGTAAGAACGTTGTTGCAGCGGAATGTTGTAATTGCTTGAAAGTAAAAGATGAAGGATAAGAAGAACACACAGGGATTTTATCCTGGTTCACCTTCAAACCTAGAAGGCTACGTCCAGTCCTCTGATCACACAGAGATTTTTCCACTATACCAGAAAGCAAACCACTTTCTGAAAATCACTGCTCACTGATTTACACAGTGAACTGGTTACAACCCTCAGAACAGATTACACTGTCTGAGTCAAACCCTTTACTGAAAACCACAGTAAAGTTAGAACCCCTCAGAAAGATTACCACTTTCTGAAGAATCACTCCACTGAATTCCACAATGAAGATTTCCCATGATCGAGTACTCTTAACGAATGCTTGCACCAAGGACCCTAAGATATCTTATCAATCTTCCTGAAGCAACCCACTTCTGATTGATCAAGTCTTCTTAACGAATGCTTGTGCCAAGGACCCTAAGAGAACCCATCACGCCTCAGAAAGAAAACCACTTTCTGATGACACCGCATTACCACGGTGGACTTTGAATCAAACTTGATTCAAAGGGCCTTTTTACAACCACCAAGAACTATGGTGAAAGAATCAACATGATTCAAATGGAAGAAGAAGAAGATGCCTTTTCTATGCATGATTCAATCCTTTAGATAAGAAGGATTGATCTTAGTTTGTATGCTCCAGGCAATTACAATGAAGGCTCTTCCATTCTGAGTTTCTCAAATGTTGAACATCATGAGTGTTCTTATGAAAATGAGAGAATCGAAACTCAGAATGATGACTTTAATGAATATGAAAGTTATGGACCAAGTCATTGATGTTTCTGAGTGTCTAAGGACTTTATATAGGCACTAGAGGTCGTCCATGAACCAACACAACCTTTCCCAACCGGTTTGAGACACAATGGTTCATGAAAAACACATCTGTCGACCGGGTAATCGATTACAGCAGTTAGTGTAATCGATTACATCATGCCGTTGAAGTTTGAATTCAAATTTCAAACTTGGTAATCGATTACATACTTGTGGTAATCGATTACACACTTCCTGTAATCGATTACACACATCTGTAATCGATTACAGACAGTCCAGAACTCAGTTTTTGACTGTTTAAAGCCTAATTGAGTGTTCCTACCAAGTTTTACTTGTGAGAACATATCGTACTCAATTAGTTGATCTTTTATGAGCCTTCAAATGCAATATGAACCTTAATAAAACATAGCACACTAAGTTGACAAGACTTACTTAAAACTAGAACCTTCATGTTTTGATCTTGACATTCTGAGCCTGGTTCTTGAAGTCTTTCTTCTCTTAAGTCTTCTTGAAGTCTTATTGAAGTCTTTCTTCTTTTTATTCCTTTCTTTCTATTAAGTCTTCTTGAAGGCTGATGAGTGGATTTTATATGATGTTTTTAGGGTCTTTTTAGTCTTTTTATTTTATTATTTTTGAGTCACATGTAGGTTTTTTATTGTTTTTATGTAGATTTTATATTTATTTTGCATTTTGCATGTAGATTAGATTTTTTGTGTTTTTTCTATCTTTATTTTATATTTTTAGGAATTTTTCTAGTTATTTTATATTTTTAGGAAAAGCTGGTTTAGTTATCATTTTTGTCCAGGGACCAATGTATAAAGTTTCAGGAAGTCAGGGACCAAATTGTAAAAGTTCAAGAGTGGAGGACTTAAAGTGGAGATTGAGAGAATATGAGGGCTTGAATTGAAGTGCTAACCAAGGGAGGACCAAAGTGAAAAAGAAGAATATGAAGAATCACTCTCCAATTTAGCACATGGAAAAAATGTTTAAAGAATTGATGTTAGTGGAGGAAGGGTTTCAGAACTGATCAAAGCTGGTTAGTGGCTTTTTATGGCCATCAAAACCCACTACCATGAATGAAGAAGGAAGGAAAAGCTTGAAGATGAAGAAGCAGCGTCCCAGCGCTCATGCGTTAGGATCCCAGCGCTCCAGCGCTGGGGTTCTGACTGATGATGAGTCAGATGTTGACCCAGCGCCCAAGCGTTGGAAAGCCAGCGCTCAAGCGCTGGGCCTCGGTCTGGAAGTGGGATTTTAATGCCTTCTAGCGCCCAAGCGTTGGGAATTCTAGCGCTGAAGCGTTGGAGGCTGGATTTTTACTATAAATAGGACCTTTCTCTTCACTTGTAAAACACACCTTCATAGAATACAACAAGTATTCTCTCTTTCTCCCTCAAAGATCATTGTTCCTAGGACTTGTGGGAAGCCATACTTGAGCTCCTATCCAGGGTAATTCAATGAATCTTTTAGCCATGCTTGGCTAATTCTTCTTTTAAGTTTTTGGGTTGTTTTAATTTATAATTCATGTTCTAGTTTTCTTTTACATTTCTGAATATATCTTCTATTCATGTTTTATTTCTTTGTTCTTCATTAATCTTTATGCGCAAAAGATTTCATGCTTTCTACTTTTTCATAAGGCCATTTGGTAAGTAGTAAGGGAAATAGGAAATAAAAAAGGTTATATGTTTGCATTTCTTAAGGCTATAAGGATGTACGTAATTTTGTGTTGGCTCAGATTCTTGCTTCATCTTCTTCTCTAATTAACTAATAACCAAGGCTATGGAGTTAGTAATTAGGTAAGGAAGTTCTACATTTCTTAAGGCTATTAGGGTGTAGAAACTTAGGCTATAGCACCATGAATTTGAATTTAAAGTTCAGAAATTTAGTAAGAGTTTTCTAGTATGTTTTATAGATTATGTAAATCAACCCAAGAGCTTAAATTCTCTCATCTTATTTGCTTTATTATTTTATGCTATTGCTCTCATCTTGTCCTAAACCAAACATCAATCATATTATTTTATTTTCTTTGCACAAGTACTAAGTTATATAAATATAAGAACACCTATCCCTTGGGTTCGATAATCTTTTATATTACGCGATAGTTTAATCGTACACTTGCGATTTTCCTTATCAAGTTTTTGGCGTCGTTGCCGGGGATAGGTTCTTTTAAGTTCTTATTTTTATTTTATTTAGTACTTCTTGTATATATAAAAAATATATAAAAAAAATATTTCTGCTTAACAGTTTGTTGCCATGTGGAAAGAAGAAGATCCTTTAGAGACTATAATCTCTGAAGGGTTGGATTTTGAAAATATTGAAAGCAATGACGAACAGGTCATCGAAATGGCAAGGTATCTGGAGGCTGCCCATTGTTTCCAACCAAAGGGAAACTGGGTAGAGGAGCTCAAAAGAGAAGAAGAAGTTCAAGAGGAAAAGAGGGAACTGAAGCCCTTACCTTCTACCCTTAAGTATGTATTTCTTGAGGAAGGTAATAATAAGCCAGTCATTGTGAGTAGTTCCCTCTCTCCTCTTGAAGAAGAAAAACTGGTAAGAATTCTTAGAGCTCATAAATCTGCTTTGGGTTGGACTATTGAGGATATTAAGGGCATAAGCCCCACAGTTTGTATGCATAAAATTTGTTTGGAAGAACAAGTCAAACCTATAGTCCAACCCCAAAGAAGACTTAATCCTGCCATGAAAGAGGTGGTGAGAAAAGAGGTGATTAAGTTACTAGATGCAGGGATCATTTATCCCATTTCTGATAGTGAATGGGTTAGTCCTGTTCAGGTAGTTCCCAAAAAAGGAGGAATTACTGTGGTCCCAAATGAGAACAATGAATTGATTCCCACCAGGATGGTAACTGGATGGAGAGTTTGTATAGATTACCGGAGACTAAATTCTGCCACCCGGAAAGATCATTTCCCCCTTCCCTTTATTGATCAAATGCTTGACAGGTTGGCTGGCCATGAGTACTATTGTTTCTTGGATGGGTACTCAGGATATAATCAAATTGTTGTTGATCCTAAGGATCAAGAGAAAACTGCTTTTACTTGCCCCTTCGGGGTGTTTGCTTATAAAAGTATGCCTTTTGGCTTGTGTAATGCTCCAGGAACCTTCCAAAGATGTATGTTTGCTATTTTTTATGATTTAATTGGTGAATGTATGGAAGTGTTCATGGATGATTTTTCTGTATATGGCCCCAACTTTGACAAGTGTTTGAGCAATTTGGAAAGGATTCTAGTTAGGTGCCAAGAAAAGAATTTGGTACTTAATTGGGAAAAATGTCATTTTATGGTAAAAGATGGCATTGTGCTGGGGCACAAAATTTCTGAAAGAGGGATTGAGGTAGATAAGGCTAAAACTGAAATCATTGAAAATCTACCTCCTCCCACTAATATTAAAGGTATAAGAAGTTTTCTTGGTCATGCAGGTTTTTAAAGGCGATTTATAAAAGATTTTTCTAAAATTGCTAAGCCTATGACAAATCTCCTTGAAAAAGAGGCTCCTTTTATCTTTAATGATGAGTGTTTGGCTGCTTTTAGATTATTAAAAGAAAAGCTTGTTTCAGCCCCTATCATTGTTGCTCCGCAGTGGGATTTGCCTTTTGAAGTTATGTGTGATGCTAGTGATAATGCAATAGGGGCTGTTCTTTGTCAAAAAAATGGAAAAGTGTTGCATGTTATTTACTATGCTAGTAAGGTTCTGAATGAAGCTCAAAGAAATTATGCTACAACTGAAAAGGAGTTGTTGAGTGTAGTTTATGCTTTAGATAAATTCAGACCTTACGTTTTGGGAACTAAAGTTATTGTGCATACTGACCATTCTGCATTGAAGTATTTGTTTGCTAAGCAGGAAGCTAAACCCAGGCTAATCAGGTGGATCTTACTCTTACAAGAGTTTGATCTTGAAATCGTGGACAGAAAAGGGAAAGACAATGGTGTGGCAGACCATTTGTCAAGGCTTGAAGAAGGGAACTCCGATCCAATTCCTATTCAAGAGGAGTTCCCAGATGAGAGGCTTTTAGCTATCCAAGAGATAGCTCCATGGTATGTACATTTAGCTAATTTTAAAGCTGCTGGTGTGTTGCCTTCTGATTTGACATGGCAACAAAAGAAGAAATTTTTGCATGATGCTAAATTCTTTTTCTGGGATGAACCTTATCTGTTTAGAGAATGTTCTGATGGGATCATTAGAAGGTGTATTCCAGAAAAAGAATTTGAGGCTATTTTATGGCATTGCCATGGCTCCGATTATGGAGGCCATTTTTCAGGAGAGAGGACTGCAGCTAAAGTCCTCCAAAGTGGTTTTTATTGGCCTACTATCTTCAAAGATAGTAGAGCATTTGTGGTAAGGTGTGATCGCTGTCAACGAACTGGTAATATCTCAAGAAGGAATGAGATGCCCCAAAAAATGATTTTGGAAGTTGAAGTTTTTGATGTTTGGGGCATTGATTTCATGGGACCTTTTCCACCTTCTTTTGGTTGCCAGTATATTTTGGTTGCTGTTGACTATGTTTCTAAATGGGTTGAAGCATCAGCCCTTCCCACAAATGATGGAAAAGTTGTTCTAGATTTTCTGAAGAAAAAGATTTTTACTAGATTTGGGGTGCCAAGAGCAATAATCAGTGATGGAGGTAAGCATTTTTGTAATAAAGCTTTTGAAACTCTTTTGAAAAAATATGGTGTTAATCATAAAATTGCTACCCCCTATCACCCCCAAACTAGTGGACAAGTAGAGGTTTCTAATAGGGAGTTAAAAAGGATTTTGGAAAAAACAGTCGGTACCTCAAGGAAGGATTGGTCAAAAAAATTAGATGACACCTTGTGGGCTTATCGTACTGCGTTTAAAACTCCTATTGGAACCTCTCCTTACCAGTTGGTTTATGGTAAGGCTTGTCATTTACCTGTGGAACTTGAGCATAAAGCCTTTTGGGCTTTGAAGCATTTGAACATGGATCCCAAAGAAGCTGGGGATAAAAGACAGGTACAGGTACATGAGTTGGATGAATTTAGACTCCAAGCATATCACAATGCTAGGATCTACAAGGAAAGAACAAAAAGGTGGCATGATAAGAGGATCTTGCCAAAAGAATTTAGTCCAGGACAACTTGTGTTATTATATAATTCAAGGCTGAGGTTGTTTCCTAGAAAGTTGAGGTCAAGATGGACAGGACCATTTTTGGTCACCAAAGTTTTTCCTCATGGTGCGGTTGAGTTGGAAAATCGGGGAACAAAGAACACATTTCTTGTCAATGGGCAAAGGCTGAAACCTTACCTAGGAGAAAATTATGAGAGTCAAGTGATGACTGTTGAACTTGCTGAACCCCCAATTGATTAAGGGGAAGGGTCTATCTCGGACCTTAACATTGAGCTGGTTGGGAGACAACCCAACTTAGGATAGTTTATGTTTCTGCCTTTTTAATTTTTTGCACAACTCTTGTACATAAATAAAAGAAAAGAAATTTTATGTTTCTACTGCAGGCGAGGCCAGCGCTCGAGCGCTGGAGGCCAACGCTCATGCGTTAGGCCCCTGCTTCACAACCTCTGATTCCAGTTGATCCCAGCGCTTAGGCGTTGGAGGGCTAGCGCTCATGCGCTAAGCCCCTGGAATCCCAGTTTTTTATTTTATATTTTCAGCGCCATAGCGTTGGAACCCAGCGCTCAGGCGCTGGGACCTCTGATGCCCAGTTTTTATTTTATTTCCAGCGCCCAAGCGTTGGCATCCCCAACGCTCAAGCGCTGGAGCTCGGGCAGTTTGCTGTTTTTAATTTTTAATAAATTTTGTGTTCACCATTTTTCTGAAAGTTTTAAGGTTCTATGAGTCTTCCCTTGGTTCTAAACTGGTTTTATTTTTGGGAACTCAAGAATTATTGTTTTTAAAAGGTGGACACAAATTTTCAATCCATGATCTTTTGTGCTGTTTTTGGGACTAACAAGTCAAGCAAGTTTCTACTTGTGAGACTTTTGTTTGTTCATTGTTACAGGATAGGTACCAAAAGGAGGAAGAACCCTCTTGAACTTGAGTGTTCAAAGTGATTTTTACATTGAGGTTCCCTTGGACCTTTGTGGAAAATTTGTTACTATACCAGCTTGTTAGTTTTTGTTTTTCTTGTTATAGTTTTTAGTTTTATTTTTATTTTTAGTTTAGTTTTTCTGTTTTATTTTTGCATGAGTCTTGAGTATATTATCCATTCTGATGTTGCTATAGCTTTGTGAATGCTTTATCTGATTGAATTGCTTTGTGAAAAGGTTCTATGTTTTTAAGCAGTTAGGATTGCATGCTGTAGAAAGGATTTTTGATGTCTTGATTGTTTGGTTGTTGGCTAAGTCTTTTTCTTAGTTCTAAAAAGGGTACCACTTACCCTATCTTTTTCTGAGAGCTGAGGACTCTGATGCATGATTGTGAAATTTTTTCTGCCTTATGTTGCATGTTGACTGGAGTTTTGTGTACTTTGTGAGTTGAGAAGAGATATTAGGCATTTTTGAAAACTCAGATTTTTGCTTAAAATATTATATCCACTAGTAGCCCCTTTTGAGCCTTAAAAGAGTCATTCTTTGGAGCCTACTTTGTGTGATATCTTTAGGTTGTTATTGTGATTCATGTGCTGAATTTATTAAGAGCTATGTTTGTGGGTTTCTCTCTAAAAAAGATGAAGGAAAAAATTGGAAAAAATAAGGTATGTGCCTTAAGTAAAAAATAATGAAGTGGTGGGGTGAGAAAGAGTATGAGGGGAGTAAAATTCAAGTCATTCATCCCATACATTCCACTACTTTGTTCAAAAAAAAAAAAAGAGAAGAAAAAAAGAGAAAAATTGAGAGGACCCTTGTGTGAATTGTTTAAAGCTCTTAGTCAAAGAAAAATCACTTAACAACAAATTCTGAGTCAGCCAATAGAGTTGCCAAGTTTTGAAATCCATACCTTAAATTATTCAACCCTTTGGCCAAGTTACAACCTTCAAAAATCTCTTCAAAATCACTTGGTTGCTTTACTTCAGTTTTGATTTGAATTATAGGCAGGATTATTGAGCTTTCTTGTTTTCATGGAGAATATTATTTTTGGTGAGCTTAATTGATGAACTCAAACATGTTAAAAGCCAAGCCTAACTTTCTTGATTCTTTGTCTATAAAACATGCATGTCTTCCTTTTCTGCTAAGCTTTCTTTGAAAGGTTTCTGTGCTTCAAGTTGTAATCAGATAAAACTTTTTCAAAACCCAGGGACGAGTTTTTCTTTAAGTTTTGTCGCTTGAGGACAAGCTGTCGTTGGGTATAGTGGTGTGATGAGTGGATTTTATATCATGTTTTTAGGGTCTTTTTAGTCTTTTTATTTTATTATTTTTGAGTCACATGTAGGTTTTTTATTGTTTTTATGTAGATTTTATATTTATTTTGCATTTTGCATGTAGATTAGATTTTTTGTGTTTTTTCTATCTTTATTTTATATTTTTAGGAATTTTTCTAGTTATTTTATATTTTTAGGAAAAGCTGGTTTAGTTATCATTTTTGTCCAGGGACCAATGTATAAAGTTTCAGGAAGTCAGGGACCAAATTGTAAAAGTTCAAGAGTGGAGGACTTAAAGTGGAGATTGAGAGAATATGAGGGCTTGAATTGAAGTGCTAACCAAGGGAGGACCAAAGTGAAAAAGAAGAATATGAAGAATCACTCTCCAATTTAGCACATGGAAAAAATGTTTAAAGAATTGATGTTAGTGGAGGAAGGGTTTCAGAACTGATCAAGGCTGGTTAGTGGCTTTTTATGGCCATCAAAACCCACTACCATGAATGAAGAAGGAAGGAAAAGCTTGAAGATGAAGAAGCAGCGTCCCAGCGCTCATGCGTTAGGATCCCAGCGCTGGAGCGCTGGGGTTCTGACTAGATGATGAGTCAGATGTTGACCCAGCGCCCAAGCGTTGGAAAGCCAGCGCTCAAGCGCTGGGCCTCGGTCTGGAAGTGGGATTTTAATGCCTTCTAGCGCCCAAGCGTTGGGAATTCTAGCGCTGAAGCGTTGGAGGCTGGATTTTTACTATAAATAGGACCTTTCTCTTCACTTGTAAAACACACCTTCATAGAATACAACAAGTATTCTCTCTTTCTCCCTCAAAGATCATTGTTCCTAGGACTTGTGGGAAGCCATACTTGAGCTCCTATCCAGGGTAATTCAATGAATCTTTTAGCCATGCTTGGCTAATTCTTCTTTTAAGTTTTTGGGTTGTTTTAATTTATAATTCATGTTCTAGTTTTCTTTTACATTTCTGAATAATATCTTCTATTCATGTTTTATTTCTTTGTTCTTCATTAATCTTTATGCGCAAAAGATTTCATGCCTTCTACTTTTTCATAAGGCCATTTGGTAAGTAGTAAGGGAAATAGGAAATAAAAAAGGTTATATGTTTGCATTTCTTAAGGCTATAAGGATGTACGTAATTTTGTGTTGGCTCAGATTCTTGCTTCATCTTCTTCTCTAATTAACTAATAACCAAGGCTATGGAGTTAGTAATTAGGTAAGGAAGTTCTACATTTCTTAAGGCTATTAGGGTGTAGAAACTTAGGCTATAGCACCATGAATTTGAATTTAAAGTTCAGAAATTTAGTAAGAGTTTTCTAGTATGTTTTATAGATTATGTAAATCAACCCAAGAGCTTAAATTCTCTCATCTTATTTGCTTTATTATTTTATGCTATTGCTCTCATCTTGTCCTAAACCAAACATCAATCATATTATTTTATTTTCTTTGCACAAGTACTAAATTATATAAATATAAGAACACCTATCCCTTGGGTTCGATAATCTTTTATATTACGCGATAGTTTAATCGTACACTTGCGATTTTCCTTATCAAAGGCTTCTTGAAGTCTTTCTTCTTTTTGTTCCTTTCTTTCTTGAAGTCTTCCTTTTCTCTTCTGAAGTCTTTCTTCTTTTTGTGATGTGTTTGTCTTCATCAAAACCTCAGTCGAGTCCAAGGACGAGACTTGATTTACAATCTCCCCCTTTTTGATGATGACAAACATCATGCTTGAGAATTGATGGATCATTAGACTTTCTTTCTTATCTTGTATCTCCCCCTTGGTTTTGCAATTATATCTCCCCCTTTGTTTTGCAAATGAAGCACAGTATCCTGAAAATGATCAAGCATACACAAGACTTTTCTCCCCCTTTTGACATCATCAAAAAGAAGATAAAGCCATACAAAGTATTCCAGGATAATAGAAATAAAGGGAAGCATAATGGCAAATATTTTGATGTCAAAAAGAGAATGTGTATCAATACTTTTCTCCCCCTTTTTGTTCCACTTGTAGCTTTTCTTATAAGTAAGTCTTTACAAAGCACATGACCCTTTCTCCCCCTTTTGACTTCATCAAAAAGAAGACGAGTCCAAGCATACATTGCTAACAAGTAGTATAGACATTTGAATCATAGGGAGTGGGGGTGTGCAAGACAGTACTTTTGAAACTTATGCATCACACGCAATTAAAGCATAACCATAGAAATTTTAAATATACAAGCAGGATTCAAAACATCTAAAAGTTATGTCTAAACTATTACAACCCAAAATAAATGAAAACATAAGCCAAACTCTGAAAGTTAACTATTTTCCCTTTTTAGCCCTGATAGAATTAATTATAGACTTCCAGTAATCGTTTACTGAAGCTTTCTGAAATAATCCTGGGCCAAAATATCCCTGTAACCGATTACTTACTTCATGTAATCGATTATCATGTCTGAAAACTTGGATTTCCAGACTTGATAGGTACTGCATGAAAGATATATCTAACAGAGAACTATGATGTAAATGCAGATGCCTAAGAATGCATTACTCTTGTACTTAATATTATTTGAAAGATGTGAAGTTTTTAGAGTTTCTCTTACCAATACCACATTCTAAATTTGTGTTTTGAAAGACCATCCTTTGTATATGACATTTCAGATCACAAGGTCTTCAAACACATTTGCACAATAGGCTTAATGGTATTTTAGAGGTACCCAATAGTCTTTGGATCCTTTTGGATTAGTTCCTTTTACATCCCATATGAATCGTTCATTTGGGAATTCCGTCGTTTCTTTGATAATTAGGAGAATAATAGGAACACTTAAATTTCATGTTAGACACTTTTTCCTTAAGATGATAGAAAGATTTGATACATGCCTTTCTAAGTAGAACACCATCATGTATTCTTCTTGAGCGACCAAAGTTATATGAAGTTCTTGGTCTAAAAGTGATTTTCCTAACATCATTAGGATGACTATGATTAGATAAATCTAAATCACTTTTATGAAAGGCGTGTCTTTGATTATATAACAACTTATCCATATCATCTTATTCCTTTGTTTACCACTTGTTTTAATGCATCAATCCTTGACTCAAAAGTTATGCATGTATCTAAAGATGAAACATCACTTTGAATATCTATTCTAGATTTTACTTGATTTAATTCATCTTGCATGCTTTTAGTTTTACTTTGTAGAGATGAGATGATCCTACTATGATATGCATATACTTCATAAACACTCAAGAAACTATCATGCAATCTATAGAAAGTACTTTGTAAATTATCATATGAAGTTGCATTACTAACCTCTTTATTACCATCATTAGAATGATGTGTTACCATCAAAGCAAAACATACTCCTCCATTTTCTGAATTGGATGATGAACTTGCTTTATTGTCTTCCAAGTTTGTCTTCTTTGTTTTGGAGGACAAGTTTCAGAGAGTGTAGACAAGGGCTCTATATTTGGTAATCTCTACTGGAGTAAATGATTCATCTTGATCTAGATAAGTGCTTGATCCGTATTGATGTGGGTATTACTTTGTAATCATCCAAGTCATACTTCTTCAGAGGTTCTTCATAGAACTTGGATTGATTGATGAATATCTCATTTTCAGATTGCTTGATTTGCAATCCATGTCCATAGTGCTTGCTTTAGATCATATAAAGCTTTCTTTAGGATGAGGACATGTGAAGGAAACTTTGGATCTTCAAAGCCAGGAGGTTGCTTCACATAGACTTCTTCTTGAATGTATCCATTCAAGAAACCGCTCTTAACATCCATTTGATATGGTTGGAAGTTAAGCGAGTAAGCATACTCTAATAGAAGTCTAATTGCTTCTAAACAAGCAATTGGTACATATGTCTAATCAAAATCTATACCTTCTTTCTGATTATAACCTTGTACTACTAATCTGGCCTAATTTCTAACTATGATTCCATGTTCATCTAGTTTTTTCCTAAACACCCATTTGGTTTCAATAATATACTTATCGTTAGGTCAGGGAGCCAATATCCATACTTGGTTTCTCTTAAACTGGTTCAACTATTCTTGCATGGCTAGAATCCCGTTCTCATCTTCTAAAGCATTATGTATTTTAGATGGCTCTATTTAATACTATTTGAGAAGGCGTACCTATTTTTCCTATGCCAAGTAATCACCCCTTTTTCATTAATCTCATATGAGACATATCCCTTTTCTCTAGGTAAAAATTTTGTTTTGTCTCCAATCATGTGTGATGTGCAGCCATTATCAAGATATCATAAACTCTTTGCTGCTTTCATACACACTTACAAAACAAATTCTCATAAAGGAATATTAAGTACCTAAGTTGCTTTGGGTTCTAGGTTATTGATTGTCTTCTCCACCCACATACATTGCCCACTTGATATTCCAATATTCCTATAATAACATCTACTAGAGGTATATTCTATTCTTTTGCAATAACTACAAGTATATAAACTATAACCTTCATTATATATTATATCTAAGCATATCATAATGTCTCCTAGGATGTCTTGGAACATTTTGAGAATAATTCCTATTGAAATTTTATGCTTTGATTATATAGCATGAGTA
This sequence comes from Acmispon strigosus, assembly GCA_030819835.1. Lineage (NCBI taxonomy): Eukaryota > Viridiplantae > Streptophyta > Magnoliopsida > Fabales > Fabaceae > Acmispon > Acmispon strigosus. The sequence continues at coordinate 17,506,030 of JAUAMA010000001.1, forward strand.
TGTAATCGATTACAGCAGTTGGGTAATCGATTACTGGCAGTTTAAATTTAGAAAAATTCAAACTTTGAACATGTAATCGATTATAGCAGTTATGGTAATCGATTACTTAGAAGATTCTAACAGGCACGAGGACTGTGAACAGGGTTAATCGATTACAGGACCTATGGTAGTCGATTACAAGGACATTCTTATAGATTCTAAAAATATCAAGTCCTATGTAAGAAATTTCTAGACGAACATTTAAGCGTATAATCAATGCAATCAAATAAGTTCACACAAAGATCATGCAACATATAGACACATAATTAAATATCATGTTTATCTAAACTTCCTAATTTTCTTTTAATCTTTAAAGAATGAATCTTTAGGATTGTTTTGGGACATTTTGTGGGTAGTTCCTATAGTTCACATTTCTAGAAGAACTAGCATGCATGTGTTTACTTTCAAGAGATTTAATTTCATTTGTTGCTTTAACAAAGAAATTTTTCTTAATCTCCTTGCTATTCTTTTGGAGTGAAAATCCTAGATCACACTCGTTGTTTGAGTTTTGTTGCATACTAAGAATCTTATCTAGTTTTTGCTTTTCTGGATTGAAACTATGAATTGTTTGTTGTATATTTTCTACTTTTACTTCTAAAGAACTACGTTTAGTGCATGCATGTGTAACATCTAATATAGATTTAACATCATCTAATTCCTTTTGAAGCCTTTGACATTTTTCTTCCAAGGATGAAATAATAGCATTTTAACACTAACTTTAGAAGCATTATGACACATCTTAAAAAGACTTTCTATAGCATATTCTTAATCACTAGAAGAAGAAGTACTGGTACTAACCTGGATATTTTCCTTGTCAGAATTCTGAGATGCCATTAATGCAAAGTGTGCTTCTTCCTTCTTTGATTCTGAGTCTGAGCCTACGTCATTGTCATTCCAAGAAATGTATGCTTTTCTTTGGAGTTTGAATCCTTCTTTTCAAACTTCTCCTTTAGTCAATGCTTCTTCTTTTGAATGTTTGGACAATCATATTTGATATGACCAGATTTTCCATATTCACAACATGTGATCTTTTGTGAAGAGAAGGAGGCTTTATTTCCCTTTTGAAGACTTGTAGACTTCATATCTTTTCTTTGTAAGAACCTTTGAAAAATTCTTGACTATTAAGACCATGTTCTTATCATCTTGTGACTCTGCATCATATTCATCATTGATGCTTTCTTTGGCTTTTAGAGCAATAGACTGATGTCTCTTTTCGTTGTTCTCATATTGCTCAAGTCTGTTTAACTTCAAATCATGTTCTTGAAGTTTTCCAAAGGAGTAGCCAGAGTCATGTTGGAGAGACTTTTCTTCTTTGAGAGAGCAGTGTTCTTTTGGTTGCCATGTTCTTGTAAGGGATATTAACATTTTCATGTTTATGGCATAATAAGAGAATTCCTTACCAAGAACAACCAAGTGGTTCGTTATGTGTGAACCGTCTTTGCATTTCGAGTATGCTTTCTTCAAGCAATATTCTAAACATCTCATCTCCTTGTGATAGAATATTGATCTTGAATCTTTTGACTTCGTCAGTCTCTTCGTGTATAACCATTAAAGTATCCCATATTTCTTTTGAAGATTTGCAAGTTGATACTTTAAGGAATTCCTTCATACCAAGGACTGAAGTCAAGATGTTCATACCTTTTAAATCATGTTGAACTTTCTTCTTTTCTTTGACACTCCATGTGTTTTCTGGTTCTGATTTTGAACTTCCTTCAACTTCTACTACAGGCCCAAGGAGATCTTCTTTAATGACATTTCAGATTCCTGCGTCTAATGGCTTTATGAAGATCATCATTTTGATATTTCGAAAAACGTAGTGTTCTCCTTTGTAGAATGGTGGCCTGTTTATGTTGAATCCTTCATTGGTACTTGTTGTAGATGAGGATGCTATCTTTTCCCGGATCTTAGGAATAACTTACCTAAACTTCCGCTCTGATACCAATTGTTAGATCAGATAGCAACCTGAGAGGGGGGGTGAATCAGAGTTGCCCCGATTTTCGCGTAATAGTACCAAACGACTTTCAGCGCAATTAGAGTTGTAACGTAAGAACGTTGTTGCAGCGGAATGTTGTAATTGCTTGAAAGTAAAAGATGAAGGATAAGAAGAACACACAGGGATTTTATCCTGGTTCACCTTCAAACCTAGAAGGCTACGTCCAGTCCTCTGATCACTGATTTACACAGTGAACTGGTTACAACCCTCAGAACAGATTACACTGTCTGAGTCAAACCCTTTACTGAAAACCACAGTAAAGTTAGAACCCCTCAGAAAGATTACCTCTTTCTGAAGAATCACTCCACTGAATTCCACAATGAAGATTTTCCATGATCGAGTACTCTTAACGAATGCTTGCACCAAGGACCCTAAGATATCTTATCAATCTTCCGGAAGCAACCCACTTCTGATTGATCAAGTCTTCTTAACGAATGCTTGTGCCAAGGACCCTAAGAGAACCCATCACGCCTCAGAAAGAAAACCACTTTCTGATGACACCGCATTACCACGGTGGACTTTGAATCAAACTTGATTCAAAGGGCCTTTTTACAACCACCAAGAACTATGGTGAAAGAATCAACATGATTCAAATGGAAGAAGAAGAAGATGCCTTTTCTATGCATGATTCAATCCTTTAGATAAGAAGGATTGATCTTAGTTTGTATGCTCCAGGCAATTACAATGAAGGCTCTTCCGTTCTGAGTTTCTCAAATGTTGAACATCATGAGTGTTCTTATGAAAATGAGAGAATTGAAACTCAAAATGATGACTTTAATGAATATGAAAGTTATGGACCAAGTCATTGATGTTTCTGAGTGTCTAGGGACTTTATATAGGCACTAGAGGTCGTCCATGAACCAACACAACCTTTCCCAAACGGTTTGAGACACAATGGTTCATGAAAAGACGCATCTGTCGACTTGGTAATCGATTACAGCAGTTAGTGTAATCGATTACATCATGCCGTTGAAGTTTGAATTCTAATTTCAAACTTGGTAATCGATTACATACTTGTGGTAATCGATTACACACTTCCTGTAATCGATTACACACATCTGTAATCGATTACAGACAGTCCAGAACTCAGTTTTTGACTGTTTAAAGCCTAATTGAGTGTTCCTACCAAGTTTTACTTGTGAGAACATATCGTACTCAATTAGTTGATCTTTTATGAGCCTTCAAATGCAATATGAACCTTAATAAAGCATAGCACACTAAGTTGACAAGACTTACTTTAAACTAGAACCTTCATGTTTTGATCTTGACGTTCTGAGCCTGGTTCTTGAAGTCTTTCTTCTCTTAAGTCTTCTTGAAGTCTTATTGAAGTCTTTCTTCTTTTTATTCCTTTCTTTCTATTAAGTCTTCTTGAAGGCTTCTTGAAGTCTTTCTTCTTTTTGTTCCTTTCTTTCTTGAAGTCTTCCTTTTCTCTTCTGAAGTCTTTCTTCTTTTTGTGATGTGTTTGTCTTCATCAAAACCTCAGTCGAGTCCAAGGACGAGACTTGATTTACATTAGTTTTCTGTATATGAAACCCTTATATTGCTTGATTTCAATGATATTTCACAATAAAATACCAACATCATACATTGAGACACGGGCATAAAGTAGACAAATTCAAACAAGTTGGTGGTCCACACCCACATGTATTGAATTCTCTGTCATAAAATAGACAAATTCATACAAATTGGTGGTCCATATTAATATAAGCATCTATACAATGCAATAAAAGGGTAAAATAAGCATAAGCATCGCACCACATTATACAATAAAGAAAAGGCAGAGTGGTCCACACATGTTGTGATGCCATAAAGTAGACAACTAGCAGTAGTTCTGTTTGATTCAGTTTCCCCAAAAAAAATAAAAGTCATTGTGCATTAAAATACATCCTTGTGGTTGTCAACAACACTTCATTTTGTTTGGACATTATCAGCCGCAGTTGCTTCTTCTTCAACAATTGAGGTTCCTGCCCCTTGTGATGTATGAATCATTGCACCAAGCAACTGAGACGACCTATCCAAAGCCTCTTCAACACAAGTCTGAGAAAGTAAAGTAAAAAATACATTAGTAGGTCACTATGGTACCAAGTTGTATCCCTAACTTTCTGAAATCCAAATTAATATGTTTCCATACCTGGTCTATATCTACTAGAACTGAGGCAGCAACTAGTGGATGATGGCTAGTAGAAGCAGCAAGATCTGGACCTCCCTGAGCATGAGCAGCAGCATTAGCAGGATCTATGCCTTGTTCAACAAGAATATGAGAAGCTGGACGGGACCAAGATAAATCAGCATTATTCTGAGCATCAATTGTGTGGAGAGGAGTATGAGAAGCCACATCATCATCGTCAGAGATCTCAAGAACCTGGATGGGCCCCTTATTCTTGGAGGGTTTCGCATTTGCTTGAACTTTGGCAGATCTCCTAATGCTTGTTTTCTTCTTCTCAGCTTACCCCTTCCTGTTAGTTTTAACTTGAGCCTTCTCCTGCACTTGCTCTAGTTGCACTTGTGGAATAGGAAAAACTTCATCAAATTGAATTGTAGGAGATTCTGGTATTTTCCCAACAAATACATGTGCATCTGCATTTGAAGTAATGAAAAAGACATTCTGCAAATAATTAATTCAGCATTCAGCAAAAATTACTTCAGCATTCAGATTCAAATTGCAAAAGGGGAAAGGGGAAAGGGTACGAACAACACGGAATGCTCAGTAACTACAAATAATACAGCATTCACCAAAAATTACTTTAGCATTTAGATTCAAATGGAAAAAGGGGAAAGGGAAAAGGGGAAAGGTTAAGAACAACAATCAATGCTCAGTAACTACAATTAATTCAGCATTCAACAAAAATTACTTCAGTATTCAGATTCAAATTGCAAAGGGGAAAAGGGACGAACAACACAAGCAAAATTGTTAATTCGCAATGTCCAGCAGGTCTTGCCATAATTTTCTCAAACAACACACAAAATAAATTGGTAAATGCTTTGTCAAACCCACAACAACTTCCACGACTACCACAACTACCAAAAAAGGGGAAAGGGGAAAAGGGAAAGGGGAAAGGGGAAAGGGAAAAGCTAACAAAATCAAACAACATGAGGGAAAATAGGAAAGCCCACTTACATTCTCTTCATAACGAACAACAACGACGAGAAATGGGAAACGTAGGACTCAACAACAGGAATCGCTCACCACAACCACGGGTTTCCTCCTACTTGAGCGTGACTGGGAAACAGAGAAGAAGAAGGTGAAAACGAGGGTTGAAGAAGATGAAAGGAAAAATAACCAAAGAGACTTGGAAGGACTTCGTTTTTGATAATATGTTTGTGATTTTTTGGGGCTTTTCAATTTCTAATTTTGATTTGTATGTTAATTTAGGGATTTGGGGTTAGTGGAGTGTTAATTTAGGGATTTGGGATTAATGGAGTGTTAATTTAGGGATTTAGGGTTTTCTAATTTTCTGACCTGTTTTCTCATTTAAAAAACATAATTTCCACATCATCTTCATTAATACAGTCACCTTGCCACATATGCACTTGCCGAAGCTCCGGTCTCCGGCAGGGACTTATAGCAAACTTGCTGCAACTACAGGGACCTATTGCAAACTTTTTTCCGACGAGGGACCAAAGACAGATTTTGGTGCAACTGTTAGTATAGATAGCAACCTGAGAGGGGGGGGGGGTGAATCAGAGTTGCCCCGATTTTCGCGTAATAGTACCAAATGACTTTAAGTGCAATTAGAGTTGTAACGTAAGAACGTTATTGCAGCGGAATATTGTAATTGCTTGACAGTAAAAGATGAAGGATAAGAAGAACACACAGGGATTTTATCCTGGTTCACCTTCAATCCCAGAAGGCTACGTCCAGTCCTCTGATCACACAGAGATTTTCCACTATACCAGAAAGCAAACCACTTTCTAAAAATCACCGCCCACTGAATCACACAGTGAACTGATTACAACCCTCAGAACAGATCACACTGTCTGAGTCAAACCCTTTACTGAATACCATAGTAAAGTCAGAACCCCTCAGAAAGATTACCACTTTCCGAAGAACCACTCCACTGAATCCCACAGTGAAGATTTACAATGATCAAGATTTCTTACAAGTACTTACACCAAGAACCCTAAGAAATCTTGTCAAATCTCAGATGGCAAACCACCAACTGATGACGCCGAAACCTATAGCGGATTTTGAATCAAACCCGATTCAAAGGACCTTTTTCCACTATCACTGAACCTACAACGGACTTTGAATCAAACCCGATTCAAAGGACCTTTTTCACAACCATCGATCGAACACCACGATGGACCTTTTACAACCACCGACAACCACGGTGAATGAATCAACACGATTCAATAGAAGAAGAAGAAGATGCCTTTACAATGGCTGATTCAATCCTTTAGACAAGATGGAATGATCTTAGTTTGTATGCTCCAGGAAATTACAATGAAGGCTCTTCTATTCTGAGTTTCTCAAAAGATGAACAACATGTGTGTTCTTATGAAAATGAGAGAACCGAAACTCAGAATGATGACTTTAATTAATATGAAAGTTATGGACCAAGTCATTGATGTTTCTGAGTGTCTAGGGACTTTATATAGGCACTAGAGGTCGTCCATGAACCAACACAACCTTTCCCAAACGGTTTGAGACACAATGGTTCATGAAAAGACGCATCTGTCGACTTGGTAATCGATTACAGCAGTTAGTGTAATCGATTACATCATGCCGTTGAAGTTTGAATTCAAAATTCAAACTTGGTAATCGATTACATACATGTGGTAATCGATTACACACTTCCTGTAATCGATGACACACATCTGTAATCGATTACAGACAGTCCAGAACTCAGTTTCTGACTGTTTAAAACCTGATTGAGTGTTCCTAACATATTTTTACTTGTGAGAGCATATCATACTCAATTAGTTGATCTTTTATGAGCCTTCAAGTGAAATATAACCTTAATAAAGCATAGCACACTAAGTTGACAAGACTTACTAAACGCAAGAACCTTCATGTTTGATCTTTGACGTTCTGAGACGGTTCTTGAAGTCTTTCTCTTCTGAAGTCTTCTTGAAGTCTTTCTTCTTTTTGTTCCTTTCTTTATTGAAGTCTTCTTGAAGTCTTCCTGATGTGAGGACTGGTGGGAAATGTCAAGTCCCTGATGATCAAACAGAGTGGGAAATGTCATCCCTGCTGCCATGAAAGAATCCAGAGCACCATACTTTGGTGTGAGGACTGGCCGATCAAGAAAGTGAGCAAGAAAGAGTTGCTTTTGTTCTTCGGTAGCCAACAGCCTGGAGAGGTCTAAAGCATCCATGGATGGGTTCTTAGAATGATGAGGTTTTCATGAGGAAGAGGCCATGGAAGCTGAATTTGAAGAATTTCGAATTCTAGGGTTTGACAGGACCAATTTGGGGCTTTTTAATCCAGACCAATTCAACAACAATTGGCAGGATGAATAGATGGAGATGGATATTAGGAGCAAAACCCACAAAGAATTCTTGAAAACGAACAAGAGTTGTGGAAGATATGAGGAAAATGGACCTGCTGGTGTCGCATGAGAGAGAGAGGAGAAAAAAAATGTCCGTAATCGATTAAGAGAAGAAGAACCCAGAAAAATATATATTATCGGGCATGTAATCGATTACGCCTCCTATGTAATCGATTACATATGAGAGAATTTGAATAATAATTCAAATTCGAGGAGGTAATCGATTACACTACATGGTTAATCGATTACCCTCCTTTATGGAAAGGAAACAGGGCCAATAAAGTCCCTGTAATCGATTACTAAGCCTATGTAATCGATTAATATGACTAAAAAGCTCGAAAATCCAGACATGATAAGCACTACATGAAAGATATATCTAACAAAGAACTATGATGTAAATGCAGATGCCTAAGAATGCATTACTATTCTACTTAATGTCTTTTGAAAGATGTAAGGTTTTAGAATTCTTATTACTAATACCATATTCTAATATTGTGACTTGAAAGACCATCCTTTGTATATGACAATCCTAAACACAAGATCTTCAAACACATTTGCACAATAGGCTTAATGGTATTTTCTAGATACCCAATTGTCTTTGGGTTCTTTTGGATTACTATCTTTCACATTCCATATGAATCGTTCATTGGGGACTCTCTCGTTTCTTTGATGACTAGAAGAATAATAGGTACACTTAATTTTCATGTTAGACACTTAATTTGATATATATTTTTCTAAGTTGAACACCATTATGTACTCTCCTTGAATATATAAACTACTTGGTCTAAAAGAGATTTTCTTAATATCACTAGGATGACTATGTTCAGATAAGCCTAAATCACTTTTATGTAAGGCATGTCTTTGTTAACATGTCAACTTATCCATATCATCTGTACCTTTATTTACCACTTGAGTTAATCTATCAATCTTTGACTCAAGGTTTATGCATGAATCTAAGGATGTAAAATCATTTTGAATATCTACTCTAGATTTTACTTGATCTAACTCATCTTGCATGTTTTTAGTTTCACTTTGTAGAGATGAGATGATCCTACTTTGATATGCATATATTTCATAAATATTCAAGAAGCTATCATGCAATCTATAAAAGTACTTTGTAAATTATCATATGAAATTGCATTACTAACCTCTTCATTTCCATCATTAGAATGATGTGTTGTCATCAAAGTGAGACATACTTCTCCATATTTTGAACCGGATGATGAACTTGCTTAAATATCTTCCAAGTTTGTCTTCTTTGTATCAAAAGTTCCAGAGAGTGTGGACAAGGACTCTATATTTGATAATCTCTACTGGAATGACTGATTCATCTTGATCTATATAAGTGTTTGATCCTTATTGTTGTGGCTATTACTTATGCAATCATCCAAGTCATATTTCTTCATAGGTTCTTTGTAGAACTTGGATTGATTGATGAACATCCTTTTTTCAGAATTCCCATATGTGACATATCCCTTTTCTTCTAGATATGAGATATATAAAATTTTTGTTTTGTCTCCAATCATGTGTGATGAGCAATCATTATTAAGATACCATAAATCCTTTGCTGCTTTCATACACACTTACAAAACAAATTTTTCAGAAGGGAATGTTAGGTACCCAATTTGCTTTGGGTCCTAGGTTATATATTGCCCACTTGATATTCCTATATTCCTATAATAACATCTACTAGATGTATGTCCTATTCTATTGCAATAACTACAAGCATATTGTCTATAACCTTCATTATATCTAAGCATATCATAATGTCTCCTAGGTTGTCTTGGAACATTTTGAGAATAATTCCTATAGTTCATATTTCTAGAAGAACTAGCATGCATGTGTTTACTCTCAAGAGATTTAACTTCATTTGTTGCTTTAACTAAGACATTTTTCTTAATCTCCTTGTTATTCTTTTGGGGTGTAAATCCTAGACCACTCTTGTTGTTTAAGTTTTGTTGCACACTAAGAATTTTATCTAGTTTTTGCTTTTCTAGGTTGAAACTATGAACTGTTTGTTGTAGATTTTCTACTTTAACTTCTAAAGAACTACATTTAGTGCATGCATGTGTAACATCTAATTTAGATTTAACATCATCTAATTCCTTTTGAAGCATTTGACATTTTTTCTTCTAAAGATGAAATAATAGCATTTTGTTTAACACTAACTTTAGAAGCATTACGACACATCTTAAAAAGGCTTTCTATAGCATATTCTAAATCATTAAAAGAATAAGTGCTGGTACTAACCTGGATATTTTCCTTGTCAGAATTCTGAGAAGCCATTAATGCAAGGTGTGCTTCTTCCTTTTCTGATTCTGAGTCTGAGATTACGTCATTGTCATCCCAAGCGATGTATGCTCTTTGTTAGAACAGATAGCAACCTGAGAGGGGGGGTGAATCAGAGTTGCCCCGATTTTCGCCTTATCGAAATTGTTACTTCCAAGATAATGATGATCACAAGACGATGATTGTGATTGCAGCGGAATTAAGAATTACTTGAAAGTAAAAGATGAAGGGAAGAGGAAATCACACACAAGATTTTATCCTGGTTCACCTTCTATCCACCGAAGGCTACGTCCAGTACCTCAAGAAAACCCCTTGAGGATTTTTCCACTATTGATAAAAATCTCTTACATGTTCTTATCCCAAGGACCCTAAGAATTTCTATCAATTTCCTGTGAAAGCAAACCACTTTCCACAGCCCCTGAAAGCAAACCACTTTCAGTTCCTGAAGGCAAACCACCCTCAGACCTTGAAGGCTAAACCACCTTCAATCAACACCCTGAAAGTATACCACTTTCAGTACCAACAAACCTTCACCGAGATCCACGGTGAATACTCAATCTTATAGAAAGAGATGAAGAAGAGTTTACAATTGGCTGAATCAATCCTTTAACATACAAGTGGATTGATCATGAGAATTTATGCTTTAAGGCTTTTAAGCATAATAGGATTCTGAGTTCCTCAAGATATGAACAACTGAATTGTTCTTATAAACATGAAGATCATGAACTCAGAATTTAGGCTCTTGAAAGTTTAAGTTCTAAAGATCTTAAAGAACTAATTTTGACAAAGCTTTGGCCTAATGTTGTATTCTCATGTGTTGTGTGTTGTATCTTGTGTTCTGGACTCAAATGGACTTTATATAGGTAAGGGAAACATCCTTGAACCATCACAACCCTTTCCAAAAGGTTTGGGACACAATGGTTCATGAAAAGATGCAACTTTTCGTTCTGGTAATCGATTACATCACTTAGTGTAATCGATTACACTAATAGCCGTTTCAGTTTGAATTTCAAATTCAAACATGTAATCGATTACAAGCAATGGGTAATCGATTACTTGCATATGTGTAATCGATTACCAGAAGGCTGCAATCGATTACACTGAAGTCCATCTTCCAGAAACTTGATCCTTTGAGATCGGCTTAAGGTTTTCTACTTCTTTTTAAGTTATGAAAACATTCAGTTGATTAGTTTAGGTGTTTTAAAGAGCCTTTATGCTTTAATAGACCTTTAGAAGCATAACTCACCTAAACTAGGACTTCTAGGTATATGATAGACTTTGTAGCGCTGTTTCCTCTAAGTCTTCTTTTCTTCTTTTTGTCGATGAGTTTGTCGTCATCAAAACCTCAGCCAGAGTCAGGAGCAAGACCTTCTTCACACTCTTCTGGAGTTTGAATCCTTCTTTTCAACCTTCTCTTTTAGTTCATGCTTCTTCTTTTGAATGTATGGACATTCATATTTGATGTGACCAGATTTACCACACTCATAACATGTGATCTTTTGTGAAGAGGAGGAGGGTTCATTTCCCTTTTGAAAACTTCTAGATTTCATACCTTTTCTTTGTAAGAATCTTCGAAAATTCTTGACTATTAAGACCATGTTCTCATCATCTTCTGACTCTGCATCATATTCATCATTGATGCTTTCTTTGGCTTTTAGAGCAATAGGCTGATGTCTCTTTTCGTTGTTCTCACATTGCTCGAGTCTGTTTAACTCCAATTCATGTTCTTGAAGTTTTCCAAAAAGAGTAGCCAGAGTCATGTTGGAGAGATTCTTCTTTTCTGAGATAGTAGTGTCCTTTGGTTGCCATGCTCTTGTAAGGGATCTTAACACTTTCATGTTTAAGTTATTATTGGAGTATTCCTTATCAAGAGCAATCAAGTGGTTCGTTATATGTGTGAACCGCTTTTGCATATCAAGTATGCTTTCTCCAGGCAAAATTCTGAACATCTCATATCCTTGTGATAGAGTATTGATCTTGGATCTTTTGACTTCATCAGTCCCTTCGTGTATAACCATTAAAGTATCCCATATTTCTTTTGAAGATTTGCAAGTAGATACTCTAAAGAATTCCTCCATACCAAGGGCTGAAGTCAAGATGTTCATACCTTTTAAGTCATGTTGAACTTTCTTCTTTTCTTCGTCACTCCATGTGTTTTCTGGTTTTGGTTGTGAACTTCCTTCAACTTCTACTACAAGCACAAAGGGATCTTCTTCAAAGGCTTTCCAGATTCCCGCGTCTAATGACTTTATAAAGATTTTCATCTTGATTTTCCAGAAGTCATAGAGTTCTTCATTGAAGAATGGTGGCCTGTTTATGTTGAATCCTTCACTGGTACTTGTTGTAGATGAGGATGCCATCTTCCCGGATCTTAGGAGAAAATTACCTAAACTTACGCTCTGATACCAATTGTTAGTATAGACAGCAACCTGAGGGGGGGGGTGAATCAGAGTTGCCCCGAATTTCGCGTAATAGTACCAAATGATTTTCAGTGAAATTAGAGTTGTAACATAAGAATGTTATTGCAGCGGAATATTGTAATTGCTTCAAAAGTAAAAGATGAAGGATAAGAAGAACACACAGGGATTTTATCCTGGTTCACCTTCAATCCCAGAAGGCTACGTCCAGTCCTCTGATAACATAGAGATTTTCCACTATACCAGAAAGCAAACCACTTTCTGAAAATCACCGCCCACTGAATCACACAGTGAACTGATTACAACCCTCAGAACAGATCACACTGTCTGAGTCAAACCCTTTACTGAATACCACAGTAAAGTCAGAACCCCTCAGAAAGATTAACACTTTCCGAAGAACCACTCCACTGAATCCCACAGTGAAGATTTACAATGATCAAGATTTCTTACAAGTACTTACACCAAGAACCCTAAGAAATCTTGTCAAACCTCAGATGGCAAACCACCAACTGATGACGCCGAAACCTACGGCAGACTTTGAATCAAACCTTATTCAAAGGACCTTTTTCCACTATCACCGAACCTACGGCGGACTTTGAATCAAACCCGATTCAAAGGACCTTTTTCACAACCATCGAACACCACGATGGACCTTTTACAGCCACTGACAACCACGGTGAATGAATCTTCAATAGAAGAAGAAGAAGATGCCTTTACAATGGCTGATTCAATCCTTTAGACAAGATGGATTGATCTTAGTTTGTATGCTCCAGGCAATTACAATGAAGGCTCTTCTATTCTGAGTTTCTCAAAAGATGAACAGCATGTGTGTTCTTATGAAAACGAGAGAACCGAAACTCAGAATGATGACTTTAATGAATATGAAAGTTATGGACCAAGTCATTGATGTTTCTGAGTGTCTAGGGACTTTATATAGGCACTAGAGGTCATCCATGAACCAACACAACCTTTCCCAAACGGTTTGAGACACAATGGTTCATGAAAAGACGCATCTGTCGACTTCGTAATCGATTACAGCAGTTAGTGTAATCGATTACATCATGCCGTTGAAGTTTGAATTCAAAATTCAAACTTGGTAATCGATTACATACATGTGGTAATCGATTACACACTTCCTATAATCGATTACACACATCTATAATCGATTACAGACAGTCCAGAACTCAGTTTCTGACTGTTTAAAACCTGATTTAGTGTTCCTACCAAGTTTTACTTGTGAGAGCATATCATACTCAATTAGTTGATCTTTTATGAGCCTTCAAGTGCAATATAACCTTAATAAAGAATAGCACACTAAGTTGACAAGACTTACTAAACGCAAGAACCTTCGTGTTTGATCTTTGACGTTCTGAGCCGATTCTTGAAGTCTTTTTCTTCTGAAGTCTTCTTGAAGTCTTTCTTCTTTTTGTTCCTTTCTTTCTTGAAGTCTTCTTGAAGTCTTCCTTTTCTTTTCTGAAGTCTTTCTTCTTTTTGTGATGTGTTTGTCTTCATCAAAACCTCAGCCGAGTCCAAGGATGAGACCTGATTTACAGCAACTACAGGGACCAGGTAGACCATTAACCCTACAATAAAAAGGAAAATATTTTTCTTTTACCTTAATTAATTAACTAAGAGCCAATTGTGAAGAAGATCTTCTCCTTAACCTTGGTTGGGTTTTGATGAAGACAACCATATTAGCAAAAGAAGAAAAATGTGAAGACCATGATGACCAAGAGTACAAGATGTCAAAGTCTTTAGTTAAGTTTCAAAACGTTAAGTTTTAAGTCTTTACCTTAGAAAGATTGCTTTTATGATTTGATCTCACTTAAAGGATCATTAAATATCAAGTAATAAAGACTAACATGTTTTTAAAGTTGAAAAAGGTAGAAATCACTTAAATAGGCTTCAAATATTAAGTAACCAAGTTTCAAACTGTTGGTAATCGATTACAGACTATATGTAATCGATTACAGGCCTGTTTGAAAGCTGGTAATTGATTACCAGAATGATGTAATCGATTACACACTGTATGTAATCGATTACACACTGCATGTAATCGATTACACAGTGTATTCTGGAACTTTTACACAATGGCTTGTTGATGTAATCGATTAACACGCTCCAGTAATCGATTACACTGATTAGCAGACATGATTTTTAATGAACTAATATGTTTTTAAACGTTGGAAAGCTTTTGCAATGGTTCATGAAGAGTCACTAGTGCATATATATATAGTTATTTAAAGGCCTGATTCAGACAAGAACTGTCATATTACATTGAACCAAAATTCTGAGTGATTTCACCCTTTTCATAGAACACTTATGCTGTAAAACTTTTACATATTCAGAAAGCTTGAGCCTTTAAGTGTTATAAATTTGAAAGCAATATTGATAAGTGTTTCACAATCCATTTAGATTGAAGGATTGTTCAGCCTGTAAAAGCTTATTCATCTTGAATCGGTTTGATTCTTGTATCTACCATAGTGTTTGGTGTTTGGGAAAAAGTCCTTTGAATCGGGTTGATTCGGAGTCCACCGTAGGTTCAGTGAGTGCTGTGTAACGGGAAATTGGTGTGCTTTCTTGAGGGTATTCTTGGGAAGTCTCGGCGCAAGGTTTGTATGAACATTGCTTACATAGTGGAAAAATCCCCGAACCAGAAAGGGGGACTGGACGTAGCCTTCGGTTGTTGAAGGTGAACCAGGATACATCGGTGCGTGATCCTCTTATCCCTTACCTTTTACTTTTCGCACTTTACATTATCCACTGCAATTTATCAAGTATTACGTTTGTTACTTGTTTATCCGATTAAGGTAAAAGGTATTTGAATAGGAACTTAATTTAATAAGGCAAAAATCTTAAAAACCTAATTAACCCCCCTCTTAGGTTGCTATCTGTAGTTGCACCAATATCATAGATAATATTCATAAAAACATCCAATAATATTGATAATAATAATACTAGTATTATCTAATAATATTTACTATATTGGACAAGACTAAAATACCCTTAGACTATTTTCTAGGGTCTTACACAGAGGCTATATCAAGTCCCCATCTTGTGATGAGGTTTCCACAATGAAATTAATTCACTACAAACTTACACCAAGCACTCTTGAATCTCTAATCAAAAACTAAAACTCATGCAAGAACCTTACTTGCACTCCTCACCAAACCCTATGGTGAATCCAATTCTATCAATTGAATCAAGTTGAAGAAGATTTTTCTCACCACATGTGATCTCTTTCCAAAATCTAAAGAAAAGAAAACATAAAGATGAAGAACACTCTTAGACTCATGATACTTTGCTCTCAATCTTAAATTTAGAAAGTGTGTGTTGTTAATCTCTTAGAACGTAATGGAAAGCCTTTTATAGAGTGTTAGAAAACCCCTAAAATTCGAAATCAAAGACCCAAGGTAGAGAGAAAAAGGGAGTTATCTCTCGGGCAAGTGTTGTAAAGATAAGTTTTAACAACTCTGCAGTAGTGGTTAATCGACTTACTCCCCGTGTTAATCGATTACCATTAATAAAATTAAAAGTTGTTAATCTTTTAACCAAACTTGCTATCTTCTCTATGAAAAACCTCCAAAAACCCTTTTTAAAGCTTTTTTCCTATAGTTTATAATTCTTTTAATTATGAAAACATTCCATTAGAGATAAGAGAACAACACTATCATGAAAATTTAATATGTTTTCCCTAAATGAAAAATCTATGCTAGAAAGCTTTAAATTGCTACAACCTTCAAGCTTTAGATCTTCATTCCTTTTTCTTTTTTGTTGGTGTTGTTGTTAGGGAGTTGGTTTTAGGACCACCCCTTTGGTCCTAAAACCACCCCCTCTTAACCATTATTCCCATAATACCCCTCTGAATATAAAAAAAATTACCCCAATACAAACTCACACCACCCCCTTTCCTACACCCTGTTTCACGTTCCTCTCCCTTCGTCCCCATTCTTCCGTTTGTTTTTCTTCTTCTCCCTATTCCCTTTCGTTTTCTTCTTCCCTTTGTTTGAGCATCGACCCCAAGGACGTGTCTTCTCCCTTCTTCTTCCAGCATCGACCCCAAGGACGTGTCTTCTCTCTTCTTCTTCCATTTCATTTTTTGAAGGTATGTTTGGTTGGTTATGGTTTCCCCCCTAGGGCTATTTGGGTTGGATTTGTTGTTTGATTTTGTTGTATCTTCCTAATTGCATGTTGTTTTTGCCTTTGTATGTGTTAATCTTGTATTTTTCATGTTTTCAAACCCTGTTCTTTCAAAATTTCGTGACCTGGTAATAAATCTCACTTTTAGGTGCGATTTTGATGTTCCTGTCGCACCTAAAGGTGCGATTTACATGTTCTTGGCCTGCATAATTTTCGCACCTTAAGGTGCGATTTGGATATTTCCAAATCGCACTTTAAGGAGCGAATTAGGTGATTATATTTTTTGTTTGTTTTTCTTTATGGGTCATTGTTGTTGATAAAATTGGTTATTGTTGTTGATAAAATTGTGTTTATTTTGGTGTAGATATGGCAAGGACTCGCTATACCGGTCGCCTTGTTGAAAATGAGGACTCACAGAATGAAGAAACCGACATAAGGCGTAGAGGCCACGCATCCCATCGTAGGCGCCGTGGAAAGGCTCCGATGGTGGATGAGCCAATTTATGATGAGGCTGAGTATGAGCAGGAGGAGCAATATTTGGACCAACTTGAGGAACAGGGTCTGCTTGATGATGATGAGCAGCACATGGTGGTTGATGACGGCGCAGACAATGAAGAGGTGGGAATGGGGAATGATGGAGAGGGAAGTGACGTTGATGGTGATGGTGATGAGGAGGAGGATGAGGATGACGAGGATGGCGAAGACCGGGAGCGAGACGACGGTGCCAAGAAGGAGATAAAGCGCCGGTTGAAGCAAATGGACGCAGCTGACAAGAAGCTGACATCCTTTCCAGGCGGCCCGATGAACCTGTCTGTGCTGCGGAGCTACAGCACCCACATCGCCGGGAGGGTGTGGAGGTCGTATGTCGATCAGGAGATCCCTAACAGGCCGCTTCTTCGGTTTTACAATCATGACAAGAGATTGACGGCTGATGTTTTAGAAGGAGACCAGTTCATTATTGGTGTTCTGGAGAGGTCAGGATTGGCGCCATTGCTGGGATGCAGGTACACCACTTACGATAGAGGTTTGATATCAGCCTTTACAGAGAGGTGGCACCCAGAGACGTCACATCTTTTCACTTACCTTGTGGAGAGATGACAATCACGTTGGACGACGTAGCAGCTATACTCCACATCCCCATCCGTGGCAAATTCTTCACACTTCCAGTGCTAGATGCAGAGTAATGTGTTGCGGTTCTTGTTGATCAGTTAAAGGTAACAAGGGGATCTGCTGCCTCGGAGATACTGAGGAATAAGGGGAACAGTGTCCGTTTTATTTGGCTGGAGAAAGTGATCCGTGCAAAAGTGGATTCTCCTGACGGAGAGGCTGCAGCGAAGGCATACTTGTTGAGGTTGTTGGGCATCACCCTATTTGCGGATAAGACTCAAACACGCATAAGTGTGCGTTACCTTTCGTTGTTGGCTGACCTTGATGATGTTGGGAATTATGCATGGGGAGCTGCTGCACTAGCCTACATGTACGACTGCCTTCACGCAGGTAGTCGCAGGAGTACGTTGTCACTCTCCGGTTACATGACTCTTCTGCAGGTATGTTTAGTTTGCCCCTGATGTATTTTATCCTTTTTTTGTCGTTTTCTTTGCCATATTATATATTAACACTCTTGCTGCCTTTGAATCTAGGCATGGATATATGAGCATTTCCCAGCTTCACTGTTTGGGCGCAAGATAAATGCGGCATACACAGAGGAAATGCCAAGGGCCAGACGTTGGGGTTGCATTAAGAGTGACGGGTCCATAGCAGAGAAGCGAGCAAACCTGGACGATTTATCAGGTGACGTCGTAATATGGACACCATACGACCAGCACCGTGTAGCTTGGCCTTTTGATGATATTTCATTTCATAGTGGGTGGATTCGATGCTCTGGGATTTGTCACCCACATCCATAGAGTGCTGCGCCAATTTGGGTTCATGCAGGTGATACCAGCCCCTCCTCTGATTGAAGCACCCACAGTTGCGATTATTGATCAGATGTGGCACATGTACCACATGTATCTAACCCATGTATTTCATCGAGCCATCTCACTGTCGCAAACTGCTCCAGATTATCTCCCGTGGTATCGGCAGGTCTCGCATCCTTACATGATACCCCCTGAAATAAGGGAGGTTGGGACTGCTTCTGCAGCTGTGAGTCGTGAAACCTTTTGTTTTTGTTATTGGTAACAACATTTATTATTAACGGTCAATTAACATTTTATTTTTTGCAGGGCCGGTTTGCACTACTAGCAAAGTACCTGGATATCGCTGTCGATCCGGAGAGGTCAGGAGCTTCGCCGGAGGGGTCAGAAGTTTGGGTAGCCCTACAAAACATGCAGGCTGTTGTGTCGCAGAGCTTGCATGGAGATTTGGTGTACACGCGATCAATCAAGAGGGGGTCACGAGGATCGCAAAGCTCTCGATCTAGGCAATAGTTTCTTTTGATGTTTGTAGTAGAAAACATTTGTTTTGGTTCTTAACGACATTCTGCTCTACTGTTTCTGGCTTGTTTATTTATAAACATTTGTTGAGTGTAATCTGCAGTGGATTCACATTATATGAAGTTACTTGCAAATCCTTAATGTCATCTGTTTGTCTTATTAATTTGTTTGTCTTATTAATTTATAAATATTTGTTTAATGTGATCTGGAGTTGTTAGTCTTGCAGTCCTTAAATTTAAATGCCTCCACCCACATATATATATGCATTTCGCACATTAAGGTGCGATTTAAAGGTCACAATCGCACCTTAAGGTGTGATTATATTAAAACAATTTTTTTTTATTATTAAAAATTATTAAATGTTAATTCGCACCTTAAGGTGCGATTTTGACCCTCAAATCGCACCTTTAAGGTGCGATCATATTAAAACCATAAAATTTAATTAATAAAAATATAAAAAAAATAAAAATTCGCACCTTAAGGTGCGATTTGAAGGTCAAAATCGCACCTTAAGGTGCGATCACATTAAAAAATTAAATTAAATTTATCAAAAAGAAGATAAAATAATAATTCGCACCTTAAGGTGCGATTGGTAAGTAAAATTCGCACCTTAAGTGCGATTGGTGCTACAACATTGAAAAAATAATTCATGCAAAATTATACTACCATCTACATTAAGGTGCCACATCGCAGTTTCCAGTGAACCTGTAAAATACATATATGGAGTGAGTGGCATTTCATTTACACAAAAAATGGTTATGCGTCACCCATTACTACTCTTTACAAAATATGTGGTAATGTATCATATCATTTGATCTATTCACGAAATCACAAAATAGGTGGAGTTGTTTGTCAACGATCTACAAATTATCCATCAATCGTGAGGTCTACGACTTGCTCTTCCTTTGACTTGTGTTGATCCTCCAACTCTTTTTGATATGTAGTCATCTGGTCCAAGAATGGAAATTCCCATGCAGCGGCATTTATGTCACGATGATACCTCCATTGAGGTGCTGTCATAGGGATTGGGTGTCCGGGCTTCAGCTTAACCTACAAACATAACCAATGCAATAAACACGTGGAAATAAAGATGGGGCTTAACATAAACACATTTTAGACATTAAGTATTTACCTGCACCCAATGATTTCCATTAACATGGCCAAGTACAATAATGTGCTTCTGCACAGGGACTGGGCCTTTCAGTGGCAAATACGTGGTGCTACCTGAATTACCCAACGAAATAAACATAACATTAAATGCTGTAGCAACAATGTAACCCATATCTGGTAATGTCAACCATTTTTTTCCAGTGATTATCTCATCAGGGGTTACTGTCAATGCATCGCATATCTCTTGGGTGAGGGTTGACCCATACATTGCGGTATACGTTCCTGCTCGTTCCATCAACTCATTGCGGTTTGGTTTTACAAACACATTTTTCCTAATCTCTTTTGTCTTTGGGTGAGAAATATATCCTAGACCTGTCTTATTGTTTGAATACCTTTGCACACTTAGAATATCATCTAACTTTTGTTTTCCTTTATTAAAGTTATGAACTTTTTATTGAAGATTATCTATCTTTTCTTCTAAAGAACTACACTTAGTGCATTTATGTGCAATATCTAATTTTGATTTTACAACATCTAATTCTTCTTGTAAAATCTTACACTTACTTTCTAAGGATGAAATTAAATCATTTTGCTTAGAACTAACCTTAGAAAATTCTTGACATAATTTAAACATGTTTTCCATAGTAAACTTTAAACCATGAAAATATATAGAATTGTCACTAACCGGGAATCTTCATCATCTGAATCATGTGAGGCCATCAAAGCAACTTGTGCTTCTTCTCTTAGACCATGTTTCTTCTTTTGAAGATTTGGACATTCTGACTTGAAGTGTCCAGGCTTGCCACATTCAAAGCATGTGATCTTTTAAGATGAAGAAGACTCATTGTTCCTTTGGAAAGATTTGTTGTTGTTGAATTTCACACCTTTTCTTTTAAGAAACTTTCCAAAATTCTTTACTAGAAGATTCACATTCCCATTGTCTTCTTCTTCTTCAGAATCTGCATCATATTCTTCTTTGATGCTTTCTTTTGCCTTTAGGGAAATGGATTGATACTTCTTCTCATGTTGTTCATTTTCTTCCAAACGATTCAATTCTAACTCGTGTTCTTGGAGTTTTCCAAAAAGAGTTGCAAGAGACATATTTGATAAACTCTTCTTCTCTGAGATGGTTGTAACTTTTGGTTGCCATACTCTTGTAAGTGATCTTAGAACTTTCATGTTCAAGTCACTGTTTGAAAATTGTTTGCCAAGAGCAATCAAATGATTAATCAAATGAGTGAATCGTTTTTGCATATCTAGTACCTTTTCTCCTGGAAGCATTCTGAACATTTCATATTCTTGAGATAGAGTATTGATCTTTAATCTCTTAACTTCATCTGTTCCTTCATGAGTCACCATCAACGTATCCCATATTTCTTTCGATGAAGTGCACGTTTGTACTCTGAAAAATTCATCCATGCCAAGAGCAGATGTAAGGATGTTCATTCCTTTGAGATCATATTGAACCTTCTTCTTTTCTTCTTCACTCCAAGTACTTTCTGGTTTTGGTCGTGAAGTTCCTTCTTCTTCTGTTGTTATAGGCACAAAGGGACCTTCTTCAATGGCTTTCCATATTCCTGCGTCTAGTGACTTTATGAATATCTTCATCTTGATTTTCCAGAAGTCATAATGTTCTCCATTGAAGAAAGGTGGCCTGTTTATGTTGAATCCTTCATTTGTTCCATGATTGGAAGAGGATGCCATCTTTTCCCGGATCTTTAGGAATAACTTACCTAAACTTCCACTCTGATACCAATTGTTAGTACAGATAGCAACCTGAGAGGGGGGGGGGGGGTGAATAAGAGTTGCACCAATTTTCGCCTTATCGAATTTCTTACTTTCAAGATAATGATGATCACGAAACTATAGTTGTGATTGCACCGAAGGCTACGTCCAGTCCCTCAAGAAAACCTCTTGAGGATTTTTCCACTATTGATAAAAATCTCTTACAAGTTGCTAACCCAAGGACCCCGAGAATTTCTACCAATATCCTGTGAAAGCAAACCACTTTCAACAGACCCTGAAAGCAAACCACTTTCAATTCCTGAAGGCAAACCACCCTCAGACCTTGAAGGCTAAACCACCTTCAATCAACACCCTGAAAGTATACCACTTTCAGTGACAACAACCCTTCACCGAATACCACGGTGAAATACTCAATCTTACAGAAAGAGATGAAGAAGAGTTTTACAATTGGCTGTATCAATCCTTTAACATAGAAGTGGATTGATCATGAGAATTTATGCTTTAAGGCTTTTAAGCATAATATGATTCTGAGTTCCTCAAGATATGAACAACAAATGTGTTCTTATAAACATGAAGACCATGAACTCAGAATTTAGGCTCTTGAAGGTTTAAGTTCTAAAAGATGAACTAATTTTGACAAAGCTTTGGCCTAATGTTGTATTCTCATGTGTTATGTGTTCTGGACTCAAATGGACTTTATATAGGCAAGGGAAACGTTCTTGAACCATCACAACCCTTTCCAAAAGGTTTGGGACACAATGGTTCATGAAAAAATGCAACTTTTCGTTCTGATAATCGATTACATCACTTAGTGTAATCGATTACACTAATAGCCATTTCAGTTTGAATTTCAAATTCAAACATGTAATCGATTACAAACAACAAGTAATCGATTACTTGCCTAGGTGTAATCGATTACCAGAATCCTGAAATCGATTACACTGAAGTCCAACTTCCTGAAAATTGATCCTTTGAGATCGGCTTAAGGTTTTCTACTTCTTTTAAGTTATGAAAACACTTAGCTTGATATGTTTAGGTGTTTTAAGAGCCTTTATGCTTTAATAGACCTTTAGAAGCATAACTCACCTAAACTAAGACTTCTAGACTTATGATGGACTTTGTAGCGCAATTTCTTCGATGTCTTCTTTTCTTCTTTTTGTCGATGAGTTTGTCGTCATCAAAACCACAGCCAAGGTCAGGAGCAAGACCTTCTTCACATCTCCAACCACATGTGTTCCCCTTTACCCAACAAGGCTGAAATGGCTCTAAAACCACAATGTCCATCTCCAACGACATCTATGATATCTGTTATGTGAGAATGAAACTTAATCGGCATCTTATCCAACAATGGTAGATCTTTCTGCTTCTTGGGTCGTCCCCTTTTCGGTGTAGATTTTGGGACATTGGTTGACTTAGGATCTTTCCACTTCGGAACAGGAGGAGATGGATGTACCACCGGTGTTTTTGCATTCATCGAAGATAATGTTGTGTTGCTTCCGTGAAGAGAGTTCATATAGTCATCAACAATCTCAAAATATGAAGGATTACGTTTTGTTGAGCCTTTTGCTTCTCCCTTCGTCCTGCCCTTTGTCTTCACCTTAACTGGAGGGGGACACATTGATGTTGAATCAGGGAAGGCAATCTCTCGCATTTTCTCTTTGATTGCCCTTTTTCCAAAAAGATCAGCATTTTCAAACCTGTAACAAATAGTTTCAATCTCTGCCTTCAAGTTCATATCACTAGAAGGACCCTTGGACGGATCCACAGTTTCCCATGAAAGCCTCCTCCAGAAATGATTGACCGAAGCCAAGGGTACACAGGAGTAACGAGCAAGCTCACACGCACAAGGTAATCCATGCGTTCTCCTCAGCGTGCAACCACATGCAGAACTATCAGCTCCCACTCTGCCAACTCTGTTTTTCTCCTTCGCAATCAGCTCAAGACCTGTCTTCGATACAAATCCATGAAGGTTTTTGTAGAATCTATCCTTGAACTTGTGGTCCTTTACAAAGATGCTGTGCTCGAATGACGACATGATCTTTGTGTGCTGCAATATGGTTTGCTTATTCATTGCCGTCCAACAAGAAGCCAAATCTCCTTTGCTATCTTTGAGTATAAGCTTCAACGATGCATGAGCGCCTTCCACCCTAAGCAAAATAAGGCAACGAATGGTTAATATTCACAAAATAAATGTACATATCATAAATTTCATTAATAATTAAAGCTTACAAGTAAACGAACCTGTTGGTTGTTGTGTTCCCCAAATGCATAACCTCATCAATCCAACACTTGAAAAATTTATGCCTGTGATCATCCAACCAGGTCTTGTGAATGTACGCTTTGAACTGATCAAACTCCTTACATAGTATTTCTAGCTCCTTCAAGTGGATTGCATACTCATCTTCTGATACAGAATCCAGGACATCAGACCATGCTTCCCTTATTACATCCCAATATTTCTTATCACAGTATAACTTGCATTTCGCAATCACATTCTTGCTTATGTGGAATCTACATAACAGGTGCTTCGCTGTCGGAAACACGTCAACAATAGCGGCCATTAGTGCAAGGTCTTTGTCCGTCACTATCACATTTGGCCAGTTTTCCTGTTTAGCAATCAATCCCTTCAGCTTAGACAATGCCCACACAACATCGTGTGTTTTCTCACTAGACATATAAGCAAACCCAATTGAGAATGTGATGTTGGTTGAGGTAACACCTACCATCTCAAGTAATGGAAACCCGTACCTATTTGTTTTGTACGTACTGTCCACGAGCACGACACTGGAAAAAATGTTAAACAATTCAATCGCACGTGGGTGCAACCAAAAGATATCTTGAACCACATCACTGTCTACATCCTTCTGATGTCAGTAAACATATTTGTCACAATCCAACAAATGCATCAAATGCTGCATCTCTGTGAATGGATTCCTCTTAGTTCTCTTGTATCTCTTGCTAGCATTGTAAATTTGGTCAATGGTTGTCAAATTGCTTGGATTCTTTTCCTTCAAAGCAACAAGCATTTGTCCTGGTTTAACTCTATTCTCTACCATGTCACGAAACACTAGTTTTTCCTCACTAGTAAATCGTCCAGCAAATGCATGCCCAACCAACGACTGTGGCCTTGCATGATTGTGAAGTCCACATAAAACATTTAGCCTCCAACATCCGTCAAACTTCCTTGGTCTTCCTCTTAGCTTGAAAGGGCACTCTCACTTTCTTGTTCCGCTGCTTTTATTAGTCAACTTCCCCTTGTAAGGTATGTATTTCCCACCACATTCACATCCTAGTGTCACGAGTTCTTTCCTGTTCAAGCTTCTATAATCAGACTTCCTAATAACAACGACAACACCGTTCTCCTTGCCAACCGTTCGAGCCCAATCAACGAGATCATTCCGAGTTTGAAATATCTGGACGGAAAAAAAAAAAAAAGATTTGCTATGACCTTACAAAAATAGTGATAATCATGTTAAGAGAAAGGATAAAGCAAACCCTGTCAGTCGTAAAAATATCTGTGCAGTCATCCCTGACGCCTAATTCCTTGCCTTCCACATTTAAACCAATATCTGACTCCTTAACAGGCTCGTCTGGTAACACCTCCTTCATGACTGCGATGCCTGAACAATTAATCATGAAATTAGTTGCCAAATGCCAAAAATCGCACCTTAAGGTGCGATTTACTTATAATAAAATTTAACAACATTTCTCACCTTAAGGTGCGAAATTTTGGAGTGCAGATTCGCACCTTAAGGTGCGATTTAGATTAATTCAAATATTCAAATTAAACAAGGGTTCGCACCTTAAGGTGCGATTTACCCAAGCACAGTTTTCGCACCTTAAGGTGCGAAAATAACACAGACTTTTCGTGGCCCGAACGTCAACAAACGAGGACGACGTAGGTGACGATAGGGAACGAAACAAACCTTATTTTCTTGCGGGATACAGCTACGTGAAGGTTGATCGGAGCTTCGAAAAAGGGTTGGAGGTGAAGGAGGTTGGAGGTGAAAGAGGTTGAGGTTTAATGGAGTAAGAAGGGTGGTGGTGGTGGAAATGGTGATGGTAATGGTGACAGGGTGGTGGTGGTGGTGGTGACGGGGTGGTGGTGGTAATGGTGACGGGGTGGTGGTGGTAATGGTGATGGGAGGAAAAAGGGGGTGGTGTGGGGTGAAATATGATGAATGAGGGAGTGGGGGGGGGAGTGGTAGGAAGAAGATGAAGGATATGGTAGGAATAATAATAATTATGAAAGGCAAAAAAGTAATTTACTACACCAGGGGGTGGTTTAAAGACCAAAGGGGTGGTCTTAAAACCAACCCCTTGTTGTTATCATCAAAACCTTATGGGGCTAATCATGTTGCAAAGGATTCACCACATGTGAGGTGAATCCTAAAGACTTGGCCACATCAGCATTCCTATACCACCAAAAGTACCAATATTGGTAAATATTTTTGAGATTGTATTTTTTGGTAACTTTTTTAATTTTTGCATTAGTTAAAGAAAAACAATTGTAGTTGTGGGTCGCTATAAGCTAACTGTCCACGAAGTCTAAGTTGCTTTTCATGGTATGCTGGTTTAGGAATCAAAAAAGGAATACTGAATGAAAGAACCAAAGGGTGACTACACACTTGTGAGAGTCACCTCTTCTTTCTATGTTGATGATGGTAATTTAATTAAAATCAATAAACAAAACAGTCAATTATAGATTACACTACTAGCTAAAAAAATGATCAATCCAATTTCCTCAAAGAACAATGGCACAAAAGAAGATTGGTTACACATGGTGTGGAATGTGGGTACCAAAAGTTCACATCACATTACATCCCATGGTGTTCTCATCACTGAAATAGTCCCCTGCTCGCTCTGTTGGTCGGAAAATTGGAGGCTGAAATCTTGGCTTATCATCAAATTGGTTTCGGTAGTATTCTTGAACAAAAGGTGGAGGAGTTGGATATGAAGGCATTGCATAATAGGGGGCTGCAACTACACAAGGTTGGGCAATGTAACAATACTGAGGATGAGTTTTGATGTTACTGTATGGGTTCATGTTTGGATGAACCATGAAATTCAGTTCCTGGTGAGGCAAAAAGGGATAATCTTTCTTCATTTCCTGAAAACCAGAAGCATTCGGAAGCATGTCAGGGTCCTTCTTATCTTCTTTTGAAGATTTGATCTTGTTCCCATCTCCACTTTCTGTGAAATCCTTAGTTTTCTTAATTTTGATGTCACACCCACTGTCCTGTTTTTCTCTCTCTTCAGACACTGTTTTTATTTCTTCTTTCTTTTCTTCTTTTACTTCCACATAGCCTGACAGTTCTGCAAGCTTTCCAACTTTTCGAAGCTTCTTAATCAAAATGTGCGGATTCACGTTTCCATAAACAGTTATCTTCGGCGTCTGAGGGTCTATCGAGGTCTTCAAAACACCTAACAATGTGAAACAACCATGACCATTAACAGCAGATAAACAGCCATACCTGTTTGGAAGTATGAAAACGAGTAAAGCAAATAACGCATATTGAGAAACATTTTGAGGGTTAATAGTTCAATAGGTCCCTGAAGTTGTATCGAAATCGGTGTTTGGTCCCTCCCCAGAAAAATGACGTTTAGTGGTGGTTGTTTTACAATTACTGGCCGTTTTTGACCGCCACTAAATGTTATTTTTCTGAGGAGGGACCAAACACAAATTTTGGTACAACTTCAGGGACATGTTGAACCATTAACCCTTTTGTTGAACTACAACAAAAGTTTCTCACAAATGTGTTATTTTACAGCTTTCATACATTCTACCGCCTACACAAACCGCTCTAAAATCTATCGATTTTTCAATAGGCTTATATATTGTACTTACCTTCAATGCCCCTCAAAGCCTTCTTAACTTTCCTCTTGCAACCTTCGCAGCAGTTAGCTGTAACCTTCAATTCAATCTTCTGGAGTAAAGATAATTGAAATTCATTTTAGTTTAACAGTACTAGAATCAACTGATGATGAAATGAAACAAAGGAAAATCACATAAAAAAAAGGAAACTACAAATTATTTATAGGGAAAGGGACCTTTAAGCCCTCTTCCTTGGCCATGTATTGGAGGGGCCTGAAAAGTTGGGTCCAGAAGGACTCAAATGGAAAGTGAAACAGTTTTTCTGTAATTGGGCAAAATAACTGTTCGACTTGTGGACAGTATATATATGGAGAAAAACAGAGGAATAATGCGATGCCATTATATGTACCTTTCATTTTCCAATATTATATGGTACTATTAAATTTCATTGTATCTTTACATTTTTGTTACAACGCAAAAGCATTAGGCGACAGCTTTCTTAACTAAAGCTTACCTTCCTTTGATATTCACAAGCGCTCTTGTCAACCATTGCTTTTGTGCAGCTAACCACTTCACCGGATAGTTCAACTAAGAAATATTTTGAGTGTAGAAACATGGGTTTCTAGTAATTACGGAGACTTTTACTTCTTTTTTTGAGCTTCTCTTGGATTATAAATATGGAGACTTTACTTCTTCTTTTCAGCTTCTCTAATTTAACACATTAATTCAAACAAAATATTTATAAACATATAAACAGTATAGATACCTATAAACACATAATTTTTCTCTCTATCTCTCACTTCTTATTATCACATCACATCATATATCGCATTCATTACTTTTCTCTATTCTCTTACTTTCTCTGTCCAGGTGTCTACACCTAAGAGTGGTCTATGAATCACAACTCGTGACTTAGTCCTAGTATCACATGTATCGGAGGTAGTGTCTCAGGCGAGGACTTAGCGACGAGAGGCTCCTACGTCAGGCCGAATGGGCTTTATCCGATGTGGGCAGTGTTGAAGTTAATAATTTACGTGACTTAGTCCCACTAGAAGAAAATCGCTAAATAGCATCGACCCAAAGTCGGCGCTGAGTGGGAAAAAGTGGACGCTAAGGTTGATTTAGCATAGGTGTCATGGTTGACATTAAACGGTCTGAATCTAACTTATAGTGTCGATCGCCCGACCGAAGATTTAATTTAGTGTTTGTGTACACGACTCAAAGCCGATGCAATTCACTTGGGACTCTACTATTCACCTTTTAGCTGGTCGTATAAGCCGACTCTACTATTCACCTTTTAACTTCGGCTAAGCACACTCTACATGAAATAATAATAAATTTATTTGATCCTATTAGCATCGGCTAAGCGGACATTATGTCCGCACAAGAAGCATTTGTATTCATTATAGCGTCGGAGTTAGAAGGACGCTAACTGTGGTATTTTTTATTATATTTTCTTTTCGTTTTCCACTTTCTTTTGCAAATGTGTACAAATATCATATTTAGCTATAATTCATCTTCCACATATATGAATTATAGCTAGATATGATAAACTTTGAAAGTTTGATTGCAGATGATAAACTTTAAAAGTTTGAATGCTTTGATTGTGTAAAAGTCGCCAAGTTGAAACTGATGCTAAGTCCACTATTTATATCTTCAGTAGGATGTTTAATGGGAGCTTTGCTGAAGATCTTCAGAATAGTTCCGTTTGAATTTATGCTCGAATGTGAGTAACGGACACTTCTGCAACTGCTGCTGCAATCTGCCAGACAATAAATGTTTCTTCAATGACGGAGGTTGATATCGTCTGGTAATGCTTTTTACCTTGAGCCACAGCTTCTGCAATTAATGCTCATGTATTACAGCTAAGGGAGTCATTAATGTTCTGACCAGAATATTTGAATCTGAACGTTGGGGAGATACGACGAACAGAAAGCCTCGCTGCTAATTCCGTAAAAGCAGCTTGAATTAATGAATGTCAGAGGATTTGAATCTTCAGGGAATAAGGCGCTTAATTCTGTCCCTTTCGCCATTAATGCTCTGAAGAGACAAGTGGTGTTTGACAGCTCATCTTCAGGTTGAACAAACGATTACTTCTCGATATTACTTTTTGCACGGGTCTTCACTTGTTGTTTAGTCAACCCAAAATTCTTCGTATAAATACACCAAGTGACTGATCAACCAGACGTTCATCCCAGGCGGACGGACTCTCTCAGGTGGACGTGATCAGCTGGCAGACTGATTCACAAAGGCAGTGGCCGGACGAATTTCTCTACTATTCTTTACTTGAATATCTGCTTTTGATAATGCTTTGTCGAGGTCCACGCAGTGCATCTCCAAGTAAACAAATATTCCTGAGCATGAAAACTACTAAGGAGTTAGAAATACTTGTTAGTGCAGATAGCAACCTGAGAGGGGGGGTGAATCAGGTTTACCCGATTTTCGCCTTGATAACTTCTTTCTTTCAAGATAAATGTAAAAGCAAACGATTGCAGCGGAATTTGCTCGAAAGTAAAGATGAAGGGTAGAAGAATTCACACACATAGAATTTTATCCTGGTTCACCTTCTATCCACCGAAGGCTACGTCCAGTCCCTCAAGAAAATCCCTTGAGGATTTTTCCACTATTGATAAAAATCTCGTACAAGTTCTTACACCAAGGACCCTAAGAATTTCTATCAATTTCCTGTGAAAGTAAACCACTTTCCACAGCCCCTGAAAGCAAACCACTTTCAGTTCCTGAAGGCAAACCACCCTCAGACCTTGAAGGCTAAACCACCTTCAATCAACACCCTGAAAGTATACCACTTTCAGTACCAACAACCCTTCACCGAGATCCACAGTGAATACTCAATCTTACAGAAAGAGATGAAGAAGAGTTTACAATTGGCTGAATCAATCCTTTAACATACAAGTGGATTGATCATGAGAATTTATGCTTTAAGGCTTTTAAGCATAACAAGATTCTGAGTTCCTCAAGATGTGAACAACTAGAGTGTTCTTATAAACATGAAGATCATGAACTCAGAATTTAGGCTCTTGAAAGTTTAAGTTCTAAAAGACTTAATGAACTAATTTTGACAAAGCTTTGGCCTAATGTTGTATTCTCATGTGTTGTTGTGTTCTGGACTCAAATGGACTTTATATAGGCAAGGGAAACGTCCTTGAACCAATGCAACCTTTCCCAAAAGGTTTGAGACACAATGGTTCATGAAAAGATGCAACTTTTCGTGTTGGTAATCGATTACATCACTTAGTGTAATCGATTACACTAATAGCCGTTTCAGTTTGAATTTCAAATTCAAACATGTAATCGATTACAAGCAAGTGGTAATCGATTACTTGCCTATGTGTAATCGATTACCAGAAAGCTGCAATCGATTACACTGAAGTCCATCTTCCCGAAACTTGATCTTTTAAGATCAGCTTAAGGTTTTCTACTTCTTTTAAGTTATGAAAACATTAAGTTGATTAGCTTAGGTGTTTTAAAGAGCCTTTATGCTTTAATAGACCTTTAGAAGCATAACTCACCTAAACTAGGACTTCTAGGTATTTGATAAACTTTGTAGCGCTGTTTCCTATAAGTCTTATTTTCTTCTTTTTGTCGATGAGTTTGTCGTCATCAAAACCTCAGCCAGGGTCAGGAGAAAGACCTTCTTATCAATCTCCCCTTTTTTGATGATGGCAAACACATTCTTGATACTTGAAGATTAGATATGCTTCTCTGTTTTAAAAACTCCCCCTGTTTGATGTAATCCAGTATTTCTCCCCCTTTCTAATTCACTTGTTGAATTCCTGCATATTGTCTTTAAGAGCACAGAACCCACAGAACCTTTCTCCCCCTTTTGACTTCATCAAAAAGAAGAAAAGGCCAAAAACAGGCATGCATCCATACAAGTATATATTTTGAAATAAAGCAAGGGTATGGGGGTAAAGATGTAAAACAATGATAAACCACAACACACACTTATATTATATATATGGAAGCAAATGCAGAAGTTACATATGGTAAATGCATTATAAACATAAGTAGTAGAGTTTATAGTACAACCAAGGAGAAAGCCTAGTAGTAGATATGGAGAAATCCTATTAGTAGTTATAGAACTATACTGGGACAAAGTTGATCAGGATTTATTCTTGACTAGAATCCTCAGAATTCTCAGAGGGGTCAAGATCCTGGAGACTCTCAATTTCCTTACGCATGAAGGAGTGTACTGCCTCTATGCGATTTTCCACAAGCAGGAATCGAGATCGAATGGTATCTTCCAGTTGACCCAACTTTTGATAAACTTTGTACCGCTGTTTCCTCTAAGTCTTCTTTTCTTCTTTTTGTCGATGAGTTTGTCGTCATCAAAACCTCAGCCAGGGTCAGGAGCAAGACCTTCTTCACAATACTTAGGGAAATTGTTATTTATCAAAATATAGTAATTCATTAAATTATTTGATCCTAACAGATATTGCTTGAGACATGTTGCACTGGTTCTTCTAAGTCTTCTTTTCTTCTTTTTGTCCATGAGTTTGTCGTCATCTTAACCTCAGCCAGGGTCAGGAGCAAGACCTTCTTCACAAGAACTACTTATGGTAATCGATTACAGAATATATGTAATCGATTACTTGAGACATTTTCAAGCTCCAGACTGCATATTCCTATGTAATCGATTACTAGATGGATGTAATCGATTAAGGAAATAGAAAAACGCACACAAAGCTTATAAACACATAATCAAACATGTAAATCACATAATCACATATCAGGTTCATCTAATATGCCTATTTCATTTCTAATTTTAAAGAAAGAATCCTTGGGAAGAGGCTTAGTAAATAGGTCAGCTAATTGATTATGATTATCTACAAAAGAAATTTCTATATCCTTTCTCAGAACATGATCCCGAAGAAAATGATGTCTAATATCAATATGCTTCGTTCGAGAGTGCATGATGGGATTTTTAGTCATATTAATCGCACTGGTATTGTCACATTTGATAGGGATGCAGCCCAGCTCTAAGCCATAATCCTTGAGTTGTTGTTTGAGCCATAGCGTTTGTGCACAACAACTTCCTGCAGCAATATACTCTGCTTCTGAAGTACTTAGAGCAACACAAGCCTGTTTCTTACATGACCAAGAAACAAGTGCATTTCTCAGTAAGTGACAAGTACCACTCGTACTTTTTCTCTCAGTTTTGCAACTAGCAAAGTCTGAACCTGAATATCCAATCAAGTCACACACACTCCCTTTGGGATACCACAAACCAACATTTGGAGTTCCTCTTAAATATTTGAAAATCCTTTTCACAGAACTCAAATGAGATTCCCTAGGAGATGCTTGATATCTTGCACATAGACAAACACTGAACATAATATCAGGTCTACTTGCTGTTAAATAAAGAAGAGATCTGATCATACCTCTATATTTGGTAATGTCCACTGAAGTTCCGGACTCATCTTGATCTAGATATTTGTTAGACCCCATTGGTGTAGCTATGGCTTTGCAATCATTCAAATCATTATTCTTTAATAGCTCTTTGCAGAATTTGGATTGATTTATGAATATTCCATCTTTAGATTGCTTGATTTGCAATCCCAGAAAGAAATTTAACTTTCCCATCATAGACATCTCAAATTCTTCTTCCATCATGTTAGAGAATTCCTTGCACAGAGATTCATTAGTGGAACAAAAAATAATATCATCTACATAGATTTGAACTAATAATGTATTACCTTTGGTTTTCTTGATGAATAAGGTCGTATCCGCCTT
The DNA here is from genome assembly GCA_030819835.1 of Acmispon strigosus. NCBI lineage: Eukaryota > Viridiplantae > Streptophyta > Magnoliopsida > Fabales > Fabaceae > Acmispon > Acmispon strigosus. The sequence goes on from JAUAMA010000001.1 coordinate 17,539,260, forward strand.
ACCCTTTTGAAATCCTTTTTCACAAAGGAATGTACTCAATCTGTCATACCATGCTCGAGGGGCTTGCTTGAGACCGTACAGAGCTTTCTTCAATTTGAAGACATGTGAAGGATGCTTAGGATCTTCAAATCCTAGTGGTTGCTTCACATATACCTCTTCTTGTATATATCCGTTCAGGAAAGCACTTTTGATATCCATTTGATACAATGGGAAGTGTAAGGAACAAGCATAAGCCAATAGAAGTCTTATGGCTTCCAATCGAGCAACTGGTGCATAGTTTTCATCAAAGTCAATTCCTTCTTCTTGATTATACCCTTGTGCAACCAGCCTTGCCTTGTTTCTGACAATAATACCATTTTCATCCAACTTATTTCTGAATACCCACTTTGTACCAAAGACATGCTTGTCAACAGGCTTTGGAACCAATTCCCATGCTTGATTCCTTTCAAATTGGTTCAATTCTTCTTGCATGGACACTATCCAATACTCATCTTCGAGAGCATCATTGACTTTGGAAGGTTCTGTTTGTGAAACAAAAGCCATGTTCAACACTGAATCATTTAAGCGTAGTCTTGTTGAAACTCCTTTTGATATGTCTCCTATGATGTTGTCAATGGGATGGTCCATGTGTGTTCTCCATTCTTTCGGCAACTCATAAGTGGCATCTTCAACTTGTTCAAACTGTTCTGGTTCTTGCTCTATTTGCTTTTGATGATCATCCTTGATTATGTTTTCTTCCTCATCATAATCAGGAAATGAAGATTTATCTTCATTGGAAGAGTTAGACTCATCAAATGATACATGAATTGATTCTTCAACAACTAAAGTTTTCTTGTTGAAAACTCTATATGCTTTGCTTGTCAGAGAATATCCAAGGAATATACCTTCATCAGATTTTTCATCAAACTTACAAGGGTTTTCCTTACCATTGTTCAAGACAAAGCATTTTGATCCAAAAGCATGCAAATGAGCAATATTGGGTTTTCTTCCTTTGTATAGTTCATAAGGAGTCTTCTTCAGTATTGGCCTTATGAGTACTCTGTTGGATACGTAGCATGCAGTACTTACTGCATCAGCCCAAAAGTATTTGGGGAGGTTGGATTCACTTAACATGGTCCTTGCCAATTCTTATAGTGACCTGTTCTTCCTTTCTACAACACCATTTTGTTATGGTGTTCTTGGTGTAGAAAAGTTATGTGAAATCCATTTTCATCACATAATTCTTGGAAGAGATGATTCTGAAATTCTCCACCATGGTCACTTCTTATAGAAGAAATTTTCGAAGCTTTTTCATTTTGAACGAGCTTTGCATATCTCTTAAATGCATTGAAGGCCTCATTCTTATGGAATAAGAATATAATCCATGTGAATATTGAGTAATCATAAAAAATAACTAAAGCATAATAATTACCTCCAAAACTTCTAGTTCTTGATGGTCCAAATAAATCCATGTGAAGTAGTTGGAGAGGTCTTGTTGTTGAAACTACATTCTTGAGTTTGAATGATACCTTGGTTTAGTTGCCTTTCTGACATGCATCACACAGCTTATCCTTTTCAAATCTCATCTTTGGAAGTCCAATAACAAGATCATGCTTGACCAGTTTATTTAAATAATCCATGTGGATGTGAGCCAGTTTTCTGTGCCAAAGCCATGAATCATTGTTGTTCTTGCCTAGTAGGCATTTAACATTTGATGGAATTTCATCCAAGAATATCATGAAGACTTTATTGACTTTATATCCTGAGAATTTGATTTCTCGGGTTTTCACATCTTTTACCACACATATGTCATTTATAAAACCGACTTTCAAGCCTTTGTCACATAATTGACTAATACTCAGCAAGTTATTCTTCAATCCATCATCATAGAGAACTTTATCAATGATGGTTTGAGGGGGTGTTCCTATTCTTCCAATGCCAAGTATTTTCCCTTTCTCATTATTGCCATATGTGACATACCCTTTTTCTCTGGGCATAAGATATGAAAACTTTGTTTTGTCTCCTGTCATGTGTGATGAGCAGCCACTATCAAGATACCATAAGTCGTTTGCTGCTTTCATGCACACCTACAAAACAGAGTTTAATCTTAGGGGTTAGGTACCCAATTTGCTTTGGGTCCTTCAATGTTAGTGACTTTCTTAATCCACATGTATTCCTTATTGGGTACTCCTACATTTTTGTAATAGCACTTATTTGGAGTATGTCCTATTTTGTTACAATAAGCGCATGAGTATCTATTGTACCCTGAAGTATGTCTAGGAATGGGATTTATCCTATTGGAATACTTCTTATGATGATTCTTCCTATTGTTTGTAGTCTTTGAAGAACTTGCTATCTCATGTTTAGAGGTTCCTTCTCCTTTGCTTGGTTTAACAAAGATATTTTTCTTAACTTCTTTAGCCTTTGATTGAGATGTATATCCTAATCCAACTTTATTGTTTGTGTGTCTTTGTACACTTAGAATATCATCCAGTTTTTGCTTTCCAATATTGAAGTTATGAACTCTTTGTTGAAGACTATCTATTTTCTCTTCTAATGAATTGCACTTAGTGAATTCATGTGGAATGTCTAGTTTGGATTTTACTATATCTAGTTCATTCTGTAGAATCTTACATTTGTTTTCTAATGAAGAGATAATAGCATTTTGTTTACTACTAACTTTAGAGAAATTTTGACATAACTTAAACACATTCTCAATAACAACTTCTAAATCATGAAATGAAATACCATTGCTACTAACCTCGATGTCTTCATCGTCTGAGTCATGGGAGGCCATTAGAGCAACATGTGCTTCTTCCTTGTCGGAGTCGGATGATGAACTCACTTCATTTTCATCCCATGCAATATAGGCTTTTCGTGAAGTTGACTCCTTTTTGTCAAACTTCTCTTTTAAGCCATGCTTCTTCTTTTGAAGATTTGGACAATCCAGTTTGATGTGTCCAGGTTTTCCGCATTCAAAGCATGTAAATTTCTAAGAGGAGGAAGGTTCACTATTCCTTTGGAAGGTTCTATTATTGTTAAATTTCATACCTTTCCTTTTGAATACTTTTCCAAGATTCTTCTCAAGAACATTCATGTTTTCATTGACGTCCTCTTCATCATAGTCTTCTTTGATGCTTTCCTTGGAACAGAACAAATCATTTCTTGAAAAGGAAATCAATTCATTGATGAACAAATTAAATGCAAAGGTGTGAATTGATAGCGAAATCGCAAGTGTACGATTGACTATCGCGTAGTAAAAGATCGAACCCAAGGGATAGGTGTTCTTATTATTATAATATTTAGTACTTAAACAGAAAAAATAAAATGATAGATGTTGTTGGTTTTAGAACAAGAAATAAACAATAGCATAAAATTATAAGAGAAAGAAATGATGATGAGTCTTAAGCACTTGGGTTGATTTATATAGTTTATAAAATATGCTAGCAACTACTATTTTATTTTTGAATTCTAGTACCATGTCATGATGCTATAGCCTAATGTTTCTACAAGTTAATACCTTACATATTGTAGAACTTTCTTCTCAATTACTAAATTCAATGCCTTGCAATCTAGAAAAAACCAAGAAGAAGATGAAGAAAGAATTTTCAGGCCAACATAAAGCTAAGTCTATCCTAATACCTTAGTGATATGTCATATAGCTTCTTTTAAATCCTAGGTCCCTTACTACTTACCAATTTCCATTGTTATAAGCAATAAGTAAAAACTCTTGTGTACATCAAGATAAAATTAAGAACAAGGTAAATAAAACATGAACTATAGTAATATTATTCAGAAGAGTAGAAGAAAACTAAAGCATAGATTATAAACTAAAACAACCCAAGATACTTAAGAAAGAAGTTAGCCAAGCATGGCTAAATGAATCATTGAATTACCCTGGATAGGAGCTCAAATATGGCTTCCCACAAGTCCTAGGAACAATGCTCAAAAGGGAGAAAGAGAGAATACTTGTTGTATTCTAAGAGGTGTGTCTTTTACAAAGGATGAGCACTCCTATTTATAGCAAAAATTTCAATGGTGGAGGAGTTGATGGCCATTATGGCCTGCATTGGCCACCAATTAACTTTTGAAAACTCCTTCCCACTACCATCAATTCTCCACTCATCCTTTAATCCTTATTTACCATGTGCTTAATTTAGAGAGTGTTGGTTCATATTCTTGATTTCCACTTTAAGTCCTCTCTTTGCTAGCACTTCAATTCTGGCCCTTTAACTCTTTCAATCTTCACTTCTCCTCCTCCACTCTTGAACTTTCACACTTTGATCCCTGATTTCCTGAAACTTTACAAATTGGTCCCTGGACAAAAATAATAACTATACCAGCTTTTTCTAAAAATAAAAATAACTATAAAAATTCATAAAAATATAAAATAAAGTTAGAAAAACAAATAAAATCTAATTTACATGCAAAATGTAAAATAAATATAAAATCTACATAAAAATAATAAAAAACCTATATGTGACTCAAAAATAATAAAATAAAAAGACTAAAAACAACCTAAAAACATCATATAATATCCACTCATCATGAATCAAGCATTATATTACTCGACGATCAACTCTGCTCAAACAACACCATAATTGCAATCAAAGAAAAGGAGAAAATCATGGCACAAACTCTCAACAATCAGCTCTGTAGAATCAACAAAGTCAAATCTATTCAATGCTTATAGACGTTGCTCAAACGGTTAGGAATTCAATGATTACATCAAGTCAGTGACAAACATGTTCAGCAAATCAAATAATAAATTGAAGGTATAAAAGGAAAGACCTGAAGATTTGAAGATACGGAAAATAGAGCAGAACACAAAACAACGAACAACAATCTAAAAATAAAGTGAAAAACAAAGAACAAAAACTGAGCAAAAAACAGAGTCAAATGTATCAAGCTTTCACGAAACAAAGAACTCATTGTCTATTCATCTCTGTTTGCAAAACCTCAAGTATACTCTTTAGTGTCAAACCATATACCAAATACTGAGAGTTTACTGAGCCCAAAATTGTTTCTACCACACTCTTTTGAGAAGAGACTTTGTGTAGAAAAACCATTGTGAAAGGAGAACTCCTTCGAATACCTGTTTCTGGAGCAGTCCTGTGGGAATACTTGTTTCTAGAGAAGTCCTGTGGGAATTCTTGTGTCTAGAGAAGTCCTGTGGGAATACTTGTTGGGAGAAGTCCCTGAAAATACTCTGGAGAAGTCCTATGTCGAATACTTGTACTATTTTTGTTGAATAGTGAAAATCTTGGTTAAGCCAAGGACTGGATGTAGCCCTATCATTCAAGGGGTGAACCAGGATAAATCTCTTGTGTGCTGTTATTTACTGCTTGCATCGTTTACATCTTTACATGTTTCATTTCCACTGCATTAAACAAATTGATTTATCACACTGTTTACTAAACTCTGCTGCATTAAACGATTTCACCCTATCGTTTATGAAAAGCTTTCTATCGCTTACAGAATTTTTTTTGAAATATATAATTGTTTTGAAAAGCAAGTTTTATACGAAAACAATTACAACCCCCCTTCTTGTGTTGTCCTTGTTTTATCAAGAATTGAAGCTTTGAGGTTTTGTGTGTGTTTTTGCATTCAAGAACTTGTTTAAGGCTCTGAAATTGATAAGTAAACATCTAGCCTAATTTCTATTTACAGGTTTTGAGGATTTTGAAAGATTTGGAAATTGTAACTTAGAGTTTTTCAAAGCTTTTAAAGATTGCCAATGTTTCTAATATGTTTTCACTTCCAAGGATCCTTTCTTGTAAATTAGGACAATTGGCCAAGCATTAGAAACATTGTTAGTCCAGTAGCTAAGCCTTAGGATTTACTTTCAAGTTCTAAACTAGGCTATGTTCCTTGAAGGGTTACTGAACTTCAGACTGATCGAGACGATCGAAGAAAACGTAGCTAACCAGATCGATTGTCACTTCGGTAAGGGCACTTCGCTATTTCTAGCTACTAAGCATATGTATATGATTATGAGAATATATATGCTATGCTATTAAAATTGGTAGTTGACGGTGTTAAGAGAATGATCCGATTTAAAATTGTATTGATTGAGATATTAATGCATGGAGCTGAAGGGAACTGATATGGTAGATTAGAATTTTTTGAGTTGTGAATTTGATCTGTAATTGTGCCTTGACTTATTGAGTGCTTCTTGCTATACTGTTAAATGTTAAGCATGATCTTCCTGCAACATGATTTATACTCTTCATTAGATGATACTCTTCATTAGACGATACTCTTCATTGAACAATACTCTTCTTTAGACAATACTTTTCATTAGACGATACTCTTCATTAGATATAACTCTGACGCTGTAGTCTTTTGCTTCTACTTAAGCAGTCCTTCTTCTTTGAATGATAGTTTTTCACTGAACTATAATTCTTCTTTGAATGATAGTCTTCAATCATTTACTCTCTGATGATATAGCCTGTACACAGTAAAGTTGTACGACACTTGAATTTGTCTCTTGCTCTTCTATAAACAGTACTTCCCACTTTTGCATAGAAAGTATGTGTAAACGGTACTTCTCACTTTTGTTTGACAATACTTCATTATTTCCTTGAACGATACTTCACTCTTGTTTGTACGATACTACATTTTTGCGTTGAACAGATTATTTTCTTGATATGCGTACAAACGATACTTCTCTGAACGATTGATGTAAAACCTGAAAAACATAATACATAGAGTTTAGTAGTAAAATTGTTATCACTCAAAATATGATAAACGTTCTAAGATACGTTTGAACTTAACAATCTCCCCCTTTTTGATGATGACAATTTTATTGAGAAAAAGGTTTATATATAATTTCAATATAAGAACTTTTATGTACTCCCTCTCTCTGTTTCCAATGATTGATTTCTACTCAATCTCCAAAATCTTCTTATTTTCTCTTCTCCCGCTGTTTTCCTCGTTTTCTCAAGTCTGTACTTGTTCTCTTCTCTCCCCCTTTCTTGCTGCTCTTTCTCTCCTCTAAGCTTTTTCTACTTTTCTATGCTTTTTCTACCTTTTCTCTTTCTCTCCCCCTTTGTCATTAGCAAGAAGATATGCAAGATATATTCAAGCAAGTACTAAGACAAAGCAGATGCAATATACAATTTCAGAATATACAATGGAGCATAAAGAGCATATTCAACATAAATGCAGGGGTTATCAGAGCAGTGGTAGAATTGCCAACATAGTATAGCAAGTGTAATCAGTGAAGATAGATATTATGAAATAGTAAATAAGATAAGAAAGATAGGGAAAAGGAATTGTCAATTACTAATCTTGTAAGCTGTGTTGAGCCGCTCTGCTGATTTTGACATTTGTAAACAGTAGATAGCATGTGACGTTATCTACGTTTGAACTTGACAATAGACAATAGGTAGCAAACATTGCACTTGAATAATGTAAATGTTGTTTGCATTGTCTGAGCCTTATCTGTCTCCTACACTATGGTTAGTATAGACAGTATAATTCATAAAGCATGATGCATACCTATACTTTCTCTCAGATATTTAAATCTATTTTCAATGAGAGATTTTTTAAATATGTCAGCAAGTTGATCATCAGTATGCACATATGACATTTCAATATTTCCCTTAGCAACATGATCTCTAATAAAATGATGCTTGATTTTTATATGCTTGGTCCTAGAATGTTGAACAGGGTTCTTTGTAAACAGAGAGATTGTGCTCTGTCGTCCATTGGACCATGAGACTAAGCATTGTCCAAGAAAGTGGCATCCACCACTTGTGATTTTTCTTTCAATTTTATCTCCAGCATAGTCTGCATCGCAGAATCATCTTAACTTGAAATCATCACCTTTCTCGTACAATAAACCAAGATCAGCAGTTACTGATAAATATCTAAAAATTCATTTTACAGCACTAAGGTGAGATTCTTGTGGGTTTAACTGGAACCTTGCACATAAACAGACGCTAAACATGATATCGGGTCTGTTGGACGTTAGGTAGAGCAGTGATCCAATCATGTCTTTATATATTGTAGGATCAACCGGTGACCCTTCATCGTTCTTGTCCAGTATAGTTCCTGGATGCATGGGAGTGCTCATTTCCTTGGATTTGTTCATGTTATACTTCTTTAGGAGATCTTTGATATACTTCGTCTGACGAATGAATGTTTTTCCTTGTTCTTGATGAATTTCAAGTCCAAGAAAGAACTTCAGTTCTCCCATCATACTCATCTCAAATTCACTTTGCATAAGATTAGAAAATTCCTTGCACAAAGTTTCATTAGTAGCACCAAAAATAATATCATCAATGTATAATTGAACTAAAATAAAATCGTTTGATGACTTTCATTCATGTTAAAATTAGCCTTAGATACTTAAACTTTCAAAGAGCCTAAGTTCTGATTTCATGATCTTCATTGTTTAAGAGAACACTTTAGTTGTTCATATCTTGAAGAACTCAGAATCAAGAGAGCCTTCTTATGCTAAAGAGCCTTAAAGCATAATTCTCATGATCAATCCGCTTGTATGTTAAAGGATTGATACAGCCATATTGTAAACTCTTCTTCATCTCTTTCTGGTAGATTGAGTATTCACCGTAGGGTTCAGTGAAGGGTTGTTGTACTGAAAGTGGTGTACTTTCAGTGTGTGGACTGAAGGTGGTTTTGCCTTCAAGAATTGAAGGTGGTTTGCCTTCAGGGTCTGAAAGTGGTTTGCTTTCAGGGACTGAAAGTGGTGTGCTTTCAGGGGCTGTTGAAAGTGGTGTGCTTTCATAGATGGTTGATATAAATTCTTAAGGTACTTGGTGTAAGGACTTGTAAGAGATTTTTATCAATAGTGGAAAAATCCTCAAGGGGTTTTCTTGAGGGACTGGACGTAGCCTTCGGTGGATAGAAGGTGAACCAGGATAAAATTTTGTGTGTGCATTCTTCTACCCTTCATCTTTACTTTCAAGCAACGCTCATTTCCGCTGCAATCGTTTGTATTTATATTGATCTTGAAAGTAAGAAGGTATCAAGGTGAAAATTAGGTAAACCTGATTCACACCCCCCTCTCAGGTTGCTATCTAGGCTAACAATTGGTATCAAAGCGTAAGTTTAGGTAATTTACTCCTAAGATCCGGGAAAATATGGCATCCTCTTCTAGTCGTGGAACTAGTGAGGGATTCAAAATAAACAGGCCACCATACTTCAATGGAGACCACTATGACTTCTGGAAGATCAAGATGAAAATCTTTATAAGGTCATTAGACGTGGAAATATGGAAAGCCATTGAAGAAGGTCCGTTTATACCTATGAATGAAATGGGTGATAGCAGACAACCAAAACCAGAAAACACATGGAGTGAAGAAGAAAAGAAGAAGGTTCAGTATGATCTCAAAGGAATGAATATCCTTACATCTGCTCTTGGCATGGATGAGTTTTTGAGAGTTTCAACATGCACAAAATCGAAAGAAATATGGGATACTTTGATGGTAACTCATGAAGGAATATATGAAGTCAAGAGATCAATAATCAATACCCTATCTCAAGAATATGAAATGTTCACAATGCTTCCAGGAGAAAAGGTATTGGATATGCAAAAACGATTCTCTCATTTGACTAACCATTTGATTGCACTTGGTAAACAGTTTTCCAATAGTGACTTGAACATGAAAGTTCTAAGATCACTCACAAGAGCATGGCAACCCAAGGTCACGACAATTTCAGAAAAGAAGAGTTTGTCTAATATGACTCTTGCAACTCTCTTTGGAAAACTCCAAGAACACAAATTGGAATTGAATCGTTTGGAGGAACATGAACAACATGAGAAGAAATATCGATCCATTTCTCTAAAGGAAAAGGAAAGTATCAAAGATGATTATAATGCAGATTTTAAAGAAGAAGAGAATGAGAATATGAATCTTCTAGTGAAGAACCTTGGAAAGTTTCTCAAAAGAAAAGGTATGAAATTTAACAATAACAGAACTTTCCAAAGGAATAATGAGTCCTCCTCTTCTCAAAAGTTCACATGCTTCGAATGTGGAAAACCTGAACACATCAAGTTGGAATGTCCAAATCTTCAAAAGAAGAAACATGGTCTGAAGGACAAGTTTGAAAAGAAAGATCAAACCACACGAAGAGCATACATTGCATGGGATGAAAATGAAGTAAGTTCATCATCCGATTCTGATAAAGAAGAAGCACAAGTTGCATTAATGGCTTCACATGTCAGATGCTGAGGATATCCAGGTTAGTGATAATGTCATTTCATTTCATGATCTAGAGTATGCTATAGAGAATGTGTTTAAGTTATGTCAAAGTTTTTCTAGAGTTAGTAGTAAGCAAAATGCTTTAATTTCATCTTTAGAAAATAAGTGTAGAAATCTACAGGAAGAACTAGACATAATGAAATCTAAGTTAGATATTCCACATGAGTGCACTAAGTGTAGTTCTTTAGAAGAAAAGATAGATAGTCTTCAACAAAGGGTTCATAACTTCAACAAAGGAAAACAAAAGTTAGATGATATTCTAAGCATGCAAAGACACTCAAACAATAAGGTTGGACTAGGATATACATCTCATCCAAAGACAAAAGAAGTTAAGAAAACTATCTTTGTGAAACCAAACAAAGTGGAAGGATCTTCTGAAAATACTAAGACTAGTTCTTTTAGGAGTATGAACAATAGGAAGAATAATTATCATAGACCTCCTAAGAAGATCAATCCTTCTCCTAGGCAAACATCAAGTTACAACCAATATTGATGTACTTATTGTAACAAAATAGGACATACCCCAAGTAGATGTTATTACAAGAATGTTGGAGTACCAAACAAGGAATATATATGGGTTAAGAAGAACACTAACTTAGAAGGACCCAAAGCAAATTGGGTTCCTAATCCCCATGTCTGAACTTTGTCATGTAGGTGTGCATGAAAGCAGCAAAGGACTTATGGTATCTTGATAGTGGCTGCTCATCACACATGACAGGAGACAAAACAAAGTTCTCATTTCTTATGCCTAGAGAAAAAGGATTTGTCACATATGGAAATAATCAAAAAGGAAAGATACTTGGTATTGGAAGAATAGGTACACCCCCTCAAACTGTCATTGACAAGGTCCTATATGTTGATGGTTTAATGCATAATCTTCTGAGTAACAGTCAACTTTGTGACAAAGGTTTGAAAGTTGGGTTCGTTAATGACATCTGTGTGGTAAAGGATGTGAAAACTAAAGAAATCAAGTTTTCCGGATATAAAGTCAATAAGGTCTTCATGATATCCTTGGATGAAATTCCACCAAATGTTAGATGCTTGCTGGCCAAGAACAACAATAATTCATGGCTATGGCATAGAAGACTGGCTCATATACACATAGATCATTTAAATAAACTAGTCAAACATGATCTAGTTGTTGGACTTCCAAAGATAAGATTCGAGAAAGACAAGCTTTGTGATGCATGTCAAAAGGGGAAGCAAACCAGAATATCTTTCAAACCAAAGAATATAGTCTCAACTACAAGACCCCTCCAATTACTTCACATGGATTTGTTTAGGCCGTCAAGGACTAAGAGCTTTGGAGGTAACTATTATGCCCTTGTTATTGTTGATGATTTTTCTAGATTTACCTGGACATTATTCTTGCCTCATAAGAATGAAGCCTTCAATGCATTCAAAAGATATGCAAGGCTTGTTCAAAATGAAAAAGCTTTAAAGATCTCTTCTATTAGAAGTGATCATGGTGGAGAATTTCAGAACCATCAATTTCAGGAATTATGTGATGAGAATGGAATATCACATAACTTCTCTGCTTCAAGAACACCACAACAAAATGGTGTTGTAGAAAGGAAGAACAAATTACTTGAAGAACTAGCAAGGACTATGCTAAGTGAATCTAACCTTCCAAAATACTTCTGGGCTGATGCTGTAAGTACTGCTTGCTATGTTTCCAATAGAGTACTCATTAGACCTATTCTGAAGAAAACTCCCTATGAACTCTACAAAGAGAGGAAACCAAATATTGCTCATCTACATGCTTTTGGATCAAAATGCTTTGTCATGAACAATGGAAAGGAAAACCTTGGTAAGTTTGATGAAAAATCTGATGAAGGTATATTCCTTGGATATTCTCTAACAAGCAAAGCATATAGAGTCTTTAACAAGAAAACTCTATCTATTGAAGAGTCCATACATTTTTCCTTTGATGAGTCTAACTCTTCAAAAGAAGATACAGTTATTCTTCCAGATAATGATGAGGAAGATAACATTATCAAGGAAGATTCTCAAAAGCAAAAAGATCAAGATTCAGTAAAAGAAGAGCATATTGAAGATACCTCTTATCAACTGCCAAAAGAATGGAGAACCCACAGGGATCATCCAGTTGACAATATCATTGGTGATATCTCAAGAGGCGTTTCTACAAGGTTACGCTTAAATGATTCAGGATTGAATATGGCCTTTGTATCTCAAATAGAACCCTCAAAAGTGAATGATGCTCTTGAAGATGAGTATTGGATTGTGACAATGCAAGAAGAACTAAACCAATTTGAAAGAAATCAAGTATGGGAATTGGTTCCGAAGCCCACTGACAAGCATATCATTGGAACAAAATGGGTATTCAGAAATAAACTGGATGAAAATGGTATAATTGTCAGAAACAAAGCAAGAATAGTTGCACAAGGATATAATCAAGAAGAAGGCATTGATTTTGATGAAACCTATGCACCAGTTGTAAGGTTGGAAGCCATAAGACTTCTATTGGCTTATGCCTGTTCTTTAAACTTTCCATTATATCAAATGGACGTTAAAAGTGCTTTCCTGAAAGGATTCATTCAAGAAGAAGTATATGTGAAGCAACCTCCAGGATTTGAAGATCCCAAGTATCCTTCACATGTCTTCAGATTAAAGAAGGCACTCTAGGGTCTTAAACAAGCTCCTCGTGCATGGTATGACAGATTGAGCACATTCCTTTGTGAAAAAGGATTTCAAAAGGGTAAGGCTGACACAACCTTGTTTATCAAGAAAACCAAAGGTAACACTTTATTGGTACAAATTTATGTAGATGATATTATTTTGGGTTGAACTAACGAATCTCTGTGTAAGGATTTCTCTACATGATGCAAGAGGAATTTGGAGATGTCTATGATGGGACAGTTAAATTTCTTTCTAGGATTGCAAATTAAGCAATCACATGATGGGATATTCATCAACCAATCAAAGTTTTGCAAGGAGCTTTTAAAGAAATATGATTTGGATGATTGCAAGGCCATAGCCACACCAATGGGGTCTAATACATATCTAGATCAAGATGAGTCTGGTGTTCCTGTAGACATTACAAAGTACAGAGGTATGATCAGATATCTTCTTTATTTAACAGCAAGTAGACCTGATATTATGTTTAGTGTGTGTTTATGTGCTCGATATCAAGCATCTCCTAGGGAATCACATTTGAGTTCAGTTAAAAGGATTTTCAAATATCTGAAAGGAACTTCAAATGTTGGTCTGTGGTATCCCAAAGGAAGTGTTCGTGACTTGATTGGATATTCTGATTCAGATTATGCTAGATGTAAAACTGAAAGAAAAAGTACAAGTGGTACTTGTCACTTGTTGGGAAATGCTCTTGTTTCTTGGTCTTGTAAGAAACAAGCATGTGTTGCTTTAAGTACTGCTAAAGCAGAATACATTGCTGCAGCAAGTTGTTGTGCACAAACCTTATGGCTCAAACAACAACTCAAAGATTATGGCTTAGAGCTGGGCTGCATCCCAATCAAATGTGACAACACAAGTGCCATTAATCTCACGAAAAACCCCATCATGCATTCTCGAACAAAGCATATTGATATAAGACATCATTTTCTTCGAGATCACGTCATGAGAAAGGATATTGAGATTTCCTTCATAGATACACATAATCAATTGGCTGGTATATTTACTAAACCTCTTCCTAAAGACTCGTTCTTTAAAATTAGAAGAGAATTAGGCATTATAGCTGAAACTGATATTTAATTAGATAATTATCTGATTATGTGTTCACATGCTTAATTACTTGATTATGTGCATTGCATGATTTTTGTGGGATTTTTGTGTGAATATATATTTACATACTTGTTTTCATGATTCAATATCATTTTTACTTATATTTGATTGCATATATCTGAGTTCCTATTTGCTTATATTCTTAGTTATATGTCTTTTGTGTGATTTTTCACTTGAGTATTTGATTAATCACTTCTAGTAATCAATAACATAGGAATTCATAGCTTAGAACTTGCAAAATGTCTTAAGTAATCAATTACCATATATCCTGTAATCGATTAACCTATGTTCTCTAGTCCTCGTGCCTTTCAAAACCATCTAATAATCGATTACATAACTGTTGTAATCGATTACTTTTTCGAAATTTGAATTTAAATTCAAATTTAAACTGCATGTAATCGATTACCAATTCGATATTATATATATCTGGCTTGTTTCTTTAATCGATTACAGACCCTTCTTCCTCATTTCTCTTGCTCGACGACCCAGACCCCTTTTCCTTCATTTCTCTTTCAATTCTTGATCATTTTCAAGAATTCTTGGTGGGTTTTCCTCGTCCTTCTCCTCTCTTTCCATTCGACCCATTCATTCCTTCTGATTTGGTTCGAATTCAAAAGCCCTCTTTTCAAAAACTCGAACCCTAGCACCCCAATTTCAGAATTTCCGCAAATGGCTTCCTCCTCCTCACGCAGGCACTGCTCCAAGAACCTCTCGATGAATGCTCTCAACTTATCTCGACTTCTTGGGACGGAGGAAAAAAGGGAACGGTTCATGGCTCACTACCTTGAACGGTCGATTCTCCCTCCTAAATATGGAGACATGACTTCTTTCATTAATGCAGGGATGATATTTCCAACATTATTTGACTATCAAGGGCTTGATGAGTTTGTTGGTTTTTCCGGTACGTACTATCCCGAACTTGTGAAAGTCTTCTACTGCAACTTAGTCAAGAGAGGCGGTAAGATATGTTCTTCTGTCAAAGGCATTGACATTTCCTTGACTCTAGAGCAGTTAGGAACATGTTTGTCTATTCCTTAGGTAGGAGCCAAACTCGGCCCTGAACTTCTTTGTTCCGTGGGAAGATTATGACAAGAAGTATTTCTATCTGTCGCTTTGTCGTTTCTTAGAGGAGGAAATTCAGATTAAGAAGCAAAGAACAGAGGCTAATCTTTCCCGGGATATCCTTGCTGTTGGGTATCTCAGTGTGGAAAATCGTTTGCTTCACTACTTATTGAGTTATGTCCTCTTGCCTCAATCCTCTAATCATGCTCAGATTAGTGATTTAGAATTACAGATTATGTATGGGATGAAGCATAGTGAGTCTATTAACTGGGCATATTTGGTGATGATACATATGTTGCTCCATAAGGATAGAACTGGTCCTCTTCCCAATGCTCCTGTGATTTCTCTCATTTTGCAGAACTTTGGGGTCTCCACAAATGGAGAATATGCTCAAGTCATGGATGCAAAGTCACAGAAGATTGACATGGAGATATTGAAAAAGATGGGGATATTTTGGGATGTCGATGGTATCTTCAGGCACAAATCAGATTTGGGCTCTGACACTACACAGGCTCCTGCCCCTGCTGCATTCTGTCCTCCATCTTCTGAGAGTGGTCCTTCTTCTTCTGCTGACGCTGATGCTTCTACTCAACTTATTCTCTCTCACCTTGCAGACATGAAGCAGTACATTAACCAACATTTTGATCAAATGGAAGGCCGAGTTAAGTCCATGTACACTACCTTGCGTGCTGATATGGATAGTCTTAACCTCCGTGTCGAACACATGACTCGCTCTCCTCTTAATTTTCCTGATTTGTCCGATGGGTCCGACGACCTTTAGACTTTTTATGCTTTATTTGGACATCTTTTGGGTTGTAATAGTTTCGCTTAACTCTTGACTTCTTTGTAGGATGTTTTTGCTAGTATTCTGCACTGTTTTGTTTGTGACTTTAAACTGTGATGTTGTTGTTACATATGTTGATTGTTGTTTGTCATGATTTTACTAATTTACCCCCAAACCCTATGCTTTAGTTGTATATGCACTTGTTTGCATGTATACCTGTTTTTGGACTTTTCTTCTTTTTGATGAAGTCAAAAGGGGGAGAAAGTTCTGTGTTCTTTAAAGATTATATGCAGGAATTCAACTAGTGAATCAGAAAGGGGGAGATATATCAGATTACGTCAAACAGGGGGAGTTTTCAACAAAGAAGCAACACTGATCTTCAAAGGTTCAAAGTATGTCTTTGCCATCATCAAAAAGGGGGAGATTGTGAAGAAGGTCTTGCTCCTGACCCTGGCTGAGGTTTTGATGACGACAAACTCATCGGCAAAAAGAAGAAAAGAAGACTTAGAGGAAACAGTGCTATATGATTCAACATCTGCCTAAAGTCTTAGTTTAAGTGAGTTATGCTTCTAAAGGCTTCTTGAGTATAAAGGCTCTTTAAAACATCTAAGCTAATCAAGTTTAATGTTTTCATAAGTTAAAAGAAGTAGTATATCTCAAGCCGATCTTAAAAGTTCAAGTTTCTGGAAATTGGACTTGAGTGTAATCGATTACACCCTTCTGGTAATCGATTACACATAGGCAAGTAATCGATTACATCTTGCTTGTAATCGATTACATGTTTGAATTTGAAATTCAAACAGTAACAGCTTCTTAGTGTACTCGATTACCTCAGTAATGTAATCGATTACATTCTCGAAAAGTTGCATCTTTTCATGAACCATTGTGTCTCAAACCTTTTGGGAAGGGTTGCATTGGTTCAAGGACGTTTCCTCATGCCTATATAAAGTCCATTTGAGTCCAGAAACATACAACATATGAGAATACACAAATTAGGCCAAAGCTTTGTCAAATTGTTCATTCATGTTTAAATTAGCCTTAGATACTTAAACTTTCAAAGAGCCTAAGTTCTGAGTTCATGATCTTCATTGTTTAAGAGAACACTTTAGTTGTTCATATCTTGAAGAACTCAGAATCAAGAGAGCCTTCTTATGCTAAAGAGCCTTAAAGCATAATTCTCATGATCAATCCGCTTGTATATTAAAGGATTGATACAGCCATATTGTAAACTCTTCTTCATCTCTTTCTGGTAGATTGAGTATTCACCGTAGGGTTCGGTGAAGGGTTGTTGTACTGAAAGTGGTGTACTTTCAGTGTGTGGAATGAAGGTAGTTTTGGCTTTAGGGATTGAAGGTGGTTTGCCTTCAGGGTCTGAAAGTGGTTTGCTTTCAGGGACTGAAAGTGGTGTGCATTCAGGGGCTGTTGAAAGTGGTGTTCTTTCACAGGTGGTTGATAGAAATTCTGAAGGTACTTTGTGTAAGGACTTGTAAGAGATTTTTATCAATAGTGGAAAAATCCTCAAGGGGTTTTCTTGAGGGACTGGACGTAGCCTCCGGTGGATAAAGGTGAACCAGGATAAAATTTTGTGTGTGCATTCTTCTACCCTTCATCTTTACTTTCAAGCAAGACTCATTTCCGCTGCAATCATTTGTATTTATATTCATCTTGAAAGTAAGAAAGGTATCAAGGCGAAAATCGGGTAAACCTGATTCACCCCCCCTCTCAGGTTGCTATCTAGGCTAACAGGGTTGAGTTGAATCACTTATAATTCATGCTCTAGAATCAATTCTATATCTGAAATTTTAGCAAACGTTCATGATTGTTCTAGCCTAGGTTCCTTACAAGTTAATTCCTTAAACAAGTAAAGCTTTCATTTAAATTACCAAAACCAATTCCTTAGTATTTAGTTAATTAAAATGAAGAATGAGTTTTGAATTTAGGCCAACAATAACAAAGTCATCCTTATACCTAAGTGACATGCATTTGTTCATCCAATTCCTATTTCCCTTATTTCCTAACAATTTCCATTGTACATGAAATAAGCAAGAACACTTGTGTACAACAAGATAGAATAAGCACAAAGAATTGGAACCATGAAATGCAATTTATTAAGATATAAAAACAAGAACTAAAGCATGGTTACAAGCTAAACAAACTACAACCCAAGAACTTAAGAAATTAGCCAAGCATGGCTATAGAAGACATAATAAAAACCTGGATTAGGAGCTCTAGGAAGGCTTCCCACAACTCAGGAAAGTGCTTTGGACAAAGTAGTTTCAAGTGTCTAAGTATATCAAGGTGTGTCTACAAAAGAAACCAAGTGTCCTATTTATAGATTTCCAAATCTATGACCCGACGCTTGAGCGTGGGGCACCCAACGCTTGAGCGCTGGGATTTAAGTGCCAGATCTGGCCAAACAGGGGCTCAACTCATGAGCATTGGCCCCTCCAACGCTTGGGCGTTGGCTAAATGCAAAAACTGGGCTTCAGGCAGAATGCCAACGCATGAGCGTTGGGCTTCCTCTTTGATGGGGTTTCATGGTCATTAATGGCCTTCATGTGGCCTCTTTGTTGTCCCTTCTTAACTATGAAACCTCCCTTTCTTCATCATTTCTTCATTCATGACTTAATTCCCATGTGTTAAACAAGAAGAATGCTTCATCTTCTTCCTTCAAATTCAGTCCTTCAACTTCTGTTTATTGCAGCTAGGGCCCCACAAATATGCTTAATTTAACCAGATTCCTAAAAAGACTAAAAACCTAATAAAAACATCTAAAAAGAGACTAAAAATGGCTAAAAACACAAAATCACTACTCACCTACATGAAAATTCAAAAGTAAAGAAAACCCTAAAAAATGAAGAAAAATCTATATGAGACTCAATAAAAATAAAATAAAATGAAGTAAAAAGACCCTAAAAACATCATATGAAATCCAATCATCACACCACTATACTCAACGACAGCTTGTCCTCAAGCGTTAAAACTCAAAGAAACGCTTGTCCTCAAGCTCAGAAAAAATTATCCAACTAACCAAAGAAGCACAAGATACATTTTCACAAGAAAGAACAACGGATTTGGAAAGCATGCATGTTAAGGATTCAAGATTCATCAAGAAAACTGGGTATGGTATTTGATCACAAAGCAGATTGAGTTCATCAAATTAAGCTCACAAAATAATTACTCAATGAGAACAAGAGAATTGAATTAATCTGCCTATCAGGAGATGAAGAAATGCTTGACAACCTCACTTATGTTGGCTTTGCCTCAAGTAGGAGAACCCTATGATGTGTATTGTAACGCTTCACACCAAGGTCTTCGTTGTGTGCTAATGAAAGAATGTAGGGCAGTGGCTTACACTTCAACGTAGTTGAAGATTCATGAACGGAATTATCCGACCCATGACCTGGAATTGACATCCATTGTGTTCGCCTTAAACATATGTGTGGTGCCAGTGGGCCATTATCCTGCCTGCTGGGTAGCACTCAAAACGGGGCGCTACTGCTATGCTATAAGGAATTAAAGTTGCGCCCTCACTAATAGCAATTGCTTTTGGCATAGTGGTAAGCACTTGATCCTACAAGGGGTATCAAAGCGCTTACCACTACACCAAAAGCAATTTCTTTTTGCGTAGTGGTAAGCGCATGATCCTACAAGTGGTATCAGAGCATGTCTCATGTTTGAATCGCACGAAAGGCATGTTGTGAAACGGGTAGCTTGCAAGTGCTGGGTGGAGGATTTTTGGGCCAGTAGGCCAGCATCCTGCCTGATGGTATCGTTCGAAACGGGGCGCTGGCTTCTACACTATAAGGAAATAAAGTTATGCCCTCACTAAAAACAATTGCTTTTGGCGTAATGGTAAGCGCTTGATCCTATAATGTGGAGACACTATCTCTATGGTAGCACATTCACCATCTTTAGTGACCACAAAAGCTTGAAGTATCTCTCTGATAAGAAGCTTAATAAGCGACAGCGATGCTAGATGGAATTTCGAAGGATTATGAATTCACCCTTCAGTACCATCCAGGGAAGGCTAATGTAGTAGCCGATGGCTTAAGCAGATTCCATATGTGTATCCTCAATGATGGTTAAAGAGATCGAGTTTCTAGAAAAGTTCAGGAATCTTACCATAGATTTCAAGATATTTCTAGGGAAGCTGAGGTTCGGAATGATCACCGTCTCCAGCGACCTAATGAAAGAGATCCATGAAAAGTAGATGTTAGATGAGGAACTTCTGGAAAAGAGATGACGGGTTATTCTGGGAAAGGCACTAGACTTTGAGGTAGGTTAAGATGATGTCCTACAATGCAAGGGGCGAGTATGTGTGCTTAATGACTCAAAAAAGAGGAAGCTAAACTAAGACAAAGGTCACAAGAGTAGACTGAGTATTCATCCAGGAGCGACAAAGATGTACCAGAACTTGAAGTTGAATTTTAGGTGGCCTGGAATGAAGAAACAAGTAGCTGAATATGTGGCAGCCTTCTTAACTTGTTAGAAGGAAAAAGTAGAACATCAGAAGCCATATGGAATTACACAGCCATTGGATGTACCCAAGTGGAAATGGGATAGCATTTCAATGGACTTTATAGTAGCTTTAACAAACATGTTGAAGAAGTATGATTCGATTTGGGTGATCATGGACCGGTTGACAAAGTCGACTCATTTCTTACCTGTGAAGACTACTTACAACATGCAACAACTAGCTAAGGTGTACGTGTATGAAATTATGCGACTTCACAGAGTTCCCACGAGTATCGTTTTGTGTAACATCCCGATTTCCAGGGCGTTACTGTAGCAAATAAACCGTAAATAAATATGCTGGGGCATTTTCAAAACTTGGAAAAAGCGAGTATATTTTTTTTTGAAATCATTTTCCTTTTCGAAATATGCCATGCTGAGGTGCATTAGTATTATAAATACCTAATTCGCAAATAGCCAAACATATGGCATAAAGTGACCAACCAGCAGCTTAGAGATTATTTAAAAAACGCTTAACTTGGTTTCAAAAACTCTGCTGTTAGTCGTAAAAAAAAAAAACTAAAACTCCTACCCTGATACGTACTCATACAATACTTATTACATAACTAAAAAGCGACGGCGACAAGTCTTCCAGCACTAGGCGCCCGACTTCATGTCATGGTTTCTCCTGAAATGGCATCCATCTGCATCTTCCGGCTAAAGGTAGTCCGACTGGCGACGGATCACCAGAAAACACAAGTAACACACAAGTGCAAGGGTCAACTTCAAATAATAGAAAAATTATCTAAGCAGTGAAACAATCAAATAAACATATGAGTTAGTGTTCCTACTAAACCCCCAAAACCTCATTAAATTAGCATATTTGTCTCTATATGCCTAAGCCATTTGTTTTCTACAACGTTCACCGACGTATTCCCAATTTATCCGGATATAGTGCGAACTCCGATTTGTGGGAGGCGGGATGTTTCCCCAGTGTAGGTACGATGGTGGCTTTCCATCAACCACTGTGATTCGCCACTTCTGCAGGTTCGCCATAAGCTCTCCTGCACCTTATACGTCTTCCAGGTCAGGCTCGAGCAACTCTGTATATAGTTACTTACCGCATGGAACGTATATCCATCTAACTACCCAATCTAGGTCTTACTTATCTTTATACATTGCCTAAGTTAGCTTCATAATTAACACAATTATGTAAAGCATGGGTACATATCAACAGATATAAAAGCATGTGGAAGGAATAATCATGCTTTCAATTATCATTAAAGAAATAAACATCCAACAAGTCAAGCCACAAATCAAAACAAACTCAATGATGCCACACATCAAACAATTCTCATCCAGCATATCAGATGCTTTTAGATACTTGCATTAATATCACAATTAATACAGTTATAAATCAGGTCGTTCTCAGAACGCCGCCAACTACAATTCCAGAAATCGTAGAGCATAAATTTGCATAAATTTATACTTATGCTTAGTAGCTAAGAAAACGAAGTGCCCATACCTTAAAGGTAGTCGATCCTAGCGGTCACGTAAGCTCCGTGCGTCTAGATCGGTTCGAGGTCTCGTTATCCTTCAACAAACACAACCTAGCTTAGAACTTTGAACTTAAACCTAAGGTCAAGGGGCTGGTCTAAAAATGGGTCTAACCACTTAGACAAGGGTCCTAAAACTTAGGAAAAATTCTCGGAGGTCAAAAACACTTTAAACAACTTCGACGTCCGATGACGAACTTAGAAAAACCCTAAGTTACGAAAATCCAAATTTTCTAAAATTTAAACCATTCAAAGAGCATCAAGGCTAGATGCTTACAAACCATTTTGAGATCCTTAACCAAGGTTTTAGAAAGGAAAATCACAAACATTTTCATCAAAACTCAATTCTGTCCAATACTTCAAAAACCCTCAAAATTTCGAAATTTCACCCAACACTTCTCTAAATTTTCCAAATCAATCACACAACCAAAAATATAACATCTAAATTCATTTTCCACTCCAATTATCTCAAGTTTTCAGAATTCCCAAAGCCCTAAATTTGAATATGAGTTTCGAATCCAATTTGCCCAAAAACTCAATTATAAACTTCAAATTCCAAATTTACCAAGGTGATCTAGAGTCAATTTTCTAGGGTTTCAAATACACAATTTTCGCTAGGCACTTTTGCACCAATTAGGGAAAAAACTTTCCTACAAAGCCAAAACCATTTTCAAGCAATTGAACACACTCAAAGCTAGTTGAAAATCTATTTTCTCCCATGTTTTCAAATTTGTCCAGAATTCGGCCAAGGGACAAATTTCCAAAATCAATTATTTTCCAAGTCTTTAACACCCAAATTTTCCTGGGCCATTGTACAACAAAGAAGGCAAAACATTTTCTCAATACCCAAATTCATTTACAAGAACTTTAATAAAACTAAAAGCTAGTTAGAAAATCAAATTCCCATTGTCCCAAATCAACATCCAATTCGGCCAACAATGAACAATTCATGGATAAATTTGTCTTCCAAATATAATTTGCACACATCAAAGGCAACAAGAAATCAATGGTGAATAATTACCTAAAGCTTGAAAATCACTTTTTCCAAATAATCAATTCTTCAAAAACTAAACTTCCAAGAAAACAAATTGGAGATTTTCGAAGATCAATCCAATGGGAATAACTTTTCTAAAAGCAATCCTAACAAAAACTCAACATCAAATTCTTCAAAGAACCAAAACTCATTCAATCAAAAATCCAATCGGTTCAAAATGAAGTTAAGGGTAGTGGGAAGAACATTTGTGAAGGGACTTTCAAGTTCTAGTACTTGCATAAAAACCAAACTCAACAAATTGAAAAACTGAATCGGTAGAAGTGTAGGTCAAGATGAGAGGATTATTTTACCTCAAAGCACCAAGTGAAGAAGACAAGAGGAAGGGGCTGCCATGGTGGGGTGGGGTTTCGGCCAAGAGGAAGAGGAGAGGATGAAGATGATGAATAGTGAGAAAACTCTCATTTTCTCTCACTTAAACTCACTTAAACTTGATTAAATGAACTTGGAAGAAAAAAAACTATATTTAACCCTTAAGAAGGGTGTTGGGCCGTGGCTATTGGGCCTTAAAGGGGGATGAAAGTCTAATTTTTCATTTACCTAAAGGATCAAAGTTGGAATGGTAAAAGGTTAAAGAAAAAAAGATTTGGCTAAAATGCACTTTCTGCCCCTGGTAATACACACTTTTGCAAAACGTACCCCACCAAGTTTTTTGTCACGCTTCCGTCAGCCCACCGTTAAAAATTGGACGGAAGGGCTGACATGGCATGCCACGTCATTAAACCAGTTTCAGAAATTGGAAAAAGGGAGTGGGGGAGATTCGAACACGGGACCAGTAAGTGGCAAAACACTCTGTTTGCCAGTTGAGCTACACAATAAATTACTAATATTATGAACAATCTTTTATTTATATCATTAATAAAAATTCTAATAGAAGAAAAAAAAATTAATGTAATCCGGCCTTCCTTGCTCTCTTTCCCCTCTCAACCAAAACCTTAACTCCTCTCTCCTTACCCATCCTCAGCCGCCACACTCCACCTTCTTCCCCAAAACAACGCCGCCACCACTCCTCTGCTCATCCTCACATCCGAACCCCTTCTCCTCTTCGTCACTACACCTCTGTTTCAAAAGCCGCCGCCGCCACCCTCTTCTCTTCCTCACCACCCGCTCTTCTTCCATTAAACCCCACTCTTCCTCTATCAAGCCATCACTCTGCTTCACTCTCCAGCGCTGAATCGCCACCACCACCAGTCATGGGACCATTCATCTCGTCTTGAGATCGGGAAAGTGGAACAGAGGTAGTGCTTGCGGCAACCAGTGACAGCGGTTCGAAGGAGGAACAGAGGAGGTTCTCGGGGTTCGAGGAATTAGAAGAGGAAATGGTGGAGATGTAGGTGTTGAGGTGGTCCATGACGAAGTTTGTGATGTTTCTTTGGAAAGCGGTGGGGGTTTCCCGACATCCATCGCGGTGGTTACGATCCCTCAGAACGCAGCCAAACGGTGAGGAAGAAGAAGAAATCTCTAATTTGGAAGATGCCATTTTCTGTTTTATTCTTCTTCTTCTTCTTCTTTCTGTGTTCTTGGTTGTTGCTGTTCTTGTTCTTGTGTTATTCAATCCTTCAGGAGGGACCTGCAATCAGAGAAACCAATTTCAGGGTAGTGGCGGCTGAGGCTGGGTAAGAAGAGAGGAGTTAGAGTTTTGGTTGAGAGGTGGAAGAGAGGATGGAAGGCAGAGGCATGCAATTTTTTGTTCTTCTATTAGAATTTTTATTGATGGTATAAATAAAAGTATGTTCATAATACTATTAATTGATTGTGTAGCTCAACTAGATAAACCCTAAACCCTAAACCCTAAACCCTAAACTTTGAACTTTCTAAGCTTAGAGTTTAGTCCCTGAACTTTGAAAACATTACGGGTTGGTTCTCGAGCAGTAAAAGTTTTTTGGCTAAAATCAAATTTCTACCCCTTGTAATACACACTTTTGCAAAACGTACCCTGATGACTGGATTTCTTATGATGTTTTTAGGGTCTTTTTAGTTTATTTTATTTTATTTTTTATTGAGTCTCATATAGATTTTTGTACATTTTAGTAAGATTTTCTATTTATTTTTGCATTTGCATATAGATTAGCTTTTATTTGTTCGTACCCTGATGACTGGATTTCTTATGATGTTTTTAGGGTCTTTTTAGTTTATTTTATTTTATTTTTTATTGAGTCTCATATAGATTTTTGTACATTTTAGTAAGATTTTCTATTTATTTTTGCATTTGCATATAGATTAGCTTTTATTTGTTTTTTAAACTTTATTTATAAAATTTTAGGTATTTTTATTAGTTTTTAGTTCTTTTAGAAAACTGGTTAAATTAAGCATATTTATGGGGACCGAGGTGCAAATTGCAAGAAATGAAGGACTGAAAATGAAGAAGGAATATGAAGCCCCATTTCCACATGTGAAAAATGCCATGAGTGGAGAATTGATGAGGAAGGGAGGTTTCAGAAGTTAATAAGGGACAAGAATGTGGCTACATCAATGCCATTGATGGCCATGAAACCTCATCAAGAGGAAGAACAAAACAGCAAGGAGATGAAGCATCAGCCGTGCCAACGCTTGAGCGTTGGCAACCCAACGCTTGAGCGTTGGGACATAGCAGATTTTATTATACCATCTTTCTTCTTGGTTCGGAGAAATTTCCTGGACTTGTGGGAAGCCTATTTGAGCTCCCAATTCAGGTTTTTCTCTTTATGTTTTCATTAGCCATGCTTGGCTAATTTCTCTTGTATTAGGGTTGATATGAATCTTCATAATTCTATGATTTAAGTTTTAATCTTTATTTATGGATGAAGTTCTTGTTCTTAGTATTTTCTCCCCATGCTTAATTATTCTTGGTGCACACAAGTTCACTTTGCTCAATTCTCGCACAATGGTAATTGTTAGGATTTGAAGGAAATGGGAGTAGATTAATGTTTTATCCATCACTTAGGTATAAGGGTGGGAATCAATTGTGTTAGCTAGAACTAAGAACACTAATGCTTCAATTTGATTAACTAATCACTAAGGTATTAGGCTTAGTAATTGGATTGAAAGTTCTATTTGATTAAGGCATTAACAAATAGAAATCCTAGGCTAAAGCATCTAAGAACTAGTTCTAATTTCATGTGTAAAAGTGATTCTAAAAAGCTAAGTTAAGTGAAGTGAAATTCAACCCAAATACTTGTTTTATCATTTTTATCATTTTATTGCTTTTAGTCTTTCTCTATCACAATATCAAAACAAAAACATCTTTTATTTTCCAACTCTGAAAAACCAATTATATAATCAACCAATTCCTGTGGAGACGATAATCTTTTATATTACTTCGATTACCTCCGTACACTTGCGGATCCTTTCGTCAGTCTGCCGTTAAAAATTGGACGGAAGGGCTGACGTGGCGCTTACAGGGAATGCCACATCATTAAATCAGTTTCAGAAATTGGAAAAAGGGGTGGGGGAGATTCGAACACGGGACCAGGATGTGGAAAAACACCCCTTTTGCCAGTTGAGCTATACAATCAATTAATAGTATTATGAACAAACCTTTATTTATATCATCAATAAAAATTCTAATAGAAGAAAAAAAAATTGCACGCCTCTACCTTCCTTCCTCTCTTCCACCTTTCAACCAAAACCCTAACTCCTCTCTTCTTACCCAGCCTCAGCCGCCACTACCTTGAAATTGGTTTCTTTGATTTCAGGTCCCACATGAAGGAATGAATAACACATGAACAAGAACAACAAAAACCAAGAACGCAGAAAGAAGAAGAAGAAGAAGAACATAACAGAAAATGGCATCTTCGAAATTTGAGATTGCTTCTTCTTCCTCACCGTTTGGCTGCGTTCTGAGGGACCCTAACCACCGCGATGGATGCTAGGAAACCACCATCGCTTTCGAAAGAAACATCACGAACTTTGTCATGGACCACCTCAACACCTGCATCTCCACCATTTCCTCTTCTGATTCCTCGAACCCCGAGCACCTCCTCTGTTCCTCCTTCGAAGCACCGTCACTGGTTGGCGCAAGCACCTCCTCTGTTCCTCTTTCTCGATCTCAAGACGAGATGAACAGGCCCATGACTGGTGGTGGTGGCGATTCAGCGTCGAAGAGTGAAGCAGAGTGGTGGCTTGACAGAGGAAGAGTGGGGTTTAATGGAAGAAGAGAAGGTGGTGAGGAAGAGAAGAGGGTGGTGGCGGCGACTTCTAAAACATAGGTGTAGTGACAAAGAGGAGAAGGGGTTCGGATGTGAGGGTGAGCAGAGGAGTGTTGGTAGCGCAGTTTTAGGGAAGAAGCTGGAGAGGACGAAGGTGGAGTGTGGCGGCTGAGGCTGGTAAGGAGAGAGTAGTTAGGGTTTTGGTTGAGAGGGGAAAGAGAGGAAGGAAGGTCAGATTACATTAATTTTTTTCTTCTATTAGAATTTTTATTAATGATATAAATAAAAGTTTGTTCATAATATTAGTAATTTATTGTGTAGCTCAACTGACAAAATGAGTGTTTTGCCACTTACTAGTCCTGCGTTCGAATCTCCACTCCATTTTTCCAATTTCTGAAACGGGTTTAATAAAATGGCATGCCACGTCAGCCTTTTCGTCCAATTTTTAACGGCGGACTGACCGAAGGGTAGACGCTGCACATTTGAATTTCCAAGGGGATACAATTCGTGACAAAAAACTTGGTGGGGTACGATTTGCAAGAGTGTGTATTACCAAGGGCAGAAAGTGCATTTTAGCCAAAAATATATTATTGGTTAATTATGTGATTGTTATTATTGATGGGTTGTATGATGAAAAGGAATGAAATTCCTATTTTTGAGGTGGTGTGCGCGGCACCCTTTTATTTTTCCAAGGGGATAATATTTTTGGTTAATTAATTAGTTAATGTAATTAATTAAGGTGATTTTAAAGATATAATTATAATAATAATTATAATAATAATAATAATAATAATAATAATAATAATAATAATAATAATAATAATATGTGTATAGGCGGCGGCCTACTCATGGAAATGAGTGGGTTGTGGGCTAATTTGGGTTTTGATCCATTAAATAAGAATTTTATTTAATTAAGGTGTTTTAATGAAATAAATTGATGGAAAAATCTAGAAAGAGAATATTCCATGGTATCACGAGTTTTAATTTTGAACCTTATTTTTAATTAATTAATTTTAATTAAAATAGGTAATTAGGCTACTCGGTGAACAAGTAGGCCTGGCCTGCGTTTCAGCAATAAATAGCCCGCAAACCTTCATAGTTTTTCATTCCTTAGAAGAGCAGAAAAACCTCGCCCTTCCCTCACCAAATTTTCGAGACCTCTATCTCATTGGGGGAGTTCAACCTAGTTTTTCGAAAATCGTTCTTAGCCTCCTTCCTTCTTCGAGTTCTTCATCATCTTTGGGTGCGAAGATTCAAGTTCGTGAAGCAAGAAGCAAGTTAGAGTGTTTCTTCAAGAAGATCTTCAAGAGTTCTTCAATGTGTTCTTCATTTTCTTCATTATTCTTTATTGTTCTTACTAGTTCCAAAGGAAAGAAAAAGAAGCTGCTTTCCATTGTCCGCACCACTTTGCTGAAGAAGAAGAAAGCTCAAATCCCCAAAACATCCTCACAACACAAATTTCTGAGCAAGTTGGTTGCACTCTCCTTCTGTGCCATCTGAATGTTTCACTCTGTATGCCAGGAAGAATGAGCTTGCCCCTCTAAAGGTGCCAAAGTTTTATGATCCACGCCTGTGGTCCATTGAAGTTGCCACTGCTTATGTTGGCTCAGTGCCATTTTATTGTCTATCTGGATCAAGCCCTGTCCTCATTGCTCTTGGATCCTGGATTTTCATTCTTTTTATCGCAGATTATGAACTTCCATTCTTTGTTGCTGAGGCCAAAAAATTTCCTCTCAGACAACAAAATCTTCCTTTCATAGTGTCATCATCCTTCTTATAGGCTATTGAGGACAATGTTGTTTCTGAACTAATGCTCGAAGAACATGCAAAGATGATGGACGAGGCTGAAGCTGATGCTGCTAATGCAATCATTCCAGTTGTTTCTGCTGCTTGGGAGCCTGCTCTTGAAGAGCATAGGAACTATGTGGATCAACGACTCTCTAGCATTGAGCAGATGCTCAAAGCCATCTTGGATCGAATTGGTCCCTGAATTTCTTTTAACACTGCTTTTTGATCACTTTAATTTCTCTACTTCGAACACCAAAATTTATTTGTTCCTTAACTATATTTTGATTATGGTAATTATGTTGATATTATGATGCTGATGTCTTAATTGTTCTCAGCTTGTGTGTTGTGTTCTTATTAATGTTATTATGCCGCTCTTGTTGTTTTTGTTAATGACAAAGGAGGAGAAGTGAAATAGAAATAGAGAAGAAAAAAAGAATATAATGAAGATAATCGTGTGAGGGGGAGGGATCTGCATTAAAAGGAATAAACGACGATTCAATCTTATCTTTCTCGGAGATAGATGTGGGGAGTTTAAATAAAACATTTGACATTTTTCTCCTCAAAGTTGTCATCATCAAAAAAGGGGAGATTGTTAAGTTCAAATGATCTATCCTACATCTAACCTTTGTTTTGAATAATAACAACGTTCTAAGAAGTACAGTCAAATTTTCTCTAAAATACAATGTTTTATTCTTTCAGGAAAAACCTATCGTCTCAGCCCTCTCTCGCCGTTTTTCATCATAAGACTACTAAAGATCTATGGTCTGAAGGAAACCACAGTCTACTGAAGCTCTATGGTCTAAAGGAAACCATAGTCCACAGGAGAAACTAAAGTCTAAAGTGAATCCTCACGTCTACTTCCCAAGAGAACTTCACTTGATCCAAAGAAGCTATAAAACCTGAAGTCTACGTGTCAACAATCATAGGAATTCAAAGCACCTCATGTGACTCTCTGAAGCTACAAAAGGCACAAGGAACAAAGCATAAAGTACAACATTGTTGAACACCAACATCTCACATCAAGTATCAGCTACCAACTCTTTCTCAAAGAAGGAAGATTCTCTACACGAGGCCTCTACAATCGTTATGTATCATCTTTTGGGATATGTCTCTTACCAAAGGACATCAAACGGGAAAAAGCATTAATTGTTGCAATTATTGCTCAAGCAGGGTGTCGTTTATTTCAAATGGTCAACTAATAGAATGACTCAATCTACTTCAACGTTACTCAGCCAAGAAGGTCCAATATAAAAAAAGACTTTGAAGATTTGAAAAAAAAAACAGAGAACACAAGTTGCAAAGTGAAAATTGAATCAAGTATAAAAATTCTCAAATTCAAAGCTAGCCTTCCCTTCAACTTAGAGAAACAAAAAACGTCCATCTTTCTCTCTGTAAAAAGCTCATAGGAGTTTGTTTTAGAGTCAAACACTGAAAGAAAAAATCTATAGAGCCACTTGTGCTAAACATTCTCTGCTACACTCTTTTTGAAGACACTCTAAGTAGAAAGAAAATTACCTTTCATCTGTACAGGAGAAGTCCTAAGAATACTTGTTGAAGAGAAGTCCTAAGAACACTTATTGAGGAGAAGTCCTAAAATACTTGTGGAGGAGGCTGTACAACACTTGTGAAGGAGAGGTCCTTGATACTTGTTTGAATAGTGAAACTCTTGGTAGAAAGACCAAGGACTGGACGTAGCCCACTCTTTTTGGGTGAACCAAGATAAATTGCTTGTGTGCTTTACTTTCAACATTGTCTATCTCTTTATCTTATCGGCTGCACTTACATGTGTTTTTCAAAAAAGTCTTTTCAACTAATATTTGTTTTATTTCATAAAAGAAGATGTTTTTAAAAGATACAATTCAACTCCCCCCCTTTAGTGTGTCGTTACATTATTTCTCAATTGGTATCAGAGTTGGTCTCTAGGGTAACACTTTAACAAGTGTAGAGCAGATCCATGGCTGACCACAACAACAACATAGCACTTACAAGCATCGTCACAGACAAGCCTCCCCTCTTTGACGGATCAAATTATCCTTTCTGGAAAAAGCAAATTACCTATTCATAGAATCCACCATCTACAAAATGTGGGAAATCATTGAGATGGGAAACTATGTTCCCACAGATCCTAAGACTGGAGAACATATTCCCAGAATAAAATGGACTGACGAGCATTGTCTGGAGAATGAACTCAACTCCAGAACATAGTTATTTCTCATATGTGCCCTGAGCACAATTGAAAATGACAAAATTGATAGCTTGGAAACAGTTAAGGAAATCTGGGATGCCTTAGCCATAGTGCATGAACGAACATCAAATGTTAAGCAAACAAAGATTAACATGCTGGTCACTTAGTATGACATGTTTAGAATGAAAGAAGGTGAAAGCATAAGTGAGATGTTTGCAAGATTCAAACCATCATCAATAAGAAGAGAAATCTTGGGAGAACTTATGACAATGTTGATCAAGTCAACAAAATCCTAATATGTCTTTCAAGGAAATGGAGACCCAAAGTCACTGTTATCTAGGAAGCCAAAGATCTCAAAACTCCGAAAATAGAAGATC
Source organism: Acmispon strigosus (assembly GCA_030819835.1). Lineage (NCBI taxonomy): Eukaryota > Viridiplantae > Streptophyta > Magnoliopsida > Fabales > Fabaceae > Acmispon > Acmispon strigosus. Next base: position 17,570,615 of record JAUAMA010000001.1, read on the forward strand.
TACTTGGATTCTTAATGGTTCATGAAGCTGAGAGACAAGAAGACGATGGAGGAAAGAAAAATAAATCAGTGGCTTTCAACGTAAAGGTCAGAAATTCCAAAATCCTTATGGTTGAATAATTGTCTGAAGAGGATGAAGAATTAAAAGACGAATCAGATGAAGAGCAGGCCTTCATTACCAGAAAGTTCAAAAGAATGTCGCTCAATAGAAAAAGCAACCGAAATGACTCCAAAAGAGATTACAGAAAAGAATCAAATTTCAGAAGACCTTCATCAAGCTTCAGAAAAAAAGGAGGTCAAAGTTCTGAAAATAATCCTATTATTTTCTAAGAACGCAAGAAACCCGGGCACATCAAAGCAAAATGTCCCCCGCTCTCAAAGAATCCCTTTAAGAAAAACTGTATCAATAAGAAGAAAGCACTTGTAAGTGGATGGGGTGGTTCTGATGGAGATTCAGACGATGAATTAGAAGATGATGAAGAAACATTATGTGCCTTCATGGCTTCTGTGGAAGGCTCAGACTGTGAAGAAGATCAGGTACAAACTAAACCCTAATAGATGAATATAATGAACTTTTTGAAAAATCTCATGCATTAGCATCTAAATATAAATGATGAAAAAGAAGTTTTGTCATCTTCAATAACAGTTTAGTGCATGTAAAAATGAGAATGTCATGTTGTCTAAGGAAAACTATGAACTTAAGAATCATGACTCAGTTGAAGAAATAACTTGTCTAAAGAAGAAAGTAAATGCTTTAATCGATGATCTTGCATCATTCACATCTGGACATGAAAACCTGGTAAAATTGGTAGGAAATAATATAGAACCCTACAATAAAGCATGCATTGGGTATAATGAAGAGAATGAAGAATCATTTGAGCATACATCGTCCAACATAACATTTGTATCATCTTCCCCCATATTATCTGCATTGTTTGCACAAAAGACCTTTGTGGTAGACTTCAAGCTTATGCCATCTACTGAAAGGTCCTCCTATGTATAGAAGGAGCCTTTCGAACGTTCCACTAACAACACAGGACCAAGAGTGTTTGGGTACCTAAGATGATGATTTTTCCTGTTGCAGATGTTCTTAACAGGACAAAGCAAACTCCAAAAATGGTACCTGTACAGTGGATGCTCACGACACATGACGGGAGAAATGTCTATGTTCTCAGACCTCCAAACTAGAGAACCTGGCGGTACTATCACCTTTGGAGGAAATCAGAAAGGTCTCATCATAGGTGAAGGTGAAGTAGGTAAGGAACCTTCTCCATTTATAAACAAGGTTATGTTAGTTGAAGGGTTAAAATATAACCTACTTAGCATAATCAATTATGTAACAGTGGATTCACTGTTTCCTTCAACAAAGTGAAGTGTGGTGTCACTCATGAAGTTGATGAAGTTATCTTTGAAGCTCAGAGACAAGGTAATCTATATAAGAAGAACTTGGAAAACCTTTCATATAAAAATGTAACATGTCTAGTGTCATCAGAAGACGATAATTGGCTTTGGCACAAGAAGCTAGAACATGCATCCTTAAAGACCATTACCAAAATCGTGAAACACGACCTGGTACATGGTCTGCCAAAGCTATCTTTCAAATTTGATGTCATATGTTCTGCATGTCTCCAAAGAAAGCAATTAAAAAGTTCTTTCCATGCAAAGAACATTGTAAGATATGGCTAGAGATGTTTCATATGAATTTTTTTGGACCTACTAGAATGGCTAGTTTTTCTAGAAAAAGATATGGCTCGTCATAGTAGACGAATACACAAGATTTACTTGGGTATTCTTCCAAAGTCATAAGGATGATACATTCAAAGTATTCTCCTCCTTCTGAAAGAGAGTTCAAAATGATAAAGAATATTGTATTACCACCATTGAAAGTGACAGAGGTGGAGAATTCATTAACGAAGCATTTGAAAAAGTTTGTGATGAAAATGGTATCTCTCATCAAGTCTCAGAACCTATAGCACCTCAACAAAATGGAGTGGCTGAACGCAAAAATAGGTCTTTACAAGAAATGGCAAGTGATAGCCAAATCCGCAAGTGTATGGAGGATATCGAAGTAATATAAAATATATCGTTTTCCATAGGGATAGGAATTGATTTTGGACATTTAAACTTAATCGTTAGAGCAGAAAAGAAAAAAGATAATTTTTTATAATTTGTGATTGTGATAACATAAAGCAAGAAAATAGAAAACTATGATAAAGATAACATTGGGTTCAAGTTTCACCTAACCAAAATAAACTTCTCACAAACAAATTTTCATATGAAATCGGAAATTGTTCTATGGTGCTCTAGCCTAGAATATTTACTTGCTAATTCCTTAATCAAGAAAAACTTTCAACTCAAATACCAAACCTAATATTAGTGTCTAGTTAATTCAATTGAAGAATAAGTTCTTTTAATTAGGCCAACACTATTAGTTCCCACCCTCATTCCTAAGTGGTGGATTAACCGATCAATCTAATCCCAGTTCCCTTAGATCATACCAACTACCGTTGTGCAAGAAATAAGCATATTGACTCGCGTATACTCAAGCAATGAAAATTATGGGGAGAAGATACATAGATTAAAAGCTTTATTCATATGATAAACTGAAAGTTTAAAGCATAAAATAGAAGAATACTAAACCCAAATGCTAGAAAACTTAGCCAAACATGACTAAGGAAAACATAAAGTTAAACCTGGATAAAAGGTCTCCAATGGCCTCTTACTACTTCAAGAAATGAAGCTTAAAAGAAAGAAATCAGAAAATCCAACTCTGTTACAAATGACAACAAAAACATAATTTATAGAAAAAATAGCAGGCAGCCACGCATGTGCGTGACATATCCCACGCACATGCGTGGAACAGGCCGAGGCTCACAGCCTTTGGTCTTCTCTTCTTCTATTTTCTTGTTTCTTTCTTGATTCCTTTTGCCTTCAATTCTCCCTTAATTATCCTTCAAACCTCTTCAAGTTTCAGCCACCATTTTGATGACACAAGAGTAAAACCCCCAAAGTTTTTTGTTATGCAAAGTTCAGACATGATTAGTAGTCTTCCTAACCCATCCTAGTTATTACCAACTCAGGGCAAATCAATTTGTTATGTTTTTTGTTTTGCAAAATTCAGACATGATTGGGGGTATGCTTGGTGTTGTGAGCACCACCCATTCCCTTACTTATATCCTCCCCTTGTTTTTCCAGATTTTATGCTCTTTTTTTCTTTTCACACATGTGTAATCCCTTTTCAAAACTTTCAGCTGTATAGTGTAGATTCAATATAAGGTTTCAGATTTAGAAATTATTCTTATTCCCTACAAAATTAACAACTAAGTATTCTGCCTACACTTTTCCAAATTCTGCCCAAATCTCTACCTTCAAATCTTTATAAAACCCACATGCATTCACTCAACCCCAATAATCATGACATTTTCAACAAAGCAAGAAATTCAACCCAAAACAACAGATATTAAATCCAAGCATAGCCAAGTACATGGTGATCAATTTGGGGATATGTAATTAGTGCAAGACTCAAAAAAGAAAAACATGCAAAAGTGATTATATGCAAAAAAAAAGGCTACCTAAAAATAAACTAAAATAAAAAGAAAAATTTCTCCCTCGTTATATTTTACAGCATTGGATCATCATGATCCTGGTGTTCCTCTGCTTCAGTTGCTACTCCTAAGCTACTTCCTTGGTGTGTATTTAGGCTCATTGATTGAGCAGCCAGAATCTCATTAAGAGATGGATCTGGATCACATGCATGATTGGCTTCATGCATAGGTTCTTCTTCTTGTTCAGACCTAGGATTCTTCCTTGGACTGGCGATATTGGGAGCATGTGACATCATCTTGACTCCAGCAGAACTGATTTTCTTTGTTGTGATCGGACGAACGCACTCTTCCATAGTTGGACGAATGCACTAGTCAGTTGCTGGGGTTGCTGCATTCGCCGCCATTGGACTTGAGCTGTTTTCCTTAGAAGGACTTGCATGATTGGCTTCATCCATAGGTTTTTCTTGTTGTTCAGACCTAGGCTTCTTCCGTGGACTGGCGATATTGGGAGCATGTGACTTCGTCTTGACTCCAGCAGAACTGATTTTCTTTGTTGTGATCGAACGAACGCACTCTTCTATAGTCGGAAGAATGCACTGATCAGTTGCTGGGGTTGCTGCATTTGCCGCCATTGGACTTGAGCTGTTTGCCTTAGCAGGCCTTGCATGATTAGCTTCATCCATAGGTTCTTCTTGTTGTTCAGACCTAGGCTTCTTTCGTGGACTGGTGATATTGGGAGCATGTGACTTCGTCTTGACTCCAGCAGAACAAATTTTCTTTGTTGTGATCGGACGAACGCACTCTTCCATAGTCGGACGAATGCACTGATCAGTTGCTGGGGTTGCTACATTTGCCGCCATTGGACTTGAGCTGTTTGCCTTAGCAGGACTTGCATTTTATCAAACACTTGGTGGGCAGTGTTTCAAGAACTCAAATTCAAGCATAAACTCATACCCAAACCATGGAATCAATTCTCTTCATCCTAAATCAGTTACCCAACCCTTTGATCAGAACAAATAAAGTTCAAAAACCCAATTCCAAGAGCAAACAACCATGGGTAAAAGAGAAAGAGATGAAATTTCAGAACTTGCCTGTATGGATATGGAAGAAGGAAAAGAAAATGTTGAAGATGAAGAGGGAGAGGGTGAGGAGCTTGCAATTGAAATCCAATTGGAAAGAGGGGAGTGTGTAGTGTGTTTGTGAGAAGAAGGGAAAAATTGGAGAGGATAAGAGAGGGGGTATCGTGAAAGAGGTTACTAAATAATATGCAAATGCAAAAATAAAGTGAAAACACTAACAAAATGAAATAAAAACTATATGAGACTCAATAAAAACAAAATAAAAGAAAAGAAAAAGACACTAAAAACATCATACGAATCCCAGTCATCAGCAAGGACCGTGTTGAATGAAACATCTCTTCCAAAGTACTTTTGGGCTGAGGTTGTTCATAGTGCATGCTATATTCAAAGTAGAAACCTTGTGAGGCCTATTCTTAAAAAGACTCCTATGAGTTATGGAAAGGAAGGAGACCTGACATATCCTACTTCCATCATTTTGGTTGTCCATGTTTCATCCTCAACACAAAGCACAATCTGGGTAAGTTTGACTCTAAGTTCGATAAAGGTATATTTCTTGGGTATTCTCCTCACTCTAAAGCTTTTAGAGTTTACAATTCAAGAACTTTAGTTGTAGAAGAATCTATAAATGTGAAATTTGATGATAGAACTATTAAGGATGATCTAGCAAGCCTTGAAGAGGATTTTGCAGATATTAATCTAAATGGAAACAATTGAATATCATTGTCCAACAAACATTCATCGTCTAACGAATCCACATCGTCTACCCAACAAGGATCGTCCATAATTCAACCATCGTCTGATGATCCTTCTCCATAGCAGATCACAATCACCAATGAAATGAACCTTCCACATGATTGGAGATAAAAGACAAATTATCCACCTGAACAAGTGATTGGAAGCCTTTCAGAACGAGTGAGAACAAGATCTTCATTCAAGGAAAACAACAACCATGCCTTCATTTCAAAAATTGAACCGAAGGACGTCCCTCAAGCTCTACAGGACGAAGGATGGATCTTGGCCATGCAAGAAGAGCTAAATCAATTTGAAAGAATTCAAGTTTGGACTCTAGTGCCAAAACATCATGGAAAGTCTATCATTAGACCAAAATAGGTGTTCAGAAATAAGGTAGATGGAGATGGTAAGGTAACTAGAAACAAATCTAGATTGGTAGCACAAGGTTACAATCAGCAGGAAGGTATAGACAAAACTGAAACTTTTGCTTCTATAGCTAGAATAGAAGCTATTAAAATAATGATTGCTTTTGCTTGCCAACATTCCATTAAGCTATATCAAATGAATGGCAAAACTTCTTTTCTAAATGGTTTCATTGAACAAGAAGTCTATGCTAAACAAACACCTAGCATTGAAGAACCGTATTTACCCAATCATGTCTATAAGTTTAGATAAGCTTTCTATGAGTTAATACAAGCTCCTAGAGCTTGGTGTGATAGACTAAGTTCTTTTCTCATGAAAAATGGCTTCACAAGTGGACAAGTGGGCAATACCCTTTTTAGAAAAATATCTGTAAATGACTTAATCATAGTACAATTATATGTTGATGATATTATTGTCGGTGCTATTAATGATAAGTTGTGCAAGGAATTTTCTGCTTTCATGCAAAGCGAGTTCGAGATGAGTATGATGGGAGAATTTAAATTATTCCTTGGTCTCCAAATAAGAGAAGAAAAATATAGAACATACATTCATCAAACCAAGTACATAAAGGATCTACTTACGAAGTACAAAATGGATGAATCTAAGGAAACAAGCACACCAATGAATCATGGGTCCATACAGGAAAAATGATGAAAGATCACCAGTAGACTTTACCAGATGCAAAGACAAGATTGGATCCTTACTTTACCTAACATCTTGTAGACCTGACATCATGATCATCATTTTCTTATCTGCTATATTTTAGGTAAATCCACAAGAATCACATCTTAAAGCAGTAAAAAGAATCTTTAGATATCTTGCTGGTACTACTAATCTTGGTCTCTTGTACGAGAAAGGTGAAGATTTCAGGTTAAGAGGATTATGCGATGCAGACTACGCTGGTGACAGAATTGAAAGAAAAAGTACTAGTGGAGGATGTCACTTTCTTGGACAATGATTGATCTCTTGGAAAAGCAAGAGATAAAGCACTATCTCTCTATCTATAGTTGAAGCTGAGTATCTTGCAGCTGGATCTTGTTGTACCCAACTTTTGTTGGTAAAACATCAATTGGGAGACTATAAAATCTTTGAGCATAATCTCCCTTTACTCTGTGACAATACTAGTGCTATCAATATCTCAAAGAATCCCATTCAAAACTCAAGAACAAAGCATATTGAAATCAAGCACCATTTCATTAGAGATCATGTTGCCAAATGAGACATATACATGTCATATGTCAAAACTGAAGATCAACTTGCTGATATATTTACAAAACCCTTGATTGAAAACAAATATAGCTTTTTTAGAGAAAGCATAGGAATGTTTCCTGCTCCCTAATCTTTATGATATTTTATATGTTCTAACCAAATGCAGGAACAACATGAAACATCTTCTAGAGATACACAGTCTACTGCTACATCGTCTATCTGAAGTATCATCTGGAGAATGGTAGTCTTTCATGTGTATCGTCTAAAGATCTCATTGTCTGCTTACATCACATTGAAATCTCTAAACATCGGCAAAATCGTCAGACTGTTCCTATTGGTTGACGGTTGATTTATGGAATAAAATTTATTCTTCATCGCATTTAATGCGCTCAGAACGTCAAGTCATCTCACATTTAATGGAAATGGCATGTCTCTCTCTTGGTTTCTTCCCACACAGGTCAAAATCACTAAAGGATTTGGGAACCTAACCCTGTTTCTATTTAAATCCTGCCGCCTTCCTCTATCTCTCACATCTACTCTTTCATTTTCACCCTCACTTGCAAGTCCAATCAAAGCCACTCCTAAAAAAACTTTTCAGTTTCCCAAACCTCTCATTGTCACCCTTTGCAAACCAACTTCCCAAATCTTTCATACCAAACCTTCCAAAAATCTCAACAATGGAAGAATCATCGTCCTCTTGAAGGAACTATGAACAGTCAGCAAAAAAGTTTGGCCTTGATCCAAACCCATCGCTAGAAGCAGACCGATGAGATTGGTACTCTAGTTTACTAGAATCGAGGAGAAAGGAAAATTATCAAACCCAGGATCATTGATATGAAGTATTTAATCCATCTCATAGTTTATGGAATCAATTGTGAAGAAGGTCTTGCTCCTGACCCTGGCTGAGGTTTTGATGATGACAAACTCATGGACAAAAAGAAGAAAAGAAGACTTGGAAGAACCAGTGCAACATGTCTCAAGCATCCTCAAGGGTTCAAGCGTTAACTAAGTCTTATATAGTTCGGTAAGTTATGCTTCCAAGGTCTCTTTAAGTACGAAGGCTCTAAGACATTTAAAAGTAATTGAGTTTAACCTTTTCATAAGTTAAAAGTGGTAGGAAAACTCAAGTTGATCTTAGGGTTTCAGTATCAAAGAAAATGGACTTGAGTGTAATCAATTACACCTCTAAGGTAATCGATTACACAAAGGCAAGTAATCGATTACAGCTTTCTTGTAATCGATTACATTTTTTAATTTGAAATTCAAATAGCAATGGTCACATAGCGTAATCGATTACCTAAGTACTGTAATCGATTACATGCTCGACAGTTGTAATTTTTCATGAACCATTGTGTGTCAAAACGTTCGGGAATGGTTGTGTTGGTTCATGGATGATCCCTTATGCCTATAAATAGTCCATTTGAGTCCAGAAAAGAAAAACACATGACATAGGCTTAAAACACACTTGAACTAATCTTTCATATCAAATTAAACCTTTGTTCTTAAACTTTCAAGAGCCTATATTCTGAGTTCATTATTCTTCATTGTAAAAGAACACACATGCTGTTCAAATATTGAAGAAATCAGAATTAAAAAAGCCTTCATATTCTTAAAAGCCTAAAAGCATAACTCTTATGATCAATCCATTCTTGTATTAAAGGATTGATTCATCCGGTTAGAAATTCTTCTTCATCTTCATTCTGGTTGAGTGAATATTCACCGTAGGGTTCGGTGAAGGTTGGTTATTCTGAACGTGGTTTGATTTTAGGTTCTGAAAGTGGTTTTCTTTCAGGGTTGTTGATAGAAATTCTTAAGGTTTTTGGTGTGAGTACTTGTAAGAAGTTTTTATCAACAGTGGAAAAACCCCTTGATCAAGGGGTTTCTTGAGGGACTGGACGTAGCTTTCGGTGGATTGAAGGTGAACCAGGATAAAACCTGCGCGTGCATTCTCCTAACCTTTATCTTTTACTTTCAAGCAACGCTTATTTCCGCAGCATTCGCAATCATCGATTGTGATCATCTTAATCTTGAAAGTAACAAGTTGTGTTAAGGAAAAAATTAGGTAAACCTGATTCACCCCCCTCTCAGGTTGCTATCTATACTTACAATTGGTATTAGAGTGTAAGTTTAGGTAATTTGCTCCTAAGATCCGGGAAAAGATGGCATCCTCTTCTAGTCATCGAACTAGTGAGGGATTCAATATAAACAGGCTACCATACTTCAGTGGAGACCATTATGACTTCTGGAAAATCAAGATGAAGATTTTCTTAAGGTCATTGGATGTGGAAATATGGAAAGCCATTGAAGAAGGTCCGTTCATACCAATGAATGAAGTGGGTGATAGCAGACAACCGAAACCAGAAAACACATGGAGTGAAGAAGAAAAGAAGAAAGTTCAATATGATCTTAAAGGCATGAACATTCTTACATCTGCTCTTGGCATGGATGAATTCTTCAGAGTATCAACGTGCACAACTTCAAAGGAAATATGGGATACATTGATGGTAACCCATGAAGGAACAGATGAAGTTAAGAGATCAAAAATCAATACCCTATCACAAGAATATGAGATGTTCAGAATGCTTCCTGGTGAAAAGGTATTAGATATGCAAAATCGCTTTACTCATTTGACTAACCATTTGATTGCACTTGGTAAATAATTTTCCAGTAGTGACCTAAACATGAAAGTTCTAAGATCACTCACAAGAGCATGGTAACCAAAGGTTACAGCCATTTCTGAAAAGAAGAGTTTGTCTAATATGACTCTAGCAACTCTCTTTGGAAAACTCCAAGAACATGAATTGGAGTTGAACCGTCTTGAAGAACATGAACAACATGAGAAGAAGTATCGAATCATCTCTCTAAAAGCAAAGGAAAGCATCAATTAGGAATATGATGCAGATTCTGAAGAGGACGTCAATGAAAGTATGAATCTTCTTGTGAAGAATCATGGAAAGCTATTCCAAAGGAAAGGTATGAAGTTTAATAATAATATAACTTTCCAAAAGAATAGTGAGCCTTCCTCCTCTCAGAAATTTACATGCTTTGTGTGTGGAAAACCGAGACATATCAAAATGGAGTGCCCAAACCTTCAAAAGAAGAAACATGGTTTGAAGGATAAGTTTGAAAAGAAAAACCTCTCGAAGAGCATATATCGCATGGGATGAAAATGACGTGAGTTCTTCATCCGACTCTGAAAAGGAAGAAGCACATGTGGCTTTAATGGCCTCTCATGACTCAGATGATGAAGATATCGAGGTTAGTAGCAACGGTATTTCTTTTCATGATTTAGAATTTCCTATAGAGAATGTGTTTAAATTATGTCAAAGTTTCTCTAAAATTAGTAGTAAGCAAAATGCTATTATCTCTTCCTTAGAAATTAAGTGTAGAACCTTACACGATGAACTAGATGTAGTAAAATCTAAAATAGACATTCCACAAGAATGTACCAAGTATAGTTCATTAGAAGAGAAAATAGATAGTCTTCAACAAAGAGTTCATAACTTCAATATAGGAAAGCAAAAACTAGATGATATCCTAAGTATACAAAGACACCCTAGTAATAAAGTTGGATTAGGATACTCATCTCAGTCAAAGAAAAAAGAATTTAAGAAAACTATCTTTGTTAAACCAAACAAAGGTGAATGAACTTCTAAACATGAGAATACTAGATTTTCTCAAAATAATAAGAAGAATTATCATTAGAAATACACTAAGAAGATCAATCCTAATAGGTGCTATTACAATAAAATAGGACATACCCCTAATAGGTGCTATTACAAGAATGTAGGAGTACCAAATAAAGAATACATGTGGATTAAGAAAGTCACTAACATTGGAGGACCCAAAGCACATTGGGTACCTAACACCCAAGTTTAAGCTCTATTTTGTAGATGTGCATGAAAGCAGCAAGTGACTTATGGTATCTTGATAGTGGCTGCTCATCACACATGACATGAGACAAAACAAAGTTCTCATATCTTATGCCTAGAGAAAAGGGCTTTGTCACATATGGTAATAATGAGAAAGGAAAAATACTTGGTATCGGAAGGATAGGTACGCCCCCTCAAACTATCATTGATAAAGTTCTCTATGTTGACGGTTTGAAGCATAACCTGCTAAGTATTAGTCAACTATGTGACAAAGGCTTGAAAGTTGGTTTTATAAATGATATCTATGTGGTAAAAGATGTGAAAACTCGGGACATCAAGTTTTCTGAATACAAAGTCAATAAAGTCTTCATGATATCTCTGGATGAAATTCCATCCAATGTTAGATGCTTATTAGCCAAGAACAACAATGATTCATGGCTTTGGCATAGAAGACTGGCTCATATCCACATGGATCATTTAAATAAACTAGTCAAACATGATCTAGTTATTGGTCTTTCAAAGATAAGATTCGAAAAGGATAAGATTTGTGATGCATGTTAGAAAGGATAGAAAACCAAGGTGTCATTCAAACTCAAGAATATAGTTTCAACTACAAGACCACTCCAACTACTTCACATGGATTTATTTGGACCATCAAGGACTAGAAGTTTTGGAGGTAATTATTATGCTCTAGTAGTTGTTGATGATTACTCAAGGTACACATGGACTATATTCTTATCTCATAAGAATGAGGCCTTCAATTCATTTAAGAGATATGCAAAGCTTGTTCAAAATGAAAAAGCTTTGAAAATTTCTTCTATAAGAAGTGACCATGGTGGAGAGTTTCAGAATCATCTATTTCAAGAATTATGTGATGAAAGTGGAATTTCACATAACTTCTCTGCACCAAGAACACCGCAACAAAATGTTGTTGTAGAAAGGAATAACAGGTCACTAGAAGAACTAGAAAGGACCATGCTAAGTGAATCCAATCTCCCTAAATACTTTTGGGCTGATGCAGTAAGTACTGCATGCTATGTATCCAACCGAGTACTTATAAGGCCCATACTGAAAAAGACTCCTTATGAATTGTAGTACAAAGGAAGGAAACCCTACATTGCTCACTTGCATACTTTTGGATCAAAATGCTTTGTCTTGAACAACGGTAAGGAAAACCTTGTTAAGTTTGATGAAAAATCTGATGAAGGTATATTCCTTGGCTATTCTCTGACAAACAAAGCATATAGGGTCTTCAACAAGAAAACTCTAGTTATTGAAGAGTCCATTCATGTCTCTTTTGATGAGTCCAACTCTTCAAATGAAGATAAAGATGTTTTACCTGATAATGATGAAGAAGAAAACATAATCAAGGATTATCATCAAAAGCAAATGGAGCAAAGTTCTGAACCAACAGAAGAAGTTGCAGATGCCACTTATGAGTTTCCAAAAGAATGGAGAACACACAAAGATCATCCCATTGACAACATCATAGGTGATATATCAAAAGGAGTTTCAACAAGACTACGCTTAAATGATTCAGTTTTGAACATGGAATTTGTTTCTCAAGTAGAACCTTCTAAGGTAAATGATGCTTTAGAAGATGAGTACTGGATAGTAGCAATGCAAGAGGAGTAAAAACAATTTGAAAGAAACCAAGTATGGGAATTGGTTCCTAAGCCTATTGATAAACATGTCATTGGAACAAAGTGGGTGTTCAGGAACAAGTTAGATGAAAATGACATCATAGTCAGAAACAAGCTAAGGCTGGTAGCACAAGGTTATAATCAAGAAGAAGGAATTGGCTTTGATGAAACCTATGCACCAGTTGCTCGATTGGAAGCCATAAGACTTCTATTGGCTTATGCTTGCTCTTTATACTTCCCATTGTATCAAATGGATGTCAAAAGCGCTTTCTTGAATGGATATATTCAAGAGGAGGTATATGTAAAGCAACCACTAGGATTTGAAGATCCTAAGCATCCTTCACATGTCTTCAAATTGAAGAAAGCCCTTTATGGTCTCAAGCAAGCCCCGAGAGCATGGTATGACAGATTGAGTATATTCCTTTGCGAAAAAGGATTTCAAAAGGGTAAGGCCGATACAATGCTATTCGTTAAGAAGACCAAAGGTAATACGTTATTAGTTCAAATTAATGTAGATGATATTATTTTTGGTTCCACTAACAAATCTCTATGCAAGGAATTCTCTAACATGATGCAATAAGAATTTGAGATGTCTATGATGGGAAAATTAAACTTCTTTTTAGGATTGCAAATCAAGCAATCTAAAGATGGAATATTCATAAATCAATCCAAATTCTGCAAAGAGCTCTTAAAGAAATATGATTTGGATGATTGCAAAACCATAGCTACACCAATGGGGTCAAATAATTATCTAGATCAAGATGAGTCCAGAATTCCAGTGGATATTACCAAATACCGAGGTATGATCAGATCTCTTCTTTATTTGATAGCAAGTAGACCTGATATTATGTTCAGTGTGTGTCTATGTGCTAGATATCAAGCATCTCCCAAGGAATCTCATTTTAAGTTCTGTTAAAAGGATTTTCAAATACTTGAAAGGAACTTCAAATGTTGGTTTGTGGTATCCCAAAGGAGGTGTCTGTGATTTGATTGGATATTCTGACTCAGATTTTGCTGGATGCAAAACTGAGAGAAAGAGCACAAGTGGTACTTGTCACCTTCTAGGAAATGCTCTTGTTTCTTGGTCCTGTAAGAAAAAAGCATGTGTTGCTCTAAGTACTGCAGAAACAGAGTATATTGCAGCAAGAAGTTGTTGTGCACAAACGTTATGGCTCAAACAACAACTCAAGGATTATGGATTAGAGCTGGGGTGTATTCCTATCAAGTGTGACAATACCAATGCAATTAATCTGACTAAAAATCCCATCATGCATTCTAGAACGAAGCATATTGACATAAGACATCATTTTTTTTCGAGATCATGTTCTGAGAAAAGATATAGAGCTTTCATTTGTAGATACACATAACCAATTAGCTGACATATTTACTAAACCTCTTCCCAAAGATTCATTCTTTAAAATTAGGAGAGAATTAGGCAATTAGATGAACCTGATATATGATTATGTGTCTTACATGTTTGATTTTCTGTTTATAAGCTTCTATATGTGATTCTCTATTTCAGTAATTGATTACACCTATCTAGTAATCCATTACATAGGAAAATATAGTCCAGATCTTAAACAAAGATTTCAAGTAATCGATTACCCATATTCTGTAATCGATTAAAATAAGTGTTCTGGTCTTTGTGCTTTTCCAGAAAAATCTGGGAATCGATTACCATAATTTGTAATCGATTACCATAATCTGTAATCGATTACCCATTCAAAGTAAGTAGTTCTATTCTTACCTTAACCGTCTGTAATTGATTACCAAACTTGCAGTAATCGATTACACATTCGAAATAGCCATATATTCGAACTAAAATTCCTTTCCCTCCTATTCTTTTTGAATTTCAAATCCTCAAATACTGTGAAGTAATCGATTACACAACCTCTGTAATCGATTACATACCCGATTTATATAAACAAATTATTTCATTTACATCAGAATTCTCTTACAGACACCAATTCCTATCATCTTCAACCTCTTAGCCTAAAAAAATCCTGAACTTTCAATATTGTACACGTTTCCTCACAAGACCAAACATGTTGTCCACCCCATTCCTCTCCTCTGCATGCAGACCTCCTCATCCCATGAACCTATCTCGCCTTCTAACGACATCAGAACATCGAACTCGATTCGTCACTCGGTTTCTTCATCAAACTATCAGGAAACCAGTATATGGCGACTTAAGTTCCTTCATTGAGGCAGGCTTCACATTTCCCGCTCTTTTGGGAAATCAATCTCTTGAGGAGTTCATTACCATGGACAACCCATATTATCCAGAACTGGTGAAAGTATTTTATTGCAATCTGGACATTTAGGGAGATGGTCTTATAAGTTTTATCAAAGGCACTACCATTCAACTCACCCTTACCACCTTCGGACAGTGTCTGGGTCTTCCATCTCATGGTGCCAAATTAGGCACAAATTTGCCTTGTCCTTGGCCTGATTACAACCAAGATTTGTTCTATCAATCCCTTTGCCGCTTCAGACCTTCCGAACTGCAAAAGATTCATCCTCCACATACAACCTCGTGTCCTTATCATGTGGATATCCTCACAACAACCAATCATCTGCTCCACTACTTCCTCCATTAGATCATCTTGCCCCAGGAAGATAATCTTGCTCACATTAGTGAGTTGGAGTTGCAGATTCTATATTGTATTATTCACTGCCAAAGGATCAACTGGGCGTTTCTTGTCATGAATCACATGATGACATGCATAGATGATGCTGATTCCTTTCCTTATGCCTCTGCAATATCTCGCATCCTCATCCACTCTGGAGTACCCATTGCAAGGCTGTATGATGTGCGGTCTGCTACTTTTTAATGTGTCAACTCTACCATTCTCTCTCATCTCGGCCTATTTCATGACTTTGGTATTGACACACTTTCTTGGATACTCCACGATAGTGGCCATGACATTCGCATGCTCGAGCCCAACGATTCTGATGATTCCTTTGCTGACCGTTAATCTTTTATAGATTTTATAATTTGTGTTTCAGTATTGGTCTGTAATAACTTTTATCTTTGATTGTTTGTTTGAACTACTTGTTTCTTATATTTAATTAAGTGTGATGTTTGCTTTTTAAGTTATTACTTATTTACCCCCACTCCCTATGCTTTCAAAGATTATATTGCTTGTTAGCCTGTATAGAATATATTAGGTCTTTTCTTCTTTTTGATGACGTTAAAGGGGGGAGCTTTGTTGCTTTGTGCTTTTTTAAAGATCATTTACAGGAACGCTACAAGTGAAACACGAATAGGGGAGTTGCATCCGACAGGGGGAGTTTTGACATAAACAACAATGATGATCTTCAAAGAATAAAGCCTGTGTTTGCCATCATCAAAAAGGGGGAGATTGTGAAGAAGGTCTTGCTCCTGACCCTGGCTGCGGTTTTGATGACGACAAACTCATGGACACAAAGAAGAAAAGAAGACTTAAAAGAACCAGTGAAACATGTCTCAAGCATCCTCAAGGGTTCAAGCATTAACTAAGTCTTATATAGTTCGGTAAGTTATGCTTCCAAGGTCTGTTAGCCTAGATAGCAACCTGAGAGGGGGGGGTGAATCAGAGTTGCACGATTTTCGCCTTATCGAAATTGTTACTTCCAAGATATTGATGATCACAAAATGATAGTTGTGATTGCAGCGGAATTAAGGATTGCTTGAAAGTAAAAGATGAAGGGAAGAGGAAATCACACACAAGATTTTATCCTGGTTCCCCTTCTATCCGCCGAAGGCTACGTCCAGTCCCTCAAGAAATCCCCTTGAGGATTTTTCCACTACCGATAAAAATCTCTTACAAGTCCTTACACCAAGTACCTTAAGAATTTCTATCAACCACCTGTGAAAGTACACTACTTTCCCCAGCCCCTGAAAGCACACCACTTTCAGTCCCTGAAAGCAAACCACTTTCTATCCCTGAAGGCAAACCACCTTCAGTCCTTGAAGGCTAAACCACCTTCAATCCACACCCTGAAAGTACACCACTTTCAGTAACAACAACCCTTCACCGAAACCTACGGTGGACTTCGAATCGAACCCGATTCAAAGGACCTTTTCACAGACGCCGAATCCTACGGCGGACTTTGAATCAAACCCGATTCAAAGAACCTTTTCACAACCATCGAACACCACGATGGACCTTTTTACAACCACTGAAAACCACGGTTGTTAGAACAGATAGCAACCTGAGAGGGGGGGTGAATCAGGGTTGCCCCAATTTTCGCCTTATTGAAATTGTTACTTTCAAGTTTATGATGATCACGAGTTGATCTTTGTGATTGCAGCGGATATGAACAATACTTGAAAGTAAATGTGAAGGATAAACAGAATCACACACAAGATTTATCCTGGTTCGCCTTCAATCCACCGAAGACTACGTCCAGTCCCTCAAGAAAACCCCTTGAGGATTTTTCCACTATTGATAAGAATTTCTTACAAGTTCCTAACCCAAGGACACCAAGAACTTCTACCAATATCCTGTGAAAGCAAACCGCTTTCAACAGCCCCTGAAAGCAAACCACTTTCAGTTCCTGAAGGCAAACCACCCTCAAACCTTGAAGACAAACTTGTCTTCAATCAAGACCCTGAAAGCAAACCACTTTCAGTAACAACAACCCTTCACCGAATACCACGGTGAAAAACTCAATCTTACAGAAAGAGATGAAGAAGATATTACACTTGGCTGTTTCAATCCTTTAACACACAATTGGATTGAACATGAGAAATTATGCTTTAAGGCTTTTAAGCATAATACAATTCTGAGTTCTTCAAGATATGAACAACTAATGTGTTCTTGTAAACATGAAGATCATGAACTCAGAATTTAGGCTCCAAAAGATTTAGGTTCTAAAAGATGAACCAATTTTGAAAGAACTTTGGCCTAATGTGTTTTTCTCATGTGAAATGTGTCTATTTCGTGTGTGTTGTGTGTTCTATTGTGTTGTTGTGTTTTCTGGACTCAAATGGTCTTTATATAGGCAAGGGAAACGTCCTTGAACCATCACAACCCTTTTCAAAAGGTTTGGGACACAATGGTTCATGAAAAGATGCACTTTTTCGTTCTGGTAATCGATTACCATACTTAGTGTAATCGATTACACAAGTGACCGTTTCAGTTTGAATTTGAATTTCAAACATGTAATCGATTACAAGACTGGAGTAATCGATTACTTGCCTTGGTGTAATCGATTACCATAAGGGTGTAATCGATTACACAGAAGCCCATTTTCCAGAAACTTATTCTTTGAGACTTGCTTAAGGTTTTCTACTTCTTTTAAGTTATGAAAACACTTAGCTTGATTAGATTAGGTATTTTGAGAGCCTTTATGCTTTAATAAACCTTTAGAAGCATAACTCACCTAATTCTAAGACTTCTAGACTATTGATGGACTTGAGTGCTTGATTTCTTTGAAGTCTTCTTTTCTTCTTTTTGTTGATGAGTTTGTCGTCATCAAAACCACAGCCAGGGTCAGGAGCAAGACCTTCTTCACAATCTCCCCCTTTTTGATGATGGCAAATACATACTTGACTCTTTGAAGATCATTTATGCATTCGTGATGCTTAACTCCCCCTATTTGATAGAATCTAGTATTTCTGATATTTCTCCCCCTTTCTAATGTACTCGTTGAATTCCTGCATATGATCTTTAAAGACACGGAACCTTTTCTCCCCCTTTTGACTTCATCAAAAAGAAGAAAAAGCCAAAAATGTATAGGCATACACACGAGTATATATTGCAATGTAAAGCATGGGGGATGGGGGTAAACATGTAAAACATGAACAACCAGCACTTATATATATATATAAGAGAGCAAATACAGAAAAGTACATATTAAGACATATCAAACATATGTAGTAGAGGGATTACAACAACTAGATAAAGCCATTTTGCGAAAATAGGGAAATCCTAATAGTAAATAGATAACTATATAGAGACACAAGACTTCAGAACTTAGGCTTGACTTGAATCCTCAGAGGTCTCAGAAGGGTCAAGTTCTGGAAGGCTCTCGATTTCCTTACGCATGAAAGAGTGCATGGCCTCTATGCGATTTTCCACAAGTATAAAGCGAGACCGAATGGTATCCTCCAGTTGGCCCAACTTCTGAGAAAGACGAAGTGACAAGATATCCATCCTTTCTAGTATAACCTTGGTTTCTTGTGAAAAATTTGAAGGAATGGTATAAAAGGGAGATAATCCAGCCGATGCAGCATTGGTTTGAACGTCAATGCGATAGCGAGACAATACCAGAGGGTCTGTGGAGGATTCCCTTCGAGAAACATTGATTGGAAAGGAAACATTTGAGGGACGTGGAAGAGACCCCATGGCGAAATAAGACTTAGGAGAAGAAGGATTGTATATGAAGAAAGGTAGGCAAAAGAGCAGAGGACAGATGCTGATTTTATAGAGAAAATCGTGCGTGTAATCGACTACGGTAGTTAAGGTAATCGATTACAGCAGTTGTAAATTTGAAAATTTTCAAACTTTTGAACATGTAATCGATTATGGAAGTTATAATAATCGATTATTCAGAGGAATTTAATAATCAACAGGACTGAAAGCAAGGGTAATCAATCGATAAGCCTAAGATAATTGATTGCATGAACATTTTTATAAGTTCTATGTAACACATGTTCATATATAAAGATTTCAGCACAAAATCAATTATGACAAGCAAGCACATATGAAACATTTAATCAATTATAAAGAGGCTTATATTAAGGCATTTCTAGTAGTATTATAGAACATATATCTTAAGCCTATTTAAAGAAGATAACTATGGAGATATGAATGTCTATACTTATCCATAATCTAACTAGGTAATTTCTAAAAACTATCATAAACATATACTTAGAGAAGCATTTTATTATTGTTTCTACTGTTTTTCTTATGATTTTCTAGACACCGGGCTTAGGAGCAAGTTCCCAAACTTGATTGGTTTAATTCTTCCTGCATTGCTACAATCCAATACTCATCCTCTAGAGCATCATTTACTTTTGATGGTTCTATCTGAGAGACAAAGGCCATATTCAAAACTGAATCATTCAAACGTAGCCTTGTAGAAACGCCTCTAGAAATATCACCGATAATATTATCAACTGGATGATCCCTATGGGTTCTCCATTCTTTTGGAAGTTGATAATTATTACTTTCAATGTGCTCTTCTTGTATTGGACTCTGATCTCCATCCTTTTGAGAATCTTCATTTATAATGATGTCATCTTCTTCATTTTCTGGAAGATTGACTTTATCTTCTATTGAAGATTTAGATTCATCAAAAGTAACATGTATGGATTCTTCCACGGATAGAGTTTTCTTGTTAAAGACTCTATATGCTTTGCTTGTTAGAGAATAACCAAGGAATATACCTTCATCAGATTTTTCATCAAACTTTCCAAGGTTTTCCTTTCCATTATTCAAGACAAAGCATTTTGATCCAAAAGCATGTAGATGAGAGATATTTGGTTTCCTTCCTTTGTAGAGTTCATAGGGTGTTTTCTTAAGGATAGGTCTAATAAGAACTCTATTGGAAACATAGCAAGCAGTACTTACAGCATCAGCCTAGAAATATTTAGGGAGACTAGATTCACTTAACATGGTTCTTGCTAATTCTTCAAGTAACCTATTCTTCCTTTCTACTACACCATTTTGTTGTGGTGTTCTCGGAGTAGAGAAGTTATGTGATATTCCATTTTCATCACATAGTTCTTGGAATTGTTGATTCTGAAATTCTCCACCATGATCACTTCTAATAGAAGAGATCTTTAAAGACTTCTCATTTTGAACTAGCCTTGCATATCTTTTGAATGCATTGAAGGCTTCATTCTTATGAGGTAGAAATAAAGTCCAAGTAAATCTAGAGAAATCATCAACAATAACAAGTGCATAGAAATTACCTCCGAGGCTTTTAGTTCTAGAAGGTCCGAACAAATCAATATATAGCAATTGAAGGGGTCTTGAGGTCGAAACTATGTTCTTTGGTTTGAAGGATGTTCTGGTTTGCTTCCCCTTTTGACATGCATCACAAAGCTTGTCTTTCTCGAATTTTATCTTTGGAAGCCCAACAACTAGATCATGCTTGACTAGTTTGTTTAAATGATCTATGTGAATATGTGCAAGTCTTCTATGCCATAGCCATGAATCACTATTGTTCTTGGCTAATAGGCATCTCGCATTTTGTGGAATTTCTTCCAATGAGATCATGAAGACTTTGTTTACTTTATATCCAGAAAACTTAATTTCTTTAGTTTTCACATCTTTCACAACACATATATCATTAATAAAACATACTTTCAAACCTTTATCACATAGTTGACTAATACTCAGAAGATTATGCATCAAACCATCAACGTAAAGAACTTTATCGATGACTGTTTGAGGGGGTGTGCCTATTCTTCCAATACCGAGTATTTTTCCCTTTTGATTGTTACCATATGTGACGAAACCTTTTTCCCTAGGTATAAGAAAAGAAAACTTGGTTTTGTCTCCTGTCATGTGTGATGAGCAGCCACTATCAAGATACCATAGATCCTTTGCTGCTTTCATACACACCTACATGACAAAGTTCAGACATGGGTATTAGGAACCCAACAAGTTTTGGGTCCTTCTAAGTTAACATCCTTTCTAACCCAAATATACTCCCTATTTGGTACTCCTATATGTTTGTAGTAGCATCTACTAGGGGTATGTCCTATTTTGTTACAATAAATACAAGAGTAATGATTGTAACTAGAGGTTTGTCTAGGGGAAGAATGAATCTTCCTAGGAGGTCTATTTTGATTAATCTTCCTATTGTTTGTACTCTTAACAGGATTAATCTTACTGTTACTAGAAGA
This sequence comes from Acmispon strigosus, assembly GCA_030819835.1. Lineage (NCBI taxonomy): Eukaryota > Viridiplantae > Streptophyta > Magnoliopsida > Fabales > Fabaceae > Acmispon > Acmispon strigosus. The sequence continues at coordinate 17,591,962 of JAUAMA010000001.1, forward strand.
TCCTAAAACATGGTTTGGTTTTACAAAAATAGTTTTCCTAACCTCTTTTGTCTTTGGGTGAGAAGTATATCCTAAACCTGACTTATTGTTTGAATGTCTTTGAACGCTTAGGACATCATCTAACTTCTGTTTTCCTTTATTGAAGTTATTTACTCTTTGTTGAAGATTTTCTATCTTTTCTTCTAAAGAACTACACTTAGTGCATTTGTGAGTAATGTCTATCTTAGATTTTACTACATCTAGTTCTTCTTGTAAATTTCTACATTTACTTTCTAGGGAAGAAATTATCTCATTTTGCCTAGTGCTAACTTTAGAAAATTCTTGACATATTTTAAGCATATTTTCCATGGTAAACTTTAAATCATGAAAAGATATAGAATTCTCACTAACCTGGGAATCTTCAACATCAGAATCATGTGAGGCCATCAAAGCAACTTGTGCTTCTTCTTTATCAGAATCAGATGATGAACTTACTTCATTATCATCCCAAGCCAAATATGCTCTTCGAGTAGGTTGATCCTTTTTCTCGAATTTCTCTTTTAGACCATGTTTCTTCTTCTGAAGATTTGGACAATCTGACTTGAAATGTCCCGGTTTGCCACACTCAAAACATGTAGTCTTTTGAGATGAAGAAGACTCATTGTTTCTTTGGAAGACTTTATTGTTGTTAAATCTAACATTTTTCTTTTTAAGAAACTTTCCAAAGTTCTTCACTAGAAGATTTAGATTTCCATTGTCTTCTTCTTCAGAATCTGCATCATAATCTTCTTTGATGCTTTCTTTTTCTTTTAGGGAAATTGATCGATACTTCTTCTCATGTTGTTCATGCTCTTCTAAACGATTCAATTCTAACTCATGTTCTTGGAGTTTTCCAAAGAGAGTTGCAAGAGTCATATTTGATAAACTCTTCTTTTCTGAGATGGCTGTTACTTTTGGTTGCCATACTCTTGTAAGTGATCTTAGAACTTTCATGTTCAAGTCACTGTTTGAAAATTGTCTACCAAGAGCAATCAAATGATTAATTAAATGAGTGAATCGTTTTTGCATGTCTAATACCTTTTCTGCTGGAAGCATTCTGAACATTTCATATTCTTGAGATAGAGTATTGATCTTTGATCTCTTAACTTCATCTGTTCCTTCATGAGTCACCATCAAAGTATCCCATATTTCTTTTGACGAAGTGCATGTTGATACTCTGAAAAATTCATCCATGCCAAGAGCAGATGTAAGAATGTTCATTCCTTTGAGATCATGTTGAACTTTCTTCTTTTCTTCTTCACTCCAAGTACTTTCTGGTTTTGGTTGTGAAGTTTCTTCTTCAATTGTTACAGGCACAAAGGGTCCTTCTTCAATGACTTTCCATATTCCTGAGTCTAATGACTTTATGAATATCTTCATCTTGATTTTCCAGAAGTCATAGTGTTCTCCATTGAAGAATGGTGGCCTGTTTATGTTGTGTCCTTCACTTGTTCCATGATTGGAAGAGGATGCCATCTTTTCCCGGATCTTAGGAATAACTTACCTAAACTTCGGCTCTGATACCAATTGTTAGAACAGATAGCAACCTGAGAGGGGGGGGGGTGAATCAGGGTTGCCCCAATTTTCGCCTTATTGAAATTGTTACTTTCAAGTTTATGATGATCACGAGTTGATCTTTGTGATTGCAGCGGATATGAACAATACTTGAAAGTAAATGTGAAGGATAAACAGAATCACACACAAGATTTATCCTGGTTCGCCTTCAATCCACCGAAGACTACGTCCAGTCCCTCAAGAAAACCCCTTGAGGATTTTTCCACTATTGATAAGAATTTCTTACAAGTTCCTAACCCAAGGACCCCAAGAACTTCTACCAATATCCTGTGAAAGCAAACCGCTTTCAACAGCCCCTGAAAGCAAACCACTTTCAGTTCCTGAAGGCAAACCACCCTCAGACCTTGAAGACAAACTTGTCTTCAATCAAGACCCTGAAAGCAAACCACTTTCAGTAACAACAACCCTTCACCGAATACCACGGTGAAAAACTCAATCTTACAGAAAGAGATGAAGAAGATATTACACTTGGCTGTTTCAATCCTTTAACACACAATTGGATTGAACATGAGAAATTATGCTTTAAGGCTTTTAAGCATAATACAATTCTGAGTTCTTCAAGATATGAACAACTAATGTGTTCTTGTAAACATGAAGATCATGAACTCAGAATTTAGGCTCCAAAAGATTTAGGTTCTAAAAGATGAACCAATTTTGAAAGAACTTTGGCCTAATGTGTTTTTCTCATGTGAAATGTGTCTATTTCGTGTGTGTTGTGTGTTCTATTGTGTTGTTGTGTTTTCTGGACTCAAATGGTCTTTATATAGGCAAGGGAAACGTCCTTGAACCATCACAACCCTTTTCAAAAGGTTTGGGACACAATGGTTCATGAAAAGATGCACTTTTTCGTTCTGGTAATCGATTACCATACTTAGTGTAATCGATTACACAAGTGACCGTTTCAGTTTGAATTTGAATTTCAAACATGTAATCGATTACAAGACTGGAGTAATCGATTACTTGCCTTGGTGTAATCGATTACCATAAGGGTGTAATCGATTACACAGAAGCCCATTTTCCAGAAACTTATTCTTTGAGACTTGCTTAAGGTTTTCTACTTCTTTTAAGTTATGAAAACACTTAGCTTGATTAGATTAGGTATTTTGAGAGCCTTTATGCTTTAATAAACCTTTAGAAGCATAACTCACCTAATTCTAAGACTTCTAGACTATTGATGGACTTGAGTGCTTGATTTCTTTGAAGTCTTCTTTTCTTCTTTTTGTTGATGAGTTTGTCGTCATCAAAACCACAGCCAGGGTCAGGAGCAAGACCTTCTTCACAACGGTGAATGAATCATCCCGATTCAAGATATGAAGAAGAAGATGCCTTTACAATGGCTGATTCAATCCTTTAGAAAAGATGGATTGATCTTAGTTTGTATGCTCCAGGCAATTACAATGAAGGCTCTCTTATTCTGAGTTTCTCAAAAGATGAACAACATGTGTGTTCTTATGAAAATGAGAGAACATAAACTCAGAATTATGAATTTAATGAATATGAAAGTTATGGACCAAGTCATTGATGTTTCTGAGCGTCTATGGAATTTATATAGGCACTAGAGGTCGTCCATGAACCAACACAACCTTTCCCAAACGTTTTGAGACACAATGGTTCATGAAAAGACACATCTGTCGACCTGGTAATCGATTACAGAAGCCTGGTAATCGATTACACTAGCCGTTACAGTTTGAATTCAAAATTCAAACTGTGTAATCGATTACACACAACCTGTAATCGATTACAGAGAGTCCGAAACTCAGTTTTAACCATCTCAAACCCTAATTGAGTGTTCCTAACAAGTTTTACTTGTGAGAACATATCGTACTCAATTAGTTGATCTTTTATGAGCCTTCAAGTGCAATATAACCTTAATAAAGCATAGCACACTAAGTTGACAAGACTTACTAAACGCAAGAACCTTCATGTTTGATCTTTGACGTTCCAAGCCGGTTCTTGAAGTCTTTCTCTTCTGAAGTCTTCTTGAAGTCTTCCTTCCTTTTCTGAAGTCTTCTTGAAGTCTTTCTTCTATTTGTTCCTTTCTTTCTTGAAGTCTTCCTTTTCTTTCCGGAAGTCTTTCTTCTTTTTGTGATGTGTTTGTCTTCATCAAAACCTCAGCCGAGCCCAAGGACGAGACCTGATTTACAAGGTCTACTTAAGTATGAAGGCTCTAAGACATTTAAAAGTAATTGAGTTTCACCTTTTCATAAGTTAAAAGTGGTAGGAAAACTCAAGTTGATCTTAAGGTTTCATTATCTAAGAAAATGGACTTGAGTGTAATCGATTACACCTCTAAGGTAATCGATTACACAAAGGAAAGTAATCGATTACAGCTTTCTTGTAATCGATTACATGTTTGAATTTTAAATTCAAACAGCAACGGTCATATAGCGTAATCGATTACCTAAGTACTGTAACCGATTACATGCTCGACGGTTGTAATTTTTCATGAACCATTGTGTCTCAAAACGTTTGGGAATGGTTGTGTTGGTTCATGGATGGTCCCTTATGCCTATAAATAGTCCATTTGAGTCCAGAAACGAAAAACACATGACATAGGCTTAAAACACACTTGAACTACTCTTTCATATCAAATTAAACCTTTGATCTTAAACTTTCAAGAGCCTATATTCTGAGTTCATTATTCTTCATTGTAAAAGAACACACATGCTGTTCAAATATTGAAGAAATCAGAATTAAAAGAGCCTTCATATGCTTAAGAGCCTAAAAGCATAACTCCTATGATCAATCCATTCTTGTATTAAAGGATTGATTCAGCCGGTTAGAAATTCTTCTTCATCTTCATTCTGGTTGAGTGAATATTCACCGTAGGGTTCGGTGAAGGTTGGTTGTTCTGAAAGTGGTTTGCTTTCAAGTTCTAAAAGTGGTTGGCTTTCAGGGTTGTTGATAGAAATTCTTCAGGTTCTTGGTGTGAGTTCTTGTAAGAAGTTTTTATCAATAGTGGAAAAATCCTCAAGGGGTTTCTTGAGGGACTGGACGTAGCTTTCGGTGGATTGAAGGTGAACCAGGATAAAACCTGCGTGTGCATTCTCCTAACCTTTATCTTTTACTTTCAAGCAACGCTTATTTCCGCTGCATTCGCAATTATTGATTGTGATCATCTTAATCTTGAAAGTAACAAGTTGGGTTAAGGCGAAAATTGGGTAAACTTGATTCACCCCCCCCCCCCTCTCAGGTTGCTATCTATACTTACATCAATGACCTTCTCCATCAGAACTAGGAGCGTGTGTATGGAGTTTAGAAAAGATAAGTGTTTATCCTGTTGGTGAAACGTTTCTGAGATTGTGCTATTTACAAGGATGGTGTAAACACCTGATTTGATGATCAAATCATCATTGTCAAGGCAGAAAACATTGCAAGAGCACTGGAGGTGGATCTCAATGATGATGAGAAGTATGTCCCCAACTGGTGGACCCACATTAAAGATGCTAAAACCATAATCTGGAAGCAACCGACTGAAAACAATCATGAAGTTAACAAACTTCACGAACTTTGTATATTTCTTCATGCTATCATCAGCAAGGTGTTTCTTCCAAAAGAAAAATCTCAGAACCATGTCAACATTCATGCCCGCTATGCTATCTATAAAATGGTGAACAGGGTAAAGGTAAACCCAACACACTTGATTTTCGCATACATGGTGAACTTCCTAACTTCAAGCTATGGAAATTTGTCTTTTGGTTCTCTGCTGACCAATATTTTTTAGCAAAAGGGACTAGTCACTATGTATCTTCAATCTAACAAAATAAAGGAATCTGGAATTGCATGGCCTACTCCAATCAAGGTCAGTGATGTTCGTAGGGTGCAACTTGAAGTTGATGATTCCAGACTTCCAGTTCACTTGAAGAAGACAAAGACTGCCCCCACTGAACACAGATCTCAAAGAGCAAGGGTTGTTAGAAAACCACCACCTGCACCATCTGCCAAGCCTGAAGTTACAACATTTGTTGTTGAATCGTCTGCTATCAAATCGCCTGTTGTTGCTGGATCGTCTGCTCTGCCATCGTCTGTGGCTCTTAGGACAAGGTATGTTGCCAGGGCACTGTCTGCATCTCCAGTACCGTCTGCACATATCTCATCGTCTCTTGTGATGAAGGAGAAACAAAAAGAAGAGTCCTCCAAACTGCCTCGTCCTTAGACGACGTACTCCAAACAATGCATCATTCTCCAAGACTCAAGCGATGAAGATGAAAACAATGTAAGAATTTTTGAAAACATAGAAACCCTCACTCCACCTCAAGTAAATCCAGTTTCATCTCCCACTACTTCTTTCTTGTATAACTTGTTTGTTGACAGCCCTAATGAACACCACCCTTCACCTGAACACACCACTACTGTTCCCACTAAATCTGAAACTTCTTTAAACCCTATTGATAAACCTCACAAGTCACCACCATTTTCTGCTACTAATGAACCCATAATAACCTTCCCTCCTTCACCAGGCCACCCTCATTCCACAAAGACTCACACTCCATCACCCCAATCATTGCCCTCATCACCAAAATCACCTCACTTCACTCCCCAACAACACATTGCCTCTAGCTCCAAAGCACCATTATGTGCAGGTCTTGTAGTTTCAAAAGAAAAGGAAAAGAAGTTGATTTCCATTGTCCGCACCACTTTTTTGAAGAAAAAGAAAGCTCAAATCCCTAAAACATCCTCACCGCACAAATTTCTGAGCGAGTTGGTTGCACAAATCAATGCATCTGGTTTTGGCTATGCTGTATCCAAATGGCACTCTCCTTCTGCGCCATCTGATTTTTTCACTCTATATAGCAGGAAGGATGAGGTTGCCCCTTTGGAGGTGCCAAAGTTTTTTGATCCACACCTGTGGTTAATTAAAGCTGCCACTGCTTATGTTGGCTCTGCGCCATTTTATTGTCTATCTAGACCAAGCCCTTTCCTCATTGCTCTTGGGTCCTGGATTTTCATTCTTTTTATCGCAGATTATGAACATCCATTCTTTGTTGTTGAGGCCAAAAAATTTCCTCTTAGAGAGCAAAATCTGCCTTTCATAGTGTCATCATCCCTCTTAGAGGCTGTTGACGACAATGTTGTTTCTGAACCAGTGTTGGAAGAACATGCAGAGATGATGGACGAGGATGAAGTTGATGCTGCCAATGTAATCATTCTAGCTGTTGCTGCTGCTTGGGAGATTGCTCTTGAAGAGCACATGAATTATGTGGATCAACGTCTCAACGCCATCTTGGATCGCATTTCTCCTTGAATTTCTTTTAACTCTGCTTTTTGATCATTTTTTTATTTCTCTGATTTGAACACCTAACTTTATTCATGCATGAACTATATTTTGATTATGGTTATTAATTTGATATTATGATGTTGATGTCTTTATTGTTCTTGCTTGTGTATAGTGTTCTTATTAACATTATTATGCCGCTCTTGTTGTTTTTCTTAATGACAAAGGGGGAGAAGTGAAATACAAATAGAGAAGAAAAAGAGAAGATAATAAAGATAATCATGTGAGGGGAGGGTTCTGCATTAAAAGTAATAAACGACGCTTCGATCTTATCTTTCTCTACGATAGATGGGGGGAGTTTAAATAAAAAAATTGACCTTTTTCTCCTCAAAGTTGTCATCATCAAAAAAGGGGATATTGGTAAGTTCAAATGATCTTAATAAAATAAGGGCCAACAAAAGAATGGGGGTTGAATTGTGTGCTTATAAAAACTTGTTTTTCTAAAACAATTATATGATTTTCAAAACTCTTTCGTAAGTTTGAGAACACTAGAAGTGAACGATAAAGTAAGCAGCGGAATTAACCAAGCTATAGCTAAACGATGCAAACAGTAAAGTAATGAAACAATAAAGCAGTAAGCATTAAAGCACACGTAGAATTATCTTGGTGCACCCCCAGAACGATGGGGCTACGTCTAGTCCTTGGCTCCACCAAGATTTTCACTATTCAACCCAGAATAGTACAAGTATTATGCCGGACTTCTTCTATCAACAAGTATTCTCAAGGACTTCTCCCAACCACAAGTATCATGCAAGACTTCTCCTTTACAACAAGTTCTTCTACAAAAGGTTCTCTTCTCAAAAGAGTAATGGTAGAAACAATTAGGATCGGTATACTCTATGTATTAGTAAATAGATTTGACTCTCAAACAAATAATAGAGATTTAGTAAAATAGAGAATATGAAACAAAAGCTTCTCTGTACGGTGAGGCTGTTTTCGAAAATGTGACTCTATACTCAGTTTTTTCCTCTCATTGATTTTTCACGATTGGGCTGAAAACTTTTCTGGAAGATTTAGTGTATGTCGTATAGGATTTAAAAGAATAGACGTGTAAGAATTGTTGTGTGTTGCACTGTGTTGCTGTGTATTGTTGTATATCGCTGTGTCTTCTTCGAAACCTTTAGTTCTCCTTTTATACTGTAAGCTCAACTTCAATTTTCTGATAATTCTTGTCGTTGACTTGCTTGTCCCATTAATATTTGACTGTTCACCAACGACTATTTGTCTTTGAATATCTTTGACTTTATTGAGTAATTCCAGCGTGATTTTCTCCTTTTACTTTAATGATTCTTTATGTCGTTGACTTCAAGCAGATATATTCGATGTTGTGCTTGACTCCCTTTACTTTGATGATTCTTTGTGTCGTTGACTTCAAGCAGATATATTCGATGTTGTGCTTGATTTACGCTTCTGCAATAAATTCGATCATCAATGGCTTTCATTTTGAAGTTTGACTTGGTTTGTTCCAGCGCTGGATTTGTACAGTTTAATGACTGACGTAAGAAAACATTGCACTGTGGTCGATACTTGAAGTTTTGCCTCTGGACTTCGTCACTGGACGATACTTGCATTTTTGGCCTTTGGACGATACTCTATTTTTAGTCTCTGGACAATACTGCACTTTTAGTCTCCAGACGATAGAGATATTCCTTCTTTGGACAATGCTTCTCTTTCCGTCTTCAGACAATACAAATGCTTCTTACTGGACAATAATTCTTTTTCAGTATTCAGACTATATTCTTTATTTTGGACGATACGTTTCACATCCGCATATACGATACGTTCCACACCCGCATAGACGATACATTCCACACCCGCATAGACGATACTTATTTGAGCTTGTAAACGATGCGTCTCTTTTAGTCTTCGAACGATGCGTCTCTTCTTTATAAACGTGCATACGATGCATCTCTGAATGACGTATACAGGTCATCATTTATCCATTGGACGATGGGGATAATCCTAAAAAACATAATGCATAGTTAGGTAATAAAATTGTTATTAGTCAAAATAAATGTTCTGAACGTAACAATCTCCACACTTAACAGTAACAATCTTCCCTTTGATGTTCTGAACCTAACAATCTCCCCCCTTTTTATGATGACAAATTTATTTAGAGCAAAAAATTATATACGCAAACATGTATAGTTTCGAGAAGTTTTTTTTCCCTTTTTCTCTATGTAAGACCCTAAAGTTTTGAGTATTTATGTTTTGGCCCTTGGAGATTTTATAATTAGGTTTTTATCCTTTAAGTTTGGATAATTGAGCTTTAGTCCTTGGACTAGTCAAGACTTAATTGGAATTCTACATTTAAGAGCTTTTAAGGATATCTTGGAATTCAAATTTCAATTGGGAACATGATGGTTTGACTTGGAGGATTATAAGAATAGTTTTGTTAGAGTTTTAAGAAGAAGAGTTGTGGCTTAGTGGTTAAGACTTAAGCATTTGATTGGCAAGCCTTGTGTTCGAATCCTAGTGAGGTAGGTTTTGATTTTAATCTGATTTTTGATGGTTTAAAGCTGAATTCGAAATTTGAATTGGTAGACAAGAGTTTAATGAGTTTAATGAGGAGTTATAAACAGAATTTGAATGGTGTTAAGTGATATTAAGTGAGTTAATGCATTGTCGGGAGTTATGAGTGGATATTAAGGTGGCGTAAAGGAGTGTTATTGCATTGTCTAGGAATTTATGAGGAAAGAGGAGTGTTGTTTCAGGATAGGAGCTGTGAATTTCGTGCTCTTCCTCCCCTCTCCATTTCACTTTTGCTTTTTTTTCCTTCTTCCAAAAGCTGAGAGCTTAGAACATAGGTTGTGTACCGATAAAGCCTGAAAACGATGACCCGTTGGGAAAAGATATAGAGAGAATACACAAAGCTATGCAACAAGTGGAGAAGGGCTACGAAGAGAAGAAGGAAAGGTTGAGGACTGAGTTCAAGAAAGAATTGGTAGAACTCTGTAAGAAGTATGATGTTGTGTCCCAAGGGATCGAGGTTGGTGTTTCCTTTCTCTTCCTAGGTCATGTGTTTTAAATTTTTGAAAAATTTTAGAATTTCGAGTTTATATGATATCCAAAGTGTTTTATAATGAGTTTTGAGCTTGGGAAAGTATGGTTTTCAAAAAGTGGAATTTAGAATTGATTTTGGGGTGAAAAACACTTTTCGGGGTTTTATGGCAGGGAGCCAACGCATGAGCGCTGGACTCCCAACACCTGGATGTTGAGGTTCTACCTAGTTCTTGTTTCCAGACAGGGACCCAACGCTTGAGCGTTGGAACCCAACGCTTGGGCGTTAGGCCCCTGGCAGCAAGTTGCTGTTTTGCTTGTTTTGGTTTAAATCATGTGGAGTCAGTTTCTGGTCTTTTCCTTGGTTGTTGAAGATTGTGCACATGTGTTATCATGATAGGTTGGAGGACAAGACCAAGCAAAGGAGTAAAAGGTAAGGGTAACTCAGTTCTAGATCGAGTCAGTGGTGTTTTACCTATGATTTTGTATTGGAGACTATTCTGTTTGTTTATGATGAAATTTTTGGTATTTGTGATACATGCTTGGATTTGAGAATTGATGATTATGATATGTTGTTGATGATGTTGTAAACTAGATTTTGGAAAATGGGTAATTTAATTTGTACTATGAACTATTGGTTCGTTTGTTGGTTGTTATGGGTTATGACATGTGCATTTGGAAGGATGATAAGATGGGGAATTGTCCCATGTGTTCATGACTAGTGGATGAGTTTTGGAAGGATGATAAGATGATAATTTGTCCCATGTGAACATGCCTAAGGTAGATGAGATGGTAATTTATCCCATGCGATCTATCTTGAGTTCGGTGAGAGGGTAATTTGTCCCCTGCGACCGTTCTCGCCAGTTTGGGGTGAAGTTTTGGCCAAGAGTCTTGCATATAGAATTTAAGGAAGTTGAATTGAGTTATTATTGTTGTTGTTGTTGGATTTTCCATTAAGTTGTTCTTACTGTATGTTGAAAATATTGTTGATGTTATTTATGTTCTGCATGCTGATTGGTATTTGATGTTTGTTTTAAGAGTTAACCCTTCCTGTTAGTGTTTGGGCACTTAACGCAAGAGACAGACAGGGCGAGGATTTCTTTATCCCTTAAAGATCATTATGGAATTAGAGTGAGCATTGGAAGCGTGGAAGATTCAAAAGAAGATGAACAATGTCAAAGAACTTCCGCTGTTTGATTTTATTTTTGGGCTCGTTTGTTGAGTGTTTATTTTTGTAATAATATTCCTTCGTTTCTGCTTCCGCATAGTTATTATTATTATTATTATGGGAGTATTATTAGTTAATTATTTTGAGAGACAAAATCCTTTTGAACCTTGAGTTGTTTCTGAGAGGTTTTAATTTCCGCGTTATTACTATGTGACCCTCAACCCAAAATTGGGGTGTTACACTCTATCACTCCCCCTTTGTTCCTTTTCTCACGATCTCTCCCCCTTTGTCATTAGCAAAAACTCTACCTCTATTATAGGATAAACTTTGAAAACAAACTCCCCTTTCTTTTCCAAAAAGATAAGTAATAAATAGAGCAATAATTAGAGTAGTAAATAATTAACAAATCTAGAAAACATATCAAAGAATTTGAAAGATATATATATATATATATATATATATATATATATATATATATGTATATGTATATGCTCCCCCTCTCTGTTCCAATAAAATATTTTTAATCACTCTCCCCCGATGTTCTTTGTTTTCTAGTTTTATCTTCCTCTTTCAATTAATTGTTTTCAATCATCTCTCCCCCTATGTTAAACAGCTAAAGATCATCTTCTTTTTGTCTCTGCCTAGATCAATTAGAATAGATATTTTTGTGAAGAAGGTCTTGCTCCTGACCCTGGCTGTGGTTTTGATGACGACAAACTCATCAACAAAAAGAAGAAAAGAAGACTTCAAAGAATCAAGCTCTACAAGTCCATCAATAGTCTAGAAGTCTTAGTATTAGGTGAGTTATGCTTCCAAAGTTCTATTAAATCATAAAGGCTCTTAAAACACCTAATCTAATCAAGCTAAGTGTTTTCATAACTTAAAAGAAGTAGAAAACCTTAAGCCAGTCTCAAAGATCAAGTTTCTCGAAAATGGGCTTCTGTGTAATCGATTGCAGCATTATGGTAATCGATTACACCTAGGCAAGTAATCGATTACTCATGGCTTGTAATCGATTACATGTTTGAAATTCAAATTCAAACTGAAACGGTCACTTGTGTAATCGATTACACTTAGTATGGTAATCGATTACCAGAACGAAAAAGTGCATCTTTTCAAACCTTGTGTCCCAAACCTTTTGAAAAGGGTTGTGATGGTTCAAGGACGTTTCCCTTGCCTATATAAAGACCATTTGAGTCCAGAAAACACAACATACAAGAACATACAATAACATACACAACATACACATGAGAAAATCACATTAGGCCAAAACTTTGTCAAAATTAGTTCATCTTTTAGAACTAAAACCTTTTGGAGCCTAAATTCTGAGTTCATGATCTTCATGTCAATAAGAACACTTTAGTTGTTCATATCTTGAAGAACTCAGAATTGTATTATGCTTAAAAGCCTTAAAGCATAATTTCTCATGATCAATCCTATTGTATGTTAAAGGATTGATACAGCCAACTGTAATATCTTCTTCATCTCTTTCTGTAAGATTGAGTTTTTCACCGTAGTATTCGGTGAAGGGTTGTTGTCACTGGAAGTGGTTTACTTTCAGGGTTTTGATTGAAGACAAGTTTGTCTTCAAGGTCTGAGGGTGGTTTGCCTTCAGGAACTGAAAGTGGTTTGCTTTCAGGGGCTGTTGAAAGTGGTTTGCTTTCACAGGATATTGGTAGAAATTCTTGGGGTCCTTGGGTTAGGAACTTGTAAGAGATTTTTATCAATAGTGGAAAAATCCTCAAGGGATTTTCTTGAGGGACTGGACGTAGCCTTCGGTGGATTGAAGGTGAACCAGGATAAATTCTTGTGTGTGATTGCCTCTATCCTTCATATTTACTTTCAAGTATCGCTCAAATCCGCTGCAATCATAATGATCATTTCGTGATCATCATAAACTTTAAAGTAACAATTTCAATAAGGAGAAAATTGGGGCAACACTGATTCACCCCCCCTCTCAGGTTGCTATCTGCATTAACCATTTTTCTCTTCTCTCCCGTGTTCTTCTTTTCATATATTCTCAATTCTCTTCCTTTGTCAATTCTCTACTTTTCTCAGTTCTCCCCCTATTTCAATGCTTTATTTCGCTTTACTCTCCTCCTATATCATTTACCACACAAAAAAGATGTAATGCATAAATGTGATATCAGAGCAAGTAATATCAGAGGAGATGAAATATGATAGACAGGGGCACATTAAATAGTATAATAATTATATAAATAGAGTTAGGGAAAGGATGGTCTTAGTTTGTTTGTGAGCTCTTGATCCTTGGAAGATGTGTTGAGTCACTTCAGTAGTTGACGTGACGTAAGTAGACGATGGATGTCACACATGTTTGATCTTCACACTGGATGATAGGGAGCAGACGATGCATTTAGGCTGATTTAACGATAGTCGTATTGTTTGTATCTCTGCCGTTGATAATGAAATCGCAAGTGTACGATTAATTATCGCGTAATAAAAAGATCGAACCCAAAGGATAGGTGTTCTTATTAATATAAAGTTTAGTACTTAAACAGGAAAATTAAAAGATGTATTTGTTGAAAGTTTGTTTAAGATAGCACATGGAAATAGCAATAAAATAGAAGAGAAAAAAAAATGATAGAAAATAAGCTTCTTGGGTTGGTTTACATAGTCTATATAATATGCTAGTAAGTTCCTACTTAATTTCTAAAATTCTAAATCTAATTCATGATGCTATAGCCTAATTATCTACAAGTTAATTCCTTACACATTGTAGAACTTTCTTTCTAATTACTAAATTCAATTCCTTGCAACTTAGTTAACTAGAGAAGAAGATGAAGAAGAAATTCAGGCCAATATAAAGTCACGTCCTTCCTAATTCCTTAGCGAAGTATACTTATAACCTTTTTTAAATCCTAGGTCCCTTACTACTTACCAATTTCCATTCGTATAAGTAATAAGCAAGAAATCTTTTGTACACAAGATGAATGAAGAACAAGGAAATAAAACATGAAATAGAAATAATATTCAGAAAGGTAAAAACAAACTAAGACATAAACATAAACTACTACAACCCAAGAAACTTAAATAATTAGCCAAGCATGGCTAAAGGAGTCATTGAATTACCCTGGATAGGAGCTCAAATATGGCTTCCCACAAGTCCTAGGAACAATGCTCAAGAGGGAGAAAGAGAGAATACTTGTTGTATTCTATGAAGGTGTGTTTTACAAGTGAAGAGGAGGGTCCTATTTATAGTAAAAATCCAGCCTCCAACGCTTCAGCGCTAGAATTCCCAACGCTTGGGCGCTGGGAGCATTAAAAATCCACTGTCAGATCGAGGGCCAGCGCATGAGCGCTGGCTTCCCAGCGCTGCAGCGCTGGGACCTGCTGTTTCAGCTCCAAGTTTTCCTTCCTTCTTCATGGTTAGTGGGATTTGAATGCCATCAAAAGCCACTACTCAGCCCTTGTTTAATTCTGAAACTCCTCCTCCACTATCATCAATTCCTTCAACATTATTTTCCATGTGCTAAATTAGAGAGTGATTCTTCATATTCTTCTTTTTCACTTTGGTCCTCTCTTGGTTAGCACTTCAATTCAAGCCCTCATACTCTCTCAATCTTCACTTTAAGTCCTCCACTCTTGAACTTTTACAATTTGGTCCCTGACTTCCTGAAACTTTACACATTGGTCCCTGGACAAAAATGATAACTAAACCAGCTTTTCCTAAAAATACAAAATAACTAGAAAAATTCCTAAAAATATAAAATAAAGCTAGAAAATCTAATAAAATCTAATCTACATGCAAAATGCAAAATAAATATAAAATCTACATAAAAATAATAAAAAACCTACATGAGACTCAAAAATAATAAAATAAAAAGACTAAAAAGACCCTAAAATTATCATATAAAATCCACTCATCAGCCGTCTCCTGCACTTTGGTCAGTATACACAGTATAATTTATAAAAGGTAATTGCCTTAAGCTATTACCCTAACTACGAACTATGGCAGATAGAAACCCTAGATCTATCTCGGTAACTATAAAATATTTTTTTATATAATGCTAGTGTGTATTAATGAATTGATTGTTAATTATAGTAATAGATATGATTATTAGAAAGGTGTAGACATGACAATGGCAATAGGAACCCCAAATATTCTGATTAGCTCTTTTGATAATAGTCGGTATTGTCTCGGAGTGATCGTGATCAACTGAGCCAGTTAACTGAGAGTACTAACTACTCATGATTTTGGACTCTGAGATAGGGAAATAATTTAGGTGAAACATTATTGCATAGGGTTTACTTGAGAATAGGGTCATTTTCGTACTGTAGTGACGACATGACGGTATGTGCGACCAATACGGTGCGACTAGTCATTATGTCTGATGTACATGTCACAATGCACATCACTTCATATTAATTTTTAGACTCCATTAGGCACTACAACAGCCCTATTTTCGTGCATCATCACCAGAATGCATGGAAGCGAGCCCTAAACATCTTGCATCAAAGCCATTGGTGGTGCAACTTCATTAACTTGTAAAACTTGGTTTATTTACTTAACACCAATTTAGCCTATAAATATAGCTTTCTGGACACCAAGGCAACTCAAGGGAATGTCTAAGTAGGTTCAGGAGGTTCGAGCAAGGCAGAAGGCCCTGGTTTTCTCACAAAACCGAGGAGCTTGACACAAATTTCTCTTCTTCGATTCTCTCATTCTAGAGTGTTTTAGGACTCCAAACCTTTTCCATTAGTTTTCTGGGAGTGCTAGGATGGATTCTGGGCAAGATTTTTGAGGTTTTTCACAAAGAAACGAAGAAAATAAAGTTCTGAAAATTTTTCCCAGTTTCCGGCGACATTTTCCAGATTCCGGTGGCCGGAAAATTTCTTCTTTCACGTTTTCCGGTGTAACCAGGAGGAGTCAAAGCAAACGACCACCACCACTGAACTTCTAGAAGCTTGAGGAAGTAGAATCACCGTTCAGATTAGCTCCGGCGACGACGACCGTCGTGGCCGCCGCCGTGCTTCATCTTCTCCGGTGAGCTTCTCAAGAACAAATACCCAGAACTGTGTTTCCGAGGTAAATAGACCTCCAAAACTCGTTTTTCGACTTATTTCTTCAGTTCAGGACCCTTAGGAACATGTTTTAAGCTCTGGAAACTAGAATTTCGAAACCATGAAGTTCATGAACACTTGAAGCTCGTGTTCACTGTTCTGGCTTGTTTAGTGAGTCAAATGAGTTAGAAACAAGTCGTGAGAGTTTCTGGAACATCAAGGAGTAAATTAGGAATTCTAGAACGAAGGAAAGAGTAAGGAATACTAAAATCAATTTTTAAGCTTTAAGCTAGGATACTTGAAAATGGAGGATGATGAAATGGACGTGGGAACCTGTATAGCTTGTAGTAGAGAGACTCTGCATGCTAGTGATGGTAGAATTAGGAAGGAAAAACAGAAAAGGAATAGGGAGAGTGATGGAAGTGGAAAATCTCACATAAAATCATAAGAAACTTAGTCTAATTGTAACTAGGAGAATGCGCCTATAGATTTTCTTGCACTAACACTAGGATTCAGAATTTAGAAAGTAGTGAAATGAAAGAGAAAATGTGGTTTATAAATAAAATGGGATTTATATATGAAATAAAAGAATTTTAGGGACTTACTTGTAAATAAAATAATTATAAAGGACTAAAATGTAAATATGGACATAGTTCTAACTCTAATCTATTACATAATCTGTAATATATGGTATCACGTGCAGAATATCAAGGATTCTATACAGACTCAAAACCTCAAGATGGAAACCGAGGTAAGGGGAGTTAGACTATGCCATGTCATGTTAGGTTTCATATAAGCAGTCTATTAGAGAGATGGAATGCATATTATTGTTATGTATGATTGCTTGTCTGATATGCTGTGATATTTCTGGATGATTGTTGATTGTTCTGTGCTGAACTTGATTGTGAAGTTGTTACATTGAACATTAGAACGGGAGAGTACATATGGGATATAGTGGTACTAGGTATTGCCATCATAAGGCTTAATTGAAATTGCTATAAGCAATATTTACATAGCATCTGTGGTAGTAGAGCAGAGGGAAAAATCTTGAGGTAATTGTTGGCCTGTCGCTTGTTTACGAAATTCAGCCTACCCTATAATCAATTAGGACTTACCAGTAGGATAGATAGTTAATGGACATAACTAAATGAATTAGGGAGTTGAAACAGTTTGAAAACTTAAGTGCGGGCTGGTTACCGAGAGAACGTGGTTCCTGTGTGTAAAGCTCTACTTACCTATTATATGTGTTACTCAATTGTTATGAACTCATTTATGAGATTCAGTTACAGATGCAATGGAGTTCATCTTAGTTATGACTCTGGTTATTCAGGAAGTATAAGGGGTGACTGTTATTCAAATGCTATGAGCTTATTTCTAATACAAAAACAACAGAGTTATGACTCTGGATACTCAGGAGGAATAAGGGGGTGACTGTTAAATAACCATACCTGGAGAGATAAGGAGTAGGAAAGCACTGTCACTACCACTGTAGGGATTGTGGATTATACAGAGATACCGAGGGTGGCTATGTTTAAAGATGAATAAGCCCGGGTATATCACGATTTCTTACCTCTCATGTCTGGACGGGCTGGGTCCCTGAGGTCTGTACCAGCAATGATGTTTAAGGATCATCATTGTCGGGTATATCTGTCAGTGAAGCCCTAAGGTAATCCAAGTTCGGTAAAGAATGGAACGAGGGTAAATTTCGTGTCCATAATTCCCGAATGGCTTTCTGAGGAGTGTAGAAGCTAAAACGCTTCGGGCCTTATACACTATTAGCATTCATGATATTAAATTTAAAAAGGTCAGATCAGGGACTTTCTTCTCAGGGGTATAGCCTCTGGGGCAAATGGGAAGCGAAGTCTGACTTAGCTATGGAGATATAAGGGAGGCTTGATAACCCACATGTTTGCATATTGTTTGTCTGCTTGGTGTGATCATGTGTAATGATGATATGTTATCTTGATTTGTGATAGATCACTTATATGTTGTGTAGCATGTATATGGTTATGTTTGACTCACCCTTGCACTTCATTTTCTATATAGATATTGACAGGTATTCCAATGAGCAGACCACCAGTCGTCCCCATCCATGCTGAATTTCCGGCAGCCTCAGGATGGTATCATGACCCATCCATTGGATACTGTCTATATAACGGAGTGTCAGTTTTCTGGTTTAGGAGTTACCTTAATGAAGAAGTTCGATACCCTGTTACCTTACCAATTGTGAAGAAGGTCTTGCTCCTGACCCTGGCTGTGGTTTTGATGACGACAAACTCATCGGCAAAAAGAAGAAAAGAAGACTTCGAAGAAACAGCGCTACAAAGTCTATCATATACCTAGGAGTCTTAGTTTAGGTGAGTTATGCTTCTAAAGGTCTATTAAAGCATAAAGGCTCTTAAAACACCTAAACTAATCAAGCTAAGTGTTTTCATAACTTAAAAGAAGTAGAAAACCTTAAGCCGATCTCAAAGGATCAAGTTTCTGGAAGTTGGACTTCAGTGTAATCGATTTCAGCCTTCTGGTAATCGATTACACCTAGGCAAGTAATCGATTACCCATTTCTTGTAATCGATTACATGTTTGAATTTGAAATTCAAACTGAAACAGCTATTAGTGTAATCGATTACACTAAGTGATGTAATCGATTACCAGAACGAAAAGTTACATCTTTTCATGAACCATTGTGTCCCAAACCTTTTGGAAAGGGTTGTGATGGTTCAAGGACGTTTCCCTTGCCTATATAAAGTCCATTTGAGTCCAGAACATAAAAAACACATGAGAATACAACATTAGGCCAAAGCTTTGTCAAAATTAGTTCATCTTTTAGAACATAAACCTTCAAGAGCCTAAATTCTGAGTTCATGATCTTCATGTTTATAAGAACACTTTTGTTGTTCATATCTTGACGAACTCAGAATCATATTATGCTTAAAAGCCTTAAAGCATAAATTCTCATGATCAATCCACTTCTATGTTAAAGGATTGATACAACCAATTGTAAACTCTTCTTCATCTCTTTCTGTAAGATTGAGTTTTCACCGTGGTATTCGGTGAAGGGTTGTTCTCACTGAAAGTGGTATACTTTCATGGTGTTGATTGAAGGTGGTTTAGCCTTCAAGGTCTGAGGGTGGTTTGCCTTCAGGAACTGAAAGTGGTTTGCTTTCAGGGGCTGCTGAAAGTGGTTTGCTTTCACAGGATATTGGTAGAAATTCTTAGGGTCCTTGGGTTAAGAACTTGTAAGAAATTTTATCAATAGTGGAAAAATCCTCATGGGGTATTCTTGAGGGACTGGACGTAGCCTTCAGTGGATAGAAGGTGAACCAGGATAAAACTCTGTGTGTGAATTCTTCTATCCTTCATCTTTACTTTCAAGCAACGCTTAATTCCGCTGCAATCACAACAATCGTTTCGTGATCATCATCATCTTGAAAGTAACATTTTCAATAAGGCGAAAATCAGGGAAACTCTGATTCACCCCCCCCCCCCCTCTCAGGTTGCTATCTGCACTAACACCAATGACCTTTTCTTTCTACTTACCTATGAGAGCACGCCATATTAACCCAAGAGACTCACCTGGATCATCACATGAACTTGAGCCGGTACCCGCTATACCTATTAGAGAGTTTCCACCTGAAGGTAATAACCCCAGTCATCATCAACCATCTGAGTCAGTCACTTCACCATCTCTTAGGAGACCTGGACCTCGAATGAGAGTCACCGCTAGGAAGAGTGTGATAGCTCAAAACAGGAGAATGACTGTTAGGGAGTATAGGAACCTATTTCACCGTGGTGAGACCTCTTGCGCAGCGGAGGTGAGAGTGTCTGTAATCCAGATTGAGGACAATGTTGGTATGGAAGAGGCTCGGAATGAGGCTGGAGATGACCCGAATGGTGCAGCAAACTCTTAGATGCTTGTTGTCTCTATGTCACTAATAACCTTGTTATGTTACTTACTATGTTTAGCTTGTGTGTACTTGATGAATGGTTTGAGAATGCTTGGAGTATTCACTGTTTGAACACTCTACTAAACTTCTGTCACTTGTAAAATATTCGTGGTGTGTTGAATAAATTTTGTGTGTTACTAATATCTCTTGGCAGATCGTATACTGTCATAATTAAAGGTTCATGGTAAATATATGAACCGAGGAGTTAGGATAAATAGGAGAAGTAGTAACGTTTATACTTCGAGATAAAGGAGCGTCACACATACCTATGCTCTCTCTCAAATAAGAAAATCTATTTTCAATTAGAGGTTTTGTAAAGATATCTTCAAGCTGATCATCGGTGTGCACATATGATATATCAATGTAACCTTTTGCTACATGATCTCTAATAAAATGATGCTTAATCATCATTAAAATTATTTCTTCTTCTGAATTTCATGAAAATTGTTCTTGGACGGTAACAGATTACCGCGAATGCTAGTGTAAGTATAGATAGAAACCTGAGAGGGGGGTGAATCAGGGTTGCACGATGTTCGCCTTATCGAAATTATTACTTCCAAGGTAATGATGATCACAAAACGATAGTTGTGATTGCAGCGGAAATAAGGATTGCTTGAAAGTAAAAGATGAAGGGAAGAGGAAATCACACACGGGATTTTATCCTGGTTCACCTTCTATCCACCAAAGGCTATGTCCAGTCCCTCAAGAAACCCCTTGAGGATTTTTCCACTATGATCAAGATTTCTTACAAGCACTTAGACCAAGAACCTTAAGAACTCTTGTCAAACCTCAGATGGCAAACCACCAACTGATGACGCTGATGAGTGGATTTTATATGATAATTTTATGGTCTTTTTAGTCTTTTTATTTTATTATTTTTGAGTCTCATATAGTTTTTTTATTATTTTTATGTAGATTTTATATTTATTTTGCATTTTGCATGTAGATTAGATTTTATTTGTTTTTCTAGCTTTATTTTATATTTTTAGGAATTTTTCTAGTTATTTTATATTTTTAGAAAAAGCTTGTTTAGTTATCATTTTTGTCCAGGGACCACTTTGTAAAGTTTCAGGAAATCAAGGTCCAAAATGTGAAACTTCAAGAGTGGAGGGCTAAAAGTGAAGATTGAGAGAATAAAAGGACTTGGATTGGAGTGCTAACCAAGAGAGGACCAAAAGTAAAGAAGAGGAATATAAAGCAACTCTCTTCAAATTAGCACATGGAAAATAATGTTGAAGGATTGATGGTAGTGGGAGGAAGGTTTCAGAATTAAACAAGGCTGAGTAGTGGCTTTTTATGGCATTCAAAACCCACTACCATGAAGAAGGAAGGAAAAGCTTGAAGTTGAAGAATCAGTAGCCAGCGCTGCAGCGCTAGAACCCAGCGCTCAAGCGTTGGGCCTCGGTCTAGAAGTGGGATTTAATTGCTGAGGCCAGATTTTTGCTATAAATAGGACCCTCTTCTTCACTTGTAAAAGACACCTTTCTTAGAACACAACAAGTGTTCCTCTTTCTCCCTCAACAACATTGTTCCTAGGAATTGTGGGAAGCCATATTTGAGCTCCTAGTCCAGGGTAATTCAATGCTTCTTTTAGCCATGCTTGGCTAATTCTCTTTAAGTATTTTGGGTTGTGTTAGCTTATTAGTTTATGTTTTAGTTTTCTTTTATTTGTTTCTGAATAATATTCAAAGTTCATGTTTTATCTTCTTGTTCTTCATTCATCTTGTGTACAAAAGATTTCCTACTTATTACTTATATGAATGGAAATTGGTAAGTAGTAAGGGACCTAGGACTTAAAAAAGGTTATAAGTATACTTCGCTAAGGAATTAGGAAGGACGTAACCTTATGTTGGCCTGAATTTCTTCTTCATCTTCTTCTCTAGTTAACTAAGTTGCAAGGAATTGAATTTAGTAATTAGAAAGAAAGTTCTACAATGTGTAAGGAATTAACTTGTAGATTCACTAGGCTATAGCATCATGAATCTTTGTTTGGAATTCAGAAATAAAATAGAAGTTTGCTAGCATAAATTATAAGTTATACAATGCAACCCAAATGCTTATTTTTTTTATTATTCATCATCTCTTCTTTTATATTTTATGCTTTTTATGTTCTTATTCCATAAACCAAAATGCAAAATATATCTTTTTCTGCTTAAGCTCTAAACAAATTAGTAATTAGACACCTATCCCTGTGGGATCGACAATCTTTTATATTACGCGATAGTAAATCGTACACTTGCGATTTGGCTATCCGAACCCTTCGGCGCACTTTGAATCAGACCCGATTCAAAGGACCTTTTCCACTATCACCAAACCCTACGGCGGACTTTGAATCAAACCCGATTCAAAGAACCTTTTCCACAATCACTGAACCCTACGGTGGACTTTGAATCAAACCAAATTCAAAGGACCTTTTCCACAACCATCGAACACTACAATGAACCTTTTTGCAACCACCGAAAGCCACAGTGAATGAATCAAACCGAGTCAAGAGATGAAGAAGAAGTTCTTGCAATGACTAATGCAATCCTTTAATCTAGTTGGATTGCTCTTAGTTTGTATGCTCCAGGAAATTGCAATGAAGGCTCTTTTATTCTGAGTTTCTCAAAAGATGATCAACATGCGTGTTCTTATGAAAATGAGAGAGCAGAAACTCAGAATGATGACTTTAATGAATATGAAAGTTATGGATCAAGTCATTCATGTTTCTGAGCGTCTATGGACTTTATATAGGCACTAGAGGTCATCCATGAACCATCACAAGGCTTCCCAAACAATATGAGACACATTGGTTCATGAAATAACACATCTGTCGACCTGTAATCGATTACAGCAACCTTGTAATCGATTACACTAGCCGTTGCAGTTTGAATTCAAAATTCAAACTGTGTAATTGATTACATGAAGGTGGTAATCGATTACTGCCTTCCTGTAATCGATTACACACAACCTGTAATCGATTACAGATAGTCCGAAACTCAGTTTTAAGCATCTCAAGCCCTAATTAAGTGTTCCTACCAAGTTTTACTTGTGAGAACATATTGTACTCAATTAGTTGATCATTTATGAGCCTTCAAATGAAATATTAACCTTAATAAAGCATAGCACATGATGAGTGGATTTTATATGATGTTTTTAGGCTGTTTTTAGTCTTTTTATTTTATTATTTTTGAGTCACATATAGGTTTTTTAGTCTTTTTATATAGATTTTCTATTTATTTTTCATTTTGCATGTAGATTAGATTTTATTAGATTTTCTAGCTTTATTTTATATTTTTAGGAATTTTTCTAGTTATTTTGTATTTTTAGAAAAAGCTGGTTTAGTTATCATTTTTGTCCAGGGACCAATATGTAAAGTTTCAGGAAGTCAGGGACCAAATTGTAAAAGTTCAAGAGTGGAGGACTTAAAGTGAAGATTGGGAGAATATGAGGGCTTGAATTGAAGTGCTAACCAAGAGAGGACCAAAGTGAAAAAGAAGAATATGAAGAATCACTCTCCAATTTAGCACATGGAAAAAATGTTTAAAGGAATTGATGTTAGTGGAGGAAGGGTTTCAGAATTAAACAAGGCTGAGTAGTGGCATTTTATGGCCATAAAAACCCACTACCATGAATGAAGAAGGAAGGAAAAGCTTGAAGATGAAGAAGCAGCGTCCCAGCGCCCATGCGTTGGGATCCCAGCGCTCCAGCGCTGGGGGTTCTGACTGGATGATGAGTCAGATGGTGACCCAGCGCCCAAGCGTTGGAAAGCCAGCGCTCAAGCGCTGGGCCTCGGACAGAAAGTGGATTTTTAATGCATCCTAGCGCCCATGCGTTGGGAATGCCAGCGCTCAAGCGCTGGAGGCTGGAATTTTACTATAAATAGGACCCTTTTCTTCACTTGTAAGACACACCATCTTAGAATACAACAAGTATTCTCTCTTTCTCCCTCAAAGATCATTGTTCCTAGGAATTGTGGGAAGCCAAACTTGAGCTCCTATCCAGGGTAATTCAATGATTCTTTTAGCCATGCTTGGCTAATTCTTCTTTTAAGTTTTTTGGGTTGTTTTAATTTATAATTCATGTTCTAGTTTTCTTTTACATTTCTGAATAATATCTTCTATTCATGTTTTATTTCTTTGTTCTTCATTAATCTTTATGCGCAAAAGATTTCATGCTTTCTACTTATTCATAAGGCCATTTGGTAAGTAGTAAGGGAAATAGGAAATAAAAAAGGTTATAAGTATACATTTCTTAAGGCTATAAGGATGGACGTAGCTTTGTGTTGGCCCGAATTTTCTCTTCATCTTCTTCTCTAATTAACTAATAACCAAGGCTATGGAGTTAGTAATTAGGTAAGAAAGTTCTACATTTCTTAAGGCTATTAGGATGTAGAAATTTAGGCTATAGCACCATGAATATGAATTTAAAGTTCAGAAATTTAGTAGGAGTTTTCTAGCTTGTTTTATAAATTATGTAAATCAACCCAAGAGCTTAAATTCTCTCATCTTATTTGCTTTATTATTTTATGCTATTGCTCTCTTCTTGTCATAAACAAAACATCAACCATATCATTTTATTTTCCTTGCACAAGTACTAAATTATATAATAATAAGAACACCTATCCCTTGGGTTCGATCTTTTGTATTACGCGATAGTAAATTGTACACTTGCAATTTCATTATCAGCACACTAAGTTAACAAGACTTACTAAAAGCAAGAACCTTCATGATTGATCTTGACAATCTGAGCCGATTCTTGAAGTCTTTCCTCTCTTTCTTGAAGTCTTCTTGAAGTCTTCCTTTTCTATTCTGAAGTCTTTCTTCTTTTTGCGATGTGTTTGTCTTCATCAAAACCTCAGCCGAGTCCAAGGACGAGACCTTCTTCACAATCTCCCCCTTTTTGATGATGACAAACATCATGCTTGAACATTGATTAATCATTTGAATTTTTCTCTTGTCTTGTATCTCCCCCTTGGTTTTGCAATTATATCTCCCCCTTTGTTTCGCAAATGAAGCACAATATCCTGAAAAATCAAGCATACACAATACTTTTCACCCCCTTTTGACATCATCAAAAAGAAGATAAAGCCATACAAAGTATTCCAGGATAATCGAAATAAAGAGAAGCATAATGTATATCAGAACTATTCTCCCCCTTTTTGTTCCACTTCTAGCTTTCCTTGTAAATAACCTTTACAAAGCACAGGACATAGGACCCTTTCTCCCCCTTTTGACTTCATCAAAAAGATGAGTCCAAGCATATTCCATACATGCTAACAAGTAGTATAGACATTTAAATTGTAGGGAGTGGGGTTATCCAAGACAGAATTTGAAAAACATGCATTATACTTAATTAAAGCATAACCAGATAAGTTCAGAATACCTAATTAAACATGCAAGCAGAATTCAAACCATCCAAAAGTTATGTTTAAACTATTACAACCCAAAATATAAATAGTCTGAATAAAATAAAAATAGTCTAGAGGTCTTCAGACTCATCGGAGAAATGGAGAGGAGAAAGAGTCATCTGATCGACACGAAGGCTTAGATTGTCCATATCTGCACGCAAGGTAGCGTACATGGACTCGACCCGGCCTTCTATGCGATCAAAGCGCTGGTTGATGAATTGCTTCATGCTATCAATGTGTGAAAGAATAAGCTGTGTAGAAGCATCGGTACCAACAGATGACGATGGAGCACTCTCAGACGGAGGGAAGAAGGCTGCAGGAGTAGGAGCAGGAGGATCCTCAGTGGTCAGGTCAGATTTGTTCCTGAAAGATCCATCAACATCCTGAAAGAATCCCATCTTGTTCAGAATGTTCAGATCGATGCGCTGAGCCTTACCATCCATTTTAATGGAGTACTCGCCATGAGTAGAAACACCTTTCTTCTTCAGAATGATGGAGATTGCAGAAGCAAATGGAAGAGGGCTAGTTCTCTCCTTGTGCAGCAACATATGTGTCATTACCAGATAAGCCCAATTAATAGACTTCTAATTAATCATGCCATATGGAATTTGTAACTCTAGATCGCTGATCTGAGCATGATTTAAACTCTGAGGTAAGATCACATAACTGAGCAAATAGTGAAGCAGTCTGTTTTCAACAGTGAGAAACCCAACAGCAAGGGTATCTCTAGAACGGTTTGCATCAACCCGCTGCTTCTTAGACTGAATTTGCTCTTCAAAGAAGCGACATAGAGATAAGTAGAATGATCTCTTATCGTATTCTTCCCATGGGCAAACTAATTCAGAACTTAATTTTGCTCCGGTGCTGGGAATAGAAAGACATTCTCCCAACTCATCAAGGATAGAGCGAACACAGGGTAAAATTTTAGGGTTTTGTGATTTGTATTACAACGGTCCATGAATCAACCGCAGTAAAAGGTAATTTGTTTCCATTTTTTATCTTATTTATCACGGTTCAAAGTGAGCCGTGGTAACAAAGTAGCTCAGTTACAAAGGTTAACATGGAACCGTGGTAATTGAGATTTATATTCCCTATTACTACAGTTCTGCATTGAACAACTATTACAGGGGTGTTGTAAAATATGAAATCTGTAGAAGTGGTTGTTACAAACCTCTAGAGAACCAAGTCAATATGATCTCACCATGTAACGGGTATTATCCAATAATTGGAGATATTTCTTAATCGCAAATCTTTATTCTTATAATATGTAAGACCTTGTTAATATTAGGCCAAAGTAATAAGCCTATCATTTTATTCTTTAACATACTCCAATGATAAACTATATAAACTCTTCTTACTTAACCACTAATACCCTTTCTAAAAATTAGTCATTGGTAATCTAATTCAATATTTTTTTTTGAAAGAATCTAATTGTATATTGATCGTCAGGATTTTCAATAAAAATCCATAAAATTAATAACGTATGTATCTTCTATCAGCTTACTCCTATAAAAAAAAATTGTTAGTTCAATTTCTACAAGTTAAAAATCGTATTTTCCCGATCCTTCTACTTATTTAATTTGATTAGTAATAAGCAATATGAATCCTTTGCAACTATCTTCTCTTCATCTCCCTACTACAAATTTGTAGCTCTTAACTTTTACATTAACTGGTTTAAATTAACTCGTAAAATGTTGAATTGGTGAAAGTTTTAATGGTTTGTCATTTTGTTGCTGCAGGAGTAACAACAATCCATATTCCTTAAAAAAAAAAACAAAACAACAATCCATATTCAATAATACGTAGTTGGAGAGGGACCTCAAATTCAGTATTCCTAATTATTAGGATTAGAATGGGGTTTACCTAAAAAAAAAAAAAACCAAACCAGCTATGGTTTGAAACTAAGGTAATGTTTGACTTTTAAATTACTTTTAAGATAAGTTGGGTCAAATACAATTTTGTATAAGATCTTAATAAGTCCAACCACCACTACCGCCTCTGGCCACCACCACCGCCTCTGGCCGCCACCACCGCCACCTCCGACTACCACCACCTCCTCCGGCCGCCACCACCGCCCTCGACCACCACCACCACCTCCGGCTACCACCACCACCTCTAGCCATCACCACCGCCTCCAGCCACAACCACCGCCTCCGGCCACCTCTACCGCCGCTTCGGTCATCTTCTTCGGCAGCACTCTCACAAAAAAAAAAAAAAACTTTCAGAAATATTTTACCAAATAATTTTTAACTTAAAATAACTTTAAGTTAAAAAAAATGAAAACTGGCAAAAAAATTTTTACCTTTTTTTTTAAGATATTATTGTAAATTTTAAGTTAAAAGTAACTTTTAAGTTAAAAAAAAAATCTGAAAAAAACGCTACCTAAGATAGTTTTAGATTTACACATTTGATCATGAAAAGCGTGTTCCTTAAGTATTGAATTTGTGTAGCAAAACCATTTAAGAATAAAGGCAATCTTTGTAGGGCTCCTTTTCTTCGGTCTATTCTGTAATTGATTGAGCGGTTGGTCATGCCAACAGGGACTCAATATTCCCCAAACTGGTTAAGGTTACATGCCACGTAATACTAATTCGTATCATTGGTCCCTTTAGCTTTAACAAAATTGTTTGTATCATCAAATCATTTCTTAAGTATCAAATACACCACCATTCTTTATATTTTAATATCAAACCTGTAACTTTTGAAAGCATTACGCAGTCTGTTAATGATGTAGATGTCAGCGCAAGACGATGAGGGTCGTACACGTGGATTTTCTTATAGTATAAAGAGACGAGATCAGCAAATATGCAGGCCAGCCCCATTCTCCTGTCAAAACTAGTTTGAATATACAGATTTGAGAGTTTTATAGCAAAGAGGATGAATAAAAGAATGAGAGTACCATTAACGGACAAATATGGGTTCACACAACCCGGTTACATATTCCAAATTTAACTCTCATCCCATAGGTTTGGGAGTTTAAATCCACTAGAGGCCCACTAAAATCTCTGTCGGTGGGCAGGAGATTCTGTGGCTATTTACAAGCTTTCCCAACATGCCACTAGTACCCTACCTAATAATGTAGAGGTGTTTTCTCTCCGTTCTATCATATTTTTTTATAAAAAAAATACTATTAACGGCTTAACACCCTTAGAAAATTCACTGGGTTAGGGTTCAGCTTCAAGAAAATTCACCTCTGCCAACTGTTACTCCACAATGGAGACATCATTGTTCACCTGAAGCTAAGGCATGGGGAACTCCATTGGTTCCTTGTGTAATGTTGTTTAAACAGATTCTTTAGGCTGAAAGCAATAAGTTTATTGATAATCTGTTTAAGGTGCCCAAGGTGATTCATGAGATTAAAGATGATGAAAATGAAGAGCGAACTTCTGAAATGCTCTCTCCACCAAAGCAATCCTCTCAAGAGCCTAGTCCGGTGGTTGTTGGACCTCGTCCGATTGCTGCTAAAGATACTCGTCCGGCTACTCAAGCACCCAGTCCGGTGAAGAAAGAAGATCCTGGTTTGGTGCATAATGGACCTAGTCCGGTGTAAGGTCCTTGTCCGGTAAAGGAATTTGGACCTGGTCTAACACAGGAAGATTGCACTAGTCTAATGAAGGAGGATCAGTCTCGTCCGGTGACCGAGGGGTCAAATTTGAATGATGAAGGTTCAAGCAAAGCTGAAGATGAAGATTGCCCCGATCCGGAAGAACCAAAGATTGATTCTCTTCCAACCAATGACAAAGAGTTGCCATTCTTAGAAACAATAGAAGTTCCTTCTCAGGCTTCTCACCAAATGTCAACTGCAGCAGAAATTGCATTTCAGACCTCTGAATCTATTGCAAAACAGGTCGTGTCATTCATCCCAAGGGTGCTGAAACGCACTCGATCCTCTATCCTTCCTAGCTCTTGGAAGAAGCAAAAAATGTCCAAGATGGAGAACTTCGACCTTATTGCTGGTCTAAGTGTTGAAATGCAAGTGTATCCATTCTGCTATACTGCAAGGATTTAGGCCCCTATTGGCTGTGCTCATGTCAAGCTCACACTTCTTGATCAAAAGCTCGATGATCTATTTCACTTTGAAATGGATTGTACGGGAAATCCATCACCATGTTGGCTATATTCCCTTCTATCTCATTAAATACATTGGAGCTCTTGTGATCCCACTTGGAAATTGGATAATCACTCTGTTGCCTACAGGCTTTTGTCCTCACCTGAAGGCTTTCCAGCTGTGAAGAAGGTCTCGTCCTTGGACTCTGGCTGAGATTTTGATGAAGACAAAGCACATCACAAAAAGAAGAAAAAGAAAGACTTCCAGAACCAGCTCAAATCTTCAAGGTCAACTATCAGGGTTCTAGCTCTGAGTAAGACTTGTTACTTAGTGTGCTATGTTTTATTAAGGTTACTTAGCATATGAAGGCTCATGAGTAATCAAATAATTAAGTACAACTTGTTTTCAAAGGCTCAAATTAAGTAGAAACACTTAATTATGGATTGAACATCAAGAAACCAAGTTTCAGGCAGTCAGTAATTGATTACCAGTTTTCAGTAATCGATTACCAGGAAGTCAGTAATCGATTGCCAGATTTCAGTAATCGGCTACATGTCAGAAAATGGCACTCAGATCATAACGGCTATATCGTAATCGATTACCAGAATGCAGTAATCGATTACCAGATCAGTAGTCACGATTTTTCATGAACCAATGTGTTCTTAAACATTGGAAATCCTTTGCAATGGTTCATGAAGAGTCAATAGTGCGTATATATACTTGTTTGATGTTCAGAAACGTGCAACAACTTTCATATTCAATTGAAACATTATTCTGTGTAATTGCTCTTTCATTTTCATAAGAGCACTTATGTTGTTCAACATTTAAGAAACTCAGAATAATTGAGCCTTTATTGTAATTGCCTGGAGCATACAAACTAAGACCAATCCAATTAGATAGAAGGATTGTTCAGCCATAGAAAAAGCTTCTTCATCTTGAATCAGTTTGATTCATTGATTCATTCACCATAGTGTTTGGTGGTAGTGGAAAAAGGTCATTTGAATTAGTTTGATTCAAAGTCCACCATAGTGTTCGGTGTGATCAGAAAGTGGTGTGCTTTCTGAGGGTTGATAAGTCTTCTTAGGGTCCTTGGCGCAAGTATCGGAAAGAACGCTTGACCAATCGGAAGTGGTGTGCTTGTTGTGTGCTTTCAGGAAGATTGATAGGTATTCTTAGGGTCCTTGGCGCAAGCATCTGTAAGATTACTTGATCATAGTGGAAAAATCCCTGAATCAGAACGGGGGACTGGACGTAGCCTTCGGTGGCTGAAGGTGAACCAGGATAAAATCCTTGTGTGGTTTTCTCTTCCCTTACCTTTTACTTTCAGCAATTTACATTTCCGCTGCTTCCACAATTGAGGGTTGTGATTCTGATCAAACTGAAAGTAATCAAGTTTAATAAGGAGAAAATTGTGAGAACCTAATTCACCCCCCCCTCTGAGGTTGCTTTCTGTTCTTACACCAGCATCTCGTCTGCCCCTACATCATTTCAAGGCTGAAAATATCTTTTATGATAAAGTTCCATTTATCGTCAACTCAATGCAGACGGAGTCTAGTATGGGTAATTTGGCATCTGAAACTCATCATATTGTTGATATCTCTACTACTCCAATCTCTATGGAGCTTCATGCAGATGATGATGATCATGAAGTCCTCAAGGAGGAACTTGTTGATGTGCGAAGTGAAGTCAAAACACTGTTTGAGCAGACAAATCAAAAGATTGATGAACTGGATGTCAAGAATTAGCAACGCATATATGAAATGAAAGCAGAGCTAAAGCAAGAATTCAATGCTAACCATGGCAACTTGGAGAACCTGATGAGCCAGTTCTTGTCAAACTTAAATGAAGACACTCTTCATACCTCTATCCCTATCTTATTTTATTTACCATCTAAACAAATTTTTTTTCTCAACATATATGCTTACATTGATTAGTTCACTTCATTGATCTTTATTGCTCTGCTAACCTTTTTGCTCTGATACCTTTGGCTATAATTGCTATTCATTTTTTTACTAATGAAAAAGGGGAAGAAAATTAGAGAAAAATGTGTTATAGAGAGAAATAAGGAGTATATATCTTAGGGGGAGCGTTATAGGAAAAGCCCTAAAAACCCTAAGTTTTTAAATATTCATGAACGTTTTAGAAAGATAGTCTTATGTTGAGGAGGAGCAATGAAAGAAATAAATAACCTAAGCATAGGTTTAGAAAATTGTGACCTTAAGGGGGTGCTGAAAATAACTTAGAAGAATGGAAGTTTTTCATGAAGGAAAGCATGCACGTCTGCCTCGTTAGCTACATAATCTCAAATATATTTTTTGCTCTGACACCATACTTTCATGCTTTTCTAACCTAAGAAAATTCAAAAAGACAAACATTATATTTCTCAGTGTTATTTTCAAAAGGAAAAGCTCTGAAAAATGCAAATAACTTCCATGCTCTAATACCACCTTTTTCGCAATAACCAAATTTAAGCTTTTTCTCAAATGAAAATGGTCATTATTACAGAGGGGGAGATTCTTAGATTCAAACAGTTTCATCTTTTATTATATTTTGATGAATAACAATTTTACCTGTGGTTTAATGTTGATGGATAAAAAATTCCTAACACCTTGAGTATTTCATATTTCAGGAAACGTCTACCTACTCTTTGAAATCATATCAAAGGCAACATGAAAATATATGGCGAAAAAGAGTACGTCTGCATGAATAGTACGTCAGCATGAAGAGTACGTCTGGTAACTCTTGAAGAGTACGACCGCAGAGTTCGTCCGATCACGAGATAAAGAGTTTCGTCCTGTAATGCTTCAAATATTAAAGGCAAACCTCGTCGAATCATTTATTGAAGTACTGTTTGCAGCAGAACCAAGAAAAGGACATGATAAATATTTTATTACTTGTATCTGCTTTCTCTCTGACATTCCGTAAATCAAGCACATCTTTTCAGAGTCAACAGCGCTAATTACTGAACATCGTATCACCCCAACGGTCGAAATCAAATCTTTTGTTCAGCAGAAGGAAATTCTCTTTGCTATTTTCCTCTAGGATTGAATGCTTAGACAAGCATTTAAGGAAACTTCATTGAAGAACCAGACGATTTCAGCAAGTGCATTAAATGTTGCAATTAATGCATTGCGGGCTACATTTAATGCTGAAAAAAAGTTGTCAGAAGTATCCGTTGCACAACCAGACGAAGGATTTCAAACAGAACTTCAAAATCTTTATCAACGTGAATCCTACTGAAGCTATAAATAGAAGACTTAAACACTGGAATCATTGACGACTTTCAACGAACAAAATTCACAAGCTTTCTAAGTTATTCTCTAGTAAACAACTCAAAAGAAAAACTCAGAAACTCGAAGCCATTCTTTCCTGAGTTAAGTCGTCTACCTTAGTGTGAAACCTCATGGAGTGAAAACTCTCATCTTTCTCACACAACCTAACAGAGAACCAACCTTCATATTCTCTCTGTAACTTGTTCTTAATATTTCTACCCAACACTTGTTGAAGAGACTCTTGTAGAAAACAAAACCTTCTTTGTAAAAAGAACTAGGAGTAGTCCTGTCTAATACTAAGTAAGGAGAAGTCCTGTAGAAAACTTGTAAGGAGAAGTCATACGAATACTAGGTGAAGTCCTGCATAATACTTGTACTAATAGTGGAAAATCTTGGTAAAGCCAAGGACTGGACGTAGCCCTGTCGATTAAGGGGGTGAACTAAGATAAGTACTCTGTGTGTTTTACTTTTTAGCTCTGATTAATTTTCTAGCTGCACTAGTCTTTGAAAAGTATTTGAAACTTATATTTGTTTATAAGAAAAGGTTTCAAAAATTACACATACACAATTCAAACCCCCCTTTCATGTGTTGTTTTATTATTATCACTTACCTATCTTTCTGAGTGCTTTGAGTGACCTCTGACATACTTGTGCATGCTTTACCCTATCTTAATATACATGTCAATTGAATGATGCATGTTTTGCAATTTTGTCAGAGACTAATAGGATTTTTCGTGACCTTAGACTTTGTTGTTATAATGTTTTCCATCAGTAGCCCCCTTTGAGCCTGAAATTGAGTAATTTCTTTGGAGCCTACTATTGTGAATAATTCTGTGATGGTTAGGTGGTTCTGAATGTGTTGTTAGAACTAAAAGATGAATAGGCTTCTCTCTAAAAAATATAATAATGAGGTATGTGCCTTAAAAGAAAAAAAAGAAAAACCAATGAAGTAGTGGGGTGAGTAAGAGTATGAGGGTAGTTCAAATTTCTGTTCATACATCCCATAACATTCCACTGTTTTGATAAAAAAAAAAAGAAAAAAAAAAGAGAACCTTTGTGCTGAAATGTATAGCTCTTGTGTTATAAAATTGATCACCTAACTAACTTGAGTCTAAGCCCCCTAGAGTTGCCAAAGTTCTTCAATTTTTCCCACCTATCATTGTACCCTTGGCCAAGTTTCAACTTGAAAAAAAGTCTATACAAATTGCATTACTATTTTGTTGAGTTTTGATTTGAAAGAAAGCCAGGTTTGATTCACTTCACTTGTATGATCATGAATTTTCCCACCTATCATCTTCTGTGATCAATTTTCATTTTCTGATTTCATGATGAATTTCACTCTCTTAATTTGCATGTATTTAACCCAGCTGTGTTTTTCCTTGAAATGTATCATTGTGCTTTGTTCTTCTAGATGGGGTGGTTTGTTCTAAGCTTGAGGACAAGCTTCTTTAAGTGTTTTACGCTTGAAGACAAGCTGTCGTTGGGTATAGTGGTGTGATGACCCGGGGGTATAAGTATCTTTTCCTGTATTTTTCTTATCTTTATTTGTGTCTTTTCTCATTGAGTCTCATATAGTTTATAATCTTTTGTTAGGTTTTTATTTTATTTTAACATAAGCATGGTAGGTTAGTGTTTATTGTATTTTTAGTCTGTTTCTTAGGTTTATTTTAGTTGTTTTTAGTCTTTTATTATTCTCGTCATTACATGGTGACTATTGGAGATTTGATGGAAGAATTGATGAAGAAAAGAGGGTTAAAAGTTGAGTGGTTTGTGTTTAATGGAAAAATGAAGCAACAAAAGCATTTTCCACATGTTCAAATGATGAAGAATGAAAGCTTCAGCTGTTGCAAAACCTCATTGAAGCCACCATGAAGTCCCTTAATTGCATCGAAGAAGGCAATCAGAATAGAAGAGTAAGAGCAAGAAAATGAGGAGTCTGACGACCTCTTAACGCCTGTGCGTTGGGAAGCCAATGCTCATGCGTTGGCTCTCTGCCAAGCCTCATACAAATTAATTCAATCCCAGCGCCCAGGCATTGGAAGCCAACGTCCAGGCATTGGACTGCTAGCAGATTTGGCTATAAATGCAGAATTTGCTTTTCTTTGTAAATATCCTTGTACTTTCTGAGTTCCTTTCTTTGAAATTTTGTTTCTGGAGTTGTAAGAGGCCTCTTGAGCTCTTGTTCCAGGTTTTTATTCTTGTTTAACATTATGTTTTATCTAGCCGTGTTTGGCTAGCTTTCTTTCTAGTACTTGGGTTTTTATTGAATCCTTTCTCTAAACTTTGTTTTAAGCTTGCATTTTCTTATGTGGACAGAGTTGTCGTTCTATGTATCTTATACCCATATTTATCATTCTTGAGCATACGCGAGTTATTTTTCTTTCTTCTTTCACGTCGGTAATTGGTATAGACTAATGGAACTGGGATTAGATTGATTGGTATTTTCCCCACTTAGGTATAGGGGTGGGAACTAATTGTGTTGGCCTGATTAAAGAACTTATTCTTCAATTGAATTGACTAGACACTAAGGTATTAGGTTTAGAAAACTAAGATTGAATGATTTGCTTTCTTAAGGCGTTAACAAGTGAAGGTTTAGGCTAAAGCACCTTAGAACGACTTCCGAGTTCATATGAAATTCTGTTTGTAAGAAGCTTATTTTGGTTAGGTGAAACTTAAACCAAAGTCTTATTTCCTCCATAGTTTTCTATCTTCTTTTGCTCTTGCTTTATGTTATCAATCATCACAAAAACTCAAAATATATCCTTTTTATTTGTCTGCTCTAAACAGTTGAGTTCAAGTCAAAAATTGGTAACCGATCGCTGTGGAGACGATATCTTTTATATTGCTTCGACCTTTTTATACACTTGCAGAATTTGTATCACATATCTTGTAAAGAAACCTAAGACATATCTTTGGAAAAAGAACTATGAGATCTTCCTCACAAGGAATCATAAGACGTGTTTTTTGAAAAGCCTCAAAAGAAATTTACAAAATTAATCTGAAGAGATGTTTTCCCAAGAAGATAGGGTAGCTTATTTGGGAGTGTGTGCATTGGTAGTAGCAAGCGTTTAACGCAACAATGTCCATTGATGTGGGATCAGTAGACCAAGAGGGTAACGTGACCAAAATACCTTGATGTAAGACAGACACTTCGAAAAGGGTGACCCGCATTCAAAAGGGAACTCGAATTCGTAAAACAACGTTTCCGCTAGGTGGGCAAATTGGAACGAGGAACCCAGACACGCGTCATGACGCCTCCATTTGTATTCTTGTTGTTGTTTGTTTGTAGCATGTAGAGTCATGCATTCATGAATGTTCCTCAAGACGACATAGTCGTCATTCTTCTAGCTGATTGGGATAGCAAGACTATCCATCCATCCGACTATGTGTAGGCTGAGTGCAGACTATGTGTAGGCTTGGTGCATACTATTTGTAGGCTATATGTAGGCTTGGTGCAGACTATGTGAAGACAATACGATTAGGATAACAAGCTTATCCCCAATCAGCTAAGTGTCGGCTCAGTGCAGCAACAAGTATATCTGGATCATATTATACACTATCAGCATCATAACATCTAGACTATTTCTAAGATGATTGCTATGCATGACTTAAATTGATTACTGAGGGTAGTTTGGTTTGCAATTCTGCGTGCACAATAAACGATGCTTGATTTGTGAATTGCTCTGCATAAGTGTAGTTGAAATTGCTTAGTGTATATATAACTACAATGCAATGGGAATTACTTGACATGCTCATATATGCTGAAAATTGTTGTTTCACCCATGTGATCACATGGGGAGTTTATTATTATGAAGTAGACCCTTGCACCTTGTTTGTTGTTTGTGTTTGGGCGACCTGCCGCCAGCTGAGTAGCTGCTAGCTGAAGGTACCCGGTGACGACGGAGGGCACAAGGATAACGAGGACTCTTTCACGACGTTGATAGCTACTTGAGCACTGGTCCTCTCGTGAGGGATATGTATACCTAAAATATTGTGTTGTAATAAGTCATGCTCGGGTATATGGGTATATGTATTGCATTTAGCCTTTGCATGTTTTAAAAAAATATACTCTCATTTTCATAACCTTGAAAGATGATTAGCATGTTTATTTACTGTTCATTCACTACAGTAATGCCATGAAAATGGGGGTGTTACAGAACTCTAGGTTCCACTCAAAGCCAAACTTACGATCTAACCTAACAAAATAAGAATCTGGACCTTCCATCAGTTCTCTTCCAATTGACTTGTATGGTGCTATATCAGCCATCTTCTTCTCAAAACTCTTTTTATCAACATGCTCAACTTCAACAATAAAGTAGCTTTGATCAGCATCCACATTCTCGAGCACCCCATCTTCCCTTCACATGGATAATTTCTGGTGAAGGGTTGAAGGCAGAACTCCTACACCATGAATCCATTCTCGACCCAACATCAGATTGTAATTCGCCTTAGAAGGCACATCCACGAACAATGTTGGCCTCATGATAGTGTTGACAATAATGTCGATAAAAATGAGTCCCAAAGACTTATTAGTTTTACCTTCGTAATTAGATAGCACCATGTTATGGGGTTTCAGATTAGCCTCAGTCTTGCCTAATTTCTTCATCATGAAATGAGGCATCAAATTCATAGAAGCACCACCATCCACTAAGACTTTGTTAATTCCCATTCCTTCCACTCTTTCCCAAACAAAAAGTTGTTTAAATGCTTCTTCATCTGCTCATCAGGTTTCTTGAACACCGCATTCTCTTCTTCTACACCTCCTTTTGTCAGAATATAGTAGCAGAGTGGGTTGTCATCAGGCCCGTCCTCAACATAGTAGTCATCTTCATCCTTCGTGACCTCAGAAATCTGGTTAAACTCATCAGGGAGAATGGAATCAACGCTCCAAATGATGTCCAGATCATCTTCAAACCCAGATTCGAAGTTGTTAGTAATCAAATCTTCTTCATCTTCAGTGATTGGACCCTTGTTTTTCATGTCAAAAGAATTTGGAAATTTTTTTACCAAAGTTCCAGTGGAATTCGACTGCACTAACTTTCTAGTAGGCTGAAATTTTTTCTTAAGTTTGAAATTTGAACCCTTGCTAGACTGCCCAGCCTCAAATGCTACTTTCTTCTTCGTTTGATAGCGTCTCCACTGATTTCTTTTCATTGGATTCTTCCCATAGTAGTTCTTAGGCCCATAAGTGTAGTTCTTTGACACGTGAGAGTTATCAGCATAAGAAGATCCTTGCCCAACCTCAACTACTTTCCACATAGGCTGAGGAGTGTTCATTTTTTCCCCAGGCCTGATCCATTGGTTAGGTGGAACCCCAGGGGGTGGAACATAAGTTTTTCTTCTATTTGCCCAGTAATTAGGAGGGCTTTGGACATTTTGAGCAGGCGCTGATAACTGTGGCTTCCTAGGTGAAAAGTTCAATCTTTTTGCAGCAGCAACCTTCTAATAATTTTTTTTCATCTCAAAGTCTTGAAGAGCCTGAGCAGTAGCCTCGTGAAAAATAGCACTACAACATGGACAAAGCATGACTTCCCTGTGACTTTCCTTGCTACGTGAAAGGAACTCAACAAGCATTTCGCCAACTCTTGGGTAAACTGCTTCATACTTACCTTCATATTTCTCGACAGCTTCATCTCCCATGTTGGTGTTGAAATCCTCAAAGAGATCCACCATACAAATATTGACAGGCTCCACCAAATTCGTATTCCCGACCTGCAGAGGGTCCGAATCAATCTTCATGGGTGGTTTAGCCTTTTCTTCGTATTTCAATCTTCCTTCGTTCAAAGCTTCTTGTACTAAATCCCTGAAACAAACACATTGAGAGGTCCAATGACCAAAGAAGTTATGATACTTACAATATTTCTTACCTTTCTATTGTTCTGGAGATGGCACTTTTTGGTCCTTAGGAACAACAATAAGGCCATCAAGCCACCAAAATATCATATATTGCATCACATTTACTTACATCAAATGTATAAGTCTTGGTAGCATATTTAGCGTTTTCGAGTTGCTTCACTTATACTTTTACCTTCAAAGTGTTTCAATGATTTACAAACATACGGAGGCCCAGGCTGAAGTTTAACCAAATTGATTTCATTTTCCTCTACATACTCGTCATTATCACAAAAAGTACGTATATTTCGACTCGCCTCTTCATTCTCGACATATGAAATCTTTTCTTTCCTAGGAAATTTATTCTATTTTATCTTTTTGACTTTCAAGTATTCAATCTGCCTTACTCTGTCAGCTAATTGGGCCATATCTCTCAAATGTTGGGTATCAGTTTTCATTCTTATAGGATACTCAAACCCACCAGCAGCCATGACTACCAACTCATGTTCAGGGACTTGAGTAAAACACCTTGATTTCATTTGCCTAAACCTGTTGAGAAAATCCTCAATTGATTCAGTTGAATCTCTTCTAACACTAGCCAACTCTTTAAGGCTTACATTCGTATCTCCCCTAAAGAGCTGCTCATGAAAAATCCTCTCCAACTAAACCCAATTATGTATAGATCCTGGTGGTAGAGTCACAAACCAAGTAAAAGCATTCTTAGTCAGATAACTTGTGAAATATTTTATTTTCAAATTTTCTTTATTAGCCAAACCTCCTACTTCTATTTGGTGTCTAGCCAGGTGTTCAACAGTTGACTCACCTAACTCGCCAAAAAACTTAGTAAACTTATGGACCTTCCACCCTCTAGGTAATTCAGCCTCGAGAAAAAGTTCAGAAAAGGGTGACATGAAATGTGGCCTATTCGCAAAACATATGTTAAAACCATGTTGATTAAGAAGTTGTTCGACAATAGCTACGATATTTTGTTTCCCCCCAAAATTGTTGTTATATCAAATTCTTTATACTATCGTATATGCATTCTCATTCCTATTAACCATACGCAAATTATCCATATTTTTGGACCCTGGGCTTTCCCAAGGTTTTGAGGTTCGTTCTGCACTATATTTTGCGGCACTTGATTAACTTGAGGTATAGGATTGTTCACTAGTTGTGGGTTTTGGATAATGTTTTCCCCTTGACCAACCAAAGGCTCCATAGGGGCTCCAAATATATCAGCAATTCGTCCCACTTGTTGAGCTAGTTGTTGATAACTTGTGGTCGTATTCAGGAGAATTGGGTTAAGTACATCTCCCAGCTGTCGAGTTAACATATTCATTATCATCCACTTGTTGCATAATGGCTTGTAGTGAATTGTTAGGCATATTAGTTGTAAGATAAGATTGGCTTGGTCCTACATCCTCAGGTTGATTATAATTAAATCTTCTGCCATTATTAATTCCTGATCCCGATCCCAACATGAAGTTACCAGGAGAACTAAAAGGAGGAACGTTCTCAGAGAATATCAACAAATTTGTATGAAGTCCTTGCATTAACAACGTAGGAATTTCATAAGGCATCTCTCCCATGTGTTGGTTGGCGAAACTCGAGGCATATGTTGGTCGAGGAATCCGAGCAGTTACATTTGTGGGTATAAGAGTTGTTGGGTTATGGGTAACCGCTCCAGTAACTGTTCAGAAAGTTGTGGCCATTGTTGAAACGGAAACTGGAATTTCTACCAGTGCTGTCATGGTGACAGTGTGCCCATAACAACCAAAACTAAGGTTTGAAACAACCACGTTATCGTTATTGTTATTATTACTTCCATTAGCAACTTCCTGACTCACTACGTTAGAATTTCCAGGAGAAGAATTCCTACTTCTATTTGTTTTTGCCATGCTTATAATTTTACCACTTCTCAAATGCATATACATGTAAAGAAAATTCACATACCACACAAACGAATTACAAATGACATTTTTATAAAAACTTAGTTTTCACAAACCTGTCCCACTGGGGGTGCCAATTCGTTTACACAAAAATTTGGTAAACAAACAATACCAATATTTAAATTGGATTCAAGTCTGATTGTAAGTTCTTTGATGAAAATTCTTTTCAAAAGTGTTAAAGATAAAAGAAGATGAAGTTTAAGTATCAAAACATATGAATTTCGACCCAGAAACTTGAAGAAAGAAACACATGAAACTAAAAAGAAAACAAGAATATAACCCAGAACTAAGTAAATAAATGCATAAATTGAAACAAATGAACAAAAAACTTGCCTGAAATGTAAAGAGAGGAAACGAAAAATTGCATAAATATATAACATTGCATTGAATATAGATGGTTTCAGCAAAGCATGCTCAATGATCCTTGAAATCGTTGTTATATCATGTTGATTTGGACCTTATAAGTGTATTCAGGTTCTTTTGAGTAAATGTATGCCAACCCCTTATTACAACAAATGAAATCCTATATATAGGCTTCCCCAAAAGCTAAAAGATCCAGGGAGCTTCACAATTCCAGTTGACATTGAGGGGTTACCACATGCAAAGGCTCAATGTGACTTAGGGGCTAACATTAACCTCATTCCACTTTCTATGTTCAGAAGGTTGAACATGGGAGAGGCAACTCCTACTCTTTTATCTTTGCAGTTGGCAGACAGGTCGGTTAAGCACCCATATGGAGTAGCAGAGGATGTGTTGGTTAGGGTTGATAAATTCATCTTCCCTGTTGATTTTGTAATCTTGGATATGGAGGAAGACTCCAAGGTGCCATTGATCCTTGGAAGGCCTTTTATTGCAACAAGTAATGCCAAAATCAATGTGGCAAAAGGCCTTCTATCCTTAAGGGTAGGAGAGGAGAAAGTGAAGTTCTCAGTGTTCAAGACTCTTAAGCATTTTGAGTCCGATGAAGAAACCAATAAATTAAGTGATGACTTGGTCATCAAAGGGAGGAAGCTTTACCCCCTAATTGATTAAAAAGGGGAAGTGTCTACCAAAGACTATAACATTGGGCTTCTTGGGAGACAACCCATGGTAGGTTTGGTAAGTGATTTCTAATTGATTAAGTTCTGCTTTTATGTTTTTGGACTGGAAAAAGAAAATAAAAATAAAGAAGTTCGATTCTGCAGGTATCCAACGCCCAAGCGTTGGAGGCTCAATGCTCATGCATTGAGCCCCTGCCTCATGCCCAGTTTTCCATAAAACTCAACGCTAAAGCGTTGGGGGGGTCAACGCTCATGTGTTAGGCCCCTCGAGTCCCAGAGTTTGTAATTTAATTCCAAAGCTCAAACATTGGAATTCCAATGCTCATGCGTTGAGGCTCGGGCAGGCCATAGTTGTTTTTTTTTATTTACCCTGTTGTTTGTTCCCTTTTGTTGAATAAAGAAGAAGGTGTCTCCAAGGGAAAAAGAGCAAGTGAGCTTGATGAGGAAGACCCCATAAATTTCTGGACTTTGACCATAGGTTTTTCTTATAATTATTCTTTTGTTTAGTTTCAAGTTTTTAGCTTTTTGTTTTATTTTTAGGATTTTGATTTTAGGATTTATAAGCTGCATTTGAGTCAAAAATCTACATCCCAAATAATACCATGTTACTTAACTTTCAAGAAGTTTTACCCTATGCTATGTTTTTGAAAATGATACATTTGATCCTTTGATGGGTAGAATTTCATGTTGTTAGGATACAATTGAATTCTAGTTGACTAAGCTTTGGTATGATCTTGATTGAGTTCTAAAAAGGGTACCACTTACCCTGTTTTTCTGAGTGCTTTGAGGACTCTGATTACTCGTGATTGAACTTTTGCTGTCTTGTGTTAAATGTTGACTAAATTCTTGTATGCTTTGTATTCTTGAGAGAGACTCTAGGTGTTTTTGGAAAACTCAGAATTTGATCTTCAAAATGTTGAATTTCCCTCAGTAAGCCCCTTTGAGCCTTGAAATTAAGTTTATTTTTTCTTGGAGCCTATTATTGGAATTGTTGTTAGTGGTTAAGTGATTCTGTAATGAAAATTGTAAGAGCCATGTATGAATAGGTTTCTCTTAAAAAAAATGAAAAAAAATGAAAATGAAAATATTTTGGAAGTTGGAAAATCTGAGGTATGTGCCTTAGGAAGAAAAAAGAATTAAGAGAACCTATGTGCTAATTTGTCTAAAGCTCTTGTAAGAAAATCACTTAACCTAAGTCATAATCTGAGTCAGCCATTTGAGTTGCCAAGTTCTTGAATCCATACCTGTTATTGAACCCTTGGGTAAGTTTTAACCCTTATAGTCTCTCCGAAGTTGTATTGTTGTACTTGTTTTGTTTTGATTTGAATGATAGGCAGATTAGTTTCAATTCACTTGTTATTCATTGAGCAGTTTATTTGTGAGTTGTAATTAGTGAACTCATTTTTTTGCTTTGATCAAATACCATGCTTAAGTTCTTCATGATGAACCTTGTTTCCCTAACATGCATGTTTTTCAACCAGCTGTGCTTTGATCTAAAAATTGTCTTGAGCTGTTTTGTGCTAAGTTTGGGTAACTTGTTCTAAGCTTGAGGACAAGCTTTCTTTTAGTGTTTTGCGCTTGAGGACAAGCTGCCGTTGGGTATAGTGGTGTGATGACTTGGATTTGATGGTAGTGGGAAGGAGTTCTCAGAAGTTAATTAGTGGCCAATGAAGGCCATAATGGCCATCAACTCCTCCACCATTGAAAGGCAAATTTTTGCTATAAATAGGAGTGCTCATCCTTTGTAAAAAACACACTTTTTCAGAATACAACAAGTATTCTTCTTTCTCCCTTAAGAGCATTGTTCCTAGGAATTGTGGGAAGCCATTCTTGAGCTCCTAGTCCAGGGTAATTCGATGTTTCTATTAGCCATGCTTGGCTAATTTCTTTAAGTATCTTGGGTTGTTTTAGTTTGTAATTTATGTTTTAGTTCTCTTCTACTCTTCTGAATAATATTTCCAGTTCATGTTTTATTTCCTTGTTCTTCATTTATCTTCGTGCACACAAGTTTCTTGCTTATTACTTATAACAATGGAAATTGGTAAGTAGTAAGGGAAATAGGACTTAAAAGAAGTTATATGATATATCACTAAGGAATTAGGATAAACTTAGCTTTATGTTGGCCTGAATTCTTTCTTCATCTTCTTCTTGGTTTTTTCTAAATTGCAAGGAATTGAATTTAGTAATTAGGAAGAAAGTTCTACATTTGTAAGGAATTAATTTGTAGAAACAATAGGCTATAGCATCATGAACTTGGTTCGAAAATTCAGAAATTAAGTAGGAGTTTACTAGCATATTTTATAAGCTATCTAATTCAACCCAAGTGCTTAATTCTCATCTTCATCTTTTCTTTATATTTTATGCTATTTCATTTTCTAGTTCTAAAAACTAAACCTCAAAATACATCTTTTTATTTTCTGCACAAGGCTCTAAATAAGTTAGTAAAAAGACACCTATCCCTTGGTTACGATATCTTTTATATTACGCGATATTCAACCGTACGCTTGCGGATTTGTCTACCAACACCCATCTAGAGAGGTTCACCAGGCATTGTTCCACCTTGAGACGGAATAATGTGCATTTGGATACGGTAAGGTTGATGCTATTTCCATTTTCTCTCAGTGATGTAGCGAAGGACTGGCTATCCTCTCAACCACACCAAAGTATCACCTCTTGGGATGATCTAGCTGAGAAATTTACAGCTAGATTCTTTCCTTACAATAGGATAAGGACATTGAAGCAGGAAATCAACTCCTTTATCCAGTAGGACTCAGAAAACTTGTATGAGACATGGGAGAGATTCAAAGGACTCCTAAGGCACTGCCCTGGCCATAACATTTCCACGGCTGACCAAGTGGAGAAATTCTATGCAGCCCTCAATGACTATACAGGGGACAAGCTTGATACCGCAGCTAGTGGAGCTTTTGATGCTCTACCAACTCAGGGAGCCCTTGATTTAATCAATAAGCTTGCTGCAAGGGCTGCTCATTCAAACCAAGACAGGGCCTTACAGAAAGGTATGTATGAAGTGGAAGCATTTGATGCTGTTTTAGCTTCCAATAAATTACTATCTAGGAAAGTTGATTCCATGGTCAAGCGGATGGAAGGAGTCCAATTGAGTCGTGAAAAGGCTGAGTTAGAAGCAGAGGTGAAAGCTATGGGGAATTTTCAAAATAATCCCTATGGCAACACTTACCACCCCAATT
This sequence comes from Acmispon strigosus, assembly GCA_030819835.1. Lineage (NCBI taxonomy): Eukaryota > Viridiplantae > Streptophyta > Magnoliopsida > Fabales > Fabaceae > Acmispon > Acmispon strigosus. The sequence goes on from JAUAMA010000001.1 coordinate 17,636,703, forward strand.
GGAGGAATCACCCCAACTTTTCATGGAGGGACCAGAATCAAGGAGAGGCTGGAGGACGAAGACAATTCAAAGTCCATATAAAAATCAAAGACCTCCAATGCCTCAGAATCCGAATTCTGGTAAGAAGAGTTTGGAAGAATTGTTGGGGAGATGGCCCAACAAACCACCAACTTCATGAACGAGACCAAGACAAGCTCAAAGAATCATGAGGCCTCCATAAGGAATTTGGAGACTAAAATTGGTCGATTGGCCAAAACCATTGCTGAGTGGAACCCAAGTACGTTTCCTTCGGACACTTTGGTAAACCCAAAGGATGGTAATCTTGAATATGTGTCTGCTGTCACTCTTAGGAGTGGAAAAATTATGCCAGAAAGGGTAGTGATAGAAAAGGGAAGTAGTGGTGAGGCTGAAAAAATTGAAAATGAGGGTGAGGAAGAAGAGAAAGTTGAAGAGAAAAGTGAGGAGGAAAAGAAAAAAATGAGGGAGAAATTTCCACCTAACAGAATGTGTGGGGCAGTTCCATATCCTAAAGCTTTGATAAAGAAAAATTTGGAGAAACAGTTTTCTAAGTTCATGGATATTTTCAAAAAAAACTCCAAATTAACATACCTTTCTCAGAAGCTTTGGAACAAATGCCAGTTTATTCTAAATTTATGAAGGATATTCTGTCTAGGAGGAGGAAATTGAGTGAAGTAGAGGAGACTATTATGTTAACTGAAGAATGTTCTGCTATTGTTCAAAGAAGCTTCCCCAAAAGCTAAAACATTCGGGGAGCTTCACAATTCCATTTGACATTGAAGGGTTACCACATGATAAGGCTCTATGTGACTTAGGAGATAGCATTAACCTCATGCCACTTTCTATGTTTAGAAGGTTTAACATAGGAGAGGAAACTCCTACTCTTTTATCTTTACAATTGGCGGACATGTCGGTTAAGCACCCATATGGAGTAGCAGAGGATGTATTGGTCAGGGTTGATAAATTCATCTTCCCTGTTGATTTTGTAATCTTGGTTATGGAGGAAGACTCCAAGGTGCCATTGATCCTTGGAAGGCCTTTTCTTGCAACAGGTAATGCCAAAATTAATGTGGCAAAAAGCCTTCTATCCTTAAAGGTAAGAGAGGAGAAAGTGAAGTTCTCAGTGTTCAGGACTCTTAAGCATTTTGAGTCCGATGAAGAAACCAATGAATTAAGTGATAACTTGGTCATCAAAGGGAGAAAACTTTACCCCCTAATTTATTAAAAAGTGGAAGAGTCTACCAAAGACTATAACATTGGGCTGCTTGGGAGACAACCCATGGTAGGTTTGGTAAGTGATTTCGAATTGATTAAGTTCTGCTTTTATGTTTCTAAACTAGAAAAGGTAAGAGTGGGAAATTGAATTTATGGTTGTCTTTGTGTTGCCGTAATCGAAATTCTGTGAATTTTGACTGTAATATTACTAAGGTAATATTCTGGAGAGTTTTTGAGGAAAAGATTTTTGTGTTGAAGTGGCAAGATCTTGTGACGTGGCAAGATTTTGCGGACCACACTCATGGAAGGGTGTTGGGCGTGATTTATATCCCTTCTAGAAGGGGGATAATTGTTTGATTTTAATTGAGATTATATTAGTGATGTCTAAATTTAATAATTTCTTATAAAAGAAATATATATTGGATATTACTTGGGGTGTCAAATGATAAGGTTGTTGGAGATTTTCCTTGTTATTTTGGTGATAAGGTCAAATATATCTATAATCCAAGGTGAAATATTTATTGTGTGGATTAATAATTAAATTAAAATAGAATTTGATTAGTAAATGGAAATAAGATTGTGGGAGAAAATATTTTTCTCCACATGATGAGGTGGGACGTGTTTTTCATCTAGAGGGTTCTAGAAGAAAAATTGTTTATGTTGATAGTTGTTGTTTAAAGGGTTTCTTTTATTTTAAATAGAACATAATTAAATATATAGAGTTAGATTTTATTTGAATATAAAAAAATAATATTTTGAAGGAAAATATCACAGCCAATTGTGTTTGGGGCGTGACACTCATATATGAGAGGAGAAAATTATTTTTGTTGATTTTAAATGATATTTACTTGATTAAGGTTGACAAGTAAAGAGAAAATGTTTTTAAATTAAATCTGAAATTTATTATTAAAGCTTCAAGAAGAGTTTTGTGATAATATAATAACCGGATATTTTAGAAAAATAAATAGCAGATTTTCTTTTATGTTTTGTCTTTTTAATATCAGTTTGTTCTAGAAGATTGAATTGAAATTAATTTAAGCATTTAATATTATCTTTTGGATATTAAGTAAATTAGAAAATATTTGTTTTCTGCATAGTATGGGTCGAACTTATTCTCCCATTGGTGAAGGGGGAATTTCTTTAATTTTTAATTTATTTTATTCAATAAATAGTTACTTGGAGGAGGGAAAAACCCATGCCTGTTTACAACAATAAATAGACTACTTTGGCACTTTGAAAAACCCTCTCCCCCTCTCTTGGGCGCAAGCTTATTTGTTTTCTGCATAGTATGGGTCGAACTTATTCTCCCATTGGTGAAGGGGGAATTTCTTTAATTTTTAATTTATTTTATTCAATAAATAGTTACTTGGAGGAGGGAAAAACCCATGCCTGTTTACAACAATAAATAGACTACTTTGGCACCTTGAAAAACCCTCTCCCCCTCTCTTGGGCGCAAGCTTGTTCTCTTCCTCTCTTAAAGTTTTCTTTCTTTTTCTTCTTTTGATAAAGGTAAAATACCTTGCTCTCTTCTAGTTCTAGTTTTTTTTTCTTCTTTGGGTTTTTTTAAGTTTTTACCTTTCATCTAGATTTATGAAGTTGTTTTGAAGAATTATTGTTTTAAGTTGAATTTTTTAAGAATGTTCTTATATTCATCCTATGTTCATCCTAAGTTCTTCACAATTTTTCTAAACACGGTTTTGTTCTTGAATTTCTAAGGAAATTATGTTTACGGTGTTTATGAAAAAGGGACAGTTATTATGGCAGTTTTTGATGGGAAAATATTTTGAAAATCTTGTAGGATATCATTAATTAGGGTTGGTTTAGTAATATGAAAAATATGGTTGTGAAGATTCGGGTAGAGAGGCCGTTGTGGATCTAGGGCACGCTCTTGGGAAGGAAAGCAGCTAAGGTAAGGGCACTTGGCCTAGAATGTCTGCATGCGATTGTGCTACTTGATAATGTTTTTCGAATGTTGTTGATATAATTATATATTGATATGTTGTTGTCTTTTTCAAGCATGATCTATTCTGAATATATGTTGTTTCTATACATGATGTGCTTGAGATATTCTTGTTGAAAATATTGTTGTTATGATATTGGTTTTGCCATGAGATAATGGTTGTGAATTATTATTATTGTTGTTGTTGAACCCTTGTTGATTATCTTGGCCTTTGGGCTTTTGATTTTGGGACGTCAGAGGATGGACCTTGTTGTTGTGACTAATTATCATAGCATATGCATAAGGACCAGCGGAGTTTGGACCGATGTAGGGTTTAAACAGGTAACTGGGGAAACCATTCGTATGTCAGGTACTAGGTACGTTCGATAAGGTGGGTTATATTGGGACGTGAGTAGGGTTCCTGAAGAAGTGGCAATTAAACGGTAGGTTTCTAGTGCTAAGATTAGTAGACTGCGTGTTTGTGTGATTGTCTCACCTCTCGTGCGCAGTTGTTGGCGTTTTATCCGAATCATTTTATTGTCGAGGGGATGGACCTTCATGTGCGTTCATGCATACTAACTATTGACTGTTTAGTGGTATTACACCAATGGAGTTTTGGACTTGACTTGGTTGTGGTTGTTGAGAACACGTGATATCTTGATTGTTTGTCTGTGATTGTTGTGTTGTACCTAAACTGTTGTACTATATACCCTATGATATTACTATTCACACACCATGTATGTTGTGTTGTGTTCTTGGAACTGACCCTTGCTTGTTTGCTTGCCTGCTATGTGGGCGCTTAACGCCAAGATGGTCGACGATGTGTTTGAGTACTACACTTCTCTTTTGTGTTGTTCAACAAGGAGTATCTTTTGACGTGTGCGATAGATCGCTGTAGCGGAGCTTGAGGTTTTTAGAATTGGAGGTTTCGAGCGATGAGGATAGCATTTTGGATAGGTATAGAGTTTAGTGTGGGGCTTGTGCCTTTGGATAGAGAGCTTACCGTTGTTTGGGGATGCTTGCAGGGTGATCTTATTTGTGTCTGTATTTTCCTGCTTTGGGGTCAGGGTAGTCTTCCAAAGCTTTGGCTTGGTTATTCTTCCGTGGTGACACAGGACGTGTTTGGAGATAGGGATTTTCAACTTGATTTATCTTCCCCTTTAGAATAAAGCCCCGCTTGATGGTGGTGGATTAATATTGGTAATAATTAATGATGATTTTTTTATCTAATGCTTTTGAAAAAAAACTATCGTAAATAAGTGGTCGGTATTACGAGAATAACACTCGAGAAATCGGGGTGTTACAACCCCCAAAAAAATAGTACTTATATAGTATATACAGACTGAAGAGAAGTAATGGATTAATGAAAAATCAGGTCATATTAATTGCAACGTGGGCAATACAACGTGAGAATTGAGAAGTGCAACTTTTATTAGTTATTTGTAGTAGTGTTTTGTATTAGCAAATTTACATTTTCCAAAAAACCGATAAATGAAATATCCGTTATTTTTATATTCCCAAGATTGAAAAATTAATTTTAGATTACTCATAACCTTTAGTTTTTTTATGAATTATATATTTATAGTACTATACAAGTTTTCTCTTCATTCATTGTTTTTTGTCTCAAAACAAATTTCAATGTTTCTAGTAGTAGCTTGAAGTGAATTATCAAATTAAGGATATACTTGATATCAAATTGTTGCAAATCTCTCATTGTTTCATTTCTTTCATTCCATTGATCTATTATTTTATTTATATTTATTTAATATTTTATTTATATTTTTTTATCCGTATTCTTTGCCAAAGAAAATGTCAAATTGAAAGTATGAATCTGGTTTTAAAAAGTTGAAGAAAAAAAATTAAATTATAAAATTCTAATAAATGATTTTACGATGAAAAAACTAGAAGAATTAAATAAAAGTTTAATAATTTATTTTTTTCCGAAAGCAAAAAGAAATTTTAATATAGAAGCAATAGCCAAAAAACCGGCAGAAGCCAGACAAAGGAAAAGCTGTTCACCCGCCACTAGAGACGGAAAGGAAAAGAAACAGTTTCGCCAAACAAAAAGGGAATATACAAAGCCCCAACCAAAACAACACCACCCTATACAACAACAGACAAGCACCCCAAAAAGCAAAACCCACACCCACACCCAACGACCAACCCTACGAGATTCTGCGCTCCATGATTTGAGCCGCAATATGATTCACTTCAACATCATCAGGACAGAAAAAACAACACTCACCTGCTTGCCCACCGAAATTGCACGTCTCGCCCTGTCAAGACCCCTGGAGGCACAAGAGACTCAGCCGGTAAAAGAACAGGTTGGTGGCCATCGGCTCCTTTGCCATCCGCCACGCCCTCAGCTTGAGACTTGGAAGGGGAAGAAACAACATGGCTACATAACACATGACTCTTGGACACCTCCTTCCAGGGCCGTCCCCGAGATCTCTTCACCCCATGCCCTCAAGCCTTATTGCTGGATCAGCTGCCATCTTTGAATCTCCTACCCCAGCCCATTTTTTGGGTCATCCCCGTCTCCTAAGTGACTGCAAGTTCATCCCCTCCTTAACCCCATTCACCTCCGCCTCAAAGCTGTCATCGCTTACAAGAAAAAGAGAACAAAACTGGGGCGAGGTCTCGCAGGCATTAGACTCAGACTCACAAGGAACCCTCCCCTCGACAGAACCAACCACCAAGGGACTAATCTCGGGAAAGAGAAATTCAACAGGAATTCTTTCCCCGATATAGCCACGCTTATCAGAACCCAGAACCAAAGCCGCCTTAAGTGAATCAGAAACAGCGAGCTTCCCCCACAAGAGCCTCCTTCCACGAGCGGAGACGCTCGGCTTCGCCAGCCTCCCTAAGAAACCTGTCCCTGGTTGAATCAACCACCCCAAATGGACCTTCGCCGTGAGATAACTGCACCTCCAGACACTGCGGGACGTCCCTGGGGAACCTTGCCGGCGCCACCAACAGAAACGCGCCACCCACCTTACGACCATCTAGAGCACCGATTGCAGAATGGGCCTGCTTCTTAGAGAAAAAGCGGACGAAACCAAAACGAAAACGCCTTCCAAATTTCCGTTTCTGTGGAATGAATACATTCAGAATCCTACTGAAAAAAGAAAACAGACCTCCAATATGGTTGTAACCAATCTCCTCCTCGATGCCGTCCACGAAGAGGGTAGAGCAGCAACGTGGCGTACTGTCGTAGTCCTGAAACGCATCGTCCTTCTATGACTCCATCGAACCAGAACGCACCGCAACCGACAAAATCAGGCCGTTTGAACCATCCGCCGACTTCTCTCCTTCAGCCGCCGCGATGCAGGACTAAGTCTCTTCGACCTCCTCTGTCTCCAACGAACCAGAAGCCACCTCCATCCTCGGAATCGGGTTGCCGAATCCATCCTCCGACTAATCCTCTTCCGCGTCGCCTCCTTCGCCCGCCGCCCCATGAGCAGGGCCTCCTCCATCTGCCGCCGACTTCATGGTTTCTTTTTTCTTTTTTGTAAGTTTAACTGTAAAATTATTCAATGAGAGCTGTATTTCTACCCGCTACTTTGCTAATCATTGGAATGTTCCATGTATGATGCTCACTAAATTTAATAATTTATATGATATATTAAATCTCTTTAAAATCATTTAAAAAAAATTAATTTTCGCCTACCAAAATTTTTATACACAATCGTGCCTATGACCTTATATTTTAGCATTCACCATTTATTATAAGATTTAATGTTGAGAATCCAGACTCTTAAGCCAATGCAATTCGTTTAAAAAAAAAAATCTTGAGACTTACTCTCTCACTCTCATAACAATAATCCTAGGTGCACTTTGTGGTGCCTCCTCCCAGGTGAAGGTATGATACCTCCTACGAGCTGGACCCATAGAATGCATGTGATGTGGCTTTTATTTTCCAGCATAAATGTTTTTGAATATTGGGGTTTTCATAAAATAAAATTTATATTTTTTAACACTAACCATGGTTGGTTTAACCCTGGTAAGTCATTTAATTGTGTAATTGTTCCCTTTCCCACCCATTTGACCGTTCTTCTTCCTTTGTTCTTCTTCTTCTATTTCAGGTACCTGGACAGTGGATGCTCACGACACATGATGGGAAAAAGGTCTTTATTCCCAAAGATTCGTGAGAAGCAGAGTGGAGGAACAGTTACCTTGGAGGTAACTAGAAGGGGTTCATCGTCGGTGAAGCTGACGTTGGTAAGGCTCCTCTTTCTGTAATACGAAAGGTTCTGTTAGTTGAGGGATTAAAACATAATCTACTTAGCATAAGTCAATTATGTGATAGTGGACTCACAGTTTCCTTCAATAAAGTGAAGTGTAAAGTCACTAATGATGTTGACAAATTTATCTTTGAAGCTCAGAGACAAGGGGATCTATATAAGACAACCTTGGAAAACCTTGCAAGTCAGAAGGTAACATGTCTAGTGTCAGTAGAGGATGATAAATGGATATGGCACATGAAGCTAGGGCATGCATTCTTAAAGACCATTGCCAAAATGATCAAGCATGATCTAGTAAGTGGTCTCCCAAATCTGTCTTTCAAATCTGATGACACATGCTCAGCATGTCTTCAAGGAAGAAATTTAAAAGTTATTTTCATTCAAACAACGTTGTGAGTACTAATTGACCTCTGGAGATGTTACATATGGACTTGTTCGGACATACTAGAACGGCTAGTTGTTCTAGAAAAGATTCTATCTTGACATCGTCAATGACTACACAAGATTTTCATGGGTTCAATTCCTTGGAATAACAGATGAAGCGTTCAAGTCATTCTCCATCATTGCAAAAAGAATTCAGAATGAAAAAGGCTACTGCATCACTAACATACGTAGTGATCGAGGAGTAGAATTCGTGAATGAAGAATTCAAGAATTACTGTGAGGAAAATGAAATATTCCATCAAGTATCCGCTCCAAGAACTCCTCAACAAAACGGAGTCACAGAAAGGAAGAACAGGTCACTTCAAGAAATGGCCAGAACCATGCTCAGTCAAACTTCACTACCAAAATACTTTTGGGCTTAAGAAATTCACACCGCATGCCATTTTCAAAACCGAATCTTCATGCATCCCATCCTGAAGAAAACTGCATATGAACTGTGGAAGGGAAGGAAGCCAAACATCACCTACTTCCATCCATTTGGATGCCAATGCTTTCTACTCAATACAAAGCATGATCTAGGAAAGGTCGACGCAAAATTAGATAAAGGAATATTCTTGGGATATTCCCCAAACTCTAAAGCGTTCCTAGTCTACAATTCAAGAACAATGTTCGTTGAAGAATCCATAAATGTTAAGTTTGACGACAAACATTCAAGTGGAAGCCAGACAGCATTGGAAGATGAGTTTGAAAGTCTAGAGTTGAATGAAGAACCTTCCTCGACACGAGTTCAACCTTCAACGTCTAATAAAGTCATTGATTCAAGTGTCTCGTCTGATACCCAACCGGACGTTGACAGCATAACTCCGTCTGGTGATGCCCCCTCTGACCAAATTATGACATCTAGTGGCATTTCACTCCCCAGAGATTGGAGGTTCAAACCAGATCACCTACCTACACAAATAATCGGTAACATACATGAAAAGGTACGAACTAGATCCGCATTTAATAATTATGCTGACTGTGCGCTCTTGTTTGAAATAGAACCAAAAAGCATAGGTGAAGCCTTGTAAGATGAAGGGTGGATCCTAGCCATCAAGAAGAGCTGAATCAGTTTGAAAGAAGTAAGGTTTGGAACTTGGTACCTAGGCCTGAAGAGAAATCCAGCATTTGTACCAAGTGGGTATTCAGAAACAAGATGGATGAAAATGGCAGAGTCACCAGAAATAAAGCCAGACTAGTTGCACAAGGTTACAATCAACAAGAAGGCATTGACTACACTGAGATCTTTGCCCCTGTTGCAATATTTGAAGCCATTCGCATACTCTTAGAATTTGCATGTCAACACTCCATTAAACTGTATCAAATGGATGTGAAGAGTGATTTTTTGAATGGCTATATCGAAGAGGAAGTATATGTCAAACAACCTCCAGGCTTCGAAGATCCAGCTCTACCGGACCATGTCTTCAAACTACGCAAAGCACTATACGGATTGAAGCAAGCTCCAAGAGCATTGTACGATCGCCTAAGCTCATTTCTCATGAGCAATGGGTTCTCAAGGGGTAATATTGACAACACCTTATTCAGAAGAAAAACATCAAATGATTTCATTTTAGTACAATTTTATGTTGATGATATTATCTTCGGTGCTACTAATGAAATTCTTTGTCAAGAATTCTCCAAGCTTTGGCAGAGTGAATTTGAGATGAGCATGAAGGGGGAACTAAAGTTCTTTCTGGACATACAAATTCGACAGGAGACCAACAGAACCTACATTCATCAGACCAAATATGTCAAGGATATCTTGAAGAAATATGGCATGGAAAAGGCCAAGGCAATGGGCACTCCAATGCACCCTGGGACTGTACTGGATAAAAGCGACGAATATACCCCAGTGGATTCAACTAAATACAGAGGGATGATAGGATCATTGCTGTATCTTACTTCAAGTAGACCAGACATTATGTACAGCGTCTGTGTATGTGCAAGGTTCCAGGTAAATCCTCAAGAATCTCACCTCAGTGCTGTGAAACATATATTTAGATATCTCATTGGCTCCACTAATCTTGGTCTAGTCTATGAGAAAGGTGATGATTCCAGGTTAAGAGGATTTTGCGATGCAGACTATGCTGGAGATCATATAGAGAAGAAAAGCACAAGTGGTGGCTGCCACTTTTTAGGACAATATCTAATATCTTGGGCTAGCAAAAGACAAAGTACAATCTCATTGCCTACTGCTGAAGCAGAGTATGTAGCTGCAGGATCTTGCTGCACCCAAATCTTATGGGTAAAGCATCAACTGGAAGATTACAACATTTTTTAGCACAACATTCCTTTATTATTTGATAATACTAGTGCCATCAATATAACCAAAATCCAGTGCTACATTCAAGAACTAAACACATAGAAGTAAAGCATCATTTTATACGAGATCATGTAGCAAAGGGAAACATTGATATTTCGTATGTGCATACTGATGATCAATTAGCTGACATCTTTACTAAGCCCATCATTGAAAATAAGTTCACATGCCTTAGAGAAAGAATTGGCATGACTCCGGCATTATAGTATATTCGTCTGTCCTAACCCTTCTTTGTCGAAATTAATCGAGAATCAGACGAACACAGGTGAGTACACGTTGCATCAAAGTGACTTCGTCTGGGTGAACTGAAAGGTCATGGACTGGAGGAACTGAGAAGTCCTTGTTTGGCGACCACGTCGCTCAAACGTAACTGGTGAACAGTTGTGTCTTTTCAATACCTAGCTTCTTAAACACGCAATAAATCTTTCAACTGCCATGATTGCATATTTACTGCTTCACATTTAATGCGCATGCGACGTCTTGTCTCTCTCACATCACCTTTAATGTAAATCATATCGTCGTGAAAATCAAGAAATTTTTTACAGTCCATGCAATATAACACAAAGTAATGTTGACATCAAGTACATTACTCTCAGAGAATACTTGCATTCTCTCTGCACTAATTATCTTCTTCTCCATTCGTTCTTGCATACACTAACCGTTTTTGCAGAATATGGCACCTAAAAGAAAGCCATCAAAGAAGTAAGCCAAAGCTCCAGAACCTCTCAATGATGCTCAACAGAAGATTGTTGATCAATGAAACAAATGCATCATCCAAAATCACAAGGAGCAAGCACTCAAAATTGGTCCAGTAAAGATTTTCAACCTTGGTGACAGGGATCTTGTTAATCCCCGATACTTCGACATCAACGTATGTCAACATGTAAAGGCTCCTGGATTGGAACTGATCCCAATTCAGGATTGGGGAAGCCTGTTCAAATTTTCTGAGACTCCAACTCTTTCCCCATTGTAAAAGAGTTCTATGATTGTGTCGTCAAAGTAAGCACCACCCACATCCGAACTAGATGTATGCAGAAGGTGGAGGACATTTATCCAGCGGATGTCATTCTCACTCTGGATGTTATGCCATATGAAGGACTCTGTTACACTTCCAAGTGGGAAGCTACTGTTGACAACCCCTTCAGCATTTGGAATGAGAAGCCCAAGGGATCAAGCTCTGCCTGTTTCGACAACCTTGTTGAAGAATGTGTTCTTCCTCATGCCATTCGCTGTAAGATAGTGTTGCCAAAGGAAGGGTCGCGTGACCTAGTGAACAGGATGTCTCAATGGGCTCTGTACCAGATGAAGCACCATAAGAAAACCAATCTTCCAAACCTCATCATCCTGTACCTGATCCAGACGTTGAAGAACTCCAACGCGAACCTTCCTTATTGATCATTGATAACTGCCATGATGTGAAAGAAGAAACTGCTTACTGCAGAAATGGAAGAAAAAGAGTTAATGGCACAAGACTACATCTTCCCCACTCCTATCAAATTTGGAGATGTTCACAGGATGCAGCTCACAATTGATACTTCTGCAGTTCCAGAAGAACTCCTGAGCAACTGGGCAAAGAAGAAGAAGGCACAAGGCATGGTCATGCCCTCCAAAGCTCCAGTGATTAGGACCCAAGAGAGCTCTTCCAGCCTCTGCTTCGCCTGGCGATAATGCTGAAGCTGCTTCATCTGCTCAAGAACCCAAGTGTCGCCGTCTGCGGAAAGAGCCTTGTCTAGCCAAGGCCATAGCTGATCAGGCTACCATCTCACCTACTTCATCTACTGAGGATGCAGTACCTATATCAGCTCTTATACAAAGCAACCAAAGCTCGAAGTTGGCCATCGTACCAGGCAAGCAGCTTGTCCAACCTCCTCTGCTCACCAACAAGCTCTACCAAAACCACAACCAGAAGCAGTCCACAGCATAGCTGATCTTCTTTCCACTGCCTTTGCATATTACTTAAAGTTCCTGCCTCAACTCTTCCACAACTACATTGCACACGTCTTCAACATTGAAGATGATGGCAATTGTGGATATAGATGCATTGCTCAATGGCTAGGAAAGCCTCAAGAACATTGGCCAGAGGTTCGCCAACTTATGATTGATGAACTTCTCCTCAACAGGCCGCTCCACTCTCAAATCCTAAGTTCTGATGAGGAAGTAGAGAGTATCTGTATGGCTTTGACACTTGCCCCTGGGGAACAAGCCTTCGAGCCTAAATGGTTCTCTATTCTGGATATAGGGTTACTTGCTGCAACCACCTTTAATATCATCTTGGTCACATTAGCACCAAGCCAATGCTGCACTTATCTACCTCTCCTTGGTCCTGCTGCTCAGGAACCCACGATTTTCGTCCTCGGAAACATCAACAATCGGCACTGGTCAGGGTAAAGCTGAGTGAGAATTCTCCCTTGCCGACAGTGTCTCCTTAATGGAAGCATCACTGTTCTGACACTACTCATGCTTGGATGACTCCCCTCATTTCAAGAGTTCAACACTTAAAAGGGCTACTACAAGGAAAGGCAAACAGGTTTCTTGACTCCCTATTTGAAGTTCCTAAAGTTATTCATCACATTAATATTGATGATGATTCTGAGGATGAATTCTCTGAGGTACCGATTCATACAGATGCTGAAACATTCCCAATCTCTGACACACTCACTGTTGCAGAATTGGTGGCAGATATTATGCAACCTGTTGCAGAATTAGATGCTCATGCTATTGAGCTTCCTATGCAAGAAGCTGCTAATGCTGATCATCTTGCTGACATGATCCAACATCTTCAGGTGGATGACCCAGTGGTGGCCAAAGATGCACAACCCGGTAACCCTCTTATGATCCATGAAACCAGTGCACCCAACCATGAGGATAGTGTACTTCATCCAAAGGATGCAGTTGATGTCCAAGCTCAGTTACTTGCACTCGTCAAAGAACAAGAGTAGGAAGTTGAGCTTACTGATGGAAAAGGTTCAGGTCTGGCTGACCACAATGGTCTAAGTCTGGCTAAAGCTTCAAGTCTGGTAGATGACCGTATTAAATATGACCTTACCCAAGAAGATTTTCCATTCGCTCCAGATCCAGTAGAGCCTTCCTTGGATAAGCTAATTGCCAAACTTCAGGCAACTATTCCTTGCACTCATCACACTTCGCAAGTGCCACCACCACCTCTTCACTCCATGTCTCCACCCTTCAAGCTGGCCAAGCCCAGTTCCTATGTTGCTTCGGCGGGTCACTACAATCCTTCCAAAAGCCAGATCTCGTTCATGCCAACATTCTCTGGTCGACCCAGATCCTCCATGACTCCACAATTTACCAAGCAGAAATGAATGGTGCCTGTGAAAAATGAGCATCTTATTCGGCATGTGTCATTTGAAGCTCTTGGTTTGCCTTTTGTTTTTATGCAGGTCTATGGGAACCCTCTGGATGTTGTGATCTTGCTATTATTCAAATCATCAAGAACAAAGATGATCTCTTCCATTTTGAATGGAAGCTGACTCTCTCTGGAATCACTAATGTGGCGCAGATTCCGTTATTCCTGGATGGCCGTGTGGATCCACTTGTTTTGAATTTCAGAAATTTGAGACTTTTTCTCTTCCTGTTTCTAAACAAGCCTCTATAGGATTATGGATTCATTTTGCCATCTGCTATCCCTCTACCTTTGATTCCCACTGTGGCTCCATTTACTCCAATCAACTTTTTCTCTCAAGCCTACTGCTCAACAAATAGGCTCTCCTGTGTCTCTCTCCATTGCCATGCCAAGCTCTCCAGTTGCTGTCGTCGCTGAAGTGACTTCGTCTGCTCGGCCAACTCCTATCGCTCCGCCGACAAATGATGCCAGCACCACACAGGTTCATGATCTTGAGGTACAAGCCTCCGCAGACGCTGCCAACCAGGTCATTACTTCTATGCAGCCAGACACCGATGATCAGTTTTCCATGATGGAAAAGCGCATTGATGATTTGCAAGCAGCCTCCAACTAGCAAGTTAAAGAATTACGTCAAGAAATGATGGGTCAAAATGAAGAGTTGCGCCAAGAGATGAAGGATCATCTGGACTTCCGGTTTAGCTTGGTGCATGACACGTTGAATCAGCTCTTTGATAAATTTAAGACATCCTTCAATCCCTAAACTCTCTCTCTTTAAAATTTCTTAGCTGCTATTTTGCCTATTTCTATATACTTTCATTACAGTTCATATCATTCTCTGTTTATCTTGCTTATCTGTTTCACTGCATTTTCTCTGTTTCGTCTGCCTATTTCCTTTGATAATGCCAAACGGGGAGAACAGTTAGAGAAAAAGAGTTAAAGAAAATGTAGCACTACTCTAGGGGGAGCAAACTAGGGAAACTAAATATTTTTGGCTAAAAAATATATATCAGATTTAGAGGGAGCAATGAAACAAGAATTTAGGAAATTATTCTTCTCAGGGGGAGCTTTCCTTAAATAAATAAAAATTGTCCTCGTTTGATAAAACACCAAAATGATATCATTTGCAAAGCATTCTTTGAAAGAACGTTCATGTTTTTCTAGATAAAGAAATATTTTAAGAAAAACAACTTATCCTTGAAAAATAATTCATTTACTCTGAGAAACATCTATATTAATGAGAACATATTAATCCTTTTTCTCAAAATAATTTGTCATTATCAAAAAGGGGGAGATTGTTAGATTCAAATGATTTAATGAATTATTATATTTTGATAAATAACAATTTCACTTAAGGCTTAATATTGTTAGAGATAGAATTCCTAACTCTATGAATATTTTCATACTCAGGAAGATCTATCTACTTGAAGAAGAACTGCATAGATCCATACAAAGCATTATCAAAAGCAGAACTTCAAGAAAAGTATAGAAGAGGAGTACGTCTGGCCACGCACGAAAAAGTCAGTCTGCCAGTTGAGTACGTTTGACTTAATGAGAACGTCCAGCAACTCAATGATGTGTTCGTTTGGAAATGTACCTGAAGGAGTGCGTCCGCTTAAGGAGTACGTCTAGGAACTCTGTGGGAGTTCGTTTGCCAAGTCATGTTGAAGAGTTTGTCTGCCATAACTATCTCAACAATCAAGGCCATCTACCTCGTCAGAGCATTAATGAAGCATTGTTGAGCGCCGAATGAAGAAAGGGACATAATTAATAATTTATTCCTCGTTTCTGCAAACCTCTCTGTTGTTCCTTAAATCAAGCAACTTTCAGAGAAGGCAACAGCGGTTTTTTTGAAGATAGTATCTCCTCAACGATCAAATTTAAATCTTCTATTCAGAACATTAATTGCTCTCTTAGATGGATTGCACGAACATTTAATGTCGAAGTTCAATCTCAAGGCAGAAAGCATTGAAACGCCAGACTACGTCAACCTTCGCCATTAATGCTACAGTAAATGCATGGCAGAATGCATTTAATGTTGAACTAGCGATGCAGAAGTATCTGTTACTCACAAGGAGGAAGAAATTCAAACAGAACTATTTTCAAATCTTCATCAAAGCTCCCATTGTTCATCCTACTGAAGATATAAATAGAGGACTTGGCATCCAGATTCAATTGGCGACTTACACACGATCAATGCATTCATTCCTTCTAAGTTCATATACTGCGATCTATTCTTAAGCCATAACTCAGCAATTCAAAGCTATCTTTTACCTGAGTAAAGTCATATGCCAGTGTAAAGATTTCACAGAGTGTTACTCTTATTTCCTTTCACACAAACCTATCAGAGAATTAATCTGTTATCATCTCTGTAATCTTCTCTTCATATTTCTACCCTCTCTTACCGAAGTGACTCTGTAGAAACCCAAAACCTTCTTGCAAAAGAACTTGGAGATTTCCTGTCTAGTACTTGTAAAGGAGAAGTCTTGATAGAGTACTTGTAAAGGAGTAGTCCTCAGAATACTGGGAGAAGTCCTTAAAAATACTTGTACTATTTTGTGAAAATAGTGAAAATCTTGGTGAAGCCTGATGACCAAATCCGCAAGTGCACGGTTGATTATCGAAGTAATATAAAAGATATCGAACCCAAGGGATAGGTGTCCAACTATTAATTTATTTAGAACTTTGTGCTGGAAATTAAAATATTGATTTTGATTTTGGTTTTTTGTAGAACAAGAACTTGGAAAAGGCATAATAAAAAGACAAAAGATGATGATGGAGATTAAGCACTTGGGTTGAATTACATAACTTATAAAATATGCTAGTAACCTTCTACCTTATTTCTGAATTCTAAGACAAAAGTTCATGATGCTTTAGCCTATGGTTTCTACAAGTTAATGCCTTACACATTGTAGACCTTTCTTTCTAATTACTAAACTCAATTCCTTGCAATTTAGTTAATTAAAGAAGAAGATGAAGATAGAGTTCAGGCCAACATGAAGCAAAGTCTATCCTAATTCCTTAGTGATATGTCATATTGCTTCTTTCAAATCCTATTTCCCTTACTACTTACCAATTTCCATTGACATAAGAAGTAAGCATAAACACTTGTGCGCATCAAGATAAAATGAAGAACAAGGAAATAAAACATGAACTTGTAGTATTATTCAGAAGCAAAGATGAAGAAAACTAAAACATAAATTATAAGCTAAAACAACCCAAATACTTAAAAAGAAATTAGCCAAGCATGGCTAATAGAAACATTGAATTACCCTGGATTAGGAGCTCAAGAATGGCTTCCCACAATTCTCAGGAACAATGCTCTTAAGGGAGAAAGAAGAATACTTGTTGTATTCTGAAGTAAGGGATGTGAATGTGTTTTTACAAAGGAATGCAAAGGCCCTATTTATAATAAAATCTGCCATGTCCCAACGCTCAAGCGTTGGGTTGCCAACGCTCAAGCGTTGGCACGGCTGATGCTTCCTATTCCTGGGCTGTTTTTCTCTTCAATGATGGAGGAGTTGATGGCAATTATGGCCTTCATTAGCCACCAATTAACTTCTGAAAACTCCTTCCCACTACCATCAATTCTCCACTCATCCTTTTTCACATGTGCAAAATTAGAAGTGATGCTTCATATTCAACCTTTTTACGTTTGGTCCTCTCTTTGTTAGCACATCACTTCTGGCCCTTTCTTTTACTGAAACTCCAATTCCAGCCCTCAATTCTTTAGATTTTTTACTTTGGCCCTTTCTTTCCTGAAACTTACAGTTTGGTGCCTGGACAAAAATGACTAATTCTACCAGCTTTCCTAAAATATAAAAATACCTATAAAAATTCCTAAAAATATAAAATAAAGGTTATAAAACAATTAAAAGCTAATCTGTATGCAAAATGAAAAATATATAGAAAATCTAAATAAAAAGAATAAAAAACCTATATGAGGCTCAAGAATAACAAAATAAAAAGACTAAAAAGACCCTAAAATTATCATGCAAAATCTAGTCATCAAAGCCAAGGACTGGATGTAGCCTTGTTGATAAAGGGGGTGAACCAGGATAAATACCTTGTGTATTTTAATTTTCAGCTTTAAGTTATTTTCCGCTGCACTTGCTCGCAAACATCTTTAAACTAATAACTGTCTTTTACTGAAAAGAATTGTAAAAATCACACACAGAATTCAAACCCCCCCTTTCTTGTGTATTTTTCTCACTATCAATTGCTCGATATTCCATCTATCAACTGTTCCCTCATTAGATGTTCCACTTACCACCCACGATCATCCATCAGTTACTTAATCAGTTGACAGTGCCAAATTGCCAACCCTTATTTTATTTATGTTATGAACGTTTTTGCTCTCAATTTCATTCAATATACAAGTCATTGATCACCATTGCAAGACTTCTGAAACTGAGTTATAAGAATGTTAAATTGGAGCAAATTATAAGACCTCACAGAGAACTACTTGATGCCTACTTGATGGTGTTGAGTGTTTTCCTTAGTCTATGACTATTAGATAACTTTCTGCTTTAGTGTAATGATAATATGTAGAACATCATTAGATAGATTACTTGTTTAAGTTGTTTTACTTTTACGGTTCTCAAGAAACATGTGTTGTTAAGTTGTAGCAGAAATCTTATCTTTACTCTATGCATTTTGTATAAGTAAGTCTTTTCTATGAATGAAAAACATAGCTGCTGTTTAAGCTCTCATCTTAGACTCAAAAAACCAACAAACCCCAACTAGATTTCTGAAAAACAATATTAAGCTTACCCCAATTTACCCATTCCATTCACTGCTTTTAAAATTCAAAAGTTTAGAACATCACATATATTACTTCTCTTTCATGCTTCCCACTCAATCTTTTTAAAGCATGACTAATCTTTTCATAGTAATTATTTGACTCAGCATATATTTAAAAAAAATTATATAAGCATTGGAGAAAGGCACATTAGCTGCATCCAAAATAATTAACCGTTAACCCTTACTGCCGAAATTGCTTTAAAGAAAATTCCGCCATTTAACGTAAAAAATTACCAATAAAATAACGAAGGACATGCCTTCACATGTCCAGGAAAATATCCAACCACCAAAAAAAGAAGCTTATGCCTCTCGCGTCCACAAATTAATCAATTACAATAAACACCCAAAACTTAATAGGGGAAACCACGTCACATAATCAATCTCAGCAAGTCTGAGGGGGGGGGGCTTCTTCTTCTTAGAAGCTTCAACCAACTTGTTGTAGTAACCCAAAGAATTTGACAAAAACATTCCTTGCACCAGGTTGTATGAATGAAATCCAATTCTTACAGCTAGTCTCAGTCTTGTGTAGTTACTAACCTACAATTTATGTTGATCCCAATTAGCAGATGAACTAAAAAATTCATGCACAAACAATGCTTCCAATTGGCAGCCCAAATTAACAAAATTGTTTGTTACCTTAATGTCATCGTATCTATCGACTTCCCTTCTTTCCATCCAGGTTGCAACCCAAACTCCACAGTCATTTCTGTTGAACATTTGGTTAGGAGTTGATTTACATTATGAGCTAAACCAATACCAAACTAAAATGGCGATAACTTACGAATTATGCTTTTGAACTCGTACTCCTTCATGAATAACAACTTTGAAGGAGGAGACAATTGGTTTGGTGGTATCCTCGTAATCGTAGAATGAGTTGTCTTGCAATAGCTCCTCCAAGTAAAGCGTCTGAGTAGAAAATTTATTAAAACATAACACTTGTTCGGAAAATAATTCATTGTGGTTAGGAAAACAGTAATACCAGCAGTTTGGTTTGCTTGATCCTAGTTGCCATTCGGTTTATTTCTGGGAAGCTGTCCAGATAAATAACTTGTTGCTTTGTAAAATCAACCACCAACAAACACCAGTGTTTTTTATCATCATTAACAGGTATAAATATCTAATTGGGGACAAAGCATGTCAGCCAAGCATGATAAAAATGATAAGTCAATTGACAGATTAAATAACAGTAAAAACTATGCAATTACCCGTCTGACCAGGTCGATTCTTCCCATAAAATGCTTCTGGTAAAACCTTTTCATGGCATCAGGGTGAGTATTACATGTTAATACAACTTGCTACAATATAAACCACCACACATAGACACCATACAATTTCAACTACTTGTGTTACGCTGGATAAAATATAAAATAAAATTAAAAAGATACTTAGGGCATTACAGAAAAAGTTATAGGAAAAAACCAGTATGGTGGATTATTCGTATACGACTTCTCAGTTGTTGTCAGCAGGCAGGCAAGAAGGTTAAGGACATCTTGTCCCAGTGCTTCCTTCGGCTTCAATGACTGGAGAATCCCTCTAGTGCCATCTATGATTAGGATTTCAGTCTTTATTAACATATCATTCCTGTGATGAATGTAAGCAATACATGTTAGGGCCTCGAGATAACAGCAATCGATATGAGGAGTTTAAAATGGATTTAGACAAAATAGAGAGTAATTTTTCACTTACCAATCAGTGTCGTCCTTATTTGCCTTCTTGAAGATGTGTAAGACCCCTAATTTATTATAATTACAGTTTAGTCCCTGAACTTGGTTGTAATTGTTTTCTAGTCCTCGGACTTCATTTGTTTGTAAATTAACCCTTGAGTTAATTAATTTGATGTTAGCCTTGAGTCATTTAATATTGTTTAGAGCATGATTGCTTACCTTGAGGAACATTTAAATTACTTTGCTTGGATGGCAACAAGATGAGTTGTGGCTTAGCGGTTGAGGCTTAAGCGTTTGATCTGCAAGGCTAGTGTTCGAACCTTGTTGAGGAAGGTTTATTTTTATGATTTTATTTTCGTGTGGCTCATGAATTTTTAATTCAAAATTCGAAATTTGGATGAAGAGGATTAAAGGACCATTGAAATCAGGTTTAAAGAGGGAGCTATGGAGTTTAAGGAGAGATAATGGTAGTTAATGACTTGTCTAAAGCTTTGATGGTCTTTGAAAGAGAATAAAGGCTAAATATGATGATGATGGGTGGCTCCTCTTCCTCATTTTGGTGCTGAAAAACTGAACCAAGCATTGATACTAGGATTCCTTTGAAATTTAAAAGCCAATTATGCATAAAAGAGGAGTTACGGAAGTTAATGCTTTGTCTTTGCCTTGATGAGTTTTGAAAAAGAAAAAGTCAGTTTCTATTCTGAAATTAGGTGGTTAGGGGCGTGCCTTTTCACTCCCTCTCACCCTCTCATTGCTGAAAACTTCAGTTTTAAAGAATTGCCATCATCCTCTTGCACTTTCACTCAAAGAATTTCCCAAAAAAACCTAGAACTCTTGTGCTGTTTCCTTGAAGAGTTGCTGAACCTTGGTGCCATTGTGGGTCGATCCTCTTCTTCTATTGTGGTCCTCACTCTTGTTTCTCAATCCTCTCTCAAGTGTTCAGGTGATAGTCTAATCGGTAAGAGGTTAAATCTTCCAAATTCTGAGTTTTTCTTGGTGACAATTCTTGTCTTCCTCTAGAGTTATTTGGTTTTTGATTCCAACCTTTAATTTTCATCAAGATCGAGTCCATTACATTCTGGAAGAGGCTAGGGTCGTGCCACACTCAAGCTTGATCAAACCTCTCAAACAAGGTTGGTATTATGTTCTTTTCTTTCGGTTCAATACCTAGTTGTCTCCCTTGAACAAATGATTTTTAAGAAATTAGAAACCTTTGAGTTTGTGGGTAGAAAACTCAGTTGTTAGGTTATAATATAGGTTCTGAACATGGAAGAATTTTAGTCTTGAAAGGAATTGGTTAAAAATGGAGTTTCGAGTGAAAAACGTGATTTTTAGGGTTTCTAGCAGAGAGCCAATGCATGAGCGTTGGACTCCCAACGCCTGGGCGTTGGAATTCTGCCCTGTACGTGTTGCCAGACAGGGACCCAATGCTGGAGCGTTGGAACCCAACGCTTCGGCGCTAGGCCCATGGCAGCAGATTGTTATTTTTGCTTCTTTGGTATAGAATTCCTATGAGTTGTTTTCCGACCTTTTTCCATGTTTGTTGATGAATGTATGTATGTTTGTTTGTATTACAAGGTTTGGAAACACTTGCATGCAACCCCCTCGGAGGTAAGGGTAACTCGTTGTTTTTAGGTTTCTATGTCGGATTTGTGATTGTGTGCATGCTGTTTTATGGATTCTGTTTTGGGTGATTTTTTAGAATTGCTTCTGAGGTATTGTTGGAAAATCGGTATGTTGTAAAGTGATGATAATTGAGCTCTCTTTCTGGTAAAATAAATAGTGCTGTTTTTTTTTTGTTGGTTATTAACTCTGTGTTCCGTTTTTATTATAACTTTGCATTATGTTTTATGATAAATCTGTATTCTATTTTTTTTTTTTTAAAAAAAGAAATATACTGCTGATTCTGTATGAACAACACTGCTGTTCTGTATTTTGGAACATCCTGCTGTTTGCTGTATTTTAACAAAACATTGCTGTTTCTGTATTAAAAAGTATTTTGGAAAATCTTGCTATTTTCTATATTTTAACAAAACATTGCTGTTTCTGTATTAAAAACACTGCTGTTTTCTATATTTTCTAAAAAATACTATTGTTTACTGTTTTAGAGTAAACTCTGTTTTGTACACACACACAAAAAATATTGTTGCTGTAATTTTCGTAATGCTGTATTTGTTTTAATAATAAAATAAGGAGGCTGTTTTTTTTTATATACATTGAATATGTTGCAATAATTGTCGCTACTTGTTGGTAAATTTAATTATCATATTTAAGGAATTGACTCAGTGCAACAATTGTCGCTACTGTTGAGTTATTTGGATATTCTTGGTGGAAATGATTTTTGTGAAGTGATGATTATATTGTGCATGTGGTGTACTATGACTGAAGTTTTGTGTGGACTGTTGGTCCATGAGGATTATGAATTTGTAAGGTCATAGCATATTCATCTTATATATATAAGGGGTTGATGTGGCGGCACTTTGTCCCGCGTGATCAACTGAGGATAATTGGGTTGATGTGGCGGTACATTGTCCCGAATGATCAATTAAGGATTATTGGGTTGATGTGGCGGTATTTTGTCCCGCGTGATCAATTGAGGATTTTGAGGTTGATGTAACGGATCTTTGTCCCGTGGGATCAACCGAGGGCAATGTGGTGGTACTTTGTCCCACGTGATTGTCCTGGCCCGGTTTAGGGTGAATAATGGCCATATTTATGCATGTAGATATTGAGGATCATGCACATACTTATTTGAATTGTGATATGAGAAGATATGCGATGCTTGACAAGTACATTCGACCTATTGCATTGAAAACTAAAGTTGCAAGATATGATAGTTCACAAGAGGAAGATTCTCAATCCGATAGTGATGATGATGATGATGAGGATATAAGAATCATTGTGAAAAAGCTTTGCAAAATCCTCAAAAAGAAAGATTGTCATAATCTTCAAAGAAAGAAGCATGGCTTGAAGAAGAAATATGAGAAAAAGGTTTCCAAATCAAAGAAGACTTACATGAGAGAAAATGAAGCAAATTCATCATCCTGTAAATCAAGTCTCGTCCTTGGACTCGACTGAGGTTTTGATGAAGACAAACACATCACAAAAAGAAGAAAGACTTCAGAAGAGAAAAGGAAGACTTCAAGAATTCTTCAAGAAAGAACGGAACAAAAAGAAAGACTTCAAGAAAACTTCAAGAAGACTTAAGAGAAGAAAGACTTCAAGAACCAGGCTCAGAACGTCAAGATCAAAACATGAAGGTTCTAGTTTTAAGTAAGTCTTGTCAACTTAGTGTGCTATGCTTTATTAAGGTTCATATTGCACTTGAAGGCTCATGAAAGATCAACTAATTGAGTACGATATGTTCTCACAAGTAAAACTTGGTAGGAACACTCAATAAGGGTTTAAACAGTCAAAAACTGAGTTCTGGACTGTCTGTAATCGATTACAGAAGTGTGTAATCGATTACAGGATGTGTGTAATCGATTACCACAAGTGTGTAATCGATTACCAAGTTTGAAATTCAAATTCAAACTTCAACGGCATGGTGTAATCGATTACACTAACTGTGGTAATCGATTACCAGGTCGACAGATGTGTTATTTCATGAACCATTGTGTCTCAAACCCGTTGGGAAAGGTTGTGTTGGTTCATGGACGACCTCTAGTGCCTATATAAAGTCCTTAGACACTCAGAAACATCAATGACTTGGTCCATAATTTTCATATTCATTAAAGTCATCATTCTGAGTTTCGGTTCTCTCATTTTCATAAGAACACTCATGATGTTCAACATTTGAGAAACTCAGAATGGAAGAGCCTTCATTGTAATTGCCTGGAGCATACAAACTAAGATCAATCCTTCTTGTCAAAAGGATTGAATCATGCATAGAAAAGGCATCTTCTTCTTCTTCTATTTGAATCATGTTGATTCTTTCACCGTAGTTTTCGGTGGTTTTAAAAAGGCCCTTTGAATCAAGTTTGATTCAAAGTCCACCGTGGTAATGCGGTGTCATCAGAAAGTGGTTTGCTTTCTGAGGCGTGATGGGTTCTCTTAGGGTCCTTGGCACAAGTATTGCTAAGAAGACTTGATCAATCAGAAGTGGGTTGCTTCAGGAAGATTGATAAGATATCTTAGGGTCCTTGGTGCAAGCATTCGTTAAGAGTACTCGATCATGGGAAATCTTCACTGTGGAATTCAGTGGAGTGGTTCTTCAGAAAGTGGTAATCTTTCTGAGGGATTCTAACTTCACCGTGGTATTCGGTGAAGGGTTGTTCGATTGAAGGCGGGTTAGTCTTCAAGGTCTGAGGGTGGTTTGCCTTAAGGAACTGAAAGCAGTTTGCTTTCAGGGGTTGTTGAAAGTGGTTTGCTTTCACAGGATATTGGTAGAAATTCTTGGGGTCCTTGGGTTAGGAACTTGTAAGTGATTTTTATCAATAGTGGAAAAATCCTCAAGGGGTTTCTTTGAGGGACTGGACGTAGCCTTCGGTGGATTGAAGGTGAACCAGGATAAAACTCTCTGTGTCATTTCCTTCATCCTTCATCTTTTACTTTCAAGCAATTACAATATTCCGCTGCAACAACGTTCTTACGTTAAAACTCTAATTGCCCTGAAAGTCGTTTGGTACTATTACACGAAAATCGGGGCAACTCTGATTCACCCCCCCCTCTCAGGTTGCTATCTGAACTAACACATCCGATTCAGAGAACAAAAAAGCACATCTCGTCCTAATGGCGACATATCATTCAGATGATGAAAACAATGAGGTTAGTAACAATAAACTTTCATATGCAGTTACAAAATGCCTTTGCTGAATTGCATGATATTTTCATAAACATTCCTAAAGTATATGCAATACAAGATAAAACATTTTCATCTCTAGAAAAGAAAGCAAATAGCATGCAAGAGGAGTTAGATCAAGTTAAAATCAAAGTGGATATCCACTGAAATCAAAGATTGATAAGATAAATCAAGTGGTAAAAGGATATGAAAAAGATACAAATAAGATGAATATTCAAAGGTATGATACTCAAAAGGCACAATTCAAATATTTCTATCATATTAAAAAGAAAGTGCCTAACAAAGATCTTAAGTGCTTTTACTATACTCCTAATTTTCATGGAGATCCAAATGAAAGATTTATATGGGATGTGAAAGGTACTAACCCAAAAGGACCCAAAGACTGTTGGGTACCTCAAAAATACCATTAAGCTTATTGTGCAGGAGTGCTTGAAGACCTTGTGATCAGAAATGTCATATACAAAGGATGGTCTTTCAAGACACAAAATTAGAATATGGAATTGGTAAGAGAAATTCTAAACTTTATATCTTTCAAATGATATTAAGTAAAAGAGTAATACATTCTTAGGCATCTGCATTTACATCTAAGTTTTCTGTTAGATACATCTTTCATGCAGTGCATATCAAGTCTGGAATTTCAAGTTTTTAGACATGTTAATCGATTACATAGTATTCGTAATTGATTACAGGGATTAATTTTAGCCCTGCTTTCCTGCCAGAAAAGTGGTAATCGATTACCCAGATAGTGTAATCGATTACCTCCTCTAAATTTGAATCAGTATTCAAATTTTCCAGCATGTAATCGATTACCTAGAAGGTGTAATCGATTACATGCCCGACAAGTATATATTCCTGGGTTTCATTTCTTAATTGATTACAGCCTCTTTCTCCTCTCTCGACTGCGATTTCAAAAACTTTCATTCCCCCATATCTCCCTCAATTCTTGTTCGTTTTCAATACTTCTTTGTGGGTTCTCGTCCTAATATCATTTTCTATCACTTCGTCCAACCAATTGTTGTTGAATTGGTCTAGATTAAAAAGCCCCAATTTGGTCCTATCAAACCCTAGAACTCGAAAATCTTCAATTTCAGCTTCCATGGCCTCCTCTTCTCGCAAACCTCATCGTTCTAAGAACCCATCCATGGATGCTTTGGACCTCTCTAGGCTATTGGCAACCAAAGAACAGAAACATCACTTCCTTACTCATTTTCTTGAACGGCCCATTCTCACACCAAAATATGGTGTTTTGGAATCGTTCATGGCAGCAGGGATGACTTTTCCCACTCTGCTTGATCATCAGGGACTTGACACGTTCGTCGAAATAAACGGTAAATTCTATCTCGAACTTTTCAGAGTTATCTACTGTAATTTGATTAAGCGTGGTGCCAAACTTTGACCCTTGAAGAGTTGGGAACTTGTCTTTCTATTCCCAGCACCGGAGCAAAACTAAGTTCTGAATTGGTTTTCCCTTGGGAAGAATACGATAAGAGATCCTTCTACTTATCTCTATGTCGCTTCTCTGAAGAGCAAATTCAGTCTACGAAGCAGCGGGTTGATACAAACCGTTCTAGAGATACCCTTACTGTTGGGTTTCTAACTGTTGAAAACAGACTGCTTCACTACTTTCTCGGTTATGTGATCTTACCTCAGAGTTCAAATCATGCTCAAATCAGCGATTTAGAGTAACAAATTCTATATGACATGATATATCAAAAGTCTATTAATTGGGCTTATCTGGTAATGACACATATGTTGCTGCACAAGGAGAGAACTAACCCTCTTCCATTTGCTTCTGTAATTTCCATTATTCTAAAGCATAAAGGTGTCTTTACTCACGGTGAGTACTCCATTACTATGGATGGTAAGGCTCAACGTATCGATCTGGACATCCTGAACAAGATGGGTTTCATCCAGGATGTTGATGGATCTTTCAGGCACAAGTCTGATCTGACTGGCAAGAGTCCTCCTGCTCCTACTCCTGCAGCCTACTTCCCTCCTTCTGACAGTGCTCCATCATCTTCTGCTGGTATTGATGCTTCTACTCAGCTTATTCTTTCTCACATCAATAGCATGAAGCAATTCATCAACCAGCGCTTTGATCACATGGAAGGCCAGGTAGAATCCACGTACACCACTTTGCATGCAGATATGGATAGTCTGAACCTTCGCGTCGACCAGATGACCCGTTCTCCTCTCCATTTCTCTGATCTTTCTGACTGGTCTGATGACCTTTAGACCTTTGCTTATCATCATGACTATTTACATTTCTGGGTTGTAATAGTTTAGGTATAACTTTTGGATGTTTTTGTTTGGATGCTGCTTGTTTGGTTAATTACGTACACTAAACTTATATGATTATACTTTAAATACATGTGATGCATGATTTTCAAAGCTATGACTTGGTAACCCCCCCCCCTCCTTATTTTAAATGTCTATACTGCTTGTTAGCATGTATGAAATATACTTGGACTCTTTTTCTTTTTGATGAAGTTAAAAGGGGGAGAAAAGGTCATATGCTTTGTAAAGATTATTTACAAGGAAAGCTACAAGTGGAACAAAAAGGGGGAGAATAGTTCTGATACACATTATTATCAAACTTTTTGTCATTCGGCTTCCCTATATATTGATTATCCTGGAATACTTTGTATGGCTTTTTCTTCTTTTTAATGATGTCAAAAGGGGGAGAAAAGCCTTGTGTATATGCTTGATCATTTTCAGGATACTGTGCTTCATTTTCAAAACAAAGGGGGAGATATAATTGCAAAACCAAGGGGGAGATATATAAGACAAGAGAGAAAGTCAAATGATCAATCAATGTTCAAGCATGATGTTTGTCATCATCAAAAAGGGGGAGATTGTGAAGAAGGTCTCATCCTTGGACTCGGCTGAGGTTTTGATGAAGACAAACACATCACAAAAAGAAGAAAGACTTCAGAAAAGAAAAGAAAGACTTCAAGAAGACTTCAGAAAAGAAAGGAAAGACTTCAAGAACCGGCTCAGAACGTCAAGATAAATCATCAAGGTTCTTGCTTTTAGTAAGTCTTGTTAACTTAGTGTGCTATGCTTTATTAAGGTTAATATTGCATTTGAAGGCTCATAAAAGATCAACTCATTGAGTATAATATGTTCTCACAAGTAAAACTTGGTAGGAACACTCAATTAGGGCTTGAACTGTCAAAAACTGAGTTTTGGACTATCTGTAATCGATTACAGGTTGTGTGTAATCGATTACAGGTTGTGTGTAATCGATTACAGGAAGGCAGTAATCGATTACCACATCCATGTAATCGATTACATAGTTTGAATTTTGAATTCAAACTGCAACGGCTAGTGTAATCGACTACCAGGTTACTGTAATCGATTACCAGGTCGACAGATGTGTTATTTCATGAACCAATGTGTCTCAAAACATTTGGGAAGTCTTGTGATGGTTCATGGATGACCTCTAGTGCCTATATAAAGTCCATAGACGCTCAGAAACAAGTATGACTTGGTCCACATGTAAGACCCTCAATTTTGTGTGATAGTATTTTGGCCCCTGTAACACTTGTGATTATAGTTTGAATCTTTTCGAAGTATATTGATTATACTTTTTCTTGAATTAGTTAGTAATTCGAGTTAGTATTGGGTTGATATATTAAGTTTTATTTATGAGAAATATGTGTTTGAGTATGGAGTTATGTATTGTTTAAGCCTTGGCTGAAATGGCGACGTTTTGAAAGGGAAGTTGAGATCGTCCTGTAAAACTGGTTGAGATCGTCTTGTAAAACTAGCAGACTATGTTGGCGGACTATGTTGGCAGACTGTTTCTCACTAGGCAGACTGTTTCTCCGTTTGCAGACTATGACTTCGTTTTGTCTAGTCTGGTCAGCCGTTATTGTTGACTTTAAGAAATGAGTGTCAAATACCTTGGAAATGATAAACTTCCGTTTTTATTGACTCTTAAGAGATAAGATGTAAGAATCATTAATAAGCATTAATGGCTTGCCGTTTTCTTTGACTTAGAATATTTTAATCTTTTCTAAGTCGGTTCCTCACTCTATAAATACCAAGCTTCGTCAGTACGTCAATCTTTCATTTCCCACACCTTTCTTCTCTTCAAAGTAAGTTGAATCCTTGACATTGTTCTGAAGCATTCTTGTTGACCAGAGCTATTCGTTGTAAGTTCTTCTTGGTTCGCGAAGGACAGAGCTGAAGTTTCAAATCTCTTAATCTTTTAGGCCATTCGAGGTTGGTTTCTTTTCTAGTCCTTGCGTTAGAACTCTTTGGTAATCTTTGTAATTCTAAAATATCCCTTGGAAACCATATAGACATTGTTTTAAATCAATTTGGTAATGGTTTTTATCTATAAAGAAGTTTGGGTTTTAAAGAAATGAATTTAAAAGTGATTTTACGTGAAAAACTCTGATTCTGGACTCTCAGACTGAGAGCCAACGCTTAGGCGTTGGGATCAAGCGCTTAGGCGCTGGTTTTCTTCGAGATTTCACGTAATCAGACTTTGCCAACGCTTGGGCGTTGGGTTCCAGCGCTTGGGTGCTGGAGGGCACTCTGTTCTGCCCTGTTTTACGAAAAATTCTGGTTTCGACCGTTTTGAGTTCTGTTTCTTTCCAGATTTCATCCTAGCCTTAGGAGAGTTAATTAAATGAGTTTATATGCTATTTCTAGGTTGAAGAACAAGTGTATGCAACCTAAGAGAAGGTAAGGGTAACTCAATCTTAGTATTATGATATTATGATATTGTTGTGATTCTGATTGCAGAATATGGACTGTGATTGATTATGAGTTTGTTTGAATACTGTTGATGACAGTATGATATATCGAATATGTTGTATGGTTATGAGATTGAATTGCTTGAACATATTTTGTAAGAAGAGCTTATTGTATTATGTATATATTGACATAACTGTGAAATGAGTGAACCGTTATTGTTCATGACGATTCGATTACTGTCATGACAGATGCACTGCAGGTGCTTGATTTTAGGTTTTGATGTGGCGAACTATTATGCGTCGCGGGATCATGCCATGATTTTAGGTTTTGGTGTGGCGAATTATTATGCGTCGCTGGATCATGCCATGATTTTAGGTTTTGATGTGGCGAACTATTATGCGTCGCGGGATCATACCAGAGGGTGGTGTAGAAAAGTCTCTTCCATGTTCTAAGTCATCCTGGCCAAATACGGCAAAAACCCAATGAGCTATGTGCATTATTCGTTGAAAAGCTAACAAGCATATGTGTTGTGATGAATGAGGCTTATTCTGTGAAGTTATGGATTACTGACAGATATATTGTGAATTGTTGTTTCAGTTATAGTATAATAGTTAATGATGTTTACTATATCATTCACTTCTAATATTGTATTCCTGTATTCTGATATTTGAGTTAACCCTTTGCTGTTTCTGTTTGTGTTTTCTCTTATTTTGGCGCTTAACGCCAGATGACCAGCAATGAGGGAAGACTTGAAGGCTGTTTTGATGCAAGCTTGAGGAACTTTTGGGGCAGAATTGAAGATGATGTTTAGTTTCCACTATTTTGTAAACTTAGCACATGTGTGCAACATATTACTTTCATTACGTCTTGTTTTCCTTGCTGTAATATTACTGAATATGGGCTACACTTATTAAATATATGAGAGACGTTGTTTTGGAAAACTTGAGATGTTTTGAAAGGTTTTTATTTAAGTATTATTCCGTGTTTTTCAATATGACTCTCGACCTAAAAATCGGGCTGTTACACTACAACTTTCATATTCATTAAAGTCATCATTCTGAGTTTCCTCTCTCCCATTTTCATAAGAACACACATGTTGTTCATCTTTTGAGAAACTCAGAATAAAAGAGCCTTCATTGCAATTTCCTGGAGCATACAAACTAAGAGCAATCCAACTAGATTAAAGGATTGCATCAACCACTGCAAGAACTTCTTCTTCATCTCTTGAATCGGTTTGATTTATTCACCGTGGTTTTCGGTGGTTGTAAAAAGGTCCATCGTAGTGTTTGATGGTTGTGGAAAAGGTCCTTTAATTGGGTTTGATTCAAAGTCCGCCGTAGGGTTCGACGTCTGTGGAAAAGGTTCTTTGAATTGGGTTTGATTCAAAGTCTGTCGTAGGGTTCGGCGTCATCAGTTGGTGGTTTGCCATCTGAGGTTTGACAAGAGTTCTTAAGGTTCTTGGTGTAAGTGCTTCTAATAAATCTTGATCATAGTGGAAAAATCCTCAAGGGGTTTCTTGAGGGACTGGACGTAGCCTTCGGTGGATAAAAGGTGAACCAGGACAATATCTCGTGTGTGATTTCCTCTATCCTTCATCTTTTTAATTTCAAGCAATCCTGAATTCCGCTGCAATCACAATTGAAAGTTTGTGATCACTATTATCTTGAAAGAATTGATGTATGAGAGGTGTTACCTGGAAGATATGACAACCAAAGATTGTGTCATGTTCAGACTACTGTTGTTTACGTCTGTATGTCTGTTTTCTTCCGGAGAAGTGATAGAGTTTGATTCTAATGTTGGACGACCTTGTTTCCTCTGGCTTCTTCGTATAGTAGCCTCACCTTTCTTCTCCATAGTAACTTTCAATCAGGGGTTCTTTCGGTTTTGGTTTCGGTTTCAGATTTCTTAGGGTTTGGGACCTTGGACAAAACCACCGCAATTAAGTGAGGTATATGCGTGGTAAATAAGCATGCGGCATGCGCATTAATCACCATCGGTAGCCCCTGCTCGCAGAAAGCCTATGACACCCCTCTTCCCATCATTAGCGGTTCGACTTCCATATTGACGCACCAATGTTTTTTTATTTCCCTCCATCCAAATATTTCGAATTTTTACTAATCGTTAACCCTATTAATTATTTTTTCAATTTTTAAATAAATAACTTCACTATAATTTAAATTAGGGTTAATGGTATGGTAGGTCCCTGTGTTTGTACCCAAGTTTGCGATAAGTCCCTCGCCGGATTTTTTTTTGATATAAGTCCCTTAGTTTACTCCAAGTTTGGATTTAGTCCTCGCCGGAGACCGGAGCTCCGGCAAGTGCTTACTTTGACTGCTGACTGTATTATTAATGATGATGTGGAATTTTTAATTATTTTAAGAATTACAAATAATAAAATTCATTATAAACTTTAAACCCCTAAATTCATCTAAATCCTAAATTAACCCCTAAACACATAAACCCCCAATTCTCCAATTTCATCTAACCTAAATTAGAATCCCCAATCTTAAAAGTTCTTCCTCCCTGCTGCTGCTGCGAAATCGATTCTCGCCCCCCTTCTCGTTGTGCTGTTTGGTGGCTTCGTGGGTGGGAGTGGTTCGTCGAGACCATCTCCTTCCCAGTGCCTTGAACGGTACGAGGAAGCCAGGAGGCTTGCTTCTTTGCAGAAAAAGAGAGAACTGAAGGCTGCGGGAATTGATATCAGGCAGCAGAGGAGGAAGAGGAGAGGAATAGACTATAACACTGAGATTCCCTTTGAGAAGAGGCCTCCACCTGGGTTTTTTTATGTCGCTGATGAAGATAGACCAATGGAACAGCCCAAGTTCCCTACTACAATTGAAGAACTCGAGGGAAAAAGAAGGATTGATGTTGAAGCACAGCTAAGAAAGCAAGACATTTCCAAGAATAAAATTGCAGAGAGGCAAGACATTGCCAAGAATAAAATTGCAAGTCTTACTCCCAGAAGTGGTATGACACCGTCAACTTCAAGGGATGGCTTTTCTGTTGGCATGACTCCCACCCACGAAGCCACCAAACAACACAACGAGAAGGGGGGCGAGAATCGATTTCGCAGCAGGAGCAGGGAGGAAGAACTTTAAGATTGGGGATTCTAATTTAGGTTAGATGAAATTGGGGAATTTGGGGTTTATGTGTTTAGGTGTTAATTTAGGATTTAGATGAGTTTAGGGGTTTAAAGTTTATAATGAATTTTATTATTTGTAATTCTAAAAATAATTAAAAATTCCACGTCATCATTAATAATACAGTCAGCAGTCCAAGTAAGCACTTGCCGGAGCTCCGGTCTCCGGCGAGGACTAAATCCAAACTTGGAGTAAACTAAGGGACTTATATCAAAAAAATTTCCGGCGAGGGACTTATCGCAAACTTGGGTACAAACACAGGGACCTACCATACCATTAACCCTTTAAATTATCTTACTTAACTTTGATCATTTAAAAAAATTATGTTTCCATGTTTAAATAAATAGTTTCTTTATAATTTAAATTATTTAAATTAACTAAAAATTACTTAAGTAACATATTTTTACTATGTTTAAATAAATAATTTCATTAATCAATGGGGAAAATATTTATGCCAATTGAAATAAAAAAATTATATTTCATTAAGGGTTGGTAGGGTTCAAAACGATAGTTCACAAAAACTTCATTGGTGCCGGGAAGTCGTTCAAGAAAATTCCTTGAAAGTCACGAAATTATGACTCCTGCACAGGAGGATGCTGGTGGTGATGATGAAGATGGAGATGATGATGATGGAGACGATGATGATGGAGATGCTGATGACGAACGAGAGGACGGTGATGGAGGAGAGGATGATGCTGACACTGAAGATGCTGGGACTGTTCCAGGAGGGGATGCTGTTGGAAATCAGCATGTTGGCGTTGTTCCTGAAGGAAGTGCTGGTGCTGCTGGGAATACATCCCAAGGCATCCTGAACTTTGCAGCCGAAACTTCCAGTTCCTCCTCCACTTCATCCAACGATGATTTTCCAGAATTCACTGAGCTCATTCGGAACCTTGAGCATAAGAGAAAGAGACGTGACTTTGAATTCTCCGCCTCCTCCAGATGAAAATTTTTGTTTCTATTATGTTACAAATGACAATGTTGAATCCGTTTTTTTTTTCGGTTTTTTATCTCGCTGACAATGGTTTTGTTTCATTTGGGATTCGGTTAATTTGGTAGCTTTATCATATTTTATCATCCTTATCATTTTGGTTTTGTGTTGCCGATGTGATTGAGGTACATTTTTAAATTTATACATTGCATTACAGATTGACAAACTGGTTAGTTTAATTTTTGTGGGTGCCATATGTGTTTGCAAAGATAATTACCCAGAGCTTTCAAATCAAGAGAAGTTTACCTAGACATGAAATTTGGGAATTGAGTGCACTGTTCCCTTCTTTGTGTACAATTTTCTTATGGTAAATTGTGGATGTAACCCTTTCGTTAGGGTACATTGAAATGTAAATTTTTTATTTTTGGTACATTGAAATATAGTGTTTTAATTTTGGTAAATTGAAATGTAGAGTTTTTTTTTGGTAAATTGAGATGTAAAGTTTTTGTATGGTGCATTGAAATGTAGAGTTTTATTTTTTGGTAAATTGAGAACCAAAGTTTTCTTATGCTGCATTGAAATGTAGAGTTTTTTTTTTGGTAAATTCCTTACATAGAGTTTTCTTATGGTGCGTTGTGGATGTAATGCTTTCACTGTATCTTTTCAACACAAAATCTTCTTAACTTTCTATAATACCTCAATAATTAAAGCTGAGGAAAATCGACAAGCATTCCTTAATGTGTTTCTTTCTATACACACTTTATACAATGAATGAGTCAGTGTCTCAAATGGGTAAAAATCTCTATGTACTAAAGCATAACACCACTACATAGATGAAGAAAGATCCTCAAACACTATAACAAAAATATGTCAGTACGCAGACATATCATAGCATTATGATATCAACAAAAACAAACCCAAAGTCAAATCCACCACCAGTTACATAACTCGTCTTCCAACCCATACTACTTATTTCCCATATTTGCCATCCTCTCAACTTCTTTTATAGTACCCATAAACTGACTACCACTACATGATGGGTATGCAGAAAATTGATGATGTGGGTGTAAAAACTGTGTGGGAGGGAATTGGGGAAACATATTAAATGCATTGGGGGTAATCCATTGGAGGGCATGAAAATTGAGCTCTTTGTTGTACTGACGCTGCTGGGAACTTAAGATGTTGATCCTGTGAAGCACCAACGTTGCTACTATCACAAACCTAATAATCAAAAAATAAATTTTAACATAACCAATCGCACAAAGTATCACAATTACACTGATTCAAAGGTGGGCATGTTGGAATTTAAAATATTAACCATCCTTTTACCTCTAGCTGTTTGCATTGAACTTGAAGCAACATTATCTCCTCCTTGAACTGACAGCTTAGTCTACACATGCCATGAAAATTGGAAAATGATGAGAAAAAAAGGTAAATCATAAACCACAAGGGACAAACATAAAATTAGCAAGATTTAACAATTTATTTACAGTATCAAGCCTGCTATCATCTTCAATTTCATCAGATGAATCTGCTTCTACTACTGCCACATCTGCTTCTTGTTGTGCCTCATCTCCTTCACTTTCAAACAATGAAGGACATGTCCTACAAGTGTGTCCACTCTTTCTGCAATTGGAACAAAGCCTTCTGTTCCTCTTACTCTTTTTCTTGCGTGGAGCACCCTTTGTTCTGACGATCGTTGGATCACTAATCACAAATAAGTTCTTAGGACCAGTATTTGGATGACGACGTTTCTCAAGTCTTGAAACCAGCTTTTATATGTCCTCAATAACACTTGAAAAGTCTTAAACATTGTCAGCATCGTATTCAGAAAGAAAATTACATGCCGCAGAGATGGCACCTCTACGCAACATTTTCAGTTTTTCAGCATCAAGTTCAGCATTTGGAATTGAATGCATGTGGTCAACCTTGGCTGTCTTCAATGACCTTTTAGAGACAAGACTAGCATGGAATTCATTTAGGTGCTCATTTCTCATGGCACATATAATGTGACGGCAGGGGATGCCAACATAATCAGATAACCCACATTCACAGTCAAATTTGATCTGGCTCTTATCATATACAACAACGATCTCAGTGTTTAGTCTATCTATAGTACTCATCTTTATCATCACTGTGTTGCCTAACTCTTTCGTTCCACGACTTTAAGAGCTAGAGCTTTCTCCATCACATGTCGGACTTCCCTAAACATATTTATTGTCAACAATTTTGCAGCTCCTTGTTCAATCTTCGACAAAGCAGTGGTTAATACAGGTTCACCATAGCTTGACCTAAAGTCTGAAACTAGCTCATTGTGTCTGTAATCATCCACAGCTCTCTCAAAGTTATATATGAAATCGAGCACGCTATTCTTACACTGCACAAACCTCTTAATGAAAGAGTTAATACCTTCACACAGGGAAGTAGTCCTAATACCAGCAAAAACATTTCTCTCATATATGCAGTTGCCCACATCTCCTTCATGCCATAAATCTTTTTAATCCACTTGTGCTCTTGAATACCATATTTTTCTATCACTCTCAACCATTTTGATTCAAACCTTTCAGGAGTATAGTTCCCATAAACCAGAGTCTTAAACTCATCAAGAAATTCAGGAATCTTCACCTTCTTCAGAGCATTTTGCTGAATGTGCCATCCGCATAGCCTATGAGTAGAACTGGGAAAAACAACCTTTATTGCTTCACGCATAGATTTATCCCCATCCGTGACAAAAGCTTTAGGCTTCTTGCCAAACATTGCATCAGATAAGGTACGCAAGACCCACTTGTAGGTCTCAATACTCTCATCGGAAACCAATGCATATGCAAATATTGTAGTCTGCTTGTGATGATTATAACCAAAGAAGATAACCACTGGTTTGTTATACTTGTTCTTTTTGTATGTGCTGTCAAAGGCAACGACATCTCAAAATGCTTGGAAATCAAGCCGACTTGTTCCGTCGGACCAAAACAAGTGTTCAAGCTTATCATCACTTGTTCTCTTGAATTTGAAGAAAAACATTGGATCCTTCTCCGCCTTCCTCTGTAAATAACTCAACGCAGAAGCCGCATCTCCGAACCCGAAACTTAACCTTTTCTTCTTATCTATATAATTACTTACGTCCGTTTTCATGAAACCAGCTGAAAAATGACCACCTTTTTGACCCATCAGCAGGCTCGTTGCATTGAAACTCCTAACACCACATAACTTCATGTTGTCAATCTGAGCCTTATCACCCAGACAACCCCCTAAAAGCAGGTATCAAATGAACCTATTCAGATGGTGTCAATTCATGTCTGTGCTCGGGTTAAAAGAAAAAAAACTCTCCATATAGACAACTTTCCATGAAAACGGACATGAATTCCGGCTTTACAGGATGCTTTGGTTATAAACTTTGCCTCTTTTATTCTACTCATCTTATTCTTGTGCTTCTCATGTCTCTCACCCTCCTTATTACAAACAATCTGACGGGAAACAACATTACCCTTTGTATCACGACGTACATCATCTTTCCTCACCCCAAAACCTTTAATTTGGGCATAGGTCTTGTAAAATTTGAAAGCATGATTCTCAGAGGGAAATTCCATTTCCCTAATTTCATCATCTGTCAGGTCTTCAATATATTTGCAACCTTCTAACCCATTATCAGGATTCACATCATTTCCTTGAACCCCTACATCATTCTCTGAGTTATTTTCAGAATCACTGAATACTCCATCATTGGACAAATTAACACAATCGTCATCACTGATACCTTCCATTGCAGAAACCCCTCTCACGAACCTGACAACAATTAAAAACTAAACTATTTACGATCATCCTAAGAACAACAACAACAACTGCATGGACAATACAGTAAAGATAGTAAAATGCTAAACATTCACATATTCAATTTAAAACACTAAATCCGAGTTAATAGATAACTTACAGATAGCAAAAAATCGTGGGTGAAGTCACAAATCAACCGAGAGCTCAAAAACATTTAGCTCAAAGCTTCGAGCCCCTCTCAGGAACCATCGGAGACGAACCACCGTGTCGACACAATGAGCTCGATCTAGTGAAGATGAAGGAGTGTTGAAGGATGAACATTAGAGAAGATGAAGGAGTGTTGAAGGATGAACACCAGAGAAGATGAAGCAGTAGAGAAGATGAAGATGAAGGAGTAGAGAAGATGAAGCAGCAGACCAACAGTGTTTGCTTTGATTATTATTTTTTGAATTGGTGATTTCTTATTTACTGAAATTGTTTTCAATCTAACTCATGGTCAGACTAACCAGGGTTGCAAAAAAAAAACATTTTACTTTTTACCCTAAAAAAGAAATATAGGTTTTGGAAAACAGCTTACACATTACACATGTCATATTTCTATTTGCAAATGTGATGAAGACACACTACCCACATAATCGCAAAGGCACCCTAGAAAATGCCATAATCCTATCAATTGAGAGTGCTTGTTCACACACACACTGTTTCACAGCGACTTCACACCACCCTATGTCCCTCCTCCTTGTTATCATATCTTCCATTACATTTCTCCTCTCTTTCTTCCGCTATCCCATTTAAAGGATCATAGAAGGAATGTACAGCGTATGTGGTGTAAAAGAATCTTTATCCCACTTTATCCATATATAAATGCTCTTTCCTCCATTTGGAAAAAATGTATAATTTGTTAAGAATTTTATTATCCACTCAGTGGAAGTGAAAACATAAATTAAAGTGGCCCACTGAAGAGTTGAACAATGAGGCCCAAGCATCAATAAGGAGTAGAAATAATGGAAGAGCCATAGATGATTGGACTCACTAGCACAAAGAGAAAGCACCAATCACAGCCATTAATTGAATGAGGAAGGCTATCCGTAATCTCATCCTCACTTGGTTTTCATGAATCACAACCACACGTCCACCCTTTCATCCTCATGTTCACTTATCAAAATTAACAAGACAGAGATATTGAACCTGAAAAAACATATAATTTTGTTTCAACCCTTTTCTTGCTCTGCAGTCTACTCTACTAAATTCAGTCTCCATTGTTAGCTGAATAATGGCCTCGGCTACTCTTTCTGTAGCCAAACCATCACTTCAGGTCCAATAAATTATAGCTTTTTAGCATGAGTCATTGAATTGTATATTTTTAAAGCCAAATTAGAAGTGTCATTTTGTTCTGTTTCTTGTACTTATCATATCATTCTTTGCTCTATATGCAGGCAAATGTGAAGGGCTTCTCTGAGTTTTCTGGCCTTCGGAACTCATCATCAAGTTACCTCCCCTTTTCTTCAAGAAAAACTTCTGAGGATTTCCTTTCAATCATTGCCTTCCAGACCTCAGCAGTAAGTACATGCTTTCAATGAGTGGGCATTGCATTTTTAAAAAATGATGCCAGCCAATTAGCTAGGATGGACATTCAAATAGATTAAAATATTTTAATTATTCAGTAATAAGATGATTTTTAAAAACATGATGCTTGCTAATTAGGTAGATGGACTTGAACTCTGTGAATGACATTTGATCAGTAATAACGTCTACATCCAAAATTATATAATAGGATCCACATATGCATGTTGCATAGATAAGGTAGGAAAAGTGATTATATAAAGAGAAAAGTGAGATAGTAAAGACATTCACCTTTGTATTGTTATAAGTTAAATTCATAATGTAGTTGTTGTAAATCATTCTACAATTGATTCTAAAGGGAAAATTAGTTTTGGGACGAAACTTTTGTAAGTAGATTGTGAGTGCCAGAATTGATTCTAACAAAAGAGAAGTCGATCTTAACATGCCATTGTTTGGAAACTTAGTAAAATTCCACGTTATGGGGAGAAGGGATTCCGGGAAAAGCTGCTAGGAGTAGCTTTGTCGAGGGAAAAAGTCATTCTGAAACGTCTAACCGTGGATCCAAACAAGCTGATATTTAATATTCTTTCACTGCTGAAATCTGGCCCTTTCAGTTTGACATTTTGATTCATTAAAGTAGTTAATATACGCAGAATTAGTTATTCTTTCATGGAATCAGGCCCTTTTAGCTGAAATATTTTTGTCAAATAGTTATTAGACATAGAAAATGTCAGACCATGAGTCTGCAGTTTGCACTAAAAGTGCACGCTATTACAGTGGACAGAAGCAAAAGCTGAGGAAAGTTACTTCTGTTTATTATCATTTTAGCTCACTTTGGCAATTACAACATTTTGTGTGTGTATGCTGCATTTTTGAAGGTTGGGATCAATGGAGGATACAAGAAGGGTGTAGTGGAAGCGAAGCTGAAAGTGGCGATAAACGGGTTTGGTAGGATTGGAAGGAACTTCTTGAGGTGCTGGCATGGTCGAAAGGACTCTCCTCTAGATGTGATTGCCATCAATGACACTGGAGGTGTGAAGCAAGCTACTCATCTTCTCAAGTATGACTCCACACTTGGAATCTTTGATGCTGATGTGAAGCCTTCTGGTGATGCTGCCATCTCTGTTGATGGGAAGATCATCAAGGTCGTCTCGGACCGAAACCCTGCCAACCTCCCCTGGAAGTATGCTCACTCTTCATCTTTGTTGCCATGAAAAACTCTATGTTTTGTGAATTCTTGAATACCATATAAACCCATTCAGCTTGTGCTTGACTAATTTGCTTTGTCTTGAAGAAAATCAATACTCCCTCTATTTCAAAATTGTCATCCCTTATAGTTTTTCACAAGATTACAAAAAATCACTTAGGCTTTGTTTTGATTTTTGTTAAAGACTCGAATTGATTGAAATGAAAAATGTGATAGAATCAAGTGGAAGAAAGCCATTATTTTATTGTTTAGACATCTTTGAGATAAAATGTGAAAAAGGGTTAGTTCCATGCCAAACCCCAAGTGGGAACCATGTTTGATCCCCTATTGGAAGCTCTCGGCTTCGATTCCTGTGCATGCATGGATAAAAAAAACGCCAAGAGAACTAGCCTCATCAAATTGTGTATGTTTCTGCCTCAAATAGGGTTGTTTCTGGTAGAGGATGCGTAGCTTGTGAAAAAAAAACATACATCAAGTGGGAATAGATGAAAAGGAGAAGTATATTTAGATTTACTCTATTAAGCATTTTATTTTAATAATCCAAAGAATGAAGGTTAAAATCATTTGATTTGATACTATTTTATCAATCCAAAAACAGCTTAAGAGATGGATTGCACTAAAAAACTAATGAATGTCTTGATTTCTAAAGTGAAAAATAAAATGAAAAGAAATATTTCTTCTCTAAAATAACCAAAATTTTGAAACTAAAAGTGTTGTTTGTGGTGTTGCAGGGAGTTGGGAATTGACTTGGTAATTGAAGGAACAGGGGTCTTCGTGGACAGAGAAGGCGCAGGAAAGCACATTCAGGCAGGAGCAAAGAAAGTGCTCATCACAGCACCCGGCAAAGGAGATATTCCCACTTATGTGGTTGGTGTCAATGCTGATGCTTACAGTGATGATGAACCCATCATCAGCAATGCTTCTTGCACCACCAACTGCCTTGCACCCTTCGTCAAAGTCCTCGACCAGAAATTCGGTAATTACAATATGCTTCTTATGTGTTAAAACCAATTTGCATGGAAATCTTTTAATTTGTGAACTAGATCTTTCTTAGAACATGGTAGACAAAGCCTATAACTCTCTGATGCACCGACACGCGAAAATCTGGCCGTGTCCGTGTCGGACACGCCGCCGACACGCGACACGCGTGCGACACTCGTATGACACGCACCGGACACGCCAGAAAACGTGTCTGACAAAAAAACATTTTTGTTCGCTGTGGACACGTCCTCGACACGCGTGGACACGGCACCGACACGCGTAAAAGCGAAAACAGACACGGCAATGGGCTTTTTTTTTTTAAACTTTTTGTATTTTTATAATTTGAAACCAAATAAAAAAAGGAGAGAAGTGAAAGAGCCAGAATAAAATAGTAACCCTCACACACGCATTCACCCTCCTCTGCTTCAGCCTTTCACGCATGCTGCTTCTATGTTTCTGCACCGTCCGCGCGAAGTCTGCTTGCCGCCGCATTCAAAGATGATGATGATGAATTGATGAATTGAATTCATCTCTTTTTGAATTCATGATTGTTAGTTTGTGGCTTCTCTTTTTTAATTTATGTTCATAGCTTCTCCTTGATAAAATGGTGATATTTGACTTTAATTTTATGAACACAATTTTCTAATATAATTTTTATTTTTTTATATATTTTTATTTTTTAATATATATATATACCGTGTCCCCGTGTCCTACTTTTAGATGTTTGCCGTGTCGCGGTGTCCGTGTCCGTGTCCGACACTGTTAGTGTCCGTGCATCATAGCCTATAAGTATTTATCTTATATATGGTTCACAAAGTTGTACTAACATTGGGATAAAAAATGTTATAAAATCATGTTTTTTAAGTCCAAGATTTTAGATAAGTGAAGATCATCTTCTCCATGGTTTTATGCCAATACAAACTCATTTCCATTGCAGGTATTATCAAGGGTACCATGACAACTACTCACTCCTACACTGGTGACCAAAGACTTCTGGATGCCAGCCACCGCGATCTTCGTCGGGCGAGAGCTGCAGCTCTTAACATTGTCCCGACTTCAACCGGAGCAGCGAAGGCAGTGGCCCTTGTCCTCCCAACTCTCAAAGGTAAGCTCAACGGAATCGCCCTCCGTGTCCCGACACCGAATGTTTCGGTTGTAGACCTTGTTGTTCAGGTCTCAAAGAAGACCTTTGCAGAGGAAGTGAATGCTGCATTCAGAGAAAGTGCAGACAATGAGCTTAAAGGCATTCTCTCTGTCTGTGATGAGCCTTTAGTCTCGGTCGATTTCAGGTGCACTGATGTGTCTTCCACCGTGGACTCGTCGTTGACGATGGTCATGGGAGATGACATGGTGAAGGTGATTGCTTGGTATGATAATGAGTGGGGTTATTCACAAAGGGTTGTGGATTTGGCTGACATTGTTGCCAGCAAGTGGAAGTGAGCCAAAAGAAGCTTCTTCTTCTTCTTTTTTTCTTTTTCTTTTTGTTAATTATCTACCATGGTTTTATGATTTGGTCTAAACATAACATTTCTTGGTTCATTTTCAATTTTCTTCATAAACTTGTACTGAGAAATAGAATACTCACTTTTCTGCTGCTTTTCATTGTGCAATAAAATTCTTACCTTGATATGTCAATGTAGAGAGACTAGGCTTCCATATATCCTTGAATTCTTCATTAAAAGAGAAGATGTATAGGCAGAGAGAGGAAAGGAAAAAGACTTGAAGCTCTTAATATCATGTCCCGGAAATCTGCAAAGAAATAAGGAAGACTCGTCTGTTGTAGAAGGAGGAGGTGGAGGACGAATCGTATTTGTTACGCAACCGCAACCCCTGATTCATTTGCGGAAAGGAATGCATGCAAGCCTTTTAGATTCCTAGGTTTTTGACCTTTTGCTGTTGGTCTTTTTTTGTGCTTGTGCTCTTTGGCCCATTAGTCTTTTTCCTTATGCAGCTTTTCTTGAAAGGCTGAGGCGCAAGGCCTCTTGACTTTGTTGGGGAAAAAGTAAAATAGAAACAAGGATTTAGGAGGTGTTTGGTCCAATTTTTTTTAACTTTTAAGTTACTTATATTTTTTGAAAAACAAAAGTTATTTTTATGTTAAAATTTAAAATAATAGCTCTAAGAAATAAGTAGAAATTGTTTGCTGATTTTTATTTAAAAAAAATTAAAAGCTACTTTAAAATGAGTAAACTTTCAAATTGGTCTCTAAAAGATCTCACTTATGGCTGTTTGGTCCCCATACTATTTTACCAAATTAGTCCATGAAAGATTCGCCGTTAGTCAATCTAGCCCCTGAAAGATTTTTCCGTCAGGTCCCTCACAGAAGTGAAAGATGAAAGTGTAAGTTAGTCAAATTAGTCCCTGAAAGAGTAAATCGTCAGTCAATTTAGTCCTCCGCTATTAAAATTCTAAATTTTAGAAAAAGAAGCAAAACCAAGTCTTTGTCAGTTGAGCTAGTTAATTAATTAATAAATATGTGAACACAAATATATTTATGTCCTTCTTGTTGTTCTTCATCTTCTTGTGTTCATCTGCAGCCCCATTGTTCACCCACCAACAACACTCATCTGTAGCCTCCTCTCTCTTCTATCTTCCACACTCCAACATCAGAAACCTTAATTCCTCTTGCCCCATTCTCTGTATGCCGCCACCACTAAAATCCTCATCTCTTTCACCAATTGACCTCTAAGCTGTTAGTATAGATAGCAACCTGAGAGGGGGGGGGGTGAATCAGGTTTACCCGATTTTCGCCTTGATAACTTCTTACTTTCAGGATAAATGTAAAAGCAAACAATTGCAGCGGAATAAAGCGTTGCTTGAAAGTAAAGATGAAGGATAGAAGAATTCACACACACAGAATTTTATCCTCGTTCACCTTCTATCCACCGAAGGCTACGTCCAGTCCCTCAAGAAAATCCCTTGAGGATTTTTCCACTATTGATAAAAATCTCTTACAAGTTCTTAAAACAAGGACCCTAAGAATTTCTATCAATTTCCTGTGAAAGTATACCACTTTCAACAGCCCCTAAAAGTATACCACTTTCAGTTCCTGAAGGCAAACCACCTTCAGACCTTGAAGGCTAAACCACCTTCAATCAACACCCTGAAAGTATACCACTTTCAGTATCAACAACCCTTCACCGAGATCCACGGTGAATACTCAATCTATCATAAAGAGATGAAGAAGAGTTTACAATTGGCTGTATCAATCATTTAACATACAAGTGGATTGATCATGAGAATTTATGCTTTAAGGCTCTTAAGCATAACAAGATTCTGAGTTCCTAAAGATATGAACAACTAGAGTGTTCTTATAAACATGAAGATCATGAACTCAGAATTTAGGCTCTTTGAAAGTTTAAGTTCTAAAAGACTTAATGAATGAACTATTCTGGCAAAGCTTTGGCCTAATGTTATATTCTCATTTATTGTTATGTTATGGACTCAAATGGACTTTATATAGGCAATGGAAATTTCCTTGAACCAATGCAACCTTTCCCAAAAGGTTTGAGACACAATGGTTCATGAAAAGATGCAACTTTTCGTGCGTGTAATCGATTACATCACTTAGGTAATCGATTACACTAAGAGCCGTTACAGTTTGAATTTCTAATTCAAACATGTAATCGATTACAAGCAAGAAGTAATCGATTACTTGCCTAGGTGTAATCGATTA
Organism: Acmispon strigosus; assembly: GCA_030819835.1. Lineage (NCBI taxonomy): Eukaryota > Viridiplantae > Streptophyta > Magnoliopsida > Fabales > Fabaceae > Acmispon > Acmispon strigosus. The sequence goes on from JAUAMA010000001.1 coordinate 17,681,466, forward strand.
CTAGAAAGCTGAAACCGATTACACTTGAGTCCAACATCCAGAAACTTGATCTTTTAAGATCGGCTTAAGTTTTTCTACTTCTTTTAAGTTATGAAAACATTAAGCTTGATTAGTTTAGATGTTTTAAAGAGCCTTTATGCTTTGAGAAGCCTTTAGAAGCATAACTCACCTAAACTAAGACTTCTAGTTAAATGATGATCTTTATAGCGCTGTTTCCTCTAAGTCTTCTTTTCTTCTTTTGGCCGATGAGTTTGTGGTCATCAAAACCTCAGCCAGGGTCAGGAGCAAGACCTTCTTCACACAAGCCACCACTAAAATTTGTAGTCATTTCCTCCCAGGATATAAAATTCGGAACGTGAATGTAACATCATCATTCCAGGATATATATATTCTAGTATACCAACTTAATTAGGAGTATTATTCCGGGATATAACGCCCGGTAGTTTAAATGTAAGTATATATTCTCCTGAACTTCATTTTCCTACAGCATTCCCATTCTCTTCCCCTCCACACCCCCACCCTTACCCATCATCGGTAATCACTATTTTCCACCACCACATCCCACTCCTGTGCTCCTTGTAACCACCATTCAGTACCCCTGGTCGTTACCACCATCCTCAACCTCTGTCTCCCCCACAATCAGCTGGTTTCCAATTTCGACATCCTCAAAGCCCTTCTGTTTTCCGAATTCTATTTCCTGGTAAGTGTTCTGTATTTTTTTGCTTCCGGATTTTATATCCCGTTTGGGCATTAATTTATTTCCAAATTGTAAATCTCGGAATCTGTTTTTGTTCCGAGATTTAGAACCCGAAAAGCTTAGATTAATTTGTAATTGTATATATTTCCGGATTTTAATACCCGGATTCTAAAACAATACCAAAATACAAATGTAGTTAATTCCGTATTATAAAACCCGGAAGGGAAAAAGGTATTCTGGTTTGTAAAACCCGGAATACTGTCAGTTGTGTTTTTTACTGTTTAAAAGGATGTTGTTGTAAAAGAGATGGACGATCAAATGTCGAAGGAGGTAGATATGTTTCCGTACGATATAGTCCCGGAAGATGACCCACATTATGGTCAAAAGGATGATGAACAAGACGAAAGTGACAACGATAACAGTGTGGTTCCTTGTGTTAGTGTTGATTTCACAGACATGTTCACCACTAATCAGGTAATTAACTATGTAATGACAATGACATATTTTGATTACAAGCTCAGATTTTTGAGTGGTTCACTAAATACATTGGTATTACTACAATGACAGATCTTCGAGACTCGTGATGATCTCTGTGCATGGGCTCGAGGGGTCGGGAGGCAGAATGGCTTTGTTGTTGTGATCACGAGGTCTGATATTAGAGGTCTGAATAAAAAGGCATTTGTCACTCTGGGGTGCCAAAAGAGTGGAAAATACAAGCCGTATAAAGACCCGGAATTGTTCAAATACAAGACCACTGGTACAAGAAAATCGCAGTGTCCATTTAGACTTAAAGGAAGACCGAGGAAAGTAGAAGGAGGGTGGTTGTTGAAAGTGATGTGTGGCATACACAACCATGAACCAGCCGAGACTTTAGTTGGGCACACTTACGTGAGTCGACTGACAAATGATGAAAAGACTGTGGTCAAAGGCATGGTAAACAACATGGTTCCACCAAGGAACATGCTTCTATCGCTAAAGGAACACAATCCCGCCAACTTGACAACCATTTCACAGGTCCACTAACAGAGATGCATCACTTGATGAAGTTTTTGACGCTTGACAAGTATGTGCACTGGCACAAGCTTCAAGAAGGTATAGACATCTTTAGAGATATTTTCTGGACACACCCGGATGCAATTAGCCTTTTCAACATGTTTCCTGCTGTTGTGGTGATTGATAGCACATACAAAACCAACAAATACAGGATTCCGCTTGTAGAAATGGTTGGTGTAACGTCAACTGATTTGACATTCTCTATAGCTTTTGCGTACATGATTGAAGAGAAGGCATATGACTATGTCTGGGCTTTGGACAAATTGAAGGGGATAATGCAAAGGAAGGAAAACATGCCACATGTCATTGTTACTGACAAGGATGATGCATTGGTATGTGCAGTTCATGATGTTTTTCCAGAGGCAAAGCACATGTTATGTCAGTTCCACCTTCTGATGAATGTCAAGGCAAGGTGCAAGATGTATGTGCCTAATAAATAGCTGATTGAAACTGTTCTTGAAAATTGGAAAGAGTTGATTGAATCTCCTATGGAAGAAATTTATGAATCACGCCTTACAGGCTTTTGGATGTTCTGTAGTGAGTATACTGATGAGTGGATTTTATATGATGTTTTTAGGGTCTTTTTAGTCTTTTTATTTTATTATTTTTGAGTCACATGTAGGTTTTTTATTGTTTTTATGTAGATTTTATATTTATTTTGCATTTTGCATGTAGATTATATTTTTTGTGTTTTTCTATCTTTATTTTATATTTTTAGGGATTTTTTTTTTTTTTTTAGTTATTTTATATTTTTAGGAAAAACTGGTTTAGTTATCATTTTTGGTCCAGGGACCAATGTGTAAAGTTTCAGAAAGTCAGGGACCAAATTGTAAAAGTTCAAGAGTGGAGGACTTAAAGTGGAGATTGAGAGAATATGAGGGCTTGAATTGAAGTGCTAACCAAGGGAGGACCAAAGTGAAAAAGAAGAATATGAAGAATCACTCTCCAATTTAGCACATGGAAAAAATGTTTAAAGAATTGATGAAGGGTTTCAGAATTGATCAAGGCTGGTTAGTGGCTTTTTATGGCCATCAAAACCCACTACCATGAATGAAGAAGGAAGAACAAGCAAGAAGATGAAGAAGCAGCATCCCAACGCTCCAGCGTTGGGATCCCAGCGCTCCAGCGCTGGGGTTTTGACTAGATGATGAGTCAGATGGTGACCCAGCGCCCAAGCATTGGAAAGCCAGCGCTCAAGCGCTGGGCCTCGGACAGAAAGTGGATTTTTAATGCATCCTAGCGCCCATGCGTTGGGAATGCCAGCGCTCAAGCGCTGGAGGCTGAAATTTTACTATAAATAGGGCCATTTTCTTCACTTGTAAGACACACCTTCATAGAATACAACAAGTATTCTCTCTTTCTCCCTCAAAGATCATTGTTCCTAGGACTTGTGGGAAGCCATACTTGAGCTCCTATCCAGGGTAATTCAATGAATCTTTTAGCCATGCTTGGCTAATTCTTCTTTAAGTTTCTTGGGTTGTAGTAGTTTATATTTATGTTTTAGTTTGTTTTTACCTTTCTGAATATTATTTCTATTTCATGTTTTATTTCCTTGCTCTTCATTCTTCTTATGCGCAAAAGATTTCTTGCTTATTACTTATTCGAATGGAAATTGGTAAGTAGTAAGGGACCTAGGATCTAAAAAAGGTTATAAGTATACTTCGCTAAGGAATTAGGAAGGACGTAACTTTATGTTGGCCTGAATTTCTTCTTCATCTTCTTCTCTAGTTAACTAAGTTGCAAGGAATTGAATTTAGTAATTAGAAAGAAAGTTCTACAATGTGTAAGGAATTAACTTGTAGATAGTTAGGCTATAGCATCATGAAATTAGATTTATAATTCAGAAATTAAGTAAGAACTTGCTTGCATATTATATAGACTATGTAAACCAACCCAAGAAGCTTAGTTGCTATTATCTTTTCTATTATATTGCTATTTCCATGTGCTACCTTAAACAAACTTCCAACAAATTCATCTTTTTCTGTTTAAGTACTAAACTTAATATTAACAAGAACACCTATCCTTTGGGTTCGAACATTTTTATTACGCGATAGTAAATTGTACACTTGCAATTTCATTATCAAGTTTTTGGCGCCGTTGCCGGGGATAGGTTCTTTCAAGTTCTTGTTATTATTTTGTTTAGTGCTTTTTATTAAAAAAGTATAAAAAAAATATTATTTGTGTTATGAACTGGTGCTGCTAATTTTGCTTGCTGAGTATTGTCAGGTGCAATGGCTGAAACATTTGAGCAAAGCGAGGCAAAATTCCGGGCTAAACTTGAGATAGAATATGAAAAAAAGAAGCAGGAAGCTTTCACTCTTGTTGACGAATTTAATTTTAATTCAAAGTGTAAGCGGAATGCGGGATTTTTGCCAACCCCTGAGCAAGAATGTAAGGCCATGGAAGAGTTACAAGTAAAGATACAAGGCATTCTGAGGAGGCAGCCCAGGGAAGAACAACAACCACTTGTTCATGAAAATGAACTTGTGGTTCAAAAAGAGGAGGTGAAAGAAACCTCCATTGTAGAATTTGTCCTTAAAGACAAATTGGAGATGGAGGAAGAAGAACCTCAAGGAACCTATGCTATAGGTTCAGAAAAGCAAGGAACAGAACAGGGAAGGGAGAATTTATTTATCTCTTCCATCTTTAATTTGAATATTGTTGCCTTGTTAACTGAAAAATCATTTGGCACCATGTTGTACTTGTGCCAAAATATGCATGATTTGCGGGGTCTAAAAAATTTTGTAATAGACCCCGGTTGAAAAGTGATTAGTGGAAGGGTCTATCTCGGACCTTAACAATGAGCTGGTTGGGAGACAACCCAACTTAGGAATAGTTTATAATTCTGTCATTTAATTTTCTGCATCATTCTTATAAATAAAAAAAAAAAAAAAAATTTCTATGTTTTGCTGCAGGAGGGGCCAGCGCTCAAGCGCTGGAGGCCAACGCTCAAGCGTTGAGCCCCTGCTTGGTTTCCTCTATTCCAGTTAATCCCAACGCTCCAGCGTTGGATGTCTAGCGCTCATGCGCTAGGCCCCTGGAATCCAACCAGTTTTTATTTTTATTCCAGCGCCCAAGCGTTGGCATCCCCAACGCTCAAGCGCTGGAGCTCGGGCAGTGTTGCTATTTTGTTTTTATTTGCTGTTTTTAGTTTTTAATAAAATTTTGTGTTCACCATTTTCTGAAAGGTTTTAGATTCTTTGAGTTTTCCCTTGTTTCTACACTGGTTTTAATTTTTGGGAACTCAAGAATTCTTGTTTTTAAAGGTGGACACAATTTTTCAACCCATGTTCTTAATTGTGCTGTTTTTGGAACTAACAAGTCAAGCAAGTTTTTACTTGTGAGACTTTTGTTTGTTCATTATTACAGGATAGGTACCAAAGGAGGAAGAGCCCTCTTGAACTTAAGTGTTCAAATTGATTTTTACATTGAGGTTCCCTTGGACCTTTGTGGAAAATTTGTTACTATACCAGCTTCTTAGTTTTTGTTTTTTCTTTTTGTAGTTTTTAGTTTTATTTTTAGTTTTTTTTTCTGTCTTCTTTTTGCATGAGTCTTGAGTATATTATCCATTCTGAATGTTGCTATAGCTTTGTGAAATGCTCTATCTGATTGAACTGCTTTGTGAAAAAGTTCTATGTTTTTAAGCAATTAGGATTGCATGCTGTAGAAAGGATTTTTGATATCTTGAATGTTTGGTTGTTGGCTAAGTCTTTTTCTGAGTTCGAAAAAGGGTACCACTTACCCTATCTTTTTCTGAGAGCTGAGGACTCTGAATGCATGATTGTGGAATTTTTCTGCCTTGTGTTGCATGTTGATTGGAGTTTTGTATACTTTGTGAGTTGAGAAGAGATTATAGGCATTTTTGAAAACTCAGATTTTTGCTTGAAATGTTATATCCACTAGTAGCCCATTTTGAGCCTTAAAAGAGTCATTCTTTGGAGCCTACTTTGTGTGATAATTCTTAAAGTTGTTATTGTGATTCATGTGCTGAATTTGTTAGAGCTATGTTTGTTGGGTTTCTCTCTAAAAAAAAAAAAAAAGAAAAAAGAGGAAAAAATAAGGTATGTGCCTTAGGAAAAATAATGAGGTAGTGGGGTGAGAAAGAGTATGAGGGGAGTAAAATTCAAGTCATTCATCCCATACATTCCACTACTTTGTTCAAAGAAAAAAAAAGAGAGAAAAAAAGAAAAATTGAGAGGACCCTTGTGTTGTATTGTTTAAAGCTCTTAGTCAAGAAGAATCACTTAACAACAAGTTTCTGAGTCAGCCACTAGAGTTGCCAATTTATTGAAATCCACACCTTAAATTGTTCAACCCTTTGGCCAAGTTACAACCTTAAAAATCTCTTCAACATCACTTGGTTGCTTTACTTCAGTTTTGATTTGAATTATAGGCAGGATCATTGAGCTTTTTTGTTTTCATGGAGAATATCATTTTGTGAGCTTATTTGATGAACTCAAACATGTTAAAAGCCAAGCCTAAACTTTCTTGATTCTTTGTCTATAAAACATGCATGTCTTCCTTTTCTGCTAAGCTTTCTTTGAAAGGTTTTTTGTGCTTCAAGTTGTAATCAGATAAAACTTTCTCAAAACCCAGGGACGAGTTTTTCTTTAAGTTTTGTCGCTTGAGGACAAGCTGTCGTTGGGTATAGTGGTGTGATGAGTGGATTTTATATGATGTTTTTAGGGTCTTTTTAGTCTTTTTATTTTATTATTTTTGAGTCACATGTAGGTTTTTTATTGTTTTTATGTAGATTTTATATTTATTTTGCATTTTGCATGTAGATTATATTTTTTGTGTTTTTCTATCTTTATTTTATATTTTTAGGGATTTTTTTTTTTTTTTTTAGTTATTTTATATTTTTAGGAAAAACTGGTTTAGTTATCATTTTTGGTCCAGGGACCAATGTGTAAAGTTTCAGAAAGTCAGGGACCAAATTGTAAAAGTTCAAGAGTGGAGGACTTAAAGTGGAGATTGAGAGAATATGAGGGCTTGAATTGAAGTGCTAACCAAGGGAGGACCAAAGTGAAAAAGAAGAATATGAAGAATCACTCTCCAATTTAGCACATGGAAAAAATGTTTAAAGAATTGATGAAGGGTTTCAGAATTGATCAAGGCTGGTTAGTGGCTTTTTATGGCCATCAAAACCCACTACCATGAATGAAGAAGGAAGAACAAGCAAGAAGATGAAGAAGCAGCATCCCAACGCTCCAGCGTTGGGATCCCAGCGCTCCAGCGCTGGGGTTTTGACTAGATGATGAGTCAGATGGTGACCCAGCGCCCAAGCATTGGAAAGCCAGCGCTCAAGCGCTGGGCCTCGGACAGAAAGTGGATTTTTAATGCATCCTAGCGCCCATGCGTTGGGAATGCCAGCGCTCAAGCGCTGGAGGCTGAAATTTTACTATAAATAGGGCCATTTTCTTCACTTGTAAGACACACCTTCATAGAATACAACAAGTATTCTCTCTTTCTCCCTCAAAGATCATTGTTCCTAGGACTTGTGGGAAGCCATACTTGAGCTCCTATCCAGGGTAATTCAATGAATCTTTTAGCCATGCTTGGCTAATTCTTCTTTAAGTTTCTTGGGTTGTAGTAGTTTATATTTATGTTTTAGTTTGTTTTTACCTTTCTGAATATTATTTCTATTTCATGTTTTATTTCCTTGCTCTTCATTCTTCTTATGCGCAAAAGATTTCTTGCTTATTACTTATTCGAATGGAAATTGGTAAGTAGTAAGGGACCTAGGATCTAAAAAAGGTTATAAGTATACTTCGCTAAGGAATTAGGAAGGACGTAACTTTATGTTGGCCTGAATTTCTTCTTCATCTTCTTCTCTAGTTAACTAAGTTGCAAGGAATTGAATTTAGTAATTAGAAAGAAAGTTCTACAATGTGTAAGGAATTAACTTGTAGATAGTTAGGCTATAGCATCATGAAATTAGATTTATAATTCAGAAATTAAGTAAGAACTTGCTTGCATATTATATAGACTATGTAAACCAACCCAAGAAGCTTAGTTGCTATTATCTTTTCTATTATATTGCTATTTCCATGTGCTACCTTAAACAAACTTCCAACAAATTCATCTTTTTCTGTTTAAGTACTAAACTTAATATTAACAAGAACACCTATCCTTTGGGTTCGAACATTTTTATTACGCGATAGTAAATTGTACACTTGCAATTTCATTATCATATACTACGTTACTCACCTATCTTGCAAGAGTGTGGTTGCCACACAAGGAGAAGTTTGTGAGTGCGTGGACAGACACAGTCATGCATCTTGGTACCACAACAACTAATAGGTAATTCCATTTAGTAAACCTATTATCTTGAACTTTTAAATCTGTAGTTGCTCATTGACTTGAATTTGATAAATATTGTCATACGTATGTAGGGTGGAGGGTGCGCATGTAAAGCTAAAGATGTTGCTTCGTGACAGCAAGGGTGACCTGTGTGCTTCGTGGGATGCAATGAACAAGTTGACAATTTTGCATCATAACAATGTCAAACCATCTTTTCAAAAGAGTCTAAATATTGTCGACCACCGATTCACGGGTCTAATGTACTTGAATTTGAGAGGATTCATATCCAGGAAGGCTCTTGAACTTATTTCTAGAGAAAATACACGAGCAAAAACCGTTGGCACTGATCCACGTCAGTGTGGTTGCAAGTTTAGAACTATTTACGGACTTCCTTGTGCTTGTCAGCTGGTAAAGTATACTTCTATACCACTTATGGTAGTCCATCTTTTCTGGAAGAGGATGTCATGGAATGCTCCCCCGCGTGAAGACCCATCGTTGGAATTGAATCTGGATTATGAGATTGAAGGGTTGATAATTCGGTTTGGTCAATTGGATGTGCCTGGAAAATAAGCTATTAAAAACAAGCTGAGGGAGATTGCTCGGCCGGATACTACTTCAATGTGTCATCCACCAAGTAAGATAAAGACTAAAGGGAGGCCCAAAGGTCAGGTAACAGGTACCAAAGGTCAAGCAATTGGTTCCAAGAAGCGTGATCCTTCATATTGGGAGCATGTCGACACATACATGGACTCAATAAACGATATCAACACTCTAAATAGTCAAGTTGTTAAGCCAGCAGCTACACAGAGTCACAGGAAAATCCCTACACGCCGGGGTATTAAGCACATTGATAATTTTCCCGAAAATTTTCGATGTTATATCGATAACCTGATAGATGTTATGGGAGATGGTAATTGTGGATACAGGTGTGTTGTTGCGTTACTGGAAATGAATGACAAGCAATGGAACTATATCACGACAAAGCTGTTGGATGAGCTTTTACAGTTTAAAAAACTATATGAGGAACTTTATGCGTGCCCAAAAATGTTCAAGGAAATACACGACGCACTCAATCTCTCTCATGGCCAGCTAGCCACTAAAGATAAGTGGATGACTTTACCAGACATGGGGTATCTTATTGCAACAAGGTTCCAATTGATATTAATTCAAGTGTCAAATGGTGGAAATTGTACATTCTTGCCACTGAGAGGCAGCCCACCACCTCTGGATGAACAAAAGGTTATAGCAATTGGTCTTCTCAACATAAATCATTGGGTTCAGGTCAGTATAATTTCAATTATGTTTCTTGTTTGTACTCCTGACGATTCACACCTCCTAAAGATTGATTTATTTTTCATTATAGTTGTTCTTGAAGGTTGGACATCCTATGCCTACAATAGCATTTTAATAGTGTCGTTATTCTTAAGCTCAAGCAAAACAGTGGGAATGCCCGTACATTGAACGTATAAAAGTTTATGAAGAACAACTATAACAACAGAGAAGAACCGACAGTTGTAGCACTATGGGATCCGGGCATTGGATAGACGTAACACAGGATTAATGATTTGTAATATTTGATCTATTGTGAAGGTTCGATAAATACACAAGAAAGGGGGGGTTTGAATTGTGTGTTTCATTTTAAAAATTTCTTTTATCATGTATTATAGATAACTTATTCATCATCTTTCAACTACATTTGACATGGATCATTTATGTAAGAAATCATGAAATTCATTTTATAAGTTATGAACAACATTTATTTGGTTTCCACAAATGTTTGCAAGATACAAACAAAAAGAAAGGCATGCAGCGGAAATGAAATTAGATGAAAATAGAACACATGATTTTATCCTGGTTCACCCCCAAAACCGACAGGGCTACATCCAGTCCTTGGCTTCACCAAGATTTTCACTATTTCAACAAATAGTACAAGTATTATCAGGGACTTCTCCCAACAAGTATTCTAAGGACTTCTCCTATCAAGTATTCGAAGGACTTCTCCTTACAAGTATTTGAAGGACTTCTCCTTACGAGTATTCTTAGGACTCCTCCTTACAAGTATTATCAGGACTTCTCCTATCACCTTTTTCAGGATTTTTCTTTTCTACAAAAATCTCTTCTTGATAAGAGTGGGTAGAAGAAATGAAGCTTAAGGAAAAGAGAGATCATAAGCAAGCTGATCTCTTGTCCTAAGTTATGTGTGTAGAGTATGATGAGAGTAACACTCTATAAGGTCTCTGCACACATAAGCAACCCAGCTCAGGTTTAGATGTGACTTGAAGTTTTCTGAGCTCAGACCAAGGTTGCCTTGGTCTTTGGATGAACTAGATTGAGTTGTGTATAATTTAGTTCTAGTCTCCAAGTTGCTATGGGAGCAAGGTTCTCTATATATATCTTCAGTTGAAGATCTTCGCTCATTCTCCACAGTAGGAGTGAAAACATGCCCGCAGCGCTTCTTCCTCTCCGAGAAGCACAAAACGGCTAGTTCTGCATCTCTCAGCAGGCGTAAGTCACGATCAGAGGCTTTTCTGCAGGCATAACATATGATTTGAAAATCATCACTTCATCTGGGTTGATGTTGTCTGGCTCCATGTTGAGCGTGTAGCCTTGAGCTGATTTCTTCGTATATAACGTGTAAAAGTTCAGCGGTGAGGACTGCTTTGACTCTTTTACCCCAGTGCTTGACAGCTAATACTCATCACGTGCCTTGGTCATATTTTTGAATTTCGACCGTTGAGAGTGTACGATGCTCAGAGATTCTTGCCGTTGATTTCGCGATGTCAGCTTGATTTTAGGAAAAGCAGAGAAGTAGTGGGACCAAGAGGTATTGGATTTACTGAGTCCCATCTTTCTTTCTGTGATTGCCAGGTTTTGATAATCGTGCAGACAAGGATAGAAATAATTATTCAAAAGAATAATTTCTTTAATACTTCTGTTGACTTGATCTCCTCGAAAGACGTACTCATTGATCTTTGTATCTTTGGCGCGATTCATACTTCGGTGGACGGATTCTCTCGTTCAGCTTTGGCAGACGCAGTCTCCATTGAATGCTTGAAGTTCCGTGATTGGTCTGTATTGCCAAACGAATTTCCTTCAGTCAGTTATTTTCTAAGAAACAGAATATTCTTGTCTGAATTCTTTCTTTCACTGAAGTTTTTCATCGGAGAGAGTTGATCCACAACTCCTTTATATGATGCTAGAGGGGTTTCAAGGTAGACAGAGTTTCTTCAAGATTATTATACTCTTTCACCTTCAAACAATACAGTCTTCACATTTGATCTTTGTAGATTCGGGTGGTGGACTGGTTCAGCTGCTTCAAGTAGGCTTGATTCGGGTGAGTAGATTTCCATCAGGTAGTCGTAAGAAGAGACGCTGGTCATTTGAAGCTTGTTGATTCATCTCTTTTGATTTACCAGACAATCTTGTACTTTGAATATCTTTCTTTCTAGCGCCATCAGACTAATTTATACGAACCGGACGAACTCTTCTGGCAAGCTGATTCTCTTGATAGAGCAATGATGTTTATTCATTTCTTTCAGAGATGCTTGTTCCTGTCCATGATAATTTTCACTATGTTAGGAGCTTCATCACTAGATTCTAAAGAAATTGTTAATTATCAAAATATAATATAATCATTCGTTTGATTATTTGATTCTAACAATCTCCCCCTTTTTGATAATGAAAATTTCTTTGGAAAAGGTTCGTGTAAGGATGGAATTGATCATAAAGCATTCAGGGTGTTGTATTTAGAAAGGTGATAATTACTTGACTTTGCTCCCCCTAAATTAAATACCCTAGATAGTGTTTGACTAGCAAACGTTTGCCTAAGTGAGTTTATTTTCGCTCCCCTTAACTAACTAAATGTTGATGTTTTTCGCTCCCCTTAACTAACTAAATGTTGATTTTTTCTTTTACTAATCCCTTTCTTTGTTCCTAGTCCCTTTTCCTTTCCCTTCTCCCCCTTTGGCATTATCAAAAAGAATTAAGCAATAAAAAAATGAGTAGATAGTAAGAAATGAGTAATGCAGAGATTTTGTGCTCAAGTCTTTCAGTCACAGCCTCAATACGATTGAATACCCTTTGGCATACTTCGTCATACTTCTTTTCGGCTCTCAAATTTCCTGCTTTCATTTCAGCCCTTAGTTCCATTACAACAGCTTTGGCATCAAAGGATTTGTCAGCTGATGATGATTCATTTGCCACAGTGGACTGAGGGAGTTGCTCAACTTGAGAGACATCATTATTTGGGAGTGCAAACGAAATAGGTTGAGCCTTGGTAATCTCAGCATCTTGTGTGGATGATGAAGCTTCAGTTTGGAGGCACTCTAGTGAGGATGATGGGGATTGATGCTGCTGATTTTCCTCAGAATCGGAGGAGGTGTTGAATATGACTTGTGGAATGATAATGTTTTGTGGTAATGGAATGACTGGTGTATATGATGGATGATTTTTGGAGGGAGCAGTGACTGATGACATAGGTTCAGGTTGTTGTTTGGCTACCAGTAGAAGAAGCACCCATGACCCATGTTGAATCACAATGCTTTTCACGTTAGGGATAAGTCCAAATGGGATGGTGCCAAGATGAACTGGTTTGGGAACAACCAATTCCCACTCGTGATGAAATATGTCATACCTGGACCTTGTTGCAAATGCAATCTGCATGCCATCTACAGCAGGAGGTGCCCAAAGCTGAGCTTGCAGACAGAAGTTGTACCCCAGAGACTTCATCAGCAGGTGTGGACCATATGCCGCGTTGCCCATAGTCAGCATCCTAGGAACCTGCAAGTTAGAAGAGGATGTCGTCTGACGAGTCCTTCTGGGAATATTTGCAAGAAAGACTCTTGCTATGTTTGGAGAAGACTTAATGGATGTGGTGGATGATGCGGCCTTCTGTTGGGATGTTAATATCTCATTCAGAGATATTTCAGGATCATCAACATCACGATTGATGCATTCAACTTCACCCTTATGCTTCTTTTCTCTGGGCTGTCTTTTCATTGATTCTTCTGACTTGGTCCGCTTCTTTGTGTTCTTCTTCACAGTATCTTCTTATGCTGCGACCGGACGAAGTTCCTCATGAACTGCTGATTCTTTATTCACTGCACATGTGGCAGTTTCTTTATTTGTGTTGAACAAATTGTCATCTGGTGAGCGGTTCTCGGATTGAGGTGAGTTTGGTTGTGAAACTGGACTTGTCGGAGCTTCTTGCTGGGATTGAGTGTTCTCTGGAGTCCCATTGCTGCTAAGGGTGGATGCATCATCAGACTGGCTTGGAAGACTTTTAGGTTGTTGAACATATTCAGGATTAACAATTTTCCTAAACTTCAATACTCTTGGATGAATATACTTCCCCCATCTTCTAGCACTCTTCTTACAGTTGGGTCTCCATATTGGAGTGCTATAAGGTAGTGGAGAATCACTTCTCAATTTTATTCTGACCCAGTGATGATCATCAATGTTGCACATAACTCCAATGATTGGTGGAATGTAGGTTGGGCCAACTAGTGGTATATAGGTGCAACATTCCTTCAGGCTTAGGGTTACCAGAATAATCTTGAATGTGCAAGCAGCAAGCAGTCCCATGTCAGGAATGGTGAACCACTTAGAGGATGAAGCCACTTCTCCAGTTGGTAGGTTCAGAGCACCTTTTATTCTCTCCATATCTCTTTCCGACTCCATTACATCAACAAGCAATGAGTGGTTGATTCTGAGTTCTTCCCTCATTTCGGTCCTGATGGCGGGCCATTCATTCTCACTTACTCCAAGCCACTGTGCTATGCAGCGAAAGCCACAATTTCCATCATCGACTACATCGATGATGTCTTCCACATATTCGTGAAACATTGTGGGAACGTATGGAAGATACTTCAGCAGAGAGGATGAAGATTGATCATCCTTTGGGGCAACCTTCAATGTTTCTTTTCTTATCTTCCTGACCAATTTAGCTATTGGCAGGGAGTCTTCATCAACTCCGGACGAGGTTGTATCTTGTCTGGATGCAGCCTTTACAAGGCGTCTTCTTTTTTATGGGGGTGTCTGTGTAGGTAAGGCCTTGAAACCTTCATCTGATTGTGGAGCATCACGCTTCTTAGCTGGCGATGGTGTTGTGGGGATGGTTTGTTTTCTAGCTCTTGAGGCTCTTGTTCTTGGAGGGGATGGTTGAACTTCCTTCCCCTGTTCGGTTTCTTCATCGTTTTCTACTTGCTTTCTTTCCCAATTGGACAGCAAATTCTTTGGAACCTTGGAGAAGTCAATCTTCAGGTTCATTCTCTTAACATCTCCAAATCGAATGGGAGTAGGATAGATGTAGTCCTGAGCCATGAATTCACTTTGGAGTTTTTCGTCCGTTACCAATCCTTTCATACCCATAATCTTTGTGATAAGAGACCCATAGGGAAGATTTGTCACTGGACTTTCAATCGTCCCTGTCATGTGATGAAAGATCAGTGATGGGAGGTTGATCTTCTGCATATGACTCATTTGGTAGAGAGCCCAGTGAGCCAACTTGTTCACAAGATCTCTGGCTCCTTCTTTGGGAATGACGACCTTACTGAGAACGGCATGAGGAAACTTGAATTCTTCTACTAAATTGTTGACGGCGTTCCCATGTATTTTTAGGTTTTCCTTTGAGATGCGATCCCCATCAACTGCAGAGATTTCCCACTTAGGTGAATAGTGAACTCCGTCCTTCACATCAACGTCCAGTGCTAAGGCAATATCACCCGGGCAGACTTCTGTTATCACCCTTAGACATCTGCTTGTGATTGTTCGAGGGTTTGTTTTCACAGCACACTGGTAGAACTCCTTCACTAGTGGTTCAAGAACAGGCGTCTCAGACACCTTCATAAGTTTTTCCCAATCTTGGAAGAGAACATAATTTAGTCCAGCAACCCTTGCATACTGGAAGCGGTTCAGTTCAAGATACCTTGGTGACACCAATTCTCGTTCACCCAAATCAGCAAACTTCTGAGCCCCAATCTTCGAGACTTGATCGAGGCGGTTGGCTTCAACGTTCTTCTTTCTTAGTTGAAGGATAGCTTCTTGTTCCTGAGTGAGTTTTGGCTTAACCACGGTTTGCTTCTTGGGTGCCATTTGAGGATTCTGCACAGAAGGGTTAGAGAACACAAACAGAGAATAGCAAGAGTTTTGGGATGCAGGTGCTAAGTGAATGTGAGGCTCTTGCTTTTGTTTAAGTTGATTGGAAACCAGACAGTTTTTGCTCGTTTAGTGGGATGAAATGATTGCATAGCATTTGATTCGAGATATCCGGGATCACATGCGTATTAAATAATAATAATAGGAAAATGTGCAGTTATGGCAGTTGAGGATTTAATGCGTGTTGCGGACGCTTTTATCAGGTGGAACGATACAGCTGTTTACCTGTTGATGAGTGGATTTTATATGATAATTTTAGGGTCTTTTTAGTCTTTTTATTTTATTATTTTTGAGTCACATATAGGTTTTTTATTATTTTTATGTAGATTTTATATTTATTTTGCATTTTGCATGTAGATTAGATTTTATTTGTTTTTCTACCTTTATTTTATATTTTTAGGAACTTTTATAGCAATTTTATATTTTTAGGAAAAGCTGGTTTAGTTATCATTTTTGTCCAGGGACCACTTTGTAAAGTTTTAGGAAATCAAGGACCAATTTGTGAAAGTTCAAGAGTGGAGGGCTAAAAGTGAAGATTGAGAAAATTGAAGTGCTAACCAAGAGAGGACCAAAGGTGGAAAAGAAGAATATGAAGCAACTCTCTTCAAATGAGCACATGGGAAATTAAGTTGAAGGATTGATGATAGTGGAGGAGGAGTTTCAGAATTAAACAAGGGCTGAGTAGTGGCTTTTGATGGCATTCAAATCCCACTAACCATGAAGAAGGAAGGAAAACTTGGAGCTGAAACAGCAGGTCCCAGCGCTGCAGCGCTGGGAAGCCAACGCTCATGTGCTGGCCCTCGATCTGACAGTGGATTTTTAATGCTTCCAGCGCCCAAGCGTTGGGAATTCTAGCGCTGAAGCGTTGGAGGCTGGATTTTTACTATAAATAGGACCCTCCTCTTCACTTGTAAAGCACACCTTCATAGAATACAACAAGTATTCTCTTGAGCATTGTTCCTAGGACTTGTGGGAAGCCATATTTGAGCTCCTATCCAGGGTAATTCAATGACTCCTTTAGCCATGCTTGGCTAACTTCTTTCTTAAGTATCTTGGGTTGTTTTAGTTTATAATCTATGTCTTAGTTTTCTTCTACTCTTCTGAATTTTATTGCTATAGTTCATGCTTTATTTACCTTGTTCTCAATGTTATCTTGGTGCACACAAGAGTTTTTACTTATTGCTTATAACAATGGAAATTGGTAAGTAGTAAGGGATCTAGGTAATAAAAGAAGCTATATGACATATCACTAAGGTATTAGGATAGACTTAGCTTTATGTTGGCCTGAAAATTCTTTC
Source organism: Acmispon strigosus (assembly GCA_030819835.1). NCBI lineage: Eukaryota > Viridiplantae > Streptophyta > Magnoliopsida > Fabales > Fabaceae > Acmispon > Acmispon strigosus. The sequence goes on from JAUAMA010000001.1 coordinate 17,697,972, forward strand.
TTCATCTTCTTCTTGGTTTTTCTAGATTACAAGGTATTGAATTTAGTAATTGAGGAGAAAGTTCTACAATGCTTAAGGTATTAACTTGTAGATACATTAGGCTATAGCATCATGACTTGGTACTAAAATTCAGAATTCAAGTAGTAGTTGCTAGCATAATTTATAAATCATATAAATCAACCCAAGTGCTTAAGATTCATCATCATCTCTTTTTCTTATCATTTTATTTGCTTATTTCTTGTTCTAAAAACAACAACATATTTTCATCTTTAAATTTCTGCACAAGTACTAAATCCTATATTAATAAGAACACCTTTCCCTTGGGTTCGACAATCTTTTATACTACGCGATAGTAAATCGTACACTTGCGATTTCATTATCACCTGTGGCCCCAGACGAACTATTTTGGTAGTGTCCTTTCGAGTGGGCCTAGACGTTCTCACGTTGACGTGTAGCTATCAGACGGTGATTTCCCTCAACTTTGATTATCCTTGATGACAAACTTTATTTCCTTTCCATTTACTCGGAGAGACCATCTCTCCATTTTGTGCATACTTCATCAACTGACACGTGTTTTGGATTATCCATCAGTTTTTCTCCTTCTTTTGATCTCCATGCTCTGTCAGATTCTCCCAACTTTCTTCCTCAGAAAGCTTCTTTGCTATGAATTCCTGCAGTAGGGGTTTATAGTATACTCTGTGTGGTACCCAGATTTCAGCTGAGTACAGTGGGTTAGTAAGTTACTCACAGAGATGTGAGCGTTACGCTTGTGAAACTTCAGGACTTGAAAGTTTATGCATGTATATGAATATATATATAAGTGTGAGCATACATAAAAGTTATTGAATGATTTTAATGATTCTTCAGATGGAATGACTCATAAAGATTTGAAAATTTACACAATTTTAATTTCTTTCAAATGACTTTTAATTTGTCATATGCTGAGATCGTTTATTTCTAGAGCGAGGAAGTTCAGTTTCTTTTTCATTTATTTTATTTGATATGTCATTTGATCAACTTTAAGCAGAGAAGAAGAAATGAGCAGTATTGAATATTTATGAGATCAGGATTACCTCATTTGTATTTCTTGTAGCTACATAGTTTATCCTCTTTAAAAAAAATCGTTAGGTGCTCTCTTGATGGTAGTGAGAGTGAGAGCCCTTGCTTGTTTCTTCTTCTTGGATCAGCATGAATTTCTTTCCTTTTTATCTTCATTTACCTGTAAACAAAAATTGGTTCCTTTCTTAAATAGGTTTCCTTGTCATGTTCTCCTGCCATTGTAAAGTGGGTAGAGATTGCATTTGGTTGAGAACATCATGTGCTTCCTTGGATCTTTATACTCTCCATCTGTTAAGATGTTGGTATTTTTCAGAGAGTTAAGCTCTGATACCAATTGAAGGTTCGATAAATACACAAGAAAGGGGGGTTTGATTTGTGTGTTTCATTTTAAAAATTTCTTTTATCATGTATTATAGATAACTTATTCATCATCTTTCATCTACATTTGACATGGATCATTTATGTAAGAAATCATGAAATTCATTTTATAAGTTATGAACAACATTTATTTGGTTTCCACAAATGTTTGCAAGATACAAACAAAAAGAAAGGCATGCAGCGGAAATGCAATTAGATGAAAATAGAACACATGATTTTATCCTGGTTCACCCCCAAAACCGACAGGGCTACATCCAGTCCTTGGCTTCACCAAGATTTTCACTATTTCAACAAATAGTACAAGTATTATCAGGGACTTCTCCCAACAAGTATTCTAAGGACTTCTCCTATCAAGTATTCGAAGGACTTCTCCTTACAAGTATTTGAAGGACTTCTCCTTACGAGTATTCTTAGGACTCCTCCTTACAAGTATTATCAGGACTTCTCCTATCACCTTTTTCAGGATTTTTCTTTTCTACAAAAATATCTTCTTGATAAGAGTGGGTAGAAGAAATGAAGCTTAAGGAACAGAGAGATCATAAGCAAGCTGATCTCTTGTCCTAAGTTATGTGTGTAGAGTATGATGAGAGTAACACTCTATAAGGTCTCTGCACACATAAGCAACCCAGCTCAGGTTTAGATGTGACTTGAAGTTTTCTGAGCTCAGACCAAGGTTGCCTTGGTCTTTGGATGAACTAGATTGAGTTGTGTATAATTTAGTTTTAGTCTCCAAGTTGCTATGGGAGCAAGGTTCTCTATATATATCTTCAGTTGAAGATCTTCGCTCATTCTCCACAATAGGAGTGAAAACCTGCCCGCAGTGCTTCTTCCTCTCCGAGAAGCACATAACGGCTAGTTCTGCATCTCTCAGCAGGCGTAAGTCACGATCAGAGGCTTTTCTGCAGGCATAACATATGATTTGAAAATCATCACTTCATCTGGGTTGATGTCGTCTGGCTCCATGTTGAGCGAGTAGCCTTGAGCAGATTTCTTCGTATATAACGTGTAAAAGTTCAGCGGTGAGGACTGCTTTGACTCTTTTACCCCAGTGCTTGACAGCTAATACTCATCACGTGCCTTGGTCAGATTTTTGAATTTCGACTGTTGAGAGTGTACGATGCTCAGAGATTCTTACTGTTGATTTCACGATGTCAGCTTGATTTTAGGAAAAGCAGAGAAGTAGTGGGACCAAGAGGTATTGGATTTACTGAGTCCCATCTTTCTTTCTGTGATTGCCAGGTTTTGATAATCGTGCAGACAAGGATAGAAATAATTATTCAAAAGAATAATTTCTTTAATACTTCTGTTGACTTGATCTCCTCGAAAGACGTACTCATTGATCTTTGTATCTTTGGCGCGATTCATACTTCGGTGGACGGATTCTCTCATTCAGCTTTGGCAGACGCAGTCTCCATTGAATGCTTGAAGTTCCGTGATTGGCCCGTATTGCCAAACGAATTTCCTTCAGTCAGTTCTTTTCTAAGAAACAGAATATTCTTGTCTGAATTCTTTCTTTCACTGAAGTTTTTCATCGGAGAGAGTTGATCCACAACTCCTTTATATGATGCTAGAGGGGTTTCAAGGTAGATAGAGTTTCTTCAAGATTATTATAGTCTTTCACCTTCAAACAATACAGTCTTCACATTTGATCTTTGTAGATTCGGGTGGTGGACTGATTCAACTGCTTCTAGTAGGCTTGATTCGAGTGAATAGATTTCCATCAGGTAGTCGTAAGAAGAGACGCTGGTCATTTGAAGCTTGTTGATTCATCTCTTTTGATTTACCAGACAATCTTGTACTTTGAATATCTTACTTTTTAGCGCCATCAGACTAATTTATACGAACCGGACGAACTCCTCTGGCAAGCTGATTCTCTTGATAGAGCAATGATGTTTATTCATTTCTTTCAGAGATGATTGTTCCTGTCCATGATAATTTTCACTATGTTAGGAGCTTCATCACTAGATTCTAAAGAAATTGTTAATTATCAAAATATAATATAATCATTCGTTTGATTATTTGATTCTAACACATTGTTCTTGACATTAATTTAACAATAATCTATTTGAACACGTTGTAGTTTCTGTCATGTTTGAAATTAAATCATCAATTTCAATTACTGTTGTTTCTGTCATGTTACAGGTCTGTTTTTTGTAACCAGGTTTTAGATCACGGAAAACATTTCTTTCAGTCATCATTCCGGGATTTATATCCCGGAATATACATTTCTATCGCAGTTCATTTCCGGGATATTGTTCTCAGAAAACAATGAAATCGAATTCTGAGAATTATAAAACCGGAATATATTTGAACATGCGTCCTGGGATTTCAGAAACCGGTACATATAGTGTGGAAAAACACTTAAATGTTTTTTATTTTTCCTTGCTATATTCCGGGATATATATCCCGGAAGGTAATATCATTTCGGGATTACAGTTTCTGGAAGCCATTTTAGTGGGCCTTCTGAGATGTACAAAACCGGTATGCATGAAAATACGTAGCGGGATTAAAAATCCCGGATTGTGGTTATAGTGATTAAAATTCATTTCGGGGTTTATATTCCGGGACAAAATGTTTGTTGCATACCAGGATGTAGAAATCGGGATACAACAAAGAGATTACACGCCGGGAATAAAAAACACGAAAGTTTATCAAAATAAGTTACGGGATATCAAAACCCAGAATGTAAGTCGGGACAAGGGTATTAAAGACAATTACTACAGATACCTGAGGTTCAAAATCCATTAAATGGGGTGACAAATCTAACTCGCTTATATATATACCCCCTCGTACCAAATACTTCATATGTTGCGTACCCGAACCTGTGACACGTACTGGAGAGTATAACGATCCTGGTAACTATGTTTGAAACCATACCATTTTCAAGATCAATGTGATTAATGGATTCAATTTCTTCAACTTCCTGAGTGTAGCGAATCACGCTCCACTGCCCAGAATCTTCACTATCTTCATCCTTATTCAGACCATTATCCAACTCTCCTTCATTCTCATTTTGAACACTAGTGGAATCCTTCTCATGAGAAATTGAGCTTTAACGATGAGGTCCAATGTTTGGCGATATCACCCCATGATCACGATTCACGAGCAAAGCAAGAATCCACATCTACAAAGTCTTTATGGGTCACACCATCAATTGACACATTAATTGTTTTGGTTGTTAAGAAAGGTTCTGGGCACATAATTACACTACAACAAAAACTGCCTTTGGCGACAATCTTTTAGCAGCAATGACGATATTGCCAAAATTTAGTTAAAAAATTAAAAAAAAATCGTGGCTACTGATAATGAAATTGCAAGTGTACAATTTACTATCGCGTAATATAAAAAGATCGAACCCACGGGATAGGTGTTCTTATTATTATAAAATTTAGTACTAAAACAGAAAAATAAAAGATGAATATTTGTTGTTGGTTTGAGAACTAGAAAGAAACAATAGCATAAAATAATAAGAAAAATAGATGATGAACATTAAGCTCTTGGGTTGGTTTACATAGTCTATAAAAACATGCTAGAAATTTCCTACTAAATTCCTGAATTATAAAACCATTATCATGATGCTATAGCCTAGTGTAACTACAAGTTAATTCCTTAAGCATTGTAGATCTTTCTTTTTAATTACTAAACCCAATTCCTTGGCACCTAGTTAACTAAAGAAGAAGATGAAGAAGATGTTCAGGCCAACATAAAGTTACGTCCTTCCTAATTCCTTAGCGAAGTATACTTATAACCTTTTTTATTACCTAGTTCCCTTACTACTCACCAAATGGCCTTATGTAATAAGCAATAAGCAAAACATCTTGTGATCATCAAGATAGAAATAAAGCATAAGGTAATAAAACATGAATGGAAATAAAATTCAGAAATGTAAGAAAGAACTAGAACATGTATTATAAACTAAAACAACCCAAAAACTTAAAGAAGAATTTAGCCAAGCATGGCTAAAAGAATCATTGAATTACCCTGGATAGGAGCTCAAGTATGGCTTCCCACAAGTCCTAGGAACAATGATCTTTGAGAGAGAAAGAGAGAATACTTGTTGTATTCTATGAAGGTGTGTTTTACAAGTGAAGAGGAGGGTCCTATTTATAGTAAAAATCCAGCCTCCAACGCTTCAGCGCTAGAATTCCCAACGCTTGGGCGCTGGGAGCATTAAAAATCCACTGTCAGATCGACGGCCAGCGCATGAGCGCTGGCTTCCCAGCGCTGCAGCGCTGGGACCTGCTGTTTCAGCTCCAAGTTTTCCTTCCTTCTTCATGGTTAGTGGGATTTGAATGCCATCAAAAGCCACTACTCAGCCCTTGTTTAATTCTGAAACTCCTCCTCCACTAACATCAATTCCTTTAAACATTTTTTCCATGTGCTAAATTAGAGAGTGATTCTTCATATTCTCCTTTTTCACTTTGGTCCTCTCTTGGTTAGCACTTCAATTCAAGCCCTCATATTCTCTCAATCTTCACTTTAAGTCCTCCACTCTTGAACTTTTACAATTTGGTCCCTGACTTCCTGAAACTTTACATATTGGTCCCTGGACAAAAATGATAACTAAACCAGCTTTTTCTAAAAATACAAAATAGCTAGAAAAATTCCTAAAAATATAAAATAAAGCTAGAAAATCTAATAAAATCTAATCTACATGCAAAATGAAAAATAAATAGAAAATCTATATAAAAAGACTAAAAAACCTATATGTGACTCAAAAATAATAAAATAAAAAGACTAAAAATAGCCTAAAAACATCATATAAAATCCACTCATCACACCACTATACCCAACGACAGCTTGTCCTCAAGCGACAAAACTTAAAGAAAAACTCGTCCCTGAGTTTTGAGAAAGTTTTATCTGATTACAACTTGAAGCACAAAAACCTATCAACGAAAGCTTAGCAGATTAAGGAAGACATGCATGTTTTATAGACAAAGAATCAAGAAAGTTAGGCTTGGCTTTTAACATGTTTGAGTTCATCAAATAAGCTCACAAAATAATATTCTCCATGAAAACAAGAAAGCTCAATAATCCTGCCTATAATTCAAATCAAACTGAAGTAAAGCAACCAAGTGATGTTGAAGAGATTTTTAAGGTTGTAACTTGGCCAAAGGGTTGAACAATTTAAGGTATGGATTTCAAGAAATTGGCAACTCTAATGGCTGACTCAGAAACTTGTTGTTAAGTGATTTTTCTTGACTAAGAGCTCAACAATTCACACAAGGGTCCTCTCAATTTTCTCTCTTTTTTTTTTGAACAAAGTAGTGGAATGTATGGGATGAATGACTTGAATTTTACTCCCCTCATACTTTTTCTCACCCCACTACCTCATTATTTTTCCTAAGGCACATACCTTATTTTTTTCAACTTTTTTTTTTTAGAGAGAGACCCAAAAACAAAGCTCTAACAATTTCAGCACATGCATCACTATAACAACTTTAAGAATTATCACACAAAGTAGGCTCCAAAGAATGAATCTTTTAAGGCTCAAAAGGCTACTAGTGGATATAAAATTTCAAGCAAAAATCTGAGTTTTCAAAAATGCCTATAATCTCTTCTCAACTCACAAATTGATCAAAACTCCAATCAACATGTAACACAAGGCAGAAAAATTTCACAATCATGCATCAGAGTCCTCAGCTCTCAGAAAAAGATAGGGTAAGTGGTACCCTTTTTAGATCTCAGAAAAAGATTTTGCCAACAACCCAACAATCTAGATATCAAAAATCCTTTCTACAGCATGCAATCCTAACTGCTTAAAAACATAGAACTTTTTCACAAAGCAGTTTAATCAGATAAAGCATTTCACAAAGCTATAGCAACATTCAGAATGGATAATATACTCAAGACTCATGCAAAAAAAAGAAAACAGAAAAAACTAAACTAAAAATAAAACTAAAAACTACAAAAAGAAAAACAAAAACTAAGAAGCTGGTATAGTAACAAATTTTCCACAAAGTTCCAAGGGAACCTCAATGTAAAAATCAATTTGAACACTTAAGTTCAAGAGGGCTCTCCCTCCTTTTGGTACCTATCCTGTAACAATGAACAAACAAAAGTCTCACAAGCAGAAACTTGCTTGACTTGTTAGTTCCAAAATCAGCACAAAAGATGGGTTGAAAAATTTGTGTCCACCTTAAAAACAAGAATTCTTGAGTTCCCAAAAATAAAAACCAGTTTAGAACCAAGAGAAGACTCATAGAACCTTAAAAATTTCACAAAATGGTGAACACAAAATTTATTAAAAACTAAAAACAGCAAATAAAAACAAAAACAGCAAACTGCCCGAGCTCCAGCGCTTGAGCGTTGGGGATGCCAACGCTTGGGCGCTGGATAAAAGCAAAAACTGGGCAATCAGAGGTGTAAAGCAGGGGCCTAACGCTTGAGCGTTGGCCTCCAGCGCTGGAGCGCTGGCCTCTCCTGCAGCAAAAACATAGAATTTTTTTTCTTTTATTTATTTACAAGAGTTGTGCAGAAATTTAAATGACAAAAATTTAAACTATCCTAAGTTGGGTTGTCTCCCAACCAGCTCAATGTTTAGGTCCGAGATAGACCCTTCCACTAATTACTTTCAACCGGGGTCTATTACAAAATTCATTAGACCCCGCAAATCATGCATATTTTGGCACAAGTACAACATAGTGCCCAATGAATTTTCAGCTAACAAGGCAACAATATTCAAATTAAAAATGGAAGAGATAAATAAATTTTCCCTTCCCTGTTCTGTTCCTTGCTTTTCTGAACCTATAACATAGGTTCCTTGAGGTTCTTTTTCCTCCATCTCCAATTTGTCTTTAAGGACAAATTCTACAATGAAGGTTGCTTTCACCTCCTCTTTTTGAACCACGAGTTCATTTTCATGAACAAGTGGTTGTTGTTTATCCCCGGGCTGCCTCATTATAATGCCTTGTATCTTTACTTGTAGAATCTCCCTGGCCTTACATTCTTGCTCAGGACTTGGCGAAAATCCGGATTTTCTCTTGCAATCTATATCAGAGTAAAACTCGTCAACTAGAGTGAAGATATCCTGCTTCGTCTTCTCATATTCCTTTTCAACCTCAGCCCGGATTTTTGCCTTCCTTTGCTCGAATGTTGCAGCCATTGCTATACCTAACAATACTTAGCAAACAAAATTTAGCAGCACCAGTTCATCACAACTTTTTTATATATGCTTTTTTTCTTTTTTTTTTAATATATATAAACAAGAAGTACTAAATAAAATAAAAATAAGAACTTGAAAGAACCTATCCCCGGCAACGGCGCCAAAAACTTGATAATGAAATTGCAAGTGTACAATTTACTATCGCGTAATATAAAAAGATCGAACCCACGGGATAGGTGTTCTTATTATTATAAAATTTAGTACTAAAACAGAAAAATAAAAGATGAATATTTGTTGTTGGTTTGAGAACTAGAAAGAAACAATAGCATAAAATAATAAGAAAAAGAGATGATGAACATTAAGCTCTTGGGTTGGTTTTCATAGTCTATAAAAACATGCTAGAAATTTCCTACTAAATTCCTGAATTATAAAACCATTATCATGATGCTATAGCCTAGTGTAACTACAAGTTAATTCCTTAAGCATTGTAGATCTTTCTTTTTAATTACTAAACCCAATTCCTTGGCACCTAGTTAACTAAAGAAGAAGATGAAGAAGATGTTCAGGCCAACATAAAGTTACGTCCTTCCTAATTCCTTAGCGAAGTATACTTATAACCTTTTTTATTACCTAGTTCCCTTACTACTCACCAAATGGCCTTATGTAATAAGCAATAAGCAAAACCTCTTGTGATCATCAAGATAGAAATAAAGCATAAGGTAATAAAACATGAATGGAAATAAAATTCAGAAATGTAAGAAAGAACTAGAACATGTATTATAAACTAAAACAACCCAAAAACTTAAAGAAGAATTTAGCCAAGCATGGCTAAAAGAATCATTGAATTACCCTGGATAGGAGCTCAAGTATGGCTTCCCACAAGTCCTAGGAACAATGATCTTTGAGGGAGAAAGAGAGAATACTTGTTGTATTCTATGAAGGTGTGTTTTACAAGTGAAGAGGAGGGTCCTATTTATAGTAAAAATCCAGCCTCCAACGCTTCAGCGCTAGAATTCCCAACGCTTGGGCGCTGGGAGCATTAAAAATCCACTGTCAGATCGAGGGCCAGCGCATGAGCGCTGGCTTCCCAGCGCTGCAGCGCTGGGACCTGCTGTTTCAACTCCAAGTTTTCCTTCCTTCTTCATGGTTAGTGGGATTTGAATGCCATCAAAAGCCACTACTCAGCCCTTGTTTAATTCCGAAACTCCTCATCCACTAACATCAATTCCTTTAAACATTTTTTCCATGTGCTAAATTAGAGAGTGATTCTTCATATTCTCTTTTTTCACTTTGGTCCTCTCTTGGTTAGCACTTCAATTCAAGCCCTCATATTCTCTCAATCTTCACTTTAAGTCCTCCACTCTTGAACTTTTACAATTTGGTCCCTGACTTCCTGAAACTTTACATATTGGTCCCTGGACAAAAATGATAACTAAACCAGCTTTTTCTAAAAATACAAAATAACTAGAAAAATTCCTAAAAATATAAAATAAAGCTAGAAACTCTAATAAAATCTAATCTACATGCAAAATGAAAAATAAATAGAAAATCTATATAAAAAGACTAAAAAACCTATATGTGACTCAAAAATAATAAAATAAAAAGACTAAAAATAGCCTAAAAACATCATATAAAATCCACTCATCAGCTACGAGAGAGTAGTCGTGAACAAGCTAAGCCTGCTCGGAGATAGGGGAGTTGGTATGCTGGTGAGCGGGTCATCTGTGCCCAGCGGTCGTCCGTCGTTCCTGAGCCCGGGAGGGGTTCCTGCAAAAACACTCAGATGCCAAAGTAAGAGCTCGGGGTCATAGGATTAAACCGAGTGAGTTCAGGTTAGAAGAATGTGTGTACCTTATGCTTCGTGGGGATCCTCCTAATATAGAGGTCTGGAGGTGGCACGATCCTTGAGGACAAGTGATGATGATTCTATCAGAGGAACGTCCTTGACGGTTGGATCTCTTGCCATATTCAGAGGATCTGGCGGTTGCTAACTGTCCTCAGTTGGTGCGCCTACGGAGGTGACCCGTGATGGGACTATTGACTGGACGTCCGTAGGTGGTCTCTCGATGATGTTCTGGTCCCCTCTCGGTCAGGGGCTTGTCGGGGCAGACGATACAGACGTTTTTGCACACCGGTTGGACAGAGAAATGTCGAGATGGTCGTAGGGGTTCGAGGGAGATGCTTCCGGAACAGTAGCCCCCCTGCCCGGGCTCTCGGTTACGAGGGCCCAAGGCTCAGACGAGTGGTCGGTCGGGGGTTCTCAAGATACCAGACTTTGCGTGCGACTAGGAGGGTTACTCTCGGAACAGTAGCTCCCCAGCCTGTGCTCTCGGTTATGAGGGCCCAGGGTTAACTTATCTAGCGGTTGGCCCTACGGGACGTTCTTTTCTTTTACTTGTGGCCGAGAGGGTTATCTCTAGAACAGTGTAGTTGGGTGCAGGCGTCGTCTGGTAAGGTTGCATTGTCTGCGTATGGTATCGTCTGGTCATCTTTATAGTTTCCTGGCCACCCCAGCTCTAACGCTTGAAGAGGGTCACGAGGTGCATTGGGAGGTTAAGTAGGGTTTGCGTTGCGAGCATCTCCCGGGTCGCTTGCCTTATCGGTCATATGATTGAAGTGAAGAGGTGTGGGTAAGTAGTTGAAGGGACGTTACCGGGTTTTACGGAACACGTGCTGTGTTATGGTACGACATGACGCTTCCTTTCTCGTGATGTGCTTGGGTGAAGGTGAAGAGACGTACTGAACGGACACGTGCAGCTCTGAATGGACGCGTGGCATGCTCCGGTTGGGCACGAGTGTTCATTTTCCTGGGCGTCTACTCGGACAGGTGAGGAGACGTTCCGATGGGACGTGTCTAGATTTGAGCAGACGCGTGGCGTATCCTAATTGGGCACGACGTCTCGGTCTCTGCGATGCATGCTTGATCAAACATGGAGGTCAAGAGAATAAAGTAAAAGAGCATGCTGGACGAGTATCACTCACTTTCCTCTGTGAAAGCTTATAAATAATATATATTATAATGCATCCGATAGCATCATTCAACTGATAAGAGACAGCTATGAAGACCTGATGTGTAGCACAAAACACATAACAAATAATGAAGCATGCTTGATGAGTGGATATTATATGATGTTTTTAGGTTGTTTTTAGTCTTTTTATTTTATTATTTTTGAGTCACATATAGGATTTTTAGTCTTTTTATATAGATTTTATATTTATTTTGCATTTTGCATGTAGATTAGATTTTATTTGTTTTTCTACCTTTATTTTATATTTTTAGGAATTTTTATAGCTATTTTATATTTTTAGGAAAAGCTGGTTTAGTTATCATTTTTGTCCAGGGACCAATTTGTAAAGTTTTAGGAAATCAGGGACCAAAATGTGAAAGTTCAAGAGTGGAGGGCTAAAAGTGAAGATTGAGAGAATAAAAGGGCCAGAATTGAAGTGTTAGTAAAGAGAGGGCTAAAAGTGAAAAAGAAGAATATGAAGCAACTCTCTTCAAATTAGCACATGGAAAATAATGTTGAAGGATTGATGGTAGTGGGAAGAAGGTTTCAGAATTGATGAAGGGCTGAGTAGTGGCTTTTTAAGGCATTCAAAACCCACTACCATGAAGAAGAAAGAAAAGCTTGGAGTTGAAGCAGCAGCACCTAGCGCTGCAGCGCTGGGATGCCAGCGCTCAAGCGCTGGCCCTCAGTCTGGAAGTGGGATTTAATTGCATCCCAACGCCCAAGCGTTGGGAATGCCAGCGTTCAAGCGGTGGAGGCCAAATTTTTGCTATAAATAGCGAGGCAATTTGCACTTGTAAGACACACCTCTTAGAATACAACAAGTATTCTCTCTTTCTCCTTTTTGAGCATTGTTCCTAGGAATTGTGGGAAGCCATACTTGAGCTCCTATCCAGGGTAATTCAATGACTCCTTTAGCCATGCTTGGCTAACTTCTTCTTTAAGTTTTTGGGTTGTTTTAGTTTATAATTCATGTTCTAGTTTTTCCTACATTTCTGAATAATACTTTCAATTCATGTTTTATTTCCTTGTTCTTCATTAATCTTGTGTACAAAAGATTTCATGCTTTCTACTTATGTCATAAGGCCATTTGGTAAGTAGTAAGGGAAATAGGAAATAAAAAAGGTTATAAGTATACATTTCTTAAGGCAATTAGGATGGATGTAACTTTGTGTTGGCCCGAATTCCTTCTTCATCTTCTTTTCTAATTAACTAATAACCAAGGCTATGGAGTTAGTAATTAGGAAGAAAGTTCTACACTTCTTAAGGCTATTAGGATGTAGAAATTCTAGGCTATAGCACCATGAATTTGGATTTAAAATTCAGAAATAAAGTAGGAGATTTCTAGCATATTTTATAGACTATGTAAACCAACCCAAGAGCTTAAATTCTTATCATCTTATCTCTTATCATTTTATGCTATTGTTATTTCTTGTTCTAAAAACAACAACATCTATTCATCTTTTAATTTCTTGCACAAGTACTAAATTTTATATTAATAAGAACACCTATCCCTTGGGTTCGATCTTTTTTACTACGCGATAGTTAATCGTACACTTGCGATTCCGCTATCAAGTTTTTGGGGGAGTATCTCTAATTTATGTACATCTGTTAAACAATTGGAGCATATATGTCTCACTACATATAAAAAACTAAAAATATGAGAAAGTACTAATAAATTTCTGTGGGAAAAAGTACTTCTTGTTAATGCTTGCAGGTGAAGAAATGCACATATTGAGTATCTCAAAGGAGCACTAAAAATACTACATCTGTCACAAATGAAGCCCATCACCAAGAGCTATCAAACTGAGACTGAGTCAACGTCTGGTAATCAATTGAAAGACATCCAAGTGAGAACGTCTGGGTTCAACCGAAAGGACACGTTAAAACATTCACGTCTGGGTCACAGGTAAACAACTGTATCGTTCCATGTACTCAAGCGTTCTTAACACGCATTAAATCCTTAACTGCCATAACTGCACATTTATCTATTTTTTTTACTTAATGTGCATGCGATACTTACTATCTCACATCAAATTCACAGGCAATCATTTCTTTCCATAAAACGAGTAAAACTGTCTGCCTTCTAATCAACCTTAACAAAAGAACTTGAGAGTAGAAGCTTCACACTCACATCTCAACTTACCTGCACCTTTGAACCCTTGCTATTCTCTGTTTGTACTCTCTAACCTTTCTCTGCAGATTTCTCAAATGGCTCCAAAGAAGCAAATCACTGTCAAACCCAAACTTACTCAAGCACAAGAAGCTATTCGTGAGTTGAGAAAGAAAAATGTTGACGCCAATCGCCGTGAACAAGTCATGAAGATTGGGGCTCAGAAATTCTCTGACCTAGGTGAACGGGAACTCGTATCACCAAGGTATCTTGAACTTAATCGCTTCCAATATGTCGAGGTTTCCGGACTAAGTTTCATGTTATTTCAAGACTGGTCGCAACTCATGAAAGTGTCAGAAACTCCTGTTCTTGAGCCCTTGGTAAAGGAGTTCTATCAGTGTGCTGTGAAGATAAACCCTCGGACCATCGTGAGCAGATGCATGAGGATGATAACTGAAATTTGTCCTGAAGACATTGCTCTAGCATTAGAAGTGGATGTGAACGACGGAGTTCACTACTCTCCGAAGTGGGAAACATCAACCATAAACAACAACTGTATCTGGAAGGAAGACTCCAAGATACATGGAAACTCAGTCAATAACCTAGTGGAAGAATACAAGTTTCCACACGCCGTTCTCAGCAAGGTCGTTGTTCCTAAAAAAGGAGCCCGAGATCTTGTAAATAAGATGTCTCACTGGGCACTCTGCCAGATGAGCAATATGCAAAGGATCAACCTGCCCTCTCTGATTTTTCATCACATGGTGGGAACCATTGAGAGTCCTGTGTCAAACCTTCGCTATGGTGCTCTCATTACCAAGATCTTGGGGCTGAAGGGATTAGTTATTGAAGAGGAACATCAGAATGAGTTCATTGCTCAAGATTACATCTACCCAACACCCATCAGGTTTGGGGATGTCAAGCAAATGAATCTAAAGATTGACTTCTCTGGGGTTCCAAGGAAGATGCTCTCCAAATGGGAAAAGAAGCAACTGGATGAAAATGAAGAAGCCAAACCAGCAACAGAAGTTCAACCGTCTCCTCCAAAAACCAGAGCGTCAAGAACAAAGAAGCAAACAATCCCAACTGCACCACCACCAATCAAGAAGCGTAATACTCCAGAATCAGATGAGGCAACTAAGGTCTTGCCGTCATCCGTGCCAGAACCAAAGCGAAGACGCCTTGTGAAGGCAACAACTAACACCACCAGACAAAACGCAGCTTCATCAGGTGATGATGAAGACTCAATGCCAATAGCTTTATTAGTAAAAAGAGTAAAAGAAGGATCTCGGAGATGTTAGCCTAGATAGCGACCTGAGAGGGGGGTGAATCAGAGTTGCACGATTTTCGCCTTATCGAAATTAGTACTTTCAAGATAATGATGATCACAAAATGATAGTTGTGATTGCAGCGGAAATAAGGATTGCTTGAAAGTAAAAGATGAAGGGAAGAGGAAATCACACACAAGATTTTATCCTGGTTCACCTTCTATCCACCGAAGGCTACGTCCAGTCCCTCAAGAAACCCCTTGAGGATTTTTCCACTATGATCAAGATTTCTTACAAGTACTTACACCAAGAACCTTAAGAACTCTTGTCAAACCTCAGATGGCAAACCACCAACTGATGACGCCGAACCCTACGGCTGACTTTGAATCAAACCCGATACAAAGGACCTTTTTACAAACGCCGAACCCTACGACGAACTTTGAATCAAACCCGATTCAAAGAACCTTTTCAACAACCATCGAACACCACGATGGACCTTTTTACAATCACCGAAAACCACGGTGAATGAATCAAACCGATTCAAGAGATGAAGAAGAAGATGCCTTTACAATGGCTGATTCAATCCTCTAGACAAGATGGATTGATCTTAGTTTGTATGCTCCAGGAAATTACAATGAAGGCTCTCTTATTATGAGTTTCTTAAAAGATGAACAGCATGTGTGTTCTTATGAAAATGAGAGAACATAAACTCAGAATGATGACTTTAATGAATATGAAAGTTATGGATCAAGTCATTGATGTTTCTGAGCGTCTATGGACTTTATATAGGCACTAGAGGTCGTCCTTGAACCAACACAACCTTTCCCAAACGTTTTGAGACACAATGGTTCATGAAAAGACACATCTGTCGACCTGGTAATCAATTACAGCATTATGGTAATCGATTTCGCTATAACCGTTATGATCTGAGTGCCATTTCCTGACAGGTAATCGATTACTGAAATCTGGTAATCGATTACTGACTGCCTGGTAATCGATTACTGACTGCCTGGTAATCGATTACTGACTGCCTGGTGATAGCGGAATCGCAAGTGTACGATTAACTATCGCGTAGTAAAAAGATCGAACCCAAGGGATAGGTGTTCTTATTAATATAAAATTTAGTACTTGTGCAGAAAATTAAAGATGAATATATGTTGTTGGTTTTAGAGTACGCAAGAACAATAGCATAAAATAAAGAAGAGATAAATATGATGAGAATTAAGTTCTTGGGTTGAATAACATAGAATATAAAATATGCTAGCAAGTTCCTACTTAATTTCTGAATTTTAAATCCAAGTTCATGATGCTATAGCCTATTATATCTACAAGTTAATCTCTTACACATTGTAGAACTTTCTTTCTAATTACTAAACCCAATTTCTTGCAATTTAGTTAACTAAAGAAGAAGATGAAGATGAAGTTCAGGCCAACATAAAGCTACGTCTATCCTAATCTCTTAGCGATATATACTTATAGCCTTTTTCAATTCCTATTTCCCTTACTACTTACCAATTCTCATTCGTATAAGCAATAAGAAAGAACAGTTGTGATCATCAAGATAAAATTAAGAACAACGAATTAAAACAAGAACTGGAAATATTATTCAGAAAGGTAGAAACAATACTAAAACATAAATTATAAACTAATACAACCCAAGAAACTTAAAGAAGAAGTTAGCCAAGCATGGCTAAAAGATTCATTGAATTACCCTGGATAGGAGCTCAAGTTTGGCTTCCCACAATTCCTAGGAACAATGATCTTAAGGAGGAATGAAGAATACTTGTTGTATTCTGAAATGGTGTGTTTTTTTACAAAGGATGAGCACTCCTATTTATAGCAAAAAAATTGCCTTTCAATGGTGGAGGAGTTGATGGCCATTATGGCCTCCATTGGCCACCAATTAACTTTTGAAAACTCCTTCCCACTACCATCAATTCTCCACTCATCCTTTAATCCTTATTTTCCATGTGCTTAATTTAGAGAGTGTTGGTTCATATTCTTGATTTCCACTTTAAGTCCTCTCTTTGCTAGCACTTCAATTATGTCCCTTTAACTCTTTGAAACTTCACTTTTCATCCTCCACTCTTGAACTTTTAAACTTTGGTCCTTCCTTTCCTGAAACTTACAAATTGGTCCCTGGACAAAAATGATAACTAAACCAGCTTTTCCTAAAAATATAAAATAGCTATAAAAATTCCTAAAAATATAAAATTAAGTTAGAAAAACAAATAAAATCTATTCTACATGCAAAATGCAAAATAAATAGAAAACCTACATAAAAATAATAAAAATCCTATATGTGACTCAAAAATAATAAAATAAAAAGACTAAAAACAACCTAAAAACATCATATAATATCCACTCATCACCTGGTAATCGATTACTGAAAACTGGTAATCGATTACGCTATGCCTGAGTGACAGGTAATAGATTACTGACTGCCTGGTAATCTATTACTGCAAGTCTGAAACTTAGTTTTAACCATCTCAAGCCCTAATTGAGTGTTCCTACCAAGTTTTACTTGTGAGAACATATCGTACTCAATTAGTTGATCTTTTATGAGCCTTCAAAAGTAATTAAACCTTAATAAAGCATAGCACACTAAGTTGACAAGACTTACTTAAAACAAGAACCCTCATGTTTGATCTTGACGTTCTGAGCTTGGTTCTTTGAAGTCTTTCTTCTCTGAAGTCTTCTTAAGGTCTTCTTGAAGTCTTCCTTCCTTTTCTGAAGTCTTCTTGAAGTCTTTCTTCTTTTTGTTCCTTTCTTTCTTGAAGTCTTCTTGAAGTCTTCATTTTCTTTTCTGAAGTCTTTCTTCTTTTTATGATGTGTTTGTCTTCATCAAAACCTCAGCCGAGTCCAAGGACGAGACCTGATTTACAATCTCCCCCTTTTTGATGATGACAAACATCATGCTTGAACATTGATTGATCATTTGACTTTCTCTCTTGTCTTGTTTGCAATTATATCTCCCCCTTGGTTTTGCAATTATGTCTCCCCCTTTGTTTTGCAATTGAAGCACAGTATCCTGAAAAATGATCAAGCATACATAAGACTTTTCTCCCCCTTTTGACATCATCAAAAAGAAGAAAAAACCATACAAAATATTCCAGGATAATCGAAATAAAGAGAAGCATAATATATATCAGAACTATTCTCCCCCTTTTTTGTTCCACTTGTAGCTTTCCTTGTAAATAAACTTTTCAAAGCACAGGAAGCACAGGACCCTTTCTCCCCCTTTTGACTTCATAAAAAAGAAGATGAGTCCAAGCATACTTCATACAAGCTAACATGTAGTATAGACATTTGAATCATAGGGAGTGGGGGTAAGCAAGACAAAATATATGAAAATATAAGCCAAACTTTGAAAGTCAACTATTTTCCATATTAGCCCTGATGTAATCGATTATAGACTTCCAGTAATCGATTGTTGTATCCAGAAACTTGAAATTTCAGACTTGATAAGCACTGCATGAATGATATATCTAACAGAGAAATATGATGTAAATGCAAATGCCTAAGAATGCATTACTATTCTACTTAATACCTTTTGAAAGATGTAAGGTTTTAGAATATCTCTTACCAATACCATATTCTAATATTGTGTCTTGAAAGACCATCCTTTGTATATGACATTTATGATCACAAGGTCTTCAAGCACATCTGCACAATAAGCTTAATGGTATTTTCGAGGTACCCAATTGTCTTTGGGTCCTTTTAGGTTAGTATCTTTCATGTCCCATATGAATCTTTCATTGGGAACTCCATCATTTCTTTGATAACTAGGAGAATAACAGGAACACTTAAATTTCATGTTAGGCACTTTCTCTTTAAGATGATAGAAAGATTTGATATATGCCTTTCTATGTTGAACACCATCATGTACTCTCCTTGTGTGACCAAAGTTATATGAACTACTTGGTCTAAAAGTGATTTTCTTAACACCACTAGGATGACTATGATCAGATAAACCTAAATCACTTTTATGAAAGGCATGTCTTTGATAACATGACAACTTATCCATATCATCTTTACCTTTGTTTACCACTTGTGTTAATTTATCAATCTTTGACTCAAGGGTTATGCATGGATCTAAAGATGTAAAATCACTTTGAATATATACTCTAGATTTTACTTGATCTAACTCATCTTGCATGTTTTTAGTTTTACTTTGTAGAGATGAGATGATCCTACTTTGATATGTATATACTTCATAAATATTCAGGAAACTATCATGCAATCTATCAAAGATACTTTGTAATTTAACATATGAAATTGCATTACTAACCTCGTCATTTTCATCATCAGAATGATGTTTTGTAATCAAATCAAGACATGCTTCTCCATATTCTGAATCGGATGATGAACTTGCTTCATTTTCTCTTATGTAAGCCTTCTTTGATTTGGAAACCTTTCTTCTTCAAGCCATGCTTCTTTCTTTGAAGATTATGAAAATCTTTCTTTTTGAGGATTTTGCAAAGATTCTTCACAATGATTCTTATATCCTCATTATCATCATCATTTCTATCGGATTGAGAATCGTCCTCTTGTGAACTATCATATCTTGCAACTTTAGTTCTCAATGCAATAGGTTGAATGTACATGTCAATGGCTTCTTGTTGTTCCATCTTTTTGAGTTCAAGTTCATGTTCTTGCAACTTGCCAAAAAGTGAAGCCAATGTCATTTTTGAAAGACTCTTCTTTTCAGAAATTGCGGTTACCTTTGGTTACCATTCTCTGGATAATGACCTTAGTACTTTTAAGTTCAGATCACTGTTGGAGAAATTTCTTCCAAGAGAAATTAGATGGTTGATCAAGAGAGTGAACCTTTTCTGCATATCTAGCACCGTTTCCCTTGGTAACATTCTGAGCATCTCATACTCTTGTGAAAGAGTATTGATCTTTGATCTCTTCACTTCTTCAGTGCCTTCATGAGTTACCATTAGAGTATCCCATATTTCCTTTGACGTTTTGCACGTGGATACTCTGAAGAATTCATCCATGCCAAGAGCAGATGTAAGAATATTCATACCTTTGAGATCAAACTGAACCTTCTTCTTTTCTTCTTTACTCCATGTGCTTTCTGGTTTTGGTTGTGTGCTTTCTTCATTTATGGGAATAAATGGACCTTCTTCAATGGCTCTCCATATTTCCACGTCTAATGACTTTATAAAGATTCTCATCTTGATTTTCCAGAAGTCATAGTGGTCTCCATTGAAGTATGGTGGCCTGTTTATATTGAATCCCTCACTGGTTCCATGATTGGAAGAGGATGCCATCTTTTCCCGGATCTTAGGAGAAAATTACCTAAACTTACGCTCTGATACCAATTGTTAGCCTAGATAGCAACCTGAGAGGGGGGTGAATCAGAGTTGCATGATTTTCGCCTTATCGAAATTATTACTTTCAAGATAATGATGATCACAAAATGATAGTTGTGATTGCAGCGAAAATAAGGATTGCTTGAAAGTAAAAGATGAAGGGAAGAGGAAATCACACACAAGATTTTATCCTTGTTCAGCTTCTATCCACCGAAGGCTACGTCTAGTCCCTCAAGAAACCCCTTGAGGATTTTCCTGTTAGTACAGATAGCAACCTGGAAGGGGGGGGTGAATCAGTGTTGCCCCGATTTTCGCCTTATTGAAATTGTTACTTTCAAGATGATGATAATCACAAGATGATTGTTGTGATTGCAGTGGAATTGAGTATTGCTTGAAAGTAAAAGATGAAGGATGAAGGAAATAACACACAGAGTTTTATCCTGGTTCACCTTCAATCCACCGAAGGCTACATCCAGTCCCTCAAAGAAACCCGTTGAGGATTTTTCCACTATTGATAAAAATCTCTTACAAGTTCCTAACCCAAGGACCCCAAGAATTTCTACCAATAACCTGTGAAAGCAAACCACTTTCAACAGACCTTGAAAGCAAACCGCTTTCAGTTCCTGAAGGCAAACCACCCTCAGACCTTGAAGGCTAAACCACCTTCAATCAACAACCCTTCACCGAATACCACGGTGAAGTTAGAACCCCTCAGAAAGATTACCACTTTCTGAAGAACCACTCACTGAATTCCAAAGTGAAGATTTCCCATGATCAAGTACTCTTACGGATACTTGCACCAAGGACCCTAAGATATCTTATCAATCTTCCTGAAGCAACCCACTTCTGATTGATCAAGTCTTCTTAGCAATACTTGTGCCAAGGACCCTAAGAGGACCCATCATGCCTTAGAAAGCAAACCACTTTCTGATGACACCGTATTACCACAGTGGACTTTGAATCAAACCCGATTCAAAGGGCCTTTTTACAACCACCGAAAACCACGGTGAATGAATCAAACATGATTCAAATGGAAGAAGAAGAAGATGCCTTTTCTATGGCTAATTCAATCCCTTAGACAAGATGGATTGATCTTAGTTTGTATGCTCCAGGCCATTACAATGAAGGCTCTTCCATTCTGAGTTTCTCAAATATTGAACATCATGAGTGTTCTTATGAAAAAAGAGAGAACCGAAACTCAGAATGATGACTTTTATGAATATGAAAGTTATGGACCAAGTCATTAATGTTTCTGAGTGTCTAAGTACTTTATATAGGCACTAGAGGTCGTCCATGAACCAACACAACCTTTCCCAAACGGTTTGAGACACAATGGTTCATGAAATAACACATTTGTCGACCTAGTAATCGATTACAACAGTTAGTGTAATCGATTACACCATGCCGTTGAAGTTTGAATTCAAATTTCAAACTTGGTAATCAATTACACACTTGTGGTAATCGATTACACACTTCCTGTAATCGATTACACACATCTGTAATCGATTACAGACAGTCCAGAACTCAGTTTTCGACTGTTTAAAACCTAATTGAGTGTTCCTACCAAGTTTTACTTGTGAGAACATATCGTACTCAATTAGTTGATCTTTTATGAGCCTTCTAATGCAATTAAACCTTAATAAAGCATAGCACACTAAGTTGACAAGACTTACTTAAAACTAGAACCTTCATGTTTTGATCTTGACGTTCTGAGCCTGGTTCTTGAAGTCTTTCTTCTCTTAAGTCTTCTTGAAGTCTTTCTTTTTGTTCCTTTCTTTCTTGAAGATTTCTTGAAGTCATCCTTTTCTCTTCTGAAGTCTTTCTTCTTTTTGTGATGTGTTTGTCTTCATCAAAACCTCAGTCGAGTCCAAGGACGAGACTTGATTTACAATCTCCCCCTTTTTGATGATGACAAACATCATGCTTGAACATTGATGGATCATTAGACTTTCTTTCTTGTCTTGTATCTCCCCCTTGGTTTTGCAATTATTTCTCCCCCTTTGTTTTGCAAACGAAGCACAGTGTCCTGAAAGTGATCAAGCATACACAAGACTTTTCTCCCCCTTTTGACATCATCAAAAAGAAGAAAAATCCATACAAAGTATTCTAGGATAATAGAAATAAAGGGAATCATAATGACAATTATTTTGATGTCAAAACGATAATGTATATCAACACTTTTCTCCCCCTTTTTGTTCCACTTGTAGTTTTTCTTATAAGTAAAGTTTTTAGAATTTCTCTTACCAATACCATATTCTAAATTTATGTCTTGAAAGACCATCCTTTGTATATGACATTTTAGATCACAAGGTCTTCAAATCACATTTGCACAATAGGCTTAATGGTATTTTAGAGGTACCCAATAGTCTTAGGATCCTTTTGGATAAGTTCCTTTCATATTCCATATGAATCTTTCATTAGGGACCCCACCGTTTCTTTGATAACTAGAATAATAGGAACACTTAAATTTCCCGTTTGATACTTTTTTCCTTAAGATGATAGAAAGATTTGATACATGCCTTTCTAAGTTGAACACCATCATGTATTCTTCATGAGTGACTAAAGTTATATGAACTTCTTGGTCTATAAGTGATTTTCTTAACATCACTAGGATGATTATGATCAGATAAACCTAAATCACTTTTATGAAAGGCATGTCTTTGATTATATAACAACTTATCCATATCATCTTGTTCCTTTGTTTACCACTTGTTTTAATTTATCAATCCTTGACTTAAGAGTTATGCATGTATATAAAGATGAAACATCACTTTGAATATCTATTCTAGATTTTACTTGATCTAATTCATCTTGCATGCTTTTAGTTTTACTTTGTAGAGATGAGATGATCCTACTATGATATGCATATACTTCATAAACACTCAAGAAACTATCATGCAATCTATAAAAATTACTTTGTAAATTATCATATGAAATTGCATTACTAACCTCTTTATTACCATCATTAGAATGATGTGTTACCATCCAAGCAAGAGATACTCCTCCATTTTCTGAATTGGATGATGAACTTGCTTCATTGTCTTCCAAGTTTGTCTTTGTTTTGGAGGACAAGTTTCAGAGAGTATAGGCAAGGGTTCTATATTTGGTAATCTCTACTGGACTGAATGATTCATATTGATCTAGATAAGTGCTTGATCCTTATTGATGTGGGTATTACTTTGTAATCATCCAAGTCATATTTCTTCAGAGTTCTTTATAGAACTTGAATTGATTGATGAATATCCCATTTTCAAATTGCTTGATTTGCAATCCATGCCCGTAGTGCTTGCTTTAGATCATATAAAGCTTTCTTTTAAAATGAGGACATGTGAAGGAAACCTTTGGATCTTCAAAGCCAGGAGGTTGCTTCTCATAGACTTCTTCTTGAATGTATCCATTCAAGAGACCGCTCTTAACATCCATTTGATATAGTTGGAAGTTAATCGAGTAAGCATACTCTAATAGAAGTCTAATTGTTTCTAACCAAGCAATTGGTACATATGCCTAATCAAAATCTATACCTTCTTTTTTATTATAACCTTGTACTACTAATCTATCCTAATTTCTAACTATGATTCTATGTTCATCTAGTTTGTTCCTAAACACCCATTTGGTTTCAACAATATGCTTATCATTAGGTCAGGGAGCCAATATCCATACTTGGTTTCTCTTAAACTGGTTCAATTATTCTTGCAAGGCTAGAATCCCGTTCTTATCTTCTAAAGCATCATGTACTTTAGATGGCTCTATTTAATACTGTTTGAGGAGGCGTACCTATTTTTCCTATGCCAAGTATTTTTCCCTTTTTCATTATTCCCATATGTTACATATCCCTTTTCTCAAGGTATGAGATGAAAAATTTTGTTTTGTCTCCAAACATGTGTGATGAGCAGCCATTATCAATTTACCATAAATTCTTTGCTGCTTTCATACACAAAAACAAATTTTCAGAAGGGAATGTTAGATACTCAATTTGCTTTGGGTCCTATGTTATTGGTTGTCTTCTCAACCCACATATATTGCCCACTTGATAATCCTATATTCCTATAATAACATCTACTAGAGGTATGCCCTATTTTATTGCAATAACTACAAGCATATTGTCTATAACTTTCATTATATCTAAGCATATCATAATGTCTCCTAGGTTGTCTTGGAGCATTCCTATTGAAATTTCATGCTTTGATTATATGGCATGAGTATGTAATCGATTACAGCAGTTGGGTAATCGATTACAGAACAATTTTCCTAAATTTGAATTTCAAAAGATGGAGGGAAATTTGAAATTCTGGCTGTTTTCAAGCAGGTAATCGATTACAGCAGTTAGGGTAATCGATTACTTTGAGGTTTCTAACAGGCACGAGGACTGAGAGCAGGGATAATCGATTACAGATCTATGGTAATCGATTACTAGGACATTTTTTATAAGTTCTAACCTATAAATTTCTATGTAACATATTTCCAAATGAACATTTAAGCACATAATCAATTTAAATACATACAATCATATAAGTTCACAAAGATTATGTACATATCATATAACTTTAAATGTCATGTTCATCTAATATGCCTAATTCTCTTCTAATCTTAAAGAATGAATCTTTAGGAAGAGGTTTTGGGATATTTTGTGGATAGTTCCTATAGTTCATATTTCTTAGAAGAACTAGTATGCATGTGTTTACTTTAAAGAGATTTAACTTCATTTGTTGCTTTAACAAAGACATTTTTCTTAATCTCCTTGTTATCCTTTTGGAGTGTAAATCCTAGACCACTTTTGTTGTTTGAGTTTTATTGCACACTAAGAATTTTATCTAGTTTTTTCTTTCCTAGGTTGAAACTATGAACTGTCTTTTGTAGATTTCCTACTTTTACTTCTAAAGATGAAATAATAGCATTTTGTTTATCACTAAATTTAGAATTACTACGACATATCTTAAAAAGGCTTTCTATAGCATATTCTAAATTATTAGAAAATGAAGTGCTGGTACTAACCTGGATATTTTTCCTTGTCAGAATTCTGAGATGCCATTAATGCAAAGTGTGCTTCTTCCTTCTCTGATTCTGAGTCTAAGCCTACGTCATTTACATCCCAAGCAATGTATACTCTTCTGGAGTTTGAATTCTTCTTTTCAAACTTCTCTTTTAGTCCATGCTTTTTTTTTTTGAAAGTTTGGACAATCATATTTGATGTGACCAGATTTATCATACTCATAGCATGTGATCTTTGGAGACGAGGAGGAGAGTTCATTTCCCTTTTGAAAACTTCTAGATTTCATATCTTTCCTTTGTGAGAATCTTCGAAAATTCTTGACTATTAAGTTCATGTTCTCATCATCTTTTGACTCTGCATCATATTCATCATTGATGCTTTCTTTGGCTTTTAGAGCAATAGGCCGATGTATCTTTTCATTGTTTTCATATTGCTCAAGTCTGTTTCACTTCAAATCATGTTCTTGAAGTTTTCCAAAAAGAGTAGCCAGAGTCATGTTGGAGAGACTCTTCTTCTTTGAGATAGCAGTGTCCTTTGGTTGCCATGTTGTTGTAAGGGATCTTAACACTTTCATGTTTATGGCATAATAAGAGAATTTCTTACCAAGAACAATCAAGTGATTCAATATACGTGTGAACCGCTTTTTCATATCAAGTATGCTTTCTCAAGGCAACATTCTGAACATCTCATATTCTTGTGATAGAATATTGATCTTGAATCTTTTGACTTTATCAGTCCTTTCGTGTGTAACCATTAAAGTATCCCATATTTCTGTTGAAGATTTGCAAGTAGATACTCTAAGGAATTCCATCATATCAAGGGCTGAAGTCAAGATGTTCATACCTTTTTAGTCATGTTAAACTTTCTTCTTTTCTTCATCACTCCATGTGTTTTCTGGTTTTGGTTGTGAACTTCCTTCTTCTTCGGTTGTTACAGGCACAAAGGGACCTTCTTCAATGGCTTTCCATATTCCTGCGTCTAATGACTTTATAAATATCTTCATCTTGATTTTCCAAAAGTCATAGTGTTCTCCATTGAAGAATGGTGGCCTGTTTATGTTGAATCCTTCATTTGTTCCATGATTGGAAGAGGATGCCATCTTTTCCCGGAGCTTAGGAATAACTTACCTAAACTTCCGCTCTGATACCAATTGTTAGTACAGATAGCAACCTGGAAGGAGGGGGGGGTGAATCAGTGTTGCCCCGATTTTCGCCTTATTGAAATTGTTACTTTCAAGATGATGATAATCACAAGATGATTGTTGTGATTGCAGCGGAATTGAGTATTGCTTGAAAGTAAAAGATGAAGGATGAAGGAAATAACACACAGAGTTTTATCCTGGTTCACCTTCAATCCACCGAAGGCTACGTCCAGTCCCTCAAAGAAACCCGTTGAGGATTTTTCCACTATTGATAAAAATCTCTTACAAGTTCCTAACCCAAGGACCCCAAGAATTTCTACCAATAACCTGTGAAAGCAAACCACTTTCAACAGACCCTGAAAGCAAACCGCTTTCGGTTCCTGAAGGCAAACCACCCTCAGACCTTGAAGGCTAAACCACCTTCAATCAACAACCCTTCACCGAATACCACGGTGAAGTTAGAACCCCTCAGAAAGATTACCACTTTCTGAAGAACCACTCCACTGAATTCCACAGTGAAGATTTCCCATGATCAAGTACTCTTACGGTTACTTGCACCAAGGACCCTAAGATATCTTATCAATCTTCCTGAAGCAACCCACTTCTGATTGATCAAGTCTTCTTAGCAATACTTGTGCCAAGGACCCTAAGAAGACCCATCATGCCTCAAAAAGCAAACCACTTTCTGATGACACCGTATTACCACGGTGGACTTTGAATCAAACCCGATTCAAAGGGCCTTTTTACAACCACCGAAAACCACGGTGAATGAATCAAACATGATTCAAATGGAAGAAGAAGAAGATGCCTTTTCTATGGCTAATTCAATCCCTTAGACAAGATGGATTGATCTTAGTTTGTATGCTCCAGGCCATTACAATGAAGGCTCTTCCATTCTGTGTTTCTCAAATGTTGAACATCATGAGTGATCTTATGAAAAAAGAGAGAACCGAAACTCAGAATGATGACTTTTATGAATATGAAAGTTATGGACCAAGTCATTAATGTTTCTGAGTGTCTAAGGACTTTATATAGGAACTAGAGGTCATCCATGAACCAGCACAACCTTTCCCAAATGGTTTGAGACACAATGGTTCATGAAATAACACATTTGTCGACCTGGTAATCGATTACAACAGTTAGTGTAATCGATTACACCATGCCGTTGAAGTTTGAATTCAAATTTCAAACTTGGTAATCGATTACACACTTGTGGTAATCGATTACACACTTCCTGTAATCGATTACACACATCTGTAATCGATTACAGACAGTCCAGAACTCGATTTTCGACTGTTTAAAACCTAATTGAGTGTTCCTACCAAGTTTTACTTGTGAGAACATATCGTACTCAATTAGTTGATCTTTTATGAGCCTTCTAATGCAATTAAACCTTAATAAAGCATAGCACACTAAGTTGACAAGACTTACTTAAAACAAGAACCTTCATGTTTTGATCTTGACGTTCTGAGCCTGGTTCTTGAAGTCTTTCTTCTCTGAAATCTTCTCGAGGTCTTCTTGAAGTCTTCCTTCCTTTTCTGAAGTCTTCTTGAAGTCTTTCTTCTTTTTGTTCCTTTCTTTCTTGAAGTCTTCGTTTTCTTTTCTGAAGTCATTCTTCTTTTTATGATGTGTTTGTCTTCATCAAAACCTCAGCCGAGTCCAAGGATGAGACCTGATTTACAAGAGAGTGGCTCCAAAGGTTGATCATTCCTCATCCTCTCTCTTGAAATATCTCTCCTATATCCCTTCATTATTCCACGAATATGTGGAAGAGATCATTGACGTGGTAGACGATGGAATCTGTGGCTTTCGTTGCATTGCTCAATGGCTTGGAGTCAATGAGAATGAATGGCCTGCGATCAGGGTTGAGATGATAGAAGAACTCAAAGCTCATCACTCTGTATATGCCGGAATGATGGAATCTGACCAACATTTCGAGTGGATAATGGATGCATTGAACTTACCTGAGGGGGAACCTGCTCTATGCCCTAAATGGTTCACTGTCCCTGACATGGATCTGTTGGCTGCAAGCACCTTCAAAATCATACTGGTAACCCTAAGTCTAGGGGAGTCATGCACCTATCTACCCCTAGCTGGTCCAGCCTTCATCCTTCCCATTATTGCAGTTCTTTGTAATATTGATGACCACCATTGGGTAAGGGTAAAACTCAGAAATGATTCTCTTCTCCCTTATTGCACTCCTATGTGGAGACCAAATTGTTTGAAGAGCGCTAAGAGATGGGGGAAACATATCTCATCAAGGATCTTAAAATATAAGGAGATTGTTGATCCAGAATATGTACGACAACCTCAACGCGTCGGAAGCCAATCCGATAGTGAATCCACTCTGGGCAGCGATGAGATCCCACAAGCGCAAGTTCAGACCCCTCAAACCTCATCAGTAGCTCCTTCAAGTCCAGTTCAATTGCCAGAGCCACTTGAAGTTATGAACCGTCCACTGGACGATAAACAACTGAATCAAGACAACGAAACTGCAACATGCCTCATTGATAAAGAAGCAGAAAAGTCAGCGATTCAGGAGGAACTTCGTCCGACTGCAGTAAAGAAGAGCTCTTCAAAAGAGAGTGCTAAGCAGCGTACAAAAACCAGAGCCTCAAAGAAGGCACAACCAAAGAAAAAGAAGCAGAAGACTGGAGCTGAAAACATGAATGATCATGTTAATGATCCAGAAATATCTCTGAATGAGATATTGGCCTCTCAGCAAAGAGTCTCCAAGGAATCATCTGCACCTGGGGATGATCAGAATGATGATGTGCAAGCTTCTGTTTCCATGAAATCATCGCAGAACAGTGCAAGAGTTTTTCTTGCTCACGTTCCAAGGAGGGCACGTTGGACGATAACTCCCTCTTTCTTGCAGGTTCCCAGAATGCTTAAAATTGAGAATGCCATCTATGCTCCACACTTGATGATGGAACTCCTGGGATTCAACTTCTGTATTCTAGCCAGACTCTGGTCTCCTCCCGCTATGAATGGCTTACAAATTGCATTTGCTCAAAGGTCCAGGTACGACATCTTTCACCATGAGTGGGAACTGTCTGTATTCAGACCGGTCCATCTGAGCACCATTCCATTTGGATTGATTCACAATGTTAAAAGCATTATATTTCGACATGGATCATGGTTGCTCATCTTACTTACTGCAAGACCGCGACCTGAGCTTCCGTCAACTGCAAATGCACCTTCCAACAATCACCCATCATATGCACCAACCATTCCCTTGCCTCAAGTTATCACCATACCCTAAGATATATTTACCACATCCTCCGACTCTGAGGAAAGTCTAAACCACTCATCTCCATCTTCTTCACGAGAAACCCCTACCACTGAAACCTCATCAATTGCCCAGGATGCTGAGGTTACCACAGCCCAACCTATCTCATTTTCTCTTCCAAAGAGTAACCTTCCTCAAGCTGAGGAAATCCCTGAATCTAAAACCACAAACATGCCTTCATCAGCTGAAAATTCCTTCGATGCCAAAGCTGTTGTGATGGAACTATCAACAAGAATAGATACAGGGTGCTCAAATGCTTCTAAGGAAAATAAAGAGCTGCGTAGGGATGCGTTCAATCACATTGACACTGTGTCCCAAAGACTTTCTGACAAAATGGACGCATGATTTGAAATTCTAGAAGGATTGGTGCGGCGCTACATTGAGCAACGACAGCAGCAAAATGAATAATCTCTATTCCTTTACCTTTATATCTTGCACAATCTATTTTTTTCTGACTGCAAGTTATCCATATAATATCAGTGCTTGCTATTTACTGCCTCATCAATTTAAACAGTTCTTGCAAGTTATCCATATCGATTATTTCTTTTTGATAATGCCAAAGGGGGAGAAGAATTAGGTAAGGAAAACGAGACAAAATGTTAGCAACAAAGAGATGATGATAAAATAACCTAAACACAACTTAAGACTCAATAGCATCAGCATCAGTTCAGGGGGAGCTTAGTTAGAAAAACATATGTTAGACACAAAAACTATTTAAGGAACATCAGATTTTGGGGGAGCAAAGGTAGGTAAACTCAAGAAGTCAAAACCGTCCGCCTAAAAACAAAAAAGTTATTGTCTAAGTCTAAGTACTATTAAAAGAACGATCATGTTTTTCTATACACTAAAATATCCGGAAGAAAAACTATTTCTGTATTATCTGAAAAATGACAAGATGCTTAACCGATAAACATAATGTCAAATAAACCTTTTTCCAAAGAAATTGTCATTATCAAAAAGGGGGAGATTATTAGGGTCAAATAATTAAATGAATTATTATGTTTTGATAATTAACAATTTCTTTAAGGCTCAATATTGTCAGAGATAAAATTCCTAACATAGTGAAAATTCTCATGTACAGGAATGATTATCTACTAAAGGACTAAATGAATCTCAAAGCATCATCAAGAGAATTAGTCCACCAGAAGAGTCCGTATGGTCACTCTGAAGGAAATACTGTCAAAGATATATAAAGGAAGGCATTCATGGATAAGACAGTCCGGTGATTCAAGAGAGTTAAAGCAGTAACTTCAAATAGCCAACCTCCTCTCTCAAGGACACTCCATCAAGCTCTGCTCGCTCAAGTCAAAGTCTACTTCAAAAGATGAAACAGTCTGATACCTAAAGTCACCGTGATCAAAAGAAAGACTGCTTCATCTAAAGCTGAAAGAGTATGACAACCTATGAAGAAACATCTTCGGCCTCCAAGTTCCTCTAGCATCATAAAAAGAAGATGTAAATCAACTCTCTCAGATGGAGAACTTCATTGGAAGCAACAGGAAAGAGAAGGTTCAGTCTTCTACAAGCCAAGAAGATTCTAATCCTTAAGGAAGAACTGAATGAAGAAAGTTCGTCTGCCAATGCAAATTACTTCGCAGCGGAATCGTAAGCATTGTATGGAGACTGCGTCTGCCAAATTCTAAGGAAGAATCCGTCCGCTCAAACATCAGATTCCGCCAAAGGTACAAAGATCAAGAAATGTGTTTTACGAGGATATTCGTTCAACAGAAGCATTAAAGAAATTATTCTCCTCATCTTGAATAATTTCTTCTTGGATCAAAAGACATCTACCTCGTCTGCATATTAATTAAAGTACTGGCAATGGCAGAAAGTGGGAAGGGACACAATTAATACAATATTCCTTGGTCCCACTGCTCCTCTACTTTTCCTCAAATCAAGCTGACATCGCGGAATGAACGACAAGAATCTCTGAGCACCGTACACGTTCAACGGTCGAAATTCAAACATCTGATCAAAGCACGTGATGAGCATTAGCTGGCATGCACTGGGGTATAATGGTCAAAATAGATACCACAGCTAGATCTTCACGCATTAAATACAGAGGAACTAGCTCAAAGCTACTCGCTCAGCATGGAGCCAGACGACATCAACCCAGGCGAATTAATGATTCTCAGATCGTGTCTCAGACCTGCTGAAAAATGCAGAACTAGCCATTATGTGCAGCTTAGAGAGGAAGAAGCACTACGGGCAGGTTTTCACTCCTTCAGTGGAGGAAGAACAAGGATCTTCAACTGAAGATATATATAGAGAATCCTGCTTCCGTAGCAACTTGGCGACTAGAATTCAATTTTACATATTTCAACCTAGTTCGTCCAAAGGACCAAGACATTCTTGGTTCCAACTCAGGGAACTTCAAGTCATATCATAACCTGAGTTGAGTTGCTTATGTGTGTGGAAAACTTATAGAGTATAACTCTCATCCTATCCCACACACATAACTTAAAACAGAGACCAACTTGCTTATGATCTCTCTATTTTCAGCTCTTCATTTCTTCTACCCACTCTTATCAGAAGAGAACTATTGTAGAAAAGAAAAACCCTGAAAAAGGTGTCAGGAGAAGTCCTGTAAAATACTTGTAAGGAGGAGTCCTGATAATACTTGTAAGGAGAAGTCCTTAGAATACTTGTTAGGAGAAGTCCTTAGAATACTTGTTGGGAGAAGTCCCTGATAGTACTTGTACTATTTGGTTAAATAGTGAAAATCTTGGTGAAGCCAAGGACTGGACGTAGCCCTGTCGATTATGGGGGTGAACCAGGATAAAAATCATGTGTGCTTTATTCTTCATGTTATATTGCTTTTCCACTGTATACTCACTTATGCTCGCATAATGAACAAATCATTTTGAAAACCTGTAATCAACTTTTAAAGTCTATCGAATGAGTTTAAAAAAATGATTACACAATTCAAACCCCCCTTTCTTGTGTGTTTCTTGCACCTTCACACAATACCTAGCGTGCTTCACAATACCCTAAAAAGGAAAACTTGGCGTCACAATACCAAGCGGGCATCACAATACCCTTAAAGAGAAAGAAAGTAGGCGTCACAATACCTAGCGGGCGTCACAATACATTGAAAAAGAAAATATGAGAATAGATAGCTGTGGGCCATGCCCTGAAAGAGAGAACTAGGTAGAAATACCTAGCAATGCAAGAGATTTTTTTTGAATCTTTTAATGATCATTTGAGAAAAGAGAGTTAAAAGATTTTCAAACAAATAGATTTGTGATTTTCAAAAGATTTTATCTTCACCATTGCAGCAAAACACTAGTCAAAGCTGGTGGATAAAGGGATGGTTTTTTGGATGGAAGGAAAGGGAAATAATGTTCAGAGGGTGGAAAAGATTAGGCTTGTAACAAGCCCCCGAGTCTGGCATCAATATAAGGAACAAATGCTTATCATTTTTATTGTGCTGAGAGGAGAGAAAAGGCGGCAAGCCCCAAGTGCGGTAAGCATCAATTTGAAGATCTATCATGGAAGAGGGGCGAACCCGGAGTCTAACTTGCTTCAGGCCCATCTTCAATCAAGGAAGAATATAGGTCTCATCACTCCAATTTTCTCATTTCCCCCTTTTTTTTTGAATTTTTTTTTGAATTTTTTTTAAAGGAGCAAAAAGACACAAGTGTAAACTTATTGTCCCCAAATCAAAGTTTAAGAAAATAAGAGCAATCAATATTTGTTCAGAATGGACTTTATCGGCATGTAATGTGGCTACGAGGTAATGGGTGATGAAAGAAAGGGTATAAAGGCTCAAAGAAAGTGTTTAAGGACAAATGATCTCTAGTGTGATGGATAAAAGATATTTATTCAAACAATATTCTTTTTTCATTCTCTGCATTTTGTTCTTTTTTTTCATTTTTCTTTTTGATTTTCCATTTTTCTTTCTTTTTTATTTTTTATTTTATTTTATCTATATTTTTGAATTTTTGAATTTCTTATAGCAGAAGAATGATTTAACTGTCGTCAAACATCACAAAAGTCCCCCAGGTGTTGAGGAAATTCATGAACACTTCTAGAGAGACACTCAAACTCAAACTAGGTAAGCCCCCAATGTGGGGGTAACAAGTGGAACAAATGGGATATCAACCCTAGTGAAATGAGTCATGTAGATTGAGAATTATTGCACCAGCCCCCAGTGTGGGGGGATCCTTGTCCAGGGTTAAATGAAGAAAAAAAAATTTTAAGGCTCAAAGTGTGTAGCGAGGGGTAATATCTTTATGAATTTTTTTTTGGATAGAGAAAAATGGCCAAACTTCATTTCAAAAATTGATTGCTCCTTTTCAAAAGATTTAACTTTAGGACAAAGTTTTTAGACTTTGCAAATTTGCTCCTTTTTTTTACTTTTTTTTACTTTTTTTTAGGATGATGAGACACAAGATGATGGACCAATATTTTTAACAGATGAAAGCATTATTCACCCTGCATGATCTCAAATTTTTGTAACGCCCTCTTCGACATCGGTCCATGACTTCCAAAATTGGGGGTTTGGCAAATGAGTGTTTAAAGATGGTTAATGAAGGAGGGATAAATGAATGGATGAGACAAGTGTGGATTAGAAAGAAATTGAGGTTCATAAAAGTGAAGTTTAATTGTAGAAATGGAAGAGATGAGGAATTGTGGGATGGTTAATGAAGAATTATGAGATGATGAATGAAAATGAACCTCAAATTGAGTATTCTAATGCAATGATGAAAATTAAAAAAGAAATTAAAACCAAAGGAAGATAATTAAAGAAAACCTTTTTTCAAAAACTTTTTTTTAGAAAATAAAAAAAGATAGAAGTTGAAAATAAAAAAAGAAAAGATGGAAGATAAGTGGAAGCAAAATATAAAAAAAATGTATCTTTTTTTTGATTATTTTTTTTGATAAGAGGGAATAATGGAATAATGAGCAAGAGAAAAGGAAACAAGTGAAATTATTTACAGAGACGGAAGAAATGGGGAACTTCGAAAGAGAAGGAGAAGGAGCCATCGACTAAAGACTTATTTTCTTAACCATAAAGGTTGGATTATTCTAGAAATGGAGAAACCTAATATAAACAACAAGCTAGGGTTATCAACTAGTGTAATGATTGGGGGATGGATCTATACCGCACATAGTTAAAGGTTCCCAGATTACCCTCGTCATACAAACAAGGACCCGATGATCAAACTATTTGACGCGTAGACATTAGGCCTCTCACGACAAATAGCTAAATGGTCGGTAATAATCTGAGTGGTGAATCAATAATTGACGCGTAGACACTAGGTCTCTCACGACAATTATCAAGACACCCCTACACTCCCTAGTTTGCAGGCCCGGGTATAGGGCCAGAAAAGTGTGTGAGATAGGTGAAATAAATATAACAGAATCAAAAGAAAAGGATATATACAAGATAAAGAAAAGATATATACAAAAAGACAAGAAATAAATAATAGATAAAACAAAACAAGGAGAAAAACAACAAATGCACAATAAATATAATAGAATCAAAAGAAAGGATATATACAAGGTAAAGAAAAGATATATACAAAAAGACAAGAAATAAATAATAGATAAAACAAACAAGGAGAAAAACAAAAAAATGCACAATCAACCATATAGGCCTGACTCTCAAAAGTCCCCAGTAGAGTCTCCATCTGTCGCAACCGGGGTCGCGGCGGGGATAGCGCTAAAACAAATAATAAAACAGACAGAGTCGCCACTAAAGTTTTTAAGAGGGAAACGCTAGAAAACCTAAAAAAAGAAATAAAATGGCCTATGAAACCTAAAATTCTAGGTTCAGGAGCGGTCACGCGTGGGGAAGGTGTTAGCACCCCACAGCGCCTGTCGAAGACGGTATCAAAGATTAATTGTGCATAAATTATTAAAAAATTTATTTATTATTTTTAAGATTTCACTATTTACAAAGAAAATGACATTATTTACAAAATCAAAAATGTTTTTTTTATTTTATTTAGCCTGATAGGTGTGAACCTAGTCCTACGTACTTCCTTCAAATGGAAGATCAAGGCTACGTAGTTCTGAAAGTTTAAATTATTTTTTTTAATGTTTTTTAATTTCAAGAAAAAGATTTTTTTTTTTTGGAGTTTTTCATTGGGTTGCCTGACGAGAGTGTTCCCGCTCCTACGTACCTCTATTGAAGGGCTCAAGGCTTACGTAGTTCTAAAGGTGATTAAAATGACTTGAAAAAAAGGGCTGATTTAGAAAAAGGTGCCTGGCAGGGTTGTTTCCCGGTCCTATGTATCTCCAAGGAGAAATCAAGGTTACGTAGTTCTTAAGTTTAATAATTTTTTTATTTATGAAAACAAGCAAAAATGATGTAACGGATGACATCCCACAAGTGAACAGTTCAACCTTTGCATCATCCCTTGCATCAATTCGCAATTATTTAGATCTAAATTAATTAATTAAATTTCATTAATAAAAACAATCAAACCAAAAGCATGCGGTAGATGATAAAGAATAAGAAAGAAAATAAAATAAAATGAAATACAATAATAATAAAAAACCAACCAAAAAAAAAAGGAAAGAAAGGAAACAGCAGTGAGGGCTTGGCGATAATGAGACGGCGGCGGTGGCCTGAAGCTTGAAGGAAGAACGGTGGCGCAGCGGCCTGGGAAGGAAGGAGTGGCGGCGCGGCGGCCTGGGAAGGAGGAGCGGCGGCGTGAGGAAGGTGTTGGCTTGGCCGCGGCACGAGGGAGGAGAGCGTGGTGGCGGGGTAGGAAGGTGGGAGGAAGAGAGAGGGAGATGAGGGATGGAGGCGGCTTGAGAGAGGGAGGTGGAGGTGATGAGTGGATTTTATATGATAATTTTAGGGTCTTTTTAGTCTTTTTATTTTATTATTTTTGAGTCTCATATAGGTTTTTTATTATTTTTATATAGATTTTATATTTATTTTGCATTTTGCATGTAGATTAGATTTTATTTGTTTTTCTAGCTTTATTTTATATTTTTAGGAATTTTTCTAGTTATTTTATATTTTTAGAAAAAGCTGGTTTAGTTATCATTTTGGTCCAGGGACCACTTTGTAAAGTTTCAGGAAATCAAGGTCCAAAATGTGAAAGTTCAAGAGTGGAGGGCTAAAAGTGAAGATTGAGAGAATTCAAGGGCTTGAATTGGAGTGCTAACCAAGAGAGGACTAAAAGTAAAAAAGAGGAATATGAAGCAACTCTCTAAATTAAGCACATGGAAAAAAAGGATTAAAGGATGAGTGGAGGATTGATGATAGTGGAGGAGAGGTTTCAGAATTGATTAAAGAGCTAATAAGTGGGTTTTTATGGCATTCAAAACCCACTACCATGAAGAAGGAAGGAAAAGCTTGAAGTTGAAGAATCAGTAGCCAGCGCTGCAGCGCTAGAACCCAGCGCTCAAGCGCTGGGCCTCGGCCTGGAAGTGAGATTTAATTGCTGAGGCCAGATTTTTTGCTATAAATAGGGAGGCAACTTGCACTTGAAAATGACACCTTCACAGAATACAACAAGTATTCTCTCTTTCTCCCTTTTGAGCATTGTTCCTAGGACTTGTGGGAAGCCATATTTGAGCTCCTATCCAGGGTAATTCAATGACTCCTTTAGCCATGCTTGGCTAACTTCTTTCTTAAGTATCTTGGGTTGTTTTAGTTTATAATCTATGTTTTAGTTTTCTTCTACTCTTCTGAATTTTATTGCTATAGTTCATGTTTTATTTACCTTGTTCTTAATGTTATCTTGGTGCACACAAGAGTTTTTACTTATTGCTTATAACAATGGAAATTGGTAAGTAGTAAGGGACCTAGGATTTAAAAGAAGCTATATGACGTATCACTAAGGTATTAGGATAGACTTAGCTTTACGTTGGCCTGAAAATTCTTTCTTCATCTTCTTCTTGGTTTTTTCTAGATTACAAGGTATTGAATTTAGTAATTGAGGAGAAAGTTCTACAATGATTAAGGTATTAACTTGTAGAAACATTAGGCTATAGCATCATGACTTGGTACTAAAATTTCAGAAATAAAAGTAGTAGTTGCTAGCATATTTTATAAATTATATAAATCAACCCAAGTGCTTAAGATTCATCATCATCTCTCTTTCTCTTATCATTATATGCTTTTGTTTATTTCTTGCTCTAAAAACCAACATCAATTTTCATCTTTAATTTTTCTGTTTAAAGTACTAAATATTATAATAATAAGAACACATATCCCTTGGGTTCGATCTTTTTACTACGCGATAGTAAATCGTACACTTGCGATTCTGCTATCAAGTTTTTGGCGCCGTTGCCGGGGATAGGTTCTTTTTAAGTTCTTTTTATTAATTTGTTTAGTGCTGCTTTTTGTATATATAAAAAAAAAGATAAAAAAAAAATATTAACTTGTGTGGTGAATAGGTGCTACTAATTTTGTCTGCTGAAATTTTGTAAGGAAATATGGCTGGAACATTTGAAGAATGGTTGGCAAAGATTCGGGCTAATCTTGAAAAAAAAGATGAAAAGAGGAAGTGCATTGTTTTCAATTTAATTGATGAGTATTACTCTGAATTAGATTGCAAGCGCGCTTCGGGATCTTTGCCCAACCGAGTACAAGAATGGAAGGCCAGAATAATCTTGCAAGGAAGGCTGAATGCAATTTTGGGGAGGCAGCCAGGAAACCAACAAGTTCCCATTGACCCGGTAAGTGATTCTATGGACAAAATAGAGGAAAAGAAAATTGAACAAGTGGATTGCTTAGTTATTGAAAACTCAGTTTTTCTTCCCACACCGGAAGAAAAAGAACAAAATTCTTTTAAATTGTCCATAGGGGATCTTATTTGGGAAAATGGTGAGGATTATGCTGAACAGGTTTGCATTATTTTGATGACTATAAGTTGTCAAAATTTGCATGACTTAAGGGGTCTAAAACAGTTTGCAATAGACCCCGGTTGATTGAACAATTTCTGGAAGGAACCAAGTCTATCGAAGACTATAAAATCGAGCTTCTTGGGAGACAACCCATGTCCAGGTTTGAGTATTTTAAATTCAGTTATTTTTAGCTTTCTTTTATTTTCTGTTTTATTTTCTGTGTAATTTCTGTTTTCTTCTTAATTCAAAAAAAAAAAAAGAAAAAAAAAAAAAAAGAAATCGATTCCTTGCTACAGGAAACGCCAAGATTAATGTGGCAGAAGGCCTCCTATCTTTGAAGGTAGGGGGTGGAAAAATCAAGTTTTCTGTATTCCGGACTCTTAAGCATTATGAGTCCGAGGAAGAGGATGAGTTCAAAGATGATGTTTGTAGCAAGAAAAGAAAAAGTACCCCCAATTGATTAAGGGGAAGGGTCTATCTCGGACCTTAACAATGAGCTGGTTGGGAGACAACCCAACTTAGGAATAGTTTCAATTCTGTCTTTTAATTATCTATACTACTCTTGTAAATAAATAAAGAAAAGAATTCTATGTTTTTGCTGCAGGAGAGGCCAGCGCCCAAGCGCTGGAGGCCAACGCTCCAGCGTTAGGCCCCTGCTTTACACCTCTGATTTCTGTTAATTCCAGCGCTCCAGCGTTGGATGTCTAGCGCTCATGCGCTAGGCCCCTGGAATCCACCCAGTTTTTATTTTAATTCCAGCGCTCAAGCGTTGGCATCACCAACGCTCAAGCGCTGGAGCTCGGGCAAATTTTTGTTTTGTTTTTATTTTTTTTGGTTTTCTATTTTTAATAAATTTTGTGTCCACCATTTCTTGAAAAGTTTTAGATTCTATGAGTTTTCTCTTGCTTCTATAATGGTTTTGATTTTTGGAAACTCAAGAATTATTGTTTTTAAAGGTGGACACAATTTTTCAACCCATTTTGTGCTTATTTTGGAACTAACAAGTCAAGCAAGCTTCTGCTTGTGAGACTTTTGTTTGTTCAATGTTACAGGATAGGTACCAAAAGGAGGAAGAACCCTCTTGAACTTAAGTGTTCAAATTGATTTTTACATTGAGGTTCCCTTGGACCTTTGTGGAAAATTTGTGTACTATGCCAGCTTCTTAGTTTTTTGTTTTTCTTTTTATAGTTTTTAGCTTTATTTTTAGTTTAGTTTTTCTGCTTTTCTTTTTGCATGAGTCTTGAGTATTTTATCCATTCTGAATATTGCTATAGCTTTGTGAATGCTTTATCTGATTGAACTGCTTTGTGAAAAAGTTCTATGTTTTGGAGCAGTTAGGATTGCATGCTGTAAAAAGGATTTTTGATATCTTGATTGTTTGGTTGTTGGCAAAAGTTTTTCTGAGTTCTAAAAAGGGTACCACTTACCCTATCTTTTTCTGAGAGCTGAGGTCTCTGAATGCATGATTGTGAAATTTGTCTGCCTTGTGTTGCATGTTGATTGGAGTTTTGTACACTTTGTGAGTTGAGAAGAGATTATAGGCATTTTTGAAAACTCAGATTTTTGCTTGAAATGTTATATCCACTAGTAGCCCCTTTTGAGCCTTAAAAGAGTCATTCTTTGGAGCCTACTTTGTGTGATAATTCTTAAAGTTGTTATTGTGATTCATGTGCTGAATTGCTAGAGCTATGTTTGTGGGTTTCTCTCTAAAAAATAAAAAAATAAAAAGAAAAAAAAATTAAAATTAAAATAAGGTATGTGCCTTAGAAAAAATAATGAAGTAGTGGGGTGAGAAAGAGAATGAGGGGAGTAAAATTCAAGTCATTCATCCCATACATTCCACTACTTTGTTCAAAAAAATAAGAGAAAAGAAAAATTGAGAGGACCTTTGTGTGAATTGTTGAAGCTTTTAGTCAAGAAGAATCACTTAACAACAAGTTTCTGAGTCAGCCACTAGAGTTGCCAATTTCTTGAAATCCATACCTTAAATTGTTCAACCCTTTGGCCAAGTTACAACCTTAAAAATCTCTTCAACATCACTTGGTTGCTTTACTTCAGTTTTGATTTGAATTATAGGCAGGATCATTAAGCTTTCTTGTTTTCATGGAGAATATCATTTTGTGAGCTTATTTGATGAACTCAAACATGTTAAAAGCCAAGCCTAACTTTCTTGATTCTTTGTCTATTAAACATACATGTCTTCCTTATCCGCTAAGCTTTCTGGAAAATTATCATATTTCAATCGGATAAAAACTTTCTCAAAACTCAGGGACGAGTTTTTCTTTAAGTTTTGTCGCTTGAGGACAAGCTGTCGTTGGGTATAGTGGTGTGATGAGTGGATTTTATATGATAATTTTAGGGTCTTTTTAGTCTTTTTATTTTATTATTTTTGAGTCTCATATAGGTTTTTTATTATTTTTATATAGATTTTATATTTATTTTGCATTTTGCATGTAGATTAGAT
Organism: Acmispon strigosus; assembly: GCA_030819835.1. Classification (NCBI taxonomy): domain Eukaryota; kingdom Viridiplantae; phylum Streptophyta; class Magnoliopsida; order Fabales; family Fabaceae; genus Acmispon; species Acmispon strigosus. The sequence goes on from JAUAMA010000001.1 coordinate 17,738,925, forward strand.
TTTATTTGTTTTTCTAGCTTTATTTTATATTTTTAGGAATTTTTCTAGTTATTTTATATTTTTAGAAAAAGCTGGTTTAGTTATCATATTTGTCCAGGGACCACTTTGTAAAGTTTCAGGAAATCAAGGTCCAAAATGTGAAAGTTCAAGAGTGGAGGGCTAAAAGTGAAGATTGAGAGAATTCAAGGGCTTGAATTGGAGTGCTAACCAAGAGAGGACTAAAAGTAAAAAAGAGGAATATGAAGCAACTCTCTAAATTAAGCACATGGAAAAAAAGGATTAAAGGATGAGTGGAGGATTGATGATAGTGGAGGAGAGGTTTCAGAATTGATTAAAGAGCTGATAAGTGGGTTTTTATGGCATTCAAAACCCACTACCATGAAGAAGGAAGGAAAAGCTTGAAGTTGAAGAATCAGTAGCCAGCGCTGCAGCGCTAGAACCCAGCGCTCAAGCGCTGGGCCTCGGCCTGGAAGTGGGATTTAATTGCTGAGGCCAGATTTTTTGCTATAAATAGGGAGGCAACTTGCACTTGAAAATGACACCTTCATAGAATACAACAAGTATTCTCTCTTTCTCCCTTTTGAGCATTGTTCCTAGGACTTGTGGGAAGCCATATTTGAGCTCCTATCCAGGGTAATTCAATGACTCCTTTAGCCATGCTTGGCTAACTCTCTTTCTCCCTTTTTTAGCATTGGTTTGTTTAGAACAAGGACTTGGAAAAGCATAAATAAATAAAGAAAAGATGATGATGATGGAGATTAAGCACTTGGGTTGATTTAAATAACTTATAATATATGCTAGTAAACCTCTACTTTATTTCTGAATTTTAAAACAATAGTTCATGATGCTCTAGCCTATGGTTTCTACAAGTTAATTCCTTACACATTGTAGACCTTTCTTTCTAATTGTTAAACTCAATTCCTTGCACTTTAGTTAATTAAAGAAGAAGATGAAGATAGAGTGCAGGGTTTTCGGCTTATTAAAGGGTATTAGGCCTGTCTAGGGCTTTCTCATCTACTTTAGGTCTTTTGGGCGATTTTATGGTTTTGGCTAATTTCAGGGTTTTTCCGCTGACTATAGTGTAGGGTATTTGGACGATTTAAGGGCTTTTGGTCAATTTTATTGTTTTTCAGTAGACTCTAGTCTTTTAGACTGATTTTAGGGTTTTTGGCCGGCTTTAGGGCTTTCTGCTCATTTTTAGGGCTTTTGGACGATTTCAGGGTTTTTCCGCTGACTATAGTATAGAGTATTTGGACGATTTATGGGCTCCGGGTCTTTTTTATGGTTTTTATGTAGGCTCTAGGCTTTTAGACTGATTTTAGGGTTTTCGACTTGTTATAGGGTTTTAGGTCGGCTTTAGGGCTTTCTGATCAACTTTGGGGTTTTTTGCCGATTTCAGCATTTTCGGCCGATTTCAGGGTTTCTCAACTGACTATAGTATATGGTATTTGGACGATTTAAGGACTCTGGGTCAATTTTATAGTTTTCCTGTAGACTCTAGGCTTTTAGAATGATTTTAGGGTTTTCAGCTTATTCTAGTGTTTTAGGTCGGCTTAAGGGATTTCTGATCAACTTTGGGGTTTTATGCGATTTCAGGGATTTCGGCCGATTTCTAGGTATTTCCTCTGACTAAATAGTACTGGGTATTTGGACGATTTAAGGGGCCCACGTCAATTTTATGATTTTTCTGTATACTCTAGGCTTTTATATTGATTTTAGGGTATTCGGCTTATTATAGGGTTTTAGGCCTACTCTAGAAAATTCTGATCAACTTTAGGGCTTTTGGCCGATTTCAGGGCTTTTCAGAAGATTTCAGTGTTTTTCCGCTGATTATCGTATAGGGTATTTTGACGACTTAAGGGCTCCAAGTCTATGTTATGGTTTTTCCGTAGACTCTAGACTTTAAGACCGATTTTAGAGTTTTCAGCTTGTTATAGGGTTTTAGGTCGGCTTTTGGGTTTTATGATCAACTTTGGGGTTTCTGGCCCATTTTAGCATTTTTCGCCGATTTCAGGGGTATTAAGCTGACTATAGTATATGGTATTTAGACGATTTAAGGACCCGAGTCAATTTTATGGTTTTTCTGTAGACTCTAGGATTTTAGACTGATTATGGGGTTTTCAACTTATTATAGGGTTTTAGGCTGGATTTAGGGCTTTCTGATAAACTTTGGGGTTTTATGCCAATTTCAGGATTTTTGGCCGATTTCAAGGGTTTTCCTCTGACTATATAGTATAAGGTATTTGGACGATTTAAGAGCCCGCGTCAATTTTATGGTTTTTCTGTAGACTCTAGGCTTTTAGACTGATTTTAGGGTTTTCGGCTTATTATAGAGTTTTAGGATGGCTTTAGGGCTTTTGGATCAACTTTAGGGCTGTTGACCGATTTCAGGGTTTTTCCACTGACTATAGTATAGGGCATTTGGACGATTTAAGGGCTTAGTGTCAATTTTATGGTTTTTATGTAGACTCTAGGCTTTTAGACTTTTTTTAGGGTTATCGGCTTATTAAAGGCTTTTAGACTACTTTAGCGGTTTCGGATCAACTTTATGGCTTTTGGTCGATTTAAGGGTTTTCGAACGATTTAAGGGTATTTCCGCTGACTATATAGTATATGGTATTTGGACGATTTAAGGGCTTTAGGTCAATTTTATGGTTTTTCTGTAGACTCTCGGCACTTAGACTGATTTTTGGGTTTTCAGCATATTATATGGTTTAAGTCCGACTTTAGGGCTTTTTAATGAACTTTAGGGCTTTTGGCCGATTTGAGGGTTTTTTGACTGACTACACTATCGGGTATTTGGACGAATTAAGGACTCTAGGACAATTTTTTTTTTCTGTAGTCTCTAGGCTTTAAGACTGATTTTAGGGGTTTCGGCTTATTATAGGGTATTAGGCCTGTCTAGGGCTTTCTCATCTACTTTAGGTCTTTTGGCTGATTTTAGGGTTTTGGCTTATTTAAGGGTTTTTCCGCAGACTATAGTGTAGGGTATTTGGACGATTTAAGGGCGCTGGGTCAATTTTATGGTTTTTCTGTAGACTCCAGTTTTTTAGACTTATTTTAGGGTTTTTGGCTTATTATAGGGTTTTGGCCGACTTTTGGGCTTTCTGCTCAATTTTAGGGCTTTTGGACGATTTTAGGGTTTTTCCGCTGACTATAATATAGGGTATTTGGACGATTTAAGGGCTCCGGGTCTTTTTTATGGTTTTTCTTTAGGCTTTAGGCTTTTAGACTGATTTTAGGGTTTTCGGCTTATTATAGGGTATTAGGCCAGCTTTCTGGTTTTCAGATCAACTTTGGGGTTTTTGGCAGACTTAAGCATTTTCGGTGAATTTCAAGGTTTTTCCGCTGACTATAGTATTTGGGTATATGGACAATAAAAGGGCTCCGGGGTCGATTTTATGGTTTTTCTGTAGGCTCTAGGCTTTTAGACTAATTTTAGGGTTTTCATCTTATTTTAGGGTTTTAGGCCGGCTTTAGGGTTATTTGATCAACTTTGGGGGTTTTTGCCGATTTCAGCATTTTCGGCCGATTTCAGGGTTTTTCTGCTCACTATAGTATAGGTTATGTGGACTATTTAAGCGCTCCGGGTCAATTTTATGGTTTTTTTGTAGACTCTAGGCTTTTAGACTGATATTAGGGTTTTCGGCTTATTATAGGGTTTTAGGCCGGCTTTAGGGATTTCTGATCAACTTTAGGGCTTTTGACCGATTTCAGGGTTTTTCCACTGACTATAATATAGGGTATTTGGGCGATTTAAGGGCTCAATGTCAATTTTTTGGTTTTTCGGTAGACTCTAGGTATTTAGACTTTTTTTTGGGTTTTCGGCTTATTAAAGGCTTTTAGACTACTTTAGGGCTTTCAGATGAACTTTATGGCTTTTGGTCGATTTAAGGGTTTTCGACTGATTTAAGGGTATTTACGCTGACTATATAGTATATGGTATTTGGATGATTTAAGGGCTTTAGGTCAATTTTATGGTTTTTTGTAGACTCTAGGCACTTAGACAAATTTTAGGGTTTTCAGCATATTATAGGGTTTTAGGCCGGCTTTAGGGCTTTTTGCCGATTTGAGGGTTTTTTGGCTGACTATAATATAGGGTATTTGGACGATTTAAGGGCTCCGGGTCAAATTTTTTGTTTTTCTGTAGACTCTAGGATTTAAGACTGATTTTAGGGTTTTCGGCTTATTAAAGGGTATTAGGCCTGTCCATAACTTTCTCATCTACTTTAGGTCTTTTGGCCGATTTTAGGGTTTTGGCTGATTTCAGGATTTTTCCGCTGACTATTGATGAGTGGATATTATATGATGTTTTTAGGTTGTTTTTAGTCTTTTTATTTTATTATTTTTGAGTCTCATCTAGGATTTTTATTCTTTTTATGCAGATTTTATATTCATTTTGCATTTTGCATGTAGATTAGATTTTATTTATTTTTCTAGCTTTATTTTATATTTTTAGGATTTTTATAGCTATTTTATATTTTTAGGAAAAGCTGGTTTAGTTATCATTTTTGTCCAGGGACCAATTTGTAAAGTTTCAGGAAATCAGGGACCAAAATGTGAAAGTTCAAGAGTGGAGGACTAAAAGTGAAGATTGAGAGAATTAAAGGGCCAGAATTGAAGTGCTAACCAAGAGAGGACCAAAAGTGGAAAAGAAGAATATGAAGCAACTCTCTTCAAATTAAGCACATGGAAAATAAGGATTAAAGGATGAGTGGAGAATTGATGGTAGTGGGAAGGAGTTTTCAAAAGTTAATTGGTGGCCAATGAAGGCCATAATGGCCATCAACTCCTCCACCATTGAAAGGCAAATTTTTGCTATAAATAGGAGTGCTCATCCTTTGTAAAAAACACACCTCTTAGAATACAACAAGTATTCTCTCTTTCTCCCTTTTGAGCATTGTTCCTAGGACTTGTGGGAAGCCATATTTGAGCTCCTATCCAGGGTAATTCAATGACTCTTTTAGCCATGCTTGGCTAACTTCTTTCTTAAGTATCTTGGGTTGTTTTAGTTTATAATCTATGTTTTAGTTTTCTTCTACTCTTCTGAATTTTATTGCTATAGTTCATGTTTTATTTACCTAGTTCTTAATGTTATCTTGGTGCACACAAGAGTTTTTACTTATTGCTTATAGCAATGGAAATTGGTAAGTAGTAAGGGACCTAGGATTTAAAAGAAGCTATATGACATATCACTAAGGTATTAGGATAGACTTAGCTTTATGTTGGCCTGGAAATTCTTTCTTCATCTTCTTCTTGGTTTTTTCTAGATTACAAGGTATTGAATTTAGTAATTGAGGAGGAAGTTCTACAATGATTAAGGTATTAACTTGTAGAAACATTAGGCTATAGCATCATGACTTGGTACTAAAATTCAGAAATAAAAGTAGTAGTTGCTAGCATATTTTATAAATTATATAAATCAACCCAAGTGCTTAAGACTCATCATCATCTCTTTCTCTTATAATTATATGCTTTTGTTTATTTCTTGCTCTAAAAACCAACAACATCTATCATTTTATTTTTCTGTTTAAAGTACTAAATTTTATATTAACAAGAACACCTATCCCTTGGGTTCGATCTTTTTACTACGCGATAGTAAATCGTACACTTGCGATTCCGCTATCAACTATAGTGTAGGGTATTTGGACGATTTAAGGGCTCTGGGTCAATTTTATGGTTTTTCTGTAAACTCCAGTCTTTTAGACTGATTTTAGGGTTTTTGGCTTATTATAGGGTTTGATAGTAATAAAATCACACAAGAAAGGGGGGGTTTGAATTGTGTGGGTGACTTTTTAAAAAAATTTCGTATTGAAGACGAATTATAAGTTTAAAAGCGTTTATGTAAACGTGCAGTGAAATATGTTTAGAGCATAAACAGTAAAGCACGCAAGATATTTATCCTGGTTCACCCTCAAAATCGATAGGGCTACGTCCAGTCCTTGGCTATACCAAGATTTTCCACTATTTCGACTGAATAGTACAAGTGTTCTCAGGGACTTCTCCCAGTATTCTGAGGACTACTCCTTTACAAGTTTTCTCAGGACTTCTCCTTTATCTCTTAAGTATTCGACAGGACTTCTCCCTGATTCTTTCACAAGAATGTTGGTTTTCTACAAAGATCTCTTCACAAAGAGTGGGTAGAAAATATGAGGTTCTAGGTTCAGAGATGATGGTTAAGTTTGGTTCTCTGAAGGGATAGTGTGAGAGTAATGAGAGTTTTCACTCTATGAGGATTTCACACTAATTTGCGACTAAACTCAGAAGGATAGAAGATTCTAAGGTTGCTGAGTGTTCTTGGCAAAATCTTGTCTAATTTATAAATTGACTTGAAGAATTTGAATGCTTAGATATAGTGTAAGTCGCCAATTTGAAAGTGATGCAAAGGCAGCTATTTATATCTTCAGTAAGGTGAGAACTGGATGGACTGCTGAGGATTTTCAAAAAATAGTTCCGTTGGAGATTTGCTCGATTGAGAGTAACGGATACTTCTGCACTCGTTGCTTGATAAAGTTTGCCATAGTGATGAGCATTTCTTCAATCGCTGGAGAGTGAGTTTGTCTGGCAGTCCTTTTTCTTCTGATTTCCAGAGACAGTAATTAATGCGAGTGGATTCCAGCTAATAAGGCATTTAATGCTTCTGATCAGAGAATTTGAATTCTACCGTTGAGGAGATACGATGATCAGAGAATTTCTCCGTAGATTCAGCAAAAAGTAACTTGAATTAAGGAATGTCGGAGAATTTGAATCTTCAGGATAATGGCGCTTAATTCTGTCTCTTTCGTATTTAATGCTCTGAGATGCTTGACAGCTTCTCTTGGTTTTTTAGGCAAACGATCGCTACTGAGCAGATTCTTTTCATGTCAGTCTTTAATCATTACTTCTCAGTCATTGACTTGGAGTGAACCGGTCAGATCTTTTAGGCGGACGAAGTCTTCTGAGAGAGAGAGGCTTCAGTTCTCTTAGCCGGACGTACTTTTCCTTTGCTCTTTGATAATGATTGCAGTGTCCTTTCCATATATAAGAGTTCCTGAATAAAATACTTTGAAGAGAATTAGTGACTCTTTACGAAATTGTTATTTATCAAAATAGGTAAATTTATTTGGATATTTTTCTCTAACAATCTCCCCCTTTTTGATAATGATAATTTCTTAAAACAAATGCAAGTAGAGTCTGAATGATTTCTCCCCCTTAGTATGTGCCTTTCTTTTATTTAGCATTCATTTCATTATCAAAATTAGCTCCCCCTAAGCTTGTGCAGTTTTAAATTTGTTGTATAATTTCTCCCCCTTGGGCATTAGCAAAAAGAAAACATAAACACAGCGAAAGTAAATAATAGAGCTATATATTCATGAGGATGGTTTAGACAAGCCTAAAAGTAGGGCCATATAGGCGTTCATTTCAGCAAAATTAGCATCTATCATGGAAGTAAGCCTAGCATCCATGGATTCGAGACGATCATTCAGAGCTTGATCTTGACGATCCTGTGCCAGCGATAAGCGAGTAGTGAATGCCTTGACTTCCTGAGATAGAAAATGGACCATAGAGCGCTCATCTTCAGAGTTGGAGTGGGAGCATTGATTGACTGACGAAGAGGAGAAGCTAGTTGGCAGGATAGGCGTAAAGGGTGCCACCGTGGGAATGAGCGGCGCAGGATGCAGATGCAGCCAGGTGGGACGCAGAGACTGCAACATAGGTGATAATTGAGGAAGGAGAACCAGGGTCCAGGTGCTGAACTTGAGAACCAGGGATTCAACACAGCCAGCCAGATGAAGTGGAATGGAGGCAGTGTGAATATTCTTGGGAACCTGAAGTTCCCAGTCATAATGGAAAAATTGTCGTTCAGAGGGCATGGATTGGGTAAAGAAGGAGTTAGAGCATCCGCGAGGAAACCACAAACCTGCCTTAAAGCAAAATGAAAACCCAAATGTTCGAACACATAGATCGGATAAGAGGTGAGCATTTGGTGCATCAGATGAACGCTTGTGCTTGCCTAGAGCGGAACTGGATCTAGACGGATTACTGGGCATGAAGCAGATCTGATGAGAAAACATGCCTGAATCAGTAGGGAGGAAACCCGGAGGTGCAAGCTTGAGATCTAGATCCATACTTTTAAGGAGGCATTCCGGTGTGGACAGGTAGGAAGTATTAATAGCTGCATTAAAGGGGGCATCTACCTGGAATAACAGTGACAGCGTTGGTTGACTTTGACCAAGAGGCAGACGAAGATTGCTGTCAGCATTGGTTAAATTGAGACGACTAAAATCAAGAGCTAAGCAAGAGATATCATGATAAAAATCAGGTTCAGAGTCGTCATCAATGAGAATGGGATTGTCAAAGTCGGGGACAACGAATAAGGAGTCAAGAAATTCTTCAGCTTCTAGTTGGAGAAGAGCTTGGAAGTGAGTAATCTTGGATTGAAGAAACGATTCCCATCCGAGGGCATCACGAGAGCAATGATGCTTCCATTGAGGCTAGATAGTAGGCAGGGGTGAGTTATGTGAAAGCTTGACTTCGGACCCAGTGACGATTCTCAATGTTACCCAGCACAGCAATGGTGGGTGGATCATGAACAGGGCCAAACAAGGGTAAATATGTGCAACACTGAGTATGGGATAAGGTGACGAGAACCATTCGTAGGGCAGTGGCAGCAAGCAAACCCATGTCAGGAATGGTAAACCACTTGGCTATGGGTGCAGGTTCATTCCCATGGAATGTGAGAGCCTCACAGAGTCGATCGACATCTTTATCGGAGGAGAGCGTTTGGGAATGAAGCACTCGGTGTGATAGGAGTTCTTGAATGAGCAATCCACGAACTTGTGGCCAGTAGCTCTGGGGGTAGCCCATCCATTGAGCAAGACAGCGAAAACCACAGTTACCATCATCTTCAACATCAAGAACATCAGATATATAAGTGTGAAACATTTGAGGTAGAAACTTCAAATATTGAGCATGAGAGATGGAGATGAGGTCGGCAGTGGAGTGCACAGTTTCTGGAAGTGGCTTAGATGAAGTTGAAGCATGTGGGATTGGTGGAGCACTTGAAAACTGTGAGGAGAGATCGTCTGAACAACATCGTTTAAGACGGGCAGCAGACGGAGTTGATGAAACAAGCTTTCCTTTTTCAACCCTCCTGGTCCATTCACTAAGGAGTTTAGTGGGTACTCCAGATATGTCAACGGACAGACTCATTCGTCGAACGTCACTAAACTTAATCGGAGAGGCAACGATGTAATCAGATAAAGTATAGTGCAGTGATTCAAGACAAGGATTGACTACCTGCTTGTGCCGCATGAAAGCAGATATAAGGGCTCCATAGGGAAGATTTGAGTTAGGTTTTTCCAGAGTATGGAGGATGTATTGAAACACAAGATTAGGCCAGTTGACATTCTTGCGATGTTGAAGTTGAAACAAGGCCCATTGAGAGAACTTATTGACTAAGTCTCGAGAACCCTCTTTTGGCAGAATGACCTTACTGAGAACAGCATGGGGAAGAATTCATTCTTCAGCTAGGTTTGTCACTCGCCTAGAGGTGGCGTTTTTGGGTATCTCCTTCCAGATAATGAAAGGAGAGCTCTCGGAGATTTCCCAAGACGAGGAATAGCACGCTCCATGGAGAGGAAGGTTGAGAAGTTGAGCTATGTCAGTTGTGCGTATATCGACTACTTGACCTAAGCACCGAGTTCGGATGTGATTAGGGTTCATCTCAACAGCACAGTCGTAGAACTCCTGAACAAGAGGCTTTAGGACTGAAGATGAGGAAACAGTGAACATGTTCCCCCAGGCCTGAGAGAGCAGAAGATCAAGTCCTGCCACCTTTGCATGCGCAAATAGCTTTAGATCAAAATATCGAGGGGTGACAAGTTCTCTATCCCCTAGATGTTCAACCTTTACAAGGCCAATGTCGTATTCCTGAAGCTCTCGATTACGAATCATACGATTTATCTGGTTCTGGTGTATTTGCTTTTCTTCCATGCTTAGAGCTCGTTGAGCTTTTCCAGTTCTTCGTTTGTTAGGAGCCATGAGAGCTGTAGAGAGGGAAGACAGAGCGATGGCTACAAATGCACGGAGTAAGTTGAATTGGTGTATTGAGGCAGTTGTAAAGAGATATATCTTTACGAACCGTCAGTTTGATGTGGAATAGTGTCTCGATTTTATCATTTTCATGATGAGTAATACAATTTATTAACTTGCATTAAATGAAGAGAGATAATAAATACCATCTTTTGTGCGTGTGTGCAGAGCAAGTGAGGGATATGAAAAGACACAACTGTTTGAGCATTTAATGCATATCATGAAGTGGATATTATGAAAATGACCAGACGAATATAATAAATAAATATTTATAGTGCAGGAAACATTCCTAGTCTTTCTCTAAGGCATGCAAATTTGTTTTCAATAAGGGGTTTGGTGAAAATGTCTGCCAATTGATCATCAGATGGTATGTATGAGATGTCAATATTTCCTTTTGCTACATGGTCACGAATGAAATGATGTTTGATTTTAATATGTTTAGTTCGTGAATGTAACACAGGATTCTTTGTTATATTAATGGCACTTGTATTATCACATAGTAATGGAATGTTATGCTTAAAAATATTATAATCTTCTAATTGATGCTTCACCCAAAGAAGTTGGGTGCAGCATGAACCTGCAGCGACGTATTCGGCTTCAGCTGTTGAGAGAGAGATTGTGCTCTGTCGTTTGCTTGCCCAAGAGATTAAACAATGCCCTAAGAAATGACATCCTCCACTTGTGCTTTTTCTTTCTATTCTATCTCCGGCATAGTCAGCATCACAGAATCCTCTTAGCCTGAAATCATCACCTTTCTCATAGACTAGACCAAGATTAGTTGTGCCAATAAGATATCGAAAAGTTCGTTTTACGGCACTAAGATGAGATTCTTGAGGACTTACCTGGAATCTTGCACATACGCATACGCTGTACATGATGTCTGGTCTGCTTGATGTAAGATATAATAGTGATCCTATCATTCCTCTATATTTGGTTGAGTCAACAGGAGTTGAATCATCTCCTTTATCAAGTATGGTTCCAGGATGCATTGGAGTTCCCATGGCTTTTGCTTTCTCCATGCAATACTTTTTGAGCAGGTCATTGACATATTTGGTCTGATGGATGTATGTACGAGTTCCCTCTTTCCTAATTTTTAATCCTAGGAAGTACTTCAATTCTCCCATCATACTCATTTCAAATTCACTTTGCATGAGCTGGGAAAACTCTTGACACAGAGCTTCATTTGTGGCCCCAAATATTATGTCATCGACATATAGCTGTACTAGGATGAAGTCATTTGACCTCTTTCGTCTGAAGAGAGTATTGTCGATGCTTCCTCGAGAGAATCCATTTTTCATAAGGAATGAGCTCAAGCGATCGTACCATGCTCGTGGTGCTTGCTTTAATCCATATAGAGCTTTTCTCAGCTTGAAGACATGGTCTGGCAGATCCTGATCTTCGAATCCTGGAGGTTGTTTTACGTAGACTTCTTCTTCAATGTATCCATTTAAGAAGGCACTTTTGACATCCTTTTGAAACAGCTTTATGGAGTGTTGACATGCAAATGCTAGAAGTATGCGTATGGCTTCAATTCTTGCCACTGGTGCAAACGTCTCTGTGTAATCAATTCCTTCTTGTTGATTATACCCTTGAGCCACCAGACGAGCTTTGTTTCTTGTGACCTTTCCATCTTCATCCATCTTATTTCTGAACACCCATCGAGTGCCTATAATCGACTTGTCTTCTGGTTTTGGCACCAAATCCCAGACTTGACTTCGTTCAAACTGATTTAGTTCTTCTTGCATGGCGAGGATCCATCCTTCATCCTGAAGAGCTTCTCCTATGTTCTTTGGCTCTATTTCAGAAAGAAATGCACAGTTAGCGAAATCATTAAACGTGGATCGAGTCCTTACCTTTTCGTGCACATCTCCAATAATTTGTGTTGGAGGATGATCTGGTTTGAATCTCCAGTCTCGAGGTAGTGATATGCCGCTGGAAGTCATAACTTGACTTGATGAAAGGTCGTCAGACGTAGTTTCATTAACTTCGTCTGGCTGAGGAGTGATTGAGTCCGACTCTTTACTGGATGATGATAACTGAACTGGATTTGATAACGGAGCTTCATATATTTCCGTATCATCATCTTCTGTAAGTATAGGATTTATGCCCACATGCTTATCTTCAAATCTAACATTGATGGATTCCTCAACTGCCATGGTTCTGGAGTTATATACTCGAAACGCCTTCGAATTAGGTGAATATCCCAGGAATATTCCCTTATCTGATTTTGCATCAAATTTTCCGAGATCATCCTTTGTGTTGAGTAGAAAGCATGAGCTTCCAAAAGGATGAAAATATGAGATGTTTGGCTTTCTTCCCTTCCATAGTTCGTAAGCAGTTTTCTTCAGAGTTGGACGCATGAATATTCTGTTTTGAATGTAGCATGCGGTATGGATGGCTTCAGCCCAGAAATATTTTGGCAGAGAGGTTTCATTGAGCATGGTTCTTGCCATTTCTTGAAGTGACCTGTTCTTCCTTTCTGCTACTCCATTTTGCTGAGGAGTTCTCGAAGCGGACACTTGATGGAATATGCCATTTTCTTCAATAATGATTGAATTCTTCATTTATGAATTCTCCTCCCCTGTCACTACGGATGTTGGTGATGCAGTAACCTTTCTCATTCTGAATTCTTTTTGCGATGATTAGAAAGGATCTGAAGGCTTCATCTTTTGTTCCAAGAAATTGCACCCATGTAAATCTGGTGTAGTCATCCACGATGACAAGACAGAATCTTTTTCCAGAACAACTAGCCGTTCTAGTGGGTCCAAACAAGTCCATGTGCAACATCTCCAGAGGTCTCTTTGTACTTACAACGTTCTTTGTGTGGAAAGAACTTTTTACTTGCTTTCCTTGGAGACATGCTGAGCATGTATCATCAGATTTGAAAGATAGATTTGGCAGACCACGTACTAAATCATGTTTGATTATTTTAGCAATGGTCTTTAAGGATGCATGCCCTAGCTTCCTGTGCCAGATCCATTTATCATCCTCTGCTGATACTAGACATGTTACCTTTTGACTTGCAAGGTTTTTCAGGGAGGTCTTATATAGATCCCCTTGTCTCTGAGCTTCAAAGATAGTCTTATCATTTTCATTAGAGACTCTACACTTCAATTTGGTGAAGGAAACAGTGAGCCCACTGTCACATAATTGACTTATGCTAAGTAGGTTATGTTTTAATCCTTCAACTAAGAGAACCTTCCGGATTACTGGAAGGGGGTCCTTACCGACATTTCCTTCTCCGACAATGAATCCTTTTTGATTTCCTCCAAAGGTCACTGTCCCTCCTGTCTTCTTGTCATGGATTTTTGGGAATAAAGACCTTTTTCCCGTCATGTGCCGTGAGCATCCACTGTCCAGGTACCATTGTTCTTTTTGGTTTTGAACTGTTAAGCACATCTGCAAGAGGAATAATCATTGATTTAGGTACCCAAACTTTCTTGGGTCCTTTTTTGTTAGTAATCATCTTGGGTGGACTTTTCCTCCCATGCACTATTTTTTGAGGAGTTTGTTTCTCCTTACCCTCAACCATGAAAGTTTCAGGTTGAATTTCGATGGATGCTGATGAGAAATTTCTCTTCTCAGGATGATATCTATATGGAACAGTAGATAAGTTATGTTTAATGGCAATTATGTCCCAATATTTTTCTTCTTCATATCCTAATCCTCTTCGATCATATGCTGATCTATTATTTCCACTTAGTTTGATTAGATTATCATGTCCTTGAGTAAACATGGATAAGTCCTTAATTAAATAACTGACTCTTTCCTTCAAACTTCTAATTTCTTTGTTTGCATCCTGTTCTAAAAGTGCTTGATTTTTCTTGGTAAGCATGATTGAGACTTCCTTAGATGCATTCAGTTCTTTCAATGTTTTATCATGCTTCTTTTTGAGAGAGCTATACTTAATAGCTAATGCATGGGCATATTCTAGCAGTTCATTATAGTCATCAGTTGAGATTTCAGAACATACCTCATCTTGATCATCCTCTTCGTTATTTGATTCGTCGACAGAAATCATCAATGCCTCTGCTTCTCTGTCAGCTTCAATATCAGAGGTGTCTATGGATGCCATGAATGCACAATATGAAGCTTCCTCAATAGCTCCCTTGGCTTCTTCTTCTTGATCAGAGTCATCTTCTCATTCATCGTTCTGACTCGAAAAGGCCTTCTTCTTGTAGAAAGTTTTCTGTGAAGGCTTATTTCCTAGTCGAGGACAATCCGCTTTGACATGACCAGGTTTCTTGCATTCATAGCAAACGATTCCTCCTTTGCTTTGAGTTCTTTCTTCTCTTGATGAGGAAGAAGGTCTCCCTTTGAATTGCTTCCGGCTTCCCACCATTTTTCTGAATCGTCTATTGAACAGGGCTTGTTCATCATCAGACCGATCAGATTTGGCTGTTTCCTCATCTGAGGATTCATTAGCTTTTAAAGCCTTTGATTTGTTGGCTTTGAATGCTACAGCTTTAGCGGCTGCTGTTTTTCTTTTTATAATCGCAGCATCATTTGCAAGATCCTGCTCGTGGATCTTCATTTCTCCCAGCAGATCTTCCACTTGATATGTGTCCATGTTCTTTCCGGATCTTTGGGCAGTGACGAAATTTCTCCAGTTGGTGGGAAGACTTCTGAGAATCTTGACTACTTGTTCCTTGTTGGTGAATGTTTTGCCCAGATTCCTCATGCCATTGTGAATGGTCTGAAGTCGTGAAAACATGGAATCAATGGACTCATTATCTTCCATCATGAAGTTTTCGTATTGGGATGCAAGCATGCTCATCTTGGTGGTTTGAACAGCAGTTGTTCCCTCATGAGCAATGGCCAGCGTGTCCCATACCTCCTTTGCAGTACTTAGGCTGTCAACTTTATCGTGCTCACTTTTGCTAAGAGCACATATGAGAAATAGCCTTGCCTTGGCATTTCTCTGGTTTTCTGTCTTGTGTTCGTCTATCCACTTGTCAGCTGGAATGGCCTTGTTTTCACTATCTTTAGGAAAGTAATTTCCCTTAGATATTACATCCCATAGCTTCCAATCAGTTGATTCAATGAATAGCTGCATATGTTTCTTCCAGTAAGGATAGTTTGAGCCATCGAAGAATGGTGGCTTGTTTGTTGCGGTTCTGGTTGGGTAGGCAATTCCGTCCATGGATCTTTTCACTCTACACCTGTTAAGATGTTAGTAATACTCAGAGCGGTTAAGCTCTGATACCAATTGATAGTAATAAAATCACACAAGAAAGGGGGGGTTTGAATTGTGTGGGTGACTTTTTAAAAAAAATTCGTATTGAAGACGAATTATAAGTTTAAAAGCGTTTATGTAAACGTGCAGTGAAATATGTTTAGAGCATAAACAGTAAAGCACGCAAGATATTTATCCTGGTTCACCCTCAAAATCGATAGGGCTACGTCCAATCCTTGGCTATACCAAGATTTTCCACTATTTCGACTGAATAGTACAAGTGTTCTCAGGGACTTCTCCCAGTATTCTGAGGACTACTCCTTTACAAGTTTTCTCAGGACTTCTCCTTTATCTCTTAAGTATTCGACAAGACTTCTCCCTGATTCTTTCACAAGAATGTTGGTTTTCTACAAAGATCTCTTCACAAAGAGTGGGTAGAAAATATGAGGTTCTAGGTTCAGAGATGATGGTTAAGTTTGGTTCTCTGAAGGGATAGTGTGAGAGTAATGAGAGTTTTCAATCTATGAGGATTTCACACTAATTTGCGACTAAACTCAGAAGGATAGAAGATTCTAAGGTTGCTGAGTGTTCTTGGCAAAATCTTGTCTAAGTTATAATTTGACTTGAAGAATTTGAATGCTTAGATATAGTGTAAGTCGCCAATTTGAAAGTGATGCAGAGGCAGCTATTTATATCTTCAGTAAGGTGAGAACTGGATGGACTGCTGAGGATTTTCAAAAAATAGTTCCGTTGGAGATTTGCTCGATTGAGAGTAACGGATACTTCTGCACTCGTTGCTTGATAAAGTTTGCCATGGTGATGAGCATTTCTTCAATCGCTGGAGAGTGAGTTCGTCTGGCAGTCCTTTTTCTTCTGATTTCCAGAGACAGTAATTAATGCGAGTGGATTCCAGCTAATAAGGCATTTAATGCTTCTGATCAGAAAATTTGAATTCTACCGTTGAGGAGATACGATGATCAGAGAATTTCTCCGTAGATTCCGCAAAAAGTAACTTGAATTAAGGAATGTCGGAGAATTTGAATCTTCAGGATAATGGCGCTTAATTCTATCTCTTTCGTATTTAATGCTCTGAGGTGCTTGACAGCTTCTATTGGTTTTTTAGGCAAACGATCTCTACTGAGCAGATTCTTTTCATGTCAGTCTTTAATCATTACTTCTCAATCATTAACTTGGAGTGAACCGGTCAGATCTTTTAGGCGGACGAAGTCTTCTGAGAGAGAGAGGCTTCAGTTCTCTTAGCCGGACGTACTTTTCCTTTGCTCTTTGATAATGATTGCAGCGTCCTTTCCATATATAAGAGTTCCTGAATAAAATACTTTGAAGAGAATTAGTGACTCTTTACGAAATTGTTATTTATCAAAATAGGTAAATTTATTTGGATATTTTTCTCTAACAGGGTTTTGGCCGACTTTAGGGCTTTCTGCTAAACTTTAGGGCTTTTGGTCGATTTCACGGTTTTCAACCGATTTTAGGGTTTTTGCGCTAACTATAGTATAGGGTATTTGGACGATTTAAGGGCTCCGTGTAAATTTTATGGTTTTACTGTAAACTCTAGGCTTTTAGACTGATTTTAGGGTTTTCGCATTATTATAGGGTTTTAGGCCGTCTTTAGGGCTTTCTGGTCAACTTTAGGGTTTTTGGCCGATTTCAGGGTTTTTGGCCGATTTCTAGGTTTTTCCGCGAACTATAGTATTGGGTATGTGGACGATTTAAGGGCTCTGGGTCTATTTTATGGTTTTTCTGTAGGCTCTAGGCTTTTGGACTGATTTTAGGGTTTTCAGCTTATTATAGGGTTTTAGGTCGGCTTTCCGGTTTTCTGATTAACGTTGGGGTTTTTGGCTGACTTCAGCATTTTCGGCCGATTTCAGGGTTTTTCCGCTGACTATCGTATTTGGTATTTGGAAAATTTAATGGCTCTGGGTCTATTTTATGGTTTTTCTGTAGGCTCTAGGCTTTTAGATTGATTTTAGGGTTTTCATCTTATTATAGGGTTTTAGGTCGGCTTTCCGGTTTTCTGATCAATGTTGGGGTTTTTGGCTGACTTCAGCTTTTTCGGCCGATTTCAGGGTTTTTCCGCTGACTATAGTATAGGGTATTTTGACGATTTAAGGGCTCTGGGTCAGTTTTGTTGTTTTTCTGTAGACTCTAGGCTTTTAGACTTATTTTAGGGTTTTCGGCTTATTATTGGGTTTTAGGCCTGCTTTAGGGCTTTTATCTGATTTCAGGGTTTTCGGGCGATTTCAGGATTTTTCCGCTGACTAGTATAGGTTATTTGGACGTTGTAAGGGCTCTGGGTCAATTTTATGGTTTTTCTGTAGACTATAACGATTTCATAAATTATTATGAAGAGTTCGTTTGACAAAGTGTTTCAAGTATTAAAGATTATCTACCTCGTCAAAGCATTAAATGAAGCACTGTTGATTGCAGAATGAAGATTGGGACATAATTAATACTTTATTCCTCGTTCCTGCAAAAGCTCTGACATTCCTTAAATCATGCAACCTTTTCAGAGTCAACAACATGATTTCCTGAACATCGGATCCTCTCAACGATCAAATTCAAATCTCTTGTTCAGGGCATTTAATGTTCTCTTTGCTGGCATCGACGAGCATTTAATGGCCAAACGTGAACTCAAGGCTGAAAGCATTGAAGATCAGACGACGTCAACCAAAGCAATTAATGCTGCAATAAATGCATGGCAGAATGCATTTAATGCTGTTTCAGGGATGCAGAAGTATCCGTTACTCACAAGAAAGCAGAAATTCAAACGGAACTATTTTCAAATCTTCATCAAGCTCACAGGGCACATCCTACCGAAGATATAAATAGAGCACTTAGCATCCGGATTCAATGGGCGACTTGAACACGATAATATCTCATATGCTCTCTAAGTCGTTCACAATAATAAGTTTCAATAGCCATACCTCAAAAGCTCAAAGCCATCTTTAACTGAGTCAAGTCGTCCGCCTGTGTGAAGATTTCATAGAGTATTACTCTTATTCAATTCTCACACTACCCAAACAGAGAACCTATATCTATATCCTCTTTGTAAACTGTTATTCATTTTTTAACCAACTCTTTTTGAAGAGATCACCGTAGAACCTCAAAGCAACTTGAAAAAGATCTGGGAGTAGTCTTGTATAATACTAGCTAGGAGAAGTCCTAAAGAATACTTGTAAGGAGAAGTCCTTCGAATACTAAGAGAAGTCCTAAAGAATATTTGTAAGGAGAAGTCCTTCGAATACTAGTAGAAGTCCTGTAGAATACTTGAACTATTTTATGAAAATAGTCGAAAATCTGGGTGAAGCCAAGGACTTGACGTAGCCCTGTCTATTAAGGGGGTGAACCAGGATAAATACTCTACGTTCTTTACTTTTTCAATTCTAAGTTATTTTCCGCAGCACTTACTCTTGCGAATATTTGAAACTCATAATTGTTTATAACAGAAAAGAATTATAAAAATCACACACACAATTCAAACCCCCCCCCCTTTCTTGTGTGTTTTAATACTATCATCTAGGCTTTTAGACTGATTTTAGGGTTTTCGGCTTATTATAGGGATATAGGCCGACTTTAGGACTTTCAGATCAACTTTAGGTCTTTTGACCGATTTCAGGGATTTGGGCCGATTTCACGGTTTTTCCGCTGACAATAGTACAGGGTATTTAGATGATTTAAGGGCTCCGGGTTAATTTTATGGTTTTTATGTAGACTCTAGGATTTTAGACTGATTATAGGGTTTTCGGCTTATTATAGAGTTTTAGGTCAGATTTAGGGCTTTCTGATCAACTTTTGGGCTTTTGGTCGATTCAGGGTTTTCGGCCGATTTCAGGGTTTTTCCGCTTACTAATGTATAGGATATTTGGACGATTTATGGGCTCCGGGTCAATTTTATGGTTTTTCTGTAGACTCTATGCTTTTAGACTGATTTTAGGGTTTTTCTGTAGACTCTATGCTTTTAGACTGATTTTAGGGTTTTACGCTTATTATTGGGTTTTAGGCCGGCTTTAGGGCTTTCTGATGAACTTTAGGGCTTTTCACCGATTTCAGGGCTTTTGGCCAATTTCAGGGTTTTTCGCATGACTATAGTATAGGGTATTTGGACGATTTAAGGGCTTCGGGTCAATTTTATGGTTTTTCTGTAGACTCTAGGCTTTTAGATTGATTTTATGGTTTTCAGCTTATTATAGGGTTGTAGGCCGGCTTTAGGGCTTTCTGATCAACTTTAGGGCTTTTGATCGATTTTAGAGTTTTCAGCCGATTTCAGGGTTTTTCCACTAACTATAGTATAGGGTATTTGGACGATTTATGGGCTCCGGGTCAATTTTATGGTTTTTCTGTAGATTCTAGGTTTTTAGACTGGTTTTAGGATTTTTGGCTTATTCTAGGGTTTTAGGCCGACTTTTGGGCTTTCTGATCAACTTTAGAACTTTAGGCCGATTTCAGGGCTTTTCGGTCGATTTCAGGGTTTTTCTGCTGAAAGTATAGGGTATTAGGACAGTTTAGAGCCCCGGGTCTATTTTATGGTTTTTCTGTAGATTCTAGACTTTTAGAATGATTTTAGGGATTTCGGCTTATTATAGTGTTTTAGGCCGGGTTTAGGGCTTTTTGATCAACTTTAGGGCTTTTGTCCAATTTCAATGTTTTCGGCCGATTTCAGGGTTTTTCTACTGACTATAGTATAGGGTATTTGGACGATTTTATTTAGACTCTAGGCTTTGGGTCAATTTTATGGTTTTTCTGTAGACTCTAGGCTTTTAGACTGATTTTAGGGTTTTCGGCTTATTATAGGGTTTTAGACCGGCTTTACGGCTTTCTGATCAACTTTTGGGCTTTTGAACGATTTCAGGGTTTTTGGCTGATTTCAGGGTTTTTCCGCAAAGTATAGTATGAGGTATTTTGACGATTAAAGGGCTCCGGGTCTATTAAATGGTTGTTCTGTAGACTCTGGGCTTTTAGACTGATTTTAGGGTTTTCGGCTTATTATAGGGTTTTAGGCCGGCTTTAGGGCTTTCTGATCAACTTTAGGGCTTTTGGCCGTTTTCAGGGATTTCGGCCGATTTCAGGGTTTTTCCACTAAGTATAGTATAGGGTATTTAGACGATTTAAGGGCTCCAAGTTAATTTTATGGTTTTTCTGTAGACTCTAGGATTTTAGACTAATTTTAGGGTTTTCGGGTTATTTAAGGGTTTTAGGCCGGCTTTAGGGCTTTCTGATCAACTTTAGGTCTTTTGGCCGATTTCTCGGTTTCCGGCCGATTTTAGGGATTTTCCGGTTACTATAGTACAGGGTATTTAGACGATTTAAGGGCTCTGGGTCAATTTTATCATTTTTCTCTAGACTCTAGGCTTTAAGACTGATTTTAGGGTTTTAGGCCGGCTTCAGGGTTTTAGGCCGGCTTCAGGGCTTTTTGAGCAACTTTAGAGCTTTTGGTCGATTTCAGGGTTTTTTGCCGATTTCTTGGTTTTTCCGCTGACGATAGTATAGGTTATTTGGACGATTTAAGGGCTTTGGGTCAATTTTATGGTTTTTCTGTAGAGTCTTGGCTTTTTCTGTAATTCAATATAATACAGCAATAATTATCACAATCTACGAGACTTGTGGAAATAATCTCAACTCGCATTCTCAAATAAAACATGCACTGTTTCAAATTCAGTAACTTGTCTTAGAATAACCCCAGCACTCACTAATACATGCACTGTTTCAAATTCTTAGAACAAGTAACATGATTTGTAAATTAAAACTATTCAAGTCCTTAATTCATGTACTTTCACCACCTCTCCTAAATATACTCATCCATATCATCTTCAGTTTCCTGTTTTTATATACCATTTTTAAAATTATATACCATTTTTTTCTAATAAACTTATACTAGAGAAAAAACATCCTTATAAATTATATACCATTTTCTACTAATAAACTTTTGCACCAATATCTGGATTTAGGTAATTAACAAGGTGAATTAACAGCAAGTGTGATGAAGTTTCACTTCAGCAAGTGTGACGAAGTGTCACTTCAGCAAGTGGACCATCTTCATCATCAAAATCACATTCACAGGCCATGGTGGTCTTCAATCTTCATAAAACTTCAAAATTCATCCATGTCCAATGAAAAACTGGGAGCAGCATCTGCATCTCTTAGGGAGAACAATTCTGCAAAAGAAAAAGAACATATCACGTTACATAGCCAAGTCATAAAACAAAAATATATTATCAAACAAATCCTACCATTTTACCTTGTTCACATTTATCAACAACCTCAAAATCATCATTTAGAACTAATGATGATGACTCTCCTTTAGTCCAATCTTGAATACAAATAACTGCTTCCACCATTTTTGGTGTTAAGGAAGCACGATAATCATCAAGTACCCTTCCTCCGGTACTGAAGGCTGATTCAGATGCCACTGTAGTAACAGGTATAGCCATCACATCTCTAGCAATATTTGAAAGGATTGGAAGACGACTTGAGTTTATCTTCCACCAGTTCAGAATATCCAAATCCACAGGGCCTTCTGACCTCTCCTCCAAAAAATTTCTCAACTCAGATATATCGCAGCCAGACCTTGATTAAAACCATTTTCATCATCACCTAATACACAGGGCCTTCTGACCTCTTCACCTATTTCTTTGATTTTTTTACCAACTCCAAACATTTCCCACATGTATGTGTTGCTGGTCACATAAGAAGATCCAGAAATACAGATAGTTCTTTATAGAAGAGCTCTACAAATGGAAGGATCAACTGCAAATAGTTCCAATCATATTCTGTTGGCACACCTTTCCCCTCTTGTAACTCTTCAACATACTTCCCATCAACTATTTCAAGCTCATCAAATGCTCTTTTAAGCTTCAATGCAGCCTCTAGCATCGAGTACGTTGAGTTCCATCTAGTTTCATAGTCTAGGAAAACAAGACCTTTATATTCAATATTCAACTTTTCAACACATGCCTTAAAGATATTCTGCTTAATAAAGGAAGACCTCACATATCTAATCGCTTCATGAATTCTCAAAACTGAAATATCAATATGTTTCAAGCCCTTCTTCACGATCAAATTCAACACATGTGCAAGACAACACATATGAATGTAATCACCATTCATAACTAACCTGTCCTTTAACTGTAGGCTCTTCTTGAGAATTTTAATCCCTTTATCATTAGCTGAGGCATTATCAATTGTCAAACTGAGAACCTGATGTAGCCCCCAATCATTTAAGCAATGATGGACAGTCTTAGAAATAACCTCTCCGGAGTGGCTTTCAACTAGGCAATAGTTGAGAATTCTCTTTCGTAACACCCAATTGTTATCAACAAAATGCACAGTTAAGGACATGAAAGAGTATTTCTGGGGAGAGGTCCACATGTCAGTTGTGAGGCAAGCTCTCTTACAATGTTGAGAAAGGAACTTTTTCAACCTTGCTTTCTCATCATCAAAATACTTAAAAACATCACATGCTACGGTTGTGCGTGACAGAGTACCAAACCTTGGATGCAAAAAATTCACAAACCTCTTGAAAGCCGGGTGCTCCACTTGCCGAAAAGGGATCTCCATAGCTACAAAAAACCTCAATAGCTCATGTCGACCTTTCTCTTGGTCAAACCTAACGACTAAAAGAGAAGACCCAGCATTCATTGTTGAGGTCGAAGGAGCTGATTTTTGCCTCTTAGAAACATCTCTATCCGGATGCAACTTACATCTCTTCGTATGATTTCGCATTGAACTTGTTCCATTATCATACTTGAGCAAGGAACCACACTAGTTGCATTTAGCTTTCTTTACCGCCCCGGGCTCAACTGTAAAGTGGTCCCAAGCATCTGACCGATTTCTACAAGCATTAGCCCGAGGGGGTAACATACTTGCGTTGTAAGAAACATAGGCCAGATGAGTAGACATGACGTGATCCTCTGACTCAGATTCAAGGATGCCTTCTTTGTCAACCATTGCTGTTTTCAATTGGAAATTGAGATATAAGAAGAAAATTAATACAAATAGTATATTTCTTAAAAATGTCAATAAGGAAGCAACCAACAAAACTAACTTTCCCAAACAAAGAAGAGACACAAATTTTAACAGATTAACACCAATCATTCCTCAGATTAAACACAAACCCAACAAAGAAGAGAGCATTAAGTGAAAACCCACTTGAATCATCCACATGGGTACGCGGTAAAGCATCTCCGAATTAACAAACGAGAATAAAGATAGAGTCAAATATTAGAAGAAAATTAACACTGAAGTTGAGCATAAGCTTGAAGATAAATATTTCATTTTCAATCCATCAGGTTCAGTCCTATAAGTCCATCTAGGTGGTAAGATTATTTCACTAAATACCAATCATAGAATCATGAATTCACTGATAATTGGAGAGAGATACTTGCTGATTGTACAGCAAATAAATATGCACATCATGTTCCTCCTTGATTGAAGCCATGTCTAATGTGAAAAAATAGTCTATAAAATTGAACTAAAATTGAACTAAAAATTAGTTTTTGTACAAATGCATTCCCATGCCTGGCCTATTATTGACAGTAACATAAACCCACTCAAAGCTGCATTAACTTTAGCTTTTCACAGCTAATGTTCCATGATTCTTAAATAAAGCAAAGTGAATACTAAAGGGTTAAGGTGAGTTACTCTAATATTCAACTTCCTTAACTAAATGTACAACTCTAATGACAGAGACATAACAAGCATAGAAAAAGTTCTAAATAAGTAGGAAATAAAACACCAGTGTCAGACACCTAATTTACTGAAATTGTAAAAGGGTTTCTAAGATTTATAAGGCAGATTGCATACAGTATGACATACATACATACATACATACATACATAAATACATAATCTAGAGTAACTCAGATTGAAGAAAAGTGTGATAAAAATTGAAGCAGGAAACCCATAATTTTGACACAAACCAATAATTTAGAAGCAGGAAACCAATCCAAAAACACGGATTAAACAGAAAAAGGAATAAGGGTTGGTAATGTTCATGATGAAATCACTTGAAGAAAATGATGGGCTGACGAACTAGCAACAACAGAGAAGGCGGACGAAGGGGCTTCCAGCGGCGGACGGACGAAGGGGCTTCCAGCGGCGGGCGGACGAAGGGGCTTCCAACGGCGGCGCACGAAGGGACGAGGGTCGGCAGTTCCAGCGGCGGAGGAGGACAGTTCCAGCGGTGGCGAACGAAGGGGCTACAAGTGGCTGCACACAAAGAAGAAGCGGCGGCAGACGGAAGAAGAAGAAGATTGAAAAAGAGAATGGAGTCGCGGACACGAAGGGATGAAGGGTTACTGGGTTACAATTCAGTTTTGGCTTAATGGGCTGGATATTTTTGGTTCTGGTTTGGACCGGTTTGGTTTGGTTCACCAGAACCGGTTTTTTTGCACAGGCCTAGCTTCGGGTCAATTTTATTGTTTTAGTGTAGAATCTAGGCTTTTAGAACGATTTTAGGGTTTTCGGCTTATTATAGGGTTTTATGCTGGCTTTAGGGCTTTCTGATCAACTTTAGGGCTTTTAGTTGATATCAGGGTTTTCGGCCGATTTCAGGGTTTTTCCACTGACTATAGTATAGGGTATTTGGACGAATTTGGGGCTCTGGGTCAATTTTATGGTTTTTCGGGAGACTAAAGGCTTTTAGACCGATTTTAGGGATTTCGGCATATTATAGGGTTTTAGGGGGGCTTTAGGGCTTTTTGATCAACTTTAGGGCTTTTAGCCGATTTTAAGGTTTTCGGCCGTTTCAGGGTTTTTCCGCTGACAGTGTAGGGTATTTGGAGGATTTCACGGCTCTGGATCAATTTTATGGTTTTTCTGTAGACTCTAGGCTTTTAGACTAATTTTAGGGTTTTCGGCTTATTATAGGGTGTTAGGCCGACTTTAGGGCTTTCTGATCAACTTTAGAGCTTTTGGCCGATTTTAGGGTTTTTGGCCGATTTTAGGGTTTTTCCGCTGACTATAGTATATAGGGTATTTGGACGATTTTAGGGCTCTGGGTCAATTTTATGGTTTTTCTGTAGACTCTAGGCTTTTAGACTGATTTTATGATTTTCGGCTTATTATAGGGTTTTAAACCGGCTTTAGGGCTTGATGGTCAACTTTAGCTCTTTTGGACAATTTCACAATTTTTGGCCGATTTCAGGGTTCTTCCGTTGACTATAGTATCGGGTATTTTGACGATTTAAGGGCTCCGGGTCTATTTTATGCTTTTTTTGTAGACTCCAAGCTATTAGACTGATTTTAGGGTTTTTGGCTTATTCTAGGGTTTTAGGCCGGCTTTAGGGCTTTCTGATCAACTTTAGGGCTTTTGGCCAATTTCAGAGCTTTTCGCTGACTATAGTATAGGGTATTTTGACATTATAAGGGCTCCTAGTCAATTTTATTATTTTTCAGTAGAATCTAGGCTTTTAGACTGATTTTAGGGTTTTCGGCTTATTATAGGGTTTTAGGCCGGCTTTTAGGCTTTCTGATCAACTTTAGTGCTTTTGGCTGATTTCAAGGTTTTCGGCCGATTTCAGGGTTTTTCCGCTGACTATAGTATAGGGTATGATGAGTGGATATTATATGATGTTTTTAGGTAGTTGGTAGTCTTTTTATTTTATTATTTTTGAGTCACATATAGGTTTTTTATTATTTTTATGTAGATTTTATATTTATTTTGCATTTTGCATGTAGATTAGATTTTATTTGTTTTTCTAACTTAATTTTATATTTTTAGGAATTTTTCTAGCTATTTTATATTTTTAGAAAAAGC
This sequence comes from Acmispon strigosus, assembly GCA_030819835.1. Taxonomy (NCBI): domain Eukaryota; kingdom Viridiplantae; phylum Streptophyta; class Magnoliopsida; order Fabales; family Fabaceae; genus Acmispon; species Acmispon strigosus. Next base: position 17,764,948 of record JAUAMA010000001.1, read on the forward strand.
TGGTTTAGTTATCATTTTTGTCCAGGGACCGATTTGTAAAGTTTCAGGAAATCAAGGACCAAAATGTGAAAGTTCAAGAGTGGAGGACTAAAAGTGAAGATTGAGAGAATCAAAGGGCTTGAATTGGAGTGCTAACCAAGAGAGGACCAAAAGTGAAAAAGAGGAATATGAAGCAACTCTCTTCTAATTAGCACATGGAAAATGATGTTGAAGGATTGATGATAGTGGGGGAGAGGTTTCAGAATTGATTAAGGGCTGATAAGTGGGTTTTTAAGGCATTCAAAACCCACTACCATGAAGAAGGAAGGAGTTTTCAAAAGTTAATTGGTGGCCAATGAAGGCCATAATGGCCATCAACTCCTCCACCATTGAAATTTTTACTATAAATAGGACCCTCCTCTTCACTTGTAAAGCACACCTTCTTAGAATACAACAAGTATTCTCTCTTTCTCCCTCTTGAGCATTGTTCCTAGGACTTGTGGGAAGCCATATTTGAGCTCCTATCCAGGGTAATTCAATGACTCATTTAGCCATGCTTGGCTAATTCTTCTTTAAGTTTCTTGGGTTGTAGTAGTTTATAAATTATGTTTTAGTTTTGTTTCTACCTTTCTGAGTTTTATTTTCAGTTCTTGTTTTATTTCCTTGCTCATATTGTTATCTTGCTGTACACAAGAATTTTTACTTATTACTTATGTCATAAGATCATTTGATGAGTAGTAAGGGAACTAGGATCTAAAAAAGGTTATAAGTATATATCTCTAAAGATCATTAGGATAGACGTAACCTTATGTTGGCCCGAATTCATGCTTCATCTTCTTTTCTGGTTAACTAAATTACAAGATCATGTATTTAGTAATTAGGAGGAAAGTTCTACATTTCTTAAGATCATTAGGATGTAGAAATTCTAGGTTATAGCATCATGGACATGGATTTAAAATTCAGAAAATAAGTAGGAACTTGCTAACATTTTTATAGGCTATGTAAATCAACCCGAGAAGCTTAACTCTTATCATCTTTATTTCTTATCATTTTGTTGCTATATCTTTGTTCTAAAAACAAACCAACTTCATATTTTTATCTTTTATTTTTATTGCACGAGTACTAAATTGTATATCAATAAGAACACCTATCCCTTGGGTTCGATCTTTTTATATTACGCGATAGTAAATCATACACTTGCGATTTTCGCTATCAAGTTTTTGGCGCCGTTGCCGGGGATAGGTTCTTTCAAGTTCTTATTTTTATTTTATATAGTACTTCTTGTTTATATATTTATAAATATATATATATATATAAAAATATATAAAAAAGTTGTGATGAACTGGTGCTGCTAATTTTGTTTGCTGAGTATTGTCAGGAATTATGGCTGAAAAATTCGAACAACGGGAGGCAAAAATCCGGATTGAGGTTGAAAAGGAATATGAGAAGACGAAGCAGGATATCTTCACTCTAATTGACGAGTTTTACTCTGATTTCGATTGCAAGATAAAAACCGGATTTTTGCCAAGTCCTGAGCAAGAATGTAAGGCCAGAGAGATTCTACAAGTAAAGATACAAGGCATTCTAATGAGGCAGCCCGGGGATGAACAACAACCACTTGTTCATGAAAATGAACTCGTGGTTCAAAAAGAAGAGGTAAAAGCAACCTTCATTGTAGAATTTGTCCTTAAAGACAAATTGGAGATGGAGGAAGAAGAACCTCAAGGAACCTATGCTATAGGTTCAGAAAAGCAAGGAACAGAACAGGGAAGGGAGAATTTATTTATCTCTTCCATTTTTAATTTGAATATTGTTGCCTTGTTAGCTGAAAAATCATTTGGCACCATGTTGTACTTGTGCCAAAATTTGCACGATTTGCGGGGTCTAATGAATTTTGTAATAGACCCCGGTTGAAAAGTGATTAGTGAAAAGTCTACCAAAGACTATAACATTGGGCTTCTTGGGAGACAACCCAAGTGTTTCTATTGCTTTTGTTTTGTATTGTTTTGCTGTATAAATAGCTGCAGGAACCCCAACGCTCAAGCGTTAGAGGCTCAACGCACATGCGTTGAGCCCCTGTTTCATGCCTAGTTTTTACTTTAATTCCAGCGCCCAAGCGTTGGCATCCCCACCGCTCAAGCGCTGGAGCTCGGGCAGATTTGCTGTTTGTTTTTATTTTGCTGTTTTTAGTTTTTAATAAAGTTTTGTGTTCACCATTTTCTGAAAGTTTTTAGATTCTATGAGTTTTCCCTTGTTTCTACATTGGTTTTAATTTTTGGGAACTCAAGAATTCTTGTTTTTAAAGGTGGACACAATTTTTCAACCCATGATCTTATTTGTGCTGTTTTTGGAACTAACAAGTCAAGCAAGCTTCTGCTTGTGAGACTTTTGTTTGTTCAATGTTACAGGATAGGTACCAAAAGGAGGAAGAACCCTCTTGAAATTGAATGTTCAAATTGATTTTTGCATTGAGGTTCCCCTGGACCTTTGTGGAAAATTTGTTACTATGCCAGCTTCTTAGTTTTTAGATTTTCTTTTGTAGTGTTTAGTTTTATTTTTAGTTTTTCTGTTTTGTTTTTGCATGAGTCTTGAGTATTTTATCCATTCTGAATGTTGCTATAGCTTTGTGAATTGCTTTATCTGATTGAACTGTTTTTGTCAAAAGATCTATGTTTTAAAGTGGTTAGGATTGCATGCGGTAGAAAGGATTTTTGATATCTTGATTGTTTTGGTTGTTGGAAAAGTCTTTTTCTGAGTTCTAAAAAGGGTACCACTTACCCTATCTTTTTCTGAGAGCCGAGGACTCTGAATTCTTGATTGTGAAATTTTTCTGCCTTGTGTTGCATGTTGATTGGAGTTTTGTATACTTTGTGAGTTGAGAAGAGATTATAGGCATTTTTGAAAACTCAGATTTTTGCTTGAAATGCTATATCCACTAGTAGCCCCTTTTGAGCCTTAAAAGAGTCATTCTTTGGAGCCTACTTTGTGTGATAATTCTTAAAGTTGTTATTGTGATTCATGTGCTGAAATTGTTAGAGCTATGTTTGTTGGGTTTCTCTCTAGAAAAAGAAGAAAAAAAAAGTTGAAAAAATAAGGTATGTGCCTTAGGAAAAAATAATGAAGTAGTGGGGTGAGAAAGAGTATGAGGGGAGTAAAATTCAAGTCATTCATCCCATACATTCCACTACTTTGTTGAAAAAAAAAAGAAAAAGAGAAAAGGAAAAATTGAGAGGACCCTTGTATTAATATGTTAAAGCTCCTAGTCAAGAAAAATCACTTAACAACAAAATTCTGAGTCAGCCACTAGAGTTGCCAATTTCTTGAAATCCACACCTTGAATTGTTCAAACCTTTGGCCAAGTTACAACCTTAAAAATCTCTTCAAAAACACTTGGTTGCTTTACTTCAGTTTTGATTTGAATGATAGGCAGAATCATTGAGCTTTCTTGTTTTCATGGAGAATATCATTTTGTGAGCTTAATTGATGAACTCAAACATGTTAAAAGCCAAGCCTAACTTTCTTGATTCTTTATCTATAAAACATGCATGTCTTCCTTATCTGCTAAGCTTTCTTTGAAAGGTTTTTGTGCTTCAAGTTTTAATCAGATAAACTTTCTCAAAACTCAGGGACGAGTTTTTCTTTAAGTTTTGTCGCTTGAGGACAAGCTGTCGTTGGGTATAGTGGTGTGATGAGTGGATATTATACGATGTTTTTAGGTAGTTTGTAGTCTTTTTATTTTATTATTTTTGAGTCACATATAGGTTTTTTATTATTTTTATGTAGATTTTATATTTATTTTGCATTTTGCATGTAGATTAGATTTTATTTGTTTTTCTAACTTAATTTTATAATTTTAGGAATTTTTCTAGCTATTTTATATTTTTAGAAAAAGCTGGTTTAGTTATCATTTTTGTCCAGGGACCAATTTGTAAAGTTTCAGGAAATCAAGGACCAAAATGTGAAAGTTCAAGAGTGGAGGACTAAAAGTGAAGATTGAGAGAATCAAAGGGCTTGAATTGGAGTGCTAACCAAGAGAGGACCAAAAGTGAAAAAGAGGAATATGAAGCAACTCTCTTCTAATTAGCACATGGAAAATGATGTTGAAGGATTGATGATAGTGGGGGAGAGGTTTCAGAATTGATTAAGGGCTGATAAGTGGGTTTTTAAGGCATTCAAAACCCACTACCATGAAGAAGGAAGGAGTTTTCAAAAGTTAATTGGTGGCCAATGAAGGCCATAATGGCCATCAACTCCTCCTCCATTGAAATTTTTACTATAAATAGGACCCTCCTCTTCACTTGTAAAGCACACCTTCTTAGAATACAACAAGTATTCTCTCTTTCTCCCTCTTGAGCATTGTTCCTAGGACTTGTGGGAAGCCATATTTGAGCTCTTATCCAGGGTAATTCAATGACTCATTTAGCCATGCTTGGCTAATTCTTCTTTAAGTTTCTTGGGTTGTAGTAGTTTATAAATTATGTTTTAGTTTTGTTTCTACCTTTCTGAGTTTTATTTTCAGTTCTTGTTTTATTTCCTTGCTCATATTGTTATCTTGCTGTACACAAGAAGTTTTACTTATTACTTATGTCATAAGATCATTTGATGAGTAGTAAGGGAACTAGGATCTAAAAAAGGTTATAAGTATATATCTCTAAAGATCATTAGGATAGGCGTAACCTTATGTTGGCCCGAATTCATGCTTCATCTTCTTTTCTGGTTAACTAAATTACAAGATCATGTATTTAGTAATTAGGAGGAAAGTTCTACATTTCTTAAGATCATTAGGATGTAGAAATTCTAGGTTATAGCATCATGGACATGGATTTAAAATTCAGAAAATAAGTAGGAACTTTCTAACATTTTTATAGGCTATGTAAATCAACCCGAGAAGCTTAACTCTTATCATCTTTATTTCTTATCATTTTGTTGCTATATCTTTGTTCTAAAAACAAACCAACTTCATATTTTTATCTTTTATTTTTATTGCACGAGTACTAAATTGTATATCAATAAGAACACCTATCCCTTGGGTTCGATCTTTTTATATTACACGATAGTAAATCGTACACTTGCGATTTCGCTATCAGGGTAGTTGGACGATTTAAGGGCACTATGTCAATTTTATGGTTTTTCTATAGACTCGAGGCTTTTAGAAAAAATTTAGGGTATTTGGCTTATTATAGGGTTTTATGCCGGCTTTAGCGATTTCTGATCAACTTTAGTGCTGTTGGCCGATTTCGGGGCTTTTCGGCCGATTTCAGGGTTTTTCCGCTGACTATAGTATATAGGGTATTTCGACGATCTAAGGTCTCTGTGTTAATTTTATGGTTTTTCTGTAGACTCCAGGTTTTTAGACTGATTTTAGGGTATTCGGCTTATTATAGTCTTTTAGGCCGGCTTTAGGGCTTTCTGATCAACTTTAGAGCTTTTGGCTGATTTCATGGTTTTCGGCCGATTTCAGGGTTTTTCCGCAGACTATAATAGAATACGGTATTTGGATGATTTATGGGCTCCATGTCAATTTAATGGTTTTTCCGTAGACTCTAGGCTTCTAGACTGATTTTAGGGTTTTCGACCGATTTTAGGGTTTTTCCGATGACTACAATATAAGGTATCTGGACGATTTAAGGGCTCCGGGTCAATTTTATGGTTTTTCTGTAGACATTAGGCTTTTAGACTGATTTTATGGTTTTCGGCTTATTTTAGGGTTTTAGGCCGGCTTTAGGGCTTTTTGATCAACTTTAGGGATTTTGGTCGATTACGGGGTTTTTCGGCCGAATTTAGGGTTTTTCCGCAAACTATATAGTATTATTTGGACGATTTAAGGGCTCTGTGTCAATTTTATTGTTTTTCTGTAGACTCCAGGCTTTTAGACTGATTTGAGGGTATTCGACTTATTATAGGGTTTTATGCCGCCTTTAGGGCTTTCTGTTCAACTTTAGGGCTCTTGGCCGATTTCGGGGCTTTCGGCCGATTTCAGGGTTTTTTCGCTAACCATATAGTATGGGATATTTGGACGATTTAAGGGCTCTGTGTCAATTTTATGGTTTTTCAATGGACTCATGGCTTTTAGACTGATTTTAGGGTATTCGGCTTATTATAGGGTTTTTTGCCGGCTTTAGTGCTTTCTGATCAACTTTAGGGCTATCAGTCGATTTCAGGGTTTTTCCGCAGACTATAGTATGGAGTATTTGGACGATTTAAGGGCTCCGTGTCAATTTTATGGTTTTTCGGTAGACTCCAGGATTTTAGACTTATTTTAGGGATTTCGGCTTATTATAGGGTTTTAGGCCGCTTTAGGGCTTTCTGATCAACTTTAGGACTTTCGGCCGATTTCAAGGTTTTTGGTCGATATTAGGGTTTTTCCGCTGACTATAGTATAGGGTATTTGGACGATTTAAGAGATCTGTGTCAATTTTATGGTTTTTCTGTGGACTCTAGGCTGTTAGACTGATTTTAGGGTATTCGGCTTATTATAGGGTTTTATGCTGGCTTTAGGGCTTTCTGATCAACTTTAGGGCTTTTGGCCGATTTCGGCGCTTTTCGGTCGATTTGAGGGTTTTTCCGCTGACTATAGTATATGGTATTTGGACGATTTATGGGCTCCAGGTCAATTTTATGGTTTTTCTGTAGACTGTAGGCTTAGACTGGTTTTAGGCTTTTCGGCTTATTATAGGGTTTCAGGCCGGCTTTAGGGCTTTCTGATATAGTTTAGGGCTTTAAGAAGATTTCAGGGTTTTCGACAGACTTCAGGGTTTATTCGCTGACTGTAGTATTGGGTATTTGGACGATTTAAGGGCTCTAGGTCAATTTTATGGTTTTTCTCTAGACTCTAGGCTTTTAGACTGATTTTAGGGTTTTCAGCTTATTATTGGGTTTTCGGCTGGCTTTAGGGCTTTCTGATCAACCTTAGGGCTTTTGAACAATTTTAGGGTTTTCAGCCGATTTCAGGGTTTTTCCGCTGACAAGTTATAGGGTATTTGGACGATTTAAGGTCTCTATGTCAGTTTTATTGTTTTTCTCTAGACTGTAGGCTTTTAGAATGATTTTAGTGTATTCGACTTGTAATAGGGTTTTAGGCCGGCTTTAGGGGTTTCTGATCAACTTTAGGGCTTTTGATCGATTTCAGGTTTTCAGCCGTTTTCAGAGTTTTTCCGCTGACTACAGTATAGGGTATTTGGACGATTTAAGGTCTCTGTTTCAATTTTTAAGATTTTTAGTAGACTCTAGGCTTTTAGACTGATTTTAGGGTATTCGGCTTATTCTTGGGTTTTAGGCCGGCTTTACGGCTTTCTGATCATCTTTAGGGCTTTTGAATAATTTCAAGGTTTACGGCCGATTTCAGGGTTTTTCCGCTGAATATATTATAAGGTATTTGGACGATTTAAGTGCTCCGGGTCAATTTTTTGGTTATTCTGTAGACTCTAGCCTTTTAGACGGATTTTATGGCTTTCAACTTATTATAGGGTTTTAGGCCGGCTATAGGGCTTTCTGGTCAACTTTAGGGCTTTTAGACGATTTCAGGGTTTTTCCGCTGACTATAGTATACGGTATTTGGACGATTTAAGGGCTGCTAGTCAATTTTATGGTTTTTCTCTAGATTGTAGGCTTTTAGACAGATTTTAGGGTTTTCAGCTTATTATGGTGTTTTGGGCCGGCTTTAGGGCTTTCTGATCAATATTAGGTCTTTTGAACAATTTCAGGGTTTTAGGCCGATTTCAGGGTTTTTTCGCTGACTATAGTTATAGGGTATTTGGACGATTTAAGGTCTCTGTGTCAATTTAATAGTTTTTCTGTAGACTCTAGGCTTTTAGACTGATTTTAGTGTATTCGGCTTCTTATAGGGTTTTAGGCCGGCTTTAGGGCTTTCTGATAAACTTTAGGGCTTTTGGTCGATTTCAGGGTTTTCGCCCGATTTAAGGGTTTTTCCACTGAGTATTTGGACGATTTAAGGGGTCCGGGTCACTTTTATGGTTTTGCTGTAGACTCTAGGCTTTTAGACTGATTTTAGGGTTTTTCGACTTATTATAGGGTTTTTGCCGGCTTTAGGGCTTTTTGATCAACTTTAGGGCTTTTGGTCGGTTTTAGGGTTTTCGGCCGATATCAGGGTTTTTCCGCTGACGTGTTTGGATGACTTAAGGTCACTGTGTCAATTTTTAAGTTTTTCAGTAGACTCTAGGTTTTTTGACTGATTTTAGGTTATTCGGCTTATTATTGGGTTTTAGGCCGGCATTACGGCTTTCTGATCAACTTTAGGGCATTTGTTCGATTTCAAGGTTTTCGGCCTATTTCTGGGTTTTTCCGCTGACTAAAATATAAGGTATTTAGACGATTTAAGGGCTCTGGGTCAATTTTATGGTTTTTCTATATACTCTAGGCTTTTAGACTGATTTTAGGGTTTTAGGCTTATTTTAGGGTTTTAGGCCGGCTTTAGGGCTTTCAGGTCAACTTTAGGGCTTTTGATCGATTTCAGGTTTTCACACGATTTCAGGGTTTTTCCCCTAACAATATAGTATAGCGTATTTGGACGATTTAAGGTCTCTGTGTCAATTTTATAGTTTTTCGGTAAACACTAGGATTTTAGACTTATTTTAGGGTATTCGGCTTATTATAGGTTTTTTGGCCGGCTTTAGGGCTTTCTCATCGACTTTAGGGCTTGTGGTCGATTTCAGGGTTTTTGGCTAATTTCAGGGCTTTTCCGCTGACTATATAGTATAGGGTATTTGGATGATTTAAGGTCTCAGTGTCAATTTTATAGTTTTTCTGTAGACTCTAGGCTTTTAGACTATAGTATAGGATATTCGACATATAATAAGGTTTTAGGCCGGCGTTATGTCTTTCTGATCGACTTTAGGGCTTTAGGTCGATTTCTGGGTTTTCGGCCGATTTCAGGGATTTACCGCTGACTATAGTATAGGGTATTTGGACGTTTAAGGGCTCGAGGTCAATTTTATGGTTTTCTATAGACTCAAGGCTTTTAGACTTATTTTAGGGTTTTCGGCTTATTATAGGGTTTTAGGCCGGCTTTAGTGCTTTTTGATCAACTTTAGCGCATTTGGTCGATTTCAGGGTTTTCGACCGATTTTAGGGTTTTTCCGATGACTATAGTATACGGTATTTGGACGATTTAAGGGCTCCGGGTCAATTTTATGGTTTTTCTGTAGACATTAGGCTTTTAGACTGATTTTATGGTTTTCGGCTTATTTTAGGGTTTTAGGCCGGCTTTAGGGCTTTTTGATCAACTTTAGGGATTTTGGTCGATTACAGGATTTTTCGGCCGAATTCAGGGTTTTTCCGCAAACTATATAGTATTATTTGGACGATTTAAGGGCTCTGTGTCAATTTTATTGTTTTTCTGTAGACTCCAGGCTTTTAGACTGATTTGAGGGTATTCGACTTATTATAGGGTTTTATGCCGCCTTTAGGGCTTTCTGTTCAACTTTAGGGCTCTTGGCCGATTTCGGGGCTTTCGGCCGATTTCAGGGTTTTTTCGCTAACCATATAGTATGGGATATTTGGACGATTTAAGGGCTCTGTGTCAATTTTATGGTTTTTCAGTGGACTCCAGGCTTTTAGACTGATTTTAGGGTATTCGGCTTATTATAGGGTTTTTTGCTGGCTTTAGGGCTTTCTGATCAACTTTAGGGCTATCAGTCGATTTCAGGGTTTTTGGCCGATTTCAGGGTTTTTCCGCAGTATGGAGTATTTGGACGATTTAAGGGCTCCGTGTCAATTTTATGGTTTTTCGGTAGACTCCAGGATTTTAGACATATTTTAGGTATTTCGGCTTATTATAGGGTTTTAGGCCGCTTTAGGGCTTTCTGATCAACTTTAGGACTTTCGGCCGATTTCAGGGTTTTTGGTCGATATTAGGGTTTTTCCGCTGACTATAGTATAGGGTATTTGGACGATTTAAGAGATCTGTGTCAATTTTATGGTTTTTCTGTGGACTCTAGGCTGTTAGACTGATTTTAGGGTATTCGGCTTATTATAGGGTTTTATGCTGGCTTTAGGGCTTTCTGATCAACTTTAGGGCTTTTGGCCGATTTCGGCGCTTTTCGGTCGATTTGAGGGTTTTTCCGCTGACTATAGTATATGGTATTTGGACGATTTATGGGCTCCAGGTCAATTTTATGGTTTTTCTGTAGACTCTAGGCTTAGACTGGTTTTAGGCTTTTCTGCTTATTATAGGGTTTCAGGCCGGCTTTAGGGCTTTCTGATCTACTTTAGGGCTTTAAGAAGATTTCAGGGTTTTCGACAGACTTCAGGGTTTATTCGCTGACTGTAGTATAGGGTATTTGGACGGTTTAAGGGCTCTAGGTCAATTTTATGGTTTTTCTCTAGACTCTAGGCTTTTAGACTGATTTTAGGGTTTTCAGCTTATTATTGGGTTTTCGGCTGGCTTTAGGGCTTTCTGATCAACCTTAGGGCTTTTGAACAATTTTAGGGTTTTCAGCCGATTTCAGGGTTTTTCCGCTGACAAGTTATAGGGTATTTGGACGATTTAAGGTCTCTACTTAAATCATCAAAAAACCCCCATACTATAGTCAGCGGAAAAACCCTGAAATAGATCGAAAAGTCCCGAAATCGGCCAAAAGCCCTAAAGTTAATCGGAAAGCCCAAAAGCCAGCCTAAAAGCCTATATTAAGACGAAAACCCTAAAATTAGTCTAAAAGCCTACAGTCTAAATACCATATACTATAGTCAGCTGAAATACCCTGAAATCTGTTGAAATCCCTGAAATCGTTCAAAATACCTAAAGTTGATAAGAAAGCCCTAAAGTCGGCCCAAATCCCTATAATAAGCCGAAAACCCTAAAATCATTCTAAAGGCCTAGAGTCTAAAGAAAAACCATAAAATAGACGGGGAGCCCTTAAATCGTACAAATAACTTATACTATAGTCAGCAGAAAAACCTTGAAATCGGCCAAAAATCGTGAAATCGTCCAAAACCCCTAATGTTGACCAGAAAGCCCTAAAGTCGGCCTAAAATCCTATAATAAGACGAAAACTCTAAGATCAGTCTAAAAGCCTAGAGTCTACAGAAAAACCACAAAATAGACCCAAACCCCTTAAATCGACCAAATGCCCAAGACTATAGTCAACGGAAAAACCCTAAAATCGGCCAAAAAACCCTGAAATCGTTCAAAAGCCCTAAAGTTGATAAGAGAGCCCTAAAGCCGGCCCAAAACCCTACACTAAGCCGAAAACCCTACAATCTGTCTAAAAGCCTAGAGTCTACCCGATAATATAGTCAATGGAAAAACCCTTAAATCAATCTACAAGCCTAGAGTCTACAGGAAAACTATAAAATTGACACGGAGACCTTAAATCGTCAAAATACCCTATACTATATAGTCAGCGGAAAAACCCTAAAATCGGCCGAAAACCCTGAAATTGTTAAAAATCCCTAAAGTTGATCAGAAAGCCCCAAAGCCGACCTCAAACCCTATACTAAGTCGAAAACTCATAAAATTGACAGAGAGCCCTTAAATCGTCCAAATACCCTACACTATATAGTCAGTAGAAAAACCCAGAAATCGACCAGAAGCCTTAAAATCGGCCAAAGGCCCTAAAGTTAATCAGAAAGCCGTAAAGTTGATCAGAAAGACCTAAAGTCGACCTCAAACCCTATAATAAGCCGAATTCCTTAAAATAAGTCGAAAAGCCTAGAGTCTACAGAAAAACTATCAAATTGACACAGAGACCTTAAATCGTCCAAATACCCTGTACTGTAGTCAGCGGAAAAAACCCTAAAATCAGCCAAAATCCTTGAAATTGTTCAAAAGCCGTAATCTTGATCAGAAAGCCCTAAAGCTGGCCTAAAACCCTAAAATAAGCCGTAAACCGTAAAATCAGTCTAAAAGCCTAGAGTCTAGAGAAAAACCATAAAATTGACCCGGAGCCCTTAGATCGCCCAAATACCCTATACTATGCAAGCAGAAAAACCCTGAAATAGGCCGAAATGCTGAAATCGGCCAAAAACCCTAAAGTTGATAAAAAAGCATTAAAGTTGGCCTAAAACCCTATGATAAGCCCAAAACCCTAAAATCAGTCTAAAAGCCTAGAGTCTACAGAAAAACCATAAAATTGACACGGACCCCTTGAATCGTCAAAATACCATATACTAAGTCAACGAAAAAATCCTGAAATCTGCCAAAATCCCTGAAATCGTCCAAAGGCCCTAAAGTTGACCAGAAAGCCCTAAAGCCGGCCTAAAACCCTATAATAAGCCAAAAATCCTAAAATCAGTTTAAAAGCCTAGAATCTAAAGAAAAACCATAAAATTGACTCAGAGCCCTTAAATCGTCGAAATACCCTATACTATATAGTAATCGGAAAAACCCTGAAATCGGCCAAATGCCTTAAAGTTGATTAGAAAGCCCTAAATCCGGCCTAAAACCTTATAATAATCCGAAAACCATAACATCAGTCTAAAAGCCTAGAGTCTACAGAAAAACCATAAAATTGACCTGGAGCCGTTAAATCATCCCAATACCCTATACTATACTCACCGCAAAAACACTGAAATCGTCCGAAAATGCTGAAATTGGCCAAAAACCTTGAAGTTGATCAGAAAGCCCTAAAGTTGGCCTAAAACCCTATAATAAGCTGAAAACCCTAAAATCAGTCTAAAAGCCTAGAGTCTACAGAAAAACCATAAAACTTACACAGAGCCCTTTAATCGTCAAAATACGCTATACTATTGTCAGCGGAAAACAACTGAAATCGGCCGAAAAGCCCCGAAATCGGCCAAAAGCCATAAAGCTGATCAGAAAGCCCAAAAGCCAGCCTAAAACCCTATAATAAGCCGAGAACCCTAAAATCAGTCTTAAAGCCTAGAGTCTATAGAAAATCCATAAAGTTGACCCGGAGCCCATAAATCGATCAAACCCTGGAATCGACCAAAAGCCCTAAAATCAGCAAAAATCCCTAAAGTTGTTCAGAAAGCCCTAAAGCCGGCCTAAAACCCTATAATAAATGGAAAACCGTAAATTCAGTCTAAAAGCCAAGAGGCTACAGAAAAACCATAAAATTGACCCGGAGCCCTTAAATCGTCCAAATACCCTATACAATAGTCAGCGGAAATACCTTGAAATCGGCCGAATACTCTAAAATCGACCAAAAGCCCCAAAGTTGATCAGAAATCCCTAAAGGCGGTATAAAACCCAATAATAAGCTGAAAACCCTAAAATTAGTCTAAAAGGCTAGAGTCTACAAAAAAATCATAAAATTGACCAAGAGCTCTTAAATCGTCCAAATACCCTATACTATACTCAGCGGAAAAACCCTGAAATTTGACGAAAACCCTGAAATCGACCAAAAGCCCTAAAGTTGATCAGAAAGCCCTAAAGTCGGCCTAAAACCCTATAATAAGCTGAATACCCTAAAATCAGTCCAAAAGCCTATAGTCTATAGATAAACGATAAATTGACCTAGAGCAGTTAAATCGTCCAAAAACCTTATACTATAGTCAGCAGAAAAACCCTGAAATTGGATGAAAAGCCCAGAAATAGACCGAAAGAACTAAAGTTGATCAGAAAGCCCTTAAGCCGGCATAAAATCCTATAATAAGCCGAAAACTCTAAAATCAGTCTAAAAGCCTAGAGTCTACAGAAAAACCATAAAATTGACACGGAGCCCTTGAATCGTCAAAATAACCTTTACTATAGTAAGCAGAAAACCCAGAAATTGGAAGAAAACCCTGAAATCGACCAAAAGCCCTAAAGCCAGCCTAAAACCCTATAATAAGCCGAAAAGCCTAAAATCAGTCTAAAAGCCTAGAGTCTACAGAAAAAACCATAAAATTGACCCGGAGCCCTTAAATCGTCCAAATATCCTATACTATAGTCATCGAAAAAACCCTGAAATCCACCAAAAGCCCTAAAGCCGACCTAAAACACATTAATAAGCCGAAAACCAAAAAATCAGTCTAAAATCCTAGAGTCTACAGAAAAACCATAAAATTAAAGCGGAGCCGTTAAATCGTCCAAATACCCTACACTATAGCCAGCGGAAAAACCTGAATTCGGCCAAAAGCCATAAAATTTGCCAAAAGCCCTAAATTTGATCAAAAAGCCCTAAAGCCGGACTAAAACCCTGTAATAAGTTGAAAACTCTAAAATCATTCTATAAGCCTAGAGTCAACAAAAAAACCATAAAATTGACCCGGAGCCGTTAACCCGTCCAAATACCCTATACTGTAGTCAGTGGAAAAACTCTGAAATCAGACGAAATGCCCTAAAATCAGACGAATGCCCTAAAGCCGGCCGAAAACCCTATAATAAGATGAAAACCCAAAAATCATTCTAAAAGCCTAGAATCTACAGAAAAGCCATAAAATAGACCCAAATGCCCAAGACTATAGTCAACGGAAAAACCTTGAAATCGGCCAATAAGCATGAAATTGTTCAAAAGCCCTAAAATGGATCAGAGAGCCCAAAAGCCGGCCCAAAACCCTAAGGTAAGCCAAAAACCCAACAATCAGTCTAAAAGCCTAGAGTCTACCCGATACTATAGTCAGTGGAAAAACCCTGAAATCGGCTGAAAACCCCGAAATCGACCAAATGACCTTAAGTTAATAAGAAAGCCCTAAAGCCAGCCTAAAACCCTATAATAAGCTGACTATCATAACATCACTTTACAAGCCTAGAGTCTACAGGAAAATTATAAAATTGACACGGAGACCTTAAATCGTCCAAATACCCTATACTAAAAGCCTAGAGTCTACCGGATACTATAGTCAGCGGAAAATCCCTGAAATCGGCCGAAAACCCTGAAATCGTACAAAAGCCCTAAAGTTGATCAGAAAGACCCAAAGCCGACCTCAAACCTTATAATAAGTCGAAAACCTTAAAATTAGCCTAAAAGCCTAGAGTCTACAGAAAAACCATAAAATTGACTAGGAGCCCTTAAATTGGCCGAAAACCCTGAAATCGACCTAAGCCTTAAAATTGATCAGAAAGCCCTAAAGCTGATCAGAAAGCTCTAAAGCCAGCCTAAAACCCTATACTAAGTCAAAAACCGTACAATCAGTTTAAAAGCCTAGAGTCTACAGAAAATCCATAAAATTGATCCGGAGCTCTTAAATCGTCCAAATACCCTATACTATGGTCATCGGAAAAACCCTGAAATCGGCCGAAAAGCCCGAAATCATTCAAATGCCCTTAAGTTAATTAGAAAGCCATAAAGCCAGCCTAAAACCCTATACTAAGTCGAAAACCGTAAAATCAGTCTAAAAGCCTAGAGTCTACAGAAAAACCATAAAATTGACCCGGAGCTCTTAAATCGTCCAAATACCCTATACTATAATCAGTGGAGAAACCCTGAAATCGGGCAAAAAGCCCAAAATTGTTCAAAGGCCTTTAAGTTAATCAAAAAGCCCTAAAGCCAGCCTAAAACCCTATACTAAGTCGAAAACCCTAAAATCAGCCTAAAAGCCTAGAGTCTACAGAAAAACCATAAAATTGACCCGAAGCTCTAAAATCGTCCAAATACCCCTATAACTATAGTCAGCGGAAAAACCTTGAATCGGCCGAAAACCCTGAAATTGTTCAAAAGCCCTAAGGTTGATCAGAAATCCCTAAAGCCGGCCCAAAACCCTATAATAAGACGAAAACCCTAAAATCAGTCTTAAAGCATAGAGTCTAGAGAAAAACTATAAAATTGACCTCAAGCCTTTAAATCGTCCAAATACCCTACTATCAACGAAAAAACCCTGAAGTCGGCCAAAAAACCTGAAATCAACCAAAAGCCCTAAAGTAGATCAGAAAACCTTTAAGCTGGCCTAAAACCATATAATAAACTGAAAACCCTAAAATCTGTCTAAAAGCCTAGAGTATAGAGAAAAACCATAACATTGACCCGGAGCCCTAAATTCGTCCCAAAACCCTATAATATAGTCAGTGGAAAAACCCTGAAATCGGCCGAAAACCCTGAAATCGACTTAAAGCCCTAAAGTTGATCAGAAAATCCTAAAGTCGGCCTGAAACCCTATAATAAGCCGAAAACCCTAAAATCAGTCTAGAAGCCTAGAGTCTACAGAAAAACCATAAAATTGACTCAGAGCCCTTAAATCGTCAAAAAACCCCATACTATAGTCAGCCGAAAAGCCCTGAAATAGACTGAAAAGTCCCGAAATCGGCCAAAAGCCCCAAAGTTAATCGGAAAGCCCTTAAGCCGTTCTAAAACCCTATAATAAGCCGAAAAACTGTAAAATCGGTCTAAAAGCCTAGAGTCTACAGAAAAACCATAAAAGTGACACGGAGTCCTTAAATCGTCCAAATACCGTATACTATAGTCAACTAAAAAACCCTGAAATCTGTTGAAATCCCTGAAATCGTTCAAAATCCCTAAAGTTGATCTGAAAGCCCTTAAGTCGGCCCAAATCCCGATAATAAGCCGAAAACCCTAAAATCATTCTAAAGGCCTAGAGTCTAAAGAAAAACCATAAAATAGACACGGAGCCCTTAAATCGTACAAATACCTTATACTATTATAGTCAGCAGAAAAACCTTGAAATCGGCCAAAAACCCTGAAATCGTCCAAAACCCCTAATGTTGACCAGAAGCCCTAATCCTGGCCAAAAACCCTATAATAAGACGAAAATCCTAAGATCAGTCTAAAAGCCTAGAGTCTACAGAAAAACCACAAAATAGACCCAAACCCCTTAAATCGACCAAATGCCCAAGACTATAGTCAACGGAAAAACCCTAAAATCGGCCAAAAACCCTGAAACCGTTCAAAAGCCCAAAAGTTGATAAGAGATCCCTAAAGCCAGCCGAAAACCCTACAGTAAGCCGAAAACCCTACAATCAGACGATTTTGTTAGTTCAAATAATTAAATGAATAATCATATTTTGATAATCAACAATTTCTTTAAGGTTCAATACTGTGTTAAAATAGATTTCCTAACACATTGAAAACTCTCATGTACAGGAACAATCATTTCCAATGGGAATAGGTAAACTACAAAGCATTATCAAGAATACCAGCCCATCAGAGGAAGTTCGTCCAGTCATCATAAAGAAGACTATGTCAAAGATAGACGTAGAAAAGCACTCTTGCATGAGACAGTCTGGCAAACTATAAAAGCTAAAGCGGCAACAGCAAACAACATATGAGAAATCTTCATCAGTGCCTACTCGCTCAAGTCAAAGCAGTCTCCATAACTGTATTCTCACACGTTATATACGAAGTAACCAGCTTCAAGCTACTTGCTCAGCATGGAGCCAGACGACATCAACCCAGACGTACTGATGATTTCCAGATCATATCTTATGCTTGCAGAGAAACCTCTGATCGTGACTTACGCATGTTGAAAGATGCAGAACTAGCCGTTACGCACAGCTCAGAAGGGAAGAGGCACTTCGAACAGTTTTTCTCTCTTTCTCAAGAAGAAGAAGCAACTGAAGATATAAATAGAAGATCCTTTCTCCGAAGTACTGGGGCAACTTAGACTTAAACTTTCATATGTCAACTAAGTATGTCGCAAAAGCCAAGTAACCTTGGTTCATACTCAGGATGCCTCAAGTCTATCCCTGCCTGAGTATACAAGTTTGTGTGAGGAAAATTCATAGAGTGTTACTCTTATCTTTCCCAACTCACACATCCTTCCAAACAGAGAACCCAAATTCCTATCCTCTCTGTAAATTAAGCTTAATTTCCTCTGCCCACTCTTATTAAGAAGAGAACCATGTAGAGAAGCCAACCCTTGAAAAAGGTGTCAGGAGAAGTCCTGTATAATACTTGTAAGGAGAAGTCCTCATAATACTTGTAAGGAGAAGTCCTTCGAATACTTGATAGGAGAAGTCCTTAGAATACTTGTTGGGAGAAGTCCCTGAGAATACTTGTACTATTTGGTGAAATAGTGAAAATCTTGGTGAAGCCAAGGACTGGACGTAGCCCTGTCGGTTATGGGGGTGAACCAGGATAAATTCATGTGTAATTTATTTTTATCTTATTTCTTTTCCGCTGCATGCTCATTCATATGTTTGTAACTTGCAAACATTCGTGGAAAATAAATAACAATCATTCAAACGTTATAAAATGAATTTCATGATCTCTTGCATAAATGATCCATGTCAAAATTATATGAAAGATGATGAATAAATTATTTGTAATATATGAGAAAAGAAATTTAAAATAAGTCACACAATTCAAACCCCCCCTTTCTTGTGTGTTTCTTGCACCTTCAGATTTAAGGGTAACGGGTCAATTTTATGGTTTTTCTGTAGCCTCTAGGCTTATAGACTGATTTTAGGGGTTTTAAGCCGGCTTCAGGGATTTCTTATCACCTTTAGAGCTTTTTGCCGATTTCGGGGCTTTTGGCCGATTTCAGGGTATTTCAGCTGACTATAGTATAGGGTATTTTGACGATTTAAGGGCGGGCCAATTGTACGGTTTTTCTATAGACTCTAGGCTTTTAGACAGATTTTAGGGCTTTTGGCTTATTATAGGTTTTCAGTCCAGCTTTAGGGATTTTTAGTTAACTTTAGGGCTTTTGGTCAATTTCAGTGTTTTCAGCCAATTTCTGGATTTTTCCGCTGACTATAGTATCGGGTATTTGGACGATTTAAGGGCTCTGGGTCAAATTTAAGGTTTTTATGTAGACTCTAGGCTTTTAGACTGATTTAATGGTTTTCGTCTTATTATCGGTATTTAGCCCGGCTTTAGGGCTTTCTCGTCAACTTTAGGGCTTTTGGCCGATATTAGGGCTTTTGGCTGATTTCCGGGTTTTTCCGCTGACTATAGTATAGGGTATTTGGACGATTTAAGGGTTTCAGGTATATTTAATGGTTTTTCTGTAGACTCTAGGATTTTAGACTGATTTTAGGGTTTTGGGTTATTATAGGATTTTAGTCCGGCTTTAGGGCTTTCTGATCAACTTTAGGGCATTTGGTCGATTTCAGGGTTTTTTCGGTGACTACAGTGTGGGGTATTTGGACGATTTAAGTGCTCCAGGTCAATTTTATGGTTTTTCTGTAGACTCTAGTCTTTTAGACTCTTTTTAGGGTTTTAGATCAGTTTTAGGGCTTTCTGATCAACTTAGGGCTTTTGGCCGATTTCAGTGCTTCGGTCGATTTCAAGGTTATTCTGCAGACTATAGTATAGGGTATTTGGACGATTTAAGGGTAACGGGTCAATTTTATGGTTTTTCTGTAGCCTCTCGGCTGTTAGACTGATTTTAGGGGTTTTAAGCCGGCTTCAGGGATTTCTGATCACCTTTAGTGCTTTTGGCCGATTTCGGGTCTTTTGGCCGATTTCATGGTATTTCCACTGACTTTAGTATAGGTTATTTTGACGATTTAAGGGCTCCAGGTCAATTGTATGGTTTTTCTGTAGTCTCTAGGCTTTAAGACTGATTTTAGGGTTTTTGGCTTATTATACGGTTTTAGGCCAACTTTAGGGCTTTTTAATTAACTTTAGGGATTTTGGTCAATTTCAGTGTTTTCGGCCGATTTATGGGTTTTTCCGCTGACTATAGTATCGGGTATTTGGACAATTTAAGGGCTCTGGGTCAAATTTATGGTTTTTCTGTAGACTCTAGGCTTTTAGACTGATTTAAGGGTTTTCGTCTTATTATAGGGATTTAGCCCTACTTTAGGGCTTTCTAGTAAGCTTTAGAGCTTCCTAGTCAACTTTAGGGCTTTTGGCCGATATTAGGGCTTTTGGCCGATTTCAGGGTTTTTCCGCTGACTATAGTATAGGGTATTTGGACGATTTAAGGGTTTCGGGTATATGTAATGATTTTTCTGTAGACTATAGGATTTTAGAGTGATTTTAGGGTTTTGGGTTATTATAGGATTTTAGGCAGGCTTTGTTAGAGTCAAATAATTAAATGAATTATTATGTTTTGATAATTAACAATTTCTTTAAGGTTTAAATATTGTCAGAGATAAAATTCCTAACATAATAAATTTTCCATGTATAGGAATAATTATCTACTAATGGAATTGAATGAATCTCAAAGCATCATCAAGAGATTTAGTCCGCCAGAAGAGACCGTCTGGTCACCCTGAAGGAATCACTGTCAAAATATGCAAAGGAAAGTATTCATGCAAAGACAGTCTGGTGACTCAAGAGAGATAAAGAAATAACTTCAAATGGACAACACTCTATCTCAAGGACACTTCATCGAACTCTGCACGCTCAAGTCAAAAACTATTTCAAGAAGCTGAAACAGTCCGACACCTCAAACCTACAGTGATCAAAAGAGAGACTGCTTCATCTAAAGCTGAAAGAGCATGACAACCTATGAAGAAACACCTTCGGCCTCGAAGTTTCTCTAGCATCATAAAAAGAAGTTGTGAATCAACTCTCTCAGATGGAGAACTTCAATGGAACCAAAATAAAAGATTCAGTCTTCTACAAGCCAAAAAGATTCCAATAGTTAAGAAGAACTGAATGAACAAAAGTTCGTCCGCCAATGCAAACTACTCTGCAGCGGAATTTCAAGCGTTGAATGGAGACTGCGTCTGCCAAACTCTAAGGAAGAATCCGTCCGCTCAAGCGTCAAGTGCACCAAAGGTACAAAGATCAAGAAGTGTGCTTTATGAGGACTTTCGTACAACATAAGCATTAAAGAAATTATTCTTCTCATTTTGAATAATTGCTTCTTGGATCAAAGGACTCCTACCTCGTCTACACATTTATTAATGTACTGGCTGCGGCAGAAAGTAGAAAGGGACACAATTAATACAATATTCCTTGGTCCCACTGCTTCTCTACTTTTCCTCAAATCAAGCTGACATCGCGGAATCAACGGCAATAATCTCTGAGCATCGTACACTCTCAACGGTCGAAATTCAAATATCTGACCAAGGCATGTGACGAGTATTAGCTGGCAAGCACTGGGGTAAAATGGTCAAAACAACCTTCACAGCTGAAACTCCATGCATTAAATACTGAAGACATAGCTCTAAGCTACTTGCTCAGCACGGAGCCAGACGACATCAACCCTGATGAATCAATGATTCTCAGATCATGTCTTACACCTGCTGAGAGATGCAGAACTAGCCGTTATGTGCAGCTCAGAGAGGAAGAAGCACTTCGGACAGGTTTTCTCTCGTTCTGAAGAAGAAGAACGAAGAACTGCACCTGGAGATATAAATAGAAAACCCAGCCTTCGAAATAGTTGGGCAACTTAGACTTAAACTTCCACATGCCAACTAAGTCTGTCCTAAGAGCCAAGGAACCTTGGTTCAAACTCAGGATACTTCAAGCCTACCTCTACCTCTACCTGAGTTTATGTGCTTTTGTGTGAGAAAATTTATAGAGTATTACTCTCATCTTCTCCAGCTCACACACCCCTCTAAAAACAGAGAACCCAAACTCCTATCCTCTCTGTACAAACCGAGCTTAATATCTTCTACCCACTCTTATTAAGAAGAGAACCATGTAGAAAAGCCAACCCTTGAAAAAGGTGTCAGGAGAAGTCCTGCATAATACTTGTAAGGAGGAGTCCTCATAATACTTGTAAGGAGAAGTCCTTCGAATACTTGATAGGAGAAGTCCTTAGAATACTTGATAGGAGAAGTCCTTAGAATACTTGTTGGGAGAAGTCCCTGATAATACTTGTACTATTTGTATCTTGGTGAAGCCAAGGACTGGACGTAGCCCTGTCGATTATGGGGGTGAACCAGGATAAAATTTATGTCGGCTTTATATTTATAGTTATGTTATATTTCCGCTGCATGCTTATGTATATATTGTGTGGATCAGTATTGCTAAATTCACATAAATATTAATTGTCCAAGATAAAAAGAAAGAAAATAAAATAAAAATAAAAAAATGAGTCACACAATTCAAACCCCCCCTTTCTTTTGTGTTTCTTGCACCTTCAATTGGTATCAGAGCCTAACCACTCTGAAAAGCACTAACATCTTCACAGATGCAGAGTACAAAGAAATATGGAAGTACATGTTCTCCTCGAACAAACGCAACCATGTTCCAAATAACAGTGCAGGAAGAACATCTCGAAGAAACTATTTCAAGAAAGGAGTAAACAGGATTACTAGGGAATTGCTAACGAACAGCTTGAAGAAAGATCCCACATCTACCTAGCAAAGGAAGCAAGTGATGAATATGGATATCCCTGCTCATGTATCCAGCGTCATTATCGATGGATCCTCTTGCTGCTATGAGAAATGATCAAGCCTTGTTTTCAGAAAAAGAAAGGGAGGTAACTCTGAACCTATAGCTAATTGCTTACCACTCTGTTACCCCTTATTGTCACAAATGCTTTAAATATTTAATTGTCTGAAAGAAAAAAAAAAGATTACAAAGCATACTTTGACCTATTTACAGCTACTACAAATCAAATTAACTAAATGCATCTCTGATGAACAGTAAAACACATAAGCTTCAAGTCTTCATCACATTCACATATCTACTATTACTCACTTAAAGCCTACAGAATGTCTCACTTTGATTCTAGCCATAATACCTTTAAGCTTATAAATGTAATATTTTGCAGTAAAAAACATTCAGATAATAATAAATGTATCATGATCGCTTGTGCTTGTAGCATATTTGTTACAGCTCTGATCAACAAAAGCTGATCAAAACTTTATATCAGAAATACAACTTCTCACCCTTTATATGTCTATCTGGAGAACGCTCACATGATATAATTGCCTCTTCACTTATAATAACTGCATGAATACAACTACATCTAAGTTCAGGAAATCAAAGTCAACAGTCATTGACTAAAAACAAAAGTAGAGACTATGCCAGACGATCTCCCATCGTAACCGTCCAGTGAAAGATAATGAATAGCCACCAAAATGATGTGTCAAGCGGGCACGTATTCTTTCTATTGCTTTGCTCTGATATCTTCCTAACTCAGGAAGGACATTGTTAGATTCAATTGTTTGTTGAAAAATTTACTCTCAAGAATTTAGTATGCAAAATCAAAACATCCTTTACATAAAGGTAAGTATTGATAAAAACATGACCAGCACAAATATTACAACAAGATCCTCAAAGGAAGTATTCCTAACTCATCTGTATTTATCAAGAGAAGGACACACATCGCAATACATATAGATTTAACTTATTGACTAACTGGTACTAATGAATTTCTATGGCAAAGAACTATATAATAACTCTTGCTGAAGTATACATCAAGTGGACATCATCAAAGAAGGATCAACACTTAAATAGAGTCTGCCTCCACAAATCAAGTAGAAATGAGTCATCGTCTGGTGACCCTCTGACAAACTTGAGGAAGAGAACGTCTGTGAAAAACTGACAAGACACGATCAGTCACTCACAACACCCATGTTTGGGTTACTGGTAAACAACTGTATCGTTTCATATGCTAAAACGTTCTTAGCAAGCATTAAATCTCCTAACTGCCATGACTGCACATTTAAAGATCCTCATTTAATGCGCATGCTAGTCATTATATCACATCATCATGGAACTAATCATTTCAACTCCCAAACCGAGTAAAAACTGCTCGTATTCAAATTAAACTTAACAAAAAGGAATTTGAAAGAAGAAGTAATACACTTATCACTGACGAACTTATTTCAAATCTCTATTCTCTTCAATTTGTCTATTGCTCTCTCTCTCTCTCTAACCCTTACCTGCAGAACACTACAATGGCATTCAAGAAACAAACCGCTGCTGCCCCAGAACTCACTTCTGATCAGCAAGAGATTGTAAACAGAAGAATCAAAAACATTGCTGCCAACCGAAGAGAGCAAGAAGCATTGATTGGCAAGCAGAAGGCGATAAATCTGGGAGAAAAAGAACTAGTTCCTCCAAGATATCTTGACCTCAATATCTACAGCCATGCAAAGGTTGCAGGCTTGGACTTGGTACTATCCCAAGAATGGACAAACCTTATGAGAGTATCCTCCCTCTCCACCATCAAGCCCATTGTCAAAGAATTCTATGACTGTGCCGTCAAGAAAGGAACTGTCACGATTAAATCCAGATGCATGAGAACAGTCACCACTGTAATGCCAGGAGATGTTGCAGTAACTCTGGATATCGAGATTAATGAAGGAGTTAGATTCAGACCGACTTGGGAATTGTCTGCTCCTAACCCTAATTGTATCTGGAAGCATGACCCGAAGGTCCATGGCACAAATGTTAACAACTTGATAAAGGAATGCAGGTTCCCCTATGTTGTGCTGTGCAAAATAGTTATTCCTAGAGAAGGCAACTGTAATCGAGTAGACAAGCTATCTCACTGGGCTCTCTACCATATGATGCACAAGGAGAAAATCAATTTCTCCTACCTAATTTTCAATCACATCATTACAACACTGGAAGGCAAAGAATCGAACTTGCCTTATGGAGCTCTCATCTCTGAGATGATGAGAAAGAAGAAATTCATCGATGAAGTAAAAGAGCAAAGTGAACTCATCATCCACGACTACGTCTACCCATCTCCCATCAAGTTTGAAGACCTCAGAAGAATGAAGCTGAAGATCGACATCACCAACGTACCCCTAGAACTGCTGGTACAAGCAAGCAGAACTCAGCAGAAGGAGAAAATAGTGGAAGAACAAGATGATGAACCGGAGGAGGACACTGATGATGATTTTCTTCCACCTCCTAAACGGCATCACATCTCTGGTTCTTGGAAGATGACTGACATAGCACTCCCATTAGAACCTGAGCAACCTGTAGACACAACCCCCTCACAACCTGATGATGAAGACAATCTTCCAATCGCCTCACTGGTTAAGAACGTCAGGAAAGTACCTCTGAGTTCTGAGTCTGGAACCCCTCAACAATCCTCCATCATGTCAAAGTATCTTCCTCACATACCAACTATATTCCATGAGTTCGTGGAAAATATAGTTGATGTCCAAGATGATGGCAACTGTGGGTTCAGATGTATCGCTCAGTGGATAGGGATGGACGAGAGTGAATGGCCGGAAATAAGAAGAAAAATGATCAAAGAACTTGACTCTAGACGCTCGCTTCACCTAAAAATATTTGATTCTGAAGGTCATCTGGAAGTCATTCGAAAGACTCTGATTCTTGGTCCAAATGAACTAGCTCTTGAACCCAAATGGTTCATTGTTCCAGACATGGGACTATTGGCTGCATCTACTTTCCGAACCATTCTTGTCACACTTAGTCTCAGAGAATCCTGCACGTACCTTCCGATGACAGGTCCAGTGCAAACTCCGTCTCCCGTCGCCATTTTGTGTAACATGGAAGACAGTCACTGGACAAGGGTAATTTTGAAAGAAAACTCCCCTCTACCCTTTGCCAGTCCACAATGGTGGCCTAACTGTGAGAAAGAAGCAAAGCAGTGGGGAAAGAACATTACACCAAGAATGATAATGTTTCGAAACATTGTAAATGCAGATTATGTTCGACCCTCAAAGCTGAAGAGGAAGCTGTTAGAACAGATAGCAACCTGAGAGGAGGGGGTGAATCAGTGTTGCCCCAATTTTCGCCTTATTGAAATTGTTACTTTCAAGTTTATGATGATCACGAAATGATCGTTATGGTTGCAGCGGATATGAACGATACTTGAAAGTAAATGTGAAGGATGAAGAGAATCACACACAAGATTTTATCCTGGTTCACCTTCAATCCACCGAAGGCTACGTCCAATCCCTCAAGAAAACCCCTTGAGGATTTTTCCACTATTGATAAGAATTTCTTACAAGTTCCTAACCCAAGGACCCCAAGAATTTCTACCAATAACCTGTGAAAGCAAACCACTTTCAACAGCCCCTGAAAGCAAACCGCTTTCAGTTCCTGAAGGCAAACCACCCTCAGACCTTGAAGACAAACTTGTCTTCAATCGAAACCCTGAAAGTAAACCACTTTCAATGACAACAAACTTTCACCGAATACCACGGTGAAGAACTCAATCTTACAGAAAGAGATGAAGAAGATATTACAATTGGCTGTTTCAATCCTTTAACACACAATTGGATTGAACATGAGAAATTATGCTTTAAGGCTTTTAAGCATAATACAATTCTGAGTTCTTCAAGATATGAACAACTAAAGTGTTCTTATTAAACATGAAGATCATGAACTCAGAATTTAGGCTCCAAAAGATTTAAGTTCTAAAAGATGAACTAATTTTGACAAAGCTTTGGCCTAATGTGTTTTTCTCATGTGTAATGTGTATATTTCGTGTGTGTTGTGTGTTGTGTGTTTTCTGGACTCAAATGGTCTTTATATAGGCAAGGGAAACGTCCTTGAACCATCACAACCCTTTTCAAAAGGTTTGGGACACAATGGTTCATGAAAAGATGCACTTTTTCGTTCTGGTAATCGATTACCATACTTAGTGTAATCGATTACACAAGTGACCGTTTCAGTTTGAATTTGAATTTCAAACATGTAATCGATTACAAGACTTGAGTAATCGATTACTTTCCTAGGTGTAATCGATTACCATAATGGTGTAATCGATTACACAGAAGCCCATTTTCCAGAAACTTGATCTTTGAGACTTGCTTAAGGTTTTCTACTTCTTTTAAGTTATGAAAACTCTTAGCTTGATTAGATTAGGTGTTTTAAGAGCCTTTATGCTTTAATAAACCTTTGGAAGCATAACTCACCTAATACTTAAGACTTCTAGACTATTGATGGACTTGAGTGCTTGATTCTTTGAAGTCTTCTTTTCTTCTTTTCGTTGATGAGTTTGTCGTCATCAAAACCACAGCCAGGGTCAGGAGCAAGACCTTCTTCACAATCTCCCCCTTTTTGATGATGGCAAACACATTCTTGAAACTTTGAAGATCATATATGAATTCTTGATGCTTAACTCCCCCTATTTGATGGAATCTAGTATTTCTGATATTTCTCCCCCTTTCTAATGTACTTATTGAATTCCTGCATATGATTTTTAAGAGCACAGAACCTTTCTCCCCCTTTTGACTTCATCAAAAAGAAGAAAAGGTCAAAAATGTACAGGCATACACACAAGTATATATTGAAATATAAAGCATGGGGGTAGGGGTAAATGTGTAAAACATAAACAGAACATAATTATCAAAATATAGCAAGTCAACAGCAAAACATCCAACAGTGCAGAAAGTAGACATAATCTAGACTATTACAAACCAAATAAAGCAAATAGTCAATGAAAGAAATAAACAAGTCTAGAGGTCAAATTCATCAGAGGAATCAAAGGAATCATGAGGAGAGGGAGCCATGCGATCAACACGAAGACTCAGACGATCCATATCAGCACGAAGAGTAGTGTACATGGATTCAACCCGACCTTCCATGTGATCAAACCTCTGATCAAAGTGAGTCCTCATATCGGCCAAATGAGAGAGAATAAGTTGAGTGGAGGCATCACCAAGCAGAGAGGATGAAGGTCCTTCTTCAGAAGATGGTGGATAGAAAGCAGCAGGGGCAGGAGCCTGGGTGGTATCAGGACCCAAATCTGATTTGTGACGGAAAGTGTCATCAACATCCTTGAAAATCCCCATCTTGTTCAGAATTTCCATATCAATCCTCTGTGCCTTAGTATCCATAACCTGAGCAAACTCCCCATGTGTAGAAATTCCAAAATTCTTCAAAATGAGAGTAATAATAGGAGCATAGGGAAGAGGACCAGATCTATCCTTGTGTATCAACATGTGCATCATAACCAAATGAGCCCAATTAATGGATTCATTATGCTTCAGCCCATAAATAATTTGTAACTCTAAATCACTAATTTGGGCATGGTTAGAGGATTGAGGAAGAAGAACATAACTGATCAGATAATGAAGCAGACGATCTTCAACAGTAAGATATCCAACAGCAAGGATATCCCTAGAGCGGTTGGCTTCCGCTCGCTGCTTCTTCAAAAGAATCTCTTCCTCAGAAAATCGACACAAGGATAAATAAAAAGATTTCTTGTCATAATCAGCCCATGGACATGCTTTCTCCTGACTCAGTCGTTCTCCATCATAGGGAATTTTTAGAAGAGTTCCCAATTGCTCTTGTGTCAATGAAATGTCGATTCCCTTGACTGATGAACAAATTTTCCCACCTCTCTTCATCAAATTACAATAAAATACTTTAACTAATTCAGGATAGTACGTACCCGACAAGCCAACGAATTCATCAAGTCCTTGGAAATCAAGGAGAGAGGGGAAGAGGAATCCAGCATTGATGAACGAGTTGATGTCAGCATACTTGGGAGGAAGAATGGGTCTTTCCAAGAAGTAAGCTAGAAACCGGTCCTTTTGCTCCTCTGTGACAAGAAGCCGTGAAAGATCAAGAGTGTTCATGGAAAGGTTCTTCGAACGGTGTCGGCGTGAAGAGGAGGCCATTTTCGGACTTGAAATGTTAGGGTTTGAGAAAGGGGTTTTTGGGTGAAGTCCGAATTGATCAATTCGAAGGGATGGAGAAGAAGGAGAGGGCAAAAACAAACAAAACCCACCGATTTGTTCTGAGTTTAAGCAACAATCGAGAGAGAATGAAGGGAACAAACGGTTCGGCGACGAGGGAGGGAGAAAAAGGAAGAGCAGTGTAATCGATTAAGTGTTCTGACTAAAAGAACTTATACTATCGATTTGGTAATCGATTACAGTTAGTTGTGTAATCGATTACCGCTTTTCGAATTTTGAATAAAATTTCAAAATAGCAATATAATCGATTACAGCAGTTGATGTAATCGATTACCTGTAGTCCAAAATTTGAAATTTCTAAAAATCAACTAGGTAATCGATTATGGTAGTTAAAGTAATCGATTATTCAGAGGAATTCAATAATCAACAGGATTAAAAACAAGGGTAATCAATTAATAAGCCTAAGATAATTGATTTCATAAACATTTTTATAAGTTCTATCATATGTAACACATGTTCATATAAAATTTTCAGCACAAATTAATTATGACAAGCAAGCACATATGAAACATTCAAGCAATTATAGAGAGGCTTATATTAAGGCATTTCTAGTGGTATCATAAGTCATATGTCTTAAGCCTATTAAAGAAAATAACTATGAATATATGAATGTTTCTACTTATCCAGAATCTAACTAGGCAATTTCTAAAAACTAGTATAAGCATATACTTAGAAAAGTATTTTCCTAATTTTATTATTGTTTCTACTGTTTTTCTTATGATCTTCTAGACACTAGGCTTAGAAGCAAGTTCCCAAACTTGATTCCTTTCAAATTGGTTTAGTTCTTCCTGCATTGCTACAATCCAATACTCATCTTCTAGAGCATCATTTACTTTTGATGGTTCTATCTGAGAGACGAAGGCCATATTCAAAACTGAATCATTTAAGCGTAGCCTTGTAGAAACGCCTCTAGAAATATCACCAATAATATTATCAACTGGGTGATCCCTATGGGTTCTCCATTCTTTTGGAAGTTGATAAGTATTACTTTCAATGTGCTCTTCTTGTATTGGATTCTGATCTCCATCCTTTTGAGAATCTTCATTTATAATGATATCATCTTCTTCATTATCTGGAATATTGACTTTATCTTCTATTGAAGATTTAGATTCATCAAAAGAAACTTGTATGGATTCTTCCACAGATAGAGTTTTCTTGTTAAAGACTCTATATGCTTTGCTTGTTAAAGAATACCCAAGGAATATACCTTCATCAGATTTTTCATCAAACTTTCCAAGGTTTTCCTTTCCATTATTCAAGACAAAGCATTTTGATCCAAAAGCATGTAGATGAGAGATGTTTGGTTTCCTTCCTTTGTAGAGTTCATAGGGAGTTTTCTTAAGGATAGGTCTAATAAGAACTCTATTGGAAACATAGCAAGCAGTACTTACAGCATCAGCCCAGAAATATTTAGGGAGACTTGATTCACTCAGCATGGTTCTTGCTAATTCCTCAAGTAATCTATTCTTTCTTTCTACTACACCATTCTGTTGTGGTGTTCTCGGAGTAGAGAAATTATGTAATATTCCATTTTCATCACATAGTTCTTGGAATTGTTGATTCTGAAATTCTCCACCATGATCACTTCTTATAGAAGAGATCTTTAAAGACTTCTCATTTTGAACAAGCCTTGCATATCTTTTGAATGCATTGAAGGCTTCATTCTTATGAGGAAGAAATAAAGTCCATGTAAATCTAGAGAAATCATCAACAATAACAAGTGCATAGAAATTACCTCCGAGGATTTTAGTTCTAGATGGTCCGAACAAATCCATATGTAACAATTGAAGAGGTCTTGAGGTCGAAACTATGTTCTTTGGTTTGAAGGATGTTCTAGTTTGTTTCCCTTTTTGACATGCATCACAAAGCTTGTCTTTCTCGAATTTTATCTTTGGAAGCCCAACAACTAGATCATGCTTGACTAGTTTGTTTAAATGATCTATGTGAATATGAGCAAGTCTTCTATGCCATAGCCATGAATCACTATTATTCTTGGCCAAAAGACATCTCACATTTTGTGGAATTTCTTCCAATGAGATCATGAAGACTTTGTTTACTTTATACCCAGAAAACTTAATTTCTTTAGTTTTCACGTCTTTCACAACACATATATCATTAATAAAACCAACTTTCAAACCTTTATCACATAGTTGACTAATACTCAGAAGATTATGCATCAAACCATCAACGTAAAGAACTTTATCGATGACTGTTTGAGGGGGTGTGCCTATTCTTCCAATACCGAGTATTTTTCCCTTTTGATTGTTACCATATGTGACGAAACCTTTTTCCCTAGGTATAAGAAAAGAAAACTTGGTTTTGTCTCCTGTCATGTGTGATGAGCAGCCACTATCAAGATACCATAAATCCTTTGCTGCTTTCATACACACCTGGGAATCTTCAACATCAGAATCATGTGAGGCCATCAACGCAACTTGTGCTTCTTCTTTGTCAGAGTCTGATGATGAACTTACTTCATTATCATCCCAAGCCAAATATGCTCTCCGAGTAGGTTGATCCTTTTTCTCGAATTTCTCTCTTAGACCATGTTTCTTCTTCTAAAGATTTGGACAATCTGATTTGAAATGTCCCGGTTTACCACATTCGAAACATGTGATCTTATGAGAGGAAGATGATTCATTGTTCTTTTGGAAAGATTTGTTGTTGTTGAATTTCACACCTTTTCTCTTAAGAAACTTTCCAAAATTCTTTACTAGAAGATTCACATTCCCATTATCTTCTTCTTCAGAATCTGCATCATAATCTTCTTTGATGCTTTCTTTTGCTTTTAGGGAAATGGATCGATACTTCTTCTCATGTTGTTCATTTTCTTCCAAACGATTCAATTCCAACTCGTGTTCTTGAAGTTTTCCAAAAAGAGTTGCGAGAGTCATTTTTGATAAACTCTTCTTCTCTGAGATGGCTGTTACTTTTGGTTGCCATACTCTTGTAAGTGATCTTAGAACTTTCATGTTCAAATCACTGTTTGAAAATTGTCTACCAAGAGCAATCAAATGATTAATTAAATGAGTGAATCGTTTTTGCATATCTAATACCTTTTCTCCTGGAAGCATTCTGAACATTTCATATTCCTGAGATAGAGTATTGATCTTTGATCTCTTGACTTCATCTGTTCCTTCATGAGTCACCATCAACATATCCCATATTTCTTTTGATGTAGTGCACGTTGATACTCTGAAAAAATCGTCCATGCCAAGGGCAGATGTAAGAATGTTCATTCCTTTGAGATCATGTTGAACCTTCTTCTTTTCTTCTTCACTCCAAGTACTTTCTGATTTTGGTTGTGAAGTTCCTTCTTCATCTATTGTTACAGGCACAAAGGGACCTTCTTCAATGACTTTCCATATTCCTGCGTCTAATGACTTTATGAATATCTTCATCTTAATTTTCCAGAAGTCATAGTGTTCTCCATTGAAGAATGGTGGCCTGTTTATGTTATGTCCTTCACTTGTTCCATGATTGGAAGAGGATGCCATCTTTTCCCGGATCTTAGGAATAACTTACCTAAACTTCTGCTCTGATACCAATTGTTAGAACAGATAGCAACATGAGAGGGGGGGTGAATCAGTGTTGCCCCAATTTTCGCCTTATTGAAATTGTTACTTTCAAGTTTATGATGATCACGAAATGATCGTTATGGTTGCAGCGGATATGAACGATACTTGAAAGTAAATGTGAAGGATGAAGAGAATCACACACAAGATTTTATCCTGGTTCACCTTCAATCCACCGAAGGCTACGTGCAGTCCCTCAAGAAAACCCCTTGAGGATTTTTCCACTATTGATAAGAATTTCTTACAAGTTCCTAACCCAAGGACCCCAAGAATTTCTACCAATAACCTGTGAAAGCAAACCACTTTCAACAGCCCCTGAAAGCAAACCGCTTTCAGTTCCTGAAGGCAAACCACCCTCAGACCTTGAAGACAAACTTGTCTTCAATCGAAACCCTGAAAGTAAACCGCTTTCAGTGACAACAACCTTTCACCGAATACCACGGTGAAGAACTCAATCTTACAGAAAGAGATGAAGAAGATATTACAATTGGCTGTTTCAATCCTTTAACACACAATTGGATTGAACATGAGAAATTATGCTTTAAGGCTTTTAAGCATAATACAATTCTGAGTTCTTCAAGATATGAACAAATAAAGTGTTCTTATAAACATGAAGATCATGAACTCAGAATTTAGGCTCCAAAAGATTTAAGTTCTAAAAGATGAACTAATTTTGACAAAGCTTTGGCCTAATGTGTTTTTCTCATGTGTAATGTGTATATTTCGTGTGTGTTGTGTGTTGTGTGTTTTCTGGACTCAAATGGTCTTTATATAGGCAAGGGAAACGTCCTTGAACCATCACAACCCTTTTCAAAAGGTTTGGGACACAATGGTTCATGAAAAGATGCACTTTTTCGTTCTGGTAATCGATTACCATACTTAGTGTAATCGATTACTCAAGTGACCGTTTCAGTTTGAATTTGAATTTCAAACATGTAATCGATTACAAGACTTGAGTAATCGATTACTTGCCTAGGTGTAATCGATTACCATAATGGTGTAATCGATTACACAGAAGCCCATTTTCCAGAAACTTGATCTTTGAGACTTGCTTAAGGTTTTCTACTTCTTTTAAGTTATGAAAACTCTTAGCTTGATTAGATTAGGTTTTTTAAGAGCCTTTATGCTTTAATAAACCTTTGGAAGCATAACTCACCTAATACTTAAGACTTCTAGACTATTGATGGACTTGAGTGCTTGATTCTTTGAAGTCTTCTTTTCTTCTTTTTGTTGATGAGTTTGTCGTCATCAAAACCACAGCCAGGGTCAGGAGCAAGACCTTCTTCACACTTTTGGCGGATTTCGGTCTTTTGGCCGATTTCAGGGTATTTCCGCTAACTATAGTATAGGGTATTTTGACGATTTAAGGGCTCCGGGTCAATTGCATGGTTCTGTAGACTCTAGGCTTTTAGACTGATTGTAGGGTTTTTGGCTTATTATACGGTTTTAGGCCAACTTTAGGGCTTTATAATTAACTTTAGGGCTTTGGGGCGATTTCAGGGTTTTCGATCGATTTCTGGGTTTTTCCGCTGACTATAGTATCGGGTATTTCGACGATTTAAGGCCTCTGGGTCAAATTTATGGTTTTTCTGTAGAGTCTAGGCTTTTAGACTGATTTAAGGGTTTTCGTCTAATTATAAGGATTTAGCCCGGCTTTAGGGCTTTCTCGTCAACTTTAGGGCTTTGGGCCGATTTCAGGGTTTTTCCGCAGACTATACTATCGGGTATTTTGACGATTTAAGGGCTCTGGTCAAATTTATGGTTTTTCTGTAGACTCTAGGCTTTTAGACTGATTTAAGGGTTTTCGTCTTATTATAGGGATTTAGCCTGACTTTAGGGCTTTCTAGTCAACTTTAGGGATTTCTAGTCAACATTACGGCTTTTGGCCGATATTAGGGCTTTTAGCCGATTTTAGGGTTTTTCCGCTGACTATAGTATAGGGTATTTGGACGATTTAAGGGTTTCGGGTATATTATTGGTTTTTCTGTAGACTCTAAGATTTAAGACTGATTTTAGGGTTTTGGGTTATTATAGGATTTTAGGCAGGCTTTAGGGCTTTCTAATCAACTTTAGGGCTTTTGGCCGATTTCAGGGTTTTTCGCTAACTATAGTATAAGGTATTTCGACGATTTAAGGGCTCCGTGTCAATTTTATGGTTTTTCTATAGACTCTAGGCTTTTAGACTGATTTTAGGGTTTTAGTCCGACTTTAGGGCTTTCTGATCAACTTTAGGGCATTTGGTCGATTTCAGGGTTTTTTCGGTGACTATTGTATGGGGTATTTGGACAATTTAAGTTCTCCAGGTCAATTTTATGGTTTTTCTGTTGACTCTAGGCTTTTAAACACTTTTTAGGGTTTTAGGTCAGTTTTAGGGCTTTCTGATCAACTTACGGCTTTTGGCCAATTTGAGGGCTTCGGCCGATTTCAGGGTTATTCTGCAGACTATAGTATAGTGTATTTGGACGATTTAAGGGTAACGGGTCAATTTTATGGTTTTTCTGTAGCCTCTCGGCTATTAGACTGATTTTAGGGGTTTTAAGCCGGCTTCCGTTTGGCCGATTTCGGGTCTTTTGGCCGATTCAGGGTATTTCCACTGACTTAGTATAGGGTATTTTGACGATTTAAGGGCTCCGTGTCAATTGTATGGTTTTTCTGTAGACTCTAGACTTTTAGACTGATTTTAGGGTTTTTGGCTTGTTATACGGTTTTAGGCCAACTTTAGGGCTTTTTAATTAACTTTAGGGCTTTTGGTCAATTTCAGTGTTTTCGATCGATTTCTGGGTTTTTCCGCTGACTATAGTATCGGGTATTTCGACGATTTAAGGGCTCTGGGTCAAATTTATGGTTTTTCTGTAGACTATAGGCTTTTAGACTGATTTAAGGGTTTTCGTCTTATTAGAGGGATTTAGCCTGGCTTTAGGGCTTTCTAGTCAACTTTAGGGCTTTTGGCCGATTTCAGGGTTTTTCGCTGACTATAGTATAAGGTATTTGGACGATTTAAGGGCTCCGTATCAATTTTATGGTTTTTCCATAGACTCTATGCTTTTAGACTGATTTTAGGGTTTTCGTCCGGCTTTAGGGCTTTCTGATCAACTTTAGGGCATTTGGTGGATTTCAAGGTTATTTCGGTGACTATAGTATGGGGTATTTTGAAGATTTAAGTGCTCCAGGTCAAGTTTATGGTTTTTCTATAGACTCTAGGATTTTGGACTCTTTATAGGGTTTTAGGTCGGTTTAGGGCTTTCTGATCAACTTAGGGCTTTTGGCCGATTTCAGGGTTATTTTGCAGAATATAGTATAGGGTATTTGGACGATTTAAGGGTAATAGGTCAATTCTATGGTTTTATTGTAGCCATTAGGCTTTTAGACTGATTTTAGGGGTTTTTAGCTGGCTTCAGGGATTTCTGATCACCTTTAGAGCTTTTGGCCGATTTCGGGTCTTTTGGCGGATTTCGGGACTTTTGGCCGATTTCAGGGTATTTCCGCTGACTATTGTATAGGGCATTTTGACGATTTAAGGGCTCCATGTCAATTGCATGGTTTTTCTGTAGACTCTAGGCTTTGAGACTGATTTTACGTTTTTTGGCTAATTATACGGTTTTAGGCCAACTTTTGGGCTTTATAATAACTTTAAGGCTTTTGGTCAATTTCAGTGTTTTCGGCCGATTTCTGGGTTTTTCCGCTGACTATAGTATCGGGTATTTGGACAATTTAAGGGCTCTGTGTCAAATTTATGGTTTTTATGTAGACTCTAGGCTTTTAGACTGATTTAAGGATTTTCGTCTTATTATAGGGATTTAGCCCGGCTTTAGGGCTTTCAGGTCAACTTCAGGGCTTTGGGCCGATTTCAGGGTTTTTCCGCTGACTATACTATCGGGTATTTGGACGATTTAAGGGCTCTGGTCAAATTTATGGTTTTTCTGTCGACTCTAGGCTTTTAGAATTATTTAAGGGTTTTCGTCTTATTATAGGGATTTAGCCTGACTTTAGGGCTTTCTAGTCAACTTTAGGGATTTCTAGTCAACTTTAGGGCTTTTGGCCGATATTAGGGCTTTTAATTGATTTCAGGGTTTTTCCGCTGACTATAATATAGGGTATATGGACGATTTAAGGGTTTCGGGTATATTATTGGATTTTCTGTAGACTCTAAGATTTTAGTCTGATTTTAGGGTTTTGGGTTATTATAGGATTTAAGGCAGGCTTTAGGGCTTTCTAATCAACTTTAGGGCTTTTGGCCTATTTCAGGGTTTTTCGCTGACTATAGTATAAGGTATTTCGACGATTTAAGGGCTCCATGTCAATTTTCTGGTTTTTCTATAGACTCTTGGCTTTTAGAGTGATTTTAGGGTTTTAGTCCGGCTTTAGGGCTTTCTGATCAACTTTAGGGCATTTGGTTGATTTCAGGGTTTTTTCGGTGACTATAGTATGGGGTATTTGGACGATTTAAGTTCTCCAGGTCAATTTTATGGTTTTTCTGTAGACTCTAGGCTTTTAAACTCTTTTTAGGGTTTTAGGGCTTTCTGATCAACTTAGGGCTTTTTGCCGATTTCAGGGCTTCGGCCGATTTCAGGGTTATTCTGCGGACTATAGTATAGGGTATTTGGACGATTTATGGGTAACGGGTCAATTTTATGGTTTTTCTATAGCCTCTCGGCTGTTAGACTGATTTTAGGGGTTTTAAGCCGGCTTCAGGGATTTCTGATCACCTTCAGGGCTTTTGGCCTATTTCGGGTCTTTTGGCCGATTTCAAGGTATTTCCGCTGACTGTAGTATAGGGTATTTTGACGATTTATGGGCTCTGGATCAATTGTATGGTTTTTCTGTAGACTCTAGGCTTTTAGACTGATTTTAGGGTTTTTGGTTTATTATACGGTTTTAGGCCAACTTTAGGGCTTTTTAATTAACTTTAGGGCTTTTGGTCAATTTCAGTGTTTTCGGCCAATTTCTGGGTTTTTCCGCTGACTATAGTATCGGGTATTTAGATGATTTAAGGGTTCTGGGTCAAATTTATGGTTTTTCTGTAGACTATAGGCTTTTAGACTGATTAAAGGGTTTTCGTCTTATTAGAGGGATTTAGCCCGGCTTTAGGGCTTGCTAGTCAACTTTAGGGCTTTTGGCCGATTTCAGTGTTTTTCCGCTGACTATAGTATTGGTTATTTGGATGATTTAAGGGTTTCGGGGTAATTTAATGGTTTTTTGTAGACTCTAAGATTTTAGACTGATTTTAGGGTATTGGGTTATTATAGGATTTTTGGCAGGCTTTAGGCCTTTCTGATCAACTTTAGGGCTCTTGGCCGATTTCAAGGTTTTTCGCTGACTATAGTATAAGGTATTTGGACGATTAAAGGGCTCCGTGTCAATTTTATGGTTTTTCTATAGACTCTAGGCTTTTAGACTGATTTTAGGGTTTTAGTCCGGTATAGGGCTTTCTGATCAACTTTAGGGCATTAGGTCGATTTCAGGGTTTTTACGGTGACTATAGTATAGGGTATTTGGACGATTTAAGTGCTCCAAGTCAGTTTTATGGTTTTTCTGTAGACTCTAGGCTTTTAGACTCATTTTAGGGTTTTAGGTCGGTTTTAGGGCTTTCTGATCAACTTAGGGCTTTTGGCCAATTTCAGGGTTAATCTGCAGACTATAGTATAGGGTATGTGGACGATTTAAGGGTAACGGGTCAATTTTATGGTTTTTCTGTAGCCTCTCGGCTGTTAGACTGATTTTAGGGGTTTTTAGCCGGCTGTTAGAGCTTTTGGCCGATTTCGGGTCTTTTGGCTGATTTCAAGGTATTCCGCTTACTTAGTATAGGGTATTTTGACGATTTAAGGGCTCTGGGTCAATTGTATGGTCTTTCTGTAGACTCTAGGCTTTTAGACTGATTTTAGGGTTTTTGGCTTGTTATACGGTTTTAGGCCAGCTTTAGGGCTTTTTAATTAACTTTAGGGCTTTTGGTCAACTTCAATGTTTTCGGCCGATTTCTGGGTTTTTCCGTAGACTATAGTATCGGGTATTTGGACGATTTAAGGGCTCTGGGTCAAATTAATGGTTTTTCTGTAGACTCTTGGCTTTTAGACTGATTTAAGGGTTTTTGTCTTATTAAAGGGATTAAGCCCGGCTTTAGGGCTTTCTAGTCAACTTTAGGGCTTTTGGCCGATTTCGGGTAAATTTAATGGTTTTTCTGTAGACTGTAAGATTTTAGACGAACTTTAGGGTTTAGGGTTATTATAGGATTTTAGGCAGGCTTTAGGGCTTACTGATCAACTTTAGTGCTTTTGGCCGATTTCAGGGTTTTTCGCTGACTATAGTATAAGGTATTTGGACGATTTAAGGGCTCCGTGTCAATTTTATGGTTTTTCTATAGACTCTATGCTTTTGGACTTATTTTAGTGTTTTAGTCCGGCTTTAGGGCTTTTTGATCAACTTTAGGGCATTTGGTCGATCTCAGGGTTACTTCGGTGACTATAGTATGGGGTATTTGGACGATTTAAGTGCTCCAGGTCAATTTTATGGTTTTTCTGTAGACTCTAGGCTTTTAGACTCTTTATAGGGTTTTAGGTCGGTTTTAGGGCTTTCTGATCAACTTAGGGCTTTTGGCCGATTTCAGGGTTATTCTGCAGAATATAGTATAGGGTATTTGGACGATTTAAGGGAAACGGGTCAATTTTATGAATTTTCTGTAGCCTCTCGGCTGTTAGACTGATTTTAGGGGTTTTTAGCCGGCTTCAGGGATTTCTGATCACCTTTAGAGCTTTTGGCCGATTTCGGGTCTTTTGGCGGATTTCGGGTCTTTTGGCTGATTTCAGGGTATTTCCGCTGACTATAGTATAGGGTATTTTGACGATTTAAGGGCTACGGGTCAATTGCATGGTTTTTCTGTAGACTCTAGGCTTTTAGACTGATTTTAGGCTTTTTGGCTTATTATACGGTTTTAGGCCAACTTTAGGGCTTTATAATTAACTTTAAGGCTTTTGGTCAATTTCTGTGTTTTCGGGCGATTTCTGGGTTTTTCCGCTGACTATAGTATCGGGTATTTGGACAATTTAAGGGCTCTGGGTCAAATTTATGGTTTTTCTGTAGACTCTAGGCTTTCAGACTGATTTAAGGGTTTTCGTCTTATTATAGGGATTTAGCTTGGCTTTAGGGCTTTCTAGTCAACTTTAGGGCTTTGGGCCGATTTCAGGGTTTTTCCGCTGACTATACCATCGGGTATTTGGACGATTTAAGAGCTCTGGTCAAAATTTATGGTTTTTCTGTAAACTCTAGGCTTTTAGACGGATTTAAGGGTTTTCGTCTTATTATAGGGATTTAGCTTGACTTTAGGGCTTTCTAGTCAACTTTAGGGATTTCTAGTCAACTTTAGGGATTTTGGCCGATATTAGGGCTTTTAGCCGATTTCAGGTTTTTTCAGCTGACTATAGTATAGGATATTTGGACGATTTAAGGGTTTCGGGTATATTATTGGATTTTCTGTAGACTCTAAGATTTTAGTCTGATTTTAGGGTTTTAGGTTATTATAGGATTTTAGGCAGGCTTTAGGGCTTTCTAATCAACATTTGGGCTTTTGGCCAATTTCAGGGTTTTTCGCTGACTATAGTATAAGGTATTTCGACCATTTATGGGCTCCGTGTCAATTTTATTGTTTTTAAATAGACTCTATGTTTTTAGAATGATTTTAGGGTTTTAGTCCGGCTTTAGGGCTTTCTGATCAACTATAGGGCATTTGGTCGATTTCAAGGTTTTTTCGGTAACTATAATATGGGGTATTTGGACGATTTAAGTGCTCCAGGTCAATTTTATGGTTTTTCTGTAGACTCTAGGCTTTTAGACTCTTTTTAGGGTTTTAGGTCGGTTTTAGGGCTTTCTGATCAACTTAGGGCTTTTGGCCGATTTCAGGGCTTCGGCCGATTTCAGGGTTATTCTGCAGACTATAGTATAGGGTATTTGGATGATTTAAGGGTAACGGGTCAATTTTATGGTTTTTCTGTAGCCTCTCGGCTGTTAGACTGATTTTAGGGGTTTTTAACCGGCTTCAAGGATTTCTGATCACCTTTATAGCTTTTGGCCGATTTCGGGTCTTTTGGCCGATATCAGTGTATTTCCGCTGACTGTAGTATAGGGTATTTTGACGATTTAAGGGCTCCGGGTCAATTGTATGGTTTTTCTTTTTACTCTAGGCTTTAAGACTGATTTTAGGACTTTTGGCTTATTATAAGGTTTTAGGCCAACTTTAGGGCTTTTTAATTAACTTTAGGGCTTTTGGTCAATTTCAATGTTTTCGCCCGATTTCTGGGTTTTTCCATTGATAATAGTATCGGGTATTTGGACGAGTTAAGGGCTCCGGGTCAAATTTACGGTTTTTCTGTAGACTCTAGGGTTTTAGACTGATTTAAGGGTTTTCGTCTTATTATACGGTTTAGGGCCAACTTTAGGGCTTTTTAATTAACTTTAGGGCTTTTGGTCAATTTCAGTGTTTTCGGCCGATTTCTGGGTTTTTCCGCTGACTATAGTATCGGGTATTAGTCGATTTAAGGGCTCTGGGTCAAATTTATGGTTTTTCTGTAAACTATAGGCTTTTAGACTGATTTAAGCGTTTTCGTCTTATTAGAGGGATTTAGCCCGAGTTTAGGGCTTTCTAGTCAACTTTAGGGCTTTAGGCCGGTTTCAGGGTTTTTCCCCTGACTATAGTATAGGGTATTTGGCCGATTTAAGGGTTTCGGGGTAATTTAATGGTTTTCTGTAGACTCTAAGATTTTAGACTGATTTTAGGGTTTTGGGTTATTATAAGATTTTAGGCAGGCTTTAGGGCTTTCTGATCAACTTAAGGGCTTTTGGTCGATTTCAAGGTTTTTCGCTGACTATAGTATAAGGTATTTGGACGATTAAAGGGCTCCGTGTCAATTTTATGGTTTCTCTGTAGACTCTAGGCTTTTAGACTGATTTTAGGGTTTTAGTCCGGTTTAGGGCTTTCTAATCAACTTTAGGGCATTAGGTGGATTTCAGGGTTTTTTCGGTGACTATAGTATAGGGTATTTGGACGAGTTAAGTGCTCCAGGTCAATTTTATGGTTTTTCAGAAGACTCTTTTTAGGGTTTTCGGTCGGTTTTAGGGCTTTCTGATCAACTTAGGGCTTTTGGCTGATTTCAGGGTTATTATGTAGACTATAGTATAGGGTATTGGACGATTTATGGGTAACGGGTCAATTTTATGGTTTTTCTGTAGCCTCTCGGCTGTTAGACGAAATTTAGGGGGTTTAAGCCGGCTTCAGGAATTTCTGATCACCTTTAGAGCTTTTGGCCGATTTCGGGTCTTTTGGCCCATTTCAGGGTATTTCCGATGACTTAGTATAGGGTATTTTGACGATTTAAGGGCTCCGGGTCAATTGTATGGTCTTTCTGTAGACTCTAGGCTTTTAGACTGATTTTAGGGTTTTTGGCTTGTTATACGATTTTAGTCCAGCTTTAGGGCTTTTTAATTAACTTTTGGGCTTTTATGTCAATTTCAGTATTTTCGGCCGATTTCTCGGTTTTTCCGCTGACTACAGTATTGGGTATTAGGACGATTTTGGGGCTCTGGGTTATTATAGGGTTTTCGTCTTATTATAGGGATTTAGCCCGGCTTTAGGGCTTTCTAGTCAACTTTAGGGCTTTTGGCCGATTTCAGGGTTTTTCCGCTGACTATAGTATAGGGTATTTGGACATTTAAAGGGTTTCGGGTAAATTTATTGGTTTTTCTGTAGACTCTAAGATTTTAGACTAATTTTAGGGTTTAGGGTTATTATAGGGTTTTAGGCAAGC
Source organism: Acmispon strigosus (assembly GCA_030819835.1). Classification (NCBI taxonomy): domain Eukaryota; kingdom Viridiplantae; phylum Streptophyta; class Magnoliopsida; order Fabales; family Fabaceae; genus Acmispon; species Acmispon strigosus. The sequence continues at coordinate 17,806,635 of JAUAMA010000001.1, forward strand.
TTTAGGGCTTTCTGATCAACTATAGGGCTTTTGGCCGATTTCAGGGTTTTTCGCTGACTATAGTATAAGGTATTTCGACGATTTAAGGGCTCCGTGTCAATTTTATGGTTTTTCTATAGACACTATGCTTTTAGACTGATTATAGGGTTTTAGTCCGGCTTTAGGGCTTTCTGATCAACTTTAGGGCAATTGGTCGATTTCAGGGTTATTTCGGTGACTATAGTATAGGGTATTTGGACGATTTAAGTGCTCCAAGTCAATTTTTTGGTTTTTCTGTAGACTCGAGGCTTTTAGACTCTTTATAGGGTTTTAGGTCAGTTTTAGGGCTTTCTAATCAACTTAGGGCTTTTGGCCGATTTCAGGGCTTCGGCCGATTTTAAGGTTATTCTGCAGAATATAGTATAGGGTATTTGGACGATTTAAGGGTAACGGGTCAATTTTATGGTTTTTCTGTAGCCTCTCGGCCATTAGACTGATTTTAGGGCTTTTAAGCCGGCTTCAGGGATTTCTGATCACCTTTAGAGCTTTTGGCCGATTTCGGGTCTTTTGGCGGATTTCGGGTCTTTTGGCCGATTTCAGGGTATTACCAGTCACTGTAGTATAGGGTATTTTTGTGAAGATGGTCTTGCTCCTGACCCTGGCTGTGGTTTTGATGACGACAAACTCATCAACAAAAAGTAGAAAAGAAGACTTCAAAGAAAGAAGCACTACAAGTTCATCATAAGTCTAGAAGTCTTAGTATTAGGTGAGTTATGCTTCCAAAGGTTTATTAAAGCATAAAGGCTCTTAAAACACCTAATCTAATCAAGCTAAGAGTTTTCATAACTTAAAAGAAGTAGAAAACCTTAAGCAAGTCTCAAAGAATAAGTTTCTGGAAAATGGGCTTCTGTGTAATCGATTACACAATTATGGTAATCGATTACACCAAGGCAAGTAATCGATTACTCCAGTCTTGTAATCGATTACATGTTTGAAATTCAAATTCAAACTGAAACGGTCATTTGTGTAATCGATTACACTAAGTATGGTAATCGATTACCAGAACGAAAAAGTGCATCTTTTCATGAACCATTGTGTCCCAAACCTTTTGAAAAGGGTTGTGATGGTTCAAGGACGTTTCCCTTGCCTATATAAAGACCATTTGAGTCCAGAACACACAACACACACAACGTACACGAAATATACACTTTCCACATGAGAAAAACACATTAGGCCAAAGCTCTTTCAAAATTAGTTCATCTTTTAGAACTTAAATCTTTTGGAGCCTAGATTCTGAGTTCATGATCTTCATGTTTACAAGAACACATTAGTTGTTCATATATTGAAGAACTCAGAATTGTATTATGCTTAAAAGCCTTAAAGCATAAATTCTCATGTTCAATCCAATTGTGTGTTAAAGGATTGAAACAGCCGATTGTAATATCTTCTTCATATCTTTCTGTAAGATTGAGTTTTTCACCGTGGTATTTGGTGAAGGGTTGTTGTCACTGAAAGTGGTTTACTTTCAGGGTTTTCATTGAAGGTGGTTTAGCCTTCAAGGTCTGAGGGTGGTTTGCCTTCAAGGTCTGAGGGTGGTTTGCCTTCAGGGGCTGTTGAAAGCGGTTTGCTTTCACAGGATATTGGTAGAATTTCTTGGGGTCCTTGGGTTAGGAACTTGTAAGAAATTCTTATCAATAGTGGAAAAATCCTCAAGGGGTTTTCTTGAGGGACTGGACGTAGTCTTCGGTGGATTGAAGGCGAACCAGGATAAATCTTGTGTGTGATTCTCTTTATCCTTCACATTTACTTTCAAGTATTGTTCATATCCGCTGCAATCACAACGATCAATTCGTGATCATCATAAACTTGAAAGTAACGATTTCAATAAGGCAAAAATTGGGGCAACACTGATTCACCCCCCCTCTCAGGTTGCTATCTGTTCTAACAATTATGACGATTTAAGGGCTCCGGGTCAATTGCATGGTTTTTCTGTAGACTCTAGGCTTTTAGACTGATTTTAGGGTTCTTGGCTTATTATACGGTTTAGGCCAACTTTAGGGCTTTATAATTAACTTTAGGGCTTTTGGTCAATTTCAGTGTTTTCGGCCGATTTCTGGGTTTTTCCGCTGACTATAGTATCGGGTATTCGGATGATTTAAGGGTTCTGGCGTCAAATTTATGGTTTTTCTATAGACTATAGGCTTTTTGACTGATTTAAGTGTTTTCGTCTTATTAGAGGGATTTAGCCCGGCTTTAGGGCTTTTGATTGATTTCAGGGTTTTTCCGCTGACTATAGTATAGGTTATTTGGACGATTTCAGGGTTTCGGGGTAATTTAATGGTTTTTTGTAGACTCTAAGATTTTAGACTGATTTTAGGGTTTTGGGTTATTATAGGATTTTAGGCAGGCTTTAGGCCTTTCAAATCAACTTTAGGGCTTTTGGCCGATTTCAAGGTTTTTCGCTGACTATAGTATAAGGTATTTGGACGATTAAAGGGCTCCGTGTCAATTTTATGGTTTTTCTATAGACTCTAGGCTTTTTGACTGATTTTAGGGTTTTAGTCTGGTATAGGGCTTTCTGATCAACTTTAGGGCATTAGGTCGATTTCAGGGTTTTTTCGGTGACTATAGTATAGGGTATTTGGACGATTTAAGTGCTCCAAGTCAGTTTTATGGTTTTTCTGCAGACTCTAGGCTTTTAGACTCATTTTAGGGTTTTAGGTCGGTTTTAGGGCTTTCTCATCAACTTAGGGCTTTTGGCCGATTTCAGGGTTAATCTGCAGACTATAGTATGGGGTATTTGGACGATTTAAGGGTAACGGGTCAATTTTATGGTTTTTCTGTAGCCTCTCGGCTGTTAGACTGATTTTAGGGGTTTTTAGCCGGCTTCAGGGATTTCTGATCACCTTTAGAGCTTTTGGCCGATTTCGGGTCTTTTGGCCAATTTCAAGGTATTTCCGCTGACTTAGTATAGGGTATTTTGACGATTTAAGGGCTCTGGGTCAATTGTATGGTCTTTTTGTAGACTCTAGGCTTTTAGACTGATTTTAGGGTTTTTGGCTTGTTATACGGTTTTAGGCCAGCTTGAGGGCTTTTTAATTAACTTTAGGGCTTTTGGTCAACTTCAGATTTTTCGGCCGATTTCAGGGTTTTTCCGCTGACTATACTATCGGGTATTTGGACGACTTAAGAGCTCTTGTCAAATTTATGGTTTTTCTGTAGACTCTAGGCTTTTAGACGGATTTAAGGGTTTTCGTCTTATTATAGGGATTTAGCTTGACTTTAGGGCTTTCTAGTCAACTTTAGGGATTTCTAGTCAACTTTAGGGATTTGGGCCGATATTAGGGCTTTTAGCAGATTTCAGGGTTTTTCCGCTGACTATAGTATAGGGTATTTGGACGATTTAAGGGTTTCGGGTATATTATTGGATTTTCTGTAGACTCTAAGATTTTAGTCTGATTTTAGGGTTTTCGGTTATTATAGGATTTTAGGCAGGCTTTAGGGCTTTCTGATCAACTTTTGGGCTTTTGGCCAATTTCAGAGTTTTTCGCTGACTATAGTATAAGGTATTTCGACCATTTAAGGGCTCCGTGTCAATTTTATGGTTTTTAAATAGACTCTATGTTTTTAGAATGATTTCAGGGTTGTAGTCCGGCTTTAGGGCTTTCTGATCAACTTTAGGGCATTTGGTCAATTTCGGGGTTATTTCGGTGACTATAATATGGGGTATTTGGACGATTTAAGTGCTCCAAGTCAATTTTATGGTTTTTCTGTAGACTCTAGGCTTTTAGACTCTTTATAGGGTTTTAGGTCGGTTTTAGGGCTTTCTGATCAACTTAGGGCTTTTGGCCGATTTCAAGGCTTCGGCCGATTTCATGGTTATTCTGCAGAATATAGTATAGGGTATTTGGACGATTTAAGGGTAACGGGTCAATTTTATGGTTTTTCTATAGCCTCTTGGCTGTTATACTGATTTTAGGAGTTTTTAGCCGGGTTCATGGATTTCTGATCTCCTTTAGAGCTTTTGGCCGATTTTGGGTCTTTTGTCCGATTTCAGGGTATTTCCGCTTACTGTAGTATAGGGTATTTTGACGATTTAAGGGCTCCGGGTCAATTGTACGGTTTTTCTTTACACTCTAAGATTTAAGACTGATTTTAGGATTTTTGGCTTATTTTAAGGTTTTAGGACAACTTTAGGGCTTTTTAATTAACTTAAGGGCTTTTGGTCAATTTCAATGTTTTCGGCCGATTTCTGGGTTTTTCCGCTGACTATAGTATCGGGTATTTGGACGATTTCAGGGCTCTTGGTCAAATTTATGGTTTTTCTGTAGACTCTAGGCTTTTAGATTGATTTAAGGGTTTTCGTCTTATTATAGGGATTTAGCCCGGCTTTAGGGCTTTCGAGTCAACTTTAGGGCTTTGAGCCGATTTCAGGGTTTTTCCACGGACTATACTATTGGGTATTTGTACGATTTAAGGGCTCTGGTCAAATTTATGGTTTTTCTGTAGACTCTAGGCTTTTAGACTGATTTAAGGGTTTTCGTCTTATTATAGGGATTTAGCCTGACTTTAAGGCTTTCTAGTCAACTTTAGGGATTTCTAGGCAACTTTAGGGCTTTTGGCCGATATTAGTGCTTTTAGCCGATTTCAGGGTTTTTCCGCTGACTATAATATAGGGTATATGGACGATTTAAGGGTTTCGGGTATATTATTGGATTTTCTGTAGACCCTAAGATTTTAGTCTGATTTTAGGGTTTTGGGTTATTATAGGCTTTTAGGCAGGCTTTAGGGCTTTCTGATCAACTTTAGGGCTTTCGGCCGATTTCAGGTTTTTCGCTGACTATAGTATAAGGTATTTCGACGATTTAAGGGGTCCGTGTCAATTTTATGGTTTTTCAATAGACTCTAGGCTTTTAGACTGATTTTAGGGTTTTAGTCCAGCTTTAGGGCTTTCTGATCAACTTTAGGGCATTTGGTCGATTTCAGGGTTTTTTCGATAACTATAATATGGGGTATTTGGACGACTTAAGTTCTCCAGGTCAATTTTATGGTTTTTCTGTAGACTCTAGGCTTTTAGACTCTTTTTAGGGTTTTAGGTCGGTTTTAGGGCTTTCTGATCAACTTAGGGCTTTTGGCCGATTTCAGGGTTATTTTGCAGACTATAGTATAGGGTATTTGGCGATTTCAGGGTTATTTTTGGCTTATTATACGGTTTTTGGCCAACTTTAGGGCTTTTTAATTAACTTTAGGGCTTATGGTCAATTTCAGTGTTTTCGGCCGATTTCTGGGTTTTTCCGCTGACTATATTATCGGGTATTAGTCGATTTCGGGGCTCTGGGTCAAATTTATGGTTTTTCTGTAAACTATAGGCTTTTAGACTGATTTAAGTGTTTTCGTCTTATTAGAGGGATTTAACCCGAGTTTAGGGCTTTCTAGTCAACTTTAGGGATTTTGGCCGATTTCAGGGTTTTTCCGCTGACTATAGTATAGGTTATTTGGCCGAGTTAAGGGTTTTAGGGTAATTTAATGGTTTTCTGTAGACTCTAAGATTTTAGCTTGATTTTAGGGTTTTGGGTTATTATAAGATTTTAGGCAGGCTATAGGGCTTTCTGATCAACTTAAGGGCTTTTGGCCGATTTCAAGGTTTTTCGCTGACTATAGAATAAGGTATTTCGACGATTAAAGGGCTCCGTGTCAATTTATGGTTTCTCTATAGACTCTAGGCTTTTAGACTGATTTTAGGGTTTTAGTCTGGTTTAGGGCTTTCTGATCAACTTTAGGGCATTAGGTGGATTTCAGGGTTTTTTCGGTGACTATAGTATAGGGTATTTGGACAATTTAAGGGCTCCAGGTGAATTTTATGGTTTTTCAGAAGACTCTAGTCTTTTAGACTATTTTTAGGGTTTTAGGTCGGTTTTAGGGCTTTCTGATCAACTTAGGGCTTTTGGCCGATTTCAGGGTTATTCTGCAGACTATAGTATAGGGTATTTGGACGATTTATGGGTAAAGGGTCAATTTTATGGTTTTTCTGTAGCCTCTCGGTTGTTAGACAAAATTTAGGGGTTTTAAGCCGGCTTCAGTGATTTCTGATCACCTTTAGAGCTTTTGGCCGATTTCGGGTCTTTTGGCCGATTTCAGGGTATTTCCGCTGACTTAGTATGGGGTATTTGGACGATTTAAGTTCTCCAGGTCAATTTTAAGGTTTTTCTGTAGACTCTAGGCTTTTAGACTCTTTCTAGGGTTTTAGGTCGATTTTAGGGCTTTTTGATCAACTTAGGGCTTTTGGCCGATTTCAGGGTTATTCTGCAGAATATAGTATAGGGTTTTGGACGATTTAAGGGTAACGAGTCAATATTATGGTTTTTCTGTAGCCTCTCGGCTGTTAGACTGATTTTAGAGGTTTTTAGCCAGCTTCAGGGATTTCTGATCAGCTTTAGATCTTTTGGCCGATTTCGGGTCTTTTGGCCGATTTCAGGGTATTTCCGCTGACTGTAGTATAGGGTATTTTGACGATTTAAGGGCTCCGGGTCAATTGCATGGTTTTTCTGTAGACTCTAGGATTTTAGACTGATTTTAGGGTTTTGGGTTATTATAGGATGTTAGGCAAGCTTTAGGGCTTTCTAATCAACTTTAGGGCTTTCTGATCAACTTTAGGGCTTTTGGCCGATTTCAGGGTTATTCTGCAGACTATAGTATAGGGTATTTGGACGATTTAAGGGTAACAGTTCAATTTTATGGTTTCTCTGTAGCCTCTAGGCTGTTAGACTGATTTTCGGGGTTTTAAGCCGGCTACAGGGATTTCTGATCACCTTTAGAGCTTTTGGCCGATTTCAGGGCTTTTGGCCGATTTTAGGGTATTTCCACTGACTATAGTATAGGATATTTTGACGATTTAAGGGCTCCAGTGCAATTGTATGGTTTTTCTGTAGACTCTAGGCTTAGCATATTTTAGGGTTTTTGGCCTGCTTTAGGGCTTTTTAATTAACTTTTGGGCTTTTGGTCAATTTCAGTGTTTTCGGCCGATTTCTTGGTTTTTCCGTTGACTATAGTATCGGGTATTTGGACGATTTAAGGGCTCTGGGTCAAATTTATGGTTTTTCTGTAGACTCTTGGCTTTAAGACTGATTTAAGGGTTTTCGTCTTATTATAGGGATTTAGCCCGGCTTTAGGGCTTTCTGGTCAACTTTTGGGCTTTTGGCCGATTTCAGGGTTTTTATGCTGACTATAGTATAGGGTATTTGGACGATTTAAGGGTTTCTGGTATATTTATTGGTTTTACTGTAGACTCTAGTATTTTAGAATAATTTTAGGGTTTTGGGTTATTATAGGATTTTAGGCAGGCTATTGGGCTTTGTGATCAACTTTAGGGCTTTTGGTCGATTTCAGGGTTTTTCACTGACTATAGTATAAGGTATTTCGACGATCTAAGGGCTCCGTGTCAATTTTATGGTTTTTCTATAGACTGTAGGCTTTCAGACTGATTTTAGGGTTTTAGTCCGGCTTTCGGGCTTTCTGATATACTTTAGGGCATTTGGTCGATTTCAGGGTTTTTTCGGTGACTATAGTATGGGGTATTTGGACGATTTTAGTGCTCCAGGTCAATTTTGTGGTTTTTCTGTACACTCGAGGCTTTTAGACTCTTTTTAGGGTTTTAGGTCAGTTTTAGGTCTTTCTGATCAACTTAGGACTTTTGGCCGATGTTAGGGCTTTGGGCGATTTCAGGGTTATTCTGTAGACTATAGTATAGGGTATTTGGACGATTTAAAGGTCACGGGTCAATTTTATGATTTTTCTGTAGCCTCTAGGCTTTAAGACTGATTTCAGGGGTTTTAAGCCGGCTTCAGGGATTTCTGATCACCTTTAGTGCTTTTGGCCGATTTCGGGGCTTTTGGCCAATTTCAGGTTTTTTCCGCTGACTATAGTATAGGGTATTTGGACGATTTAAGGGTTTCAGGTATATTTAATGGTTTTTCTGTAGACTCTAGGATTTTAGACTGATTTTAGGGTTTTGGGTTATTATAGGATTTTAGGCAGGCTTTAGGGCTTTCTAATCAACTTTAGGGCTTTTGGCCGATTTCAGGGTTTTTCGCTGACTATAGTATAAGTAATTTGGACGATTTAAGGGCCCCGTGTCAATTTTATGGTTTTTCTATAGACTCTAGGCTTGTAGTCTGATTTTAGGGTTTTAGTCCGGCTTTAGGGCTTTCTGATCAACTTTAGGGCATTTGGTCGATTTCAGGGTTTTTCCGGTGACTATAGTATAGGGTATTTTGACGATTTAAGTGCTCCAGGTCAATTTTATGGTTTTTCTGTAGACTCTAGGCTATTAGACTCTTTTTACGGTTTTAGGGCATTCTGATCAACTTAGGGCTTTTGGCCGATTTCTGGGTTATTCTGCAGACTATAGTATAGGGTATTTGGACGATTTAAGGGTAACGGGTCAATTTTATGGTTTTTCTGTAGCCACTAGGCTGTTAGACTGATTTTCAGGGTTTTAAGCCGGCTTCAGGGATTTCTGATCACCTTTAGAGCTTTTGGCTGATTTCGGGGCTTTTGGCCGATTTTAGGGTATTTCCACTGACTATAGTATAGGATATTTTGACGATTTAAGGGCTCCAGTTCAATTGTATGGTTTTTCTGTAGACTCTAGGCTTAGCATATTTTAGGGTTATTGGCTTATTATAGGGTTTTTGGCCTGCTTTAGGGCTTTTTAATTAACTTTTGGGCTTTGGGTCAATTTCAGTGTTTTCGGCCGATTTCTTGGTTTTTTCGTTGACTATAGTATCGGGTATTTGGACGATTTAAGGGCTCTGGGTCAAATTTATGGTTTTTCTGTAGACTCTTGGCTTTAAGACTGATTTAAGGGTTTTCGTCTTATTATAGGGATTTAGCCCGGCTTTAGGGCTTTCTGGTCAACTTTTGGGCTTTTGGCCGATTTCAGGGTTTTTATGCTGACTATAGTATAGGGTATTTGGACGATTTAAGGGTTTCTGGTATATTTATTGGTTTTACTGTAGACTCTAGTATTTTAGAATAATTTTAGGGTTTTGGGTTATTATAGGATTTTAGGCAGGCTATTGGGCTTTGTGATCAACTTTAGGGCTTTTGGTCGATTTCAGGGTTTTTCACTGACTATAGTATAAGGTATTTCGACGATCTAAGGGCTCCGTGTCAATTTTATGGTTTTTCTATAGACTGTAGGCTTTCAGACTGATTTTAGGGTTTTAGTCCGGCTTTCGGGCTTTCTGATATACTTTAGGGCATTTGGTCGATTTCAGGGTTTTTTCGGTGACTATAGTATGGGGTATTTGGACGATTTTAGTGCTCCAGGTCAATTTTGTGGTTTTTCTGTACACTCGAGGCTTTTAGACTCTTTTTAGGGTTTTAGGTCAGTTTTAGGTCTTTCTGATCAACTTAGGACTTTTGGCCGATGTCAGGGCTTTGGGCGATTTCAGGGTTATTCTGTAGACTATAGTATAGGGTATTTGGACGATTTAAAGGTCACGGGTCAATTTTATGATTTTTCTGTAGCCTCTAGGCTTTAAGACTGATTTCAGGGGTTTTAAGCCGGCTTCAGGGATTTCTGATCACCTTTAGTGCTTTTGGCCGATTTCGGGGCTTTTGGCCAATTTCAGGTTTTTTCCGCTGACTATAGTATAGGGTATTTGGACGATTTAAGGGTTTCAGGTATATTTAATGGTTTTTCTGTAGACTCTAGGATTTTAGACTGATTTTAGGGTTTTGGGTTATTATAGGATTTTAGGCAGGCTTTAGGGCTTTCTAATCAACTTTAGGGCTTTTGGCCGATTTCAGGGTTTTTCGCTGACTATAGTATAAGTAATTTGGACGATTTAAGGGCCCCGTGTCAATTTTATGGTTTTTCTATAGACTCTAGGCTTGTAGTCTGATTTTAGGGTTTTAGTCCGGCTTTAGGGCTTTCTGATCAACTTTAGGGCATTTGGTCGATTTCAGGGTTTTTCCGGTGACTATAGTATAGGGTATTTTGACGATTTAAGTGCTCCAGGTCAATTTTATGGTTTTTCTGTAGACTCTAGGCTATTAGACTCTTTTTACGGTTTTAGGGCATTCTGATCAACTTAGGGCTTTTGGCCGATTTCTGGGTTATTCTGCAGACTATAGTATAGGGTATTTGGACGATTTAAGGGTAACGGGTCAATTTTATGGTTTTTCTGTAGCCACTAGGCTGTTAGACTGATTTTCAGGGTTTTAAGCCGGCTTCAGGGATTTCTGATCACCTTTAGAGCTTTTGGCTGATTTCGGGGCTTTTGGCCGATTTTAGGGTATTTCCACTGACTATAGTATAGGATATTTTGACGATTTAAGGGCTCCAGTTCAATTGTATGGTTTTTCTGTAGACTCTAGGCTTAGCATATTTTAGGGTTATTGGCTTATTATAGGGTTTTTGGCCTGCTTTAGGGCTTTTTAATTAACTTTTGGGCTTTGGGTCAATTTCAGTGTTTTCGGCCGATTTCTTGGTTTTTTCGTTGACTATAGTATCGGGTATTTGGACGATTTAAGGGCTCTGGGTCAAATTTATGGTTTTTCTGTAGACTCTTGGCTTTAAGACTGATTTAAGGGTTTTCGTCTTATTATAGGGATTTAGCCCGGCTTTAGGGCTTTCTGGTCAACTTTTGGGCTTTTGGCCGATTTCAGGGTTTTTATGCTGACTATAGTATAGGGTATTTGGACGATTTAAGGGTTTCTGGTATATTTATTGGTTTTACTGTAGACTCTAGTATTTTAGAATAATTTTAGGGTTTTGGGTTATTATAGGATTTTAGGCAGGCTATTGGGCTTTGTGATCAACTTTAGGGCTTTTGGTCGATTTCAGGGTTTTTCACTGACTATAGTATAAGGTATTTGGACGATCTAAGGGCTCCGTGTCAATTTTATGGTTTTTCTATAGACTGTAGGCTTTCAGACTGATTTTAGGGTTTTAGTCCGGCTTTAGGGCTTTCTGATCAACTTTAGGGCATTTGGTCGATTTCAGGGTTTTTTCGGTGACTATAGTATGGGGTATTTGGACGATTTTAGTGCTCCAGGTCAATTTTGTGGTTTTTCTGTAGACTCGAGGCTTTTAGACTCTTTTTAGGGTTTTAGGTCAGTTTTAGGTCTTTCTGATCAACTTAGGACTTTTGTCCGATTTCAGGGCTTTGTGGGATTTCAGGGTTATTCTGTAGACTATAGTATAGGGTATTTGGACGATTTAAAGGTCACGGGTCAATTTTATGATTTTTCTGTAGCCTCTAGGCTTTAAGACTGATTTCAGGGGTTTTAAGCCGGCTTCAGGGATTTATGATCACCTTTAGTGCTTTTGGCCGATTTCGAGGCTTTTGGCCGATTTCGAGGCTTTTGGCCAATTTCAGGTTTTTTCCGCTGACTATAGTATAGGGTATTTGGACGATTTAAGGGTTTCAGGTATATTTAATGGTTTTTCTGTAGACTCTAGGATTTTAGACTGATTTTAGGGTTTTGGGTTATTATAGGATTTTAGGCACGCTTTAGGGCTTTCTAATCAACTTTAGGGCTTTTGGCTGATTTCAAGGGTTTTCGCTGACTATAGTATAAGTAATTTGGACGATTTAAGGGTTTCGGGTATATTTATTGGTTTTACTGTAGACTCTAGTATTTTAGAATAATTTTAGGGTTTGGGGTTATTATAGGATTTTAGGCAGGCTATTCGGCTTTGTGATCAACTTTAGGGCTTTTGGTCGATTTCAGGGTTTTTCACTGACTATAGTATAAGGTATTTGGACGATTTAAGGGCTCCGTGTCAATTTTATGGTTTTTCTATAGACTGTAGGCTTTCAGACTGATTTTAGGGTTTGAGTCCGGCTTTAGGGCTTTCTAATCAACTTTAGGGCATTTGGTCGATTTCAGGGTTTTTTCGGTGACTATAGTATGGGGTATTTCGACGATTTTAGTGCTCCAGGTCAATTTTATGGTTTTTCTGTAGACTCGAGGCTTTTAGACTCTTTTTAGGGTTTTAGGTCAGTTTTAGGTCTTTCTGTTCAACTTAGGACTTTTGGCCGATTTCAGGGCTTTGGGCGATTTCAGGGTTATTCTGCAGACTATAGTATAGGGTATTTGGAGGATTTAAGGGTAACGGGTCAATTTTATGGTTTTTCTGTAGCCTCTAGGCTTTAAGACTGATTTCAGGGGTTTTAAGCCGGCTTCAGGGATTTATGATCACCTTTAGTGCTTTTGGCCGATTTCGGGGCTTTTGGCCGATTTCAGGTTTTTTCCGCTGACTATAGTATAGGGTATTTGGACGATTTAAGGGTTTAAGGTATATTTAATGGTTTTTCTGTAGACTCTAGGATTTTAGACTGATTTTAGGGTTTTGGGTTATTACAGGATTTTAGGCAGGCTTTAGGGCTTTCTAATCAACTTTAGGGCTTTTGGCCGATTTCAGGGTTTTTCGCTGACTATAGTATAAGTAATTTGGACGATTTAAGGGTTTCGGGTATATTTATTGGTTTTACTGTAGACTCTAGTATTTTAGAATAATTTTAGGGTTTTGGGTTATTATAGGATTTTAGGCAGGCTATTGGGCTTTGTGATCAACTTTAGGGCTTTTGGTCGATTTCAGGGTTTTTCACTGACTATAGTATAAGGTATTTGGACGATTTAAGGGTTTCGGGTATATTTATTGGTTTTACTGTAGACTCTAGTATTTTAGAATAATTTTAGGGTTTTGGGTTATTATAGGATTTTAGGCAGGCTATTGGGCTTTGTGATCAACTTTAGGGCTTTTGGTCGATTTCAGGGTTTTTCACTGACTATAGTATAAGGTATTTGGACGATTTAAGGGCTCCGTGTCAATTTTATGGTTTTTCTATAGACTGTAGGCTTTCAGACTGATTTTAGGGTTTGAGTCCGGCTTTAGGGCTTTCTGATCAACTTTAGGGCATTTGGTCGATTTCAGGGTTTTTTCGGTGACTATAGTATGGGGTATTTGGACGATTTTAGTGCTCCAGGTCAATTTTATGGTTTTTCTGTAGACTCGAGGCTTTTAGACTCTTTTTAGTGTTTTAGGTCAGTTTTAGGTCTTTCTGATCAACTTAGGACTTTTGGCCGATTTCAGGGCTTTGGGCGATTTCAGGGTTATTCTGCAGACTATAGTATAGGGTATTTGGAGGATTTAAGGGTAACGGGTCAATTTTATGGTTTTTCTGTAGCCTCTAGGCTTTAAGACTGATTTCAGGGGTTTTAAGCCGGCTTCAGGGATTTATGATCACCTTTAGTGCTTTTGGCCGATTTCGGGGCTTTTGGCCGATTTCAGGTTTTTTCGCTGACTATAGTATAGGGTATTTGGACGATTTAAGGGTTTAACGTATATTTAATGGTTTTTCTGTAGACTCTAGGATTTTAGACTGATTTTAGGGTTTTGGGTTATTATAGGATTTTAGGCAGGCTTTAGGGCTTTCTAATCAACTTTAGGGCTTTTTGTCGATTTCAGGGTTTTTCACTGACTATAGTATAAGGTATTTGGACGATTTAAGGGCTCCGTGTCAATTTTATGGTTTTTCTATAGACTATAGGCTTTCAGACTGATTTTAGGGTTTGAGTCCGGCTTTAGGGCTTTCTGATCAACTTTAGGGCATTTGGTCGATTTCAGGGTTTTTTCGGTGACTATAGTATGGGGTATTTCGACGATTTTAGTGCTCCAGGTCAATTTTATGGTTTTTCTGTAGACTCGAGGCTTTTATACTCTTTTTAGGGTTTTAGTTCAGTTTTAGGTCTTTCTGATCAACTTAGGACTTTTGGCCGATTTCAGGGCTTTGGGCGATTTCAGGGTTATTCTGCAGACTATAGTATAGGGTATTTGGAGGAATTAAGGGTAACGGGTCAATTTTATGGTTTTTCTGTAGCCTCTAGGCTTTAAGACTGATTTCAGGGGTTTTAAGCCGGCTTCAGGGATTTATGATCACCTTTAGTGCTTTTGGCCGATTTCGGGGCTTTTGGCCGATTTCAGGTTTTTTGCGCTGACTATAGTATAGGGTATTTGGACGATTTAATGGTTTTTCTGTAGACTCTAGGATTTTAGACTGATTTTAGGGTTTTGGGTTATTATAGGATTTTAGGCAGGCTTTAGGGCTTTCTAATCAACTTTAGGGCTTTTGGCCGATTTCAAGGTTTTTCGCTGACTATAGTATAAGTAATTTGGACGATTTAAGGGCCCCGTGTCAATTTTATGGTTTTTCTATAGACTCTAGGCTTGTAGTCTGATTTTAGGGTTTTAGTCCGGCTTTAGGGCTTTCTGATCAACTTTAGGGCATATGGTCGATTTCAGGGTTTTTCCGGTGACTATAGTATAGGGTATTTTGACGATTTAAGTGCTCCAGGTCAATTTTATGGTTTTTCTGTAGACTCTAGGCTATTAGACTCTTTTTAGGGTTTTAGGGCATTCTGATCAACTTAGGGCTTTTGGCCGATTTCAGGGTTATTCTTCAGACTATAGTATAGGGTATTTGGACGATTTAAGGGTAACAGGTCAATTTTATGGTTTTTCTGTAGCCACTACGCTGTTAGACTGATTTTCGGGGTTTTAAGCCGGCTACAGGGATTTATGATCACCTTTAGAGCTTTTGGCCGATTTCAGGGTATTTCCACTGACTATAGTATAGGATATTTTGACGATTTAAGGGCTCCAGTTCAATTGTATGGTTTTTCTGTAGACTCTAGGCTTAGCATATTTTAGGGTTTTTGGCTTATTATAGGGTTTTTGGCCTGCTTTAGGGCTTTTTAATTAACTTTTGGGCTTTTGGTCAATTTCAGTGTTTTCGGCCGATTTCTTGGTTTTTCCGTTGACTATAGTATCGGGTATTTGGACGATTTAAGGGCTCTGGGTCAAATTTATGGTTTTTATGTAGACTCTTGGCTTTAAGACTGATTTAAGGGTTTTCGTCTTATTATAGGGATTTAGCCCGGCTTTAGGGCTTTCTGGTCAACTTTTGGGCTTTTGGCCGATTTCAGGGTTTTTATGCTGACCATAGTATAGGGTATTTGGACGATTTAAGGGTTTCTGGTATATTTATTGGTTTTACTGTAGACTCTAGAATTTTAGAATAATTTTAGGGTTTTGGGTTATTATAGGATTTTAGGCAGGCTATTGGGCTTTGTGATCAACTTTAGGGCTTTTGGTCGATTTTAGGGTTTTTCACTGACTATAGTATAAGGTATTTGGACGATCTATGGGCTCCGTGTCAATTTTATGGTTTTTCTATAGACTGTAGGCTTTCAGACTGATTTTAGGGTTTTAGTCCGGCTTTAGGGCTTTCTGATCAACTTTAGGGCATTTGGTCGATTTCAGGGTTTTTTCGGTGACTATAGTATGGGGTATTTGGACGATTTTAGTGCTCCAGGTCAATTTTGTGGTTTTTCTGTAGACTCGAGGCTTTTAGACTCTTTTTAGGGTTTTAGGTCAGTTTTAGGTCTTTCTGATCATCTTAGGACTTTTGGCCGATTTCAGGGCTTTGGGCGATTTCAGGGTTATTCTGTAGACTATAGTATAGGGTATTTGGACGATTTAAAGGTCACGGGTCAATTTTATGATTTTTCTGTAGCCTCTAGGCTTTAAGACTGATTTCAGGGGTTTTAATCCGGCTTCAGGGATTTATGATCACCTTTAGTGCTTTTGGCCGATTTCGGGGCTTTTGGCCAATTTCAGGTTTTTTCCGCTGACTATAGTATAGGGTATTTGGACGATTTAAGGGTTTCAGGTATATTTAATGGTTTTTCTGTAGACTCTAGGATTTTAGACTGATTTTAGGGTTTTGGGTTATTATAGGATTTTAGGCAGGCTTTAGGGCTTTCTAATCAACTTTAGGGCTTTTGGCCGATTTCAAGGGTTTTCGCTGACTATAGTATAAGTAATTTGGACGATTTAAGGGTTTCGGGTATATTTATTGGTTTTACTGTAGACTCTAGTATTTTAGAATAATTTTAGGGTTTTGGGTTATTATAGGATTTTAGGCAGGCTATTGGGCTTTGTGATCAACTTTAGGGCTTTTGGTCGATTTCAGGGTTTTTCACTGACTATAATATAAGGTATTTGGACGATTTAAGGGCTCCGTGTCAATTTAATGGTTTTTCTATAGACTGTAGGCTTTCAGACTGATTTTAGGGTTTGAGTCCGGCTTTAGGGCTTTCTGATCAACTTTAGGGCATTTGGTCGATTTCAGGGTTTTTTCGGTGACTATAGTATGGGGTATTTCGACGATTTTAGTGCTCCAGGTCAATTTTATGGTTTTTCTGTAGACTTGAGGCTTTTAGACTCTTTTTAGGGTTTTAGGTCAGTTTTAGGTCTTTCTGATCAACTTAGGACTTTTGGCCGATTTCAGGGCTTTGGGCGAGTTCAGGGTTATTCTGCAGACTATAGTATAGGGTGTTTGGACGATTTAAGGGTAACGGGTCAATTTTATGGTTTTTCTGTAGCCTCTAGGCTTTAAGACTGATTTCAAGGGTTTTAAGCCGGCTTCAGGGATTTATGATCACCTTTAGTGCTTTTGTCCGATTTCGGGGCTTTTGGCCGATTTCAGGTTTTTTCCGCTGACTATAGTATAGGGTATTTGGACGATTTAAGGGTTTCAGGTATATTTAATGGTTTTTCTGTAGACTCTAGGATTTTAGACTGATTTTAGGGTTTTGGGTTATTATAGGATTTTAGGCAGGCTTTAGGGCTTTCTAATCAACTTTAGGGCTTTTGGCCGATTTCAGGGTTTTTCGCTGACTATAGTATAAGTAATTGGGACGATTTAAGGGCCCCGTGTCAATTTTATGGTTTTTCTATAGACTCTAGGCTTGTAGTCTGATTTTAGGGTTTTAGTCCGGCTTTAGGGCTTTCTGATCAACTTTAGGGCATTTGGTCGATTTCAGGGTTTTTCCTGTGACTATAGTATAGGGTATTTTGACGATTTAAGTGCTCCAGGTCAATTTTATGGTTTTTCTGTAGACTCTAGGCTATTAGACTCTTTTTACGGTTTTAGGGCATTCTGATCAACTTAGGGCTTTTGGCCGATTTCTGGGTTATTCTGCAGACTATAGTATAGGGTATTTGGACGATTTAAGGGTAACGGGTCAATTTTATGGTTTTTCTGTAGCCACTAGGCTGTTAGACTGATTTTCGGGGTTTTAAGCCGGCTTCAGGGATTTCTGATCACCTTTAGAGCTTTTGGCTGATTTCGGGGCTTTTGGCCGATTTTAGGGTATTTCCACTGACTATAATAGTATAGGGTATTTTGACGATTTAAGGGCTCCAATTTAATTGTACGGTTTTTCTGTAGACTCTAGGCTTAGCTGATTTTAGGGTTTTTGGCTTATTATAGGGTTTTTGACCAGCTTTAGGGCTTTTTAATTAACTTTTGGGCTTTTGGTCAATTTCAGTGTTTTCGGCCGATTTCTTGGTTTTTCCGCTGACCATAGTATCGGGTATTTGGACGATTTAAGGGCAGTGGGTCAAATTTATGGTTTTTCTGTAGACTCTTGGCTTTAAGACTGATTTAAGGGTTTTCGTCTTATTATAGGGATTTAGCCCGGCTTTAGGGCTTTCTGGTCAACTTTTGGGCTTCTGGCCGATTTCAGGGTTTTTATGCTGACTATAGTATAGGGTATTTGGACGATTTAAGGGTTTCGGGTATATTTATTGGTTTTACTATAGACTCTAGTATTTTAGAATAATTTTAGGGTTTTGGGTTATTATAGGATTTTAGGCACGCTATTGGGCTTTGTGATCAACTTTAGGGCTTTTGGTCGATTTCAGGGTTTTTCACTGACTATAGTATAAGGTATTTGGACGATTTAAGGGCTCCGTGTCAATTTTATGGTTTTTCTATAGACTGTAGGCTTTCAGACTGATTTTAGGGTTTTAGTCCGGCTTTAGGGCTTTCTGATCAACTTTAGGGCATTTGGTCTATTTCAGGGTTTTTTCGGTGACTATAGTATGGGGTATTTGGACGATTTTAGTGCTCTAGGCCAAATTTATGGTTTTTCTGTAGACTCGAGGCTTTTAGACTCTTTTTAGGGTTTTAGGTCAGTTTTAGGTCTTTTTGATCAACTTAGGACTTTTGGCCGATTTCAGGGCTTTGGGCAATTTCAGGGTTATTCTGCAGACTATAGTATAGGGTATTTGGACGATTTAAGGGTAACAGGTCAATTTTATGGTTTTTCTGTAGCCTCTAGGCTTTAAGACTGATTTCAGGGGTTTTAAGCCGGCTTCAGGGATTTATGATCACCTTTAGTGCTTTTGGCCGATTTCGGGGCTTTTGGCCGATTTCAGGTTTTTTTCGCTGACTATAGTATAGGGTATTTGGACGATTTAAGGGTTTCAGGTATATTTAATGGTTTTTCTGTAGACTCTAGGATTTTAGACTGATTTTAGGGTTTTGGGTTATTATAGGATTTTAGGCAGGCTTCTGAGGCTTTCTAATCAACTTTAGGGCTTTTGGCCGATTTCAAGGGTTTTCGCTGACTATAGTATAAGTAATTTGGACGATTTAAGGGTTTCGGATTTATTTATTGGTTTTATTGTAGACTCTAGTATTTTAGAATAATTTTAGGGTTTTGGGTTATTATAGGATTTTATGCAGGCTATTGGGCTTTGTGATCAACTTTAGGGCTTTTGGTCGATTTCAGGGTTTTTCACGGACTATATTATAAGGTATTTGGACGATTTAAGGGCTCCGTGTCAATTTTATGGTTTTTCTATAGACTGTAGGCTTTCAGACTGATTTTAGGGTTTTAGTCCGGCTTTAGGGCTTTCTGATCAACTTTAGGGCATTTGGTCGATTTCAGGGTTTTATCGGTGACTATAGTATGGGGTATTTGGACGATTTTAGTGCTCCTGGTCAATTTTATGGTTTTTCTGTAGACTCGAGGCTTTTAGACTCTTTTTAGGGTTTTAGGTCAGTTTTAGGTCTTTCTGATCAACTTAGAACTTTTGGCCGATTTCAGGGCTTTGGGCGATTTCAGGGTTATTCTGCAGACTATAGTATAGGGTATTTGGACGATTTAAGGGTAACGGGTCAATTTTATGGTTTTTCTGTAGCCTCTAGGCTTTAAGACTGATTTCAGGGGTTTTAAGCCGGCTTCAGGGATTTGTGATCACCTTTAGTGCTTTTGGCCGATTTCGGGGCTTTTGGCCGATTTCAGGTTTTTTCCGCTGACTATAGTATAGGGTATTTGGACGATTTAAGGGTTTCAGGTATATTTAATGGTTTTTCTGTTGACTCTAGGATTTTAGACTGATTTTAGGGTTTTGGGTTATTATAGGATTTTAGGCAGGCTTTAGGGCTTTCTAATTAACTTTAGGGCTTTTGGACGATTTACGGGCCCCGTGTCAATTTTATGGTTTTTCTATAGACTCTAGGCTTGTAGTCTAATTTTAGGGTTTTAGTCCGGCTTTAGGGCTTTCTGATCAACTTTAGGGCATATGGTCGATTTCAGGGTTTTTCCGGTGACTATAGTATAGGGTATTTTGACGATTTAAGTGCTCCAGGTCAATTTTATGGTTTTTCTGTAGACTCTAGGCTATTAGACTCTTTTTAGGGTTTTAGGGCATTCTGATCAACTTAGGGCTTTTGGCCGATTTCAGGGTTATTCTGCAGACTGTAGTATAGGGCATTTGGACGATTTAAGGGTAACGGGTCAATTTTATGGTTTTTCTGTAGCCACTAGGCTGTTAGACTGATTTTCGGGGTTTTAAGCCGGCTTCTGGGATTTCTGATCACCTTTAGAGCTTTTGGCTGATTTCGGGGCTTTTGGCCGATTTTAGGGTATTTCCACTGACTATAGTATAGGGTATTTTGACAATTTAAGGGCTCCAATTCAATTGTACGGTTTTTCTGTAGACTCTAGGCTTAGCTGATTTTAGGGTTTTTGGCTTATTATAGGGTTTTTGACCAGCTTTAGGGCTTTTTAATTATCTTTTGGGCTTTTGGTCAATTTCAGTGTTTTCGGCCGATTTCTTGGTTTTTCCGCTGACTATAGTATCGGGTATTTGGACGATTTAAGGGCAGTGGGTCAAATTTATGGTTTTTCTGTAGACTCTTGGCTTTAAGACTGATTTAAGGGTTTTCGTCTTATTGTAGGGATTTAGCCCGGCTTTAGGGCTTTCTGGTCAACTTTTGGGCTTTTGGCCGATTTTAGGGTTTTTATGCTGACTATAGTATAGGGTATTTGGACGATTTAAGGGTTTCGGGTATATTTATTGGTTTTATTGTAGACTCTAGTATTTTAGAATAATTTTAGGGTCTGTAGGCTTTTAGACTGATTTTAGGATTTTAGTCCGGCTTTAGGGCTTTCTGTTCAACTTTAGGGCATTTGGTCGATTTCAGGGTTTTTTCGGTGACTATAGTATGGGGTATTTGGACGATTTAAGTGCTCCAGATCAATTTTATGGTTTTTCTGTAGACTCGAGGCTTTTAGACTCTTTTTAGGGTTTTAGGTATGTTTTAGGTCTTTACGATCAACTTAGGGCTTTTGGCCGATTTCAGGGCTTTGGGCGATTTCAGGGTTATTCTGCAGAATATAGTATAGGGTATTTGGATGATTTAAGGGTAACGGGTCAATTTTATGGTTTTTCTGTAGCCTCTAGGCTTTAAGACTGATTTTAGGGGTTTTAAGCCGGCTTCAGGGATTTATGATCACCTTTAGAGCTATTGGCCGATTTCGGGGCTTTTGGCCGATTTAAGGTTATTTCTGCTGACTAGTATAGGGTATTTACACGATTTAAGGGTTTCGGGTATATTTAATGGTTTTTCTGTAGACTCTAGGATTTTAGACTGATTTTAGGGTTTTGGGTTATTATAGGATTTTAGGCAGGCTTTAGGGCTTTCTAATCAACTTTAGGGCTTTCTGATCAACTTTAGGGCTTTTGGCCGATTTCAGGGTTTTTCACTGACTATAGTATGGGGTATTTGGACGATTTAAGTGCTCCAGGTCAAATTTATTGTTTTTCTATAGACTCTAGGCTTTTAGACTGATTTTAGGGTCTTAGTCCGGCTTTAGGGCTTTCTAATCAACTTTACGGCATTTGGTCGATTTCAGGGTTTTTTCGGTGACAATAGTATGGGGTATTTGGACGATTTAAGTGCTCTAGGTCAAATTTATGGTTTTTCCGTAGACTCTAGGCTTTTAGACTGATTTAAGGTTTTTCGTCTTATTATAGGGATTTAGCCCGGCTTTAGGGCATTCTAGTCAACCTTAGGGCTTTTGGCTGATATTAGGGCTTTTGGCCGATTTCAGGGTTTTTCCGCTGACCATAGTATAGGGTATTTGGATGATTTAAGGGTTTCGGGTATATTTAATGGTTTTTCTGTAGACTCTAGGATTTTAGACTGATTTTAGGGTTTTGGGTTATTAGAGGATTTTATGCAGGATTTAGGGCCTTCTGATCAACTTTGGGCTTTAGGTCGATTTCAGGGCTTTTGGCCGATTTCAGGGTTTTTCGCTGACTATAGTATAAGTTATTTGGACGATTTAAGGGCTCCGTGTCAATTTTATGTTTTTTCTATATACTAGGCTTTTAGGCTGATTTTAGGGTTTTAGTCCGACTTTAGGGCTTTCTGATTAACTCTAGGGCATTTGGTCGATTTCAGGGTTTTTTTGGTGACTATGGTATAGGGTATTTGGACGATTTAAGTGCTCCAGGTCAATTTTATGGTTTTTCTGTAGACTCTAGGCTTTTAGACTCTTTTTAGGGTTTTAGGTCGGTTTTAGGGCTTGCTGATCAACTTAGGGCTTTTGGCCAATTTCATGGTTATTCTGCAGACTATAGTATAGGGTATTTGGACAATTTAAGGGTAACAGATCAATTTTATGGTTTTTCTATAGCCTCTAGGCTTTAAGACTGATTTTTGGGGTTTTAAGCCGACTTCAGGGATTTCTAATCACCTTTAGAGCTTTAGGCTGATTTTGGGGCTTTTGGCCGATTTCAGGGTATTTCCGCTGACTATAGTATAGGGTATTTTGACGATTCAAGGGCTCCGGGTCAAATGTATGGTTTTTCTGTAGACTCTAGGCTTTTAGACTGATTTTAGGGTTTTTGGCTTATTATAGGGTTTTAGTCCAGCTTTAGAGCTTTTTAATTAACTTTAGGGCTTTTGGTCAATTTCAGTGTTTTCGGCCGATTTCTGGATTTTTCCGCTGACTATAGTATTGGGTATTTGGACGATTTAAGGGATCTTGGTCAAATTTATGGTTTTTCCGTAGACTCTAGGCTTTTAGACTGATTTAAGGGTTTTCGTCTTATTAAAGGGATTTAGCCCGGCTTTAGGGCATTCTAGTCAGCTTTCGGGCTTTTGGCCGATATTAGGTCTTTTGGCCGATATTAGGGCTTTTGGCCGATTTCAGGGTTTTTCCGCTGACTATAGTATAAGGTATTTTGATGATTTATGGGTTTCGGGTATATTTAGTGGTTTTTCTGTAGACTCTAGGAATTTAGACCAATTTAGGGTTTTGGGTTATTAGAGGATTTTATGCAGAATTTAGGGCCTTCTGATCAACTTTAGGGCTTTAGGTTGATTTCAGGGCTTTTGGCCGATTTCAGGGTTTTTCGCTGACTATAGTATAAGGAATTTGGACGATTTAAGGGATCCGTGTCAATTTTATGTTTTTTCTATAGAGTAGGCTTTTAGACTGATTTTAGTGTTTTAGTCCGGCTTTAGGGCTTTCTGATTAACTCTAGGGCATTTGGTCGATTTCAGGGTTTTTTTGGTGACTATGGTATAGGGTATTTGGACGATTTAAGTGCTCCATGTCAATTTTATGGTTTTTCTGTAGACTCTAGGCTTTTAGACTCTTTTTAGGGTTTTAGGTCGGTTTTAGGGCTTGCTGATCAACTTAGGGCTTTTGGCCGATTTCATGGTTATTCTGCAGACTATAGTATAGGGTATTTGGACGATTTAAGGGTAACGGGTCAATTTTATGGTTGTTCTATAGCCTCTATGCTTTAAGACTGATTTTAGGGGTTTTAAGCCGGATTCAGGGATTTCTGATCACCTTTAGAGCTTTTGGCCGATTTCGAGTCTTTTGGCCAATTTCAGGTTATTTCCGCTGACTATAATATAGGGTATTTGGACGATTTAAGGGTTTCGGGTATATTTAATGTTTTTGCTGTAGACTCTAGGATTTTAGACTGATTTTAGGGTTTTGGGTTATTATAGGATGTTAGGCAGGCTTTAGGGCTTTCCAATCAACTTTAGGGCTTTTGATCGATTTCAGGTCTTTTGGCCGATTTCAGGGCTTTGCCCAATTTCAGGCTTTAGGGTATTTGGACGATTTAAGGGTAATAGGTCAATTTTATAGTTTTTCTATAGCCTCTAGTGGTTTTAAGCCGGCTTTAGGGATTTCTGGTCACCTTTAGAGCTTTTTGCCGATTTCGGGGCTTTTGGCCGATTTCAGGTTATTTCCGATGACTATATAGTATAGGGTATTTGGACGATTTAAGGGTTTAAGGTATATTTAATGGTTTTTCTGTTGACTCTAGGATTTTAGACTGATTTTAGGGTTTTGGGTTATTATAGGATGTTAGGCAGGCTTTAGGGCTTTCTAATCATCTTTAGGGCTTTCTGATTAACTTTAGGGCTTTTGACCGATTTCAGGGTTTTTCGCTGACTATAGTATAAAGTATTTGGACGATTTAAGGGTTCCGTGTCAATTTTATGGTTTTTCTATAGACTCTAGGCTTTTAGACTGATTTTAGGGTCTTAGTCCGGCTTTAGGGCTTTCTAATCAACTTTACGGCATTTGGTCGATTTCAGGGTTTTTTCGGTGACAATAGATGGGGTATTTGGACGATTTAAGTGCTCCAGGTCAAATTTATGGTTTTTCTGTAGACTCTAGGCTTTTAGACTGATTTAAGGTTTTTCGTCTTATTATAGGGATTTAGCCCGGCTTTAGGGCATTCTAGTCAACTTTAGGGCTTTTGGCCGATATTAGGGCTTTTGGCCGATTTCAGGGTTTTTCCGCTGACCATAGTATAGGGTATTTGGTCGATTTAAGGGTTTCGGGTATATTTAATGGTTTTTCTGTAGACTCTAGGATTTTAGACTGATTTTCGGGTTTTGGGTTATTAGAGGATTTTATGCAGGATTTTGGGCCTTCTGATCAACTTTGGGCTTTAGGTCGATTTCAGCGCTTTTGGCCGAATTCAGGGTTTTTCGCTGACTATAGTATAAGTTATTTGGACGATTTAAGGGCTCCGTGTCAATTTTATGTTTTTTCTATATACTAGGCTTTTAGACTGATTTTAGGGTTTTAGTCCGACTTTAGGGCTTTCTGATTAACTTTAGGGCATTTGGTCGATTTCAGGGTTTTTTCGGTGACTATAGTATAGGGTATTTTGACGATTTAAGTGCTCCAGGTCAATTTTATGGTTTTTTTGTAGACTCTAGGCTTTTAGACTCTTTTTAGGGTTTTAGGTCGGTTTTAGGGCTTTCTGATCAACTTAGGGCTTTTGGCCAATTTCATGGTTATTCTGCAGACTATAGTATAGGGTATTTGGACAATTTAAGGGTAACGGGTCAATTTTACGGTTTTTCTATAGCCTCTAGGCTTTAAGACTGATTTTAGGGGTTTTAAGCCGACTTCAGGGATTTCTGATCACCTTTAGAGGTTTAGGCCGATTTCTGGGCTTTTGGCCTATTTCAGGGTATTTCCGCTGACTATAGTATAGGGTATTTTGACGATTCAAGGGCTCCAGGTCAAATGTATGGTTTTTCTGTAGACTCTAGGCTTTTAGACTGATTTTAGGGTTTTTGGTTATTAGAGGATTTTATGCAAGATTTAGGGCCTTCTGCTCAACTTTAGGGCTTTAGGTCGATTTCAGGGCTTTTGGCCGATTTCAGGGTTTTTCGCTGACTATAGTATAAGGTATTTGGAAGATTTAAGGGCTCCGTGTCAATTTTATGTTTTTTCTATATACTAGGCTTTTAGACTGATTTTAGGGTTTTAGTCCGACTTTAGGGCTTTCTGATTAACTTAAGGGCATTTGGTCGATTTCAGGGTTTTTTCGGTGACTATAGTAGCGAATTTGGATGATTTAAGTGCTCCAGGTTAATTTTATGGTTTTTTTGTAGACTCTAGGCTTTTAGACTCTTTTTAGGGTTTTAGGTCGGTTTTAGGGCTTTCTGATCAACTTAGGGCTTCTGACCAATTTCGTGGTTATTCTGCAGACTATAGTATAGGATATTTGGACGATTTAAGGGTAACGGGTTTATGGTTTTTCTATAGCCTCTACGCTTTAAGACTGTTTTAGGGGTTTTAAGCCGGCTTTAGGGATTTCTGATCACCTTTAGAGCTTAAGGCCGATTTCGGGGCTTTTGGCCGATTTCAGGGTATTTCCGCTGACTATAGTATAGGGTATTTTGACGATTCAAGGGCTCCGGGTCAAATGTATGGTTTTTCTGTAGACTCTAGGCTTTTAGACTGATTTTAGGGTTTTTGGCTTATTATAGGGTTTTAGTCCAGCTTTAGAGCTTTTTAATTAACTTTAGGGCTTTTGGTCAATTTCAGTGTTTTCAGCCGATTTCTGGATTTTTCCGCTGACTATAGTATCGGGTATTTGGAAGATTTAAGGGCTCTTGGTCAAATTTATGGTTTTTCCGTAGACTCTAGGCTTTTAGACTGATTTAAGGGTTTTCGTCTTATTAAAGGGATTTAGCCCGGCTTTAGGGCATTCTAGTCAACTTTAGGGCTTTTGGCCGATATTAGGGCTTTTGGCCGATTTCAGGGTTTTTCCGGTGACTATAGTATAGGGTATTTGGACGACTTAAGGGTTTCGGGTATATTTAGTGGTTTTTCTGTAGACTCTAGGAATTTAGACTAATTTAGGGTTTTGGGTTATTAGAGGATTTTATGCAGAATTTAGGGCCTTCTGATCAAATTTAGGGCTTTAGGTCGATTTCAGGGCTTTTGGCCGATTTCAGGGTTTTTCGCTGACTATAGTATAAGGTATTTAGACGATTTATGGGATCCGTGTCAATTTTATGTTTTTTCTATAGACTAGGCTTTTAGACTGATTTTAGTGTTTTAGTCCGGCTTTAGGGCTTTCTGATTAACTTTAGGGCATTTGGTCGATTTCAAGGTTTTTTTGGTGACTATGGTATAGGGTATTTGGACGATTTAAGTGCTCCAGGTCAATTTTATGGTTTTTCTGTAGACTCTAGGCTTTTAGACTCTTTTTAGGGTTTTAGGTCGGTTTTAGGGCTTGCTGATCAACTTAGGGCTTTTGGCCGATTTCATGGTTATTCTGCAGACTATAGTATAGGGTATTTGGATGATTTAAGGGCTTTTTCTTTGAGTTTTACATCCAGCATAATCAGAATCAGAATATCCAATCAAATCACAAACACTCCCTTTGGGATACCACAGACCAACATTTGTAGTTCCCTTTAGATATTTGAAAATCCTTTTAACTGAACTCAAATGTGATTCCCTAGGAGATGCTTGATATCTAGCACATAAACACACACTAAACATGATATCAGGTCTACTTGCTGTTAAATAAAGAAGAGATCCGATCATACCTCTGTATTTGGTAATGTCTACTTGAACACCAGACTCATCTTGATCTAGATATGTATTAGACCCCATTGGTGTGGCTATGGCTTTGCAATCGTCCAAATCATATTTCTTTAAAAGCTCCTTGCAAAACTTTGATTGGTTGATGAATATCCCATCATGTGATTGCTTAATTTGCAATCCTAGAAAGAAATTTAACTGTCCCATCATAGACATCTCAAATTCCTCTTGCATCATGCTAGAGAAATCCTTACATAGAGATTCGTTAGTTGAACCAAAAATAATATCATCTACGTAAATTTGAACTAATAAAGTATTACCTTTGGTTTTCTTGATGAACAAGGTTGTGTCAGCCTTACCTTTTTGAAATCCTTTTTCACAAAGGAATTTGCTTAATCTATCATACCATGCACGAGGGGCTTGTTTAAGACCATAGAGTGCCTTCTTTAACCTGAAGACATGTGAAGGGTATTTGGGATCTTCAAATCTTGGAGGTTGCCTCACATAAACTTCTTCTTGAATGAATCCGTTTAGGAAAGCACTTTTAACATCCATTTGATACAATGGAAAGTTTAAAGAACAGGCATATGCCAATAGAAGTCTTATGGCTTCCAACCTTGCTACTGGTGCATAGGTTACATCAAAATCAATGCCTTCATCTTGATTATATCCTTGAGCAACCAGTCTTGCTTTGTTCCTGACTATAATACCATTTTCATCCAGTTTATTTCTGAATACCCATTTTGTTCCAATGACATGCTTGTCAGTGGGCATAGGAACCAATTCCCAAACTTGATTCCTTTCAAATTGGTTTAGTTCTTCCTGCATTGCCACAATCCAATACTCATCTTCAAGAGCATCATTCACTTTTGAGGGTTCTATTTGAGAGACAAAGGCCATATTCAATACTGAATCGTTTAAGCGTAGCCTTGTAGAAACACCTCTTGAAATATCACCAATGATATTATCAACTGGATGATCCCTGTGGGTTCTCCATTCCTTTGGTAGTTGATAAGTGTTATCTTCAATATGCTCTTCTTGTACTGAACCTTGATCCTTTTGCTTTTGAGAGTCTTCACTGATAATGCTATCTTCCTCATCATTGTCTGGAAGATTGACTGTATCTTCTTTCGAAGAATTAGATTCATCAAAGGAAACATGTATGGATTCTTCCAAAGATAGAGTTTTCTTGTTAAAGACTCTATATGCTTTGCTTGTTAGAGAATACCCAAGGAACACACCTTCATCAGATTTCTCATCAAACTTACCAAGGTTTTCCTTTCCATTGTTCAAGACAAAGCATTTTGATCCAAAAGCATGTAGATGAGCAATATTTGGTTTCCTTCCTTTGTAGAGTTCATAGGGGGTTTTCTTCAGAATAGGTCTAATAAGAACTCTATTGGAAACATAGCAAGCAGTACTTACAGCATCAGCCCATAAGTATTTTGGAAGGTTAGATTCACTTAGCATGGTCCTTGCTAATTCTTCAAGTAATCTGTTCTTCCTTTCTACAACACCATTTTGTTGTGGTGTTCTTGAAGCAGAGAAGTTATATGATATTCCATTCTCATCACATAATTCCTGAAATTGATGATTCTGAAACTCTCCACCATGATCACTTCTAATAGAAGAGATCTTTAAAGCCTTTTCATTTTGAACAAGCCTTGCATATCTTTTGAATGCATTGAAGGCTTCATTCTTATGAGGCAAGAATAATGTCCAGGTAAATCTAGAAAAATCATCAACAATAACAAGGGCATAATAGTTACCTCCAAAGCTCTTAGTTCTTGATGGTCCAAACAAATCCATGTGAAGTAATTGGAGAGGTCTTGTAGTTGAGACTATATTCTTTGGCTTGAAAGATGTTCTGGTTTCCTGCCCCTTTTGACATGCATCACATAGCTTGTCTTTCTCAAATCTTATCTTCGGAAGCCCAACAACTAGATCATGTTTGACTAGTTTATTTAAATGATCTATGTGTATATGAGCCAGTCTTTTATGCTAGAGCCATGAATCATTGTTGTTCTTGGCCAGCAGGCATCTGACACTTGATGGAATTTCATCCAAGGATATCATGAAGACTTTGTTGACTTTATATCCGGAAAACTTGACTTCTTTAGTTTTCACATCCTTTACCACACAGATATCATTAATGAACCCAACTTTCAAACCTTTGTCACACAGTTGACTGATACTTAGAAGATTATGCATCAAACCATCAACATATAGTACCTTGCCAATGATAGTTTGAGGGGGTGTACCTATTCTTCCAATACCAAGTATCTTTCCTTTTTGATTGTTTCCATATGTGACAAATCCTTTTTCTCTAGGTATAAGAAATGAGAACTTTGTTTTGTCTCCTGTCATGTGTGATGAGCAGCCACTATCAAGATACCATAAGTCCTTTGCTGCTTTCATGCACACCTACATGACAAAGTTCAGACTTGGGGATTAGGAACCCAATATGCTTTGGGTCCTTCTAAGTTAGTGTTCTTCCTAACCCATATATATTCCTTGTTTGGTACTCCAACATTCTTGTAATAACATCTACTAGGAGTATGTCCTATTTTGTTACAGTAAGTACATGAATATTGGTTGTAACTTGATGTTTGCCTAGGAGAAGGATTGATCTTCTTAGGAGGTCTATGATAATTACTTTTCCTATTGTTCATACTCCTAAAAGAACTAGTCTTAGTATTTTCAGAAGATCCTTCCACTTTGTTTGGTTTTACAAAGACAGTTTTCTTAACTTCTTTTGTCTTTGGATGAGATGTATATCCTAGTCCAACCTTATTGTTTGAGTGCCTTTGCACACTTAGAATATCATCTAACTTCTGTTTACCTGTGTTGAAGTTATGAACCCTTTGTTGAAGATTATCTATCTTTTCTTCTAAAGAACTACACTTAGTGCATTCATGTGAAATATCTAACTTAGATTTCACTATGTCTAATTCCTCTTGTAGATTTCTACACTTATTTTCTAAAGATGAGATTAAAGCATTCTGCTTAGTACTAACCTTAGAGAAACTTTGACATAATTTAAACACATTCTCTATAGCATATTTTAAATCCTGAAATGAAATAGAATCATCACTAACCTGGATATCCTCAGCATCTGAATCATGTAACGCCATTAATGCTACTTGTGCTTCTTCTTTGTCAGAATCTGATGATGAACTTACTTCATTTTTATCCCATGACAAATATGCTCTTCGTGTGGTTTGATCTTTCTTTTCGAACTTGTCCTTCAGACCATGTTTCTTCTTTTGAAGATTTGGACATTCTAACTTGATGTGTCCAGGTTTTCCACATTCGAAGCATGTGATCTTTTGAGAAGAGGAGGACTTATTATTCCTTTGGAAAGATCTGTTATTGTTAAATTTCATACCTTTTCTTTTGAGAAACTTTCCAAAGTTCTTCACTAGAAGATTCATATTCCCATTTTCTTCTTCTTCAGAATCTGCAACATAATCATCTTTGATGCTTTCCTTTTCCTTTATGGAAATGGATCGATATTTCTTCTCATGTTGTTCATGTTCCTCCAAACGATTCCATTCCAACTCGTGTTCTTGGAGTTTTCCAAAGAGAGTTGCAAGAGTCATATTTGACAAACTCTTTTTTCTGAAATTGCCGTAACTTTTGGTTGCCATGCTCTTGTGAGTGATCTTATGACTTTCATGTTCAAGTCACTATTTGAAAAATGTTTACCAAGAGCAATCAAATGGTTAGTCAAATGAGAAAATCGTTTTTGCATATCTAATACCTTTTCTCCTGGAAGCATTCTGAACATTTCATATTCTTGAGATAGGGTATTGATTTTTGATCTCTTGACTTCCTCTGTTCCTTCATGAGTCACCATCAAAGTATCCCATACTACTTTCGATGTTGTGCATGTTGAAACTCTGAAAAAATCATCCATGCCAAGAGCAGATGTAAGAATATTCATTCCTTTGAGATCATACTGAACCTTCTTCTTTTCTTCTTCATTCCAAGTGTTTTCTGGTTTTGCTTGTCTGCTATCTCCCACTTCATTCATAGGTACAAACGGACCTTCTTCAATGGCTTTCCATATTTCCACGTCTAATGACTTTATAAAGATTTTCATCTTGATCTTCCAGAAGTCATAGTGGTTTCCATTGAAGTATGGTGGCCTGTTTATGTTGAATCCTTCACTAGTTCCATTACTGGAAGAGGATGCCATATTTTCCCGGATCTTAGGAGCAAATTACCTAAACTTACG
The DNA here is from genome assembly GCA_030819835.1 of Acmispon strigosus. NCBI lineage: Eukaryota > Viridiplantae > Streptophyta > Magnoliopsida > Fabales > Fabaceae > Acmispon > Acmispon strigosus. Next base: position 17,837,398 of record JAUAMA010000001.1, read on the forward strand.
CTCTGATACCAATTGTTAGTCTAGATAGCAACCTGAGAGGGGGGGTGAATCAGGTTTACCCGATTTTCGCCTTGATACCTTCTTACTTTCAAGATGAATATAAATGCAAGCGATTGCAGCGGAAATAAGCATTGCTTGAAAGTAAAGATGAAGGGTAGAAGAATTCACACACAAAAATTTATCCTGGTTCACCTTCTATCCACCGAAGGCTACGTCCAGTCCCTCAAGAAAACCCCTTGAGGATTTTTCCACTATTGATAAAAATCTCTTACAAGTCCTTACACCAAGTACCTTAAGAATTTCTATCAACCACCTGTGAAAGTACACCACTTTCAACAGCCCCTGAAAGCACACCACTTTCAGTCCCTGAAGGCAAACCACCTTCACACCTTGAAGGCTAAACCACCTTCAATCCACACCCTGAAAGTACACCACTTTCAGTAACAACAACCCTTCACCGAGACCCACGGTGAATACTCAATCTACCAGAAAGAGATGAAGAAGAGTTTACAATACGGCTGTATCAATCCTTTAACATACAAGCGGATTGATCATGAGAATTCTGCTTTAAGGCTCTTTAAGCATAATAAGATTCTGAGTTCCTCAAGATATGAACAACTAGAGTGTTCTCTTAACAATGAAGATCATGAACTCAGAATTTAGGCTCTTTGAAAGTTTTAGTATCAATAGACTTAATGAATGAACAGTTTTGGCAAAGCTTTGGCCTAATGATGTATTCTCATGTGTTGTTTTGTTTCTGGACTCAAATGAATGAACAGTTTTGGCAAAGCTTTTGCCTAATGCAACTTTTCGGGTATGTAATCGATTACATTACATAGGTAATCGATTACACTAAAATCCGTTACAGTTTGAATTTCAAATTCAAACATGTAATCGATTACAAGCAAGAAGTAATTGATTACTTGCCTGGGTGTAATCGATTACCAGAAAGGTGAAATCGATTACACTCAAGTCCAATATCCAGAAACTTGAACTTTTAAGATCGGCTTGAGATATACTACTTCTTTTAACTTATGAAAACATTAAACTTGGTTAGCTTAGATGTTTTAAGGAGCCTTTATGCTTTGAGAAGCCTTTAGAAGCATAACTCACCTAAACTAAGACTTTTAGGTAGATGTTTAAACATATAGCACTGTTTCCTCTAAGTCTTCTTTTCTTCTTTTTGCCGATGAGTTTGTCGTCATCAAAACCTCAGCCAGGGTCAGGAGCAAGACCTTCTTCACACTCTAGGCTTTTAGACAGATTATTGGGTTTTTGTCGATTTCAGGGGTTTTTTCGGTGACTATAGTATAGGGTATTTGGACAATTTAAGTGCTCCAGGTCAATTTTATGGTTTTTCTGTAGACTCTAGGCTTTTAGACTCTTTTTAGGGTTTTAGGTCGGTTTTAGAACTTTCTGATCAATTAGGGCTTTTGGCCGATTTCAAGGTTATTATGCAGACTATAATATAGGGTATTTGGATGATTTAAGGGTAACGGGTCAATTTTATGGTTGTTCCGTAGCCTCTAGGCTTTTAGACCAACTTTAGGGGTTTTACGCCGGCTTCAGGGATTTCTGATCACTTTTAGAGCTTTTGGCCGATTTCGGGGCTTTTGGCCGATTTCAGGGTATTTCCGCTGACTATAGTATAGGGTATTTTAACGATTTAAGGGCTTCGGATCAATTGTATGGTTTATCTGTAGGCTTTGGCCGATTTCAGGGTATTTCCGCTGACTATAGTATAGGGTATTTTAACGATTTGAGGGCTTCGGATCAATTGTATGGTTTATCTGTAGGCTTTGGCCGATTTCAGGGTTATTCTGCAGACTATATAGTATAGGGTATATGGACTATTTAAGGGTAATGGGTCAATTTTATGGTTTTTCTTTAGCCCCTAAGCTTTTGGACTGATTTTAGGGGTTTTAAGCCGGCTTCAGGGATTTCTGATTACCTTTAGAGCTTCTGGCCGATTTCGGGGCTTTTTGCCGATTTCAGGGTATTTCCGCTGACTATAGTATAGGGTTTTTCTGTAGACTCTAGGGTTTTACACTGATTTTAGGGTTTTTTGCTTATTATAGGATTTTAGGCCAACTTTAGGGCTTTTTAATTAACTCTAGGGCTTTTGGTCAATTTCAATGTTTTCGGCCGATTTCTGGGTTTTTCCGCTGACTATAGTATCGGGTATTTGGACGATTTAAGGGCTCTGGGTCAAATTTATGGTTTTTCTGTAGACTCTAGGCTTTTAGACTGATTTAAGGGTTTTCGTCTTATTAAAGGGATTTAGCCCGGCTTTAAGGCATTCTAGCCAACTTTAGGGCTTTTGGGCGATTTCAGGGTTTTTCCGTTGACTATAGTATAGCGTATTTGGACGATTTAAGGATTTCGGGTATATGTAGACTCTAGGATTTTAGACTGATTTTAGGGTTTTGGGTTATAAGAGGATTTTCGGCAGGCTTTAGGGCTTTCAGATCAACTTTAGGGCTTTTGGTCGATTTCAGGGCTTTTGGCCGATATCAGGGTTTTTCGCTGACTATAGTTTAAGGTATTTGGACGATTTAAGGGCTCCGTGTCAATTTTATGTTTTTTCTATAGACTAGGCTTTTAGACTGATTTTAGGGTTTTAGTCCGGCTTTAGGGCTTTCTGAATAACTTTAGGGCATTTGGTCGATTTCAAGGGTTTTTTCGGTGACCATAGTATAGGGTATTTGGACGATTTAAGTGCTCCAGGTCAATTTTATGGTTTTTCTGTAGACTCTAGGCTTTTAGACTCTTTTTAGGGTTTTAGGTCAGTTTTAGGACTTTCTGATCAACTTAGGGCTTTTGGCCGATTTCAGGGTTATTCAGCAGACTATAGTATAGGGTATTTCGACGATTTAAGGGTAACGGGTCAATTTTATGGTTTTTCTGTAGCCTCTAGGCTTTAAGACTGATTTTACGGGTTTTATGCCGGCTTCAGGGATTTCTGATCACCTTTAGAGCTGTTGGCCGATTTCGGGGCTTTTGGCCGATTTCAGGTTGTTTCCGCTGACTATAGTATAGGGTATTTGGACGATTTAAGGGTTTCGGGTATATTTAATGGTTTTTCTGTAGACTCTAGGATTTTAGACTGATTTTAGGGTTTTGGGTTATAATAGGATGTTAGGCAGGCTTTAGGGCTTTCTAATCAACTTTAGGGCTTTTGAACGATTTCAGGGCTTTTGGCCGATTTCAGGGTTTTTCGCTGGCTATAGTATAAAGTATTTGGATGATTTAAGGGTTCCGTGTCAATTTTATGGTTTTTCTATAGACTCTAGGCTTTTAGACTGATTTTAGGGTTTTAGTCCGGCTTTAGAGCTTTCTGATCAACTTTAGGGCATTTGGTCAATTTCAGGGTTGTTTCGGTGACTATAGTATGGGGTATTTGGACGATATAAGTGCTTCGGGTCAATTTTATGGTTCTTCTGTAGACTCTAGGCTTTTAGACTCTTTTTAGGGTTTTAGGTCGGTTTTAGGGCTTTCTGATCAACTTAGGGCTTTTGGTCGATTTCAAGGCTTTGGCCGATTTCAGGGTTATTCTGCAGACTATAGTATAGGGTATTTGGACAATTTAAGGGTAATGGGTCAATTTTTATTGTTTTTCTGTAGCATCTAGACTTTAATACTAATTTTAGGGGTTTTAAGCCGGGTTCAGGGATTTCTGATCACCTTTAGAGCTTTTGGCCGATTTCAGGGCTTTTGGCCGATTTCAGGGTATTTCCGCTGACTATAGTATAGGGTATTTTAACGATTTAAGGGCTTCGGATCAATTGTATGGTTTATCTGTAGACTCTAGGCTTTTAGACTGTTTTTTCGGTTTTTGGCTTATTATAGGGTTTTAGGCCAGCTTTAGGGGTTTTTAATTAATTCTAGGGCTTTTGGTCAATTTCAGTGTTTAGAGCCGATTTCTGGGTTATTCCGCTGACTATAGTATCAGGTATTTGGACGATTTAAGGGCTCTGGGTCAAATTTAAGGTTTTTCTGTAGACTCTAGGCTTTTAGACTGATTTAAGGGTTTTCTTCTTATTATAGGGATTTAGCCCGACTTTAGGGCTTTCTAGGCAACTTTAGTGCTTTTGGCCGATATTAGGGCTTTTGGCCGATTTCAGGGTTTTTTCGCTGACTATAGTATAGGGTATTTGGACGATTTAAGGGTTTCGGGTATATTTATTGGTTTTTCTGTAGACTCTAGGTTTTTAGACTGATTTTAGGGTTTTGGGTTATATTAGGATTTTAAGCAGGCTTTAGGGTTTTCTGATCAACTTTAGGGCTTTTGGTCGATCTCTGGGCTTTTGGCCGATTTCAGGGTTTTTCGCTGACTATAGTACAGGGTATTTGGACGATCTAAGGGCTCCGTGACAAGTTTATGCTTTTTCTGTAGACTCTAGGCTTTTAGACTGATTTTAGGGTTTTAGTCCGGCTTTAGGGCTTTCTGATCAACTTTAGGGCATTTGGTCAATTTTAGGGTTTTTTCGGTGACTATAGTATAGGGTATTTGGACGATTTAAGGGTTTCAGGTATATTAATTGGTTTTTCTGTAGACTCTAGGTTTTTAGACTGATTTTAGGGTTTTGGGTTATATTAGGATTTTAAGCAGGCTTTAGGGTTTTCTGATCAACTTTAGGGCTTTTGGTCGATCTCTAGGCTTTTGGCCGATTTCAGGGTTTTTTCGCTGACTATAGTACAGGGTATTTGGACGATTTAAGGGTTTCGGGTATATTTATTGGTTTTTCTGTAGACTCTAGGTTTTTAGACTGATTTTAGGGTTTTGGGTTATATTAGGATTTTAAGCAGGCTTTAGGGTTTTCTGATCAACTTTAGGGCTTTTGGTCGATCTCTGGGCTTTTGGCCGATTTCAGGGTTTTTCGCTGACTATAGTACAGGGTATTTGGACGATCTTAGGGCTTGGTGACAAGTTTATGCTTTTTCTGTAGACTCTAGGCTTTTTGACTGATTTTAGGGTTTTAGTCCGGCTTTAGGGCTTTCTGATCAACTTTAGGGCATTTGGTCAATTTTAGGGTTTTTTCGGTGACTATAGTATAGGGTATTTGCATGATTTAAGTGCTCCAGGTCAATTTTATGGTTTTTCTATATATTCCACGCTTTTAGACTTTTTTTAGGGTTTTAGGTCGGTTTTAGGGCTTTCTGATCAACTTAGGGTTTTGGCCGATTTCAGGGCTTTGGCTGATTTCAGGGTTATTCTGCAGACTATAGTATAGTGTATTTGGACGATTTAAGGGTAACGGGTCAATTTTATGGTTTTTCTGTATCCTCTAGGTTGTTAGACTGATTTTAGGGGTTTTAAGCCGGCTTCAGGGATTTCTAATCACCTTTAGAGCTTTTGGCCGATTTCGGGGCTTTTGGTCGATTACAGGGTATTTCCGTTGACTATAGTATAGGGTATTTTGACGATTTAAGGGTTCCTGGTCAATTGTATGGTTTTTTGTAGACTCTACGCTTTTAGACCGATTTTAGGATTTTTGGCTTATTATAGGGTTTTAGGCCAGCTTTAGGGCTTTTTAATTAACTTTATGGCTTTTGGTCAATTTCAGTGTTTTTGGTCGATTTCAGGGTTTTTGGTTGACTATAGTATAAGGTATTTGGACAATTTAAGGGCTCCGTGTTAATTTTATGGTTTTTCTGTAGACTTTAGGCTTTTAGACTGATTTTAGGGTTTTAGTCCGGCTTTAGGGCTTTCTGATCAACTTTAGGGCATTTGGTCGATTTCAGGGTTTTTCTCGGTGACTATAGTATGGGGTATTTGGACGATTTAAGTGCTCCGGGTAACTTTTATGGTTTTTGATAAGGAAAATCGCAAGTGCACGATTAACTATCGCGTAATACAAAAGATCGAACCCAAGGGATATGTGTTTTTATTAATATACTATTTAGTACTTGTGCAATAAAAATAAAATGATATGTTTGATGTTTGGTTTAGGACAAGATGAAAGAAAAAGCATAGAATAATAAAACAGAATAAGATGAGAAGAATTTAAGCTCTTGGGTTGGTTTACATAGTCTATAAAACATGCTAGAAAACTCCTACTAAATTTCTAAACTTTAAATTCATATTCAAGGTGCTATAGCCTAAATTTCTACATCCTAATAGCCTTAAGAAATGTAGAACTTTCTTACCTAATTACTAACTCCATAGCCTTGGTTATTAGTTAATTAGAAAAGAAGATGAAGAGAGAATTCGGGCCAACACAAAGTTACGTACATCCTTATAGCCTTAAGAAATGCAAACTTATAACCTTTTTTATTTCCTATTTCCCTTACTACTTACCAAATGGCCTTATGACATAAGTAGAAAGCAAGAAATCTTTTCCGCATAAAGATTAATGAAGAACAAAGAAATAAAACATGAATTGAAGATATTATTCAGAAATGTAAAAGAAAATTAGAACATGAATTATAAACTAAAACAACCCAAAAACTTAAAAAGAAGTTAGCCAAGCATGGCTAAAGGAGTCATTGAATTACCCTGGATAGGAGCTCAAATATGGCTTCCCACAAGTCCTAGGAACAATGCTCAAGAGGGAGAAAGAGAGAATACTTGTTGTAGTCTAAGAAGGTGTGTTTTACAAGTGAAGAAACGGATCCTATTTATAGTAAAAATCCAGCCTCCAACGCTTCAGCGCTAGAATTCCCAACGCTTGGGCGCTGGAAGCATTAAAAATCCACTGCCAGACCGAGGGCCAGCGCTTGAGCGCTGGCTTCCTAGCGCTGCAGCGCTGGGCACTGCTTCTTCATCTTCAAGTTTTTCTTCCTTCTTCATGGTAGTGGGTTTTGAATGCCATAAAAAGCCACTACTCAGCCCTTAATCAATTCTGAAACCTTCTTCCCACTACCATCAATCCTTCAACTTAATTTCCCATGTGCTCATTTGAAGAGAGTTGCTTCATATTCCTCTTTTCAACTTTGGTCCTCTCTTGGTTAGCACTCCAATTCAAGCCCTTTAATTCTCTCAATCTTCACTTTTAGCCCTCCACTCTTGAACTTTCACATTATGGTCCTTGACTTCCTGAAACTTTACAAATCGGTCCCTGGACAAAAATGATAACTAAACCAGCTTTTCCTAAAAATATAAAATTGCTATAAAAGTTCCTAAAAATATAAAATAAAGGTAGAAAAACAAATAAAATCTAATCTCCATGCAAAATGCAAAATAAATATAAAATCTACATATAAATAATAAAAAACCTATATGTGACTCAAAAATAATAAAATAAAAAGACTAAAAAGACCCTAAAATTATCATATAAAATCCAGTCATCACACCACTATACCCAACGACAGCTTGTCCTCAAGCGACAAAACTTAAAGAGAAACTCGTCCCTGAGTTTAGAGAAATTTTTTATCCTATTGAAATATGATAATTTTCTAGAAATCTTAGCGGATAAGGAAGACATGCATGTTTAATAGACAAAGAATCAAGAAAGTTAGGCTTGGCTTTTAACATGTTTGAGTTCATCAATTAAGCTCACCAAATATGATATTCTCCATGAAAACAAGAAAGCTCAATAATCCTGCCTATAATTCAAATCAAAACTGAAGTAAAGCAACCAAGTGATTTGGAAGAGATTCTTAAGGTTGTAACTTGGCCAAAAGGGTTGAACAATTTAAGGTATGGATTTCAAGAAATTGGCAACTCTAGTGGCTGACTCAGAAATTGTTGTTAAGTGATTTTTCCTTGACTAAGAGCTCAACAATTCACACAAGGGTTCTCTCAATTTTTTCCTTCTCTTTTTTTTTTTTTTTTTTTTTGAACAAAGTAGTGGAATGTATGGGATGAATGACTTGAATTTTACTCCCCTCATACTCTTTCTCACCCCACTACCTCATTATTTTTTCTAAGGCACATACCTTATTTTTTCCAACTTTTTTCCTTATTTTTTAGAGAGAAACCCACAAACATAGCTCTAACAATTCAGCACATGATTCACAATAACAACTTTAAGAATTATCACACAAAGAAGGCTCCAAAGAATGACTCTTTTAAGGCTCAAAAGAGGCTACTAGTGGATATAACATTTCAAGCAACAATCTGAGTTTTCAAAAATGCCTATAATCTCTTCTCAACTCACAAAGTGTACAAAACTCCAATCAACATGCAACACAAGGCAGAAAAATTTTACAATCAAGATTTCAGAGTCCTCAGCTCTCAGAAAAAGATAGGGTAAGTGGTACCCTTTTTAGAACTCAGAAAAAAAAACTTTGCCAACAACCAAAACAATCAAGATATCAAAAATCCTTTCTACAACATGCAATCCTAACTGCTTAAAAACATAGAACTTTTCACAAAGCAGTTCAATCAGATAAAGCATTTCACAAAGCTATAGCAACATTCAGAATGGATAATATACTCAAGACTCATGCAAAAACAAAACAGAAAAACTAAACTAAAAATAAAACTAAAAAAACTATAAAAAGAAAAACTAAAAACTAAGAAGCTGGCACAGTTACAAATTTTCCACAGAAGTCCAAGGGAACCTCAATGCAAAAATCAATTTTGAACACTTAAGTTCAAGAGGGCTCTTTCTCCTTCTGGTACCTATCCTGTAACAATGAACAAACAAAAGTCTCACAAGCAGAAGCTTGCTTGACTTGTTAGTTCCAAAAACAGCACAAATAAGATCATGGGTTGAAAAATTGTGTTCACCTTAAAAAACAAGAATTCTTTGAGTTCCCAAAAATCAAAACCATTGTAGAAACAAGGGAAAACTCATAGAATCTAAAACTTTTCAGGAAATGGTGAACACAAAATTTATTAAAAACTAAAAACAGCAAATAAAAATAAAACAGCAAATCTGCCCGAGCTCCAGTGCTGGAGCGTTGGGTTCCCAACGCTGGAGCGCTGGAATTAAAGTAAAAACTGGGCATCAGAGGTCCCAGCGCCTGAGCGCTGGGTTTCCCATGTGCTCATTTGAAGAGAGTTGCTTCATATTCCTCTTTTCCACTTTGGTCCTCTCTTGGTTAGCACTCCAATTCAAGCCCTTTAATTCTTTCAATCTTCACTTTTAGCCCTCCACTCTTGAACTTTCACATTATGGTCCTTGACTTCCTGAAACTTTACAAATCAGTCCCTGGACAAAAATGATAACTAAACTAGCTTTTCCTAAAAATATAAAATTGCTATAAAAGTTCCTAAAAATATAAAATAAAGGTAGAAAAACAAATAAAATCTAATCTACATGCAAAATGCAAAATAAATATAAAATCTACATAAAAATAATAAAAAACCTATATGTGACTCAAAAATAATAAAATAAAAAGACTAAAAAGACCCTAAAATTATCATATAAAATCCAGTCATCAGTTTTTCTGTAGACTCTAGGCTTTTAGACTCTTTTTAGGGTTTTAGGTCGGTTTTAGGGCTTTTTCATCAACTTAGGGCTTTTGGCCGATTTCAGGGTTATTCTGCAGACTATAGTATAGGGTATTTGGACGATTTAAGGGTAACGGGTCAATTTTATGGATTTTCTATAGCCTCCAGGCTTTTAGGCTGATTTTAGGGTTTTAGTCCGGCTTTAGGGCTTTCTGATCAACTTTAAGGCATTTGGTCGATTTCACGGTTTTTTCGGTGACTATAGTATGGGGTATTTGGACGATTTAAGTGTTGCAGGTCACTTTTATGGTTTTTCTGTAGACTCTAGGCTTTTAGACTCTTTTTAGGGTTTTAGGTCGGTTTTAGGGCTTTCTGATCAACATAGGGCTTTTGGCCGATTTCAGGGCTTTGGCCGATTTCAGGGTTATTTTGCAGACTATAGTATAGGGTATTTAGACGATTTAAGGGTAACAGGTCAATTTTGTGATTTTTCTGTAGCCTCTAGGCTGTTAGACTGATTTTAGGGGTTTTAAGCCGGCTTCAGGGATTTCTGATCACCTTTAGAGCTTTTGGCTGATTTCGGGGCTTTTGGCCGATTTCAGGGTATTTCCGTTGACTATAGTATAGGGTATTTTGACGATTTAAGGGCTCCTGGTCAATTGTATGGTTTTTTGTAGACTCTACGCTTTTAGACAGATTTTAGGATTTTTGGCTTATTATAGGGTTTAAGGCCAGCTTTAGGGCTTTTTAATTAACATTAGGGCTTTTGGTAAATTTCAGTGTTTTTGGCCGATTTTAGGGTTTTTGGTTGACTATAGTATAAGGTATTTGGACGATTTAAGGGCTCCGTGTCAATTTTATTGTTTTCCTGTAGACTCTAGGCTTTTAGACTGATTTTAGGGTTTTAGTCCGGCTTTAGGGCTTTTTGATCAACTTTAGGGCATTAGGTTGATTTCAGGATTTTTTCGGTGACTATAGTATGGGCTATTTGGAGGATTTAAGTGATTTAGGTCAATTTTATGGTTTTTCTGTAGACTTTAGGCTTTTAGACTCTTTTTAGGGTTTTAAGTCGGTTTTACTGCTTTTTCATCAACAAAGGGCTTTTGGCCGATTTCAGGATTATTCTGCAGACTATAGTATAGGGTATTTGGACGATTTAAGGGTAACGGGTCAAATTTATGGTTTTTATGTAGCCTCTAGGCTTTTAGACTGATTTTAGGGGTTTTTAGCAGGCTTCAGGGATTTCTGATCACCTTTAGAGCTTTTGGCCGATTTCGGGGCTTTTGGCCGATTTCGGGGTATTTCCGCTGACTATAGTATAAGGTATTTTGACGATTTAAGAGCTCCGGGTCAATTGTATGGTTTATCTGTAGACTCTAGGCTTTTAGACAGTTTTTAGGGTTTTTGGCTTATTATAGGGCTTTAGGCCAGCTTTAGGGCTTTTTAATTAACTTTAGGGCTTTTGGTAAATTTCAGTGTTTTTGGCCGATTTCAGGGTTTTTGGTTGACTATAGTATAACGTATTTGGACGATTTAAGGGCTCCGTGTCAATTTTATGGTTTTTCTGGAGACTCTAGGCTTTTAGATTGATTTCAGGGTTTTAGTCCGGCTTTAGGGCTTTCTGATCAACTTTAGGGCATTTGGTTGATTTAAGGGTTTTTTCGGTGACTATAGTATGGGCTATTTGGAGGATTTAAGTGCATTAGGTCCATTTTATGGTTTTCCTGTAGACTTTAGGCTTTTAGACTCTTTTTAGGGTTTTAGGGCTTTTTGATCAACTTAGGGCTTTTGGCCGATTTCAGGGTTATTCTTCAGACTATAGTATAGGGTATTTGGACGATTTAAGGGTAACGGGTCAATTTTATGGTTTTTCTGTAGCCTCTAGGTTGTTAGACTGATTTTAGGGGTTTTAAGCCGGCTTAAGGGATTTCTGATCACCTTTCGAGCTTTTGGCCGATTTCAGGGTATTTCCGATGACTATAGTATAGGGTATTTTGACGATTTAAGGGCTCCTGGTCAATTGTATGGTTTTTTGTAGACTCTACGCTTTTAGACCGATTTTAGGATTTTTGGCTTATTATAGGGTTTTAGGCCAGCTTTAGGGCTTTTTAATTAACATTAGGGCTTTTGGTCAATTTCAGTGTTTTTGGCCGATTTCAGGGTTTTTGGTTGACTATAGTATAAGGTATTTGGACAATTTAAGGGCTCCGCGTCAATTTTATGGTTTTTCTGTAGACTGTAGGCTTTTAGACTGATTTTAGGCCTTTAGACTTTAGGGCATTTGGCCGATTTCAGGGTTATTTTGCAGACTATAGTATAGGGTATTTAGACGATTTAAGGGTAACAGGTCAATTTTGTGATTTTTCTGTAGCCTCTAGGCTGTTAGACTGATTTTAGGGGTTTTAAGCCGGCTTCAGGGATTTCTGATCACCTTTAGAGCTTTTGGCTGATTTCGGGGCTTTTGGCCGATTTCAGGGTATTTCCGTTGACTATAGTATAGGGTATTTTGACGATTTAAGGGCTCCTGGTCAATTGTATGGTTTTTTGTAGACTCTACGCTTTTAGACAGATTTTAGGATTTTTGGCTTATTATAGGGTTTAAGGCCAGCTTTAGGGCTTTTTAATTAACATTAGGGCTTTTGGTAAATTTCAGTGTTTTTGGCCGATTTTAGGGTTTTTGGTTGACTATAGTATAAGGTATTTGGACGATTTAAGGGCTCCGTGTCAATTTTATTGTTTTCCTGTAGACTCTAGGCTTTTAGACTGATTTTAGGGTTTTAGTCCGGCTTTAGGGCTTTTTGATCAACTTTAGGGCATTAGGTTGATTTCAGGATTTTTTCGGTGACTATAGTATGGGCTATTTGGAGGATTTAAGTGATTTAGGTCAATTTTATGGTTTTTCTGTAGACTTTAGGCTTTTAGACTCTTTTTAGGGTTTTAAGTCGGTTTTACTGCTTTTTCATCAACAAAGGGCTTTTGGCCGATTTCAGGATTATTCTGCAGACTATAGTATAGGGTATTTGGACGATTTAAGGGTAACGGGTCAAATTTATGGTTTTTATGTAGCCTCTAGGCTTTTAGACTGATTTTAGGGGTTTTTAGCAGGCTTCAGGGATTTCTGATCACCTTTAGAGCTTTTGGCCGATTTCGGGGCTTTTGGCCGATTTCGGGGTATTTCCGCTGACTATAGTATAAGGTATTTTGACGATTTAAGAGCTCCGGGTCAATTGTATGGTTTATCTGTAGACTCTAGGCTTTTAGACAGTTTTTAGGGTTTTTGGCTTATTATAGGGCTTTAGGCCAGCTTTAGGGCTTTTTAATTAACTTTAGGGCTTTTGGTAAATTTCAGTGTTTTTGGCCGATTTCAGGGTTTTTGGTTGACTATAGTATAACGTATTTGGACGATTTAAGGGCTCCGTGTCAATTTTATGGTTTTTCTGGAGACTCAAGGCTTTTAGATTGATTTCAGGGTTTTAGTCCGGCTTTAGGGCTTTCTGATCAACTTTAGGGCATTTGGTTGATTTAAGGGTTTTTTCGGTGACTATAGTATGGGCTATTTGGAGGATTTAAGTGCATTAGGTCCATTTTATGGTTTTCCTGTAGACTTTAGGCTTTTAGACTCTTTTTAGGGTTTTAGGGCTTTTTGATCAACTTAGGGCTTTTGGCCGATTTCAGGGTTATTCTTCAGACTATAGTATAGGGTATTTGGACGATTTAAGGGTAACGGGTCAATTTTATGGTTTTTCTGTAGCCTCTAGGTTGTTAGACTGATTTTAGGGGTTTTAAGCCGGCTTCAGGGATTTCTGATCACCTTTCGAGCTTTTGGCCGATTTCAGGGTATTTCCGATGACTATAGTATAGGGTATTTTGACGATTTAAGGGCTCCTGGTCAATTGTATGGTTTTTTGTAGACTCTACGCTTTTAGACCGATTTTAGGATTTTTGGCTTATTATAGGGTTTTAGGCCAGCTTTAGGGCTTTTTAATTAACTTTAGGGCTTTTGGTCAATTTCAGTGTTTTTGGCCGATTTCAGGGTTTTTGGTTGACTATAGTATAAGGTATTTGGACAATTTAAGGGCTCCGCGTCAATTTTATGGTTTTTCTGTAGACTGTAGGCTTTTAGACTGATTTTAGGCTTTTAGACTTTAGGGCATTTGGTCGATTTCAGGGTTTTTTCGGTGACTATAGTATGGGGTATTTGGACGATTAAAGTGCTCCAGGTCACTTTTATGGTTTTTCTGTAGACTCTAGGCTTTTATACTCTTTTTAGGGTTTTAGGTCTGTTTTAGGGCTTTCTGATCAACATAGGCCTTTTGGCCGATTTCAGGGCTTTGGCCGATTTCAAGGTTATTCTGCAGACTATAGTATAGGGTATTTGGACGATTTAAGGGTAACGGGTCAATTTTATGGTTTTTCTGTAGCCTCTAGGCTGTTAGACTGATTTTAGGGGTTTTAAGCCGGCTTCAGGGATTTCTGACCACCTTTAGAGCTTTTGGCCGATTTCTGGGCTTTTGGCCGATTTCTGGGTATTACCGTTGACTATAGGGTATTTTGACGATTTAAGGGCTCCTGGTCAATTGTATGTTTTTTTGTAGACTCTACGCTTTTAGACCGATTTTAGGATTTTTGGCTTATTATAGGGTTTTAGGCCGGATTTAGGGTTTTTTTATTAACTTTGGGGCTTTTGGTCAATTTAAGTGTTTTTGGCCGATTTCAGGGTTTTGGGTTGACTATTGTATAAGGTATTTGGACAATTTAAGGGCTCCGTGTCAATTTTATGGTTTTTCAATAGACTCTTGGCTTTTAGATCGATTTTAGGGTTTTAGTCCGTCTTTAGGTCTTTCTAATCAACTTTAGGGAATTTGGTCGATTTTAGGGTTTTTTCGGTGACTATAGTATGGGGTATTTGAACGATTTAAGTGCTCCAGGTAACTTTTATGATTTTTCTGTAGACTCTAGGCTTTTATACTCTTTTTAGGGTTTTAGGTCGGTTTAAGGTCTTTCTGATCAACATAGGGCTTTGGCCGATTTCAGGGCTTTGGCCGATTTCAGGGTTATTCTGCAGACTATAGTATAGGGTTTTTGGACGATTTAAGGGTAACAGGTCAATTTTATGGTTTTTCTGTCGTTTCTTGGCTGTTAGACTGATATTAGGGGTTTAAAGCCGGCTTCAGGGATTTCTGATCACCTTTAGAGCTTTTGGCCGATTTCGGGGCTTTTGGCCGATTTCAGGGTATTTCCGTTGACTATAGTATAGGGTATTCTGACGATTTAAGGGCTCCTGGTCAATTGTATGGTTTTTTGTAGACTCTAGGCTTTTAGACCAATTTTAGGGTTTCTGGATTATTATAGGGTTTTAGCCCAGCTTTAGGGCTTTTTAATTAACTTTAGGGCTTTTGGTCAATTTCAGTGTTTTTGACAGATTTCTGGGTTTTTCCGCTGACTATAGTATCGGGTATTTGGACGATTTAAGGGCTTTGGGTCAAATTTATGGTTTTTCTATAGACTCTAGGCTTTTAGACTGATTTAAGGGATATCGTCTTATTATAGGGATTTAGCCCGGCTTTAGGGCTTTCTAGTCAACTCTAGGGCTTTTGGCCGATATTAGGGCTTTTGGCCGATTTCAGGGTTTTTCCGCTAACTATAGTATAGGGTATATGGACAATTTAAGGGTTTCCGGTATTTTTAATGGTTTTTCTGTAGACTCTAGGATTTTAGACTGGTATTTGGGTTTTGGTTTATTATAGGATTTTAGGCAGGCTTTAGGGCTTTCTGATCAAATTTAGGGCTTTTGGTCGATTTCAGGGTTTTTGGTTGACTATAGTATAAGTTATTTATACGATTTAAGGGCTCCGTGTCAATTTTATGGTGTTTCTATAGACTCTAGGCTTTTATATTGATTTTAGGGTTTTAGTCCGGTTTTAGGGCTTTCTGATCAACTTTAGGGCATTTGATCGATTTCAGGGTTTTTGCGGTGACTATAGTATGGGCTATTTGGACGATTTAAGTGCTTTAGGTCAATTTTATGGTTTCTCTGTAGACTCTAGGCTTTTAGACTCTTTTTAGGGTTTAAGGTCGGTTTTAGGGCTTTCTAATCAACTTAGGGCTTTTGGCCGATTTCAGGGTTATTCTGCAGACTATAGTATAGAGTATTTGGACTATTTAAGGGTAACAGGTCAATTTTATGGTTTTTCTGTAGCCTCTAGGCTTTTGGACTGATTTTAGGGGTTTTAAGCCGGCTTCAGGGATTTCTGATCACCTTTAGAGCTTTTTGCCGATTTTAGGGCTTTTGGCCGATTTCAGGGTATTTCCATTGACTATAGTATAGGGTATTTTGACGATTTAAGGGCTCCTGGTCAATTGTATGGTTTTTTGTAGACTCTACGCTTTTAGACCGATTTTAGGATTTTTGGCTTATTATAGGGTTTTAGGCCAGCTTTAGGGCTTTTTAATTAACTTTAGGGCTTTTGGGCAATTTCAGTGTTTTTGGCCGATTTCAGGGTTTTTGGTTGACTTTAGTGTAAGGTATTTGGACGATTTAAGGGCTCCGTGTCTATTTTATGGTTTTTCTATAGACTCTAGGCTTTTAGACTGATTTTAGGGTCTTAGTCCGGCTTTAGGGCTTTCTGATCAACTTTAGGGCATTTGGTCGATTTCAGGGTTTTTTCGGTGACTATAGTTTGGGCTACTTGGAGGATTTAAGTTCTTTAGGTCAATTTTATGGTTTTTATGTAGACTCTAAGCTTTTAGACTGTTTTTAGGGTTTTAGGTCAGTTTTAGTGCTTTTTCATCAACTTAGGGCTTTTGGCCGATTTCAGGGTTATTCTGCAGACTTTAGTATAGGGTATTTGGACGATTTAAGGGTAACGGATCAATTTTATGGTGTTTCTATAGCCTCTAGGCTTTTAGACTGATTTTAGGGGTTTTAAGCCGGCTTCAGGGATTTCTGATCACCTTTAGAGCTTTTGGCCGATTTTATGAAGAAGGTCTTGCTCCTGTCCCTAGCTGTGGTTTTGATGACGACAAACTCATCAACAAAAAGAAGAAAAGAAGACTTCAAAGAAACAAGCACTTCAAGTCCATCAATAGTATAGAAGTCTTAGTATTAGGTGAGTTATGCTTCCAAAGGTCTATTAAAGCATAAAGGCTCTTAAAACACCTAATCTAATCAAGCTAAGTGTTTTCATAACTTAAAAGAAGTAGAAAACCTTAAGCCAGTCTCAAAGAATCAAGTTTCTGGAAAATGGGCTTCTGTGTAATCTATTGCAGCATTATGGTAATCGATTACACCTAGGCAAGTAATCGATTACTTATGGCTTGTAATCGATTACATGTTTGAAATTCAAATTCAAACTGAAACGGTCACTTGTGTAACCGATTACACTAAGTATGGTAATCGATTACCAGAACGAAAAAGTGCATCTTTTCATGAACCATTGTGTCCCAAACCTTTTGAAAAGGGTTGTGATGCTTCAAGGACGTTTCCCTTGCCTATATAAAGACCATTTGAGTCCAGAATACATAACATACACAATATACACAAGAGACAACACATTACACATGAGAAAACACCATTAGGCCAAAACTTTGTCAAAATTAGTTCATCTTTTAGAACTTAAATCTTTTGGAGCCTAAATTCTGAGTTCATGATCTTCATGTCAATAAGAACACTTTAGTTGTTCATATCTTGAAGAACTCAGAATTGTATTATGCTTAAAAGCCTTAAAGCATAATTTCTCATGATCAATCCAATTGTATGTTAAAGGATTGATACAGCCAATTGTAACATCTTCTTCATCTCTTTTTGTAAGATTCAGTTTTTCACCGTGGTATTCGGTGAAGGGTTGTTGTCACTGAAAGTGGTTTACTTTCAGGGTTACGATTGAAGGCAGGTTAGTCTTCAAGGTTTGAGGGTGGTTTGCCTTAAGGAACTGAAAGCGGTTTGCTTTCAGGGGCTGTTGAAAGTGGTTTGCTTTCACAGGATATTGGTAGAAATTATTGGGGTCCTTGTGTTAGGAACTTGTAAGAGATTTTTATCAATAGTGGAAAAATCCTCAAGGGGTTTTCTTGAGGGACTGGACGTAGCCTTCGGTGGATTGAAGGTGAACCAGGATAAACTCTTGTGTGTGATTTCCTTTATCCTTCATATTTACTTTCAAGTATCGATCAATTCCACTGCAATCATAACGATCATTTCGTGATCATCGTAATCTTGAAAGTAAAAATTTCAATAAGGCGAAAATTGGGGAAACACTGATTCACCCCCCCTTCTCAGGTTGCTATCTGTACTAACAATTGGTATCAGAGCGGAAGTTTAGGTAAGTTATTCCTAAGATCCGGGAAAAGATGGCATCCTCTTCCAATCATGGAACAAATGTAGGATTCAACATAAACAGGCCACCATTCTTCAATGGAGAACATTATGACTTCTGGAAAATCAAGATGAAGATATTCATAAAGTCATTAGACGCTGGAATATGGAAATCCATTGAAGAAGGTCCCTTTGTGCCTGTAACAACAGATGAAGAAGGAACTTCACAACCAAAATCAGAAAGCACTTGGAGTGAAGAAGAAAAGAAGAAGGTTCAATATGATCTCAAAGGAATGAACATCCTTACATCTGCTCTTGGCATGGACGAATTTTTCAGAGTATCAACGTGCACTTCATCAAAAGAAATATGGGATACGTTGATGGTGACTCATGAAGGAACAGATGAAGTCAAGAGATCAAAGATCAATACATTGTCTCAGGAATATGAAATGTTCAGAATGCTTCCAGGAGAAAAGGTATTAGATATGCAAAAACGATTCACTCATTTGATTAATCATTTGATTGCTCTTGGAAAACAATTTTCAAACAGTGACTTGAACATGAAAGTTCTAAGATCACTTACAAGAGTATGGCAACCAAAAGTTACAGCCATCTCTGAGAAGAAGAGTTTATCAAATATGACTCTTGCAACTCTTTTTGGAAAACTCCAAGTACATGAGTTGGAATTGAATCGTTTAGAAGAACATGAACAACATGAGAAGAAGCATCGATCAATTTCTTTAAAGGCAAAAGAAAGCATCAAAGAAGATTATGATGCAGACTCTGAAGAAGAAGACAATGGAAATTTGAATCTTCTAGTAAAGAACTTTGGAAAGTTTCTTAAAAGGAAAAATGTTAGATTTAACAAAAATAAAGCCTTCCAAAGGAACAATGAGTCTTCTTCATCTCAAAAGATTACATGTTTCGAGTGTGGCAAACCGGAAAATTTCAAGTCAGATTGTCCAAATCTTCAGAATAAGAAACATGGTCTAAGAGAGAAATTCGAGAAAAAGGATCAACCTACTCGAAGAGCATATTTGGCTTGGGATGATAATGAAGTAAGTTCATCATCAGATTCTGACAAAGAAGAAGCACAAGTTGCCTTGATGGCCTCACATGACTCAGATATTGAAGATTCCCAGGTTAGTGATAATTCTATGTCTTCTCATGATTTAAAGTTTGCTATGGAAAATATGTTCAAATTGTGTCAAGAATTTTCCAAGATTAGTACCAAGCAAAATGATTCGATTTCATCCTTAGAAAGTAAGTGTAGAACTTTACAGGAGGAATTAGACATAGTGAAATCTAAACTAGATACTGCACAAAAATGCACTAAGTGTAGTTCTTTAGAAGAAAAGATAGATAATCTTCAACAAAGAGTAAATAACTTCAATAAAGGAAAACAGAAGTTAGATGATATCCTAAGTGTTCAAAGACACTCAAACAATAAATTAGGTTTAGGATATACTTCTCACCCAAAGACAAAGGAGATTAGGAAAACTGTGTTTGTAAAACCAAACCATACGGTAGGATCTTCTAGTAACAAAAGGATTAACCCTGTTAGAAGTACATACAATAGAAAGAATACTCAAAATAGACATCCTAAGAAGATTCATTCCGCTCCTAGACAAACCTCTAGTTACAATCATTACTCTTGTACGTATTGTAACAAAGTAGGACATACCCCTAGTAGATGTTACTACAAACATGTAGGAGTACCAAATAGGGAATACATTTGGGTTAGAAAGGATGTTAACTTAGAAGGACCCAAAACTTGTTGGGTTCCTAATACCCATGTCTGAACTTTGTCATGTAGGTGTGTATGAAAGCAGCAAAGGATTTATGGTATCTTGATAGTGGCTGCTCATCACACATGACAGGAGACAAAACCAAGTTTTCATTTCTTATACCTAGAGAAAAAAGGTTTTGTCACATATGGTAACAATCAAAAGGGAAAGATACTCGGTATTGGAAGAATAGGCTCACCCCCTCAAACAGTCATCGATAAAGTTCTTTACGTTGATGGTTTGATGCATAATCTTCTGAGTATTAGTCAACTATGTGATAAAGGTTTGAAAGTTGGTTTTATTAATGATATATGTGTTGTGAAAGATGTGAAAACTAAAGAAATTAAGTTTTATGGGTATAAAGTATATAAAGTCTTCATGATCTCCTTGGAAGAAATTCCACAAAATGTGAGATGCCTTTTGGCCAAGAATAATAGTGATTCATGGCTATGGCATAGAAGACTTGCTCATATTCACATAGATCATTTAAACAAACTAGTCAAGCATGATCTAGTTGTTGGGCTTCCAAAGATAAAATTCGAAAAAGACAAGCTTTGTGATGCATGTCAAAAAGGGAAGCAAACCAGAACATCCTTCAAACCAAAGAACATAGTTTCGACTTCAAGGCCCCTTAAATTGTTACATATGGATTTGTTCGGACCATCTAGAACTAAAAGCCTCGGAGGTAATTTCTATGCACTTGTTATTGTTGATGATTTCTCTAGATTTACATGGACATTATTCCTGCCTCATAAGAATGAAGCCTTCAATGCATTCAAAAGATATGCAAGGCTTGTTCAAAATGAGAAGTCTTTAAAGATCTCTTCTATTAGAAGTGATCATGGTGGAGAATTTCAGAATCAACAATTCCAAGAACTATGTGATGAAAATGGAATATCACATAATTTCTCTACTCCGAGAACACCACAACAAAATGGTGTTGTAGAAAGGAAGAATAGATTACTTGAAGAATTAGCAAGAACCATGCTAAGTGAATCAAGTCTCCCTAAATATTTCTGGGCTGATGCTGTAAGTACTGCTTGCTATGTTTCCAATAGAGTTCTTATTAGACCTATTCTTAAGAAAACTCCCTATGAACTCTACAAAGGAAGGAAACCAAACATCTCTCATCTACATGTTTTTGGATCAAAATGCTTTGTCTTGAATAATGGAAAGGAAAACCTTGGAAAGTTTGATGAAAAATCTGATGAAGGTATATTCCTTGGTTATTCTTTAACAAGCAAAGCATATAGAGTCTTTAACAAGAAAACTCTATCTGTGGAAGAATCCATACATGTTTCTTTTGATGAATCTAAATCTTCAATAGAAGATAGAGTTAATACTCCAGATATTGAAGAAGATGATATCATTGTAAATGAAGATTCTCAAAAGGATGAAGATCATAATCCAATACAAGAAGAGCCCATTGAAGATAATACTTATCAACTTCCAAAGGAGTGGAGAACCCATAGGGATCATCCAGTTGATAATATTATTGGTGATATTTCTAGAGGCGTTTCTACAAGGCTACGCTTAAATGATTCAGTTTTGAATATGGCCTTCGTCTCTCAGATAGAACCATCAAAAGTAAATGATGCTCTAGAGGATGAATATTGGATTGTAGCAATGCAGGAAGAACTAAACCAATTTGAAAGGAATCAAGTTTGGGAACTTGTCCCTAAGCCTAGTGATAAACATGTTATTGGAACAAAGTGGGTATTTAGGAATAAGTTAGATGAAAATGGTATCATAGTTAGGAACAAAGCAAGATTAGTTGCTCAAGGCTATAATCAAGAAGAAGGTATGGATTTTGATGAAACTTATGCACCAGTAGCAAGGTTGGAAGCCATAAGACTGTTATTGGCGTATGCTTGTTCTTTAAATTTCCCATTATATCAAATGGATGTCAAAAGTTCTTTTCTAAACGGATACATTCAAGAAGAAGTCTATGTGAAGCAACCTCCAGGATTTGAAGATCCAAAGTTCCCTTCACATGTCTTCAGATTAAAGAAGGCACTCTATGGTCTTAAGCAAGCCCCTCGTGCATGGTATGATAGATTAAGTACTTTCCTTTGTGATAAAGGATTTCAAAAGGGTAAGGCTGATACAACCTTGTTCATCAAAAGAACCAAAGGTAATACCTTATTAGTTCAAATTTATGTTGACGATATTATCTTTGGTGCAACTAACGAATCTTTATGTAAAGATTTCTCTAACATGATGCAAGAAGAATTTGAGATGTCCATGATGGGACAATTAAATTTCTTTCTTGGTTTGCAAATCAAGCAATCAAATGATGGAATATTCGTCAATCAATCAAAGTTTTGCAAGGAATTATTAAAGAAATATGATTTGGATGATTGCAAAGCCATAGCCACACCAATGGGGTCTAACACATATTTAGATCAAGATGAATCCGGTAATCAAGTTGATATTACCAAATATAGAGGTATGATCGGATCTCTTCTATACTTAACTGCAAGTAGACCTGATATTATGTTTAGTGTGTGTCTATGTGCTAGATATCAAGCATCTCCTAGGGAATCACATTTGAGTTCTGTTAAACGGATTTTCAAATATTTGAAAGGAACTACAAATGTTGGATTGTGGTATCCCAAAGGAAGTGTTTGTGATTTGATTGGGTATTCTGATTCTGATTATGCTGGTTGTAAAACTGAAAGAAAAAGTACAAGTGGTACTTGTCACTTGGTAGGAAATGCCCTTGTTTCTTGGTCTTGTAAGAAACAAGCATGTGTTGCTCTAAGTACTGCAGAAGCAGAATACATTGCTGCAGGAAGTTATTGTGCACAAACTCTATGGCTCAAACAACAACTCAAAGATTATGGCTTAGAGTTGGGCTGCATTCCAATCAAATGTGACAACACAAGTGCCATTAATCTCACTAAAAACCCTATCATGCATTCTCGAACAAAGCATATTGATATAAGACATCATTTTCTTCGAGATCATGTTCTGAGGAAAGATATTGAGATTTCATTTGTGGATACACATAATCAATTAGCAGATATCTTTACTAAGCCTCTTCCTAAGGAATCATTCTTCAAGATAAGAAGAGAATTAGGCATATTAGATGAGCATGACATTTAAGGTAACATGTCATTTGCATAATCCTTATGATAATTATATGTTTATATGCATTTAGATAGATTCTATGCTTAAATGTTTATATGAAAATGTGTTACTTAAGATTCTAGAGCCTAGAACTTATAAAATTGTCATAGTAATTGATTACCATAGGTCCTGTAATCGATTATCCACGATCTCAGTCCTCGTGCCTATTGAAATTCCGTCAGTAATCGACTACCCTAACTGCTGTAATCGATTACTCATTCAAAATTTGAATATTTTCAAATTTGAAACTGTCGTAATCGATTACCCTAACTGTTGTAATCGATTACACACACGATTTTCTCTATAAAATCAGCATTTGTCTATTGTCTTTAGCCTACCTTTCTACATATACAATCCATCTTCTTCTACGTCTTGTTTCGCCATGGGGTCTCTTCCACGTCCTTCAAATGTCTCCTCTCCAATTAATGCTCCTCGAAGGGAATCCTCCACTGATCCTTTGGTGCTGTCTCGCTATCGCATTGATGTTCAAACGAATGCTGCATCGGCTGGACTGTCTCCATTTTAAACAATTCCTTCAAATTTCTCACAAGAGACCAAGGTCATTCTTGAAAGAATGGATATTCTGGCCCTTCGTCTCTCTCAAAAGTTAGGCCAACTGGAGGATACCATTCGGTCTCGCTTTATACTTATGGAAAATCGCATTGAGGCCGTACACTCCTTCATGCGTAAAGAGATTGAGAGCCTTCAGGACCTTGACCCTTCTGAGACCTCTGAGGATTCCAGTCAAGCTTAAGTTCAGCAGTCTTGTGTCTACATATAGTTATTTACTTACTATTAGGATTTCCCTGTTTTCGTTCCAAGGCTCTATCTTTTGTTGTAATTCCTCTACTACATATGTTTGCTATGTTTTACCATGTGTAACTTATGCATTTGCTCTTTTATATATATATAAGTACTGGCTATTCATATTTTCCATATTTACCCCTTACCCCCATGCTTTATGTTACAATATACTTGTATGGATATATGTTTGCCTGTACATTTTTGGTCTTTTCTTCTTTTTGATGACGTCAAAAGGGGGAGAAAGGCTCTATGCTCTTAAAGATCATATGCAGGAATTAAACAAGTACATTTGAAAGGGGGTGAAATATCAGAAATACTAGATTCTATCAAACAGGGGGAGTTCAGCATCAAGAATGCATATATGATCTTCAAGTATCAAGAATGTGTTTGCCATCATCAAAAAGGGGGAGATTGTGAAGAAGGTCTTGCTCCTGACCCTGGCTGTGGTTTTGATGACGACAAACTCATCAACAAAAAGAAGAAAAGAAGACTTCAAAGAAACAAGCACTTCAAGTCCATCAATAGTATAGAAGTCTTAGTATTAGGTGAGTTATGCTTCCAAAGGTCTATTAAAGCATAAAGGCTCTTAAAACACCTAATCTAATCAAGCTAAGTGTTTTCATAACTTAAAAGAAGTAGAAAACCTTAAGCCAGTTTCAAAGAATCAAGTTTCTGGAAAATGGGCTTCTGTGTAATCGATTGCAGCATTATGGTAATCGATTACAACTAGGCAAGTAATCGATTACTTATGGCTTGTAATCGAATACATGTTTGAAATTCAAATTCAAACTGAAACGGTCACTTGTGTAATCGATTACACTAAGTATGGCAATCGATTACCAGAACGAAAAAGTGCATCTTTTCATGAACCATTGTGTCCCAAACCTTTTGAAAAGGGTTGTGATGCTTCAAGGACGTTTCCCTTGCCTATATAAAGACCATTTGAGTCCAGAATACATAACATACACAATATACACAAGAGACAACACATTACACATGAGAAAACACCATTAGGCCAAAACTTTGTCAAAATTAGTTCATCTTTTAGAACTTAAATCTTTTGGAGCCTAAATTCTGAGTTCATGATCTTCATGTCAATAAGAACACTTTAGTTGTTCATATCTTGAAGAACTCAGAATTGTATTATGCTTAAAAGCCTTAAAGCATAATTTCTCATGATCAATCCAATTGTATGTTAAAGGATTGATACAGCCAATTGTAACATCTTCTTCATCTCTTTCTGTAAGATTGAGTTTTTCACCGTGGTATTCGGTGAAGGGTTGTTGTCACTGAAAGTGGTTTATGTAAATCAAGTCTCGTTCTTGGACTCGACTGAGGTTTTGATGAAGACAAACACATCACAAAAAGAAGAAAGACTTCATAAGAGAAAAGGAAGACTTCAAGAAATCTTCAAGAAAGAACGGAACAAAAAGAAAGAGTTCAAGAAAACTTCAAGAAGACTTAAGACTCTGCATAAGTTTGGAAAATTCTTGGCAGAGAACTTCATTAGTGGCACCGAAAATGATATCATCAACATATATTTGCACCAGAATAAAGTCCTTGGATGTCTTTCTTCTAAACAGGGTGTTATCAATGCTTCCTCTTGAGAATCTATTGTTCATCAGGAATGAACTCAAACGATTGTACCATGCACGTGGAGCTTGCTTTAGTCCATACAATGCTTTTCTTAACTTGAAGACGTGATCTGGTAGAGCTGGGTCTTCAAATCCTGGAGGCTGCTTCACGTATACTTCTTCCTCGATATATCCATTGAGAAACGCACTTTTCACATCCATTTGATACAACTTTATGGAGTGCTGACATGCAAATGCCAATAGGATGCGAATAGCTTCAATTCTTGCGACGGGTGCAAAGGTTTCTGTGTAATCGATTCCTTCTTGTTGATTGTATCCTTGTGCAACCAAGCGAGCTTTGTTTCGGGTGACTTTCCCATTTTCATCCATTTTGTTTCTGAACACCCATTTTGTGCCAATGATGGATTTTTCTTCTGGTTTGGGCACTAGATCCCAGACTTCGCTTCTCTCAAATTGATTCAGTTCTTCTTGCATGGCTAAGATTCAGCCTTCATCCTGTAGGGCTTCTCCTATGTTCTTCGGTTCTATTTCAGACAGAAACGCACAGTTAGCATAATCATTAAAAGTGGATCTAGTCCTTACCTTTTCATGTACGCTTCCGATTATCTGTGTTGGCGGATGGTCTGGTTTAAATCTCCAGTCTCGAGGTAGAGAGATGCCACTAGAGGTCATAACTTGACTTGTGGAGTTGTCGTCAGACGGAGTTTCACAAACATCGTCTGGTTGAGTTGAAGATGGAGTAATTGGATTTGTCTCTTTGTCAGATGTTGACGACTGAACTGGATTTGATGAGGGTTCTCCACTTATTTCCAGGTCATCATATTCTTCTTCTGGAGGCATCTGATTTACACTGATGTGTTTATCTTCGAACTTGACATTGATGGATTCCTCTACTGCCATTGTTCTAGAATTGTATACTCGGAATGCTTTGGAGTTGGGTGAATATCCTAAGAATATTCCTTTGTCTGATTTTGCATCGAATTTTCCAAGGTCATCCTTTGTATTAAGTAGAAAGCATGGACATCCGAATGGATGAAAGTATGAGATGCTTGGCTTTCTTCCTTTCCATAACTCACTGGCAGTTTTCTTCAAGATAGGACGCATAAATATTCGATTTTGAATATAGCATGTTGTATGAACTGCTTCAGCCCAGAAGTATTTGGGTAGAGATGTCTCATTAAGCATGGTTCTGGCCATTTCTTGAAGTGACCTGTTCTTCCTTTCAGCTACTCCATTTTGCTGAGGAGTTCTTGGAGCAGAAACTTGATGAAATATCCCATTTTCCTCGCAGTAGTGGTTGAACTCTTCATTGATAAATTCTCCTCCTCTATCACTACGAATGTTGGTGATGCAGTATCCCTTTTCATTTTGAATTCTTTTCGCAATGATCAGGAAGGACTTGAAAGTTTCATCCTTTGTTCCGAGAAATTGTACCCATGCAAATCTAGTGTAGTCATCAATGATGACAAGACAAAATCTTTTTCCAGAACAACTAGCCGTTCTAGTGGGTCCGAACAAGTCCATGTCCAACATTTCCAGAGGTCTCTTTGTACTGACAACGTTCTTTGCATGGAAAGAACTTTTTAATTGCTTTCCTCGGAGACATGCAGAGCATGTATCATCAGATTTGAAAGACAGATTTGGCAGACCACTTACTAAATCATGTTTGATTATTTTAGCAATGGTCTTTAAGGATGCATGCCCTAGCTTCCTGTGTCATATCCATTTGTCATCCTCTGCTGATACTAGACATGTTACCTTTTGACTTGCAAGGTTTTCCAAGGAGGTCTTATATAGATCCCCTTGTCTCTGTGCTTCAAAGATAATCTTGTCATCCTCGTTTGTGACACTACACTTCACTTTGTTGAAGGAAACAGTGAGTCCACTATCACATAATTGACTTATGCTAAGTAGATTATGTTTTAGTCCTTCAACTAGCAGAACTTTCCGTATTACCGGAAGGGGATTCTTACCAACATTACCTTCTCCGACGATGAACCCCTTTTGGTTACCTCCGAAGGTAACTGTTCCTCCGGCTTTCTTCTCATGGATCTTTGGGAATAAAGACATTTTTCCCGTCATGTTCCGTGAGCATCCACTGTCCAGGTACCATAGATATTTTTGGCTTTGAGCTGCTAAGCGCATCTGCAAGAGGTATAATCATAGATTTAGGTACCCAAACTCTCTTGGGTCCTTTCTTGTTAGTCATCATTTTGGGTGGACTGTTCCTCCCATGCACTATTTTTTGAGGAGTTTGTTTCTCCTTACCCTTGACTGTGGAAGTCTTGGGTTGGACTTTATGAGATGGAGATGAGACATATTTCTTTTCAGGTTGATATTTATATGGAACAACAGAAGAATCATGTTTTATAGCAATTATATCCCAATCTTCTTCTTCACAACCTAAACCTCTTCGATCATATGTTGATCTGTTGTTTCCACTTAGTTTAATTAGATTATCATATCCTTGAGTAAAAGTGGATAAGTCCTTGATTAAGTTACTTACTCTTTGTTTCAGTAATTTGATTTCTTTGTTTGCATCTTGCTCTAAAAGTGTTTGATTTTTCTTTGTTAGCATGATGGATACTTCTTTAGATGCATGCAGTTCTTTTACGGTTTTATCATGCTTCTTTTTGAGAGAGCTATATTTGATTGCTAATGCATGAGCCTACTCTAACAGTTCATGATAATCTTCAGAGGAGATTTCGAGACTTACCTCATCTTTGTCATCTTCCTCGCTGTTGGATAAGTCAACGGAAATCACCAGTGCTTCTGCTTCTCTATCTGCTTCAATATCAGATGTGTCTATGGATCCCATAAACGCACAGTATGAAGCTTCATCGCTGGTTCCCTTGATTCCCTCTTCTTGGTCAGATTCGTCTTCTGACTCATCATTTTGACTGGAGAAGGCCTTTTTCTTATAGAAAATCTTTTGGGAAGGCTTGTTTTCCAGACGAGGGCAGTCGGCTTTAACATGTCCAGGCTTTTTGCATTCGTAGCAGACGATCCCTCCTTTCTTTGGGATTTTCTCCTCATCTCTTGATGTGGAAGATTGTCTTCCTTTGAACTGCTTCCTGTTTCCCATCATTCTCTTGAATCTCCGGTTAAACAGGGCCTGTTCATCATCAGACCGATCAGATTGCACAGTTTCCTCATCTGACGATTCGTTAGCTTTCAAAGCCTTTGATTTGTTGGCTTTGAATGCTACAGCTTTTGTGGCAGACGCTTTTCTTCGTATAATAGCGGCATCGTTAGCAAGATCCTGCTCATGAATCTTCATCTCTCCCAGTAGGTCTTCTACTTGATAGGTATCAAGGTTCTTTCCAGCTCTCTGGGAAGTAACAAAGTTTCTCCAGTTGGTGGGAAGGCTTCTGAGAATCTTGATTACTTGCTCCTTGTTGGTGAAGCTTTTTCTTAGGTTCCTCATTCCATTATGAATGGTCTGAAGTCGTGCAAACATGGAGTCAATGGATTCATTGTCATCCATCATGAAGTTTTCATACTGAGATGCAAGCATGCTCATCTTGGTGTCTTGTACGGCAGAGGTTCCTTCATGAGAAATGGCTAAGGTATCCCATGCCTCCTTTGCAGTGCTCAAGCTGTCAACTTTGTCATGCTCATTTTTGCTAAGAGCACATATGAGAAATAGCCTCGCCTTTGCATTTCTTTGATTCTCTGACTTTTGTTCATCCGTCCATCTATCGGCTGGAATAGCCTTGCTTTCACTATCCTTGGGGACATAATTTCCTTATGATATTACGTCCCACAGCTTCTAGTCGGTTGACTCGATGAAGAGTTGCATGTGCTTCTTCCAGTAGGGGTAGTTAGAGCCATCAAAGAATGGTGGCTTGTTGGTTGCAGTTCCGGTTGGGTAGGCAATACCGTCCATGGATCTTTTCACTCTACACCTGTTAAGATGTTAGTAATTCTCAGAGCGGTTAAGCTCTGATACCAATTGATAGTAATAAAACCACACAAGAAAGGGGGGTTTGAATTGTGTGTGTAATTTTTTAAACCTTTTTGGCAAGATAGTTATTATTAGTTCAAAACAGTTTGTCAAAAAGAAAGTGCAGCGGAAATAAACTTAAAGCTTGAACAATAAAGCACACACAATACTTATCCTGGTTCACCCCCTTAATCGACAGGGCTACGTCCAGTCCTTGGCTTCACCAAGATTTTCACTATTTAAACAAAATAGTACAAGTGTTCTCAGGGACTTCTCCCAGTATTCTGAGGACTACTCCTTTACAAGTATTCTAGGACTTCTCCTTTATCACTCGAGTGTTAGACAGGACTCCTCCCAATTCTTTTTCAAGAAGACTTAGTTTCTACAAGAATCTCTTCTGCAAGAGTGGGTAGAAAATATGAAGATCAAAGTTCAGAGATGATAGTTAGGTTGGTTCTCTGAAGGGGTTGTGTGAGAAAGAATAAGAGTTTGCACCCTGTAAGAGATTTCACACTAGTTGGTGACTGAACTCAGAAAATGAGAAGGTTAAGGTTACTGAGTATCTTGGCTTAAAGCTTGTTCAAATCGTAGATAGACTTGGAAAGTTTGAATGCTTTGATTGTGTAAGAGTCGCCAAGTTGGAGCTGAAGCTAAGTCCACTATTTATATCTTCAGTAGGATGATAACTAGAGGCTTTGGTGAAGATCTTCAAAAATAGTTCCGTCTGAATTTCTGCTTGATTGTGAGTAACAGATACTTCTGCTCCTGTTGTTGCACTTTTCCAGGTAAAGAATGTTTCTTCAATACGAGAGACGGTATCGTCTGGTGATGCTTTTGCTTTGGTTCACAGAGTCTGCATTTAATGCATATGCATTACAGCTAATTCAGTCATTAATGCTCTGACCAGAATATTTGAATTTGACCGTTGAGGAGATACGATGATCAGAAGATATAATCGTTAATTCAGCAAAAGCAGCTTGAATTAAGGAATGTCAGAGGATTTAAATCTTCAAGGAATGAGGCGCCTAATTCTGTCTCTTTCGCCATTAATGCTCTGAACCACCAAGAGGTGCACGACAGCTCATCTTTGGTTTGAACAAACGATCACCTTCAGGATATTTCATTTTGCACGAGTCTTCAATTATTTCTTTTAGTCAACTCAAGTATTGCTTCATGTGTTGAATAGCTGATCAATCAGACGCTCATCACAGGCGAACGAACTTTTCTCTAGAGGCAGACAGATTCACATAGGCGGACGAATTTCTCCATTTGCTTTTTGATAATGCTTTGTCGAAACCTTCGCGGCATGTCTCCAATCAACCATTGTTCCTGAATATGCAAACTTTTAAAGAAGTTAGTAACACTTAGCGAAATTGTTATTTATCAAAATAAATTAACTCATTAAATTGTTTGATTCTAACATAGGATATTTGGACAATTTAAGGGTTTCGGGTATATTAAATGGTTTTTCTGTAGACTCTAAGATTTTAGATTGATTTTAGGGTTTTGGGTTAACATAGGATTTTAGGAAGGCTTTAGGGCTTTCTGATCTACTTTAGGGCTTTTGGCCGATTTCAGGGTTTTTCGCTGACTATAGTATAAGGTATTTGGATGATTTAAGGGCTCCGTGTCAATTTTATGCTTTTTCTATAGACTCTAGGCTTTTAGACTGATTTTTGGGTTTTAGTCCGGCTTTCGGGCTTTCTGATCAACTTTAGGGCATTTGGTCGATTTCAGGGTTTTTTCGGTGACTATAGTATGAGGTATTTGGACGATTTAAGTGCTCCAGGTCAATTTTATGGTTTTTCTATAGACTCTAGGCTTTTAGACTCTTTTTAAGGTTTTAGGTCGGTTTTAGGGCTTTTTAATCAACTCAGGGCTTCTGGCCGATTTCAGGGCTTTGGCCGATTTCACGGTTATTCTGCAGTCTATAGTATAGGGTATTTGCACGATTTAAGGGTAACGAGTCAATTTTATGGTTTTTCTGTAGCCTCTAGGCTTTTAGACTGATTTTAGGGGTTTTAAGCCGGCTTCAGGGATTTCGGATTACCTTTAGAGCTTTTGGCTGATTTCGAGGCTTTTGGCCGATTTCAGCGTATTTCCACCGAATATTGTAAAGGGTATTTTGACGATTTAAGGGCTCCGGGTCAATTGTATGGTTTTTCTGTAGACTCTAGGCTTTTAGACTGATTTTAGGGTTTTTGGATTATTATAGGGTTTTAGGCCGGCTTTAGAGCTTTTTAATTAACTTTAGGGCTTTTTGTCAATTTCAGTGTTTTCGGCCGATTTCTGGGTTTTTCCGCTGACTATAGTATCGGGTATTTGGACGATTTAAGGGCTCTGGGTCAAATGAATGATTTTTCTGTAGACTCTAGGCTTTTAGACTGATTTTGGGGTTTTTGGCTTATTATAGGGTTATAGGCCAGCTTTAGGGCTTTTTAATTAACTTTAGGGCTTTTGGTCAATTTCAGTGTTTTCGGCCGATTTCTGGGTTTTTCCGCTGACTATAGTATCGGGTATTAGGACGATTTAAGGGCTCTGGGTCAAATTTATGGTTTTTCTGTAGACTCTAGGCTTTTAGACTGATTTAAGGGTTTTCGTCTTATTATAGGGATTTAGCCCGGCTTTAGGGCATTCTAGTCAACTTTAGGGCTTTTGGCCGATATTAGGGCTTTTGGCCGATTTCAGGGTCTTTCCATTGACTATATAGTATAGTGTATTTGGACAATTTAAGGGTTTCAGGTATATTTAATGGTATTTCTGTAGCCTCTAGGATTTTAGACTGATGATAGGGTTTTGGGTTATCATAGGATTTTAGGCAGGCTTTAGGGCTTTTTGATCAACTTTAGGGCTTTTAGTCGATTTCAGGGCTTTTTCAGTGACTATAGTATGGGGTATTTGGACGATTTAAGTGCTCCAGGTCAATTTCATGGTTTTCCTGTAGACTCTAGGCTTTTAGACTCTTTTTAGGGTTTTAGGTCGGTTTTAGGGCATTCTGATCAACTTAGGGCTTTTGGCCGATTTTGGGGCTTTGGCCGATTTCAGGGTTATTCTGCAGACTATATAGTATAGGGTATATGGACTATTTAAGGGTAATGGGTCAATTTTATGGTTTTTCTTTAGCCCCTAAGCTTTTAGACTGATTTTAGGGGTTTTAAGCCGGCTTTAGGGATTTCTGATTACCTTTAGAGCTTTTGGCCGATTTCGGGGCTTTTTGCCGATTTCAGGGTATTTCCGCTGACTATAGTATATGGTTTTTATGTAGACTCTAGGGTTTTACACTGATTTTAGGGTTTTTTGCTTATTATAGGATTTTAGGCCAACTTTAGGGCTTTTTAATTAACTTTAGGGCTTTTGGTCAATTTCAGTGTTTTCGGCCGATTTCTGGGTTTTTCCGCTGACTATAGTATAGGGTATTTAGACGATTTAAGGGCTCTGGGTCAAATTTATGGTTTTTTTTTAGAGTCTAGGCTTTTAGACTGAGTTAAGAGTTTTCGTCTTATTAGAGGGATTTAGCCCGGCTTTAGGGCTTTGTAGTCAACTTTAGGGCTTTTGGCCGATTTCAGGGTATTTCCGCTGACTATAGTATAGGGTATTTGGACGATTTAAGGGTTTCGGGTAAATTTAATGTTTTTTCTGTAGACTCTAAGATTTTTGACTAATTTTAGGGTTTAGGGTTATTATAGGATTTTAGGCAGGCTTTAGGGCTTTCTGATAAACTTTAGGGCTTTTGGCCGATTTCAGGGTTTTTCGCTGACTATAGTATAAGGTATTTGGACGATTTAAGGGCTCCGTGTCAATTTTATGGTTTTTCTATAGACTCTATGCTTTTAGACTGATTTTAGCTTTTAGTCCGGCTTTAGGGCTTTCTAATCAACTTTAGGGCATTTGGTCGATTTCAGGGTTATTTCGGTGAGTATAGTATGGGGTATTTGGACGATTTAAGTGCTCCAGGTCAATTTTGTGGTTTTTCTGTAGACTCTAGGCTTTTAGACTCTTTATAGGGTTTTAGGTCGGTTTTAGGGCTTTCTGATCAACTTAGGGCTTTTTGGCCGATTTCTGGGTTTTTCCGCTGACTATAGTATCGGGTATTTGGACGATTTCAGGGCTCTGGGTCAAATTTATGGTTTTTCTGTAGACTCTAGGCTTTTAGATTGATTTAAGGGTTTTCGTCTTATTATAGGGATTTAGCCTGACTTTAGGGCTTTCTTGTCATTTTTAGGGTTTTCTAGTTTACTTTAAGGCTTTTGGCCGATATTAGGTCTTTTTGCCGATTTCTGGGTTTTTCCGCTGACTATAGTATAGGGTATTTGGACGATTTAAGGGTTTCGGGTATATTATTGGTTTTTTTGTAGACTCTAATATTTTAGATTGATTTTAGGGTTTTGGGTTATTATAGGATTTTAGGCAGGCTTTAGGGCTTTCTGATCAACTTTAGGGCTTTTGGCCGATTTCAGGGTTTTTCGCTGACTATAGTATAAGGTATTTCGACGATTTAAGGGCTCCGTGTCAATTTTATGGTTTTTCTATAGACTCTAGGCTTGGACTGATTTTAGGGTTTTTGGCTTATTATAGGGTTTTAGGCCAGCTTTAGGGCTTTTTAATTAACTTTAGGGCTTTTGGTCAATATCAGTGTTTTCGGCCGATTTCTGGGTTTTTCCGCTGACTATAGTATCGGGTATTTGGACGATTTAAGGGTTGTGGGTCAAATTTAAGGTTTTTCTGTAGACTCTAGGCTTTTAGACTTATTTAAGGGTTTTCGTCTTATTATAGGGATTTAGCCTGGCTTTAGGGCTTTCTAGTCAACTATAGGGCTTTCTAGTCAACTTTAGGGCTTTTGGCCGATATTAGGGCTTTTAGCCGATTTCAGGGTTTTTCCACTGACTATATTAAGGGTTTCGGGTATATTTAATGGTTTTTCTGTAGACTCTAGGATTTTAGATTGATTTTAGGGTTTTGTGTTATTATAGGATTTTAGGCAGGCTTAAGGGCTTTCTGATCAACTTTAGGGCTTTTGGTCGATGTCAGGGCTATTGGCCAATTTCAGGGTTTTTCGCTCACTATAGTATAAGGTATTTGGACGATTTACGGGCTCCGTGTCAATTTTATGGTTTTTCTATAGAATCTAGGCTTTTAGACTGAGTTTAGGGTTTTAGTCCGGTTTAGGGCTTTCTGATCAACTTTAGGGCATTTGGTCGGTTTCATGGTTTTTTCGGTGACTATAGTATAGGGTATTTGGATGATTTAAGTGCTCCAGGTCAATTTTATGGTTTTTCTGTAGACTCTTTTAGACTCTTTTTAGGGTTTTAGACCGGTTTTAGGGCTTTCTGATCAACTTAGGGCTTTTGGCCGATTTTAGGGTTATTTTGCAGACTATAGTATAGGGTATTTGGACGATTTAAGGGTAACGGGTCAATTTTATGGTTTTTCTATAGCCTCTAGGCTGTTAGACTAATTTTAGGGGTTTTCAGAGGGCTTCAGGGGTTTCTGATCACCTTCAGAGCTTTTGGCCGATTTCAGGGTATTTTCGCCGACTATAGTATAGTGTATTTTGACGATTTAAGGGTTTCGGGTATATTTAATGGTTTTGCTGTAGGTTCTAGGATTTTAGACTGATTTTACGGTTTTGGGTTATTATAGGATTTTAGGCAGGCTTTAGGGCTTTCTGATCAACTTTTGGGCTTTTGATCGATTTTAGGGCTTTTGGCCGATTTCAGGGTTTTTCGCTGACTATAGTATAAGGTATTTGGACGATTTAAGGGCTCCATGTCTATTTTATGGTTTTTCTATAGACTATAGGCTTTTAGACTGATTTTAGGGTTTTAGTCCGGTTTAGGGCTTTCGGATCAACTTTAGGGCATTTGGTTGATTTCAAGGTTTTTTCGGTGACTATAATATCAGGTATTTGGATGATTTAAGTGCTCCTGGTCAATTTAATGGTTTTTCCGTAGACTCTAGGCTTTTAGACTCTTTTTAGGGTTTTAGGGCTTTTGGCCGATTTCAGGGTTATTCTGCAGACTAGGGTATTTGGACGATTTAAGGGTAACGGATCAGCTTTATGGTTTTTCTGTAGCCTCTACGCTGTTAGACATATTTTAGGGGTTTTAAGCCGGCTTCAGGGATTTCCGATCACCTTTAGAGCTTTTGGCCAATTTCGGGGCTTTTAGCCGATTTCAGGGTATTTCCGCTGACTAGTATAGGGTATTTTGACGATTTAAGGGCTCCGGGTAAATTGTATGGTTTTTCTGTAGATTCTAGGCTTAGATTGATTTTAGGGTTTTTGCCTTATTATAGGGTTTTAGGCCTGCTTTAGGGCTTTTTAATTAACTTTAGGACTTTTGGTCAATTTCAGTGTTTTCGGCCGATTTCAGGGTTTTTCCGCTTACTATAGTATCGGGTATTTGGACTGTTAGTGTAAAATATTTAAATGAATTAACCTGTTTTGATAAATAACAATTTCGCAAAGTATTACTGACTTCCTTAAAAGATTTCATATTCAGGAACACTTATGAACTGAAGACATGCTGCAAAGATCTCGACAAAACATTATCAAAAAGCAAGTGAATAAACCGTCCGCCTATGAGAAATAAGTCTGCCTTCAGAGTAAAGTTCGTCCGCCTGCAAAGATCGTCCTGCTTAACCCCTGTCAAATACATGGGTTGACTAAAGAGCAATGATTGAAGACTCGTGCAAAAAGAATTAGCTCAAAGGAGATCAGAGCATTAATGGCGAAAGAGACGGAATTAAGCGCCTTATTCCTTGAAGGTTCAAACTCTCTGACATTCCTTAATTCAAGCTGCTTTTGCTGAATTAACGGCGATATCCTCTGATCATCGTATCTCCCCAACGGCCAAATTCAAATCTTTTGGTCAGAGCATTAATTACCATATTAGCTGTAATGCATATGCATTAATTGCAGCCTCTGAGAACCAGAACAAAAGCATCGCCAGACGATATCACTCTCTATTTGTTGGGGGAAACATTCCTCACCTGGCAGACTACAACAGCAGATGCAGAAGTATCCGTTACTCACAATCAAGCAAAAATAAAACAGAACTATTTTTAAAGATCTCCATTGAAGCTCCCAGTTATCATCCTACTGAAGATATAAATAATGGTCTCTGCATCATCTTCAATTTGGCGACTTATACACTATCAAAGCATTCAAATCTTTCAAGTCAGTTTACACTTTGAACAAGCTTTAGTCAAGAACACTCAGTAACCTTAGCCTTCTCATTTTCTGAGTTTAGACGCCAACTTGTGTGAAATCCCTTACAGAGTGAAAACTCTTATCTTCTCTCACACAAGCCTATCAGAGAACCAACTTGTATATCATCTCTGATTTTAGATCTTCGTATTTTCTACCCACTCTTTGTGAAGAGATTCTTGTAGAAAACAAATCTTCTTGAAAAAGATCTGGGAGGAGTCCTGTCAAACACTTGAGAGATAAACGAGAAGTCCTAGAATACTTGTAAAGGAGTAGTCCTCAGAATACTGGTAGAAGTCCCTGAGAACACTTGTACTATTCTGTTTTAATAGTGGAAAATCTTGGTATAGCCAAGGACTGGACGTAGCCCTATCGATTTAGGGGGTGAACCAGGATAAATATTGTGTGTGCTTTATTCTTCAAGCTCTAAGTTTATTTCCGCTGCACATATCATTCAACGTTTTCGAACTAATAAGAAATATCTTTTGAAAAAGTTTTTTTAAAAGTCACACACACAATTCAAACCCCCCCTTTCTTGTGTGGTTTTATTACTATCATGGACGATTTAAGGGCTCTGGGTCAAATTTAAGGTTTTTCTGTAGACTCTAGGCTTTTAGACTGATTAAAGGGTTTTCGTATTATTATAGGGATTTAGCCTGGCTTTAGAGCTTTCTAGTCAACTTTAGGGCTTTCTAGTCAACTTTAGGGCTTATGGCCGAAATTAGGGCTTTTAGCCGATTTCAGGTTTTTTCCGCTGACTATAGTATAGGGTATTTGGACGATTTAAGGGTTTCGGGTATATTTAATGGTTTTTCTGTAGACTCTAGGATTTAAGATTGATTTTAGGGTTTTGGGTTATTAAAGGATTTTAGGCAGTCTTTAGGGCTATCTGATCAACTTTAGGGCTTTTGGTCGATTTAAGGGCTATTGGCCAATTTCAGGGTTTTTCGCTGACTATAGTATAAGGTATTTGGACGATTTAAGGGCTCCGTATCAATTTGATGGTTTTTCTATAGACTCAAGGCTTTTAAACTGGTTTTAGGGTTTTAGTCCGGTTTAGGGCTTTCTGATCAACTTTAGGGCATTTGGTCGATTTCATGGTTTTTTCGGTGACTATAGTATAGGGTATTTGGACGATTTAAGTGCTCCAGGTCAATTTTATGGTTTTCTGTAGACTCTAGGCTTTTAGACTCTTTTCAGGGTTTTAGGCCGGTTTTAGGGCTTTCTGACCAACTTAGGGCTTTTGGCCGATTTTAGGGTTATTTTGCATACTATAGTATAGGGTATTTGGACGATTTATGGGTAACGGGTCAATTTTAGAGTTTTTGGCCGATTTCGTGGCTTTTGGCCGATTTCAGGGTATTTCCGCTGACTATAGTATAGGGTATTTTGACGATTTAAGGGTTTCGGGTATATTTAATGGTTTTTCTGTAGACTCTAGGATTTTAGTCTGATTTTACGGTTTTGGGTTATTATAGGATTTTGGGCAGGCTTTAGGGCTTTCTGATCAACTTTAGGGCTTTTGGTCGATTTCAGGGCTTTTGGCCGATTTTAGGGTTTTTCGCTGACTATAGTATAAGGTATTGTTAGAGAAAAATATCCAAATAAATTAACCTATTTTGATAAATAACAATTTCGTAAAGAGTCACTAATTTTCTTTAAAGTATTTTATATTCAGGAACTCTTATATACGGAAGGGACGCTGCAATCATTATCAAAGAGCAAGGGAAAAGTACGTCCGACTAAGAGAACTGGAGCCTCTCTCTCAGTAGACTTCGTCCGCCTAAAAGATCTGACCGGTTCACTCCAAGTCAAACACAGAGGTTGACTGAGAAGTAATGATTAAAGACTGACACGAGAAGAATCTGCTCAGTAGAGATCGTTTGCCTAAACCAAGAGAAGCTGTCAAGCACCTCCTGTGGATCAGAGCATTAAATACGAAAGAGACAGAATTAAGCGCCATATATCCTGAAGATTCAAATTCTCCGACATTCCTTAATTCAAGTTGCTTTTTACTGAATTTACGGTGAAATCCTCTGATCATCGTATCTCCTCAACGGTAGAATTCAAGTCCTCTGGTCAGAAGCATTAATTGCCCTATTAGCTGGAATCCACTCGCATTAATTGTTGTCCCTGGAAACCAGAAGAAAAAGGATTGCCAGACGAACTCACTTTCTAGCGGTTGAAGAAATGCTCATCACTATGGCAAACTTTATCAAACAACAAGTGCAGAAGTATCCGTTACTCACAATCGGGTAAATCTCCAACGGAACTATTTTTGAAGATCTTCAGCAGTCCATCCAGTTCTCACCTTACTGAAGATATAAATAGCTGCCTCTGCATCACTTTCAACTTGGCGACTTACACTATATCTAAGCATTCAAATTCTTCAAGTCAATTCATAACTTAGACAAGATTTTGCCAAGAACACTCAGTAACCTTAGAATTTTCTATCCTTCTGAGTTTAGTCGCCAATTAGTGTGAAATCCTCATAGAGTGAAAACTCTCATTACTCTCACACTATCCCTTCAGAGAACCAAACTTAACCATCATCTCTGAACCTAGAACCTCATATTTTCTACCCACTCTTTGTGAAGAGATCTTTGTAGAAAACCAACATTCTTGTAAAAGAATTAGGGAGGAGTCCTGTCGAATACTTGAGAGATAAAGGAGAAGTCCTGAGAAAACTTGTAAAGGAGTAGTCCTAAGAATACTGGGAGAAGTCCCTGAGAACACTTGTACTATTCAGTCGAAATAGTGGAAAATCTTGGTATAGCTAAGGACTGGACGTAGCCCTATCAATTTTGAGGGTGAACCAGGATAAATATCTTGTGTGCTTTACTGTTTATGCTCTAAGTATATTTCCACTGCACATTAGATAAACCATTTTCGAACTCATAATTTGTATTCTCTTGTAAAACTTTCAAAAGTCACACACACAATTCAAACCCCCCTTTTCTTGTGTGATTTTATTACTATCAATTGGTATCAGAGCTTAACCGCTCTGAGCATTACTAACATCTTAACAGGTGTAGAGTGAAAAGATCCATGGACGGAATTACCTACCCAACCGGAACCGCAACAAACAAGCCACCATTCTTTGATGGCTCAAACTATCCCTACTGGAAGAAACATATGCAGCTATTCATTGAATCAACTGATTGGAAACTATGGGACGTGATATCTAAGGGAAATTACTTTCCTAAAGATAGTGAAAACAAGGCCATTCCAGCTGACAAATGGACAGACGAACACAAGACAGAAAACCAGAGAAATGCCAAGGCAAGGCTATTTCTCATATGTGCTCTTAGCAAAAGTGAGCACGATAAAGTTGACAGCCTAAGTACTGCAAAGGAGGTATGGGACACGCTGGCTATTGCTCATGAGGGAACAACTGCTGTTCAAACCACCAAGATGAGCATGCTTGCCTCCCAATACGAAAACTTCATGATGGAAGATAATGAGTCCATTGATCCATGTTTTCTCGACTTCAGACCATTCACAATGGCATGAGGAATCTGGGCAAAACATTCACCAACAAGGAACAAGTGGTCAAGATTCTCAGAAGTCTTCCCACCAACTGGAGAAATTTTGTCACCGCCCAAAGATCCGGAAAGAATATGGACACATATCAAGTAGAAGATCTGCTGGGAGAAATGAAGATCCACAAGCAGGATCTTGCAAATGATGCCACAATTATAAAAAGAAAAACAGCAGCCGCTAAAGCTGTAGCATTCAAAGCCAACAAATCAAAGGCTTTGAAAGCTAATGAATCCTCAGGTGAGGAAACAGCCAAATCTGATCGGTCTGATGATGAACAAGCCCTGTTCAACAGACGATTCAGAAAAATGGTGGGAAGCCGGAAGCAATTCAAAGGAAGACCTTCTTCCTCATCAAGAGAAGAAGAAAGAACTCCAAGAAAAGGAGGGATCGTCTGCTATGAATGCAAGAAACCTGGTCATGTCAAAGCAGATTGTCCTCGCCTAGGAAATAAGCCTTCGCAGAAAACTTTCTACAAGAAGAAGGCATTTTCCAGTCAGAACGATGAATCAGAAGATGACTCTGATCAAGAAGAAGAAGCCAAGGGAGCTATTGAGGAAGCTTCATATTGTGCGTTCATGGCATCCGTAGACACTGCTGATATTGAAGCAGACAGAGAAGTAGAGGCATTAATGATTTCTGTCGACAAATCAGATAATGAAGAAGATGATCAAGATGAGGTATGTTCTGAAATCTCAACTGATGACTATAATGAACTGCTAGAATATGCTCATGCATTAGCTATTAAGTATAGCTCTCTCAAAAAGAAGCATGATAAAACATTGAAAGAATTGCATGCATCTAAGGAAGTCTCCATCATGCTCACTAAGAAAAATCAAGCAATTTTAGAACAAGATGCAAACAAAGAAATTAGACTTTTAAAGGAAAGAGTCAGGTACTTAATTAAACACTTATCCATGTTTACTCAAGGACATGATAATCTAATCAAATTAAGTGGAAATAATAGATCAGCATATGATCGAAGAAGATTAGGATATGAAGAAGAAGAAGACTGGGACATAATTGCTATTAAACATAACTTATCTACTGTTCCATATAGATATCAGCCTGAAAAGAAAAATTTCTCATCAGCATCCATCAAAACTCAACCTGAAACCTTCATGGTCGAGGGTAAGGAGAAACAAACTCCTCAAAAAATAGTGCATGGGAGGAAAAGTCCACCCAAGATGATTACTGACAAAAAAGGACCCAAGAAAGTTTGGGTACCTAAATCAATGATTATTCCTCTTGCAGATGTGCTTAACAGTTCAAAACCAAAGAGAACAATGGTACCTGGACAGTGGATGCTCACGGCACATGACGGGAAAAAGGTCTTTATTCCCAAAAATCCATGAGAAGAAGACAGGAGGGACAGTGACCTTTGGAGGAAATCAAAAAGGATTCATTGTCGGAGAAGGAAATGTCGGTAAGGACCCCCTTCCAGTAATCCGGAAGGTTCTCTTAGTTGAAGGATTGAAACATAACCTACTTAGCATAAGTCAATTATGTGATAGTGGGCTCAGTATTTCCTTCACCAAATTGAAGTGTAGAGTCTCTAATGAAAATGATAAGACCATATTTGAAGCTCAGAGACAAGGGGATCTATATAAGACCTCCCTGGAAAACCTTGCAAGTCAAAAGGTAACATGTCTAGTATCAGCAGAGGATGATAAATGGATCTGGCACAGGAAGCTAGGGCATGCATCCTTAAAGACCATTGCTAAAATAATTAAACATGATTTAGTACGTGGTCTGCCAAATCTATCTTTCAAATCTGATGATACATGCTCAGCATGTCTCCAAGGAAAGCAAGTAAAAAGTTCTTTCCACACAAAGAACGTTGTGAGTACAAAGAGATCTCTGGAGATGTTGCACATGGACTTGTTTGGACCCACTAGAACGGCTAGTTGTTCTGGAAAAAGATTCTGTCTTGTCATCGTGGATGACTACACCAGATTTACATGGGTGCAATTTCTTGGAACAAAAGATGAAGCCTTCAGGTCCTTTCTAATCATCGCAAAAAGAATTCAGAATGAGAAAGGATACTACATCACCAACATCCGTAGTGACAGAGGAGGAGAATTCATAAATGAAGAATTCAATCATTACTGCGAAGAAAATGGCATATTCCATCAAGTGTCCGCTCCGAGAACTCCTCAGCAGAATGGAGTAGCAGAAAGGAAAAACAGGTCACTTCAAGAAATGGCAAGAACTATGCTCAATGAAACCTTTCTGCCCAAATATTTCTGGGCTGAAGCCATCCATACAGCATGCTACATTCAAAATAGAATATTCATGCGTCCAACTCTGAAGAAAACTGCTTACGAGCTATGGAAGGGAAGAAAGCCAAACATCTCATATTTTCATCCTTTTGGAAGCTCATGCTTTCTACTCAACACAAAGGATGATCTCGGAAAATTTGATGCAAAATCAGATAAGGGAATATTCTTGGGATATTCACCCAATTCGAAGGCGTTTCGAGTATATAACTCCAGAACCATGGCAGTTGAGGAATCCATCAATGTTAGATTTGAAGATAAGCATGTGGGCATAAATCCTATACTTACAGAAGATGATGATACGGAAATATATGAAGCTCCGTCATCAAATCCAGTTCAGCCATCATCATCCAGTAAAGAGTCGGACTCAATCACTCCTCAACCAGACGAAGTTGATGAAACTACGTCTGACGACCTTTCATCAAGTCAAATTATGACTTCCAGCGGCATATCACTACCTCGAGACTGGAGATTCAAACCAGATCACCCTCCAACACAAATTATTGGAGATGTCCACGAAAAGGTAAGAACTCGATCCACGTTTAATGATTTTGCTAACTGTGCATTTCTTTCTGAGATAGAGCCAAAGAACATAGGAGAAGCTCTTCAGGATGAAGGATGGATCCTCGCCATGCAAGAAGAACTAAATCAGTTTGAACGAAGTAAAGTCTGGGATTTGGTGCCAAAACCAGAAGACAAATCGATTATAGGCACTCGATGGGTTTTCAGGAATAAGATGGATGAAAATGGAAAGGTCACAAGAAACAAAGCTCGTCTGGTGGCTCAAGGGTACAATCAACAAGAAGGAATTGATTATACAGAGACGTTTGCACCAGTGGCAAGAATTGAAGCCATACGCATACTTCTAGCATTTGCATGTCAACACTCCATAAAGCTGTTTCAAATGGATGTCAAAAGTGCCTTCTTAAATGGATACATTGAAGAAGAAGTCTACGTAAAACAACCTCCAGGATTTGAAGATCAGGATCTGCCAGACCATGTCTTCAAGCTGAGAAAAGCTCTATATGGATTAAAGCAAGCACCACGAGCATGGTACGATCGCTTGAGCTCATTTCTTATGAAAAATGGATTTTCTCGAGGAAGCATCGTCAATACTCTCTTCAGACGAAAGAGGTCCAATGACTTCATCCTAGTACAGCTATATGTCGATGACATAATATTTGGGGCTACAAATGAAGCTCTTTGTCAAGAGTTCTCCAAGCTCATGCAAAGTGAATTTGAGATGAGTATGATGGGAGAATTGAAGTTCTTCCTAGGGCTACAAATCAGGCAAGAGGGAACTCGAACATACATCCATCAGACCAAATATGTCAATGACCTGCTCAAAAAGTATTGCATGGAGAAAGCAAAAGCCATGGGAACTCCAATGCATCCTGGAACCATACTTGATAAAGGAGATGATTCAACTCCTGTTGACTCAACCAAATATAGAGGAATGATAGGATCACTATTATATCTCACATCAAGTAGACCAGACATCATGTACAGCGTATGTGTATGTGCAAGATTCCAGGTAAGTCCTCAAGAGTCTCATCTTAGTTCCGTAAAACGAATTTTTCGATATCTTATTGGCACAACTAATCTTGGTCTAGTCTATGAGAAAGGTGATGATTTCAGGCTAAGAGGATTCTGTGATGCTGACTATGCCGGAGATAGAATAGAAAGAAACAGCACAAGTGGAGGATGTCACTTCTTAGGGCATTGTTTAATCTCTTGGGCAAGCAAACGACAGAGCACAATTTCTCTTTCAACAGCTGAAGCCGAATACGTCGCTGCAGGTTCA
Organism: Acmispon strigosus; assembly: GCA_030819835.1. NCBI lineage: Eukaryota > Viridiplantae > Streptophyta > Magnoliopsida > Fabales > Fabaceae > Acmispon > Acmispon strigosus. Next base: position 17,881,146 of record JAUAMA010000001.1, read on the forward strand.
TGCTGCACCCAACTTCTTTGGGTGAAGCATCAATTAGAAGATTATAATATTTTTTAGCATAACATTCCATTACTATGTGATAATACAAGTGCCATTAATATAACAAAGAATCCTGTGTTACATTCACGAACCAAACATATTGAAATCAAACATCATTTTATTCGTGATCATGTAGCAAAAGGAAATATTGACATCTCATACATACCATCTGATGATCAATTGGCAGACATTTTCACCAAACCCCTTATTGAAAACAAGTTTGCATGCCTTAGAGAAAGAATAGGAATGTTTCCTGCACTATAAACATTTATTTATTATATTCGTCTGGTCATTTTCATAATATCCACTTCATGATATACATTAAATGCTCAAACAGTTGTGTCTTTTCATATCCCTCACTTGCTCTGCACACACGCACAAAGGATGGTATTTATTATCTCTCTTCATTTAATGCAAGTTCATAAACTGTATTACTCATCATGAAAATGATAAAATCGAGACACTATGTCCACTATTCCACATAAAACTGACGGTTCGTAAAGATATATCTCTTTACAACTGCCTCAATACACCCATTCAACTTACTCCGTGCATTTGTAGCCATCGTTCTGTCTTCCCCCTCTACAGCTCTCATGGCTCCCAACAAACGAAGAACTGGAAAAGCTCAATGAGCTCTAAGCATGGAAGAAAAGCAAATACACCAGAACCAGATCAATCGTATGTTTCGCAATCGAGAGCTTCAGGGGTATGACATTGGTCTTGTGAAGGTTGAACATCTAGGGGATAGAGAACTTGTCACCCCTCGATATTTTTATCTGAAGCTATTTGCGCATGCAAAGGTGGCAGGACTTGATCTTCTGCTCTCTCAAGCTTGGGGGAACATGTTCACTGTTTCCTCATCTTCAGTCCTAAAGCCTCTTGTTCAGGAGTTCTACGACTGTGCTGTTGAGATGAACCCTAATCACATCCGAACTCAGTGCTTAGGTCAAGTAGTCGATATACTCACAACTGACATAGCTCAACTTCTCAACCTTCCTCTCCATGGAACGTGCTATTCCTCATCTTGGGAAAACTCCGAGAGCTCTCCTTTCACTATCTGGAAGGAGATTCCCAAAAATTCCACTTCTAGGCGAGTGACAAACCTGGCTGAAGAATGCATTCTTCCCCATGCTGTTCTCAGCAAGGTCATTCTGCCAAAAGAAGGATCTAGAGACTTAGTAAATAAGTTCTCCCAATGGGCCCTATTCCAACTTCAACATCGCAGAAATGTCAACTGGCCAAACCTTGTGTTTCAATACATACTCCACACTCTGGAAAAACCTAACTCCAACCTTCCTTATGGAGCCCTTATATCAGCTCTCATGCGCGCGGCACAAGCACTTAGTCAATCCTTCTCTTGAATCAATGCACTATACTTCATCTGATTATATCTTTGCCTCTCCGATTAAGTTCAGTGACGTTCGACAAATGAATCTGACAGTTGACATATCTGGAGTACCCACTGAACTCCTCAGTGAATGGACCAGGAGGGTTCAAAAACGAAAGCTCGCTTCATCAACTCCGTCTGCTGCCAATTTCAAACGACATTGTTCAGACGGTCCTTCCACACAGTGTTCCAGTACTCCAACCATTCTACCTGCATCAACGTCCTCCAAGCCACTTCCAAAAACTGTGCACTCCACTGTCGACCTCATCTCCATCTCTCATGCTCAATATTTGAAGTTCCTGGCTCAAATGTTTCACACTTATATATCTGATGTTCTTGATGTTGAAGATGATGGTAATTGTGGTTTTCGCTGTCTCGCTCAATGGATGGGCTACCCCCAGAGCTACTGGCCAGAGGTTCGTGGATTGCTCATTCAAGAACTTCTATCACACCGAGTGCTTCATTCCCAAACGCTCTCCTCTGATAAAGATGTCGATCGACTATGTGAGGCTCTCACATTCCATGGAAATGAACCTGCACCCATAGCCAAGTGGTTTACAGTTCCTGACATGGGTTTGCTTGCTGCCACTGCCTTACGTATGGTTCTAGTAACCTTATCCCCTACTCAGTGTTGCACATATCTACCCCTGTTTGGCCCTGTTCATGATCCACCCACCATTGCTGTACTAGGTAACATTGAGAATCGTCACTGGGTTCGAGTCAAGCTTTCACATAACTCACCCCTGCCTACTGTTTCACCTCAATGGAAGCATTACTGCTCCCCTGATATCCAAATAAATTAACCTATTTTGATAAATAACAATTTCGTAAAGAGTCACTAATTTTCTTTAAAGTATTTTATATTCAGGAACTCTTATATACGGAAGGGACGCTGCAATCATTATCAAAGAGCAAGGGAAAAGTACGTCCGGCTAAGAGAACTGGAGCCTCTCTCTCAGTAGACTTCGTCCGCCTAAAAGATCTGACCGGTTCACTCCAAGTCAAACACAGAGGTTGACTGAGAAGTAATGATTAAAGACTGACACGAAAGGAATCTGCTCAGTAGAGATCGTTTGCCTAAACCAAGAGAAGCTGTCAAGCACCTCCTGTGGATCAGAGCATTAAATACAAAAGAGACAGAATTAAGCGCCATATATCCTGAAGATTCAAATTCTCCGACATTCCTTAATTCAAGTTGCTTTTTACTGAATTTACGGTGAAATCCTCTGATCATCGTATCTCCTCAACGGTAGAATTCAAGTCCTCTGGTCAGAAGCATTAATTGCCCTATTAGCTGGAATCCACTCGCATTAATTGTTGTCCCTGGAAACCAGAAGAAAAAGGATTGCCAGACGAACTCACTTTCTAGCGGTTGAAGAAATGCTCATCACTATGGCAAACTTTATCAAACAACAAGTGCAGAAGTATCCGTTACTCACAATCGGGTAAATCTCCAACGGAACTATTTTTGAAGATCTTCAGCAGTCCATCCAGTTCTCACCTTACTGAAGATATAAATAGCTGCCTCTGCATCACTTTCAACTTGGCGACTTACACTATATCTAAGCATTCAAATTCTTCAAGTCAATTCATAACTTAGACAAGATTTTGCCAAGAACACTCAGTAACCTTAGAATTTTCTATCCTTCTGAGTTTAGTCGCCAATTAGTGTGAAATCCTCATAGAGTGAAAACTCTCATTACTCTCACACTATCCCTTCAGAGAACCAAACTTAACCATCATCTCTGAACCTAGAACCTCATATTTTCTACCCACTCTTCGTGAAGAGATCTTTGTATAAAACCAACATTCTTGTAAAAGAATTAGGGAGGACTCCTGTCGAATACTTGAGAGATAAAGGAGAAGTCCTGAGAAAACTTGTAAAGGAGTAGTCCTAAGAATACTGGGAGAAGTCCCTGAGAACACTTGTACTATTCAGTCGAAATAGTGGAAAATCTTGGTATAGCTAAGGACTGGACGTAGCCCTATCAATTTTGAGGGTGAACCAGGATAAATATCTTGTGTGCTTTACTGTTTATGCTCTAAGTATATTTCCACTGCACGTTAGATAAACCGTTTTCGAACTCATAATTTGTATTCTCTTGTAAAACTTTCAAAAGTCACACACACAATTCAAACCCCCCTTTCTTGTGTGATTTTATTACTATCAGGTATTTGGACGATTTAAGGGCTCCATGTCAATTTTATGGTTTTTCTATAGACTCTAGGCTTTTAGACAGATTTTAGGTTTTTAGTCCGGTTTAGGGCTTTCGGATCAAATTTAGGGCATTTGGTTGATTTCAGGGTTTTTTTGGTGACTATAATATCGGGTATTTGGACGATTTAAGTGCTCCAGGTCAATTTTATGGTATTAATGTAGACTCTAGGATTTTAGACTCTTTTTAGGGTTTTAGGGCTTTTGGCCGATTTCAGGGTTATTCTACAGACTATAGTATAGGGTATTTGGACGATTTAAGGGTAACGGATCAGCTTTATGGTTTTTCTGTAGCCTCTACGTTTTTAGACTGATTTTAGGGGTTTTAAGCCGGCTTCAGGGATTTCTGATCACCTTTTGAGCTTTTGGCCAATTTCGGGGCTTTTTGCCGATTTCACGGTATTTCCGCTTACTAGTATAGGGTATTTTGACGATTTAAGGGCTCCGGGTAAATTGTATGGTTTTTCTGTAGACTCTAGGCTTAGACTGATTTTAGGGTTTTTGGCTTATTATAGGGTTTTAGACCAGCTTTAGGGCTTTTTGTCAATTTCAGAGTTTTCGGCCGACTTCTGGGTTTTTCAAATGACTATAGTATCGGGTATTTGGACGATTTAAGGGCTCTGGGTCAAATTTAAGGTTTTTCTGTAGACTCTAGTCTTTTAGACCGATTTAAGGGTTTTCGTCTTATTATAGGGATTTAGCCTAGCTTTAGGGCTTTCTAGTCAACTTTAGGGCTTTTGGCCGATATTAGGGCTTTTAGCCGATTTCAGGGTATTTCCGCTAACTATAGTATAGGGTATTTGAACGATTTAAGGGTTTCGGGTATATTTAATGGTTTTTCTATAGACTCTAGGATTTTGGATTAATTTTGGCGTTTTGGATTATTATAGGATTTTAGGCAGGCTTTAGGGCTATCTGATCAACTTTAGGGCTTTTGGTCGATTTCAGGGCTATTGGCCATTTTCAGGGTTTTTCACTGACTATAGTATAAGGTATTTTGACGATTTAAGGGCTCCATGTCAATTTTATGGTTTTACTGTAGACTCTAGGCTTTTAGACTGATTTTAGGGTTTTAGTCCGGTTTAGGGCTTTCTGATCAACTTTAGGGCATTTGGTCGATTTCAGGGTTTTTTCGGTGACTATACTATATGGTATTTGGACGATTTAAGTGCTCCAGGTCAATTTTATGGTTTTTCTGTAGACTCTAGGCTTTTAGACTCTTTTTAGGGTTTTAGGCCAGTTTTAGGGCTTTCTGATCAACTTAGGGCTTTGGCCGATTTTAGGGTTATTTTGCAGACCATAGTATAGGGTATTTGGACGATTTAAGGGTAACGGGTCAATTTTATGGTTTTTCTGTATCCTCTAGGCTGTTAGACTGATTTTAGGGGTTTTAAGCTAGCTTTAGGGGTTTTTGATCACCTTTAGAGCTTTTGGCCGATTTCGGGGCTTTTGGCCGATTTAAGTGTATTTCCGCTGACTATAGTATAGGGTATTTTGACGATTTAAGGGTTTCAGGTATATTTAATGGTTTTTCTGCAGACTCTAGGATTTTAGACTGATTTTAGGGTTTTGGGTTATTATAGGATTTTAGGCAGGCTTTAGGGCTTTCTGATCAATTTTAGGGCTTTTGGTCGATTTCAGGGTTTTTTGCTGACTATAGTATAAGGTATTTGGACGATTTAAGGGCTCCATGTCAATTTTATGGTTTTTCTATAGACTCTAGGCTTTTAGACTGATTTTAGGGTTTTAGTCCTGTTTAGGGCTTTCTAATCAACTTTAGGGCATTTGGTTTCTTTCTGGGTTTTTTCGGTGACTATAATACCGTGTATTTAGACTGATTTTAGGGTTTTAGTCCGGTTTAGGGTTTTCGGATCAACTTTAGGGCATTTGGTTGATTTCAGGGTTTTTTCGGTGACTATAATATCGGGTATTTGGACGATTTAAGTGCTCCGGGTCAATTTTATGGTTTTTCTGTAGACTCTAGGCTTATAGACTCTTTTTAGGGTTTTAGGCCTTTCAGATCAACTTAGGGCTTTTAGCCGATTTCAGGGTTATTTTGCAGACTATAGTATAGGGTATTTGGACGATTAAAGGGTAACGGGTCAGCTTTAGGGTTTTTCTGTAGCCTCTACGCTGTTAGACTGATTTTAGGGGTTTTAAGCCGGATTCAGGGATTTCTGATCATCTTTTGAGCTTTATGCCAATTTCGGGGCTTTTTGCCGATTTCAGGGTATTTCCGCTGACTAGTATAGGGTATTTTGATGATTTAAGGGCTCCGGGTAAATTGTATGGTTTTTTTGTAGACTCTAGGCTTAGACTGATTTTAGGGTTTTTCGCTTATTATAGGGTTTTAGGCCATCTTTAGGGCTTTTTAATAAAATTTAGGGCTTTTGGTCAATTTTAGTGTTTTCGGCCGATTTCTGGGTTTTTCCGCTGAATATAGTATCGGGTGTTTGGACGATTTAAGGGCTCTGGGTCAAATTTAAGGTTTTTATGTAGACTCTAGGTTTTTAGACTGATTTAAGGGGTTTCGTCTTATTATAGGGATTTAGCCTGCCTTTAGGGCTTTCTAGTCAACTTTAGGGCTTTCTAGTCAACTTTAGGGCTTTTGGCCGATATTGGGGCTTTTAGCCGATTTCAGGGTTTTTCCACTAACTATAGTATAGGGTATTTGGACGATTTAAGGGTTTCAGGTATATTTAATGGTTTTTCTGTAGACTCTAGGATTTTAGATTGATTTTAGGGTTTTGGGTTATTATAGGATTTTAGGCAGGCTTTAGGGCTATCTGATCAACTTTAGGGCTTTTGGTCGATTTCAGGGCTATTGGCCAATTTCAGGGATTTTCGCTGACTATAAGATAAGGTATTTGGACGATTTAAGGGCTCCGTGTCAATTTTATGGTTTTTCTATAGACTCTAGGCTTTTAGACTGGTTTTAGGGTTTTAGTCCGGTTTAGGGCTTTCTGATCAACTTTAGGGCATTTGGACGATTTAAGGGTAACGGGTCAATTTTATGGTTTTTCTGTGTCCTCTAGGCTGTTAGACTGATTTTAGGGGTTTTAAGCTGTCTTCAGGGGTTTCTGATCACCTTTAGAGCTTTTGGTCGATTTCGGGGCTTTTGGCCGATTTCAGGGTATTTCCGCTAACTATAGTATAGGGTATTCTGACAATTTAAGGGCTCCGGGTCAATTGTATGGTTTTTCTGTAGACTCTATGCTTAGACTGATTTTAGGGTTTTTGGCTTATTATAAGGTTTTAGGCCAGCTTTAGGGCTTTTTAATTAACTTTAGGGCTTTTGGTCAATATCAGTGTTTTCGGCTGATTTCTGGGTTTTTCCGCTGACTATAGTATCGGGTATTTGGATGATTTAAGGGCTATGGGTCAAATTTATGGTTTTTCTGTAGACTCTAGGCTTTTAGACTGATTTAAGGGTTTTCGTCTTATTATAGGGATTTAGCCCGGCTTTAGGGCTTTCTAGTCAACTTTAGGGCTTTAGGCCGATTTCAGGGTTTTTCCGCTGACTATAGTATAGAGTATGTGGACGATTTAAGGGTTTCGGGTATATTTAATGGTTTTTCTGTAGACTCTAAGAGTTTAGACTGATTTTAGGGTTTTGGGTTATTATAGGATTTTAGGCAGGCTTTAGGGCTTTCTGATGAACTTTAGGGCTTTTGGCCGATATCAGGGCTTTTGGCCTATTTTAGGGTTTTTCGCTGACTATAGTATAAGGTATTTGGACAATTTAAGGGCTCCGTGTCAATTTTATGGTTTTTCTATAGATTCTAGGCTTTTAGACTGATTTTAGGGTTTTAGTTCGGTTTAGGGCTTTCTGATCAACTTTAGGGCATTTGATCGATTTCAGGGTTTTTTCGGTGACTATAGTATAGGGTATTCGGACGATTTAAGTGCTCCAGGTCAATTTTGTGAAGAAGGTCTTGCTCCTGACCCTGGCTGTGGTTTTGATGACGACAAACTCATCAACAAAAAGAAGAAAAGAAGACTTCATAGAATCAAGCACTCAAGTCCATCAATAGTCTAGAAGTCTTAGTATTGGGTGAGTTATGCTTCCAAAGGTTTATTAAAGCATAAAGGCTCTTAAAACACCTAATCTAATCAAGCTAAGTGTTTTCATAACTTAAAAGAAGTAGAAAACCTTAAGTCAGTCTCAAAGATCAAGTTTCTGGAAAATGGGCTTCTGTGTAATCGATTACACCATTATGGTAATCGATTACACCTAGGCAAGTAATCGATTACTCATGTGTTGTAATCGATTACATGTTTGAAATTCAAATTCAAACTGAAACGGTCACTTGTGTAATCGATTACACTAAGTATGGTAATCGATTACCAGAACGAAAAAGTGCATCATTTCATGAACCATTGTGTCCCAAACCTTTTGAAAAGGGTTGTGACGGTTCAAGGACGTTTCCCTTGCCTATATAAAGACCATTTAAGTCCAGAAAACATAACACACACATAACATACAAGAGACAACACATTACACATGAGAAAATCACTTTAGGCCAAAGCTTTGTCAAAATTAGTTCATCTTTTAGAACTTAAATCTTTTGGAGCCTAAATTCTGAGTTCATGATCTTCATGTTTATAAGAACACTTTAGTTGTTCATATCTTGAAGAACTCAGAATTGAATTATGCTTAAAAGCCTTAAAGCATAATTTCTCATGTTCAATCCAATTGTGTGTTAAAGGATTGAAACAGCCAATTGTAATATCTTCTTCATCTCTTTCTGTAAGATTGATTTCTTCACCGTGGTATTCGGTGAAAGGTTGTTGTGACTGAAAGTGGTTTGCTTTCTGGGTTTCGATTGAAGACAAGTTTGTCTTCAAGGTCTGAGGGTGGTTTGCCTTCAGGAACTGAAAGCGGTTTGCTTTAAGGGGCTGTTGAAAGTGGTTGGCTTTCACAGGATATTGGTAGAAATTCTTGGGGTTCTTGGGTTAGGAACTTGTAAGAAATTCTCATCAATAGTGGAAAAATCCTCAAGGGGTTTTCTTGAGGGACTGGACGTAGCCTTTGGTGGATTGAAGGTGAACCAGGATAAAATCTTGTGTGTGATTCTCTTTATCCTTCACATTTACTTTCAAGTATCGTTCATATCCGCTGCAATCACAACGATCATTTCGTGATCATCATAAACTTGAAAGTAACAATTTCAATAAGGCGAAAATTGGGGCAACACTGATTCACCCCCCCCCCCTCTCAGGTTGCTATCTGTTCTAACAATTGGTATCAGAGCGGAAGTTTAGGTAAGTTATTCCTATGATCCGGGAAAAGATGGCATCCTCTTCCAATCATGGAACAAGTGAAGGACATAACATAAACAGGCCACCATTCTTCAATGGAGAACACTATGACTTCTGGAAAATCAAGATGAAGATATTCATAAAGTCATTAGACGCAGGAATATGGAAAGTCATTGAAGAAGGTCCCTTTGTGCCTGTAACAACAGATGAAGAAGGAACTTCTCAACCAAAATCAGAAAGTACTTGGAGTGAAGAAGAAAAGAAGAAGGTTCAACATGATCTCAAAGGAATGAACATCGTTACATCTGCTCTTGGCATGGATGAATTTTTCAGAGTATCAACGTGCACTTCATCAAAAGAAATATGGGATACGTTGATGGTTACTCATGAAGGAACAGATGAAGTCAAGAGATCAAAGATCAATACTCTTTCTCAGGAATATGAGATGTTCAGAATGCTTCCAGGAGAAAAGGTATTAGATATGCAAAAACGATTCACTCATTTAATTAATCACTTGATTGCTCTTGGTAGACAATTTTCAAACAGTGATTTGAACATGAAAGTTCTAAGATCACTTACAAGAGTATGGCAACCAAAAGTAACAGCCATCTCAGAGAAGAAGAGTTTATCAAAAATGACTCTTGCAACTTTCTTTGGAAAACTCCAAGAACACGAGTTGGAATTGAATCGTTTGGAAGAAAATGAACAACACAAGAAGAAGTATCGATCAATTTCCCTAAAAGCAAAAGAAAGCATCAAAGAAGATTATGATGTAGACTCTAAAGAAGAAGACAACGGAAATCTGAATCTTCTAGTAAAGAACTTTGGAAAGTTTCTTAAAAGGAAAAACGTTAAATTTTACAACAATAGAGTCTTCCAAAGGAACAATGAGTCTTCTTCATCTCAAAAGATTACATGTTTCGAGTGTGGCAAACCGGGACATTTCAAGTCAGATTGTCCAAATCTTCAGAAGAAGAAACATGGTCTAAGAGAGAAATTCGAGAAAAAGGATCAACCTACTCGAAGAGCATATTTGGCTTGGGATGATAATGAAGTAAGTTCATCATCAGATTCTGACAAAGAAGAAGCACAAGTTGCCTTGATGGCCTCACATGACTCAGATATTGAAGATTCCCAGGTTAGTGATAATTCTATGTCTTCTCATGATTTAAAGTTTGCTATGGAAAATATGTTCAAATTGTGTCAAGAATTTTCCAAGATTAGTACCAAGCAAAATGATTCGATTTCATCCTTAGAAAGTAAGTGTAGAACTTTACAGGAGGAATTAGACATAGTGAAATCTAAACTAGATACTGCACAAAAATGCACTAAGTGTAGTTCTTTAGAAGAAAAGATAGATAATCTTCAACAAAGAGTAAATAACTTCAATAAAGGAAAACAGAAGTTAGATGATATCCTAAGTGTTCAAAGACACTCAAACAATAAATTAGGTTTAGGATATACTTCTCACCCAAAGACAAAGGAGATTAGGAAAACTGTGTTTGTAAAACCAAACCATATAGTAGAATCTTCTAGTAACAAAAGGATTAATTCCGTTAGAAGTACACACAATAGGAAGAATACTCAAAATAGACATCCTAAGAAGATTCATCCCTCTCCTAGACAAACCTCTAGTTACAATCATTACTCTTGTACATATTGTAACAAAGTAGGACATACCCCTAGTAGATGTTACTACAAACATGTAGGAGTACCAAATAGGGAATAAATTTGGGTTAGAAAGGATGTTAACTTAGATGGACCCAAAACTTGTTGGGTTCCTAATACCCATGTCTGAACTTTGTCATGTAGGTGTGTATGAAAGCAGCAAAGGATTTATGGTATCTTGATAGTGGCTGCTCATCACACATGACAGCAGACAAAACCAAGTTTTCTTCTCTTATACCTAGGGAAAAAGGGTTCGTCACATATGGTAACAATCAAAAGGGAAAAATACTCGGTATTGGAAGAATAGGCACACCCCCTCAAACAGTCATCGATAAAGTTCTTTACGTTGATGGTTTGATGCATAATCTTCTGAGTATTAGTCAACTATGTGATAAAGGTTTGAAAGTTGGTTTTATTAATGATATATGTGTTGTGAAAGATGTGAAAACTAAAGAAATTAAGTTTTCTGGGTATAAAGTAAATAAAGTCTTCATGATCTCCTTTGAAGAAATTCCACAAAATGTGAGATGCCTTTTGGCCAAGAATATTAGTGATTCATGGCTATGGCATAGAAGACTTGCTCATATTCACATAGATCATTTAAACAAACTAGTCAAGCATGATCTAGTTGTTGGGCTTCCAAAGATAAAATTCGAGAAAGACAAGCTTTGTGATGCATGTCAAAAAGGGAAGCAAACCAGAACATCCTTCAAACCAAAGAACATAGTTTCGACCTCAAGACCCCTTCAATTGTTACATATGGATTTGTTCGGACCATCTAGAACTAAAAGCCTCGGAGGTAATTTCTATGCACTTGTTATTGTTGATGATTTCTCTAGATTTACATGGACTTTATTTCTTCCTCATAAGAATGAAGCCTTCAATGCATTCAAAAGATATGCAAGGCTTGTTCAAAATGAGAAGTCTTTAAAGATCTCTTCTATAAGAAGTGATCATGGTGGAGAATTTCAGAATCAACAATTCCAAGAACTATGTGATGAAAATGGAATATCACATAATTTCTCTACTCCGAGAACACCACAACAGAATGGTGTAGTAGAAAGGAAGAATAGATTACTTGAGAAATTAGCAAGAACCATGCTGAGTGAATCAAGTCTCCCTAAATATTTCTGGGCTGATGCTGTAAGTACTGCTTGCTATGTTTCCAATAGAGTTCTTATTAGACCTATCCTTAAGAAAACTCCCTATGAACTCTACAAAGGAAGGAAACCAAACATCTCTCATCTACATGCTTTTGGATCGAAATGCTTTGTCTTGAATAATGGAAAGGAAAACCTTGGAAAGTTTGATGAAAAATCTGATGAAGGTATATTCCTTGGGTATTCTTTAACAAGCAAAGCATATAGAGTCTTTAACAAGAAAACTCTATCTGTGGAAGAATCCATACATGTTTCTTTTGATGAATCTAAATCTTCAATAGAAGATAAAGTCAATCTTCCAGATAATGAAGAAGATGATATCATTATAAGTGAAGATTCTCAAAAGGATGGAGATCAGAATCCAATACAAGAAGAGCACATTGAAAGTAATACTTATCAACTTCCAAATGAATGGAGAACCCATAGGGATCACCCAGTTGATAATATTATTGGTGATATTTCTAGAGGCGTTTCTACAAGGCTACGCTTAAATGATTCAGTTTTGAATATGGCCTTCGTCTCTCAGATAGAACCATCAAAAGTAAATGATGCTCTAGAAGATGAATATTGGATTGTAGCAATGCAAGAAGAACTAAACCAATTTGAAAGGAATCAAGTTTGGGAACTTGTCCCTAAGCCTAGTGATAAACATGTTATTGGAACAAAGTGGGTATTTAGGAATAAGTTAGATGAAAATGGTATTATAGTTAGGAACAAAGCAAGATTAGTTGCTCAAGGATATAATCAAGAAGAAGGTATAGATTTTGATGAAATTTATGCCCCTGTAGCAAGGTTGGAAGCCATAAGACTATTATTGGCGTATGCTTGTTCTTTAAATTTCCCATTATATCAAATGAACGTCAAAAGTGCTTTCCTGAACGGATACATTCAAGAAGAAGTCTATGTGAAGCAACCTCCAGGGTTTGAAGATCCAAATTTTCCTTCACATGTCTTCAGATTAAAGAAGGCACTCTATGGTCTTAAACAAGCCCCTCGTGCATGGTATGATAGATTAAGTACTTTCCTTTGTGATAAAGGATTTCAAAAGGGTAAGGCTGATACAACCTTGTTCATCAAAAGAACCAAAGGTAATACCCTATTAGTTCAAATTTATGTTGATGATATTATCTTTGGCGCAACTAACGAATCTCTTTGTAAGGATTTCTCTAATATGATGCAAGAAGAATTTGAGATGTCCATGATGGGACAATTAAATTTCTTCCTTGGTTTGCAAATCAAGCAATCAAGTGATGGAATATTCATCAACCAATCAAAGTTTTGCAAGGAACTATTAAAGAAATATGATTTGGATGATTGCAAAGCCATAGCCACACCAATGGGGTCTAACACATATTTAGATCAAGATGAATCCGGCAATCAAGTTGATATTACCAAATATAGAGGTATGATCGGACCTCTTCTATACTTATCTGCAAGTAGACCTGATATTATGTTTAGTGTGTGTCTATGTGCTAGATATCAAGCATCTCCTAGGGAATCACATTTGAGTTCTGTTCAACGAATTTTCAAATATTTGAAAGGAACTACAAATGTTGGATTGTGGTATCCCAAAGGAAGTGTTTGTGATTTGATTGGATATTCTGATTCTGATTATGCTGGTTGTAAAACTGAAAGAAAAAGTACAAGTGGTACTTGTCACTTGTTAGGAAATGCCCTTGTTTCTTGGTCTTGTAAGAAACAAGCATGTGTTGCTCTAAGTACTGCAGAAGCAGAATACATTGCTGCAGGAAGTTGTTGTGCACAAACTCTATGGCTCAAACAACAACTCAAAGATTATGGCTTAGAGCTGGGCTGCATTCCAATCAAATGTGACAACACAAGTGCCATTAATCTCACTAAAAACCCTATCATGCATTCTCGAACTAAGCATATTGATATACGACATCATTTTCTTCGAGATCATGTTATGAGGAAAGATATTGAGATTTCATTTGTGGATACACATAATCAGTTAGCAGATATCTTTACTAAGCCTCTTCCTAAGGAATCATTTTTCAAGATAAGAAGAGAATTAGGAATATTAGATGAGCATGATATTTAAGGTAACATGTTATTTGCATAAACTTTATGATAATTATATGTTCATATGCATTTTGTGCTTAAGTGTTTATATGAAAATGTGTTACATAGGATTCTAGAGCCTAGAACTTATAAAAGTGTCCCAGTAATCGATTACTATAGGTCCTGTAATCGATTATCCACGTTCTAAGTCCTCGTGCCTGATAGAACTATCTGAGTAATCGATTATCCTAACTGCCATAATCGATTACATATTCAAAATTTGAATATTTTTCAAATTTGAAACTGCTTTAATCGATTTCCCTAACTGTTGCAATCGATTACCCACACGATTTTCTCTATAAAATCAGCATTTGTCTTCTGCCTTTTGCCTACCTTCCTACATATACAGTCTTTCTTCTTCTAAGTCTTGTTTCGCCATGGGGTCTCTTCCACGTCCTTCAAATTTCTCTTCTCCAATCAATGCTCCTCGAAGGGAATCCTCCACTGATCCTTTGGTGCTGTCTCGCTATCGCATTGATGTTCAAACAAATGCTGCATCGGCTGGACTATCTCCCTTTTATACCATTCCTTCCAATTTCTCACAAGAAACCAAGGTTATCCTCGAACGAATGGACATTCTGTCTCTTTGCCTCTCTCAAAAGTTGGGTCAACTGGAGGATACCATTCGGTCTCGCTTCATACTTGTGGAAAATCGCATAGAAGCTATGCACTCCTTCATGCGTAAGGAAATTGAGAGCCTTCAGGATCTTGACCCTTCTGAGAACTCTAAGGATTCTAGTCAAGCCTAAGTTCTGAAGTCTTGTGTCTCCATATAGTTATCTACTTACTATTAGGATTTCCCTATTTTCACAAAATGGCTCTATTTCTTGTTGTAATCCCTCTACTACATATGTTTCCTATGTCTTACTATGTATAACTTATGTATTTGCTCTTTTATATATATATAAGTGCTGGTTATTCATGTTTTACACATTTACCCCTACCCCCAATGCTTTTTGTTTCAATATACTTGTGTGTATGCCTGTACATTTTTGGCCTTTTCTTCTTTTTGATGAAGTCAAAAGGGGGAGAAAGGTTCTCTGCTCTTAAAGATCATATGCAGGAATTCAACAAGTACATTAGAAAGGGGGAGAAATATTAGAAATACTAGATTCCATCAAATAGGGGGAGTTAAGCATCAAGAATGCATATATGATCTTCAAGTATCAAGAATGTGTTTGCCATCATCAAAAAGGGGGAGATTGTGAAGAAGGTCTTGCTCCTGACCCTGGCTGTGGTTTTGATGACGACAAACTCATCAACAAAAAGAAGAAAAGAAGACTTCAAAGAATCAAGCACTCAAGTCCATCAATAGTCTAGAAGTCTTAGTATTAGGTGAGTTATGCTTCCAAAGGTTTATTAAAGCATAAAGGCTCTTAAAACACCTAATCTAATCAAGCTAAGTGTTTTCATAACTTAAAAGAAGTAGAAAACCTTAAGTCAGTCTCAAAGATCAAGTTTCTGGAAAATGGGCTTCTGTGTAATCGATTACACCATTATGGTAATCGATTACACCTAGGCAAGTAATCGATTACTCATGTGTTGTAATCGATTACATGTTTGAAATTCAAATTCAAACTGAAACGGTCACTTGTGTAATCGATTACACTAAGTATGGTAATCGATTACCAGAACGAAAAAGTGCATCATTTCATGAACCATTGTGTCCCAAACCTTTTGAAAAGGGTTGTGACGGTTCAAGGACGTTTCCCTTGCCTATATAAAGACCATTTGAGTCCAGAAAACATAACACACACATAACATACAAGAGACAACACATTACACATGAGAAAATCACTTTAGGCCAAAGCTTTGTCAAAATTAGTTCATCTTTTAGAACTTAAATCTTTTGGAGCCTAAATTCTGAGTTCATGATCTTCATGTTTATAAGAACACTTTAGTTGTTCATATCTTGAAGAACTCAGAATTGAATTATGCTTAAAAGCCTTAAAGCATAATTTCTCATGTTCAATCCAATTGTGTGTTAAAGGATTGAAACAGCCAATTGTAATATCTTCTTCATCTCTTTCTGTAAGATTGAGTTCTTCACCGTGGTATTCGGTGAAAGGTTGTTGTGACTGAAAGTGGTTTGCTTTCAGGGTTTCGATTGAAGACAAGTTTGTCTTCAAGGTCTGAGGGTGGTTTGCCTTCAGGAACTGAAAGCGGTTTGCTTTCAGGGGCTGTTGAAAGTGGTTTGCTTTCACAGGATATTGGTAGAAATTCTTGGGGTTCTTGGGTTAGGAACTTGTAAGAAATTCTCATCAATAGTGGAAAAATCCTCAAGGGGTTTTCTTGAGGGACTGGACGTAGCCTTCGGTGGATTGAAGGTGAACCAGGATAAAATCTTGTGTGTGATTCTCTTTATCCTTCACATTTACTTTCAAGTATCGTTCATATCCGCTGCAATCACAACGATCATTTCGTGATCATCATAAACTTGAAAGTAACAATTTCAATAAGGCGAAAATTGGGGCAACACTGATTCACCCCCCCCTCTCAGGTTGCTATCTGTTCTAACAAATTTTATGATTTTTCTGTAGACTCTAGGCTTTAAGACTCTTTTTAGGATTTTAGGGCTTTCAGATCAACTTAGGGCTTTTGGCCGATTTTAGGGTTATTCTGCAGACTATAGTATAGGGTATTTGGACGATTTAAGGGTAACGGGTCAATATTATGGTTTTTCTGTAGCCTCTAGGCTGTTAGACTTATTTTAGGGTTTTTAAGCCGGCTTCAGGGGTTTCTGATCGCCTTTAGAGCTCTTGGCCGATTCCGGGGCTTTTGGCCGATTTCAGGGTATTTCCGCTGACTATAGTATAGGGTATTTTGACGATTTAAGGGTTTCGGGTATATTTAATGGTTTTTCTGTAGACTCTACGATTTTAGACTGATTTTACGGTTTGGGTTATTATAGGATTTTAGGCAGGCTTTAGGGCTTTCTGATCAACTTTAGGGCTTTTGGTCGATTTCAGGGCTTTTGGCCGATTTCAGGGTTTTTCGCTGACTATAGTATAACGTATTTGGACAATTTAAGGGCTCCATGTCAATTTTATGGTTTTTCTATAGACTCTAGGCTTTTAGACTGATTTTAGGGTTTTAGTCCGGTTTAGGGCTTTCTAATCAACTTTAGGGCATTTGGTTTCTTTCTGGGTTTTTTCAAGGAATATAATACCGTGTATTTGGACGATTTTAGAGATCCAGGTCAATTTTATTGTTTTTCGGTAGACTCTAGGCTTTTAGACTCTTTTTAGGGTTTTAGGTCAGTTTTAGGGCTTTCTGATCAACTTAGGGCTTTTGGCTGATTTCAGGGTAATTCTGCAGACTATAGTATAGGGAATTTGGACGATTTAAAGGTAACGGGTCAATTTTATGGTTTTTCTGTAGCCTCTACACTGTTAGACTGATTTTAGGGGTTTTAAGCCGGCTTCAGGGATTTTTGATCACCTTTAGAGCTTTTGGCCAATTTCAGGTCTTTTAGCCGATTTTAGGGTATTTTCACTGACTAGTATAGGGTATTTTGACGATTTAAGGGCTCCGGGTCAATTGTATGGTTTTCTGTAGACTCTATGCTTAGACTGATTTTAGGGATTTTGGCTTATTATAAGGTTTTAGGCCAGCTTTACGGCTTTTTAACTAACTTTAGGGCTTTTGGTCATTATCAGTGTTTTCGGCTGATTTCTGGGTTTTTACGCTGACTATAGTATCGGGTATTTGGACGATTTAAGGGCTCTGGGTCAAATTTATGGTTTTTCTGTAGACTCTAGGCTTTTAGACTGATTTAAGGGTTTTCGTCTTATTATAGGGATTTAGCCCGGCTTTAGGCCTTTCTAGTCAACTTTAGGGCTTTAGGCCGATTTCAGGGTTTTTCCGCTGACTATAGTATAGGGTATTTGGACGATTTAAGGGTGTCGGGTATATTTAATGGTTTTTCTGTAAACACTAAGAGTTTAGATTGATTTTAGGGTTTTGGTTTATTATAGGATTTTAGGCAGGCTTTAGGGCTTTCTGATCAATTTTAGAACTTTTGGCCGATTTCAGGGCTTTTGGCCTATTTCAGAGTTTTTCGCTGACTATAGTATAAGGTATTTGGACGATTTAAGGGCTCTGTGTCAATTTTATGGTTTTTCTATAGACTCTAGGCTTTTAGACTGATTTTAGGGTTTCAGTTCGGTTTAGGGCTTTCTGATCAACATTAGGGCATTTGCTCGATTTTAGGGTTTTTTCGGTGACTATAGTATAGGGTATTTTGACAATTTAAGTGCTCCAGGTCAATTTTACGGTTTTTCTGTAGACTCTAGGGTTTTAGACTCCTTTTAGGGTTTTAGGGCTTTCAGATCAACTTAGGGCTTTTGGCCGATTTCAGGGTTATTCTGCAGACTATAGTATAGGGTATTTGGACGATTTAAGGGGAAAGGGTCAATTTTATGGTTTTTCTGTAGCCTTTAGGATGTTAGACTTATTTTAGGGGTTTTAAGCCGGCTTCAGGGGTTTCTGATCGCCTATAGAGCTTTTGGCCGATTCCGGGTCTTTTGGCCGATTTCAGTGTATTTCCGCTGACTATAGTAGAGGGTATTTTGACAATTTATGGGTTTCGGGTATATTTAATGGTTTTACTGTAGACTATAGGATTTTAGACTAATTTTACAATTTTGGGTTATTATAGGATTTTAGGCAGGCTTAAGGGCTTTCTGATCAACTTTAGGGCTTTTGGTCGATTTCCGGGCTTTTGTCCGATTTCAGGGTTTTTCAATGACTATATAGTATAAGGTATTTGGACAATTTAAGGGCTCCATGTCAATTTTATGGTTTTTCTATAGACTCTAGGCTTTTAGACTGATTTTAGGGTTTTAGTCCGATTTAGAGCTTTCTGATCAACTTTAGGGCATTTGGTTGATTTCAGGGTTTTTTCGGTGACTATAATACCGTGTATTTGGTCGATTTAAGTGCTCCAGGTCAGTTTTATGGTTTTTCGGAAGACTCTAGGCTTTTAGACTCTTTTTAGGGTTTTAGGTCGGTTTTAGGGCATTCTGATCAACTTAGGGCTTTTGGCCGATTTCAGGGTTATTCTGCACTAGTATAGGGTATTTGGGCGATTTAAGGGTAACGGGTTAATTTTATGGTTTTTCTGTACCCTCTAAGTTGTTAGACTGATTTTAGGGGTTTTAAGCCGGCTTCAGGGAATTCTGATCACCTTTAGAGCTTTTGGCCAATTTCAGGTCTTTTAGCCGATTTTAGGGTATTTTCACTGACTAGTATAGGGTATTTTGACGATTTAAGGGCTCCGGGTCAATTGTATGGTTTTTCTGTAGACTCTATGCTTAGACTGATTTTAGGGTTTTTGGCTTATTATAAGGTTTTAGGCCAGCTTTAGGGCTTTTTAATTAACTTTAGGGCTTTTGGTCAATATCAGTGTTTTCGGCTGATTTCTGGGTTTTTCCGCTGACTTTAGTATCGGGTATTTGGATGATTTAAGGACTATGGGTCAAATTTATGGTTTTTCTGTAGACTCTAGGCTTTTAGACTGATTTAAGGGTTTTCGTCTTATTATAGGGATTTAGCCCGGCTTTAGGGCTTTCTATTCAACTTTAAGGCTTTAGGCCGATTTCAGGGTTTTTCCGCTGACTATAGTATAGGGTATGTGGACGATTTAAGGGTTTCGGGTATATTTAATGGTTTTTCTGTAGACTCTAAGAGTTTAGACTGATTTTAGGGTCTTGGGTTATTATAGGATTTTAGGCAGGCTTTAGGGCTTTCTGATGAACTTTAGGGCTTTTGGCCGATATCAGGGCTTTTGGCCTATTTTAGGGTTTTTCGCTGACTATAGTATAAGGTATTTGGACGATTTAAGGGCTCCGTGTCAATTTTATGGTTTTTCTATAGATTCTAGGCTTTTAGACTGATTTTAGGGTTTTAGTTCGGTTTAGGGCTTTCTGATCAACTTTAGGGCATTTGATCGATTTCAGGGTTTTTTCGGTGACTATAGTATAGGGTATTCGGACGATTTAAGTGCTCCAGGTCAATTTTATGGTTATTCTGTAGACTCTAGGCTTTAAGACTCTTTTTAGGATTTTAGGGCTTTCAGATCAACTTAGGGCTTTTGGCCGATTTTAGGGTTATTCTGCAGACTATAGTATAGGGTATTTGGACGATTTAAGGGTAACGGGTCAGTTTTATGGTTTTTCTGTAGCCTCTAGGCTGTTAGAGTTATTTTAGGGGTTTTAAGACGGCTTCAGGGGTTTCTGATCGCCTTTAGAGCTTTTGGCCGATTCCGGGGCTTTTGGCTGATTTCAGGGTATTTCCGCTGACTATAGAATAGGGTATTTTGACGATTTAAGGGTTTCGGGTATATTTAATGGTTTTTCTGTAGACTCTACGATTTTAGACTGATTTTACGGTTTTGGGTTATTATAAGATTTTAGGCAGGCTTTAGGGCTTTCTGATCAACTTTAGGGCTTTTGGTCGATTTCAGGGCTTTTGGCCGATTTCAGGGTTTTTCGCTGACTATAGTATAAGGTATTTGGACAATTTAAGGACTCCATGTCAATTTTATGGTTTTTCTATAGACTCTAGGCTTTTAGACTGATTTTAGGGTTTTAGTCCGGTTTAGGGCTTTCTAATCAACTTTAGGGCATTTGGTTTCTTTCTGGGTTTTTTCGGTGACTATAATACCGTGTATTTGGACGATTTAAGAGATCCAGGTCAATTTTATTGTTTTTCGGTAGACTCTAGGCTTTTAGACTCTTTTTAGAGTTTTAGGTCGGTTTTAGGGCTTTCTGATCAACTTAGGGCTTTTGGCCGATTTCAGGGTAATTTTGCAGACTATAGTATAGGGAAATTGGACGATTTTAGGGTAACGGGTCAATTTTATGGTTTTTCTGTAGCCTCTACACTGTTATACTGATTTTAGGGGTTTTAAGCCGGCTTCAGGGATTTCTAATCACCTTTAGAGCTTTTGGCCAATTTCGGGTCTTTTAGCCGATTTTAGGGTATTTCTGCTGACTAGTATAGGGTATTTTGACGATTTAAGGGTTCCGGGTCAATTGTATGGTTTTTCTGTAGACTCTATGCTTAGACTGATTTTAGGGATTTCGGCTTATTATAAGGTTTTAGGCCAGCTTTAGGGCTTTTTAACTAACTTTAGGGCTTTTGGTCATTATCAGTGTTTTCGGCTGATTTCCGGGTTTTTCAGCTGACTATAGTATCGGGTATTTGGACGATTTAAGGGCTCTGGGTCAAATTTATGGTTTTTCTGTAGACTCTAGGCTTTTAGACTGATTTATGGGTTTTCGTCTTATTTAGGGATTTAGCCCGGCTTTAGGGCTTTCTAGTCAACTTTAGGGCTTTAGGCCGATTTCAGGGTTTTTCCGCTGACTATAGTATAGGGTATTTGGACGATTTAAGGGTGTCGGGTATATTTAATGGTTTTTCTGTAGACACTAAGAGTTTAGATTGATTTTAGGGTTTTGGGTTATTATAGGATTTTAGGCAGGCTTTAGGGTTTTCTGATCAACTTCAGGGATTTTGGTCGATTTCTGGGCTTTTGGGCTTTTTGATTAACTTTAGGGCTTTTGGTCAATTTCAGTGTTTTCGGCCGATTTCTTGGTTTTTCCGCTGACTATAGTATCGGGTATTAGGACGATTTAAGGGCTCTAGGTCAAATTTATGGTTTATCTGTAGATTCTTGGCTTTAAGACTAATTTAAGGGTTTTCGTCTTATTATAGGGATTTAGCCCGGCTTTAGGGCTTTCTGGTCAACTTTAGCGCTTTTGTCCAATTTCAGGGTTTTTCCGCTGACTATAGTATAGGGTATTTGGACGATTTAAGGGTGTCGGGTATATTTAATGGTTTTTCTGTAGACACTAAGAGTTTAGATTGATTTTAGGGTTTTGGGTTATTATAGGATTTTAGGCAGGCTTTAGGGCTTTCTGATCAAGTTTAGAAGTTTTGGCCAATTTCAGGGCTTTTGGCCTATTTCAGAGTTTTTCGCTGACTATAGTATACGGTATTTGGACGATTTAAGGGCTCTGTGTCAATTTTATGGTTTTTCTATAGACTCTAGGCTTTTAGGCTGATTTTAGGGTTTTAGTTCGGTTTAGGGCTTTCTGATCAACATGAGGGCATTTGGTCGATTTTTGGGTTTTTTCAGTGACTATAGTATAGGGTATTTTGACAATTTAAGTGCTCCAGGTCAGTTTTACGGTTTTTCTGTAGACTCTAGGCTTTTAGACTCCTTTAGGGTTTTAGGGCTTTTAGATCAACTTAGGGCTTTTGGCCAATTTCAGGGTTATTCTGCAGACTATAGTATAGAGTATTTGGACGATTTAAGCGGAAAGGGTCAATTTTATGGTTTTTCTGTAGCCTCTAGGCTGTTAGACTTATTTTAGGGGTTTTAAGCCGGCTTCAGGGGTTTCTGATCGCCTTTAGAGCTTTTGGCCGATTCCGGGTCTTTGGGCCGATTTCAGTATATTTCCGCTGACTATAATATAGGGTATTTTGACAATTTAAGGGTTTCGGGTATATTTAGTGGTTTTACTATGGACTATAGGATTTTAGACTAATTTTACAGTTTTGGGTTATTATAGGATTTTAGTCAGGCTTTTAGACGATTTGGTTGATTTCAGGGTTTTTCCGGTGACTATAGTATAGGGTATTTGGACGATTTAAGTGCTCCAGGTCAATTTTATGGTTTTTCTGTAGACTCTAGGCTTTTAGACTCTTTTTAGGGTTTTAGGTCGGTTTTAGGGCTTTCTGATCAACTTAGGGCTTTTGGCCGATTCTAGGG
Source organism: Acmispon strigosus (assembly GCA_030819835.1). Lineage (NCBI taxonomy): Eukaryota > Viridiplantae > Streptophyta > Magnoliopsida > Fabales > Fabaceae > Acmispon > Acmispon strigosus. The sequence continues at coordinate 17,903,738 of JAUAMA010000001.1, forward strand.
TATTTCCACTTACTATAGTATAGGGTATTTTGACGATTTAAGGGCTCCAATTCAATTGTATGGTTTTTCTGTAGACTCTAGGCTTAGCTGATTTTACGGTTTTTGGCTTATTATAGGGTTTTTGGCCAGCTTTAGGGCTTTTTGATTAACTTTAGGGCTTTTGGTCAATTTCAGTGTTTTCGACCGATTTCTTGGTTTTTCCGCTGACTATAGTATCGGGTATTTGGACGATTTAAGGGCTCTGGGTCAAATTTATGGTTTTTCTGTAGATTCTTGGCTTTAAGACTAATTTAAGGGTTTTCGTCTTATTATAGGGATTTAGCCCGGCTTTAGGGCTTTCTGGTCAACTTTAGCGCTTTTGTCCAATTTCAGGGTTTTTCCGCTGACTATAGTATAGGGTATTTGGACGATTTAAGGGTTTCGGGTATATTTATTGGTTTTTCTGTAGACTCTAGGATTTTAGAATGATTTTAGGGTTTTGGGTTATTATAGGATTTTAGGCAGGCTTTAGGGCTTTCTGATCAACTTTAGGCCTTTTGGTCGATTTCAGGGCTTTTGGCCGATTTCAGGGTTTTTCACTGACTATAGTATAAGGTATTTGGACGATTTAAGGGCTCCGTGTCAATTTTATGGTTTTTCTATAGACTCTAGGCTTTTAGACTGATTTTAGGTTTTTAGTCCGGCTTTAGGGCTTTCCGATCAACTTTAGGGCAATTGGTCGATTTCAGGGTTTTTTCGGTGACTATAGTATGGGGTATTTGGACGATTTAAGTGCTCCAGGTCAATTTTATAGTTTTTCTGTTGACTCGAGGCTTTAAGACTCTTTTTAGGGTTTTAGGTCGGTTTTAGGTCTTTCTGATCAACTTAGGGCTTTTGGCCAATTTCAGGGCTTTGGCCGATTTAAGGGTTATTCTGCAGACTATAGTATAAGGTATTTGGACGATTTAAGGGCTCTGGGTCAAATTTATGGTTTTTCTGTAGACTCGGGGATTTTAGACTGATTTTAGGGTTTTGGGTTATTAGAGGATTTTAGGCAGGCGTTAAGGCTTTTTGATCAACTTTAGGGATTTTGGTCAATTTCAGGGCTTTTGGCCGATTTTAGGGTTTTTCGCTGACAATAGTATATGGTATTTGGACGATTAAAGGGCTCAAAGTCAATTTTATGATTTTGCTATAGACTCTAGGCTTTTAGACAGATTTTTTGGTTTTTGTCCGGCTTTAGGGCTTTCTGATCAACTTTAGGGCATTTGGTGTTTTTAGGGTTTTTTCGGTGACTATAGTATAGGGTATTTGGACAATATAAGTACTCAAGGTCAATTTGATGGTTTTTCTGTAGACTCTAGGCTTTTAGACTCTTTTTAAGATTTTAGGTTAGATTTAGGGCTTTTTGATCAACTTAGGGCTTTTGGGCGATTTCAGGACTTTGGCCGATTTCAGGGTTATTCTGCAGACTATAATATAGGGTATTTGGACGATTTAAGGGTAACGGGTCAATTTTATAGTTTTTCTATAGCCTCTAGGCTTTTAGACTAATTTTAGGGGTTTAAAGCCGGCTTCAGGGATTTCTGATCACCTATAGAGCTTTTGGATGATTTCGGGGCTTTTGGCCGATTTCAGGTTATTTCCGCTAACTATAGTATAGGGTATTTGGACGATTTAAGGGTTTCGGGTATATTTAATGGATTTTAGACTGATTTAAGGGTATTGGGTTATTATAGGATTTTAGGCAGGCTTTAGGGCTTTCTAATCAACTTTAGGGCTTTTGGCCGATTTCAGGGTTTTTCGCTGACTATCGTATTAGGTATTTGGATAATTTAAGGGCTCTGTGTCAATTTTATGGTTTTTCTATAGACTCTAGGCTTTTAGACTGGTTTTAGGGTTTTAGTCCGGCTTTAGGGCTTTCTGATCAACTTTAGGGCATTTGGTCGATTTCAGGGTTTTTGCGGTGACTATAGTATGCGGTATTTGATCGATTTAAGTGCTCTAGGTCAATTTTATGGTTTTTCTGTAGACTCTAGGCTTTTAGACTCTTTTTAGGGTTTTGGGTCGGTTTTAGGGCTTTCTGATCAACTTAGGGCCTTTGGCCGATTTGAGGGCTTTGGCCGATTTCAGGGTTATTCTGCGGACTATAGTATAGGGTATTTGGACAATTTAAGGGTAACGGGTCAATTTTATTTAAGACTGATTTTAGGGGTTTTAATCCGGCTTCAGGGATTTCTGATCACCTTTAGAGCTTTTGGGCCATGTCGGGGCTTTTGGCCGATTGCAGGGTATTTCCGCTGACTATGTATAGGGTATTTTGACATATTATAGGGTTTTGGGCCAGCTTTAGGGCTTTTGGTCAATTTCAGTGATTTCGGCCGATTTCTAGGTTTTTCCGCTGACTATAGTATCGGGTATTTAGATAATTTAAGGGCTTTGGGTCAAATTTATGGTTTTTCTGTAGACTCTAGGCTTTTAGACTGATTTAAGTGTTTTCGTCTAATTACAGGGATTTAGCCCGGCTTTAGGGCTTTCTAGTCAACTTTAGGCCTTTTGGCCGATATTAGGGCTTTTGGCCGATTTCAGGGATTTTCCGCTGACTATAGTATAGGGTATTTGGACGATTTAAGGGTTTCGGGTATATTTAATGGTTTTTCTGTATACTCTAGGATTTTAGACTGATTTTAGGGTTTTGGGTTATTAGAGGATTTTAGGCAGGCTTTAGGGCTTTCTTATCAACTTTAGGGCTTTTGCTTGATTTCAGGGTTTTGGCCGATTTCAGGGTTTTTCGCTGACAATAGTATAAGGTATTTGGACGATTTAAGGGCTCCGTGTCAATTTTATGGATTTGCTATAGACTCTAGGCTTTTTGACAGATTTTTGGGTTTTTGTTCGGCTTTAGGGCTTTCTGATCAAATTTAGGGCATTTGGTCGATTTCAGGGTTTTTTCGACGACTATAGTATAGGGTACTTGGACAATTTAAGTGCTCCAGGTCAATTTTACGGTTTTTCTGTAGACCCTAGGCTTTTAGACTCTTTTTAGGGTTTTAGGTCGGTTTTAGGGCTTTCTGATCAACTTAGGGCCTTTCGCCGATTTTAGGGCTTTGGCCGATTTCAGGGATATTCTGCAGACCATAATATAGGGTATTTCGACGATTTGAGGGTAACGGGTCAATTTTATAGTTTTTCTATTGCCTCTAGGCTTTTAGACTGATTTTAGGGGTTTTAAGCCGGCTTCAGGGATTTCTAATCACCTTTAGAGATTTTGGCCGATTTTGGGGCTTTTGGCCGATTTCAAGTTATTTCCGCTGACTATAGTATAGGGTATTTGCACGATTTAAGGGTTTCGGGCATATTTAATGGTTTTTCTGTAGACTCTAGGATTTTAGACTGATTTCGGGGTTTTGGGTTATTATAGGATGTTTGGCAGGCTTTAGGGCTTTCTAATAAACTTAAGGGCTTTCTGATCAACTTTAGGGCTTTTGGCCGATTTCAGGGTTTTTCGCTGACTATAGTATAAAGTATTTGGACGATTTAAGGGTTCCGTGTCAATTTTATGGTTTTTCTATAGACTCTAGGCTTTTAGACTGATTTAAGGGTTTTAGTCCGGCTTTAGGGCTTTCTGATCAACTTTAGGGCATTTCGTCGATTTCAGGGTTTTTTCGGTGACTATAGTATGGGGTATTTGGACGATTTAAGTGCTCCAGGTCAAATTTATGGTTTTTCTGTAGACTCTATGCTTTTAGACTGATTTAAGGGTTTTCGTCTTATTATAGGGATTTAGCCCCGCTTTAGGGCATTCTAGTCAACTTTAGGCCTTTTGTCCGATATTAGGGCTTTTGGCCGATTTTAGGATTTTTCCTCTGACTATAGTATAGGGTATTTGGACGATTTAAGGGTTTCGGGTATATTTAATGGTTTTTCTGTAGACTCTAGGATTTTAGACTGATTTTAGGGTTTTGGGTTATTAGAGGATTTTAGGCAGGCTTTAGGGTTTTCTGATCAACTTTAGGGATTTTGGTCGATTTCTGGGCTTTTGGCCGATTTAAGGTTTTTCGCTGACTATAGTATAAGGTTTTTTGGACGATTTAAGGGCTCCGTGATAATTTTATGTTTTTTCTATAGACTAGGCTTTTAGACTGATTTTAGGGTTTTAGTCCGGCTTTAGGGCTTTCTGATCAACTTTAGGGCATTTGGTCGATTTCAGGGTTTTTTCGATGACTATAGTATGGGGTATTTGGACGATTTAAGTGCTCCAGGTCAATTTTATGGTTTTTCTGTAGACTCTAGGCTTTGAGACTCTTTTTAGGGTTTTAGGTCGGTTTTAGGGCTTTCTGATCAACTTAGGAATTTTGGTCGATTTCAGGGTTTTGGCCGATTTCAGGGTTATTCTGCAGACTATAGTATAGGGTATTTGGACAATTTAAGAGTAACGAGTCAATTTTATGGTTTTTCTGTAGCCTTTACACATTAAGACTAATTTTAAGGGTTTTAAGCCGGCTTTAGGGATTTCTGATCACCTTTAGAGCTCTTGGCCGATTTCGGGGCTTTTGGCCGATTTCTTCTTATTTCCGCTGACTATAGTATAGGGTATTTGGACGATTTAAGGGTTTCAGGTATATTTAATGGTTTTTCTGTAGACTCTAGGATTTTAGACTGATTTCGGGGTTTTGGGTTATTATAGGATGTTTGGCAGGCTTTAGGGCTTTCTAATAAACTAAAGGGCTTTCTGATCAACTTTAGGGCTTTTGGCCGATTTCAGGGTTTTTCGCTGACTATAGTATAAAGTTTTTGGACGATTTAAGGGTTCCGTGTCAATTTTATGGTTTTTCTATAGACTCTAGGCTTTTAGACTGATTTAAGGGTTTTAGTCCGGTTTAGGGCTTTCTGATCAACTTTAGGGCATTTCGTCGATTTCAGGGTTTTTTCGGTGACTATAGTATGGGGTATTTGGACGATTTAAGTGCTCCAGGTCAAATTTATGGTTTTTCTGTAGACTCTACGCTTTTAGACTGATTTAAGGGTTTTCGTCTTATTATAGGGATTTAGCCCCGCTTTAGGGCATTCTAGTCAACTTTAGGCCTTTTGTCCGATATTAGGGCTTTTGGCCGATTTCAGGGTTTTTCCTCTGACTATAGTATAGGGTATTTGGACGATTTAAGGGTTTCGGGTATATTTAATGGTTTTTCTGTAGACTCTAGGATTTTAGACTGATTTTAGGGTTTTGGGTTATTAGAGGATTTTAGGCAGGCTTTAGGGTTTTCTGATCAACTTCAGGGATTTTGGTCGATTTCTGGGCTTTTGGCCGATTTCAAGGTTTTTCGCTGACTATAGTATAAGGTGTTTTGGACGATTTAAGGGCTCCGTGATAATTTTATGTTTTTTCTATAGACTAGGCTTTTAGACTGATTTTAGGGTTTTAGTCCGGCTTTAGGGCTTTCTGATCAACTTTAGGGCATTTGGTCGATTTCAGGGTTTTTTCGATGACTATAGTATGGGGTATTTGGACGATTTAAGTGCTCTAGGTCAATTTTATGGTTTTTCTGTAGACTCTAGGCTTTTAGACTCTTTTTAGGGTTTTAGGTCGGTTTTAGGGCTTTCTGATCAACTTAGGGATTTTGGTCGATTTCAGGGTTTTGGCCGATTTCAGGGTTATTCTGCAGACTATAGTATAGGGTATTTGGACAATTTAAGAGTAACGAGTCAATTTTATGGTTTTTCTGTAGCCTTTACACATTAAGACTAATTTTAAGGGTTTTAAGCCGGCTTTAGGGATTTCTGATCACCTTTAGAGCTCTTGGCCGATTTCGGGGCTTTTGGCCGATTTCTTCTTATTTCCGCTGACTATAGTATAGGGTATTTGGACGATTTAAGGGTTTCAGGTATATTTAATGGTTTTTCTGTAGACTCTAGGATTTTAGACTGATTTCGGGGTTTTGGGTTATTATAGGATGTTTGGCAGGCTTTAGGGCTTTCTAATAAACTAAAGGGCTTTCTGAACAACTTTAGGGCTTTTGGCCGATTTCAGGGTTTTTCGCTGACTATAGTATAAAGTATTTGGACGATTTAAGGGTTCCGTGTCAATTTTATGGTTTTTCTATAGACTCTAGGCTTTTCGACTGATTTAAGGGTTTTAGTCCGGCTTTAGGGCTCTCTGATCAACTTTAGGGCATTTCGTCGATTTCAGGGTTTTTTCGGTGACTATAGTATGGGGTATTTGGACGATTTAAGTGCTCCAGGTCAAATTTATGGTTTTTCTGTAGACTCTATGCTTTTAGACTGATTTAAGGGTTTTCGTCTTATTATAGGGATTTAGCCCCGCTTTAGGGCATTCTAGTCAACTTTAGGCCTTTTGTCCGATATTTGGGCTTTTGGCCGATTTCAGGGTTTTTCCTCTGACTATAGTATAGGGTATTTGGACGATTTAAGGGTTTCGGGTATATTTAATGGTTTTTCTGTAGACTCTAGGATTTTAGACTGATTTTAGGGTTTTGGGTTATTAGAGGATTTTAGGCAGGCTTTAGTGTTTTCTGATCAACTTCAGGGATTTTGGTCGATTTCTGGGCTTTTGGCCGATTTCAAGGTTTTTCGCTGACTATAGTATAAGGTGTTTTGGACGATTTAAGGGCTCCGTGATAATTTTATGTTTTTTCTATAGACTAGGCTTTTAGACTGATTTTAGGGTTTTAGTCCGGCTTTAGGGCTTTCTGATCAACTTTAGGGCATTTGGTCGATTTCAGGGTTTTTTCGATGACTAAAGTATGGGGTATTTGGACGATTTAAGTGCTCCAGGTCAATTTTATGGTTTTTCTGTAGACTCTAGGCTTTTAGACTCTCTTTAGGGTTTTAGGTCGGTTTTAGGGCTTTCTGATCAACTTAGGGATTTTGGTCGATTTCAGGGTTTTGGCCGATTTCAGGGTTATTCTGCAGACTATAGTATAGGGTATTTGGACAATTTAAGGGTAACGGGTCAATTTTATGGTTTTTCTGTAGCCTTTACACATTAAGACTAATTTTAGGGGTTTTAAGCCGGCTTTAGGGATTTCTGATCACCTTTAGAGCTCTTGGCCGATTTCGGGGCCTTTGGCCGATTTCTTCTTATTTCCGCTGACTATAGTATAGGGTATTTGGACGATTTAAGGGTTTCAGGTATATTTAATGGTTTTTCTTTAGACTCTTGGATTTTAGACTGATTTTAGGGTTTTGGGTTATTATAGGATGTTAGGCAGGCTTTAGGGCTTTCTAATCAACTTTAGGGCATTTGGTCGATTTCAGGGTTTTTTCGATGACTATAGTATGGGGTATTTGGACGATTTAAGTGCTCCAGGTCAATTTTATGGTTTTTCTGTAGACTCTAGGCTTTTAGACTCTTTTTAGAGTTTTAGGTCGGTTTTAGGGCTTTCTGATCAACTTAGGGATTTTGGTCGATTTCAGGGCTTTGGCTGATTTCAGGGTTATTCTGCAGACTATAGCATAGGGTATTTGGACAATTTAAGGGTCACGGGTCAATTTTATGGTTTTTCTATAGTCTCTACACATTAAGACTAATTTTAGGGGTTTTAAGCCGGCTTTTGGGATTTCTTATCACCTTTAGAGCTTTTGGCCGATTTCGAGGCTTTTGGCCGATTTCTTGTTATTTCCGCTGACTATAGTATAGGGTTTTTTGACGATTTAAGGGTTTCGGGTATATTTAATGGTTTTTCTTTAGACCCTTGGAGTTTAGACTGATTTTAGGGTTTTGGGTTATTATAGGATGTTACGCAGGCTTTAGAGCTCTCTAATCAACTTTACGGCTTTCGATCAATTTCAGGGCTTTTGGCCGATTTCAGGGTTTTTCGCTGACTATAGTATAAGGTATTTAGACGATTTAAGGGCTATGTGTCAATTTTATGGTTTTTCTATAGACTCTAGGCTTTTAGACTGATTTTAGGGTTTTAGTTTGGCTTTATGGCTTTCTGATCAACTTTAGGGCATTTGGTCGATTAAAGGGTTTTATCGGTGACTAGAGTATGGGGTATTTGGACGATTTAAGTGCTCCAGGTCAATTTTATGGTTTTTCTGTAGACTCTAGGCTTTTAGACTCTTTTTAGGGTTTTAGGTCGGTTTTAGGGCTTTCTGATCAACTTAGGGATTTTGGTCGATTTCAGGGTTTTGGCCGATTTCAGGGTTATTCTGCAGACTATAGTATAGGGTATTTGGACAATTTAAGAGTAACGAGTCAATTTTATGGTTTTTCTGTAGCCTTTACACATTAAGACTAATTTTAAGGGTTTTAAGCCGGCTTTAGGGATTTCTGATCACCTTTAGAGCTCTTGGCCGATTTCGGGGCTTTTGGCCGATTTCTTCTTATTTCCGCTGACTATAGTATAGGGTATTTGGACGATTTAAGGGTTTCAGGTATATTTAATGGTTTTTCTGTAGACTCTAGGATTTTAGACTGATTTCGGGGTTTTGGGTTATTATAGGATGTTTGGCAGGCTTTAGGGCTTTCTAATAAACTAAAGGGCTTTCTGAACAACTTTAGGGCTTTTGGCCGATTTCAGGGTTTTTCGCTGACTATAGTATAAAGTATTTGGACGATTTAAGGGTTCCGTGTCAATTTTATGGTTTTTCTATAGACTCTAGGCTTTTCGACTGATTTAAGGGTTTTAGTCCGGCTTTAGGGCTCTCTGATCAACTTTAGGGCATTTCGTCGATTTCAGGGTTTTTTCGGTGACTATAGTATGGGGTATTTGGACGATTTAAGTGCTCCAGGTCAAATTTATGGTTTTTCTGTAGACTCTATGCTTTTAGACTGATTTAAGGGTTTTCGTCTTATTATAGGGATTTAGCCCCGCTTTAGGGCATTCTAGTCAACTTTAGGCCTTTTGTCCGATATTTGGGCTTTTGGCCGATTTCAGGGTTTTTCCTCTGACTATAGTATAGGGTATTTGGACGATTTAAGGGTTTCGGGTATATTTAATGGTTTTTCTGTAGACTCTAGGATTTTAGACTGATTTTAGGGTTTTGGGTTATTAGAGGATTTTAGGCAGGCTTTAGTGTTTTCTGATCAACTTCAGGGATTTTGGTCGATTTCTGGGCTTTTGGCCGATTTCAAGGTTTTTCGCTGACTATAGTATAAGGTGTTTTGGACGATTTAAGGGCTCCGTGATAATTTTATGTTTTTTCTATAGACTAGGCTTTTAGACTGATTTTAGGGTTTTAGTCCGGCTTTAGGGCTTTCTGATCAACTTTAGGGCATTTGGTCGATTTCAGGGTTTTTTCGATGACTAAAGTATGGGGTATTTGGACGATTTAAGTGCTCCAGGTCAATTTTATGGTTTTTCTGTAGACTCTAGGCTTTTAGACTCTCTTTAGGGTTTTAGGTCGGTTTTAGGGCTTTCTGATCAACTTAGGGATTTTGGTCGATTTCAGGGTTTTGGCCGATTTCAGGGTTATTCTGCAGACTATAGTATAGGGTATTTGGACAATTTAAGGGTAACGGGTCAATTTTATGGTTTTTCTGTAGCCTTTACACATTAAGACTAATTTTAGGGGTTTTAAGCCGGCTTTAGGGATTTCTGATCATCTTTAGAGCTCTTGGCCGATTTCGGGGCCTTTGGCCGATTTCTTCTTATTTCCGCTGACTATAGTATAGGGTATTTGGACGATTTAAGGGTTTCAGGTATATTTAATGGTTTTTCTTTAGACTCTTGGATTTTAGACTGATTTTAGGGTTTTGGGTTATTATAGGATGTTAGGCAGGCTTTAGGGCTTTCTAATCAACTTTAGGGCATTTGGTCGATTTCAGGGTTTTTTCGATGACTATAGTATGGGGTATTTGGACGATTTAAGTGCTCCAGGTCAATTTTATGGTTTTTCTGTAGACTCTAGGCTTTTAGACTCTTTTTAGAGTTTTAGGTCGGTTTTAGGGCTTTCTGATCAACTTAGGGATTTTGGTCGATTTCAGGGCTTTGGCTGATTTCAGGGTTATTCTGCAGACTATAGCATAGGGTATTTGGACAATTTAAGGGTCACGGGTCAATTTTATGGTTTTTCTATAGTCTCTACACATTAAGACTAATTTTAGGGGTTTTAAGCCGGCTTTTGGGATTTCTTATCACCTTTAGAGCTTTTGGCCGATTTCGAGGCTTTTGGCCGATTTCTTGTTATTTCCGCTGACTATAGTATAGGGTTTTTTGACGATTTAAGGGTTTCGGGTATATTTAATGGTTTTTCTTTAGACCCTTGGAGTTTAGACTGATTTTAGGGTTTTGGGTTATTATAGGATGTTACGCAGGCTTTAGAGCTCTCTAATCAACTTTACGGCTTTCGATCAATTTCAGGGCTTTTGGCCGATTTCAGGGTTTTTCGCTGACTATAGTATAAGGTATTTAGACGATTTAAGGGCTATGTGTCAATTTTATGGTTTTTCTATAGACTCTAGGCTTTTAGACTGATTTTAGGGTTTTAGTTTGGCTTTATGGCTTTCTGATCAACTTTAGGGCATTTGGTCGATTAAAGGGTTTTATCGGTGACTAGAGTATGGGGTATTTGGACGATTTAAGTGCTCCAGGTCAATTTTATGGTTTTTCTGTAGACTCTAGGCTTTTAGACTCTTTTTTGGGTTTTTGGCCGGTTTTAGGGCTTTCTGATCAACTTAGGGCTTTTGGCCGATTTCAGGGTTATTCTGCAGACTATAGTATAGGGTATTTCGACGATTTAAGGGTAACGGGTCAATTTTATGGTTTTTCTGTAGCCTATAGGCGTTTAGACTGATTTTAGGGGTTTTAAGCCGGCTTCAGGGATTTCTGATAACCTTAAGAGCTTTTGGGCCTTGTCGGGGCTTTTGGCTGATTTCAGGGTATTTCCGCTAACTATAGTATAGGGTATTTTGATGATTTAAGCACAAGGGTCAATTGTATGGTTTTTCTATAGACTCTAGGCTTTTAGACTCTTTTTAGGGCTTTTGGTCGATTTCAGGGCTTTTGGCCGATTTCAGGGTTTTTCGCTGACTATAGTATAAGGTATTTGGACGATTTAAGGGTTTCGGGTATATTTAATGGTTTTTCTGTAGACTCTAGGATCTTAGACTGATTTTAGGGTTTTGGGTTATTAGAGGATTTTAGGCAGGCTTTAGGGTTTTCTGATCAACTTTAGGGCTTTTGGTCGATTTCAGGGCTTTTGGCCGATTTCAGGGTTTTTCGTTGACTATAGTATAAGGTATTTGGACGATTTAAGGGCTCCATGTCAATTTTATGTTTTTTCTATAGACTAGGCTTTTAGACAGATTTTAGGGTTTTAGTCCGGCTTTAGGGCTTTCTGATCAACTTTAGGGCATTTGGTCGATTTCAGGGTTTTCTCGGTGACTATAGTATGGGATATTTGTTAGTATAGATAGCAACCTGAGAGGGGGGTGAATCAAAGTTGCCCTGATTTTAGCGGAATAGTACCAAATGACTTTTAGTGCAATTAGAGTTGTAACGTAAGAACGTTATGCAGCGGAATATTGTAATTGCTTGAAAGTAAAAGATGAAGGATATGAAGAACACACAGGGATTTTATCCTGGTTCACCTTCAATCCCAGAAGGCTACGTCCAGTCCTCTGATCACACAGAGATTTTCCACTATACCAGAAAGCAAACCACTTTCTGAAAATCACCGCTCACAGAACCACACAGTGAACTGATTACAACCCTCAGAACAAATCACACTCTCTGAGTCAAACCCTTTACTGAATACCACAGTAAAGTCAGAACCCTTCAGAAAGATTACCACTTTCCAAAGAACCACTCCACTGAATCCTACAGTGAAGATTTACAATGATCAAGATTTCTTACAAGTACTTACACCAAGAACCCTAAGAAATCTTGTCAAACCTCAGATGGCAAACCACCAACTGATGACGCCGAAACCTACAGCGGACTTTGAATCAAACCCGATTCAAATAACCTTTTCCACTATCACCGAACCTACGGCAGACTTTGAAACAAACCCGATTCAAAGAGCCTTTTTCACAACCATCGAACACTACGATGGACCTTTTTACAACCACCGACAACCACGGTGAATGAATCAACACGATTCAATAGAAGAAGAAGAAGATGCCTTTACAATGGCTGATTCAATCCTTTAGACAAGATGTATTGATCTTAGTTTGTATGCTCCAGGAAATTACAATGAAGGCTCTTCTATTCTGAGTTTCTCAAAAGATGAACAACATGAGTGTTCTTATGAAAATGAGAGAACAGAAACTCAGAATGATGACTTTAATGAATATGAAAGTTATGGTCCAAGTCATTGATGTTTCTGAGTGTCTAAGGACTTTATATAGGCACTAGAGGTCGTCCATGAACCAACACTGTTAGTACAGATAGCAACCTGAGAGGGGGGGTGATTCAGTGTTGCTCCAATTTTCGCCTTATTGAAATAGTTACTTTCAAGTTTACGATGATCACGAAATGATCGTTATGATTGCAGCGGATTTGAGCGATACTTGAAAGTAAATATGAAGGATAAAGGCAATCACACACAAGAATTTATCCTGGTTCACCTTCAATCCACCGAAGGCTACGTCCAGTCCCTCAAGAAAATCCCTTGAGGATTTTTCCACTATTGATAAAAATCTCTTACAAGTTCCTAACCCAAGGACCCCAAGAATTTCTACCAATATCCTGTGAAAGCAAACCACTTTCAACAGCCCCTGAAAGCAAACTGCTTTCAGTTCCTGAAGGCAAACCACCCTCAGACCTTGAAGACAAACTTGTCTTCAATCGAAACCCTGAAAGTAAACCATTTCCAGTGACAACAACCATTCACCGAATACCACGGTGAAAAACTAAATCTTACAGAAAGAGATGAAGAAGATATTACAATTGGCTGTATCAATCCTTTAACACACAATTGGATTGCTCATGAGAAATTATGCTTTAAGGCTTTTAAGCATAATACAATTCTGAGTTCTTCAAGATATGAACAACCAAAGTGTTCTTATTGACATGAAGATCATGAACTCAGAATTTAGGCTCTAAAAGATTTAGTTCTAAAAGATGAACTAATTTTTGACAAAGTTTTGGCCTAATGTGATTTTCTCATGTGTAATGTGTTGTCTCTTGTGTATGTTGTTGTATGTTGTGTGTGTTGTGTGTTCTGGACTCAAATGGACTTTATATAGGCAAGGGACACGTCCTTGAAGCATCACAACCCTTTCCAAAAGGTTTGGGACACAATGGTTCATGAAAAGATGCACTTTTTCGTTATGGTAATCGATTACCACACTTAGTGTAATCGATTACACAAGTGACTGTTTCAGTTAGAATTTTAATTTCAAACATGTAATCGATTACAAGCCATGAGTAATCGATTACATGCCTAGGTGTAATCGATTATCTTAATGGTGTAATCGATTACACAGAAGCCCATTTTCCAGAAACTTGATCTTTGAGACTGGCTTAAGGTTTTCTACTTCTTTTAAGTTATGAAAACACTTAGCTTGATTAGATTAGGTGTTTTGAGAGCCTTTATGCTTTAATAAACCTTTGGAAGCATAACTCACCTAATACTAAGACTTCTAGACTATTGATGGACTTGTAGTGCTTGATTCTTTGAAGTCTTCTTTTCTTCTTTTTGTTGATGAGTTTGTCGTCATCAAAACCACAGCCAGGGTCAGGAGCAAGACCTTCTTCACAAACATAAACTTTCCCAAACAGTTTGAGACACAATGGTCCATGAAAAAACACATCTGTCGACCTGGTAATCGATTACAGCAGTTAGTGTAATCGATTACACTAGCCGTTGCAGTTTGAATTCAAAATTCAAACTGTGTAATCGATTACACTAAGATGGTAATCGATTAATGCCTTCCTGTAATCGATTACACACAACCTGTAATCGATTACAGAGAGTCCGAAACTCAGTTTTAACCATCTTAAACCCTAATTGAGTGTTCCTACCAAGTTTTACTTGTGAGACATATTATACTCAATTAGTTGATCTTTAATGAGCCTTCAAGTGCAATTAAACCTTAATAAAGCATAGCACACTAAGTTGACAAGACTTATCTTAAAACAAGAACCTTCATGTTTAATCTTAACGTTCTGAGCCTGCTTCTTGAAGTCTTTCTTCTCTGAAGTCTTCTTGAGGTCTTCTTGAAGTCTTTCTTCTTTTTCTGAAGTCTTTCTTCTTTTTGTTCCTTTCTTTCTTTGAAGTCTTCGTAAAGTCTTCCTTTTCTTTTCTGAAGTCTTTCTTCTTTTTGTGATGTGTTTGTCTTCATCAAAACCTCAGCCGAGTCCAAGGACGAGACCTGATTTACAATCTCCCCCTTTTTGATGATGACAAACATCATGCTTGAACATTGATAGGTCATATGACTTTCTCTCTTGTCTTGTATATCTCCCCCTTTGTTTTGCAATATTATATCTCCTTCTTTGTTTTGCAAATGAAGCACAGTATCCTGAAAAATGATCAAGCATACACAAGACTTTTCTCCCCCTTTTGACATCATCAAAAAGAAGAAAAAACCATACAAAATATTCCAGGATAATCGAAATAAAGAGAAGCATAATATACATCAGAATTATTCTCCCCCTTTTTGTTCCACTTGTAGCTTTCCTTGTAAATAAGCTTTACAAAGCATAAGACCCTTTCTCCCCCTTTTGACTTCATCAAAAGGAAGATGAGTCCAAGCATACTCCACACATGCTAACAAGTAGTATAGAAATTTGAATCGTAGGGAGTGGGGGTAAGCAAGACAGGATATAGAAACTGATGCATCACACGTAATTTAAAGCACAACTAGATAAGTGCAGAATACATGATTAAACATGCAAGCAAAAACTAAAACATCTAGAAGATATGTCTAAACTATTACAATCACAAATATAAATAGTCTGAATAAAAAGAAAGATAGTCTAGAGGTCTTCAGAATCATTAGAGAAATGGAGAGGAGAACGAGTCATCTGATCTACACGAAGGCTTAGATTGTCCATATCTGCATGCAAAGTAGTGTACATGGACTCTACCCGGCCTTCCATGCGATCAAAGCGTTGGTTGATGAAATGCTTCATGCTATCAATATGTGAAAGAATAAGCTGTGTAGAAGCATCGGTACCAGCAGATGATGAAGGAGCACTCTCAGACGGAGGAAAGAAGGCTGCAGGAGTAGGAGCAGGAGGATCCTCAGATGTCGGGTCAGATTTGTTCCTGAAGGACCCATCAACATCCTGAATGAACCCCATCTTGTTCAGAATGTTCAGATTGAGCGTTGAGTCTTACTGTCCATTTTAACAGAGTACTCACCGTGAGTAGAAACACCCTTCTTCTTCAAAATGATAGAAATTGTAGAAGTAAATGGAAGAGTGCCAGTTCTTTCCTTGTGCAGCATCATGTGTATCATTACCAAATAAGACCAATTAATAGACTTTTGATTAATCATGCCATATAGAATTTGTAACTCTAGATCGCTTATCTGAGCATGATTAGAACTCTGAGGTAAGATCACATAACTGAGCAAGTAGTGAAGCAATCTATTCTCAACAGTGAGAAACCCAACAACAAGGGTATCTCTAGATCGGTTTGCATCAACCCGCTGCTTCTTAGACTGAATTTGTTCTTCAGTGAAGCGACATAGAGATAAATAAAATGATTTCTTATCATAATCTTCCCACGGGCAAGGCAATTCAGAACCTAATTTTTCTCCGCTGCTAGGAATAGAAAGACATTCTCCCAACTCATCAAGGGTCGTAGAGAAATCAATACCCTTGACAGAAGTGCAGATTTTGCCACCACGCTTAATCAGGTTACAGTAAAAGACTCTGACACGTTCAGGATAGAATTTACCTTTAATTTTAATGAATGAGTCAAGTCCCTGATGATCAAACAGAGTGGGAAATGTCATCCCTGCTGCCATGAAAGAATCCAAAGCACCATACTTTGGTGTGAGGACTGGTCGATTAAGAAAGTGAGCAAGAAAGCGTTGCTTCTGTTCTTTGGTAGTCAACAGCCTTGAGAGGTCCAAAGTATCCATGGATGGGTTCTTAGAACGATGAGGTTTTTGTGAGGAAGAGGCCATGGAAGCTGAATTTGAAGAATTTCGAGTTCTAGGATTCGACAGGACCAAATTGGGGCTTTTTAATCCAGACCAATTCAACAACAATTGGTAGGATGAATAGATAGAGATGGAAATTAGAAGCAAAACCCACAAAGAATTCTTGAAAACGAACAAGAATTGTGGAAGATATGGGGAAAATAGACTTGCTGGTGTCGCACGAGTGAGAGAAGGGAAAAGAGATGTCTGTAATCGATTAAGATCAGAAGAATCCAGAAATATATATATTATCGGGCATGTAATCGATTACGCCTCCTATGTAATCTATTACATATGAGAAAATTTGAATAATAATTCAAATTCGAGGAGGTAATCGATTACACTACATGGTTAATCGATTACCCTCCTTTCTGGAAAGGAAACAGGGCCAATGTAATCCCTGGAATCAATTACTAAACCTATGTAATCGATTAATATGAGTAAAAACTCGAAAATCCAGACATGATAAGCACTACATGAAAGATATATCTAACAAAGAACTATGATGTAAATGCATGTCTAATAATGCATTACTATTCTACTTAATGCCTTTTGAAAGATGTAAGATTTTAGAATTCTTATTACTAATACCATATTCTAATATTGTGACTTGAAAGACCATCCTTTGTATATGACAATCCTAAACACAAGATCTTCAAGCACATTTGCACAATAGGCTTAATGGTATTTTCTAGATACCCAATTGTCTTTGGGTTCTTTTGGATTACTATCTTTCACATCCCATATGAATCTTCCATTTGGGAACTCCCTCGTTTCTTTGATGACTAGAAGAATAGTAGGTACACTTAATTTTTCATGTTAGGAACTTCCTCTTTAAGATGATAGAAAGAATTAATATATGCCTTTCTAAGTTGAACAACATTATGTACTCTCCTTGTGTAACCAAAAGTTATATAAACTACTTGGTCTAAAAGTGATTTTCTTAATATCACTAGGATGACTATATTCAAATAAACCTAAAACTATTATAAAAGGCATGTCTTTGAAGACAACTTATCCATATCATTTGTACCTTTGAGTTAATTCATCATTCTTTGACTCAAGGATTATGCAAGAATCTAAGGATGTAAATTATTTTGAATACCAACTCTAGATTTTACTTGATCTAATTCATCTTGCATGTTTTTAGTTTCACTTTGTAGAGATGAGATGATCCCATTTGATATGCATATATTTCATAAAAATTCAAGAAACTTTCATGCAATCTATAAAAAGTACTTTGTAAATTATCATATGAAATTGCATTACTAACCTCTTTATTTCCATTATTATAATGATGTGTTTCCATCAAAGCGAGACATACTTCTCCATATTTTGAACCAGATGATGAACTTGCTTAAATGTCTTCCAAGTTTGTCTTCTTTGTTTTGGAGGAAAAGTTCCAGAGAGTGTGGACAAGGGTTCTATATTTGATGATCTCTACTAAAATGATTGATTCATCTTGATCTATATAAGTGTTTGATCCTTATTGATGTGGCTATTACTATGCAATCATCCAAGTCATATTTCTTCAGTGGTTCTTTGTAGAACTCGGATTGATTGATGAACATCCCTTTTTCAGAATTCCCATATGTGACATATCCTTTTTCTCTAGATATGAGATATATAAAATTTTTGTTTTGCCTCCAATCATGTGTGATGAGCAGTCGTTATTTAGATACCATAAATCCTTTTCTGCTTTCATACACACTTACAAAACAAATTTTTCAGAAGGGAATGTTAGGTACCCAATTTGCTTTGGGTCCTAGGTTATTGGTTGTCTTTTCCACCCATATATATTGCCTACTTAATATTCCTATATTCCTATAATAACATCTACTAGAGGTATGTCCTATTCTATTGCAATAACTACAAGCATATTGTCTATAAACCTTCATTATATCTAAGCATATCATAATGTCTCCTAGGTTGTCTTGGAACATTTTGAGAGTAATTCCTATAGTTCATATTTCTAGAAGAACTAGCATGCATGTGTTTACTCTCAAGAGATTTAACTTCATTTGTTGCTTTAACAAAGAAATTTTTCTTAATATCCTTGTTATTCTTTTGGGGTGTAAATCCTAGACCACTCTTGTTGTTTGAGTTTTGTTGCACACTAAGAATTTTATCTAGTTTTTGCTTTTCTAGGTTGAAACTATGAACTATTTGTTGTAGATTTTCTACTTTAAGTTCTAAAGAACTACATTTAGTGCATGCATGTGTAACATCTAATTTAGATTTAACATCATCTAATTCCTTTTGAAGCATTTGACATTTTTCTTCTAAAGATGAAATAATAGCATTTTGTTTAACACTAACTTTAGAAGAATTACGACACATCTTAAAAAGGCTTTATATAGCATATTCTAAATCATTAGAAGAAGAAGTGCTGGTACTAACCTGGATATTTTCCTTGTCAGAATTCTGAGATGCCATTAATGCAAGGTGTACTTCTTCCTTCTTTGATTCTGAGTCTGAACTTTCGTCATTGTCATCCAAAGCGATGTACGCTCTTTTGGAGTTTGAATCCTTCTTTTCAAACTTCTCTTTTAGTCCATGCTTCTTCTTTTCTTTGTAAGAGTCTTCGAAAATTCTTGACTGTTAAGACCATGTTCTCATCATCTTCTGACTCTGCATCAATTCATCATTGATGCTTTCCTTGGCTTTTAGAGCAATAGGACGATGTCTCTTTTCGTTGTTCTCACATTGCTCGAGTCTATTTAACTCCAATTCATGTTCTTGAAGTTTTCCAATAAGAGTAGCCAGAGTCATGTTGGAGAGATTCTTCTTTTCTGAGATAGTAGTGTCCTTTGGTTGCCATGCTCTTGTAAGGAATTTTAACACTTTCATGTTTAAGTCATTATTGGAGAATTCCTTACCAAGAGCAATCAAGTGGTTTGTTATATGTGTGAACCGCTTTTGCATATCAAGTATGCTTTCTCCAGGCAACATTCTGAACATCTCATATTCTTGTGATAGAGTATTGATCTTGGATCTTTTGACTTCATCAGTCCCTTTGTATGTAACCATTAAAGTATCCCATATTTCTTTTGAAGATTTTCAAGTAGATACTCTAAAGAATTCCTCAATACTAAGGGCTGAAGTCAAGATGTTCATACCTTTTAAGTCATGTTGATCTTTCTTCTTTACTTCGTCACTCCATGTGTTTTCTGGTTTTGGTTGTGAACTTCCTTCAACTTCTACTACAGGCACAAAGGAACCTTCTTCAATAGCTTTCCAGATTCTTGCGTCTAATGACTTTATTAAGATTTTCATCTTGAATTTCCAGAAGTCATAGTGTTCTTCAATGAAGAATGGTGGCCTGTTTATGTTGAATCCTTCACTAGTACTTGTTGTAGATGAGGATGCCATCTTTTCCCGGATCTTAGGAGCAAATTACCTAAACTTACCCTCTGATACCAATTGTTAGTATAGATAGCAACCTGAGAGGGGGGGTGAATCAGAGTTGCCCCGATTTTCGCGTAATAGTACCAAATGACTTTCAGTGCAATTAGAGTTGTAACGTAAGAACGTTATTGTAGCGGAATATTGTAATTGCTTGAAAGTAAAAGATGAAGGATAAGAAGAACACACAGGGATTTTATCCTGGTTCACCTTCAATCCCAGAAGGCTACGCCCAGTCCTCTGATCACACAGAGATTCTCCACTATAACAGAAAGTAAACCACTTTCTGAAAATCACCGCTCACTGAATCACACAGTGAACAAATTACAACCCTTAGAACAGATCACACTGTCTGAGTCAAACCCTTTACTGAATACCACAGTAAAGTCAGAACCCTTCAGAAAGATTACCACTTTCGGAAGAACCACTCCACTGAACCCTATAGTGAAGATTTACAATGATCAAGATTTCTTACAAGTACTTACACCAAGAACCCTAAGAAATCTTGTCAAACCTCGGATGGCAAACGACCAACTGATGACGCCGAAACCTACAGCGGACTTTGAATCAAACCCGATTCAAAGAACCTTTTCCACTATCACCGAACCTACGGCGGACTTTGAATCAAACCTGATTCAAAGAGCCTTTTTCACAACCATCGAACACTACGATGGACCTTTTTACAACCACCGACAACCACGGTGAATGAATCAACATGATTCAATAGAAGAAGAAGAAGATGCCTTTACAATGGCTGATTCAATCCTTTAGACAAGATGGATTGATCTTAGTTTGTATGCTCCAGGCAATTACAATGAAGGCTCTTCTATTCTGAGTTTCTCAAAAGATGAACAACATGAGTGTTCTTATGAAAATGAGAGAACAGAAACTCAGAATGATGACTTTAATGAACATGAAAGTTATGGACCAAGTCATTGATGTTTCTGAGTGTCTTAAGGACTTTATATAGGCACTAGAGGTCATCCATGAACCAACACAACCTTTCCCAAACGGTTTGAGACACAATGGTTCATGAAAAGACACATCTGTCGACCTGGTAATCGATTACAACAGTTAGTGTAATCGATAACACTAGTCGTTGCAGTTTGAATTCAAAATTCAAACTGTGAAATCGATTACACTAAGATGGTAATCGATTACTGCCTTCCTGTAATCAATTACAGAGAGTCCGAAACTCAGTTTTAACCATCTTAAACCCTAATTGAGTGTTCCTACCAAGTTTTACTAGTGAGAACATATTATACTCAATTAGTTGATCATTAAGGAGCCTTCAAGTGCAATTAAACCTTAATAA
Organism: Acmispon strigosus; assembly: GCA_030819835.1. Taxonomy (NCBI): domain Eukaryota; kingdom Viridiplantae; phylum Streptophyta; class Magnoliopsida; order Fabales; family Fabaceae; genus Acmispon; species Acmispon strigosus. Next base: position 17,924,503 of record JAUAMA010000001.1, read on the forward strand.
AGCATAGCACACTAAGTTGACAAGACTTATCTTAAAACAAGAACCTTCATGTTTGATCTTGATGTTCTGAGCCTGGTTCTTGAAGTCTTTCTTCTTTGAAGTCTTCTTGAGGTCTTCTTGAAGTCTTCCTTCTTTTTCTAAAGTCTTCTTGAAGTCTTTCTTTTTTTTTCTCCTTTCTTTCTTTGAAGTCTTCTTAAAGTCTTCCTTTTCTTTTCTGAAGTCTTTCTTCTTTTTGTGATGTGTTTGTCTTCATCAAAACCTCAGCCGAGTCTAAGGACGAGACCTGATTTACAATATTTGGATGATTTAAGTGCTCCAGGTCAATTTTATGGTTTTTCTGTAGACTCTAGGCTATTTGACTTTTTTTAGGGTTTAAGGTCAGGTTTAGGGCTTTTTGATGAACTTAGGGCTTTTGGCTGATTTCAGGGTTATTCTGCATACTATAGTATAGGGTATTTGGACGATTTAAGGGTAACGGGTCAATTTTATGGTTTTTCCTTAGCCTCTAGGCTTTTAGACTGATTTTAGGCGTTTTAAGCCGGCTTCAGGGATTTCTAATCACCTTTAGAGCTCTTGGCCGATTTCAGGGCTTTTGGCCGATTTCAGGGTATTTCTGCTGACTTTAGTATAGGGTATTTTGACGATTTAAGGGCTCCGGGTCAATTGTATGATTTTTCTGTAGACTCTAGGCTTTTAGACTGATTTTAGGGTTTTGGCTTATTATAGGGTTTTAGGCCAGCTTTAGGGCTTTTAAATTAACATTAGAGCTTTTGGTCAATTTCAGTGTTTTCGGAAGATTTCTGGGTTTTTCCGCAGACTACAGTATCAGGTATTTGGACGATTTAAGGGCTCTGGGTCAAATTTTTGATTTTTCTGTAGACTCTAGGCTTTTAGACTGATTTAAGGGTTTTCGTCTTATTTTAGGGATTTAGCCCGGCTTTAGGGCTTTCTAGTCAACTTTAGGGCTTTTGGCCGATATTAGGGGTTTTGGCTGATTTCGGGGTTTTTCCGCTGACGATAGTATAGGGTATTTGGACGATTTAAGGGTTTCGGGTATATTTAATGGTTTTTCTGTAGACTATAGGATTCTAGACTGATTTTAGGGTTTTGGGTTATTACAGGATTTAAGGCAGGCTTTAGGGCTTTCTGATCAACTTTAGGGCTTTTGGCCGATTTCAGGGTTTTTCGCAAACTATAGTATAAGGTATTTGGACGATTTAAGGGCTCTAGGTCAAATTTTCGGTTTTTCTGTAGACTCTAGGCTTTTAGATTGATTTAAGGGATTTTTTCTAATTATAGGGATTTAGCACGGATTTAGGGCTTTCTAGTCAACTTTAGGGCTTTTGGCCAATATTAGGGCTTTTGGCCGATTTCAGGGTTTTTCCGCTGACTATAGTATAGGGTATTTGGACAATTTAAGGGTTTCGGGTATATTTAATAGTTTTTCGGTAGACTCTAGGATTTTAGACTGATTTTAGGGTTTTGGGTTATTATAGGATTTTATGCAGGGTTTTGGGCTTTCTGATCAACTTTAGGGCTTTTGGTCTATTTCAGGGCTTTTGGCCGATTTCAGGGTTTTTTCGCAAGGTATTTGGACGATTTAAGGGCTCCGTGTCAATTTTATGGTTTTTCTATAGACTATAGGCTTTTAGACTGATTTTAGGGTTTTAGTCCGGCTTTAGGGCTTTCTGATCAACTTTAGGGCATTTGGTCGATTTCAAGGTTTTTTCGGTGACTATAGTATGGGGTATTTGGACGATTTAAGTGCTCCATGTCAATTTTATGGTTTTTCTATAGACTCTAGGCTTTTAGACTCTTTTTAGTGTTTTAGGTCGGCTTTAGGGCTTTCTGATCAACTAAGGGCTTTTGGCCGATTTTAGGGTTTTTGGCCGATTTCAGGTTTATTCTGCAGACTATAGTATAGTGCATTCGGACGATTTAAGGGTAACGGGTCAATTTTATGGTTTTTCTGTAGCCTTTAGGCTTTTAGACTGATTTTAGGGGTTTTAAGCCAGCTTCAGGGATTTCTGATCACCTTTAGGGCTTTTGGCAGATTTCGGGGCTTTTGGCCGATTTCAGGGTATTTCCGCTGACTATAGTATAGGGTATTTTGATGATTTAAGGGCTCCGTGGCAATTGTATTGTTTTCTTGAAAATTCTAGGCTTTTAGACTGACTTTAGGGTTTTGGCTTATTATAGGGTTTTAGGCCAGCTTTAGGGCTTTTTAACTTTTGTGCTTTTGGTCAATTTCAGTGTTTTCGGCCGATTTCTGGGTTTTTCAGCTGACTATAGTATCGGGTATTTGGACGATTTAAGGGCTTTGGGTCAAATTTATGGTTATTCTGTAGACTCTGGGCTTTTAGACTGAATTAAGGGTTTTCATCTTATTATAGGAATTTAGCCCGGTTTTAGGGCTTTCTAGTGAACTTTAGGGATTTTGGCCGATTTCAGGGTTTTTCCGCTTAGACGATTTAAGGGTTTCGGGTATATTTAATGGTTTTTCTGTAGACTCAAGGATTTTAGACTAATTTTAGGGTTTTGGGTTTATTATAGGATTTTAGGCAGGCTTAAGGGCTTTCTGATCAACTTTAGGGCTTTTGGCCGATTTCAGGGTTTTTCGCAAACTATAGTATAAGGTATTTGGACGATTTAAGTGCTCCAGGTCAATTTTATGGTTTTTCTGTAGACTCTAGGATTTTAGACTCTTTTTATGGTTTTATGTCGGTTTTAGGGCTTTCTGATCAACTTAGGGCTTTTGGCCGATTTCATGGCTTTGTCCGATTTCATGGTTATTCTGCGAACTATAGTATAGGGTATTTGGACGATTTAAGGGTAACGTGTCAATTTTATGGTTTTTCTGTAGCTAGTCTTTTAGAATGATTTTAGGGGTTTTAAGCCGGCTTCAGGGATTTCTGATCACCTTTAGAGCTTTTAGCCGATTTTAGGGCTTTTGGCCGATTCCAGGGTATTGCCGCTGACAAGTATAGGGTATTTTGACGATTTAAGGGCTCCGGGTCAATTGTATGGTTTTTCTTTAGACTCTAGGCTTTTAGACTGATTTTAGGGTTTTTGGCTTATTATAGGGTTTTAGGCCAGCTTTAGGGCTTTTGGTAAATTTCAGTGTTTTCGGCCGATTTCTGGGTGTGTCCGCAGACTATAGTATCGGGTATTTGGACGATTTAAGGGCTCTAGGTCAAATTTATGGTTTTTCTTTAGACTCTAGGCTTTTAGACTGATTTAAGGGTTTTCGTCTTATTGTAGGGATTTAGCCCGGCTTTAGGGCATTCTAGTCAACTTTAGGGCTTTTGGCCGATATTAGGGGTTTCGGCTGATTTCGGGGTTTTTCCGCTGACTGTAGTATAGGGTATTTGGACGATTTAAGGGTTTCGGGTATATTTAATAGTTTTTCTGTAGACTCAAGGATTTTAGACTGATTTTAGGGTTTTGGGTTTAATATAGGATTTAAGGCAGGCTTTAGGGCTTTTTGATCAACTTTAGGGCTTTTGGCCGATTTTAGAGTTTTTCGCAAACTATAGTATAAGGTATTTGGACGATTTAAGGGCTCTAGGTCAAATTTTCGGTTTTTCTGTAGACTCTAGGCTTTAAGACTGATTTAAGGGATTTCTTCTAATTGTAGGGATTTAGCTCGGCTTTAAGGCTTTCTAGTCAACTTTAGGGTTTTGGCTTATTATAGGGTTTTAGGCCAGCTTTAGGGCTTTTTAACTTTTGGGCTTTTGGTCAATTTCAGTGTTTTCGGCTGATTTCTGGGTTTTTCAGCTGACTATAGTATCGGGTATTTGGACGATTTAAGGGCTATGGGTCAAATTTATGGTTATTCTGTAGACTCTAGGCTTTTAGACTGAATTAAGGGTTTTCGTCTTATTATAGGGATTTAGCCCAGTTTTAGGGCTTTCTAGTGAACTTTAGGGATTTTGGCCGATTTCAGGGTTTTTCCGCTAACTATAGTATAGGGTATTTAGACGATTTAAGTGTTTCGGGTATATTTAATGGTTTTTCTGATCAATTTTAGGGCATTTGGTCGATTTAAGGGTTTTTTCGATGACTATAGTATAGGGTATTTCAACGATTTAAGTGCTCCAGGTCATTTTTATGGTTTTTCTTTAGACTCAAGGCTTTTGGACTCTTTTTAGGGTTTTATGTCGGATTTAGGGCTTTCTGATCAACTTAGGTCTTTTGGCCGATTTCATGGCTTTGTTCGATTTCATGGTTATTCTGCAAACTATAGTATAGGGTATTTGAACGATTTAAGGGTAACGGGTCAATTTTATGGTTTTTCTGTAGCTAGGCTTTTAGACTAATTTTAGGGGTTTTAAGCCGGGTTCAGGGATTTCTGATCACCTTTAGAGCTTTTGGCCGATTTTGGGGCTTTTGGCCAATTCCAGTGTATTAACGTTGACAAGTATAGGGTATTTTGACGATTAAAGGGCTCCGGGTCAATTGTATGGTTTTTCTGTAGACTCTAGGCTTTTAGACTGATTTTAGGGTTTTTGGCTTATTATAGGGTTTTAGGCCAACTTTAGGGCTTTTTAATTAACTTTAGGGCTTTTGGTAAATTTCAGTGTTTTCGGCCGATTTCTGGGTTTGTCCGCTGACTATAGTATCGGGTATTTAGACGATTTAAGGGCTTTAGGTCAAATTTATGGTTTTTCTTTAGACTCTAGGATTTTAGACTGATTTAAGGGTTTTCGTCTTATTCTAGGGATTTAGCCCAGCTTTAGGGCTTTCTAGTCAACTTTAGGGCTTTTGGCCGATTTCAGGGTTTTTCCGATAACTATAGTATAGGGTATTTAGATGATTTAAGGGTTTCGGGTATATTTAATGGTTTTTCTGATCAACTTTAGGGCATTTGGTCGATTTAATGGTTATTTCGGTGACTATAGTATAGGGTATTTCGACGATTTAAGTGCTCCAGGTCAATTTTATGGTTTTTCTGTAGACTCTAGGCTTTTGGACTCTTTTTAGGGTTTTATGTCGGACTTAGGGCTTTCTGATCAACTTAGGGCTTTTGGTCGATTTCAGGGCTTTTGGTTGATTTCAGGGTTTTTCGCTGACTATATTATAAAGGTATTTGGACGATTTAAGGGCTCCGTGTCAATTTTATGGTTTTCCTATAGATAACAGGCTTTTAGACTGATTTTAGGGTTTTAGTCCGGCATTAGGGCTTTCTGATCAACTTTAAGGCATTTGGTCGATTTCAGGGTTTTTTCGGTGACTATTATAGGGTATTTACACGATTTAAGGGTTTTGGGTATATTTAATGGTTTTTCTAATCAACTTTAGGGCATTTGGTTGATTTAAGGGTTTTTTCGGTGACTATAGTATAGGGTATTTCGACGATATAAGTGCTCCAGGTCAATTTTATGGTTTTTCTGTAGACTCTAGGATTTTAGACTCTTTTTAGGGTTTTATGTCGGTTTTAGGGCTTTCTGATCAACTTAGGGCTTTTGGCCGATTTCATGGCTTTGTCCGATTTCATGGTTATTATGCAAACTATAGTATAGGGTATTTGGACGATTTAAGGGTAACGTGTCAATTTTATGGTTTTTCTGTAGCTAGGCTTTTAGAATGATTTTAGGGGTTTTAAGCCGGGTTCAGGGATTTCTGATCACCTTTAGAGCTTTTGGCTGATTTTGGGGCTTTTGGCCAATTCCAGGGTATTTTCGCTGACAAGTATAGGGTATTTTGACGATTTAAGGGCTCCGGGTAAATTAAATCGTTTTTCTGTAGACTCTAGGATTTTAGACCGATTTTAGGGTTTTTGGCTTATTATAGGGTTTTAGGCCAGCTTTAGGGCTTTTGGTAAATTTCAGTGTTTTCGGCCGATTTCTGGGTGTGTCCGCTGACTATAGTATCGGGTATTTGGACGATTTAAGGGCTCTAGGTCAAATTTAAGGTTTTTCTTTAGACTCTAGGATTTTAGACTGATTTAAGGGTTTTCGTCTTATTGTAGGGATTTAGCCCGGCTTTAGGGCATTCTAGTCAACTTTAGGGCTTTTGGCCGATATTAGGGGTTTCGGCTGATTTCGGGGTTTTTCCGCTGACTGTAGTATAGGGTATTTGGACGATTTAAGGGTTTCGGGTATATTTAATGGTTTTTCTGTAGACTCAAGGATTTTAGACTGATTTTAGGGTTTTGGGTTTATTATAGGATTTAAGGCAGGCTTTAGGGCTTTTTGATCAACTTTAGGGCTTTTGGCCGATTTTAGTGTTTTCCGCAAACTATAGTATAAGGTATTTGGACGATTTAAGGGCTCTAGGTCAAATTTTCGGTTTTTCTGTAGACTCTAGGCTTTTAGACTGATTTAAGGGATTTCTTCTAATTGTAGGGATTTAGCCCGCCTTTAAGGCTTTGTAGTCAACTTTAGGGCTTTTGGCCGATTTCAGGGTTTTTCCGCTGACTATAGTATAGGGTATTTGGACGATTTAAGGGTTTCGGGTATATTAAATGGGTTTTCTGTAGACTCTAGGATTTTAGACTGATTTTGGGGTTTTGGGTTATTATAAGATTTTATGCAGGGTTTTGGGCTTTCTGATCAACTGTAGTGCTTTTGGTCGATTTCAGGGCTTTTGGCCGATTTCGGGGTTTTTTCGCAAGGTATTTGAACGATTTAAGGGCTCCGTGTCAATTTTATGGTTTTTCTATAGTCTATAGGCTTTTAGACTGATTTTAGGGTTTTAGTCCGGCTTTAGGGCTTTCTTATCAACTTTAGGGCATTTGGTCGATTTCAGGGTTTTTTCGGTGACTATAGTATAGGGTATTTACACGATTTAAGGGTTTCGGGTATATTTAATGGTTTTTCTAATCAACTTTAGGGCATTTGGTTGATTTATGGGTTTTTTCGGTGACTATAGTATAGGGTATTTCGACGATTTAAGTGCTCCAAGTCAATTTTATGGTTTATCTGTAGACTCTAGGCTTTAAGACTCTTTTTAGGGTTTTATGTCGGTTTTAGGGCTTTCTGATCAACTTAGGGCTTTTGGCCGAGTTCATGGCTTTGTCCGATTTCATGGTTATTTTGCAAACTATAGTATAGGGTATTTGGACGATTTAAGCGTAACGGGTCAAATTTATGGTTTTTCTGTAGCTAGGATTTTGGACTGATTTTAGGGATTTTAAGCCGGCTTAAGGGATTTCTGATCACCTTTAGAGCATTTGGCCGATTTTGGGGCTTTTGGCCGATTTCTGGGTATTTCCGCTGACTAGTATAGGGTATTTTGACGATTTAAGGGCTCCGGGTCAATTGTATGGTTTTTCTGTAGACTCTAGGCTTTTAGACTAATTTTAGGGTTTTTGGCTTATTATAGGGTTTTAGGCCAGCTATAGGGCTTTTTAATTAACTTTAGGGCTTTTGGTAAATTTCGGTGTTTTCGGCCGATTTCTGGGTTTTTCCGCTGATTATAGTATCGGGTACTTGGACGATTTATGGGCTATTGGTCAAATTTATGGTTTTTCTGTAGACTCTAGGCTTTTAGACTGAATTAAGGGTTTTCGTCTTATTATAGGGATTTAGCCCGGCTTTAGGGCTTTCTAGTCAACTTTAGGGCTATTGGCCGATTTCAGGGTTTTTCCTCTAACTATAGTATAGGGTATTTAGACGATTTAAGGGTTTCGGGTATATTTAATGGTTTTTCTGATCAATTTTAGGGCATTTTGTCGATTTAAGGGTTTTTTCGGTGACTATAGTATAGGGTATTTCGACGATTTAAGTGCTCCAGGTCAATTTTATGGTTTTTCTGTAGACTCTAGGCTTTTGGACTCTTTTTAGGGTTTTATGTCGGATTTAGGGCTTTCTGATCAACTTAGGGCTTTTGGCCGATTTCATGGCTTTGTTCGATTTCATGGTTATTCTGCAAACTATAGTATAGGGTATTTGGACGATTTAAGGGTAACGGGTCAATTTTATGGTTTTTCTGTAGCTAGGCTTTTAGACTAATTTTAGGGGTTTTAAGCCGGGTTCAGGGATTTCTGATCACCTTTAGAGCTTTTGGCCGATTTTGGGGCTTTTGGCCAATTCCAGTGTATTAACGTTGACAAGTATAGGGTATTTTGACGATTAAAGGGCTCCGGGTCAATTGTATGATTTTTCTGTAGACTCTAGGCTTTTAGACTGATTTTAGGGTTTTTGGCTTATTATAGGGTTTTAGGCTAGCTTTAGGGCTTTTGGTAAATTTCAGTGTTTTCGGCCGATTTCTGGGTTTGTCCACTGACTATAGTATCGGGTATTTGGACGATTTAAGGGCTCTAGGTCAAATTTATGGTTTTTCTTTAGACTCTCGAATTTTAGACTGATTTAAGGGTTTTCGTCTTATTGTAGGGATTTAGCCCGGCTTTAGGGCATTCTAGTCAACTTTAGGGCTTTTGGCCGATATTAGGGGTTTTGGCTGATTTCGGGGTTTTTCCGCTGACTGTAGTATAAGGTATTTGGACGATTTAAGGGTTTCGGGTATATTTAATGGTTTTTCTGTAGACTCAAGGATTTTAGACTGATTTTAGGGTTTTGGATTTATTATAGGATTTTACGCAGGCTTTAGGGCTTTCTGATCAACTTTAGGGCTTTTGGCCGATTTTAGGGTTTTTCACAAATTATAGTATATGGTATTTAGACTGATTTAAGGGATTTCTTCTAATTATAGGGATTTGGCTCGGCTTTAGGGCTTTCTAGTCAACTTTAGGGCTTTTGGCCGATATTAGGGCTTTTGGCCGATTTCAGGGTTTTTCCGCTGACTATAGTATAGGGTATTTGGACGATTTAAGGGTTTCGGGTATATTAAATGGGTTTTTTGTAGACTCTAGGATTTTAGACTGATTTTGGGGTTTTGGGTTATTATAGGATTTTATGCAGGGTTTTGGGATTCCTGATCAACTGTAGGGCTTTTGGTCAATTTCCGGGCTTTTGGCCGATTACGGAGTTTTTTCGCAAGGTATTTGGACGATTTAAGGGCTCCGTGTCAATTTTATGGTTTTTCTATAGTCTATAGACTTTTAGACTGATTTTAGGGTTTTAGTCCGGCTTTAGGGCTTTCTGATCAACTTTAGGGCATTTGGTCGATTTCAGGGTTTTTTCGGTGACTATAGTATAGGGTATTTACACGATTTAAGGGTTTCGGGTATATTTAATGGTTTTTCTAATCAACTTTAGGGCATTTGGTTGATTTATGGGTTTTTTCGGTGACTATAGTATAGGGTCTTTCGACGATTTAAGTGCTCCAGATCAATTTTATGGTTTTTCTGTAGACTCTAGGCTTTTAGACTCTTTTTAGGGTTTTATGTCGTTTTTAGGGCTTTCTGATCAACTTAGGGCTTTCTGATCAACTTAGGGCTTTTGGCCGAGTTCATGGCTTTGTCCGATTTCATGGTTATTTTGCAAACTATAGTATAGGGTATTTGGACGATTTAAGCGTAACGGGTCAAATTTATGGTTTTTCTGTAGCTAGGATTTTGGACTGATTTTAGGGGTTTTAAGCCGGCTTAAGGGATTTCTGATCACCTTTAGAGCATTTGGCCAATTTTGGGGCTTTTGGCCGATTTCTGGGTATTTCCGCTGACTAGTATAGGGTATTTTGACGATTTAAGGGCTCCGGGTCAATTGTATGGTTTTTCTGTAGACTCTAGGCTTTTGGACTAATTTTAGGGTTTTTGGCTTATTATAGGGTTTTAGGCCAGCTATAGGGCTTTTTAATTAACTTTAGGGCTTTTGGTAAATTTCGGTGTTTTCGGCCGATTTCTGGGTTTTTCCGCTGATTATAGTATCGGGTACTTGGACGATTTATGGGCTATGGGTCAAATTTATGGTTTTTCTGTAGACTCTAGGCTTTTAGACTGAATTAAGGGTTTTCGTCTTATTATAGGGATTTAGCCCGGCTTTAGGGCTTTCTAGTCAACTTTAGGGCTATTGGCCGATTTCAGGGTTTTTCCTCTAACTATAGTATAGGGTATTTAGACGATTTAAGGGTTTCGGGTATATTTAATGGTTTTTCTGATCAATTTTAGGGCATTTTGTCGATTTAAGGGTTTTTTCGGTGACTATAGTATAGGGTATTTCGACGATTTAAGTGCTCCAGGTCAATTTTATAGTTTTTCTGTAGACTCTAGGCTTTTGGACTCTTTTTAGGGTTTTATGTCGGATTTAGGGCTTTCTGATCAACTTAGGGCTTTTGGCCGATTTCATGGCTTTGTTCGATTTCATGGTTATTCTGCAAACTATAGTATAGGGTATTTGGACGATTTAAGGGTAACGGGTCAATTTTATGGTTTTTCTGTAGCTAGGCTTTTAGACTAATTTTAGGGGTTTTAAGCCGGGTTCAGGGATTTCTGATCACCTTTAGAGCTTTTGGCCGATTTTGGGGCTTTTGGCCAATTCCAGTGTATTAACGTTGACAAGTATAGGGTATTTTGACGATTAAAGGGCTCCGGGTCAATTGTATGGTTTTTCTGTAGACTCTAGGCTTTTAGACTGATTTTAGGGTTTTTGGCTTATTATAGGGTTTTAGACTAGCTTTAGGGCTTTTGGTAAATTTCAGTGTTTTCGGCCGATTTCTGGGTTTGTCCACTGACTATAGTATCGGGTATTTGGACGATTTAAGGGCTCTAGGTCAAATTTATGGTTTTTCTTTAGACTCTCGAATTTTAGACTGATTTAAGGGTTTTCGTCTTATTGTAGGGATTTAGCCCGGCTTTAGGGCATTCTAGTCAACTTTAGGGCTTTTGGCCGATATTAGGGGTTTTGGCTGATTTCGGGGTTTTTCCGCTGACTGTAGTATAAGGTATTTGGACGATTTAAGGGTTTCGGGTATATTTAATGGTTTTTATGTAGACTCAAGGATTTTAGACTGATTTTAGGGTTTTGGATTTATTATAGGATTTTACGCAGGCTTTAGGGCTTTTGGCCGATTTTAGGGTTTTTCGCAAATTATAGTATAAGGTATTTAGACTGATTTAAGGGATTTCTTCTAATTATAGGGATTTTGCCCGGCTTTAGGGCTTTCTAGTCAACTTTAGGGCTTTTGGCCGATATTAGGGCTTTTGGCCGATTTCAGGGTTTTTCCGCTGACTATAGTATAGGGTATTTGGACGATTTAAGGGTTTCGGGTATATTAAATGGGTTTTTTGTAGACTCTAGGATTTTAGACTGATTTTGGGGTTTTGGGTTATTATAGGATTTTATGCAGGGTTTTGGGCTTCCTGATCAACTGTAGGGCTTTTGGTCAATTTCAGGGCTTTTGGCCGATTTCGGAGTTTTTTCGCAAGGTATTTGGACGATTTAAGGGCTACGTGTCAATTTTATGGTTTTTCTATAGTCTATAGGCTTTTAGACTGATTTTAGGGTTTTAGTCCGGCTTTAGGGCTTTCTTATCAACTTTAGGGCATTTGGTCGATTTCAGGGTTTTTTCGGTGACTATAGTATAGGGTATTTACACGATTTAAGGGTTTCGGGTATATTTAATGGTTTTTCTAATCAACTTTAGGGCATTTGGTTGATTTATGGGTTTTTTCGGTGACTATAGTATAGGGTATTTCGACGATTTAAGTGCTCCAGGTCAATTTTATGGTTTTTCTGTAGACTCTAGGCTTTTAGACTCTTTTTAGGGTTTTATGTCGGTTTTAGGGCTTTTCTGATCAACTTAGGGCTTTTGGCCGATTTCATGGCTTTGTCCGATTTCATGGTTATTTTGCAAACTATAGTATAGGGTATTTGGACGATTTAAGCGTAACGGGTCAAATTTATGGTTTTTCTGTAGCTAGGATTTTGGACTGGTTTTAGGGGTTTTAAGCCGAATTAAGGGATTTCTGATCACCTTTAGAGCATTTGGCCGATTTTGGGGCTTTTGGCCGATTTCAGGGTATTTCCGCTGACTAGTATAGGGTATTTTGACGATTTAAGGGCTCCGGGTCAATTGTATGGTTTTTCTGTAGACTCTAGGCTTTTAGACTAATTTTAGGGTTTTTGGCTTATTATAGGGTTTTAGGCCAGCTATAGGGCTTTTTAATTAACTTTAGGGCTTTTGTTAAATTTCGGTGTTTTCGGCCGATTTCTGGGTTTTTCCGCTGATTATTGTATCGGGTACTTGGACGATTTATGGGCTATGGGTCAAATTTATGGTTTTTCTGTAGACTCTAGGCTTTTAGACTGAATTAAGGGTTTTCGTCTTATTATAGGGATTTAACCCGGCTTTAGGGCTTTCTAGTCAACTTTAGGGTTTTTGGCCGATTTCAGGGTTTTTCCTCTAACTATAGTATAGGGTATTTAGACGATTTAAGGGTTTCGGGTATATTTAATGCAACCACCGCCGCCGTTCGTTCTCTGCAGTAGCCGCCGCCGCTGCGAGTTTCCCGTCCTCTGTTCCTGCTGCCCCTCTTCCCCTCGAAATCCCTCTCCCTCTGCCACCGATTGTCCCTCTCAATCGCCACTGATTTGCGTCTTAAAGTTCTTCACCCCTGCCGTGAGCGCACCGCCATCATCCTCGCCGCATCGCCGTCGCGGTGCCGTCTTCCTTCTTCTCAAGCCAGCACCAATCGACCTCCCTCTTCGCAGCCGTCAAGCTCGCACCACCGCCGCTCATCTCTCTCCCGCGTCGCCGTCAATTCTTTCCGCTGTTCAAGGCTGTGCCATCGTTCTTCCATTACTTCGGTTTGACTCTTCTTCTATTATTTGATTATATTCTTCATTGAATGTCTCATTTGATCCTTGGAACGTATTACTGTGTATGTTTTGCATTTGGTGCTATATTACATGTTTCCTTTCCTACTTCTCCTCTTATATTAGCTTAAATATGTTGGTTAGAGTGAATCATTAAGCGTTTTGATCTGGAATAGCAACAGAGTTTGTTCTTTTCTTGGTTCCATAAACCTTGCCATGTTCCAGAAACAGAATCAGTTTCTTGATGTTCTTTTGCTTCACAAGTTTGTTTAAGCTCTGTATAGATAGTCTTGCCTTTTCATTTCTGTTTCGGTTATTACTTGATGGGGTTCGGGATCGTCATTGCTTCACAAGTTTGTTCCTCGATGATTGGTTGATTGTGGTTTACGAATCTCTTGACAGGTTGGACACGAAGCCTATGCGATTCTACCTTAGAAGGTAAGGGTAACTCTGGGTCTAGATAGAGTCAGTTGTGTTTACCATGATTTTATTTCTGTGAATTATTTTGTTTATGAGGATGAAATTGTTGGTATTGTGATGCTTGAAATTGAGAATTGTTTACATGATATATTAAAGATGATTATATTGTGTATGGGGTGTGCCAGGACTAATGTTTTGTGTGGACTGTTGGTCCATGAGGATCATGAATTTTGCATAGTCATAGCATGTGCATCGTATATATATATATTTGGGTTGATGTGGCGGTATTTTGTCCCGCGTGATCAACTGAGGATTATTGGGTTGATGTGGCGGTATTTTGTCCCGCGTGATCAACTGAGGATTTTAAGGTTGATGTGACGGATCTTTGTCCCATGGGATCGACCAAGGGCAATGTGGTGGATCGTTGTCCCACGTGATTGTCCTGACCTGGTTAGGGTGAATTAGGGCAATGTGGTGGATCGTTGTCCCACGTGATTTTCCTGACCTGGTTAGGGTGAATTAGGGCAATGTGGTGGATCGTTGTCCCACGTGATTGTCTTGGCCCGTGAAGGGTGATGTTTTGGGCCCGAGAAGGGTGATGTATTGACCATATAAATATAACTATAAGCATAAAGATATGGAGGGCATTTGCACATCTTAATTGATAATATTGTTGTTGTTAATTATTTTATTCCCTTTCAACATGCTGTTTGGTATTTGTTGTTTGTTCTCGAGTTAACCCTTTCTGTTTGTGTTTGGGCGCTTAACGCCAGAAAATAGACAGGGTGTTGATCGTCGTCTTTTGAAGAAGCTTTACGAAATCAGAGTGCGCAGCGGAATCGTGGAAGAAGTTTGAAGAAGACGATTGATGTCTTAAGTTTTTCCGCTATTTTAATTTATTTTATTTTTGGGCTCGCTGTTGAGCAATTTTTCTTGTTGTAATATTTTCCGCGTAGTAATTATTATTTATGGGGAAAATTATTACTTATATTATTTTTAAGTAATTAAGAGAGACGAAAACCTTTTAAGAAAATGAGTTGTTTTTCTGAGAGGTTTTAATTTCCGCGTAATTACTATGTGACCCTCAATCCAAAATTGGGGCGTTACATTCTTCATCTCTTTCTGTAAGATTGAGTTTTTCACCGTGGTATTCGGTGAAGGGTTGTTGTCACTGAAAGTGGTTTGCTTTCAGGGTTTTGGTTGAAGACAAGTTTGTCTTCAAGGTCTGAGGGTGGTTTGCCTTCAGGAACTGAAAGCGGTTTGCTTTCAGGGGCTGTTGAAAGCGGTTTGCTTTCACAGGATATTGGTAGAAATTCTTGGGGTCCTTGGGTTAGGAACTTGTAAGAAATTCTTATCAATAGTGGAAAAATCCTCAAGGGGTTTTCTTGAGGGACTGGACGTAGTCTTCGGTGGATTGAAGGCGAACCAGGATAAATCTTGTGTGTGATTCTCTTTATCCTTCACATTTACTTTCAAGTATTGTTCATATCCGCTGCAATCACAACGATCAATTCGTGATAATCATAAACTTGAAAGTAACGATTTCAATAAGGCGAAAATTGGGGCAACACTGATTCACCCCCCCTCTCAGGTTGCTATCTGTTCTAACAGATTTTAGGCAGGCTTTAGGGCTTTTTGATCAAATTTAGGGATTTTGGTCGATTTCAGGGCTTTTGGTTGATTTCAGGGTTTTTCGCTGACTATAATATAAAGGTATTTGGACGATTTAAGGGCTCCGTGTCTATTTTATGGTTTTTCTATAGACTCTAGGCTTTTAGACTGATTTTAGAGTTTTAGTCCGGCTTTAGGGTTTTCTGATCAACTATATTGTATTTAGTCAATTTTATGGTTTTTCTGTAGGCTCTAGGCTTTTAGACACTTTTTAGGGTTTTAGCTCGGTTTTAGGGCTTTCTGATCAACTTAGGGCTTTTGGCCGATTTCCGGGCTTTGGCCGATTTCAGGGTTATTCAGCAGACTATAGTAAAGGGTATTTGGACAATTTAAGGGTAACGGGTCAATTTTATGGTTTTTCTGTAGCCTCTAGGCTTTTAGTCTGATTTAAGGGGTTTTAAGCCGGCTTCAGGGATTTCTGATCACCTTTAGAGCTTTTGGCCGATTTCGGGGCTTTTGGTCGATTTCAGGGTATTTCCAATGATGATTTAAGGGTATTTTGACGATTTAAGGGCTCTGGGTCAATTGTATGGTTTTTCTTTAGACTCTAGGCTTTTAGACTGATTTTAGGGTTTTTGGCGTATTATAGGGTTTTAGGCCAGCTTTAGGGCTTTTTAATTAACTTTAGGACTTTTGGTCAATTTCTGTGTTTTCGACCGATTTCACGGTTTTTCCGCTGACTATAGTATCGGGTATTTGGACGATTTAAGGGCTCTAGGTGAAATTTATGGTTTTTCTGTAGACTCTAGGCTTTTTGACAGATTTAAGGGTTTTCGCCTTATTATAGGGATTTAGCCCGGCTTTAGGGCTTTCTAGTCAACTTTAGGGCTTTCTAGTCAACTTTAGGGCTTTTGCCCGATATTCGGGCTTTTGGCCGATTTCAAGGTTTTTCCGCTGACTATAGTATAAGGTATTTGGACGATTTAAGGGTTTCGGGTATATTTAATGGTTTTTCTGTAGACTCTAGGATTTTAGACTGATTTTAGGGTTTTGGGTTATTATAGGATTTTAGGCAGGCTTTAGGGCTTTCTGATCAACTTTAGGGCTTTTGGTCGATTTCAAGGCTTTTGGCCGATTTCTGGGTTTTTCGCTGACTATAGTATAATGTATTTGGACGACTTAGGGATTCCGTGTCAATTTTATGGTTTTTCTATAGACTCCAAGCTTTTAGACTGATTTTAGGGTTTTAGTACGGCTTTAGGGCTTTCTGATCAACTTTTGGGCATTTGGTCGATTTCAGGGTTTTTTCAGTGACTATAGTATAGGGTATTTGGACGATTTCAGGTTAACGGGTCAATTTTATTGTTTTTCCGTAGCCTCTAGGCAGTTAGACTGATTTTAGGGGTTTTAAGCCGGCTTCAGGGATTTCTGATCACCTTTAGAGCTTTTGGCCGATTTCGGGGCTTTTGGCCGATTTTAGGGTATTTTCGCTGACTATGGTATAGGGTTTTTTGACGATTTAAGGGCTCCGGGTCAATTGTATGGTTTTTCTGTAGACTCTAGGCTTTTAGACTGATTTTAGGGTTTTTGGCTTATTATCGGGTTTTAGGCCAGCTTAAGGGCTTTTTAATTAACTTTAGGGCTTTTGGCCAATTTCAGTGTTTTCGGCTGATTTGTGGATTTTTCTGCTAACTATAGTTTCGGGTATTTGGACGATTTAAGGGCTCTGGGTCGAATTTATGGTTTTTCTGTAGACTCTAGGCTTAGACTGATTTAAGGGTTTTCGTCTTATTATAGGGATTTAGCCCGACTTTAGGGCTTTCTAGTAAACTTTAGGGCTTTTGGCCGATATTAGGGCTTTTGGCTGATTTCAGGGTTTTTTCGCTGACTATAGTATTGGCTATTTTGACGATTTAAGGGTTTCGGATATATTTAATGGTTTTTCTGTAGACTCTAGGATTTTAGATTGATTTTAGGGATTTGGGTTATTATAGGATTTTAGGCAGGCTTGAGGGATTTCTGATCAACTTTAGGGCTTTTGGTCGATTTCAGGGATTTTGATTGATTTCAGGGTTTTTCGCTGACTATATTATAAAGGTATTTTGACGATTTAAGGTCTTCGTGTCTATTTTATGGTTTTTCTATAGACTCTAGGCTTTTAGACTGATTTTAGAGTTTTAGTCCGGCTTTAGGGCTTTCGGATCAATTATAGGGTATTTGGTCAATTTTATGGTTTTTCTGTAGGCTCTTGGCTTTTAGACACTTTTTAGGGTTTTCACTCGGTTTTAGGGCTTTCTGATCAACTTAGGGCTTTTGGCCGATTTCCGGGCTTTGGCCGATTTCAGGGTTATTCAGCAGACTATAGTATAGGGTATTTGGACAATTGAAGGGTAACGGGTCAATTTTATGGTTTTTCTGTAGCCTCTAGGCTTTTAGACTGATTTAAGGGGTTTTAAGCCGGCTTCAGGGATTTTTGATCACCTTTAGAGCTTTTGGCCGATTTCGGGGCTTTTGGCCGATTTCAGGGTATTTCCGCTGACTATAGTATAGAGAATTTTGACAATTTATGGGCTCCGGGTCAATTGTATGGTTTTTCTTTAGACTCTAGGCTTTTAGACTGATTTTAGGGTTTTTGGCGTATTATAGGGTTTTAGGCCAGCTTTAGGGCTTTTTAATTAACTTTAGGACTTTTGGTCAATTTCAGTGTTTTCGACCGATTTCACGGTTTTTCCGCTGACTATAGTATCGCGTATTTGGACGATTTAAGGGCTCTAGGTCAAATTTATTGTTTTTCTGTAGACTCTAGGCTTTTAGACAGATTTAAGGGTTTTCGCCTTATTATAGGGATTTAGCCCGGCTTTAGGGCTTTCTAGTCAACTTTAGGGCTTTTGCCCGATATTCGGGCTTTTGGCCGATTTCAAGGTTTTTCCGCTGACTATAGTATAAGGTATTTGGACGATTGAAGGGTTTCGGTTATATTTAATGGTTTTTCTGTAGACTCTAGGATTTTAGACTGATTTTAGGGTTTTGGGTTATTATAGGATTTTAGGCAGGCTTTAGGGCTTTCTGATCAACTTTAGGGTTTTTGGTCGATTTCAAGGCTTTTGGCCGATTTCTGGGTTTTTCGCTGACTATAGTATAATGTATTTGGAGGATGATAGGGAAAATCGCAAGTGTACGATTTACTATCGCGTAATATAAAAAGATCGAACCCAAGGGATAGGTGTTCTTATTAATATATAATTTAGTACTTGTGCAATAAAAATAAAATGATATGTTTGATGTTTGGTTTAGGACAAGATGAAAGCAAAAGCATAGAATAATAAACAGAATAAAATGAGAAGAATTTAAGCTCTTGGGTTGATTTACATAATTTATAAAACATGCTAGAAAACTCTTACTAAATTTCTGAACTTTAAACTCATATTCATGGTGCTATAGCCTAAATTTCTACATCCTAATAGCCTTAAGAAATGTAGAACTTTCTTACCTAATTACTAACTCCATAGCCTTGGTTATTAGTTAATTAGAGAAGAAGATGAAGAAAGAATCCGGGCCAACACAAAGTTACGTACATCCTTATAGCCTTAAGAAATGCAAACATATAACCTTTTTTATTTCCTATTTCCCTTACTACTTACCAAATGGCCTTATGACATAATTAGAAAGCAAGAAACCCTTTGCGCATAAAGATTAATGAAGAACAAAGAAATAAAACATGAATTGAAGATATAATTCAGAAATGTAAAAGAAAACTAGAACATGAATTATAAACTAAAACAACCCAAAAACTTAAAAAAGAAGTTAGCCAAGCATGGCTAAAGGAGACATTGAATTACCCTGGATAGGAGCTCAAATATGGCTTCCCACAAGTCCTAGGAACAATGCTCAAGAGGGAGAAAGAGAGAATACTTGTTGTATTCTAAGATGGTGTAATGGTGTGTTTTACAAGTGAAGAAAGGGGTCCTATTTATAGCAAAATTCTGGGCTCCAGCGCCTGAGCGCTGGCATTTCCAACGCCCGGGCGCTAGGATGCATTAAAAATCCACTTTCTGTCTGAGGCCCAGCGCTGGAGCGCTGGCTTTCCAACGCTTGGGCGCTGGGACAACATCTAACTCATCAACCAGTCAGAACCCGAGTGCTAGAGCGCTGCGATCCCAACGCTGGAGCGCTGGGACGCTGCTTCTTCATCTTCAAGCTTTTTCTTCCTTCTTCATTCATGGTAGTGGGTTTTGAATGCCATCAAAAGCCACTACTCAGCCCTTAATCAATTCTGAAACCTCTCCTCCACTATCATCAATCCTTCAACATAATTTCCCATGTGCCAATTTAGAGAGTGATTCTTCATATTCTTTTTTCACTTTGGTCCTCTCTTGGTTAGCACTTCAATTCAAGCCCTCATATTCTCTCAATCTTCACTTTAAGTCCTCCACTCTTGAACTTTTACAATTTGGTCCCTGATTTCCTGCAACTTTACACATTGGTCCCTGGACAAAAATGATAACTAAACCAGCTTTTTCTACAAAATATAAAATAACTAGAAAAATTCCTAAAAATATAAAATAAAGCTAGAAAATCTAATAAAATCTAAACTACATGCAAAATGCAAAATAAATATAAAATCTATATAAAAACTATAAAAAACCTATATGTGACTTAAAAATAATAAAATAAAAAGACTAAAAACACCCTAAAAAACATCATATAAAATCCACTCATCACACCACTATACCCAACGACAGCTTGTCCTCAAGCGACAAAACATAAAGAGAAACTCGTCCCTGAGTTTTGAGAAAGTTTATCTGATTAAAATATGAAGCATAGAAACCTTTCAAAGAAAGCTTAGCAGATAAGGAAGACATGCATGTTTTATAGACAAAGAATCAAGAAAGTTAGGCTTGGCTTTTAACATGTTTGAGTTCATCAATTAAGCTCACCAAAAATGATATTCTCCATGAAAACAAGAAAGCTCAATAATCCTGCCTATCATTCAAATCAAAACTGAAATAAAGCAACCAAGTGATTTTGAAGGTTGTAACTTGGCCAAAAGGTTGAAAATTTCAAGGTGTGGATTTCAAGAAATTGGAAACTCTAGTGGCTGACTCAGAAACTGTTGTTAAGTGATTTTTTGACTAAGAGCTTTAACAATTTAACACAAGGGTTCTCTCAATTTTTCTCTTTTTTTTTTTTTTTTTTGAACAAAGTAGTGGAATGTATGGGATGAATGACTAGAATTTTACTCCCCTCATACTCTTTCTCACCCCACTACCTCATTATTTTTAAGGCACATACCTTATTTTTTCAACTTCTTTTTTTTTTTTTTAGAGAGAAACCCACAAACTTAGCTCTAGCAATTTCAGCTCATGAATCACAATAACAACTTTAAGAATTATCACACAAAGTAGGCTCCAAAGAATGACTGTTTTAAGGCTCAAAAGGGGATACTAGTGGATATAACATTTCAAGCAAAAATCTGAGTTTTCAAAAATGCCTATAATCCCTTCTCAACTCACAAAGTGTACAAAACTCCAATCAACATGCAACACAAGGCAGAAAAATTACACAATCATGCAATCAGAGTCCTCAGCTCTCAGAAAAAGATAGGGTAAGTGGTACCCTTTTAGAACTCAGAAAAATACTTTGCCAACAATCAAGATATCAAAAATCCTACAGCATGCAATCCTAACTGCTTCAAAACATATAACCTTTTTCACAAACAGTTCAATCAGATAAAGCATTTCACAAAGCTATAGCAACATTTAGAATGGATAAAATACTCAATACTCATGCAAAAATAAAACAACAAAAAAACTAAACTAAAAATAAAACTAAAAACTATATAAAAAACAAAAAACTAAGAAGCTGGTATAGTAACAAATTTTCCACAAAGGTCCAAGGGAACCTCAATGTAAAAATCAATTTGAACACTTAAGTTCAAGAGGGTTCTTCCTCCTTTTGGTACCTATCCTGTAACAATGAACAAACAAAAAGTCTCACAAGTAGAAACTTGCTTGACTTGTTAGTTCCAAAATCAGCACAAATAAGATCATGGGTTGAAAATTTGTGTCCACCTTAAAAACAAGAATCTTTGAGTTCCCAAAAATTAAAACCAGTGTAGAAACAAGGGAAAACTCATAGAATCTAAAACTCTCAAAAATGGTGAACACAAAATTTATTTAAAAACTAAAAACAGCAAACAAAAATAAAACAGCAAATCTGCCCGAGCTCCAGCGCTTGAGCGTTGGGGATGCCAACGCTTGGGCACTGGATTAAAACAGAAACTGGGCAATCAGAGGTGCAAAGAAGGGGCCTAACGCTTGAGCGTTGGCCTCCAGCGCTGGAGCGCTGGCCTCTCCTACAGCAAAAACATAGAGTTTTTTTCATTTATTTATTTACAAGAGTGTTACAAAAAATTAAAAACAGAAAAATAAACTATCCTAAGTTGGGTTGTCTCCCAACCAGCTCAATTTTATAGTCTTTGATAGACGTCTTCAATAATCACTTCAACCGGGGTCTATTACAAAATTCCTTAGACCCCGCAGATCATGTAAATTTTGACAACACTTACACATCAAAATGATGCACAAGTGTTCAGCTTTAACCTTACCGCTTTTCTGCACAAGATCACCTATGGACATTTCTTTTGGGAAGTCTTGTTCTTCCTCCTCCGGGGTGGGAAGAGGAAATTTTTTTACAATCACAACATAATTCTCCTTTTTCCCAACTCTGAATTTTTCAACTTGGTCCATAGGTTCACTTACTGGGATTGTGGATAGTTGATCACTAACTGGCTGCCTCTTCAAAATACCTTGTATCTTGACTTGTAGCTCCTCCATGGCCTTACATTTTTGCTCAGGAGTTGGCAAAAATCCGGTTTTGTACTTACATTCTAAATCGGAGCAAAACTCGTCAATTAGAGTGAAGGCATCTTGTTTCTTCTTTTCATATTCCTTTTCAAGATGAGCCCGGATTTTTGCCTCCATTTGCTCAAATGTTCCGGCCATTGCTGTACCTGAAAATACTCAGCACCCAAGTTAGCAGCACCAGTTCTTCACACAAATAATATTTTTTTTATATTTTTTTTTAATAAAAAGCACTAAACAAAATAATAACAAGAACTTGAAAGAACCTACCCTCGGCAATGGCGCCAAAAACTTGATAGGGAAAATCGCAAGTGTACAATTTACTATCGCGTAATATAAAAAGATCGAACCCAAGGGATAGGTGTTCTTATTAATATATAATTTAGTACTTGTGCAATAAAAATAAAATGATATGTTTGATGTTTGGTTTAGGACAAGATGAAAGCAAAAGCATAGAATAATAAACAGAATAAAATGAGAAGAATTTAAGCTCTTGGGTTGATTTACATAATTTATAAAACATGCTAGAAAACTCTTACTAAATTTCTGAACTTTAAACTCATATTCATGGTGCTATAGCCTAAATTTCTACATCCTAATAGCCTTAAGAAATGTAGAACTTTCTTACCTAATTACTAAAGAATCCGGGCCAACACAAAGTTACGTACATCCTTATAGCCTTAAGAAATGCAAACATATAACCTTTTTTATTTCCTATTTCCCTTACTACTTACCAAATGGCCTTATGACATAAGTAGAAAGCAAGAAATCCTTTGCGCATAAAGATTAATGAAGAACAAAGAAATAAAACATGAATTGAAGATATAATTCAGAAATGTAAAAGAAAACTAGAACATGAATTATAAACTAAAACAACCCAAAAACTTAAAAAAGAAGTTAGCCAAGCATGGCTAAAGGAGACATTGAATTACCCTGGATAGGAGCTCAAATATGGCTTCCCACAAGTCCTAGGAACAATGCTCAAGAGGGAGAAAGAGAGAATACTTGTTGTATTCTAAGATGGTGTAATGGTGTGTTTTACAAGTGAAGAAAGGGGTCCAATTTATAGCAAAATTCTGGGCTCCAGCGCCTGAGCGCTGGCATTTCCAACGCCCGGGCGCTAGGATGCATTAAAAATCCACTTTCTGTCCGAGGCCCAGCGCTGGAGCGCTGGCTTTCCAACGCTTGGGTGCTGGGACAACAACTGACTCATCAGCCAGTCAGAACCCCAGCGCTAGAGCGCTGGGATCCCACGCTGGAGCGCTGGGACGCTGCTTCTTCATCTTCAAGCTTTTTCTTCCTTCTTCATTCATGGTAGTGGGTTTTGAATGCCATCAAAAGCCACTACTCAGCCCTTAATCAATTCTGAAACCTCTCCTCCACTATCATCAATCCTTCAACATAATTTCCCATGTGCCAATTTAGAGAGTGATTCTTCATATTCTTTTTTCACTTTGGTCCTCTCTTGGTTAGCACTTCAATTCAAGCCCTCATATTCTCTCAATCTTTACTTTAAGTCCTCCACTCTTGAACTTTTACAATTTGGTCCCTGATTTCCTGCAACTTTACACATTGGTCCCTGGACAAAAATGATAACTAAACCAGCTTTTTCTACAAAATATAAAATAACTAGAAAAATTCCTAAAAATATAAAATAAAGCTAGAAAATCTAATAAAATCTAAACTACATGCAAAATGCAAAATAAATATAAAATCTATATAAAAACTATAAAAAACCTATATGTGACTCAAAAATAATAAAATAAAAAGACTAAAAACACCCTAAAAAACATCATATAAAATCCACTCATCAGACGACTTAGGGGTTCCGTGTCCATTTTATGGTTTTTCTATAGACTCCAAGCTTTTAGACTGATTTTAGGGTTTTAGTACGGCTTTAGGGCTTTCTGATCAACTTTTGGGCATTTGGTCGATTTCAGGGTGTAAACACCCAATTTTGCCATAGTTTTTGTTAATTTAGTAGTTTTTTAGCTAAAAATCCAAAAAAAGTAAAAATCCTGAAAAATGCATAAAAAAGGTGAAAATCCATAAAAATGGTAAAAATCTAGAAAAATACCAAAAAATACAAAATACAAAAAAAAATAGTTTAGATTTTTGTTCAAGCTTATTTTAGTGTGTTTGGTTAATTGTGTTATTCTTTAATTAAGTGTTATTTTGGTCATTCTCTAAAAAAAGAAAAAAACGAAAAAGAAACTGAGCTAAGGCCCAGCAAAAAAATAAAAAAAATAGAGTGAGAAAATGGGCTGGTCGGCCCAGCAAAGAGAGGAGAGGCAGAGGGACTTAGTTTGAAAACCCTTGTTGGGCCGCGGGCTAAAATGTGAAAAGAAGAAAAGTTCAGGGACCAAAGTGAAAATTCTTGAAACCCTAGCTCTATTTAACCACTACCACCTCGGGTTCCGAAAAGAGGGAGAAAAAACTATTCACTCATTTCAGCAGCCACCAAAACCCTAACAGAGCCACCCTCTTTCTTCTCCCATCAAACCCCAACCATCTCCCCCCTCCGCTAAACAGCCGCCGCCGCTCCCCACTGCTCCTCTTCACCCACATCTCCTCCCAACCTTCCTCAGACTTCACTGCCGCTTCACAACCCAGACCCTCATCACATCCTTCCCTTCCTCTCCTCTCAAACCGCCGCCACCCCTTCGGCCCTCAAAGAACCATCGACCACACTTCACCATCGAACTTCTCTACCTCGCCACCACACCCTCACCATCCAGCGTCGCGGCCACTCCTCTCGTCTAACCTCTGCGCCGTCACCGCTCAAATCGCAGCCTCCTTCTTTCCTCTCCTCTCAAACATCTGCAGCAACCACCGAACCTCCCTCTCTTCACGAGCCTTCAAACGGACATCCGCCGCACCGCCGCCTCGCCTTGGACCCGCGCCGCTGCTGTCCCATTTTGACTTCTCCCTTCGCCGCCGCTCTCCTCGCTACTGTCATCTCATCGTCGCATCCTCTTCCTCCGCTCCAGAACCCCCATCGCGACACTGCTGTGCCGCCGCCGTGCCTCTGACCTCCGCCAACATCTACCGCCGTCAACCACCACCGGTCCCGCCGTCCCAGAACCGCTTGGAAGCTCACCCAAACATCTCAAGAACTCGTGGCTCTACCCCTCTTCCCCTTTGGTTGGTTCGTTATTTCTCCCCATATTTCTCACAAATTCGTGTCTCTGTTCTGGTTATAGTACCCTGAAATGTTTTTTTTCCTTCTTGACCTTCTGATGATCTCTGTTGTACCCAGAAGCTGGGTTTTGAAAGTATTTTGGTTCTGATATGCTTGAGTATTTGTTTCTGTGGCTGCTGTAAAATTTGATGTTAAAGCGCTTCCTTTCTTTAATTTGGTGATGTCAAAGTTTCTGTCTTTTTGGCCTGATGATGTTAAAGGTTATTCCTTTTATTCATTTTCTTTGTTGTTGATCGCGGACTGCTGTATGTGTTGAGAATGATGAACATGATGAATGATGAATGATGAAGGACGATGAATGATGAATATATGGCATAAACTATGTTAAATCTTACTTCCCTGTTTACTGTGTTCCGATTCTAAATGTTTGGGGGTTCTGAATGTTGGCTGTTCTGAATGTTTGCTAGTTCTGTGTTCTTGAAGCTGGTTTTCTGAAATATTTGAGCTTCTCTGTGATGTAAAATTTCTTTCTTGGTAAATTTAATCGGGTTAGAACTTCAAAGTGTTCAAGTCTTGCTAAAGTTCTTTGCTTTCCTTAATCTGGTGATGGTAAAATATGGTTTCAGCTCCTTCCTCATTAACTTGGTAATGAAAAGTTTCTATTAAGATATTAAAGTTCTTTTTTTGTGTTGAAACTTGTCAAGTTGAAGTTCCATCCTTTTTTCTTCTTCTCTTTTTTTTAAGCTGAATAAATGAATGATAGATGAATGGGGAACGATGAGGAATATATAACACTGTGTGGCAGGGATCTGAATGAGTAGTGTGGTTTCTTTTCTTATTTACGAATTCATTTGTTTGAAGTCGAGTGATTGCATGGTGAATCATGTACTAAACCGTGTTTCTGTCCCATTCTGCTCATTGTTATTTGGGGTTATTTTTGCTTTCCAAAATCTGTGCTGAATGGTAAAAATGAAAAGCTCAAAATGGCTGGTGAATCTATGCTTTCCCCTTGTTGAACTATGTCCAAGAAAATAGATCATAAAGGAAGAGTTGATGATAAAATGAAAATAGATGTGGCTTGCTTTATTGTTTTCACTACCTTGCTGCCATGCTCCTTTATGATTGAGATTTTGTTATTATGAGCTATAACTTGATGATTACGTGGCTTTAAAGATGCATGGATTTATTGCTAACCGGATTGCTATAACTTGTTTCATTATCTGAGGGTCACTAACTTGGTTGTTTGTGCTCGAGCCATTTTGAGGAAAGCTTTGACCTTTGGTTAGAGGGAGTCATCAAGACATGCTGCTGATGAGGATCTTTTTTATCATGATTTTATTAATGTATCAATTAAAGGAGTTTTATTTCCATGTATTTTTTATTCATAGTTTGGTTTGTGGCATTTTTTAGGATACTCTCGCATTACTACGAGACTATCATAGGTCTACGCGATTAAAAATAAAATGAACATTCGACTAGAGGATACTCTCACATTACTGTGAGACTGTCTAGTTCCTACGTCATTAACTTAAAATCAACCCGTGATACTCTTACATTACTGTGAGACTATCTAGCTCGTTTAGGGATACTCTCACATTACTGTGAGACTGTCTAGTTCCTACGTCATTAACTTAAAATCAACCCGTGATACTCTTACATTACTGTGAGACTATCTAGCTCGTTTAGGGATACTCTCACATTACTGTGAGACTGTCTAGCTCCTACGAAATTAACTTAAAATCAACTTGAGATACTCTCACATTACTGTGACACTGTCTAGCTCCTACAAAATTAACTTAAAATCAACTTGAGATACTCTCACATTACTGTGAGACTGTCTAGCTCGTTTAGAGACGCTCTCGCATTACTACGAGACCTGTCGCTTTTCCTAAAAATAAAACAGACTTTCAAATCGGCGCTCTCGCATTACTACGAGATCTGTCGCTTTTCTTTAAAATAAAATATTTTTAAAACGGCGCTCTTGCATTACTACGAGACCCGCCCTTCTTTCCTAAAAAACAATAAACAAACATATTTTCAAAAACCCCTCTCGCATTACTACGAGACAGGTTTTAATCATTTCAAAAAAATTAAAAAAATGTCGAACAAACCAAAATGTTTTTTTTAAGAACTGCGTAAGCCTTGATCTTCCTAACGAAAGGAAGTACGCAGGCCTAGGGTCACACCTACCAGGCTAACATAATAAAAAAATCATTTTGTTTTGAGGTTTTTCAACGTTTTTGTAAAATTTAATACATGCATAAACAACTCTCGGTAACCGTCTTAAGATGGGTGCACTAGGGGTGCTGCGGAGGTTCGTCCTCCACCCTTCCCTATGCATAAATAGACCTCCGAACCCAAGTTTTGCAAATAAAAGAATTTCAAAAGGGTTTTCCAATTTTTCCCCTTAAATAAAAACACTGGTGGCGACTCTGTTTATTTAGCACTTGCAGATTATTTTTTCAGGTCGTTACAGATGGCGACTCTGCTGGGGACAGGTGTGGGTGAATTTTGGGGTGTTTTGAAAGGTTTGTATGCTCTCGCACACACTTTCACGGTACTTTCACTTTTGGCACACACGAGTGTGGTCCTCTACCCGGGCCTGAGTAATACTTGAGATAGGTTAGAGGTTGTAAGTGGGAGCCTCTTGGGAATTACTTCTCAACGGGTTTTCATGAGAACCTCGACTAGAGTTTGACTTCCCTATGGGTAGTCCAATCTGACGATTTACATCGGCACGTTGGAAATATTCATGGGGGGCGTCTTAGCTCTAGTGGCCAATTAGACCAATAGAAAAGACTTACCCTCTGTGAGCGTTCACTGATTATGAAGGTCAATTTACCAATAGGATAATGTCCCTTTGATTTTGGTTTGACTTATCTAGGACACAAAAGGGGAGCATCTAGGTTTGTTTTCTTAAAATCATGCATTGCATCTCATCTTGCACCCCAATCATAAAATAAAGGATAAAGATTTGAAAAAAAAAAACATTAAAATTTGTACCTCCTTGGAAAACGCAAGTCCAATAAAGGAAAGAAGCCAAAAAAAAAAAAATTGAAAAAGAGACAACTCAAAGGAAAGCTCTAGCTAAAACATGGGTCATGTGAGTGCAACGCGTTTGATGAGTCTGGCCTTGGAAATGAGAGAAATTCATGATTTGGAGCCTAATGGAAATGCAAGTAGGAGTAAAGAGGTTATTGACTTGCTTCGTGGCATGACAAGAGTCGATCATTGAATTGGAAGCTGCCTTGGTAGTAGTTTGAGGTGATTAAGGCTGAGCATGACGCTATCGGGCAAACACCTGGGCAAGTACTATGGATGAATGATCAATGTCAATAATGAGAAGTTGGAAGAAAATTTTGTGATGTGGTAGCAACCCCAAACTCCGCCACCTTCTTACCCCCTTAACTCATCTCATATCCACATTCATCCCATTAGTTAGCTCATCATGTGCTAATAACTACCATAAATATGCCACTACCCTCCCTTGATTCCCCCTTTCCAATGCCATAAAGTCAATGTCCTATCTTGATCATGCCTTCAAACCAACTTCTTTGCCTAGATCGCATCCTTGAAATCGTGTCTGCCACTACAAAGTGTGGGTGAGCTAAAAGGAAGGTCAGTGTTGTGTTGTAGTCCCCATACCCCACCACCCCTTTGCCGTACAAACACATCACATATCATCATTCATTCCACCAAACAAACTTGTCAACTTTCCGTCCCACCAAACAAACTTGGCATGTTTCCAGTTCACCGTATCCAAAATCATTGCCTTTTATCACCTTTCACTACCATCAAAGCCAAATTACCCACCTTAACCCAACCTTTCAAACCAATATTTGCCATGTCCACTTCCTGGAAATCCTGTGTTCCACTACACTCAAAGGGGGAATCATTAGCATGAGGCTGATCTGATCAAGAGGATGCGATAAAACCATATGGATCTTTCACCTCAAAGAAGGCCAGGTGCAAAGATTTCTCCATAGCTCACTCGTCAGTGCGTTATAAGTTGAAAAAACTTGCTTTCTAAGTGTTGTGAGCTCATGGTTGAAGCAACCATTTATGTGGAGGAGTTGATTTGTCACCATCAGAAGAGTAATCAAGGGAAAAAGAGCAATATTTGAAGTGCTAGCAGCCAGGGCATTCGAGATTGATGGTCTAACTTGTTAATTTGTGAGATTGACATTATCAACTGTTTTGTCATGTTTTTGAACTTATGTGAACTTTATTTGAAGTTTTTTTTTTTAAGAAATTTGCATAACATCTTCTTTTGTTTTCCTATGTTTGCTTCATCTATTGTATTCATTGCGTCTTTGTCTGAGTTTTTCTTCCCATTTGGTTGTTTCCTCCATCGTCTTCGGTGTCATTGTTGTCTTTGATTGAGTTTCTTCTTCTAGGACTCTTCAACCATTAGTAAATTCTCCACCATAAATACCTTTCCATGATGACCTTTGTAGAAAATATCTAAAAACTCATTTGTTTGGTTCCTGGGGACATGACCGCATGAAAAAAAGATCATTAACACTGGGTGATTTTTGTCTTCTAGACGCTTCGTCACATGTGGCAAGCAGTGTTTTGGAAGATGAGAATGTAGTAGACAAGCACAAGTGTCATAGAAAAAAAAAATGAATGAAAGGCCCGTTAGGTTGAAAACCCATAAGGGCGACCTAAGCAGAAGTTAGGGCACAAAATCCAAAAAAAGAGACAAAAAAGGAGCAATTTGTTTGAACCCATCAAGTTTTATCCGGAAACTAAGTTCTTAAAAATAAGCAATCATGGTTTGAAATGAAGTTTGGCATTCTTTCTTTATCCTTGAAAAAATAAAAAATGAAATCCCTTGCTACCCACTTTGAGCCTCGTAGAAAACTTTTTTTTTTTTCTTCTTCGTATTGACCCTAGACAAGGATCACCTCTACACTGGGGGTTTTGCGCGGTACGAGTTGGTTTTGCTCAATGCATCACATTGTAAGGAAAAAAAAACAAAGAAAAAAGAAATGTCAAGAAAACATAGATAAAAAAAAGAGATACCAAAGCCAATATTGTGATTTGACAAGTTCAAAAGAGAAAAAGACAAAAAATGAAGAGAAATGAAGGACATGAACAAATTTGTGGTTTGCAATATAAGAGCTTGATCATCTCATCATTATCATGAATCATTAAAGCGCGAAAGATCTTTTGTCTATCAACCCTTAAACACTTGTTTGAGCCTTTGATATCCTTTCTTTCATAACCCTTTAGCCATTGGCCACATTACAACCCCATAAAAGTCCATTCTGATCAACGATTGCTTACTTTATTTTCTTTAGTTTTAATTTCAGGATAAAATAAGTTTCAACCCTCTTCTTGCTCCTAAAACAAAGATAAAAAAAAAAGGAAATGAAAATTGAGAAAAAAGAACAAAAAATCAAAAAAGAACCAAAAAAGAACAAAAGAAAAATTGACGCTTCTATGATGAGTGCTTGTTTGTCTAAGAAGAGAAAATATAGTGGCAAAGTCCAATCACTGCCTCTTGGAATGAGTATCAATGATTAATGTCCCTTTTTCATAGGAACCTCTCAAGTGAGAACTAAGAACTTAAATTGGTCAATCATGTTGTCATCTCACTCCATTTCCTTGTACTCTTATTTCCCCAATAGGTAAGATACACTGTGCATTGTTAGTCACTCTACCTAAACCGGGGCAATTTCATTTTGTTCCCCTTACCAGCTCTGTTCATCTCCTAAACTGGGGCAAACACTCATTTCGTTGTTGATCACCCTTTTTTAAACTGGGGCAGTTTGCTTGTCCATCATTTCATTTCTTTCCATCCGTCCAACCCTAGTCGGGCCATTCTCCTAGCCCTTCATCTCATCTAGTGTCACCAACCCATTTCTTCAACCATACTCACACATCTATGCATGTTAATTAAATGCTGCTTTAGAGAGAGGAAACACAAGTTTCAATAACATGATTTAAACAACTTGATGAAAGTATCTTGATTAGCATATTAGACCAAAAGATCTCAGTTAGTTCCAAGTTCGAGGAAACTAGAGGATGATGTGTTTGAAAGAGTTGCTTGAGCTAAGGAGAGTTTGATGATGGTGATAAAGTGGCATGCAATCACTCGTAAGCTTGGAGATTCCAATCAAAGTTTAAGAGCAAAATCTTGTGAAGGTGGTAGAATCCACATGCCTGTACAGCAAGACAGAGATCGGAAGCTTGAGTTGGCTTGAGTTAAAAACAACAAGGTTAATTGGACCGGGTTTTCCAAGGAAACCATAAAATTCAAAATCTTTCTTTTGCATCAAATGAAAACAAAAAAGAACAAACAACAAGAGTTTATGGTTTGGGGTTGCATATGTTTGCATTGTCTCTCAATATTTGTGGCATATTCATTCCTACCATCCTGCATCATCATGCATATACCAAATTGCATCAGTAAGTTTAGAAAGCATTGTGTCTTTGCATCTCTTGCCAAGAAAGAAAAATAGAGAAAATAGGAAAAAGAAGAAAAAAAGAGAATAAGAAAAAGAAAGAAAATTGAGAGAGTAGAAAAAGAAAAGAAAAGAAAGAAAAAGAGAGAAAAAAGAAAAAAGAGTAGAACAAGAAAAAAAAGAGAGAAAATGAGAAAAGAAAAAAGAAAAGAGAGGATAAGAAAGTCTAAAACTGGGGGAAATTTTTTTGAGGAAAATGTGATTCCGCTTTTGCATATAGAATGATTGTTGATTGAGCGTAGAAAAGTTGGAAAAAAGAGTTTGATTGGTGGAGTTCTAATTCAGGTCTCTTGACTTGAAGTTGTGGTCTCTTCATCTGCTATTATGTAGTCTTAGCCTCTTGGTCGTTCAGGGTCCCGAAACCCTCTTTAAATTTCCTGTCAGGGTCCCGAAACCCTATTTTAATTTCCAGTCAGGGTCCCGAAACCCGCTTTTAATTTTCTGTCAGGGTCCCGAAACCCTCTTTTAATTTCTTGTCAGGGTCCCGAAACCTTATTTAAATTTCCTGTCAGGGTCCCGAAACCCTCTTTTAATTTCCTGTCAGGGTCCCGAAACCCGTTTTTAATTTCCTGTCAGGGTCCCGAAACCCGCTTTTAATTTCCAGTCAGGGTCCCGAAACCCGCTTTTAAATTTCTGTCAGGGTCCCAAAACCCGCTTTTAATTTCCTGTCAGGGTCCCGAAACCCGCTTTTAATTTCCAGTCAGGGTCCCGAAACCCGCTTTTAAATTTCTGTCAGGGTCCCGAAACCCGCTTTTAATTTCCAGTCAGGGTCCCGAAACCCGCTTTTAATTTCCTGTCAGGGTCCCGAAACCCGCTTTTAATTTCCTGTCAGGGTCCCGAAACCCGCTTTTAATTTCTTGTCAGGGTCCCGAAACCCGCTTTTAAATTTCTGTCAGGGTCCCGAAACCCGTTTTTAATTTCCAGTCAGTGTCCGAAACCCTTTTAAATTTCTTGTTTTTCCGTAGCCTCTAGGCTGTTAGACTGATTTTAGGGGTTTTAAGCCGGCTTCAGGGATTTCTGATCACCTTTAGAGCTTTTGGCCGATTTCGGGGCTTTAGGCCGATTTCAGGGTATTTTCGCTGACTATAGTATAGGGTTTTTTGACGATATAAGGGCTCCGGGTCAATTGTATGGTTTTTCTGTAGACTCTAGGCTTTTAGACTGATTTTAGGGTTTTTGGCTTATTATAGGCCAGCTTAAGGGCTTTTTAATTAACTTTAGGGCTTTTGGTCAATTTCAGTGTTTTCGACTGAGTTCTGGGTTTTTCCGCGGACTATAGTTTCGGGTATTTGGACGATTTAACGGCTCTGGGACAAATTTATGGTTTTTCGGTAGACTCTAGGCTTTTAGACTGATTTAAGGGTTTTCGTCTTATTGTAGGGATTTAGCCCGGCTCTAGGGCTTTCTAGTCAACTTTAGGGCTTTCTAGTCAACTTTACGGCTTTTGGCCGATATTAGGTGTTTTGGCCGATTTCAGGGTTTTTCCGCTGACTATATTATAGGGTATTTGGACGATTTAAGGGTTTCGGGTATATTTAATGGTTTTTCTGTAGACTCTAGGATTTTATACTGATTTGAGGGTTTTGGGTTATTATAGGATTTTAGGCAGGCTTTAGGGCTTTCTGATCAACTTTAGGGCTTTTGGCCGATTTCAGTGTTTTTCGCTGACTATAGTATAAGGTATTTGGACGATTTAAGGGCTCCGTGTCGATTTTATGGTTTTTCTATAGACTCTAGGCTTTTAGACTGATTTTAGGGTTTTAGTCCGGCTTTAGGGCTTTCTGATCAAGTTTAGGGCATTTGGTCGATATCAGGGTTTTTTCGGTGACTATAGTATAAGGTATTTGGACGATTTAAGTGCTTCAGGTCAATTTTATGGTTTTCCTGCAGACTCTAGGCTTTTAGACTCTTTTTAGGGTTTTAGGTCGGTTATAGGGCTTTCTTATCAACTTAGGGCTTTTGGCCGATTTCAAGGTTATTCTGCAAACTATAGTATAGGATATTTGGACGATTTAAGGGTAACGGGTCAATTTTATGGTTTTTTTGTAGCATCTAGGCTTTTAGACTGATTTGAGGGGTTTTGAGCCGGCTTCAGGGATTTCTGATCGACTTTAGAGTTTTTGGCCGATTTCGGGGCTTTTGGCCGATTTCAGGGTATTTCTGCTGACTATAGCATAGGGTATTTTGACGATTTAAGGGATCCAAGTCAATTGTATGGTTTTTCTGTAGACTCTAGGCTTTTAGACTGATTTAAGGGTTTTTGGCTTATTATAGGGGTTTAGGCTAGCTTAAAGGCTTTTTAATTAACTTAAGGGCTTTTGGTCAATTTCAGTGATTTCGGCCGATTTCTGGGTTTTTCCGCTGACTATAGTATCCGCTATTTGGACGATTTAAGGGCTCTGGGTCAAATTTATGGTTTTTCTGTAGACTCTAGGCTTTTAGACTCATATAAGGGTTTTCGTTTTATTATAGGGATTTAGCTCGGATTTAGGGCTTTCTAGTCAACTTTAGGGCTTTTGGCCGATATTAGGGCTTTTGGCCGATTTTAGGGTTTTTCCACTGACTATAGTATAGGGTATTTGGACGATTTAAGGGTTTCAGGTATATTTAATTGTTTTTCTGTAGACTCTAGGATTTTAGACTGATGTTACGGTTTTGGGTTATTATAGGATTTTAGGCAGGCTTTAGGGCTTTCTAATCAACTTTAGGTCTTTTAGTCAATTTCAGGTCTTTTGGCTGATTTCAGGATTTTTCGCTGACTATAGTATAAGGTGTTTGGACGATTTAAGGGCTCCGTGTCAATGTTATGGTTTTTGTATAGACTCAAGACTTTTAGATTGATTTAAGGGTTTTAGTCCAGCTTTTGGGCTTTCTGATCAACTTTAGGGCATTTGGTCGATTTCAGGGTATTTTCGGTGACTATAGTATGGGGTATTTTGTCGATTTAAGTGCTCCAGGTCAATTTTAAGGTTTTTCTGTAGACTCTAGGCTTTTAGACTCTATTTAAGGTTTTTGGTCAGTTTTAGGGCTTTCTGATCAACTTAGGGCTTTGGACCGATTTCAGGGCTTTAGCCGATTTCAGGGTTATTCTGTAGACTATAGTATAGGGTATTTGGACGATTTAAGAGTAACAGGTCAATTTTATGGTTTTTCTGTAGCCTCTAGGCTGTTAGACTGATTTTAGCGGTTTTAAGCCGGCTTCAGGGATTTCTGATCACCTTTAGAGATTTTGGCCGATTTCGGGGATTTTGGCAAATTTCAGGGTATTTTCGCTGACTATAGTATAGGGTATTTTTACGATTTAAGGGCTCCAAGTCAATTGGTTGGTTTTTCTGTAGACTCTAGGCTTTTAGACTATTTTTAGGGTTTTTGGCTTATTATAGGGTTTTAGGCCAGCTTTAGGGCTTTTGGTCAATTTCAGGGCTTTTCGGCCGATTTCTGCGTTTTTCCGCTAACTATAGAATAGGGTATTTGGACGATTTAAGGGCTCTGGGTCAAATTTATGGTTTTTCTGTAGACTCTAGGCTTTTAGACTGATTTAAGGTTTTCCGTCCTTTTATTGGGATTTAGCCCGACTTTAGGGCTTTCTAGTCAACTTTAGGGCTTTTGGTTGATATTAGGGCTTTTGGCTGATTTTAGGGTTTTTTCGCTGACTATAGTATAGGGTATTTGTACGATTTAAGGGTTTCGGGTATATTTAATGGTTTTTCTATAGACTCTAGGATATTTGACTGATTTTAGGGTTTTGGGTTATTATAGGATTTTAGGCAGGCTTTAGGGCTTTCTGATCAACTTTAGGGCTTTTGGTCGATTTCAGGGCTTTTGGCCGATTTCAGGGTTTTTCGCTGACTATAGTATAAGGTATTTGAACGATTTAAGGGCTTCGTGTCAATATTCTGGTTTTTCTATATACTCCAGGCTTTTAGACTGATTTTAGGGTTTTAGTCCGGCTTTAGAGCTTTCTGATCATCTTTAGGGCAATTGGTCGATTTCAGGGTTTTTTCGGTGACTATAGTATAGGGTATTTGGACGATTTAAGTTCTCCAGGTCAATTTTATGGTTTTTCTGTAGACTCTAGGATATTAGACTCTTTTTAGGGTTTTAGGTCCGTTTTAGGGATTTCTTATCAACTTAGGGCTTTTAGCCGATTTCAGGGTTATTCTGCAGACTATATAGTATAGGGTACTTTGACAATTTATGGGCTCCGGGTCAATTGTATGGTTTTTCTGTAGACTCTAGGCTTTTAGACTGATTTTAGAGTTTTTGGTTTATTATAGGGTTTTAGGCCATCTTTAGAGCTTTTTAATTAACTTTAGGGCTTTTGGTCAATTTCAGTGTTTTCGGCCGATTTCTGGGTTTTTCCGCTGACTATAGTATCGGGTATTTGGACGATTTAAGGGCTCTAGGTCAAATTTATAGTTTTTCTATTGACTCTAGGCTTTTAGACTGATTTTAGGGTTTTAGTCCGGCTTTAGAGCTTTCTGATCATCTTTAGGGCAATTGGTCGATTTCAGGGTTTTTTCGGTGACTATAGTATAGGGTATTTGGACAATTTAAGTTCTCCAGGTCAATTTTATGGTTTTTCTGTAGACTCTAGGACTTTAGACTCTTTTTAGGGTTTTAGGTCAGTTTTAGGGCTTTCTGATCAACTTAGGGCTTTTGGCCGATTTCAGGGTTATTCTGCAGACTATATAGTATAGGGTACTTTGACAATTTATGGGCTCCGGGTCAATTGTATGGTTTTTCCGTAGACTCTAGGCTTTTAGACTGATTTTAGAGTTTTTGGTTTATTATAGGGTTTTAGGCCAGCTTTAGAGCTTTTTAATTAACTTTAGGGCTTTTGGTCAATTTCAGTGTTTTCGGTTGATTTCTGGGTTTTTCCGCTGACTATAGTATCGGGTATTTGGACGATATAAGGGCTCTGGGTCAAATTTATGGTTTTTTTGTAGACTCTACGCTTTTAGAGTGAATTAAGGGTTTTCGCCTTATTATAGGGATTTAGCCCGGCTTTAGGGCTTTCTAGTCAGCTTTAGGGCTTTCTAGTCAGCTTTAGGGCTTTCTAGTCAACTTTAGGGCTTTTGGCCGATATTAGGGCTTTTGGCCGATTTCAGGGTTTTTCCGCTGAGTAGTATAGGGTATGTGGACGATTTAAGGGTTTCAGGTATATTTAATGGTTATTCAGTAGACTCTAGGATTTTAGACTGATTTTAGGGTTTTGGGTTATTGTAGGATTTTAGGCAGGCTTTAGGGCTTTCTGATCAACTTTAGGGATTTTGGTCGATTTCAGGGCTTTTGGCCGACTTCAGGATTTTTCGCTGACTATAATATAATGTATTTGGATGATTTAAGGGCTCCGTGTCAATTTTATGGTTTTTCTATAGACGCGAGGCTTTTAGACTGATTTTAGGGTTTTAGTCCGGCTTTACGGCTTTCTGATCAACTTTTGGGCATTTGGTCGATTTCAGGGTTTTTTCGGTGACTATAGTATAGGGTATTTGGACGATTTAAGTGCTCTAGGTCAATTTTATGGTTTTTCTGTAGCTTCTAGGCTTTTAGATTGATTGTAGGGGTTTTAAGTCGGCTTCAGGGATTTCTGATCACCTTTAGAGCTTTTGGCCGATTTCGGGGCTTTTGGCCGATTTCGGGGCTTTTCTGCTAATTATAGTATAGGGTATTTTGACGATTTAAGGGCTCCGGGTCAATTGTATGGTTTTTTTGTAGACTCTAGCCTTTTAGACTTATTTTAGGATTTTTGGCTTATTATAGTGTTTTAGGCCAGCTTTAGGGCTTTTGGTAAATTTCAGTGTTTTCGGCCGATTTTAGGGTTTTACCGCTGACTATAGTATCGGGTATTTGGACGATTTAAGGGCTCTGGGTCAAATTTATGGTTTTTCTGTACATTCTAGGCTTTTAGACTTGTTTAAGGATTTTCGAATTATAATAGGGATTTATCCCGGCTTTAGGGCTTTCTAGTCAACTTTAGGGCTTTCTAGTCAACTTAAGAGCTTTTGGCCGATATTAGGGCTTTTGGCAGATTTCCGGGTTTTTCCGCTGACTATAGTATAGGGTATTTCGCTGATTTAAGAGCTTTTGGTATATTTAATGGTTTATCTGTAGACTCAAGGATTTTAAACTGATTTTAGGGTTTTGGGTTATTATAGGATTTTAGGCAGGCTTTAGGGCTTTCTGATCAACTTTAGGGCTTTTGGCCGATTTCAGGGTTTTTCGCTGACTCTAGACTTTTAGACTGATTGTAGGGTTTTAGTCCAGCTTTAAGGCTTTTTGATCAAGTTTAGGGCATTTGGTCGATTTCAGGGTTTTTTCGGTGACTATAGTATATGGTATTTGGACGATTTAAGTGCTCTAGGTCAATTTTATGGTTTTTCTGTAGACTCTAGCCTTTTAGACTCTTTCTAGGGTTTTAGGTCGGTTTTAGGGCTTTCTGATAAACTTAGGGCTTTTGGCCGATTTCAGGGCTTTGGCCGATTTCAGGGTTATTCTGCAGACTATAGTATAGGGTATTTGGAAGATTTAAGGGTAACGGGTCAATATTATGGTTTTTCTGTAGCCTCTAGGCTTTTAGACTGATTTTAGAGGTTTTAAGCCGGCTTCAGGGATTTCTGATCACCTTTTGAGCTTTTGGCCGATTTCGAGGCTTTTAGCAAATTTCAAGGTATTTTCGCTGACTATAGTATAGGGTATTTTTACGATTTAAGGGCTCCAGGTCAATTGTATGGTTTTTCTGTAGACTCTAGGCTTTTGGTCAATTTCAGTGTTTTCGACCGATTTCGGGGTTTTTCCGCCAACTTTAGAATAGGGTATTTGGATGATTTAACGGCTCTGGGTCAAATTTATGGTTTTTCTGTAGACTCTAGGTTTTTAGACTGATTTAAGGTTTTTCGTCCTACTATTGGGATTTAGCCCGGCTTTAGGGCTTTCTAGTCAACTTTAGGGCTTTTGGCCGATATTAGGGCTTTTGGCCGATTTCAGGGTTTTTCCGCTGACTATAGTATAGGGTATTTGGACGATTTAAGGGTTTCGGGTATATTTAATTGTTTTTCTGTAGACTCTAGGATTTTAGACTGATTTTAGGGTTTTGGGTTATTATAGGATTTTAGGCAGGCTTTAGGGCTTTCTGATCAACTTTAGGTCTTTTGGCAAATTTCAGGGCTTTTGGCCGATTTCAGGATTTTTCGCTGACTATAGTATAAGGTATTTGAACGATTTAAGGGCACCGTGTCAATTTTACGGTTTGTCTATAGACTTTAGGCAGTTTGACTGATTTTAGGGTTTTAGTCCGGCTTTAGGGCTTTCTGATCAACTTTAGGGCATTTGGCTAATTTCGGGGTTTTTTTTGGTGACTATAGTATGGCGTATTTGGACGATTTAAGTGCTCTAGGTCAATTTTAAGGTTTTTCTGTAGACTCTAGGCTTTTAGACTCTTTTTAGGGTTTTAGGTCGGATTTAGGGCATTCTGATCAACTTAGGGCTTTTGACCGATTTCAAGGCTTTGGCAGATTTCACGGTTATTCTGTACACTATAGTATAGGGTATTTGGACGATTTAAGGTTAACGGGTCAATTTTATGGTTTTTCTGTAGCCTCTAGGCTGTTAGACTGAGTTAAGGGGTTTTAAGCCAGCTTCAGGGATTTCTGATCACCTTTAGAGCTTTCGGGCCATTTCGGGGCGTTTGGCCGATTTTAGGGTATTTCCGCTGACTATAGTTTAGGTTATTTTGACGATTTAAAGGGCTCCGTGTCAATTGTATGGTTTTTCTGTAGACTCTAGGCTTTTAGACTGATTCTAGTGTTTTTGGATTATTATAGGGTTTTAGGCCAGCTTTAGCGCTTTTGGTCAATTTTAGTGTTTTCGGCCGATTTCTAGGTTTTTCCGCTAACTATAGTATAGGGTATTTGGACGATTAAAGGGCTCCGGGTCAAATTTATGGTTTTGTAGTAGACTCTTGGATTTTAGACTGATTTAAGGGTTTTCGTCTTATTATAGGGATTTAGCCCGGCTTTAGGGCTTTCGAGTCAACTTTACGGCTTTGGGCCGATATTAGGGCTTTTGGCCAATTTCAGGGTTTTTCCGTTGACTATAGTATAGGGTATTGGGACGATTTAAGGGTTTCGGTTATATTTAATGGTTTTTCTGTAGACTCTAGGATTTTAGACTGATTTTAGGGTTTTGGGTTATTATAGGATTTTAGGCAGGCTTTAGGGCTTTTCTGATCAACTTTAGGGCTTTTGGCCGACTTCAGGGTTTTTCGCTGACTATAGTATAAGGTATTTGGACGATTTAAGGGCTCCGTGTCAATTTTATGGTTTTTCTATAGACTCTAGGCTTTTAGATTGATTTTAGGGTTTTAGTCCGTCTTTAGGGCTTTCTAATCAACTTTAGGGCATTTGGTCGATTTCAGGGTTTTTTCGGTGACTATAGTATAGGGTATTTCGACGATTTAAGTGCTCCAGGTCAATTTTATGGTTTTTCTGTGGACTCTTGTCTTTTAGACTCTTTTTAGGGTTTTTGGTCGGTTTTAGGGATTTCTGATCAACTTAGTGCTTTGGCCGATTTCAGAGGTATTCTGCAGACTATAGTATAGGGCATTTGGACGATTTAAGGGTAACGGGTTAATTTTATGGTTTTTCTGTAGCCTCTGGGCTTTTAGACGGATTTTAGGGGTTTTAAGCCGGTTTCAAGGATTTCTGATCACCTTTAGAGCTTTTTGCCGATTTCGGGGCTTTTGTCCGATTTCAGGGTATTTCCGCTGACTATAGTATAGGGTATTTTGACAATTTAAGAGCTCAAGGTCAATTGTATGGTTTTTCTGTAGATTCTAGGATTTTAGACTGATTTTTGGGTTTTTAGCTTATTATAGGGTTTTAGGCCACCATTAGGGCTTTTCAATTAACTTTAGGGCTTTTGGTCAATTTCAGTGTTTTCGGCCAATTTCTAGGTTTTTCCGCTGACAATAGTATAGGGTAATTGGACGATTTAAGGGCTCTAGGTCGAATTTATGGTTTTTTTGTAGACTCTAGGCTTTTAGACTGATTTAAGGGTTTTCGTCTTATTATAGGGATTTAGCCCGGCTTTAGGGCTTTCTGGTAAAGTTTAGGGCTTTTGGCCGATATTATGGCTTTTGGCCGATTTCAGGGTTTTTCGCTGATTATAGTGTAAGTTATTTGGACGATTTAAGGAGTCCGTGTCAATTTTATGGTTTTTCTATAGACTCTAGCCTTTTAGACAGATTTTAGAGTTTTAGTCCGGCTTTAGGGCTTTCTGATCAACTTTAAGGCATTTGGTCGATTTCAGGGTTTTTTCGGTGACTATAGTATGGGGTATTTGGATGATTTAAGTGCTTCAGGTCAATTTTATGGTTTTTCTGTAGACCTTAGGCTTTTAGACTCTTTTTAGGGTTTTAGGTCGGTTTTAGGGCTTTCTGATCAACTTCGGGCTTTTGACCGATTTCAAGGCTTTGGCCGATTTCAGGGTTATTCTGCAGACTAAAGTAAAGGGTATTTGGACGATTTAAGGGTAACGGGTTAATTTTATGGTTTTTCTGTAGCCTCTAGGCTTTTAGACTGATTTTAGGGGTTTTAAGCCTGCTTCAGGGATTTCTGATAACCTTTAGAGCTTTTGGCCGATTTCGGGGATTTTGGCCGACTTCAGGGAATTTCCGCTGACTATAGTATAGGGTATTTTGACGATTTAAGGGCTCCGGGTCAATTGTATGGTTTTTCTGTAGAGTCTAGGCTTTTAGACTGATTTAAGGGTTTTTGTCTTATTATAGGGATTTAGCCCGACTTTAGGACTTTCTAGTGAACTTTAGGGCTTTCTAGTCAACTTTAGGGCTTTTGGCCAATATTAGGGCTTTTGGCCGATTTCAGGTTTTTTCCGCTGACTATAGTATAGGGTATTTGGACGATTTAAGGGTTTCGGGTATATTTAATGGTTTTTCAGTAGACTCTAGGATTTTAGACTGATTTTAGGGTTTTGGGTTATTATAGGATTTTAGGCAGGCTTTAGGGCTTTCTAATCAACTTTAGGGCTTCTGGCAGATTTCAGGGTTTTTCGCAAACTATAGTGTAAGGTATATGGACGATTCAAGGGCTCCGTGTCAATTTTATGGTTTTTCTTTTGACTCTAAGCTTTTAGACTGATTTTAGGGTTTTAGTCCGGCTTTAGGGCTTCCTGATCAACTTTAGCGCATTTGGTCGATTTCAGGGTTTTTTCGGTGACTATAGTATGGGGTATTTGGACGATTTAAGTGCACCAGGTCAATTTTATAGTTTTCCTGAAGACTCTAGGCTTTTAGACTCTTTTTAGGGTTTTAGGTCGGTTTTAGGGCTTTCTGATCAACTTAGAGCTTTTGGCCGATTTCAGGGTTATTCTGCAGACTATAGTATAGGGTATTTGGACGATTTAAGGGTAATAGGTCAATTTTATGGTTTTTATGTAGCCTCTAGGCTTTAAGACTGATTATAGGGGTTTTAAGCTAGCTTCAAGGATTTCTGATAACCTTTGGGGCATTTGGCCGATTTAGGGGGCTTTTGGCCGATTTCAGGGTATTTCCGCAGACTAGTATAGGGTATTTTGACGATTTAAGGGTTCCGGGTCAATTGTATAGTTTTTCTGTAGACTCTAGGCTTTTAGACTGATTTTAGGGTTTTTAGCTTATTATAGGGTTTTAGGCCAGCTTTAGGGCTTTTCAATTAACTTTAGGGCTTTTAGTCAATTTTATTGTTTTCGGCCAATTTCTAGGTTTTTCCGCTGACAATAGTATAGGGTATTTGAACGATTTAAGGGCTTTGGGTCGAATTAATGGTTTTTCTGTAGACTCTAGGCTTTTAGACTGATTTAAGGGTTTTCGTCTTATTATAAGGATTTAGCCTGGCTTTAGGGCTTTTTAGGCAAGTTTAGGGCTTTTGGCCGATGTTAGGGCTTTTGGCTGATTTCAGGGTTTTTCTCTGATTATAGTTAAAGGCAATTCGATAATTCAAGGGATCCCTGTCAATTTTATGGTTTTTCTCTAGACTCTAGCCTTTTAGACTGATTTTAGAGTGTTAGTCCGGCTTTAGGGCTTTCTGATCAAGTTTAGGGCATTTGGCCGATCTCAGGGTTTTTTCGGTAACTATAGTATGGGGTATTTGGACTATTTAAGTGCTTCTGGTCAATTTTATGGTTTTTCTGTAGACTCTTGTCTTTTAGACTCTTTTTAGGGTTTTAGGTCAGTTTTAG
The DNA here is from genome assembly GCA_030819835.1 of Acmispon strigosus. Lineage (NCBI taxonomy): Eukaryota > Viridiplantae > Streptophyta > Magnoliopsida > Fabales > Fabaceae > Acmispon > Acmispon strigosus. The sequence goes on from JAUAMA010000001.1 coordinate 17,966,909, forward strand.
GGCTTTCTGATCAACTTAGGGCATTTTGTCGATTTCTGGGCTTTGGCCGATTTTAGGGTTATTCTGCAGACTATAGTATAGGTTATTTGGACGATTTAAGGGTAACAGGTCAATTTTATGGTTTTTCTGTAGCCTCTAGGCTTTTAGACTAATTTTAGGGGTTTTAAGCAGGCTTTAGGGCTTTCTTATCAACTTTAGGGATATTGGTCGATCTCAGGGCTTTTGGTCGACTTCAAGGTTTTTCGCTGACTATGGTATAAGGTATTTGGACGATTCAAGGGCTCCGTGTCAATTTTATGGTTTTTCTATAGACTCTAGGCTTTTAGACTGATTTTAGGGTTTTAGTCCGGCTTTAGGGCTTTCTGATCAACTTTAGAGCTTTTGGACGATTTCGGGGATTTTGGCCGACTTCAGGATATTTCCGCTGACTATAGTATAGGGTGTTTTGACGATTTAAGGGCTCCGGGTCAATTGTATGGTTTTTCTATAGAGTCTAGGCTTTTAGACTGATTTAAGGGTTTTCGTCTTACTATAGGGATTTAGCCCGGCTTTAGGGCTTTCTAGTCAACTTTAGGGCTTTCTAGTCAACTTTAGGGCTTTTGGCCGATATTAGGGCTTTTGGCCGATTTCAGGTTTTTTCCGCTGACTATAGTATAGAGTATTTGGACGATTAAAGGGTTTCGGGTATATTTAATGGTTTTTCAGTAGACTCTAGGATTTTACACTGATTTTTGGGTTTTGGTTTATTATAGTTTACTAGGCAGGGTTTAGGGCTTTCGGATCAACTTTAGGGCATCTGGCAGATTTCAGGGTTTTTCGCAGACTATAGAGTAAGGTATTTGGACGATTTAAGGGCTCGGTGTCAATTTTATGGTTTTTCTATAGTCTCTAGGCTTTTAGACTGATTTTAGGGTTTTAGTCCGGCTTTAGGGCTTTCTGATCAACTTTAGGGCCTTTGGTCGATTTCAGGGTTTTTTCGGTGACTATAGTATGGGGTATTTGGACGATTTAAGTGCTCTAGGACAATTTTATGGTTTTTCTGTAGACTCTAGGCTTTTAGACTCTTTTTAGGGTTTTAGGTCGGTTTTAGGGCTTACTGATCAACTTACGGCTTTTGGCCGATTTCATGGCTTTGGCCGATTTCAGGGTTATTCTGCAGACTATAGTATAGGGTATGTGGACGATTTAAGTGTAACGGGTCTATTTTATGGTTTTTCTGTAGCCTCTAGGCTTTTAGACTGATTTTAGGGGTTTTAAGCCGGCTTCAGGGATTTCTGATCACCTTTAGAGCTTTTGACGATTTCGGGGATTTTGGCCGACTTCAGTGTATTTCCGCTGACTATAGTATAGGGTATTTTGACGATTTAAGGGCTCCGGGTCAATTGTATGGTTTTTCTATAGAGTCTAGGCTTTTAGACTGATTTAAGGGTTTTCGTCTTATTATAGGGATTTAGCCCAGCTTTAGGGCTTTCTAGTCAACTTTAGGGCTTTTGGCCGATTTCAGGTTTTTTCCGCTGACTATAGTATAGGGTATTTGGACGATTTAAGGGTTTCAGGTATATTTAATGGTTTTTCAGTAGACTCTAGGATTTTAGACTGATTTTAGGGTTTTGGGTTATTATAGGATTTTAGGCAGGGTTTAGGGTGTTAGAACAGATAGCAACCTGAGAGGGGGGGGGGGTGAATCAGTGTTGCCCCAATTTTCGCCTTATTGAAATTGTTACTTTCAAGTTTATGATGATCACGAAATGATCGTTGTGATTGCAGCGGATATGAACGATACTTGAAAGTAAATGTGAAGGATAAAGAGAATCACACACAAGATTTTATCCTGGTTCACCTTCAATCCACCGAAGGCTACGTCCAGTCCCTCAAGAAAACCCCTTGAGGATTTTTCCACTATTGATAAAAATTTCTTACAAGTTCCTAACCTAAGGACCCCAAGAATTTCTACCAATATCCTGTGAAAGCAAACCACTTTCAACAGCCCCTGAAAGCAAACCGCTTTCAGTTCCTGAAGGCAAACCACCCTTAGACCTTGAAGACAATCTTGTCTTCAATCGAAACCCTGAAAGCAAACCACTTTCAGTGACAACAACCTTTCACTGAATACCACGGTGAAGAACTCAATCTTACAGAAAGAGATGAAGAAGATATTACAATTGGCTGTTTCAATCCTTTAACACACAATTGGATTGAACATGAGAAATTATGCTTTAAGGCTTTTAAGCATAATACAATTCTGAGTTCTTCAAGATATGAACAACTAAAGTGTTCTTATAAACATGAAGATCATGAACTCAGAATTTAGGCTCCACAAGATTTAAGTTCTAAAAGATGAACTAATTTTGACAAAGCTTTGGCCTAAAGTGATTTTCTCATGTGTAATATGTTGTCTCTTGTTGTGTTATGTTTTCTGGACTCAAATGGTCTTTATATAGGCAAGGGAAACGTCCTTGAACCATCACAACCCTTTTCAAAAGGTTTGGGACACAATGGTTCATGAAAAGATGCACTTTTTCGTTATGGTAATCGATTACCATACTTAGTGTAATCGATTACACAAGTGACCGTTTCAGTTTGAATTTGAATTTTAAACATGTAATCGATTACAAGACATGAGTAATCGATTACTTGCCTAGGTGTAATCGATTACCATAATGGTGTAATCGATTACACAGAAGCCCATTTTCCAGAAACTTGATCTTTGAGACTTGCTTAAGGTTTTCTACTTCTTTTAAGTTATGAAAACACAAAGCTTGATTAGATTAGGTGTTTTAAGAGCCTTTATGCTTTAATAAACCTTTGGAAGCATAACTCACCTAATACTAAGACTTCTAGACTATTGATGGACTTGAGTGCTTGATTCTTTGAAGTCTTCTTTTCTTCTTTTTGTTGATGAGTTTGTCGTCATCAAAACCACAGCCAGGGTCAGGAGCAAGACCTTCTTCACAATCTCCCCCTTTTTGATGATGGCAACCACATTCTTGATACTTGAAGATCATATATGCATTCTTGATGCTTAACTCCCCCTATTTGGTGGAATCTGATGCTTAACTCCCCCTATTTGATGGAATCTAGTATTTCTGATATTTCTCCCCCTTTCTAATGTACTTGTTGAATTCCTGCATATGATCTTTAAGAGCACAGAACCTTTCTCCCCCTTTTGACTTCATCAAAAAGAAGAAAAGGCCACAAAAGTACAGGCATATACACAAGTATATATTGAAACATAAAGCATTGGGGGTAGGGGTAAATGTGTAAAACATGAACAACCAGCACTTATATATATATAAAAGAGCAAATACATAAGTTATACATAGTAAAACATAGCAACCATATGTAGTAGAGGGATTACAACAATAAACAGAGCCGTTTTGCGAAAATAGGGAAATCCTAATAGTAAGTAGATAACTATATGGAGACACAAGACTTCAGAACTTAGACTTGACTAGAATCCTCAGAGTTCTCAGAAGGGTCAAGGTCCTGAAGGCTCTCAATTTCCTTACGCATGAAGGAGTGCACAGCCTCGATGCGATTTTCCACAAGGAGCATTGATTGGAGAAGAGACATTTGAAGGACGTGGAAGAGACCCCATGGCGAAACAAGACTTAGAAGAAGAAGGACTGTATATGTAGGAAGGTAGGCAAAAAGGCAGAAGACAAATGCTGATTTTATAGAGAAAATCGTGTGTGTAATCGATTACAACAGTTAGGGTAATCGATTACGGCAGTTTCAAATTTTAAAAAATATTCAAATTTTGAATGGGTAATCGATTACATCAGTTAGGGTAATCGATTACTAACGGAATTTTAATAGGCACGAGGACTGAGATCGTGAATAATCGATTACAGAACCTATGGTAATCGATTACTAGGACACTTTTATAAGTTCTAGGCTCTAGGATCCTATGTAACACATTTTCATATAAACACTTAAGCACATAATGCATATGAACATATAATTATCATAAAGTTTATGCAAACAACATGTTATCTTAAATGTCATGCTCATCTAATATTCCTAATTCTCTTCTAATCTTGAAAAATGATTCCTTAGGAAGAGGCTTAGTAAAGATGTCTGCTAACTGATTATGTGTATCCACAAATGAAATCTCAATATCTTTCCTCATAACATGATCTCGAAGAAAATGATGTCGTATATCAATATGCTTAGTTCGAGAATGCATGATAGGGTTTTTAGTGAGATTAATGGCACTTGTGTTGTCACATTTGATTGGAATGCAGCCCAGCTCTAAGCCATAATCTTTAAGTTGTTGTTTGTGCCATAGAGTTTGTGCACAACAACTTCCTGCAGCAATGTATTCTACTTCTGCAGTACTTAGAGCAACACATGCTTGTTTCTTACAAGGCCACGAAACAAGGGCATTTCCTAACAAGTGACAAGTACCACTTGTACTTTTTCTTTCAGTTTTACAACCAGCATAATCAGAATCAGAATATCCAATCAAATCACAAACACTTCCTTTGGGATACCACAATCCAACATTTGTAGTTCCTTTCAAATATTTGAAAATCCGTTTCCCAGAACTCAAATGTGATTCCCTAGGAGATGCTTGATATCTAGCACATAGACACACACTAAACATAATATCAGGTCTACTTGCAGATAAGTATAGAAGAGATCCGATCATACCTCTATATTTGGTAATGTCAACTTGATTGCCGGATTCATCTTGATCTAAATATGTGTTAGACCCCATTGGTGTGGCTATGGCTTTGCAATCATCCAAATCATATTTCTTTAATAATTCCTTGCAAAACTTTGATTGGTTGATGAATATTCCATCACTTGATTGCTTGATTTGCAAACCAAGAAAGAAATTTAATTGTCCCATCATGGACATCTCAAATTCTTCTTGCATCATATTAGAGAAATCCTTACAAAGAGATTCGTTAGTTGCACCAAAGATAATATCATCAACATAAATTTGAACTAATAGGGTATTACCTTTGATTCTTTTGATGAACAAGGTTGTATCAGCCTTACCCTTTTGAAATCCTTTATCACAAAGGAAAGTACTTAATCTATCATACCATGCATGAGCGGCTTGTTTAAGACCATAGAGTGCCTTCTTTAATCTGAAGACATGTGAAGGAAACTTTGGATCTTCAAATCCTGGAGGTTGCTTCACATAGACTTCTTCTTGAATGTATCCGTTCAGGAAAGCACTTTTGACGTCCATTTGATATAATGGGAAATTTAAAGAACAAGCATACGCCAATAATAGTCTTATGGCTTCCAACCTTGCTACTGGTGCATAAGTTTCATCAAAATCTATACCTTCTTCTTGATTATATCCTTGAGCAACTAATCTTGCTTTGTTCCTACCTATAATACCATTTTCATCTAACTTATTCCTAAATACACACTTTGTTCCAATAACATGTTTATCACTAGGCTTAGGGACAAGTTCCCAAACTTGATTCCTTTCAAATTGGTTTAGTTCTTCTTGCATTGCTACAATCCAATATTCATCTTCTAGAGCATCATTTACTTTTGATGGTTCTACCTGAGAGACGAAGGCCATATTCAAAACTGAATCATTTAAGCGTAGCCTTGTAGAAACGCCTCTAGAAATATCACCAATAATATTATCAACTGGGTGATCCCTATGGGTTCTCCATTCTTTTGGAAGTTGATAAGTATTATTTTCAATGTGCTCTTCTTGTATTGGATTCTGATCTCCATCCTTTTGAGAATCTTCATTTACAATGATATCATCTTCTTCATTATCTGGAAGATTGACTTTATCTTCTATTGAAGATTTAGATTCATCAAAAGAAACATGTATGGATTCTTCCACAGATAGAGTTTTCTTGTTAAAGACTCTATATGCTTTGCTTGTTAAAGAATACCCAAGGAATATACCTTCATCAGATTTTTCATCAAACTTTCCAAGGTTTTCCTTTCCATTATTCAAGACAAAGCATTTTGATCCAAAAGCATGTAGATGAGAGATGTTTGGTTTCCTTCCTTTGTAGAGTTCATAGGGAGTTTTCTTAAGAATAGGTCTAATAAGAACTCTATTGGAAACATAGCTAGCAGTACTTACAGCATCAGCCCAGAAATATTTAGGGAGACTTGATTCACTCAGCATGGTTCTTGCTAATTCCTCAAGTAATCTATTCTTCCTTTCTACTACACCATTCTGTTGTGGTGTTCTCGGAGTAGAGAAATTATGTGATATTCCATTTTCATCACATAGTTCTTGGAATTGTTGATTCTGAAATTCTCCACCATGATCACTTCTTATAGAAGAGATTTTTAAAGACTTCTCATTTTGAACAAGCCTTGCATATCTTTTGAATGCATTGAAGGCTTCATTCTTATGAGGAAGAAATAAAGTCCATGTAAATCTAGAGAAATCATCAACAATAACAAGTGCATAGAATTTACCTCCGAGGCTTTTAGTTCTAGATGGTCTGAACAAATCCATATGTAACAATTGAAGGGGTCTTGAGGTCGAAACTATGTTCTTTGGTTTGAAGGATGTTCTGGTTTGCTTCCCTTTTTGACATGCATCACAAAGCTTGTCTTTCTTGAATTTTATCTTTGGAAGCCCAACAACTAGATCATGCTTGACTAGTTTGTTTAAATGATCTATGTGAATATTAGCAAGTCTTCTATGCCATAGCCATGAATCACTATTATTCTTGGCCAAAAGGCATCTCACATTTTGTGGAATTTCTTCCAAGGAGATCATGAAGACTTTATGTACTTTATACCCAGAAAACTTAATTTCTTTAGTTTTCACATCTTTCACAACACATATATCATTAATAAAACCAACTTTCAAACCTTTATCACATAGTTGACTAATACTCAGAAGATTATGCATCAAACCATCAACGTAAAGAACTTTATCGATGACTGTTTGAGGGGGTGTGCCTATTCTTCCAATACCGAGTATTTTTCCCTTTTGATTGTTACCATATGTGACGAAACCTTTTTCCCTAGGTATAAGAAAAGAAAACTTGGTTTTGTCTCCTGTCATGTGTGATGAGCATCCACTATCAAGATACCATAAATCCTTTGCTGCTTTCATACACACCTACATGACAAAATTCAGACATGGGTATTAGGAACCCAACAAGTTTTGGGTCCTTCTAAGTTAACATCCTTTCTAACCCAAATGTATTCCCTATTTGGTACTCCTACATGTTTGTAGTAACATCTACTAAGGGTATGTCCTACTTTGTTACAATATGTACAAGAGTAATGATTGTAACTAGAGGTTTGTCTAGGAGAGGGATGAATCTTCTTAGGATGTCTATTTTGAGTATTCTTCCTATTGTGTGTACTTCTAACGGAATTAACCTTTTTGTTACTAGAAGATTCTACTATATGGTTTGGTTTTACAAACACAGTTTTCTTGACTTCCTTAGTTTTTGGGTGAGAAGTATATCCTAAACCTGATTTATTGTTTGAATGTCTTTGTACACTTAGGAGATCATCTAACTTCTGTTTTCCTTTATTGAAGTTATTTACTCTTTGTTGAAGATTATCAATCTTTTCTTCTAAAGAACTACACTTAGTGCATTTTTGTGTAATATCTAGTTTGGATTTCACTATGTCTAATTCCTCTTGTAAAGTTCTACACTTACTTTCTAAGGATGAAATCTTGACATAATTTAAACATATTCTCCATAGCAAACTTGAAATCATGAGAAGAAATAGAATTATCACTAACCTGGGAATCTTCAACATCTGAGTCAAGTGAAGCCATCAAGGCAACTTGTGCTTCTTCTTTGTCAGAATCTGATGATGAACTTACTTCATTATCATCCCAAGCCAAATATGCTCTTCGAGTAGGTTGATTCCTTTTCTCGAATTTCTCTCTTAGACCATGTTTCTTCTTCTGAAGATTTGGACAATCTGACTTGAAATGTCCCGGTTTGCCACACTCGAAACATGTAATCTTTTGAGATGAAGAAGACTCATTGTTCCTTTGGAAGACTCTATTGTTGTTAAATTTAACGTTTTTCCTTTTAAGAAACTTTCCAAAGTTCTTTACTAGAAGATTCAGATTTCCATTGTCTTCTTCTTCAGAGTCTGCATCATAATCTTCTTTGATGCTTTCTTTTGCTTTTAGGGAAATTAATTGATACTTCTTCTCAAGTTGTTCGTGCTCTTCTAAACGGTTCAATTCTAACTCATGTTCTTGGAGTTTTCCAAAAAGAGTTGCAAGAGTCATATTTGATAAACTCTTCTTCTCAGAAATGGCTGTAACTTTTGGTTTCCATTCTCTTGTAAGTGATCTTAGAACTTTCATGTTCAAGTCACTGTTTGAAAATTGTTTTCCAAGAGCAATCAAATAATTAATCAAATGAGTGAATCGTTTTTGCATGTCTAATACCTTTTCTTCTAGAAGCATTCTGAACATTTCATACTCCTGAGATAAAGTATTGATCTTTGATCTTTTGACTTCATCTGTTCCTTCATGAGTCACCATCAACGTATCCCATATTTCTTTTGATGAAGTTCATGTTGATACTCTGAAAAATTCGTCCATGCCAAGAGCAGATGTAAGGATGTTCATTCCTTTGAGATCATGTTGAACCTTCTTCTTTTCTTCTTCACTCCAAGTACTTTCTGATTTTGGTTGTGAAGTTCCTTCTTCATCTGTTGTTACAGGCACAAAGGGACCTTCTTCAATGGCTTTCCATATTCCTGCGTCTAATGACTTTATGAATATCTTCATCTTGATTTTCCAGAAGTCATAGTGTTCTCCATTGAAGAATGTGGCCTGTTTATGTTATGTCCTTCACTTGTTCCATGATTGGAAGAGGATGCCATCTTTTCCCGAATCTTAGGAATAACTTACCTAAACTTCCGCTCTGATACCAATTGTTAGAACAGATAGCAACCTGAGAGGGGGGGGGTGAATCAGTGTTGCCCCAATTTTCGCCTTATTGAAATTGTTACTTTCAAGTTTATGATGATCACGAAATGATCATTGTGATTGCAGCGGATTTGAACGATACTTGAAAGTAAATGTGAAGGATAAAGAGAATCACACACAAGATTTTATCCTGGTTCACCTTCAATCCACCGAAGGCTACGTCCAGTCCCTCAAGAAAACCCCTTGAGGATTTTTCCACTATTGATAAAAAATTCTTACAAGTTCCTAACCCAAGGACCCCAAGAATTTCTACCAATATCCTGTGAAAGCAAACCACTTTCAACAGCCCCTGAAAGAAACCGCTTTCAGTTCCTGAAGGCAAACCACCCTCAGACCTTGAAGACAATCTTGTCTTCAATCGAAACCCTGAAAGCAAACCACTTTCAGTGACAACAACCTTTCACCGAATACCACGGTGAAGAACTCAATCTTACAGAAAGAGATGAAGAAGATATTACAATTGGCTGTTTCAATCCTTTAACACACAATTGGATTGAACATGAGAAATTATGCTTTAAGGCTTTTAAGCATAATACAATTCTGAGTTCTTCAAGATATGAACAACTAAAGTGTTCTTATAAACATGAAGATCATGAACTCAGAATTTAGGCTCCAAAAGATTTAAGTTCTAAAAGATGAACTAATTTTGACAAAGCTTTGGCCTAAAGTGATTTTCTCATGTGTAATATGTTGTTTCTTGTTGTGTCATGTTTTCTGGACTCAAATGGTCTTTATATAGGCAAGGGAAACGTCCTTGAACCATCACAACCCTTTTCAAAAGGTTTGGGACACAATGGTTCATGAAAAGATGCACTTTTTCGTTCTGGTAATCGATTACCATACTTAGTGTAATCGATTACCATACTTAGTGTAATCGATTACACAAGTGACCGTTTCAGTTTGAATTTGAATTTCAAACATGTAATCGATTACAAGACATGAGTAATCGATTACTTGCCTAGGTGTAATCGATTACACAGAAGCCCATTTTCCAGAAACTTGATCTTTGAGACTTGCTTAAGGTTTTCTACTTCTTTTAAGTTATGAAAACACTTAGCTTGATTAGATTTGGTGTTTTAAGAGCCTTTATGCTTTAATAAACCTTTGGAAGCATAACTCACCTAATACTAAGACTTCTAGACTATTGATGGACTTGAGTGCTTGATTCTTTGAAGTCTTCTTTTCTTCTTTTTGTTGATGAGTTTGTCGTCATCAAAACCACAGCCAGGGTCAGGAGCAAGACCTTCTTCACATAGGGCTTTCGGATCAACTTTAGGGCATCTGGTAGATTTCAGGGTTTTTCGCTGACTATAGAGTAAGGTATTTGGACGATTTAAGGGCTCCGTGTCAATTTTATGGTTTTTCTATAGACTCTAGGCTTTTAGACTGATTTTAGGGTTTTAGTCCGGGTTTAGGGCTTTCTGATCAACATTAGGGCATTTGGTCGATTTCAGGGTTTTTTAGGTGACTATAGTATGGGGTATTTGGACGATTTAAGTGCTCCAGGTAAATTTTATGGTTTTTTTGAAAACTCTAGGCTTTTAGGGCCTTCTGATCAACTTAGGGCTTTTGGCCGATTTCAGGGTTATTCTACAGACTACAGTATAGGGTATTTGGACGATTTAAGGGTAACGGGTCAATTTTATGGTTTTTATGTAGCCTCTAGGCTTTTAGACTAATTATAGGATTTCTGATAACCTTTAGGGCTTTTTGCCGATCTTGGGGGCTTTTGGCCGATTTCAGGGTATTTCCGCAGACTATAGTATAGGGTATTTTGACTATTTAAGGGCTTCGGGTCAATTGTATGGTTTTTCTATAGAATCTAGGCTTTTAGACTGATTTTAGGGTTTTTAGCTTATTATAGGGTTTTAGGTCAGCTTTAGGGCTTTTCAATTAACATTAGGGCTTTTGGTCAATTTCAGTGTTTTCGGCCAATTTCTAGGTTTTTCGCTGACTATAGTATATGGTATTTGGACGATTTAAGGGCTCTGGGTCGAATTTATGGTTTTTCTTTAGACTCTAGGCTTTTAGACTGATTTAAGGGTTTTCGTCTTATTATAGGGATTTAGGCCGGCTTTAGGGCTTTCTAGTCAAGTTTAGGGCTTTTGGCCGATATTAGGGCTTTTGGCCGATTTCAGGGTTTTTCGCTGATTATAGTGTAAGGTATTTGGACGATTTAAGGGCTCCGTGTCAAATATATGGTTTTTCTATAGACTCAAGCCTTTTAGACTGATTTTAGAGTTTTAGTCCGGCTTTAGGGCTTTCTGATCAACTTTAAGCCATTTGGTCGATTTCAAGGTTTTTTCGGTGACTATAGTATGGGGTATTTGGACGATTTAAGTGCTTCAGGTCCATTTTATGGTTTTTCTGTAGACTCTAGGCTTTTAGACTCTTTTTAGGGTTTTAGGTCTGTTTTAGGGCTTTCTGATCAACTTAGGGCTTTTTGTCGATTTCACGGCTTTGGCCGATTTCAGGGTTATTCTGTAGACTATAGTATAGGGAATTTGGACGATTTAAGTATAACGGGTCAATTGTATGGTTTTTCTGTAGACTCTAGGCTTTTAGACTGATTTTAGGGTTTTTAGCTTATTATAGGGTTTTAGGTCAGCTTTAGGGCTTTTCAATTAACTTTAGGGCTTTTGGTCAATTTCAGTGTTTTCGGCCAATTTCTAGGTTTTTCCGCTGACTATAGTATAGGGTATTTGGACGATTTAAGGGCTCTGGGTCGAATTTATGGTTTTTCTGTAGACTCTAGGCTTTTAGACTGATTTAAGGGTTTTCGTCTTATTATAGGGATTTAGCCTGGCTTTAGGGCTTTTCAATTAACATTAGGGCTTTTGGTCAATTTCAGTGTTTTCGGCCAATTTCTAGGTTTTTCGCTGACTATAGTATATGGTATTTGGACGATTTAAGGGCTCTGGGTCGAATTTATGGTTTTTCTTTAGACTCTAGGCTTTTAGACTGATTTAAGGGTTTTCGTCTTATTATTGGGATTTAGGCCGGCTTTAGGGCTTTCTAGTCAAGTTTAGGGCTTTTGGCGGATATTAGGGCTTTTGGCCGATTTCAGGGTTTTTCGCTGATTATAGTGTAAGGTATTTGGACGATTTAAGGGCTCCGTGTCAATTTTATGGTTTTTCTATAGACTCTAGGCTTTTAGACTGATTTTAGAATTTTAGTCCGGCTTTAGGGCTTTCTGATCAACTTTAAGGCATTTGGTCGATTTCAAGGTTTTTTCGGTGACTATAGTATGGGGTATTTGGACGATTTAAGTGCTTCAGGTCCATTTTATGGTTTTTCTGTAGACTCTTTTTAGGGTTTTAGGTCGGTTTTAGGGCTTTCTGATCAACTAAGGGCTTTTTGTCGATTTCAGGGCTTTGGCCGATTTCAGGGTTATTTTGCAGACTATAGTATAGGATATTTGGACGATTTAAGGGTAACAGGTTAATTTTATGATTTTCTATAGCCTCTAGGCTTTTAGACTAATTTTAGGGGTTTTAAGACGGCTTTAGGGCTTTCTGATAAACTTTAGGGCTTTTTGTCGATTTCAAGGCTTTTTGCCAACTTCAGGTATTTTCGCTGAATAAAGTGTAAGGTATTTGGACGATTTAAGGGCTCCGTGTCAATTTTATGGTTTTTCTATAGACTCTAGCCTTTTAGACTGATTTTAGAGTTTTAGTCCGGCTTTAGGGCTTTCTGATCAACTTTAAGGCATTTGGTCGATTTCAGGGTTTTTTCGGTGACTATAGTATGGGGTATTTGGACGATTTAAGTGCTCCAGGTCAATTTTATGGTTTTTCTGTAGACTCTAGGCTTTTGGACTCTTTTTAGGGTTTTAGGTCTGTTTTAGGGCTTTCTGATGAACTTAGGGGTTTTGGCCGTTTTCATGGCTTTGACCGATTTCAGGGTTATTCTGCAGACTATAGTATAGGGTATTTGTACGATTTAAGGGTAACAGGTCAATTTTATGGTTTTTCTGTAGCCTCTAGGCTTTTAGACTGATTTTAGGGGTTTTAAGCCGGCTTAAGGGATTTCTGATCACCTTTACAGCTTTTGGCCGATTTCGGGGATTTTGGCCGACTTCAGGGTATTTCCGCTGACTATAGTATAGGGTATTTTGACGATTTAAGGGCTCCGGGTCAATTGTATGGTTTTTCTGTACAATCTAGGCTTTTAGACTGATTTAAGGGTTTTCGTCTTATTATAGGGATTTAGCCCGGCTTTAGGGCTTTCTAGTGAACTTTAGGGCTTTCTAGTCAACTTTAGGGCTTTTGGCCGATATTAGGGCTTTTGGCCGATTTCTGGTTTTTTCTGCTGACTACAGTATAGGGTATTTGGATGATTTAAGGGTTTCGGGTATATTTAGTGGTTTTTCAGTAGACTCTAGGATTTTAGACTGACTTTAGGGTTTTGGATTATTATAGGAATTTAGGCAGACTTTAGGGCTTTCTGATAAACTTTAGGGTTTCTGGCAGATTTCAGGGTTTTTCGCTGACTATAGTGTAAGGTATTTGGACGATTTAAGGGCTCCGTGTCAATTTTACGGTTTTTATATAGTGTCTAGGCTTTTAGACTGATTTTAGGGTTTTAGTCCGGCTTTAGGGCTTTCTGATCAACTTTAGGGCATTTGGTCGATTTCAGGGTTTTTTCGGTGATTATAGTATGGGGTATTTGGACGATTTAAGGGTAACAGGTCAATTTTATGGTTTTTCTGTAGCCTCTAGGCTTTTAGACTGATTTTAGGGGTTTTAAGCCGGCTTAAGGGATTTCTGATCACCTTTACAGCTTTTGGCCGATTTCGGGGATTTTGGCCGACTTCAGGGTATTTCCGCTGACTATAGTATAGGGTATTTTGACGATTTAAGGGCTCCGGGTCAATTGTATGGTTTTTCTGTACAGTCTAGGCTTTTAGACTGATTTAAGGGTTTTCGTCTTATTATAGGGATTTAGCCCGACTTTAGGGCTTTCTAGTGAACTTTAGGGCTTTCTAGTGAACTTTAGGGCTTTTGGCCGATATTAGGGCTTTAGGCCGATTTCAGGTTTTTTCCGCTGACTACAGTATAGGGTATTTGGACGATTTAAGGGTTTCGGGTATATTTAGTGGTTTTTCAGTAGACTCTAGGATTTTAGACTGACTTTAGGGTTTTGGGTTATTATAGGATTTTAGGCAGGCTTTAGGGCTTTCTGATCAACTTTAGGGTTTCTGGCAGATTTCAGGGTTTTTCGCTGACTATAGTGTAAGGTATTTGGACGATTTAAGGGCTCCGTGTCAATTTTATGGTTTTTAGAGTGTCTAGGCTTTTAGACTGATTTTAGGGTTTTAGTCCGGCTTTAGGGCTTTCTGATCAACTTTAGGGCATTTGGTCGATTTCAGGGTTTTTTCGGTGACTATATTATGGGGTATTTGGACGATTTAAGTGCTCCAGGTCAATTTTATGGTTTTTCTGAAGACTCTAGGCTTTTAGACTCTTTCTAGGGTTTTTGGTCGGTTTTAGGGCTTTCCGATCAACTTAGGGCTTTTGGCCGATTTCACGGTTATTCTGCAGACTATAGTATAGGGTATTTGGACGATTTAAGGGTAACGGGTCAATTTTATGGTTTTTCTATAGCCTCTAGGCTTTTAGACTGATTTTAGGGGTTTTAAGCCGGCTTCAGGGATTTCTGATCACCTTTAGAGCTTTTGGCCGATTTCGGGGCTTTTGGCCGATTTTAGGGTGTTTCCGCTGACTATAGTATAGGGTATTTTGACGATTTAAGGGCTCTGGGTCAATTGTATGGTTTTTCTGTAGACTCTAGGCTTTTAGACTCTTTTTAGGGTTTTAGGTCGGTTTTAGGGCTTTCTAATCAACTTAGGACTTTTGGCCGATTTCAGGGTTATTCTGCAGGGTATTTGGACGATTTAAGGGTAACGGGTCAATTTTATGGTTTTTCTGTAGCCTCTAGGCCGTTAGACTGATTTAAGGGGTTTTAAGCCGGCTTCAGGGATTTCTCATCACCTTTAGAGCTTTTGGCCGGCTTCGGGGCTTTCTAATCAACTTTAGGGCAATTGGTCGATTTCTGGGTTTTTTCGGTGACTATAATATAGGGTATTTGGACGATTTAAGTGCTCCTGGTCAATTTTATGGTTTTTCTGTAGAATCTAGGCTTTTTAGACTCTTTTTAGGGTTTTAGGTCAGTTTTCGGGCTTTGTGATCAACTTACGGCTTTTGGCCGATTTCTGGGCTTTGGCCGATTTCATGGTTATTCTGCAGACTATAGTATAGGGTATTTGGACGATTTAAGGATAACAGGTCAATATTATGGTTTTTCTGTAGACTCTAGGATTTTAGACTGATTTTAGGGTTTTGGGTTATTGTAGGATTTTGGGCAGGGTTTAGGGCTTTCTGATCAACTTTAATGCTTTTGGTCGATTTCAGGGCTTTTGCCCGATTTCAGGGTTTTTCGCTGACTATGGTATAAGGTATTTGGACAGTTTAAGGTCTCCGTGTCAATTTTATGGTTTTTCTATAGACTTTAGGCTTTTAGACTGATTTTAGGGTTTTAGTCTGGCTTTAGGGCTTTCGGATCAACTTTAGGGCATTTGGTCGATTTCAGGGTTTTTTCGGTGACTATAGTATGGGGTATTTGGACGATTTAAGTGCTTAAGGTCAATTTTATGGTGTTTATGTAGACTCTAGGCTTTTAGACTCTTTTTAGGGTTTTAGGTCTGTTTTAGGGCTTTCTGATCAACTTAGGGCTTTTGGACGATTTAAGGGTTATTCTGCAGACTATAGTGTAGGGTATTTGGACGATTTAAGGGTAACGGGTCAATTTTATGATTTTTATGTAGCCTCTTGGCTTTTAGACTGATTTTAGGGGTTTTAAGCCGGCTTCAGGGATTTTTGATCACCTTTAGAGCGTTTGGCCGATTTCGGGGCTTTTGGCCGAATTCAGGGTATTTCCGCTGACTATAAAATAGGGTATTTTGACGATTTAACGGCTCCGGATCAATTGTATGGTTTTTCTGTAGACTCTAGGCTTTTAGACTGATTTTAGGGTTTTTGGCTTATTATAGGGTTTTAGGCCAGCTTTAGGGCTTTTTAATTAACTTTAGGGCCTTTGGTCAATTTTAGTGTTTTCGGCCGATTTCTGGGTTTTTCAGCTGACTATAGTATCGGGTATTTCGACGATTTAAGGGCTCTGGGTCAAATTTATGGTTTTTTTGTAGACTCTAGGCTTTTAGACTGATTTAAGGGTTTTCATCTTATTATAGGGATTTAACCCGGCTTTAGGGCTTTCTAGTCAACATTAGGGCTTTCTAGTCAACTTTACGGCTCTTGGCCGATATTAGGGCTTTCTAGTCAACTTTACGGCTCTTGGCCGATATTAGGGCTTTTGGCCGTTTTCAGGGTTTTTCTGCTGACTATAGTATATGGTATTTGGACGTTTTAAGGGTTTCGGGTATATTTAATGGTTTTTCTGTTGACTCTAGAATTTTAGAATGATTTTAGGGTTTTGGGTTATTATAGGATTTTAGGCAGGCTTTAGGGCTTTCTGATCAGCATTAGTGCTTTTGGTCGATTTCAAGGCTTGTGCCCGATTTCAGGGTTTTTCGTTGACTATAGTTTAAGGTATTTGGACGATTTAAGGGCTCCGTGTCAATTTTATGGTTTTTCTATAGACTCTAGGCTTTTAGACTGATTTTAGGGTTTAGTCCGGCTTTAGGGCTTTCTGATCAACTTGAGGGCATTTGGTCGATTTCAGTGATTTTTTCGGTGACTATAGTATAGGGTATTTGGACGATTTAAGTGCTCCAGGTCATTTTTATGGTTTTTCTGTAAACTCTAGGCTTTTAGGCTCTTTTTAGGGTTTTAGGTCGGTTTATGGTCTTTTGACCGATTTCAGGGCTTTGGCCAATTTCAAGGTTATTCTGCAGACTATGGTATAGCGTATTTGGATGATTTAAGGGTAACGGGTCAATTTTATGGTTTTTCTGTAGCCTCTAGGCTTTTAGACTGATTTCAGGGCTTTTGGCCGATTTCAGGGTATTTCTGCTGACAATAGTATAGGGTATTTTGACGATTTAAGGGCTCTGGGTCAATTGTATGGTTTCTCTGTAGACTCTAGGCTTTTAGACTGATTTTAGGGTTTTTGGCTAATTATAGGGTTTTAGGCCAGCTTTAGGGCTTTTTAATTAACTTTAGGGCTTTAGGTCAATTTCAGTGTTTTCGGCCAATTTCAGGGTTTTTCCGCTGACTATAGTATAGGGATATTTGGACGATTTAAGGGTTTCGGGTATATTTAATAGATTTTCTGTAGACTCTTGGATTTTAGACTGATTTTAGGGTTTGGGGTGATTATAGGATTTTAGGCAGGCTTTAGGGCTTTCTGATCAACTTTAGGGCTTTTGGTCGATTTCAGGGCTTTGCCGATTTCAGGGCTTTGCCGATTTCATGTTTATTCTGCAGACTATAGTATAGGGTATTTGGACGATTTAAGGGCTTCGGGTATATTTAATGGTTTTTCTGTAGACTGTAGGATTTTAGACTGAATTTAGGGTTTTGGGTTATTATAGGATTTTAGGCAGGCTTTAGGGCTTTCTGATCAGCATTAGTGCTTTTGGTCGATTTCAAGGCTTGTGCCCGATTTCAGGGTTTTTCGTTGACTATAGTTTAAGGTATTTGGACGATTTAAGGGCTCCGTGTCAATTTTATGGTTTTTCTATAGACTCTAGGCTTTTAGACTGATTTTAGGGTTTTAGTCCGGCTTTAGGGCTTTCTGATCAACTTGAGGGCATTTGGTCGATTTCAGTGATTTTTTCGGTGACTATAGTATAGGGTATTTGGACGATTTAAGTGCTCCAGGTCATTTTTATGGTTTTTCTGTAAACTCTAGGCTTTTAGGCTCTTTTTAGGGTTTTAGGTCGGTTTATGGTCTTTTGACCGATTTCAGGGCTTTGGCCAATTTCAGGGTTATTCTGCAGACTATGGTATAGCGTATTTGGATGATTTAAGGGTAACGGGTCAATTTTATGGTTTTTCTGTAGCCTCTAGGCTTTTAGACTGATTTCAGGGCTTTTGGCCGATTTCAGGGTATTTCTGCTGACAATAGTATAGGGTATTTTAACGATTTAAGGGCTCTGGGTCAATTGTATGGTTTCTCTGTAGACTCTAGGCTTTTAGACTGATTTTAGGGTTTTTGGCTAATTATAGGGTTTTAGGCCAGCTTTAGGGCTTTTTAATTAACTTTAGGGCTTTAGGTCAATTTCAGTGTTTTCGGCCAATTTCAGGGTTTTTCCGCTGACTATAGTATAGGGATATTTGGACGATTTAAGGGTTTCGGGTATATTTAATGGATTTTCTGTAGACTCTTGGATTTTAGACTGATTTTAGGGTTTGGGGTGATTATAGGATTTTAGGCAGGCTTTAGGGCTTTCTGATCAACTTTAGGGCTTTTGGTCGATTTCAGGGCTTTGCCGATTTCAGGGCTTTGCCGATTTCATGTTTATTCTGCAGACTATAGTATAGGGTATTTGGACGATTTAAGGGCTTCGGGTATATTTAATGGTTTTTCTGTAGACTGTAGGATTTTAGACTGAATTTAGGGTTTTGGGTTATTATAGGATTTTAGGCAGGCTTTAGGGCTTTCTGATCAACTTTAGTGCTTTTGGTCGATTTCAGGGCTTTTGCCTGATTTCAGGGTTTTTCCGTGACTATAGTATAAGGTATTTGGACGATTTAAGGGCTCCGTGTCAATTTTATGATTTTTCTATAGACTCTAGGCTTTTAGACTGATTTTAGGGTTTTAGTCCGGATTTAGGGCTTTCTGATCAACTTTAGGGCATTTGGTCGATTTCAGGGTGTTTTCGGTGAGTATAGTATAGGATACTTGGACGATTTAAGTGCTCCAGGTCAATTTTATGGTTTTTCTGTAGACTCTAGGCTTTTAGGCTCTTTTTAAGGTTTTAGGTCGACTTTAGGGCTTTTAGCCGATTTCAGGGCTTTGGCCGATTTCGGGGCTTGTGCCGATTTCAGGGTATTTTCGCTGACTATAGTATAGGGTATTTAGACGATTTAAGGGCTCCGGGTCAATTGTATGGTTTTTCAGTAGACTCTTGGCTTTTAGACAGATTTTAGGGTTTTTGGCTTATTATAGGGTTTTAGGCCCAGCTTTAGGGCTTTGGTCAATTTCAGTGTATTTGGCCGATTTTTGGGTTTTTCCGCTGACTATAGTAACGGGTAATTGGACAATTTAGGGGCTCTGGGTCAAATTTATGGTTTTTCTGTAGACTCTAGGCTTTTACACTAATTTAAGGGTTTTCGTCTTATTAAAGGGATTTAGCCCGGCTTTAGGGCTTTCTAGTCAACTTTAGGGCTTTTGGCCGATAATAGGGCTTTTGGCCGATTTCAGGGTTTTTCCGCTCACTATATAGTATAGGGTATTTGGACGATTTAAGGGTTTCGGGTATATTTAATGGTTTTTCTGTAGATTCTAGGATTTTAGACTGATTTTAGGGTTTGGGGTGATTATAGGATTTTAGGCAGGCTTTAGGGCTTTCTGATCAACTTTAGAGCTTTTGGTCGATTTCAGGGTTTTTCGCTGACTATAGTATAAGGTGTTTGGACTATTTAAGGGCTCCGTGTCAATTTTATGGTTTTTCTATAGACTCTAGGCTTTTAGGCTAATTTTAGGGTTTTAGTCCGGCTTTAGGGCTTTCTGATCAACTTTAGGGCATTTGGTCGATTTCAGGGTTTTTTCGGTGACTATAGTATGGGGTATTTGGACGATTTAAGTGCTCCAGGTCAATTTTATTGTTTTTCTGCAGACTCTTTTTAGGGTTTACGTCGGTTTTAGGGCTTTCTGATCAAGTTAGGGCTTTGGGCCCATTTCAGGGCTTTGGCCGATGTCAGGGTTATTCTGCAGACTATAGTATAGGGTATTTGGACGATTTAAGGGTAACTGGTCAATTTTATGGTTTTCCTGTAGTCTCTAAGCTTTTAGACTGATTTTAGGGGTTTTAAGCCGGCTTTAGGGATTTCTGATCACCTTTAGAGCTTTTGCCGATTTCTGGGCTTTTGGCCGATTTCGGGGCTTTTGGCCGATTTCAGGGTATTTCCGCTGACTATATTTTAGGGTATTTTGACGATTTAAGGGCTCCAGGTCAATTGTATGGTTTTTCTGTAGGCTCTAGGAGTGTGTTTGGATGGAATATTATTTGAGGGTAATGTATTTTTTGAGGGTCTTTAAAATACTTCCCTGCAAAATACCCTGTTTGGATATCACTAATGATGAATTCTTCAAATTCAAGGAAATTAAACAGGGTATTTGTGAAGAAGGTCTTGCTCCTGACCCTGGCGGAGGTTTTGATGACGGCAAACTCATCGGCAAAAAGAAGAAAAGAAGACTTAGAGGAAACAGTGCTATATGTTTCAACATCTACCTAAAAGTCTTAGTTTAGGTGAGTTATGCTTCTAAAGGCTTCTCAAAGCATAAAGGCTCCTTAAAACATCTAAGCTAATCAAGTTTAATGTTTTCATAAGTTAAAAGAAGTAGTATATCTCAAGCCGATCTTAAAAGTTCAAGTTTTTGGATATTGGACTTGAGTGTAATCGATTTCACCTTTCTGGTAATCGATTGCACCTAGGCAAGTAATCGATTACTTCTTGCTAGTAATCGATTACATGTTTGAATTTGAAATTCAAACAGCAACGGCTTTTAGTGTAATCGATTACCTAAGTAATGTAATCGATTACATACCCGAAAAGTTGCATCTTTTCATGAACCATTGTGTCTCAAACCTTTTGGGAAGGGCTGCATTGGTTCAAGGTCGTTCTTCTTGCCTATATAAAGTCCATTTGAGTCCAGAAACAAAACAACACATGAGAATACATCATTAGACCAAAGCTTTGCCAAAATTGTTCATTCATTAAAGTCTTTTGATACTTAAATTTTCAAAGAGCCTAAATTCTGAGTTCATGATCTTCATTGTTAAGAGAACACTCTAGTTGTTCATATCTTGAGGAACTCAGAATCTTATTATGCTTAAGAGCCTTAAAGCATAATTCTCATGATCAATCCGATTGTATGCTAAAGGATTGATACAGCCATATTGTAAACTCTTCTTCATCTCTTTCTGATAGATTGAGTATTCACCGTGGGTCTCGGTGAAGGGTTGTTGTTACTGAAAGTGGTGTACTTTCAGGGTGTGGATTGAAGGTGGTTTAGCCTTCAAGGTCTGAAGGTGGTTTGCCTTAAGGGACTGAAAGTGGTGTGCTTTCAGGGGCTGTTGAAAGTGGTGTACTTTCACAGGTGGTTGATACAAATTCTTAAGGTGCTTGGTGTAAGGACTTGTCAGAGATTTTTATCGATAGTGGAAAAATCCTCAAGGGGTTTTCTTGAGGGACTAGACGTAGCCTTCGGTGGATAGAAGGTGAACCAGGATAAATTTATGTGTGTGAATTCTTCTACCCTTCATCTTTACTTTCAAGCAACGCTCATTTCCATTGCAATCGTTTGTATTTATATTCATCTTGAAAGTAAGAAGGTATCAAGGCGAAAGTTGGGTAAAACCTGATTCACCCCCCCTCTCAGGTTGCTATCTAGACTAACAATTGGTATCAGAGCGTAAGTTTAGGTAATTTGCTCCCAAGAACCGGGAAAAGATGGCATCCTCTTCCAATCATGGAACCAGTGAAGGATTCAACATAAACAGGCCACCATACTTCAATGGAGACCACTATGACATCTGGAAGATCAAGATGAAATCTTTATAAAGTCATTAGACGTGGAAATATGGAAAGCCATTGAAGAAGGTCCGTTTGTACCTATGAATGAAGTGGGAGATAGCAGACAAGCAAAACCAGAAAACACTTGGAATGAAGAAGAAAAGAAGAAGGTTCAGTATGATCTCAAAGGAATGAATATTCTTACATCTGCTCTTGGCATGTATGAGTTTTTCAGTGTATCAACATGCACAACATCGAAAGAAATATGGGATACTTTGATGGTAACTCATGAAGGAACAGATGAAGTCAAGAGATCAAAAATCAATACCCTATCTCAAGAATATGAAATGTTCAGAATGCTTCCAGGAGAAAAGGTATTGGATATGCAAAAACGATTCTCTCATTTGACTAACCATTTGATTGCTCTTGGTAAACAGTTTTCAAATAGTGACTTGAACATGAAAGTCCTAAGATCACTCACAAGAGCATGGCAACCAAAGGTTACGGCAATTTCAGAGAAGAAGAGTTTGTCTAATATGACTGTTGCAACTCTTTTTGGAAAACTCCAAGAACACGAGTTGGAATTGAATCGTTTGGAGGAACATGAACAACATGAGAAGAAATATCGATCTATTTCCCTAAAGGAAAAGGAAAGCATCAAAGATGATTACGATGCAGATTCTGAAGAAGAAGAAAATGGGAATATGAATCTTCTGATGCAGAACTTTGGAAAGTTTCTCAAAAGAAAACGTATGAAATTTAACAATAACAGAACTTTCCAAAGAAATAATGAGTCCTCCTCTTCTCAAAAGATCACATGCTTCGAATGTGGAAAACCTGGACACATCAAGTTAGAATGTCCAAATCTTAAAAAGAAGAAACATGGTCTGAAGGACAAGTTTGAAAAGAAAGATCAAACCACACGAACAGCATACTTGGCATGGGATGAAAACGAAGTAAGTTCATCATTAGATTCTGACAAAGAAGAAGCACAAGTTGCATTAATGGCTTCACATGATTCAGATGCTGAGGATATCCAGGTTAGTGATAATTCTATTTCATTTCATGATTTAAAATATGCTATAGAAAATGTGTTTAAATTATGTCAAAGTTTCTCTAAGGTTAGTACTAAGCAGAATGCTTTAATCTCATCTTTAGAAAATAAGTGTAGAAATCTACAAGAGAAATTAGACATAGTGAAATCTAAGTTAGATATTTCACATGAGTGCACTAAGTGTAGTTCTTTAGAAGAAAAGATAGATAATCTTCAATAAAGGGTTCATAACTTCAACGCAGGTAAACAGAAGTTAGATGATATTCTAAGTGTGCAAAGGCACTCAAACAATAAGTTTGGACTAGGATATACATCTCATCCAAAGACAAAAGAAGTTAAGAAAACTGTCTTTGTAAAACCAAACAAAGTGGAAAGATCTTCTGAAAATACTAAGACTAGTTCTTTTAGGAGTATGAACAATAGGAAAAGTAATTATCATAGACCTCCTAAAAAGATCAATCCTTCTCCTAGGCAAACATCAAGTTACAATCAATATTCATGTACTTATTGTAACAAAATAGGACATACCCCTAGTAGATGTTATTACAAGAATGTTGGAGTACCAAACAGAGAATATATATGGGGTTAGGAAGAACACTAACTTAGAAGGACCCAAAGTAAATTGGGTTCCTAATCCCCATGTCTGAGCTTTGTCATGTAGGTGGGCATGAAAGCAGCAAAGGACTTATGGTATCTTGATAGTGGCTGCTCATCACACATGACAGGAGACAAAAAAAGTTCTCATTCCTTATACCTAGAGAAAAAGGATTTGTCACATATGGAAACAATCAAAAAGGAAAGATACTTGGTATTGGAAGAATAGGTACACCCCCTCAAACTGTCATCGACAAGGTCCTAAATGTTGATGGTTTGATGCATAATCTTCTAAGTATCAGTCAACTTTGTGACAAAGGTTTGAAAGTTGGGTTCATTAATGATATCTGTGTGGTAAAGGATGTGAAAACTAAATAAGTCAAGTTTTCCGGATATAAAGTCAACAAAGTCTTCATGATATCCTTGGATGAAATTCCATCAAGTGTCAGAGGCCTGCTGGCCAAGAACATAAACGATTCATGGCTCAGGAATAGAAGACTGGCTCATATACACATAGATCATTTAAATAAACTAGTCAAGCATGATCTAGTTGTTGGGCTTCCGAAGATAAGATTTGAGAAAGACAAGCTATGTGATGCATGTCAAAAGGGGAAGCAAACCAAAACATCTTTCAAGCCAAAGAATATAGTCTCAACAACAAGACCTCTCCAATTACTTCACATGGATCTGTTTGCACCATCAAGAACTAAGAGCTTTGGAGGTAACTATTATGCCCTTGTTATTGTTGATGATTTCTCTAGATTTACCTGGACATTATTCTTGCCTCATAAGAATGAAGCCTTCAACGCATTCAAAAGATATGCAAGGCTTGTTCAAAATGAAAAGGCTTTAAAGATCTCTTCTATTAGAAGTGATAATGGTGGAGAGTTTCAGAATCATCAATTTCAGGAATTATGTGGTGAGAATGGAATATCACATAACTTCTCTGCTTCAAGAACACCACAACAAAATGGTGTTGTAGAAAGGAAGAACAGATTACTTGAAGAACTAGCAAGGACCATGCTAAGTGAATCTAACCTTCCAAAATACTTCTGGGCTGATGCTGTAAGTACTGCTTGCTATGTTTCCAATAGAGTTCTTATTAGACCTATTCTGAAGAAAACCCCCTATGAACTCTACAAAGGAAGGAAACCAAATATTTCTCATCTACATGCTTTTGGATCAAAATGCTTTGTCTTGAACAATGGAAAGGAAAACCTTGGCAAGTTTGATGAAAAATCTAATGAAGGTGTGTTCCTTGGTTATTCTCTTACAAGCAAAGCATATAGAGTCTTTAACAAGAAAACTCTATCTATAGAAGAATCCATACATGTTTCCTTTGATGAGTCTAATTCTTCAAAAGAAGATACAGTCAATCTTCCAGACAATGATGAGGAAGATAGCATTATCAATGAAGACTCTCAAAAGCAAAAGGATCAAGATTCAGTACAAGAAGAGCATATTGAAGATAACACTTATCAACTACCAAAGGAATGGAGAACCCACAGGGATCATCCAGTTGATAATATCATTGGTGATATTTCAAGAGGTGTTTCTACAATGCTACGCTTAAACGATTCAGTATTGAATATGGCCTTTGTCTCTCAAATAGAACCCTCAAAAGTGAATGATGCTCTTGAAGATGAGTATTGGATAGTGGCAATGCAGGAGGAACGAAACAAATTTGAAAGGAATCAAGTTTGGGAATTGGTTCCTAAGCCTACTGACAAGCATGTCATTGGAACAAAATGGGTATTCAGAAATAAACTAGATGAAAATGGTATTATAGTCAGAAACAAAGCAAGACTGGTTGTACAGGGATATAATCAAGAAGAAGGTATTGATTTTTATGAAACCTATGCACCAGTAGCAAGGTTGGAAGCCATAAGACTTCTATTGGCATATGCCTGTTCTTTAAACTTTCCATTATATAAAATGGATGTTAAAAGTGCTTTTCGGAATGGATTCATTCGAGAAGAAGTTTATGTGAAGCAACCTCCAGGATTTGAAGATCCCAAGTATCCCTCACATGTCTTCAGGTTAAAGAAGGCACTCTATGGTCTTAAACAAGCCCCTCGTGCATGGTATTATAGATTAAGAACATTCCTTTGTGAAAAAGGATTTCAAAAGGGTAAGGCTGTCACAACCTTGTTCATCAAGAAAACAAAAGGTAATACTTTATTAGTTCAAATTTACGTAGATGATATTATTTTTGGTTCAACTAACGAATCTCTATGTAAGGATTTCTCTAACATGATGCAAGAGGAATTTGAGATGTCTTTGATGGGACAGTTAAATTTCTTTCTAGGATTGCAAATTAAGCAATCACATGATGGGATATTCATCAACCAATCAAAGTTTTGCAAGGAACTTTTAAAGAAATATGATTTGGATGATTGCAAAGCCATAGCCACACCAATAGGGTCTAACACATATCTAGATCAAGATGAGTCCGGTGTTCATGTAGACATTACCAAATACAGAGGTATGATCGGATCTCTTCTTTATTTAACAGCAAGTAGACCTGATATCATGTTCAGTGTGTGTTTATGTGCTAGATATCAAGCATCTCCTAGGGAATCACATTTGAGTTCAGTTAAAAGGATTTTCAAATATCTTAAAGGAACTACAAATGTTGGTTTGTGGTATCCCAAAGGGAGTGTTTGAGATTTGATTGGATATTTTGATTCTGATTATGCTGGATGTAAAACTGAAAGAAAAAGTACAAGTGGTACTTGTCACTTGTTGGAAAATGCTCTTGTTTCTTGGTCCTGTAAGAAACAAGCATGTGTTGCTTTAAGTACTGCTGAAGTTGCTGCAGGAAGTTGTGCACAAACCCTATGGCTCAAACAACAACTCAAAGATTATGGCTTAGAGCTGGGCTGCATCCCAATCAAATGTGACAACACAAGTGCCATTAATCTCACGAAAAACCCTATCATGCATTCTCGAACGAAGCATATTGATATAAGACATCATTTTCTTCGAGATCACGTCATGAGAAAGGATATTGAGATTTCCTTCGTAGATACATGATGACTGGATTTATATGATGTTTTTTAGGGTGTTTTTAGTCTTTTTATTTTATTATTTTTGAGTCTCATATAGGATTTTTATTATTTTTATATATATTTTCTATTTTATTTTGCATATAGACTAGCTTTTATTTGTTTTTCTAAACTTTATTTTATATTTTTAGGAATTTTTATAGTTATTTTTATATTTTTAGGAAAGTTGGTATCTTTATCATTTTTGTCCAGGGACCGATTTGTAAAGTTTCAGGAAAGGAAGGACTAAAGTGTAAAGGTTCAAGAGCGGAGATGAAAGGTGAAGTCTCAAGGACTTGAAGGATTGAAATAGAAGTGCTAGCAAAGAGAGGACTAAAAGTGAAAAAGAAGAATATGAAGCAACACTCTCTAATTTAGCACATGGAAAATAAGCTTGAAGAATTGATGGTAGTGGGAAGGAAGTTTCAGAAATGATTAAGGGCTGAGTGGTGGCCATTGAAGGCATTGAAAACCCACTACCATGAAGAAGAGAAAAGCTTGAAGATGAACTAGCAGACGACCCAACGCTCAGGCGTTGGGCTCCCAACGCTCAAGCGTTGGGACTCTGACTAGGAAATGAGTCAGATTTTCACCCAGCGCTCAAGCGTTGGAAAGCCAACGCTCAAGCGCTGGGCCTTGGTCTGATAGTGGGATTTTAATGCATCCCAACGCCCAAGCGTTGGGGATGCCAGCGCTCAAGCGCTGGAGCTCAGGTTTTTGCTATAAATTGGGAGGCAATTTGCACTTGTAAAGCACACCTCTTCAGAATACAACAAGTATTCTTCTTTCCTCCTTAAAGAGCATTGTTCCTAGGAATTGTGGGAAGCCAAACTTGAGCTCCTATCCAGGGTAATTCGATGTTTCTTTTAGCCATGCTTGGCTAATTCTTTTTAAGTTTCTTGGGTTGTAGTAGTTTATAATTTATGTTTTAGTTTGTTTCTACCTTTCTGAATAATATTTCCAGTTCTTGTTTTATTTCCTTGTTCTTAATTTTATCTTGATGATCACAAGTGTTCTTGCTTTCTACTTATATCATAAGGCCATTTGGTAAGTAGTAAGGGAAATAGGATCTAAAAAAGGCTATAAGTATATATCTCTAAAGGACATTAGGATAGACGTAGCTTTATGTTGGCCCGAATTCAATCTTCATCTTCTTTTCTGGTTAACTAAATTACAAGGTCTTGGATTTAGTAATTAGGAAGAAAGTTCTACATTTTTTAAGGCAATTAACTTGTAGAAATTCTAGGCTATAGCATCATGAACTTGGACTTAAAATTCAGAAATTAAGTAGGAACTTGCTAGCATATTTTATAGACTATGTAATTCAACCCAAGAGCTTATTCTTCATCATCTTTATCTCTTATCATTTTATTTATATATCTTGTTCTGTTTTAATCAAACCATCAACAACATACATCTTTTATTTTTCTGCTCAAGTATTAAACAATTTAATAAGAAGGCACCTATCCCTTGGGTTCAATCTTTTTATTACACGATATTCAACCGTGCACTTGCGGTTTGGCTATCAATACACATAACCAATTAGCTGATATATTTACTAAACCTCTTCCTAAAGATTCGTTCTTTAAGATTAGAAGAGAATTAGATATTTTAGATGAACATGATATCTAATTAGATATTTATCTAAGTATGTGTTTATATGTTTTAATTACATTGCATGATTTTTGTGTGAACTTATATGCTTACATGCTTAATTTATGATTTAAAAATTATTTATGTATGATTGCATGTATCTAAGTTGCTTATATGTTTAATTATATGTCTTTTGTGTGATTTTACTTTTAAGTATTTATTTTAATCACTCTAGTAGTCTATTACATAGGAATTTATAGTTTAGATCCTGTAAACTGTCTTAGTAATCGATTACCATACACCCAGTAATCGATTAACCTTGCTCTCCAGTCCTCGTGCCTCTTTAGATACTTAAGGTAATCGATTATCTCAATTTCTGTAATCGATTACATTGTCGAAAAACTGCCAGTTTCTTAAAAATTCCCTCCTTAATTTGAATTTTGAATTCAAAGAAACCGTTGCGTAATCGATTACCCAACCTCTGTAATCGATTACATACTCATGCTATATAATCAAAGCATGACAATTCAATAGGAATTGCCTTCCAAGTCCTATTTCTATCATCCTTAATCTTTGATTCCACATATCCTGAACCCTTGTTCTTATTCCTAAGCACTCACTAAACAATCAATCATGACTTCCTCTCCTTTCCTCTCATCGGCTTTCTATCCTTCTCATCCCTTGAATTTTTCCCGTCTTCTTCCAACTCCTGCTGAAAGAACACGTTTCGTTTCTCATTTTGTGAATCAAACAATTTGAACACCTATCTATGGAAACTTGAATTTGTTCATTGAAGCCGGTCTCACCTTTCCTGCTCTTTTCGGAAACCAATCTCTTGATGCATTCATCACAATGAATAATCCCTACTACCCTGAGTTAGTCAAGACCTTCTACTGTAATCTGGAAGTTCAAGGCAACGGGATTAAATCCTCTATCAAAGGTACTACAGTTCAATATTCCCTTACCACCCTTGGCAAATGTTTGGGTATTCCATCCACTGGTGCGAAGTTAGGAACTCATTTGCCATGCCCCTGGCCAGATTATAATTCAGAGTCCTTTTATCAATCGTTGTGCCGTTTTAGTCCATCAGAAATTCAGAAACTTCATCTACCTCACACCAAATCCTGTCCATTCCATGTTGATGTTCTTACCACAACAAACCACTTGCTTCATTACTTCGTCCATCAGATTCTCCTGCCCCAGGAAGAACTTCTTGCTCACATCAATGAGTTAGAACTACAAATTTTGTATGGCATCATCAATTTTCATGACATCGACTGGGCTTTCCTGGTGATGCATCACATGTTCACATGCAGAAATGAAGCACAGTCCTTCCCATATGCATCAGCTATAACCCGTCTTCTCATTCATTCTGGTGTCCCCATCGCTAAATTGTACGATGTGAGGTCCTCTAACTACAAGTGCGTTGATACCACTATTCTGTCTCATCTGGGCTTATTCCATGATTATGGTATTGATATTATTTCATGGATGCTTCATGATGACGGACATGAATCATCACCAGATGATGACGACTCCTCTGCAGACTCTTAGTCTTCTAGAATGTTGTTTGTTTTCTTTGTTACTAAGTTTGTAATTTTCTGTTTTTTTAATACTTATTGCTATTGAACCCTATATGTTCTCCTTTTATACATATATATATAGCATAGTGCTTGTTATTTATCGCACTTTTACGTGTTTACCCCCAACCCCTATGCTTTATTTGTATATACACTTGTGTGGTTGTATGCCTGTTTCTGGCATTTTCTTCTTTTTGATGAAGTCAAAAGGGGGAGAAAGGTTCTGTGTTCTTTAAAGATTGATAACAAAATCGCAAGTGTACGATTGACTATCGCGTAATATAAAAAGATCGAACCCACAGGGATAGGTGTTCTTATTACTATAATATTTAGTACTTTAAACAGAAAAATAAAATGATAGATGTTGTTGGTTTTTAGAGCAAGTAAGAATAATAACATAAAATAAAGATGTGATAAATATGATGAGAATTAAGTCCTTGGGTTGATTGACATAGAATATAAAATATGCTAGCAAGTATCTACTTAATTTCTAAATTATAAATCCAAGTTCAAGGTGCTATAGCCTATTATATCTACAAGTTAATCTCTTACACATTGTAGAACTTTCTTTTTAATTACTAAACCCAATTTCTTGCAATCTAGTTAACTAAAGAAGAAGATGAAGATAGAGTTCTGGCCAACACAAAGCTACGTCTTTCCTAATCTCTTAGCGAAATATACTTATAGCCTTTTTTAATCCTAGGTCCCTTACTACTTACCAATTCTCATTCGTATAAGTAATAAAAAAAACTTCTTGTGTACAGCAAGATAACAATATGAGCAAGGAATTAAAACAAGAACTGGAAATAAAATTTAGAAAGGTAGAAACAAAACTAAAACATAAATTTATAAACTAATACAACCCAAGAAACTTAAAGAAGAATTAGCCAAGCATGGCTAAAGGAGACATTGAATTACCTTGGATAGGAGCTCAAATATGGCTTCCCACAAGTCCTAGGAACAATGCTCAAGAGGGAGAAAGAGAGAATACTTGTTGTATTCTATATAGGTGTGCTTTACAAGTGAAGAAAAGGGTCCTATTTATAGTAAAAATCCAGCCTCCAACGCTTCAGCGCTAGAATTTCCAACGCTTGGGCGCTGGAAGCATTAAAAATCCACTGCCAGACCAAAAGCCAGCGCTTGAGCGCTGGCTTCCCAGTGCTGCAGCGCTGGGACCTGCTGTTTCAGCTCCAAGTTTTCCTTCCTTCTTCATGGTTAGTGGGATTTGAATGCCTTAAAAACCCACTTATCAGCCTTTAATCAATTCTGAAACCTCTCCTCCACTATCATCAATCCTTCAACATAATTTCCCATGTGCCAATTTGAAGAGAGTTGCTTCATATTCCTCTTTTTCACTTTTAGTCCTCTCTTGGTTAGCACTCCAATTCAAGCCCTTTAATTTTCTCAATCTTCACTTCTAGCCCTCCACTCTTGAACCTTCACATTTTGGACCTTGATTTCCTGAAACTTTACAAAGTGGTCCTCGGACAAAAATGATAACTAAACCAGCTTTTCCTAAAAATACAAAATAACTAGAAAAATTCCTAAAAATATAAAATAAAGCTAGAAAATCTAATAAAAACTAATCTACATGCAAAATGCAAAATAAATATAAAATCTAAATAAAAACAATAAAAAACCTACATGAGACTCAAAAATAATAAAATAAAAAGACTAAAAAGACCCTAAAATTATCATATAAAATCCACTCATCAAAGATTATATGCAGGAATTCAACAAGTGCATCAGAAAGGGGGAGATATATTGGATTACATCAAACAGGGGGAGTTTTCAACAAAGAAGCATCTCTGATCTTCAAGATTCAAAGAATGTGTTTGCCATCATCAAAAAGGGGGAGATTGTGAAGAAGGTCTTTCTCCTGACCCTGGCTGAGGTTTTGATGACGACAAACTCATCGGCAAAAAGAAGAAAAGAATACTTAGAGGAAACAGTGCTATATGTTTCAACATCTACCTAAAAGTCTTAGTTTAGGTGAGTTATGCTTCTAAAGGCTTCTCAAAGCATAAAGGCTCCTTAAAACATCTAAGCTAATCAAGTTTAATGTTTTCATAAGTTAAAAGAAGTAGTATATCTCAAGCCGATCTTAAAAGTTCAAGTTTCTGGATATTGGACTTGAGTGTAATCGATTTCACCTTTCTGGTAATCGATTACACCTAGGCAAGTAATCGATTACTTCTTGCTTGTAATCAATTACATGTTTGAATTTGAAATTCAAACAGTAACGGCTTTTAGTGTAATCGATTACCTAAGTAATGTAATCGATTACATACCCGAAAAGTTGCATCTTTTCATGAACCATTGTGTCTCAAACCATTTGGGAAGGGTTGCATTGGTTCAAGGTCGTTCCTCTTGCCTATATAAAGTCCATTAGAGTCCAGAAACAAAACAACACATGAGAATACATCATTAGGCCAAAGCTTTGCCAAAATTGTTCATTCATTAAAGTCTTTTGATACTTAAACTTTCAAAGAGCCTAAATTCTGAGTTCATGATCTTCATTGTTAAGAGAACACTCTAGTTGTTCATATCTTGAGGAACTCAGAATCTTATTATGCTTAAGAGCCTTAAAGCATAATTCTCATGATCAATCCGATTGTATGCTAAAGGATTTATACAGCCATATTGTAAACTCTTCTTCATCTCTTTCTGATAGATTGAGTATTCACCGTGGGTCTCGGTGAAGGGTTGTTGTTACTGAAAGTGGTGTACTTTCAGGGTGTGGATTGAAGGTGGTTTAGCCTTCAAGGTCTGAAGGTGGTTTGCCTTCAGGGACTGAAAGTGGTGTGCTTTCAGGGGCTTTTGAAAGTGGTGTACTTTCACAGGTGGTTGGTAGAAATTCTTAAGGTGCTTGGTGTAAGGACTTGTAAGAGATTTTTATCAATAGTGGAAAAATCCTCAAGGGGTTTTCTTGAGGGACTAGACGTAGCCTTCGGTGGATAGAAGGTGAACCAGGATAAATTTCTGTGTGTGAGTTCTTCTACCCTTCATCTTTACTTTCAAGCAACGCACATTTCCGCTGCAATCGTTTGTATTTATATTCATCTTGAAAGTAAGAAGGTATCAAGGTGAAAATCGGGTAAAACCTGATTCACCCCCCCTCTCAGGTTGCTATCTAGACTAACAGTATTTTGATTGGCTAAAAGTGAGGTAATTAGAATCCTCTCATTACTGTAGGAATTGTGAAAATCCCTCGTTCTCTCTCGCTCGTTCTCTCACGCTCGTTCTCTCTTTGTGCCTCTCGCTCGTGTCTCGCTCTTCACCTTTCTCCGTCTCTGATCTCTGCCGTCATCGTCACCGCTCCAAGCCGTCGCTGCTCCTCTCTGATTTTAGGCCCCATCCTCGCTATCACTCCTCCCTTTTCGTTCGAGGCTCTACCGCCATCGATTCTCCCTCGCCGTTCAGGGTTCTGCCGTCGCCGCTGCTCCTCCCTCTCCGCTCGACACCAGTGTCACCGTCTTTATCTCGCTTCACCGCCGCCGTCGTATGTACCACTACTTTGGTTGGTCCCTCCTTTCTTCTCCCCCCTCTAATGTCTTACGCCTGTATGCTGTATGTTCTGGTTCCTGAATCAATTTACTGGGATGTTTTCCCCTTCCTTATGTGCTGCTGTTTTGCTATGTTTCCTGAATCAATTTACAGTGTGTTTGGTGTTATTTGTGGGTGTTGCTTTTTGGTCCCAAGTCTATTCTCATTGTGGGTTTGTTTTATGGTTTTTATGGGCCCTTGTGACTGAATGATGAACATGAACTACATTGGTGATTGCGAATTTGTGAATGTGATGTAGGTTGAGTGCTTATAGAGATTTACCTACTTTTGGAATAGTGAAATTCCCACAGCAGGTGTTGGCTGCACATTCTAAATTTGTTCAAGTGGATGTAGTTTGTAAGCTGGAATGTAAGCCATATATCTTTTTGTTATTGTTCTGTTTTGCCATTGTGAGCGTGAGTTATCACTGTTCTTCTCATGGACTAAGATAACACTGAGTGGCTTTCTTCTCATGCCACAATGGATTTAGCAGTGTTCTTTTTAGCACATCAAAATCAAATAAATATCTTTTATATTATTGAGTCTTTCTTTTTTCTTTTCCTTCTTTCCCTACTTCAATCCTTGTAATTTCAACAACTGAATATCCAGTATCCTGTACTTGCTACTAGTTTGAATTTTTAATGGAATACTAATTTGTTTGCAGATACTAATTTGAGTATAGAAAGAAAATTTCATATTTCATTGGTTGCCTTATGCATCATGCATGGACCATTTTCCTCATTAAAATAAACTCATCCTGATTAAAATAAACTCACTTTGTTGGACCATTTTTAAGAGCAATGGCAAATTTAAGTTAGTCTTAAATCTGTCAATGCCAGAATTAAGATTGATATGCCAAAACCATATGCAGAAATTGATATTAAGATTGATATTAGAACTTCTACTTCATGATATTAAGTCGCCATCAATATATATATATATATATATATATATATATATATATATTTGATATGACTAATCTTCCCCTAATCGTCACTACCTTGGCTAGTTCATTATTGATGATCATTCAGATGAGTCTAGTAGCAAGAAGCCAAAGAAGATCACCAAAAAGCTCTAATGCTCTCTTTTGAGTTTGGCTGGATTTACATTACAATTTGCTTTAATGCTCTCTTTGCAGTTCCTTATTTATTTGTTGTTCTGTGTCTCATATAGATTCCACATTTAATTCCACATTTACAGTTTGTGATCTTTTATACAGTCATCTGATGCTCACAATTTCATCACTGTGCCATTTGAGCATTTGGCATTCATTATTTGTTTTTGAAAAAACATTCTTGGCTCATAAAATTCAATGATGGACCTTGTATTAATCATCTTGGTAGAACTTCATAAAATTCCTGTATGAGAGATTGTTTATTGCAATATCAGTATTAACTTTCTTGTTATTCCTAATTGCCAAATGCTTCTACTGTTGTGCACCTAATGCTTTGATATTCCTTCTTTGATTAATATGAAAGACATTGATGGGTCATGGATTAAAAAGAATAGCTTGTTAGACTGAATTAGATAATCATAGGTTAGGAACTGACATCCTAATTAGTAGCTAACATAACATAGATTTTTTAGTTTTGTTACTTGTCAAGGATTTTTAGTTATTGTAATGGGACAAATTAAGTGGTCAAAGAAGTTTGGTAGTAGCTAACATAACATAGTTTTCTTCACATTGCTAGGATTGGAATAGTTTGAAGGTTCTTTTGCTTTTCCTTTGAAATAAGCTTTTCTTTTCCTAGAATTGTCTGTGGGAATTGGAGGTTCATCTCTTGGGCCACAGTTTGTTGCAGAGGCATTGGCTCCTGATATTACTCCACTCTTGTATCCATATTCATATGATGTATGCTGCTTCTGCTGAATAGTAAGAATAAGACCCTTTTTGGATTAGTCTCTAATTTATAGAAACTTTTAAATTGAGATAAATTTTTGGTTCATAACTTAGGAAAAAAAACTCTTTAGTTTATAGGTGCTTAAAGAAGTGCTTGTTGAGACTTGAGAAGCTGATCTAAAATCACTCTAAGAAGGACTAAGCAAGTTTTGTTTTTCAGTTAGTTTAAGTTAAACTGAAATCGATGGGGGGAACCCTTTTCACATTTAGCACATTCAATAGCAAATTTGGCTTTACTTTGCAAAAAATGGAAGTTTAACTGGAAAATAACATGCTCTGAGGAGTTAATAAAAAGTGCATGTGAATTTAACCTCAAAGTTTTGTTCTTTGCAAAATTATATAGCAGCTAGTGTTGTTAAGTATGGACATGAATTTTTGTTGGGGCCTCAAGGAATGGTTTTGGTCTTTTGACAGATAAGATTTACTGACAACACAGATCCTGCTGGAATTGATCATCAGATTGCACAACTTGGCCCTGAGCTCGCAACAATACTTGTGATTGTGATTTCAAAGGTCTGCATGCGGATTTTTTTATTACAATATGCATAAAGGATTTTTTTTTTATTACTTTGCATAAAGGTAGAAATAATGCATGATATCTGTGTTGTTTGAGCTAAAAGTGATTCATTTTAGTTATTGACTTGCTTTTTTAGTTTTTTTTAGTTGCAATATATACTTGGAAATGATGGTCTTTATAGCAATACTATATTAATTGTCTACTTGCTGTTGATTCTTACTGTGCAGATTCTTTACTTGGAACTTGGAGATGAGGGGAAAAAGGAAAATGGAAGAAGCTAATAATGAGGAAGAAAGATGATAGCAGGGCTTACTTTACTTGGAACTTGGAGATGGAGCGTGCTCTTGCTGATATACTTAGAGATCAAAGAAGCTTGGGAAATAAGAGTGATGGAGGTTGGAAAGCAGTGGCATATAACACTGCGGCTCAAGTGTTGTCTTCACAGTTCAAAGTGCAACTTATTGGAGAGAATGTTAAGAACCGCATCAAGCTGTGGAGATCATTGTAACACCCCAATTTTGGGTTAAGGGTTACATGGTAAATACGCGGAAATTTAAAACCTCTTAGAAAACAACTCATTTTTCTTAAAATGTTTTCGTCTCTCTTAATTACATAAAAATAATATAAGTAATAATTTTCCCCATAAATAATAATTACTACGCGGAAGCAAAACGAGGAAAAATATTACAACAAAAGAAATATGCTCAACAGCGAGCCCAAAAATAAAATAAAATAAAATAGCAGAAAAGCTTAAGACATCAATCGTCTTCTTCAAATTTCTTCCACGATTCCGCTGCGCACTCTGATTCCGTAAAGCTTCTTCAAGAGACGACGATCAACACCCTGTCTATTTTATGGCGTTAAGCGCCCAAACACAAACAGAAAGGGTTAACTCGAGAACAAACAACAAATACCAATCAACATGTTGAAGAGGGAATAAGATAAGTGTCAACAACAATATTTCCAAAATACAACAACATCTTCAACAATTTATTCATTTCCTCATGAACAACAACACAATCATGCTTATGAATCCTCAAATGCAACAACAAATTAAGGCATGATCACATGGGACTAAAACCCATCTCACCACCCTTAACCACGATCCCATGGGACTAAAACCCATCTCATCACTCTCAGGCACGATCACATGGGACTAAAACCCATCTCACCGCCATCAGCCCCAAAAATAATGCATATGCCATGCCAACATGTTCAATATCAACATGAATCAACAATTGCCATTATTACAAAATAATCACCCTCATATTCATCTCAACATCATCACATCATAATCATCAATCTCAAATCCAACATGTTATATTCACTGATAATAATCCCAGCATGCATCACAATACCATTCATCTCATCATCACAAACATAGAGTAATTTACAATCATCATGGCGTAGTAAGCACCACTGACTCTATCTAGACCCAGAGTTAACCCTTACCTTTTAATCCTTTGCTTGGTCTTGTC
Organism: Acmispon strigosus; assembly: GCA_030819835.1. NCBI lineage: Eukaryota > Viridiplantae > Streptophyta > Magnoliopsida > Fabales > Fabaceae > Acmispon > Acmispon strigosus. The sequence continues at coordinate 18,003,845 of JAUAMA010000001.1, forward strand.
CTTCAACCGATAAAGCTAACCTCAAGGGTTCTTGAGAGAGGGTTAGAGAGAGAGTTAGAACACCACAAGAAGATAAGAGAGTCGACTCCAAGCAGCACCAAAGTCCAGCAACACTCCAAAGGATTCAGCTCTAGAGTTCTAGGTTTCTCTAGCAAAAACTTCTGTGTGATACAAGCAAAGGAGGCCAACACTCTTAAGCTTTGAGTTTTCAGCAACTAGAGGGAGAGAGAGGGATGAAGAGCACGAAATTTCTGCACCAAGGACTCTATAAACTCAGAATTATAACCCCCATTAACCCCCATTAAAACACTCATTAACTCTCCATTACTCACATGTTTAAATTTCAAATTTAAATCTGATTATAACTCCTATTAAATCCATTTAAACTCATTTATTGCTCATTAATCTCATGTCTCATTTCAAATTTGAAATTCAGCCTTTAACCATCAAAAATCTGATTAAAATTAAAACGTACCTCACTAGGATTTGAACAAAAGTCTTGCCAATCAACTGCCTAAGTCTTAACCACTAAACCAAGGTTCTTCTTGTTAAAACTCTTACACTAATATTCTTTTAATCCTCTAACTCGAACCATCATGTTCCCATTTAAATTTTGAATTCAAAAACCTCCTTAAAATCTCTTAAATGCGGAATTCCAATCCAGCCTTGACTAGTCCAAGGACTAAAACACAAATATCCAAACTTAAAGGACCAAAACCTAATTATAAAATCTCCAAGGACCAAATTATAATTACTCAAAATAGAGGGTCTTACAATCATGGTATGGAATTGTTAGTGACATCCTTAGTCAAAGTGGATTTTATTGGGATGGTGGGAAATTCATGATTACAGTTGAAAATGAAGCTGCATGGAATGAATATGTTAAGGTAGTCATTTTTAATGTTACTATTCAATAAAATTGATGTTTGTTTTATTGTTAATATGCTTCCTATTTTCTTTGTAGTCACATGATGAAGCTAAGAGGTTTCGATTTAAGGTGATTCCTAATTGGGATGATATTGTAGACCTATGTGCTAAGGATAAAGCAACAGGAATTGGAGCGGAGACACCATTGGATGCCGATGACATCATGAGAAAAGAAGCAAATGATGAGAAAAGAGCTCACATTGTGGATATTTATGATGATGATGATGATGATGATGATGAAAGAAGCTCTACAGCAAGGAAAAGGGGACCATCGACTAGTATGCAAGCCAGAAAAGGAAAAAGTGGAGAAAAGGATGGGATAATTGGTTCAATGAATAGAGTGGCTGACTCACTGAGTGAATTTGTGCAAGCAACTACACAAAGGGTGAAATATGTTCAAGAAGTGGTTAAGGATGTGATGAATGAGCTGGAGAACATTCACGACCTTAATACCACTCAATGGCTAAAAGCAGTTGATTGGCTTGCAGAAAATCCAAATAAGTTAGAGATTTTGAAAGCTCTTCCAATGGAGAGGAAGAAAGACTACATTGTGACTTTTATGCATTGATTGTGACTATTATTTTCTATTTTTTTATTTGTATAGCTTATTTGTCAAGCTATTGATATGAAATATTTGAATGATATGAAACTCATTGCTCTATATAGTTGGTTTGCTATTCTTGGTTGGAAAAAAAAAATTACTTTTGAATTTATGATATAAGTTAAGTTAATAATTTCTAATTATGATTTATAATTTTTCATTTATGATCATTTTTTAATAAATGAAAAAGTAAAAAAATTAATAAAAATTTTATTATTTAGATTTTGTAAATAAAGTTTTTCATTATTTCATTAAAAGAAACTTAAAGAAAGGAAATTCTATTTACAATACCCAAACAAATAATTTTACAATTGATGTAATTTAAATATTTTATCCAAACAATGCAATTTGAAAATCAATGGAATTCAATTGAATCAATTGAATTCCCTTGCATTTAAAATTCCTTGTATTTCCACATTTCTCCATCCAAACACACTCTAGGCTTTTAGACTGATTTTAGGGTTTTTGGCTTATTATAGGGTTTTAGGCCAGCTTTAGGGCTTTTTAATTAACTTTAGGGATTTTGGTCAATTTCAGTGTTTTCGGCCGATTTATGGGTTTTTCCGCTGACTATAGTCTCGGGTATTTGGACGATTTAAGGGCTCTGGGTCAAATTTATGGTTTTTCCGTAGACTCTAGGCTTTTAGACTAATTTAAGGGTTTTCGTCTTATTATAGGGATTTAGCCCGGATTTAGGGCTTTCTAGTCAACTTTAGTTTTTGGCCGATATTAGGGCTTTTGGCCGATTTCAGGGTTTTTCCGCTGACTATAGTATAGGGTATTTGGACGATTTAAGGGTTTCGGGTATATTTAATGGTTTTTCTGTAGACTCTAGGATTTTAGACTGATTTAAGGGTTTTCGGTTATTATAGGATTTTAGGCAGGCTTCAAGGCTTTCTGATCAACTTTAGGGCTTTTGGCCGATTTCAGGGCTTTTGGCCGATTTCAAGGTTTTTCGCTCACTATAGTATAAGGTGTTTGGAAGATTTAAGGGCTCCGTGTCAATTTTATGGTTTTTCTATAGACTCTAGGCTTTTAGACTTATTTTAAGGTTTTAGTCCGGCTTTAGGGCTTTCTGATCAACTTTGGTGCATTTGGTCGATTTCAGGGTTTTTTCGGTGAATATAGTATAGGGTATTTGGACGATTTAGGTGCTCCAGGTCAATTTTATGGTTTTTCTGTAGACTCTAGGCTTTTAGACTCTTTTTAGGGTTTTAGGTCGGTTTTAGGGCTTTCTTATCAACTTAGGGCTTTTGGCCAATTTCAGGGCTTTGGCCGATTTCAGGGTTATTCTGCAGACTATAGTATAGGGTATTTGGACGATTTAAGGGTAACAGGTCAATTTTATGGTTTTTCTGTAGCCTTTAGGCTTTTAGACTGATTTTGGGGGGTTTTAAGCCGGCTTCAGGGATTTCTGATCACCTTTAGAGCTTTTGGCCGATTTGGGGGCTTTTGGCCGATTTCAGGGTATTTCTGCTGACTATAGTATATAGTATTTTGACGGTTTAAGGGCTCCGGGTCAATTGTATGGTTTTTCTGTAGACTCTAGGCTTTTAGACTGATTTTAGAATTTTTGGCTTATTATAGGGTTTTAGGCCAGCTTTAGGGCTTTTCAATTAACTTTACGGCTTTTGGTCAATTGCATTGTTTTTGGCTGATTTCTGGGTTTTTCCGCTGACTATAGTATCGGGTATTTGGACGATTTAAGGGCTTGGGGTCAAATTTATGGTTTTTCTGTAGACTCTAGGCTTTTAGACTGATTTAAGGGTTTTCGTCTTATTATAGGGATTTAGCCCGGCTTTAGAGTTTTCTAGTCAACTTTAGGGCTTTTGGCCGATAGTAAGGCTTTTGGCCGATTTCAGGGTTTTCCGCTGACTATAGTATAGGGTATTTGGACGATTTAAGGGTTTCGGGTATATTTAATGGTTTTTCTGTAGACTCTAGGATTTTAGACTGATTTTAGGGATTTGGGTTATTATAGGATTTTACGCAGGCTTTAGGGCTTTCTGATCAACTTTACGGCTTGTGGGCGATTTCAGGGCTTTTGGCTGATTTCAGGGTTTTCCGCTGACTATAGTATAAGGTATTTGGACGATTTAAGGGTTCCGTGTCAATTTTATGGTTTTTCTATAGACTCTTGGCTTTTAGACTGATTTTAGGGTTTTAGTCCGGCTTTAGAGCTTTCTGATCAACTTTAGGGCATTTGGTTGATTTCAGATTTTTTCGATGACTATAGTATAGGGTATTTGGTCGATTTAAGTGCTCCATGTCAATTTTATGGTTTTTCTGTAGACTCTAGGCTTTTAGACTCTTTTTAGGGTTTTAGGTCGGTTGTAGGGCTTTCTGATCAACGTAGGGCTTTTGGCCGATTTCAGGGCTTAGGACGATTTCAGGGTTATTCTACAGACTATAGTATAGGGTATTTGGACGATTTAAGGGTAACGGGCCATTTTTATGATTTTTCTGTAGCCTCTAGGCTTTTAGACTGATTTTAATGGTTTTAAGCTAGCTTCAGTGATTTCTGATCACCTTTAGAGATTTTGGCCGATTTCGGGGCTTTTGGCAGATTTCAGGGTATTTCTGCCGACTATAGTATAGGGTATTTTGACGATTTAAGGGCTCCGGGTCAATTGTATGGTTTTTCTGTAGACTCTAGGCTCATAGACTGATTTTAGGGTTTTTGGCTTATTATAGGATTTTAGGCATGCTTTAGGGCTTTTTAATTAACTTTAGGGCTTTTGGTCAATTTCACTGTTTCTACCGATTTCTGGGTTTTTCCGCTGACTATAGTATGGGGTGTTTGGACGATTTAAGGGTTCTGGGTTAAATTTATGGTTTTTCGTCCAAAAAGACTATATTATAGTTTGCAGAAAAACCCTGCAATTGGTCGAAAACCCAAAAGTTGATTAGAAAATCCTAAAGCCGGCCAAAAATCCTATAATATGCCGAAAGTCCTAAAATTAGTCTAAGAGCCTAGAGTCTACAGAAAAACCATAAAATTGACCTGGAGCCCATCCAAACAACCAATACCATGGCAGCGGAAAAACCCTGAAATTGGCCAAAAGCCCTAAATGTGATTAGAAAACCCTAAAGCCGGCCTAAAAACCTATAATAAGCTGAAAACCCTAAAATCAGTCTAAAAACCCTGAAATAGGCCGAAAACCCTGAAATCGGCCAAAAGCCCTAAAGTTGATCAGAAAACCCTAAAGCTGGCATAAAACCCTACAATAAGCCGAAAACCCTAAAATCAGTCTAAAAGCACCAAAAATCGGCCTAAACCCCTATAATTAGCTGAAAACCCGAAAATCAGCCTAAAAGCCTAGAATCTACAGAAAAAACCATAAAATTACCCGAAGCCCTTAAATCATCCAAGTACCCTATGTTATAGTCAGCGGAAAAACCCCGAAATCGGCCGAAAACCCTAAAATCAGCCAAAAGCCCTAAAGTTGATCAGAAAGCCCTAAAGTAAGCCTAAAACCCTTTCATAAGCCGTAAACCGTAAAATCAGTCTAAAAGCCTAGAGTCTATAGAAAAACCATAAACTTGACCCGGAGCCCTTAAATCTTCCAAATACCCTATACTATAACTAGCGGAGAAACCCTGAAATCGGTCAAAATTTCTAAAGTTGATCAGAAAACCCTAAAGCCGGCCTAAAAACCCTATATTAAGTCGAGAACCCTAAAATCTGTCTATTTGCCTATAGTCTACAGAAAAACCATAAAATGACCCAAAGCCCTTAAATCGTCCAAAAACCCTGAAATCGGCCAAAAGCCCTAAAGTTGATCAGAACACCCTAAAGCCGGCCTAACACCCTATAATAAGTCGAATACCTTAAAATCATTCTAAAAGCCCTTAATCCGGCCGAAAACCCTAAAATAGGGCGAAAACCCTTAAATCAGTCTAAAAGCCAAGAGTCTATAGAAAAACTATAAAATTGACCCTGAGCCCTTATATCGTCCAGAAAGACTATACTATAGTCTGCGGAAAAACCCTGAAATCGGCCGAAAACCCAAAAGTTGATTAGCAAACCCTAAAGCCGACCTAAAACCCCATAATAAGCCGAAAACCCTAAAATTAGTCTAAGAGCCTAGAGTCTACAGAAAAATCATAAAATTGACTCGGAGCCCCCAAATCGTCCAAACACCCTATACTATATAGTCAGCGCAGAAACCCTGAAATTGGCAGAAAACACTGAAATCGGCCAAAATGTAAGTATAGATAGCAACCTCAGAGGGGGGATGAATCAGAGTTGAACGATTTTCGCCTTATCGAAATTATTACTTTCAAGATAATGATGATGACAAAACAATAGTTGTGATTGCAGCGAATTTAAGGATTGCTTGAAAGTAAAAGATGAAGGGAAGAGGAAATCACACACGAGATTTTATCCTGGTTCACCTTCTATCCACCGAAGGCTACGTCCAGTCCCTCAATAAACCCCTTGAGGATTTTTCCACTATGATCAAGATTTCTTACAAGTACTTACACCAAGAACCTTAAGAACTCTTGTCAAACCTCAGATGGCAAACCACCAACTGATGATGCCGAAACCTACGGCGGACTTTGAATCAAACCCGATTCAAAGGACCTTTTCCACTATCACCGAACCCTACGGCGGACTTTGAATCAAACCCGATTCAAAGGACCTTTTCCACAATCACCGACCCTACGGCGGACTTTGAATCAAACCCTATTCAAAGGAAATTTTCCACAACCATCGAACACTACGATGGACCTTTTTACAACCACCGAAAACCACGGTGAATGAATCAAAATGATTCAAGAGATGAAGAAGAAGATGCCTTTACAATGGCTGATTCAATCCTTTAGACAAGATGGATTGATCTTAGTTTGTATTCTCCAGGCAATTACAATGAAGGCTCTCTTATTCTGAGTTTCTCAAAAGATGAACAACATGTGTGTTCTTATGAAAATGAGAGAACAGAAACTCAAAATGATGACTTTAACGAATATGAAAGTTATGGACCAAGTCATTGATGTTTATGAGCGTCTATGGACTTTATATAGGCACTAGAGGTCGTCCATGAACCAACACAATCTTTCCCAAACGTTTTGAGACACATTGGTTTATGAAATAACACATCTGTCGACCTGCTAATCGATTACAGAAGCCTGGTAATCAATCACATCATGCCGTTGAAGTTTGAATTCAAAATTCAAACTTGGTAATCGATTACATACATGTGGTAATCGATTACACACATCCTGTAATCGATTACAGACAGTCCAGAACTCAGTTTTTGACTGTTTAAAACCTAATTAAGTGTTCCTACCAAGATTTACTTGTGAGAGCATATTATACTCAATTAGTTGATCTTTTATGAGCCTTCAAATGCAATTAAACCTTAATAAAGCATAGCACACTAAGTTGACAAGACTTACTTAAAGCAAGAACCTTTGATGATTGATCTTGACGTTCTGAGCCAGTTCTTGAAGTCTTCCCTTCTTTCTTGAAGTCTTTCTTCTTTTTGTGATGTGTTTGTCTTCATCAAAACCTCAGCCGAGTCAAATGACGAGACCTTCTTCACACAAAAGCCCTAAAGTTGATCAAAAAGCCCTAAATCCAGCCTAAAATCCTATAATAAGCTGAAAACCCTAAAATCAGTCGAAAAGCCTAGAGTATACAGAAAAACAACAAAAATGACTCAGAGCTCCTAAATCGTCCCAATACCCTATGCTATAGTGAGCGGAAAAACCTTGAAATCGGTCGAAAACCTTGAAATCGGCTGAAAACCTTGAAATCGGCCAAAAGCCCAAAAGTTTATCAGAAAACCCTAAAGCTAGCCTGAAACCCTACAATAAGCCGAAAACCCTAAAATCAGTCTAAAAGCACCAAAAATCGGCCTAAAACCATATAATAGGCCGAAAACCCTAAAATCGGTCTAAAAAACTAGTGTGTACACAAAAACCAAAAAATTGACCAGGAGCCCTTAAATAGTCCAAATACCCTATACTATAGTCTGCCGAAAAACTCTGAAATCGGCCGGAAACCCTAAAATTGGCCAAAAGCCCTAAAGTTGATCAGAAAACCCTAAAGCTGGCGTAAAACCCTATAATAAGCAGAAAACCCTAAAATCAGTCTAATAGCCTAGAGTCTACAAAAAAACCATAAAAATGATTAGGAGCCCTTAAATCGTCCAAATACCCTATGCTATAGTCAGCGGAAAAACCTTGAATCGGACAAAAACCCAGAAATCGGCCAAAAGCCCTTCAGTTGATTAGAAAACCCTAAAATCAGTCTAAAAGCCTAGAGTCTACTGAAAAACCATAAAAATGACCCGGAGCCCTTAATTCGTCAAAATACCCTATGCTATAGTGAGCAGAAAAACCCTGAAATCGGCCGAAAACCCTGAAATCGGCCAAAAGCCCAAAAGTTGATCAGAAACCCTAAACCTGGCAAAAAACCCTACGATATTCCGAAAACCCTAAAATCAGTCTAAAAGCACCAAAAATTGGCCTAAAACCCTATAATAGGTTGAAAACCCTAAAGTCGGTCTAAAAAACTAGTGTCTAACAAACCAAAAAATTGACTCGGAGCTCTTAAATAGTCCAAATACCCTATACTATAGTCTGCCGAAAAACTCTGAAATCGGCCGAAAACCCTGAAATCGGCCAAAAGCCCTGTAGTTGATCAGAAAACCCTAAAGCTGGCCTAAAACCCCATAATAAGCCGAAAACCCTAAAATCAGTCTAATAGCCTAGAGTCCTCAAAAAAACCATAAAAATGATTCGGAGCCCTTAAATCTGAAGGTGCAAGAAATACACAAGAAAGGGGGGGTTTGAATTGTGTGTTTATTTTTGAAATTTATTCGATAAGCTTTGAAGGTTAATTACTTGTTTTCAAGGTGATTTATTTGTTATGCAAGCATAGGTGAGTATACAGCGGAAAAGCAATATAACATGAAGAATAAAGCACACATGATTTTTATCCTGGTTCACCCCCATAATCGACAGGGCTACGTCCAGTCCTTGGCTTCAACAAGATTTTCACTATTTAAACAAATAGTACAAGTATTATAAGGGACTTCTCCCAACAAGTATTCTAAGGACTTCTCCTATCAAGTATTCGAAGGGCTTCTCCTTGCAAGTATTATCAAGACTCCTCCTTACAAGTATTATACAGGACTTCTCCTAACACCTTTACATGATTTTTCTTTTCTACAATAATTCTCTTCTAATAAGAGTGGGTAGAAGAAATGAAGAGCAGAAAACAGAGAGATCATAAACAAGTTGATCTCTGTTTTAAGTTATGTGTGTGGGATAGGATGAGAGTAATACTCTATAAGCTTTCCACACACATAAGCAACTCAACTCAGGTTATGATATGATTTTAGGTTTCCTGAGTTGGAACCAAGAATGTCTTGGTCCTTTGGGCAAACTTGATTGAGATATGCAAGGTTAATTCAAGTCGCCAAGTTGCTAACGAAGCAGGATTCTCTATATATATCTTCAGTTGAAGATCTTCGTTGTTTTTTCACAGCAGGAGAGAAGACCTGTTCATTGGAGCTCCTACTTCCTCAGCTGTGAGTAACGGCTAGTTCTGCATTTTTCAGCAGGTCTGAGACACGATCTGAGAAGCATTAATTTGCCTGGGTTGACGTCGTCTGGCTCCATGTTTGAGCGAGTAGCCTTGAGCTATGTCTTCGTATTTAATGCGTGGAGTTCCAGCTTTGGTACTTTCCTTGACCATTATACCCCAGTGCATGCCAACTAATGTACATCACGTGCTTTGGTTAGATATTTGAATTTCGACCGTTGAACGTGTACGATGCTCAGAGATTCTTGCCGTGGATTCCGCGATGTCAGCTTGATTTGAGGAAAAGTAGAAAAGCAGTGGGACCAAAGAATATTATATTGATTATGTCCCTTTCTACTTTCTGTCATGGCCAGTACACTAATAAGTATGCAGACGAGGTAGAAGTCTTTGTGATCCAAGAAGAAATTACTTAAGATGAGGAGAATAATTTCTTTAGTGCTTCTGTTAACTTGATATCCTCGAAAGACACACTTCTTGATCCTTGTACCTTGGACGCTATTTGATGCTTGAGCGGACGGATTCTTCCTTAGAGTTTGGCAGACGCAGTCTCCATTCAATGCTTGAAGTTCCGTTACTGAATGGCTTGCATCGGCAGATGAACTTTCTTCATTCAGTTCTTCTTTAAGGATTAGAATCTTCTTGGCTTAGAAAACTGAATCTTTTCTTTTGCTTCCTCTGAGGTTCTTAATCTGAGATAGTTGATTCACAACTTCTTTATATGATGCTGGAGAAACTTCGAAGCCGAAGGTATTTCTTCATCTGTTGTCATGCTCTTTCAGCTTTAAGTGACACAGTCTATCTTTTGATCATTGTGAGTTTTGGTAGCAGACTGTTTCAGCTTCTTGAAGTAGACTTTGACTTGTGCGATCAGAGTTTGATAAAGTCCTTGAGATAAGATGCTGGCCATTTGAAGTTGTTGCTTTATCTCTCCTGAATCACAGGACTGTCTTATATATGAATGTCTTCCTTTGTATATTTTTGACAATGCTTCCTTCAAGGTGACCGGACGGACTCTTCCAGTGGACTGATTTTCTTGATGATGCTTTGAGATTCATTCAGTCCCTTCAGTAGATAATTATTCCTGTGTATGAGAATTTTCACTATGTTAGGAATTTTATATCTGACAATATTAAACCTTAAAGAAATTGTTAATTTTCAAAACATAATAATTCATTTAATTATTTGAATCTAACAAAATCGTCCAAATACCCTATGCTATAGTCAGCGGAAAAACCCTGAAATATGACGAAAACCCAGAAATCGGCCAAAAGCCCTTCAGTTGATTAGAAAACCCTAAAATCGGCCTAAAATCCTATAATAAGTCGAAAACCCTAAAATCATTCTAAAAGCCTAGAGTCTATAGAAAAACCATAAAATTGTCCCGAAGCCCTTAAATCATCCAAATACCCTATACTATAGTCAGCAGAAAAACCCTGAAATTGGAAAAAAACCCTAAAGTTGATCAGAAAACCCTAAAGTCGGCCTAAAACCCTATAGTAAGCCGAAAACACTAAAATCAGTCTAAAAGCCCAAAAGCCGGCCACAAACCCTAAAATAAGCCGAAAACCCTAAAATTAGTCTAAAGGCTTAGAGTCTACACAAAAACCAAAAAATTGACCAGAGCACTTTAATAGTCCAAATACCCTATACTATAGTCAACGGAAAAACCCTGAAATCGAACAGAAACCTGAAATCGGACAAAAGCCCTATAGTTGATCAGAAAACCTTAAAGCCGGCCTTAAACCCTATAATAAGCCGAAAACCCAAAAATCAGTCTAAAAGCCTTTAATCCAGCATAAAACCCTAAAATAGGGCGAAAACCCTTAAATCAGTCTAAAACCAACAAGTCTACAGAAAAACTATAAATTTGACATGATGCCCTTATATCGTCCAAAAAGACTATACTATAGTCTGTGGAAAAACGCTTAACTCGGCCGAAAACCCAAAAAATGATTAGCAAATCCTAAAGCCGGCCTAAAACCCTATAATAAGCCGTAAACCCAAAAATTAGTCTAAGAGCCTAGAGTCTACAAAAAAACCAAAAAATAGACCCGGAGCCCCCAAATCGTCCAAACACCCTTCAGCGCAAAAACCCTTAAATCGGCAGAAAACCTTGAAATCGCCCAAAAGCCCTAAAGTTGATCATAAAGCCCTAAATCCGGCCTAAAACCCTATAATAAGCCGCAAACCCTAAAATCAGTCTAAAAGCCTAGAGTCTACAGAAAAACCATAAAAATGACCCGGAGCCCTTAAATCGTCCAAATACCCTCTGCTATAGTGAGCGGAAAAACCCTGAAATCGGCCGAAAACTCTGAAATCGGCCAAAAGCCCAAAAGTTGATCAGAAAACCTTAAAGCTGGCCTGAAACCCTACAATAATCCGAAAACCCTAAAATCAGTATAAAAGCACCAAAAATCGGCGTAAAAACCTATAATACGCCAAAACCCCTAAATTCGGTCTAAAAAACTAGTGTCTACACAAAAGCCAAAAAATTGACCCGGAGCCCTTAAATCGTCCAAATACCCTATGCTACATTCAGCGGAAAAACCCTGAAATCAGACGATAACCCCGAAATCGGCCAAAAGCCCTTCAGTTGATTAGAAAACCCTTAAGTCGGCTTAAAACCCTATAATAAGCGGAAACCCCTAAAATCATAATATAAGCCTAGTGTCTACAGAAACACCATAAAATTGTCCCGGAGCCCTTAAATCGTCCAGATACCCTATACTATAGTCAGCGGAAAAACCATGAAATCGGTCGAAAACCCTGAAATTGGAAAAAACCCTAAAGTTGATCAGAAAACCCTAAAGTCAGCCTAAAACCCTATAATAAGACGAAAACACTGAAATCAGTCTAAAAGCCCTTAAGCCGTCCACAAACCCTAAAATAAGCCGTCCACAAACCCTAAAATGAGTCTAAAAGCCTAGGGTCTACACAAAAAACAAAAAATTGACCCGGAGCACTTTAATAGTCCAAATACCCTATACTTTAGTCAGCGGAAAAACCCTGAAATCGGCCGGAAACCCTGAAGTCGGACAAAAGCCCTAAAGTTGATCATAAAACCTTAAAGCCGGCCTTAAACCCTATAATAAGCCGAAAACCCTAAATTCAGTCTAAAAGGCTAGAGTCTACCAAAAAACCATAAAAATGACCCGGAGTCCTTAAATCGTCCAAATATCCTATACTATAGACAGCGAAAACACCCTGAAATCGGCCAAAACCCCTAAATTTGATCACAAAGCCCTAAAGCTAGCCTAAAACCCTATAATAAGCCGAAAACCCTAAAATCACTCCAATAGCATAGAGTCTACATAAAAACCATAAAATGATTCGGAGCCCTTAAATCGTCCAAATACCCTATGCTATAGTCAGCGGAAAACCCCTTAAATCGGTCGAAAACCCTAAAATTTGAAAAAATCCCAAAAGTTGATCAGAAAACCCTAAAGTCAGCCTAAAACCCTATTATAAGACGAAAACACTGAAATCAGTCTAAAAGCCCTTAAGACGTCCACAAACCCTAAAATAAGCCGTCCACAAACCCTAAAATGAGTCTAAAAGCCAAGGGTCTACACAAAAAACAAAAAATTGACCCGGAGCACTTTAATAGTCCAAATACCCTATACTTTAGTCAGCGGAAAAACCCTGAAATCGGCCGGAAAACCTGAAGTCGGACAAAAGCCCTAAAGTTGATCATAAAACCTTAAAGCCGGCCTTAAACCCTATAATAAGCCGAAAACCCTAAAATCAGTCTAAAAGGCTAGAGTCTACCAAAAAACCATAAAAATGACCCGGAGTCCTTAAATCGTCCAAATATCCTATACTATAGACAGCGGAAACACCCTGAAATCGGCCAAAACCCCTAAATTTGATCACAAAGCCCTAAAGCTAGCCTAAAACCCTATAATAAGCCGAAAACCCTAAAATCACTCCAATAGCATAGAGTCTACATAAAAACCATAAAATGATTCCGAGCCCTTAAATCGTCCAAATACCCTATGCTATAGTCAGCGGAAAAACCCTGAAATCGGTCGAAAACCCTGAAATCGGTCGAAAACCCTGAAATTTGAAAAAATCCCAAAAGTTGATCAGAAAACCCTAAAGTCAGCCTAAAACCCTATAATAAGCCGAAAACACTAAAATCAGTCTAAAAGCCCTTAAGCCGACCTCAAACCCGAAAATAAGCCGAAAACCCTAAAATCAGTCTAAAAGGCAAGAGTTTACCGAAAAATCAGAAAATTGACCCGAAGCCCTTAAATAATGCAAAAACCCTATACTATAGTCAGCGAAAAAACCCTGAAATCGACCAAAAACCCTGAAAACGTCCAAAATCCCTAGAGTAAGCCGAATACCCTATTATCAGTCTAAAAGCCTACAATCTACACAAAAACCAAAAAATTGACCCGGAGCACTTAAATAGTCCAAATACCCTATACTATATAGTAAGCGGAAAAACACTGAAATCGACCGGAAACCCTGAAATCAGCCAAAAGCCCTAAAGTTGATCAGAAAACCCTAAAGCCGGCCTAAAACCCTATAATAAGCTGAAAACCTTAAAATCAGTCTAAAAGCCTACAATCTACACAAAAACCAAAAAATTTACCCGGAGCCCATAAATCGTCTAAATATCCTATTCTATATTTAGCGGAAAAATCCAGAAATCTGCCGAAAACCCTGAAATCGGCTAAAAGCCCTAAAGTTGATCAAAAAGCCCTATAGTCGGCCTAAAACCCTATAATAATACGAAAACCCTAAAATTAGTCTAAAAGCCTAGAGTCTACAGAAAAACCCTAAAATTGTCCGGATCCCTTAAATCGTCCAAATAGCCTAATTGTCAGCGGAAAAATCCTGAAATCGGTCAAAAACCCTAAAATTGGAAAAAAGCCCTAAAGTTGATCAAAAAAATCTAACGTCAGCCTCAAACCCTATAATAAGCCGAAAACTCTAAAATCAGTCTAAAAGCCCTTAAGCCGGCCTCAAACCCTAAAATAAGCCGAAAACCCTAAAATTAGTCTAAAAGCCTAGAGTCTGCACAAAAACCAAAAAATTGAACCGGAGCACTTTAATAGTCCAAATACCCTATACTATAGTTAGCGGAAATACCATGAAATCGGCCGGAAACCCTGAAATCGTACAAAAGCCCGAAAGTTGATCAAAAAGCCCTAAATCCGGCCTAAAACCCTATAATAAGCCGAAAACCCTAAAATCAGTCTAAAAGCCTAGAGCCTACAGTAAAACCATAAAAATGACCCGGAGCCCTTAAATCATCCAAATACCCTATGCTATTGTGAGCGGAAAAACCCTGAAATAGGCCAAAAACCCTTAAATAGGCCAAAAGCCCTAAAGTTGATCAGAAAACCCGAAAGCATGCTTGCAACCCTACAATAAGCCGAAAACCCTAAAATCAGTCTAAAAGCACCAAAAATCATTCTAAAACCCTATAATCGGCCTAAAACCCTAAACTCATTCTAATAGCCTAGAGTCTACAAAAAAAACCATAAAAATGATTCAGAGCCCTCAACTCGTCCAAATACCCTATGCTATAGTCAGCGGAAAAACCCTGAAATCGGTCGAAAACCCTGAAATTGGAAAAAAACCCTAAAGTTGAGCAGAAAACCCTAAAGTCAGCCTAAAACCCTATAATAAGCCGAAAACACTAAAATCAGTCTAAAAGCCCTTAAGCCGGCCTCAAACCCTAAAATAAGCCGAAAACCCTAAAATCAGTCTAAAAGCCTAGAGTTTACCAAAAAATCATAAAATTGACCCGGAGCCCTTAAATCATCCAAAAACCCTATACTATAGTCAGCGAAAAAACCCTGAAATCGTCCAAAATCCCTCAAGTAGATTAGAAAACCCTAGATCCGGCCTAAATCCTACGATAAGCCGAAAATCCAAAAATCAGTCTAAAAGCCCTAAAGCCTGCCTAAAACCCTATAAGAAGCCGAAAACCCAAAAATCAGTCTAAAAGCCTAGAGTCTACATAATAACCATAAAATTGACCCGGTTCCCTTAAATCGTCCAAATACCCTATACTATAGTTAGCAGAAAAACCCTAAAATATGCCGAAAACCGTAAAATAAGCCGAAAACCTTGAAATTGGACTAAAGCCCTAAATTTGATCAGAAAGCCCTAAAGCTAGTCTAAAACCCTATAATAAGCCGAAAACCATAAAATCAGCCTAAAAGCCTAGAATCTACAGAAAAACCATAAAATTAACTCGGAGCCCTTATATCGTCCGAACACCCTATACTATAGTCAGCGGAAACTCCCTGAAATCGGCCAAAAGCCCTAAAGTTGATTAGAAAGCGCTAAAGCCGGCCTTAAACCCTATAATTAGACGAAAATTCTAAAATCAGTCTAAAAGCCTAGAGTCCACAAAAAAGAACCATAAAAACGACCCGGAACCCTTAAATAATCCAAACACCCTATACTATAGTCAGAGGAAACACCCTGAAATCGGCCAAAAGCCCTAAATTTGGTTAGAAAGCCCTAAAGCTGGCCTAAAATGCTATAATAAGCCGTAAACCCTATAATCAGCCTAAAAGCCTAGAGTATACAGAAAAACCATAAAAATGGCCCGGAGCCCTTAAATCGTCCAAATACCCTAAGGCCGGCCTTGAACCCTATATAATAAGCCGAAAACCCTAAAATGAGCAGAAAACACTAAAATCAGTCTAAAAGCCTAGAGTCTACCGAAAAACCATAAAATTGACCCGGAGCCCTTAAATCGTTCTAATACCCTATACATAGTCTGCGGCAAAACCCTGAAATTAGCCAAAAACCCAAAAATAAGCCAAAACCCGTAAAGTTGTTCAGAAAGCCCTAAAGTCGGCCTAAAACCCTTTAATAATACGAAAACCCTAAAATCAGTCTAAAAGCCTAGAGTATACAGAAAAACCATAAAATTATCTCGGAGCCCTTAAATGGTCTAAATACCCTATATTATAGTCAGCGAAAAAACCCTGAAATAGGCCGAAAACCTTGAAATCGGACAAAAGCCCTTAAGTTGATCAGAAAGCCCTAAAGTTGATCAGAAACCCTAAAGCCGGCCTAAAACCGTATAATAAACCGAAAAACCTAAAATTTGTCTAAAAGCCTATAGTCTACAGAAAAACCCTAAAATTAACCCGAAACTCTTAAATCGTCCAAATACCCTATACTATAATCAGCGAAAATACCCTGAAATCGGCCGAAAACATTGAAATCGGACAAAAGCCCTGAAGTTGATCAGAAAGCCCTAAAGCCGGCCTAAAACCCTATAATAAGCCAAAAACCCTAAAATCAGTCTAAAAGCCATAAATCCGGCCTAAAACCCTAAAATCAGTCTAAAAGCTTAGAGTCTACAGAAAATCCATATAATAAACTCGGAGCCCGTAAATCGTCCAAACACCCTATAGTCAGCGGAAAAACCCGAAAATCGGCAGAAAATAATGAAATCGGCCAAAAGCCCTAAAGTTGATCAGAAAGCCATAAAGCCGGCCTAAAACCCTATAATAAGCCGAATACCCTAAAATCAGTCCAAAAGCACAAAAAATCAGTCCAAAAGCACAAAAAATCAGCCTCAAACCCTATAATAAGGCGAAAACCCTAAAATCAATCTAAAAGCATAGAGTCTACACAAAAACCAAAAAATTAAACCGTAGCCCTTAAATAGTCCAAATACCCTATACTATATAGTCTGGGGAAAAATTCTGAAATCGGCCGGAAACCCTGAAATCGGCTAAAAGCCCTAAAGTTGATCAGAAAGCCCTAAAGCCGCCCTAAAACCCTATAATAAGCCGAAAACCCTAAAATCAGTCAAAAGCCTAATGTCTACAGAAAAACCATAAAAATGACCCGGAGCCCCTAAATAGCCCAAATACCCTATGCTATAGTGAGCGACAAAACCCTGAAATCGGCTGAAAACCCTGAAATAGGCCAGAAGCCCTAAAGTTGATCAGAAAACCATAAAGCATGCCTGAAACCCAATAATAAGCCGAAAACCCTAAAATCAGTGTAAAAGAACAAAAAATCGGCCAAAATCCCTATAATAAGCCGAAAACCCTAAAATCGGTCTAAAAGCCTAGAGTCTACACAAAAACCAAAAAATTGACCCGGAGCCCTTAAATAGTTCAAATACCCTATACTATAGTCTGCAGGA
The DNA here is from genome assembly GCA_030819835.1 of Acmispon strigosus. Classification (NCBI taxonomy): domain Eukaryota; kingdom Viridiplantae; phylum Streptophyta; class Magnoliopsida; order Fabales; family Fabaceae; genus Acmispon; species Acmispon strigosus. The sequence continues at coordinate 18,021,068 of JAUAMA010000001.1, forward strand.
AATCCCTGAAATCGGTCGGAAACCCCGAAATCGGCCAAAAGCCCTAAAGTTGATTAGAAAGCCCTAAAGTCGGCCTATAACCCTATAATAAATTGAAAATCCTAAAATTAGTCTAAAAGCCTAGAGTCTACAGAAAAACCCTAAAATTGATCCGGAGCCCTTAAATCGTCCAAATACCCTAGCTATATAGTCTGCGGAAAAACCCTGAAATCGGCCGAAAACCTTGAAATCGGCCAAAAGCCCTGAAGTTGATCAGAAAACCCTAAAGCTGGCATAAAACCCTACAATAAGCCGAAAACCCTAAAATCAGTCTAAAAGCACCAAACATCGGCCTAAAACCCTATAATAAGTCGAAAACCCTAAAATCAGCCTAAAAGCCTAGAATCTATAGAAAAACCATAAAATGACCCGAAGCCCTTAAATCATCCAATAACCCTATGCTATAGTCAGCAGAAAAACCCAGAAATCGTCCGAAAACCCTGAAATTGTCAAATAGCCCTAAAGTTGATCCAAAAACCCTAAAGCCGGCCTTACACCTTATAATAATCTGAAAACCCTAAAATAAGTCTAATAGCCTAGAGTCTACAAAAAAACCATACAAATGACTCGGAGCCCTTAAATCGTCCAAATACCCTATGCTGCAGTCAGCAGAAAAACCCTGAAATCGAACGAAAACCCTGAAATCGGCCAAAAGCCCTAAAGTTGATTAGAAAACCCTAAAGTCGACCTAAAACCCTACAAGAAGCCGAAAACCCTAAAATCAGTCTAAAAGCACCAAAAATCGGCTTAAAACCCTATAATTAGTGGAAAACCCTAAAATCAGTCTAAAAGCCTAGAGAATACAGAAAAACCGTAAAAATGACCCGGAGCCCTTAAATCGTCGAAATACCCTATGCTATAATCTGCGGAAAAACCCTGAAGTCGGCCAAAAGCCCTGAAATTGATCAGAAAACCCTAAGTTGGCATAAAACCCTACAATAAGCCGAAAACCCTAAAATCAGTCTAAAGGCACCAAAAATCGGCCTAAAACCCTATAATAAGTCGAAAACCCTAAAATCAGTCTAATAGCGTAGAGTCTACAAAAAAACCATAAAAATGACTCAGAGCCCTTAAATCGTCCAAATACCCTATGCTACAGTCAGCAGAAAACCCCTGAAATCAGATGAAAACCCTGAAATCGGCCAAAAGAACTAAAGTTTATTAGAAAACCCTAAAGTCGGCCTAAAACCCTACAATAAGCTGAAAACCCTAAAATCAGTCTAAAAGCCCAAAAGCCGGCCTAAAACCCTATAATAAGCCAAAAAACCCTAAAATCAGTCTAAAAGCTTAGAGTCTACAGATAAACCATTTAAATAACCCGGAGCCCTTACATCGTCAAATACCCTAAGCTATAGTCTTCGTAAAAACCCTAAAATCAGTCGAAAACCCTGAAATCGGCCAAAAGACCTAAAGTTGATTAGCAAACCCTAAAGCCGGCCTAACACCCTATAATAAGCCGAAAACCCTAAAATGAGTCTAAAAGCCCTAAATCCGGCCTAAAACCCTAAAATAGGACGAAAACCCTAAATTCAGTTTAAAAGCCTAGAGTCTACAGAAAAACCATAAAATTTACCCGGAGCCCGTAAATCGTCCAAAAAGACTATGTTAACGTCTGCGGAAAAGCCCTGCAATTGGCCGAAAACCCAAAAGTCGATTAGAAAACCCTAAAGCCGGCCAAAAATCCTATAATAAGCCGAAAATCCTAAAATTAATCTAAGAGCCTAGAGTCTACAGAAAAACCATAAAATTGACCCGGAGTCCTTAAATCGTCCAAACACCCAATACCGTAGGCAGCGGAAAAACCCTTAAAACGGCCGAAAGCCCTAAAATTGATCAGAAAGCCCTAAAACCGGCCTAAAACCCTATAATAAGCCAAAAACATATAATAAGTCTAAAAGCCTAGAGTCTACAGAAAAACCCTAAAATTGATCCGGAGCCCTTAAATCGTCCAAATACCCTAGCTATATAGTCTGCGGAAAAACCCTGAAATCGGCCGAAAACCCTGAAATCGGCCAAAAGCCCTGAAGTTGATCAGAAAACCCTAAAGCTGGCATAAAACCCTACAATAAGCCGAAAACCCTAAAATCAGTCTAAAAGCACCAAACATCGGCCTAAAACCCTATAATAAGTCGAAAACCCTAAAATCAGCCTAAAAGCCTAGAATCTACAGAAAAACCATAAAATGACCCGAAGCCCTTAAATCATCCAATAACCTTATGCTATAGTCAGCAGAAAAACCCAGAAATCGTCCGAAAACCCTGAAATTGTCAAATAGCCCTAAAGTTGATCGAAAAACCCTAAAGCCGGCCTTACACCTTATAATAATCTGAAAACCCTAAAATAAGTCTAATAGCCTAGAGTCTACAAAAAAACCATACAAATGACTCGGAGCCCTTAAATCGTCCAAATACCCTATGTTGCAGTCAGCAGAAAAACCCTGAAATCGAACGAAAACCCTGAAATCGGCCAAAAGCCCTAAAGTTGATTAGAAAACCCTAAAGTCGACCTAAAACCCTACAAGAAGCCGAAAACCCTAAAATCAGTCTAAAAGCACCAAAAATCGGCTTAAAACCCTATAATTAGTGGAAAACCCTAAAATCAGTCTAAAAGCCTAGAGAATACAGAAAAACCGTAAAAATGACCCGGAGCCCTTAAATCGTCGAAATACCCTATGCTATAATCTGCGGAAAAACCCTGAAGTCGGCCAAAAGCCCTGAAATTGATCAGAAAACCCTAAAGCTGGCATAAAACCCTACAATAAGCCGAAAACCCTAAAATCAGTCTAAAAGCACCAAACATCGGCCTAAAACCCTATAATAAGTCGAAAACCCTAAAATCAGCCTAAAAGCCTAGAATCTACAGAAAAACCATAAAATGACCCGAAGCCCTTAAATCATCCAATAACCCTATGCTATAGCCAGCAGAAAAACCCAGAAATCGTCTGAAAACCCTGAAATTGTCAAATAGCCCTAAAGTTGATCGAAAAACCCTAAAGCCGGCCTTACACCTTATAATAATCTGAAAACCCTAAAATAAGTCTAATAGCCTAGAGTCTACAAAAAAACCATACAAATGACTCGGAGCCCTTAAATCGTCCAAATACCCTATGCTGCAGTCAGCAGAAAAACCCTGAAATCGAACGAAAACCCTGAAATCGGCCAAAAGCCCTAAAGTTGATTAGAAAACCCTAAAGTCGACCTAAAACCCTACAAGAAGCCGAAAACCCTAAAATCAGTCTAAAAGCACCAAAAATCGGCTTAAAACCCTATAATTAGTGGAAAACCCTAAAATCAGTCTAAAAGCCTAGAGAATACAGAAAAACCGTAAAAATGACCCGGAGCCCTTAAATCGTCGAAATACCCTATGCTATAATCTGCGGAAAAACCCTGAAGTCGGCCAAAAGCCCTGAAATTGATCAGAAAACCCTAAGTTGGCATAAAACCCTACAATAAGCCGAAAACCCTAAAATCAGTCTAAAGGCACCAAAAATCGGCCTAAAACCCTATAATAAGTCGAAAACCCTAAAATCAGTCTAATAGCGTAGAGTCTACAAAAAAACCATAAAAATGACTCAGAGCCCTTAAATCGTCCAAATACCCTATGCTACAGTCAGCAGAAAACCCCTGAAATCAGATGAAAACCCTGAAATCGGCCAAAAGAACTAAAGTTTATTAGAAAACCCTAAAGTCGGCCTAAAACCCTACAATAAGCTGAAAACCCTAAAATCAGTCTAAAAGCCCAAAAGCCGGCCTAAAACCCTATAATAAGCCAAAAAAACCCTAAAATCAGTCTAAAAGCTTAGAGTCTACAGATAAACCATTTAAATAACCCGGAGCCCTTACATCGTCAAATACCCTAAGCTATAGTCTTCGTAAAAACCCTAAAATCAGTCGAAAACCCTGAAATCGGCCAAAAGACCTAAAGTTGATTAGCAAACCCTAAAGCCGGCCTAACACCCTATAATAAGCCGAAAACCCTAAAATGAGTCTAAAAGCCCTAAATCCGGCCTAAAACCCTAAAATAGGACGAAAACCCTAAATTCAGTTTAAAAGCCTAGAGTCTACAGAAAAACCATAAAATTTACCCGGAGCCCGTAAATCGTCCAAAAAGACTATGTTAACGTCTGCGGAAAAGCCCTGCAATTGGCCGAAAACCCAAAAGTCGATTAGAAAACCCTAAAGCCGGCAAAAAATCCTATAATAAGCCGAAAATCCTAAAATTAATCTAAGAGCCTAGAGTCTACAGAAAAACCATAAAATTGACCCGGAGTCCTTAAATCGTCCAAACACCCAATACCGTAGGCAGCGGAAAAACCCTTAAAACGGCCGAAAGCCCTAAAATGGATCAGAAAGCCCTAAAACCGGCCTAAAACCCTATAATAAGCCAAAAACATATAATAAGTCTAAAAGCCTAGAGTCTACAGAAAAACCCTAAAATTGATCCGGAGCCCTTAAATCGTCCAAATACCCTAGCTATATAGTCTGCGGAAAAACCCTGAAATCGGCCGAAAACCCTGAAATCGGCCAAAAGCCCTGAAGTTGATCAGAAAACCCTAAAGCTGGCATAAAACCCTACAATAAGCCGAAAAACCTAAAATCAGTCTAAAAGCACCAAACATCGGCCTAAAACCCTATAATAAGTCGAAAACCCTAAAATCAGCCTAAAAGCCTAGAATCTACAGAAAAACCATAAAATGACCCGAAGCCCTTAAATCATCCAATAACCCTATGCTATAGTCAGCAGAAAAACCCAGAAATCGTCCGAAAACCCTGAAATTGTCAAATAGCCCTAAAGTTGATCGAAAAACCCTAAAGCCGGCCTTACACCTTATAATAATCTGAAAACCCTAAAATAAGTCTAATAGCCTAGAGTCTACAAAAAAACCATACAAATGACTCGGAGCCCTTAAATCGTCCAAATACCCTATGCTGCAGTCAGCAGAAAAACCCTGAAATCGAACGAAAACCCTGAAATCGGCCAAAAGCCCTAAAGTTGATTAGAAAACCCTAAAGTCGACCTAAAACCCTACAAGAAGCCGAAAACCCTAAAATCAGTCTAAAAGCACCAAAAATCGGCTTAAAACCCTATAATTAGTGGAAAACCCTAAAATCAGTCTAAAAGCCTAGAGAATACAGAAAAACCGTAAAAATGACCCGGAGCCCTTAAATCGTCGAAATACCCTATGCTATAATCTGCGGAAAAACCCTGAAGTCGGCCAAAAGCCCTGAAATTGATCAGAAAACCCTAAAGCTGGCATAAAACCCTACAATAAGCCGAAAACCCTAAAATCAGTCTAAAAGCACCAAACATCGGCCTAAAACCCTATAATAAGTCGAAAACCCTAAAATCAGCCTAAAAGCCTAGAATCTACAGAAAAACCATAAAATGACCCGAAGCCCTTAAATCATCCAATAACCCTATGCTATAGTCAGTAGAAAAACCCAGAAATCGTCCGAAAACCCTGAAATTGTCAAATAGCCCTAAAGTTGATCGAAAAACCCTAAAGCCGGCCTTACACCTTATAATAATCTGAAAACCCTAAAATAAGTCTAATAGCCTAGAGTCTACAAAAAAACCATACAAATGACTCGGAGCCCTTAAATCGTCCAAATACCCTATGCTGCAGTCAGCAGAAAAACCCTGAAATCGAACGAAAACCCTGAAATCGGCCAAAAGCCCTAAAGTTGATTAGAAAACCCTAAAGTCGACCTAAAACCCTACAAGAAGCCGAAAACCCTAAAATCAGTCTAAAAGCACCAAAAATCGGCTTAAAACCCTATAATTAGTGGAAAACCCTAAAATCAGTCTAAAAGCCTAGAGAATACAGAAAAACCGTAAAAATGACCCGGAGCCCTTAAATCGTCGAAATACCCTATGCTATAATCTGCGGAAAAACCCTGAAGTCGGCCAAAAGCCCTGAAATTGATCAGAAAACCCTAAGTTGGCATAAAACCCTACAATAAGCCGAAAACCCTAAAATCAGTCTAAAGGCACCAAAAATCGGCCTAAAACCCTATAATAAGTCGAAAACCCTAAAATCAGTCTAATAGCGTAGAGTCTACAAAAAAACCATAAAAATGACTCAGAGCCCTTAAATCGTCCAAATACCCTATGCTACAGTCAGCAGAAAACCCCTGAAATCAGATGAAAACCCTGAAATCGGCCAAAAGAACTAAAGTTTATTAGAAAACCCTAAAGTCGGCCTAAAACCCTACAATAAGCTGAAAACCCTAAAATCAGTCTAAAAGCCCAAAAGCCGGCCTAAAACCCTATAATAAGCCAAAAAAACCCTAAAATCAGTCTAAAAGCTTAGAGTCTACAGATAAACCATTTAAATAACCCGGAGCCCTTACATCGTCAAATACCCTAAGCTATAGTCTTCGTAAAAACCCTAAAATCAGTCGAAAACCCTGAAATCGGCCAAAAGACCTAAAGTTGATTAGCAAACCCTAAAGCCGGCCTAACACCCTATAATAAGCCGAAAACCCTAAAATGAGTCTAAAAGCCCTAAATCCGGCCTAAAACCCTAAAATAGGACGAAAACCCTAAATTCAGTTTAAAAGCCTAGAGTCTACAGAAAAACCATAAAATTTACCCGGAGCCCGTAAATCGTCCAAAAAGACTATGTTAACGTCTGCGGAAAAGCCCTGCAATTGGCCGAAAACCCAAAAGTCGATTAGAAAACCCTAAAGCCGGCAAAAAATCCTATAATAAGCCGAAAATCCTAAAATTAATCTAAGAGCCTAGAGTCTACAGAAAAACCATAAAATTGACCCGGAGTCCTTAAATCGTCCAAACACCCAATACCGTAGGCAGCGGAAAAACCCTTAAAACGGCCGAAAGCCCTAAAATGGATCAGAAAGCCCTAAAACCGGCCTAAAACCCTATAATAAGCCAAAAACATATAATAAGTCTAAAAGCCTAGAGTCTACAGAAAAACCCTAAAATTGATCCGGAGCCCTTAAATCGTCCAAATACCCTAGCTATATAGTCTGCGGAAAAACCCTGAAATCGGCCGAAAACCTTGAAATCGGCCAAAAGCCCTGAAGTTGATCAGAAAACCCTAAAGCTGGCATAAAACCCTACAATAAGCCGAAAAACCTAAAATCAGTCTAAAAGCACCAAACATCGGCCTAAAACCCTATAATAAGTCGAAAACCCTAAAATCAGCCTAAAAGCCTAGAATCTACAGAAAAACCATAAAATGACCCGAAGCCCTTAAATCATCCAATAACCCTATGCTATAGTCAGCAGAAAAACCCAGAAATCGTCCGAAAACCCTGAAATTGTCAAATAGCCCTAAAGTTGATCGAAAAACCCTAAAGCCGGCCTTACACCTTATAATAATCTGAAAACCCTAAAATAAGTCTAATAGCCTAGAGTCTACAAAAAAACCATACAAATGACTCGGAGCCCTTAAATCGTCCAAATACCCTATGCTGCAGTCAGCAGAAAAACCCTGAAATCGAACGAAAACCCTGAAATCGGCCAAAAGCCCTAAAGTTGATTAAAAAACCCTAAAGTCGACCTAAAACCCTACAAGAAGCCGAAAACCCTAAAATCAGTCTAAAAGCACCAAAAAATCGGCTTAAAACCCTATAATTAGTGGAAAACCCTAAAATCAGTCTAAAAGCCTAGAGAATACAGAAAAACCGTAAAAATGACCCGGAGCCCTTAAATCGTCGAAATACCCTATGCTATAATCTGCGGAAAAACCCTGAAGTCGGCCAAAAGCCCTGAAATTGATCAGAAAACCCTAAGTTGGCATAAAACCCTACAATAAGCCGAAAACCCTAAAATCAGTCTAAAGGCACCAAAAATCGGCCTAAAACCCTATAATAAGTCGAAAACCCTAAAATCAGTCTAATAGCGTAGAGTCTACAAAAAAACCATAAAAATGACTCAGAGCCCTTTAATCGTCCAAATACCCTATGCTACAGTCAGCAGAAAACCCCTGAAATCAGATGAAAACCCTGAAATCGGCCAAAAGAACTAAAGTTTATTAGAAAACCCTAAAGTCGGCCTAAAACCCTACAATAAGCTGAAAACCCTAAAATCAGTCTAAAAGCCCAAAAGCCGGCCTAAAACCCTATAATAAGCCAAAAAACCCTAAAATCAGTCTAAAAGCTTAGAGTCTATAGATAAACCATTTAAATAACCCGGAGCCCTTACATCGTCAAATACCCTAAGCTATAGTCTTCGTAAAAACCCTAAAATCAGTCGAAAACCCTGAAATCGGCCAAAAGACCTAAAGTTGATTAGCAAACCCTAAAGCCGGCCTAACACCCTATAATAAGCCGAAAACCCTAAAATGAGTCTAAAAGCCCTAAATCCGGCCTAAAACCCTAAAATAGGACGAAAACCCTAAATTCAGTTTAAAAGCCTAGAGTCTACAGAAAAACCATAAAATTTACCCGGAGCCCGTAAATCGTCCAAAAAGACTATGTTAACGTCTGCGGAAAAGCCCTGCAATTGGCCGAAAACCCAAAAGTCGATTAGAAAACCCTAAAGCCGGCCAAAAATCATATAATAAGCCGAAAATCCTAAAATTAATCTAAGAGCCTAGAGTCTACAGAAAAACCATAAAATTGACCCGGAGTCCTTAAATCGTCCAAACACCCAATACCGTAGGCAGCGGAAAAACCCTTAAATCGGCCGAAAGCCCTAAAATTGATCAGAAAGCCCTAAAACCGGCCTAAAACCCTATAATAAGCCAAAAACATATAATAAGTCTAAAAGCCTAGAATCTACAGAAAAACCATAAAAATGACCCGGAGCCCTTAAATCGTCCAAATACCCTATGCTATAATCTGCGGAAAAACCCTGAAATCAGCCAAAAACCCTGAACTCGGCCAAAAGCCCTGAAATTGATCAGAAAACCATAAAGCTAGCATAAAACCCTACAATAAGCCGAAAACCCTAGAATCAGTCTAAAAGCACCAAAAATCGGCCTAAAACCCTATAATAAGCCGAAAACCCTAAAATCAGTCTAATAGCTTAGAGTCTACAAAAAAACCATAAAAATGACTCGGAGCCCTTAAATCGTCCAAATACCCTATGCTACAGCCAGCAGAGAAACCTTGAAACCGGATGAAAACCCTGAAATCGGCTAAAAGCCCTAAAGTTTATTAGAAAACCCTAAAGTCAGCCTAAAACCCTACAATAAGCCGAAACCCCTAAAATCAGTCTAAAAGCCCTAAAGCCGGCCTAGAACCCTAAAAAAGCCGAAAACACAAAAATCAGTCTAAAAGCCTAGAGTCTAAAGAAAAACCATAAAATTGACCCATAGATATTAAATCGTTGTAATACCCTATACAATAGTCAGCGGAAAAACCATTAAATCAACCAAAAGCCCTAAAGTTGATCAGAAAGCCCTAAAGTCGGCCTAAAACCCTTTAATAAGCCGAAAACCCTAAAATCAGTCTAAAAGACTAGAGTCTACAAAAAAACCATAAAATTAACCCGGAGCCCTTTAATCGTCTAAATACCTTATACTATAGTCAGCAGAAAAACCCCGAAATCGGCCGACAGCCCTAAAATTAGCCAAAAGCCCTAAAGTTGATCAGAAAGCCCTAAAGTAAGCCTAAAACCCAATAATAAGCCGTAAACCGTAAAATCAGTCTAAAAGCCCTTAAGCCGGCCTCAAACCCTAAAATAATCCGAAAACCCTATACTATAGTCAATGAAAAAACACTGAAATCGGCCAAAAACGCTGAAATCGTCCTAAAGTAGATCAGAAAACCCTAGATCCGGCATAAAACCCTACAATAAGCAGAAAACCCTCAAATCTATCTAAAAGCTCTAAAGTCGGCCTAAAACCTTATAAGAAGCCGAAAACCCTAAAATTAGTCTAAAGGCCTAGAGTCTACAGAATAACCATAAAATTGACCCGGAGCCCTTAAATCGTCCTAAAACCCTATACTATAGTTAGCGGAAAAACCCTTAAATATGCTGAAAACCCTTAAATAAGCCGAAAACCTTGAAATTGGACTAAAGCCCTATATTTGATCAGAAAGCCCTAAATCTGGCCTAAAACCCTATAATAATCCGAAAACCCTAAAATTAGCCTAAAAGCCTAGAATCTACAGAAAAACCATAAAATTAACACAGAGACTTAAATCGTCTAAATACCCTATACTATAGTCAGCGGAAAAACCCAGAAATCGGATGAAAACCTTGAAATCGGCCAAAAGCTCAAAAGTTGATCAGAAAGCCCTAAAGCCAGCCTAAAACCCTATAATAATACGAAAACCCTAAAATTAGTCTAAAAGCCTAGAGTCTAAAGAAAAACCCTAAAATAGACCCAGAGCCCTTAAATCGTCAAAACACCCTATACTATAGTCAGCGGAAACACCCTGAATCGGCCAAAAGTCCCAAAGTTGATCTGAATGCCCTAAAGCCGGACTAAAACCCTATAATAATCCAAAAACCCTAAATCTACAAAAAACCACAAAAATGACTCGGAGCCCTTAAATCATCCAAATAACCCTATGCTACAGTCAGCGGAAAAACCCTAAAATCGGACGAAAACCCTGAAATTGGCCAAAAGCACTAAAGTTTTTTAGAAAACCCTAAAGTCGGCCTAAAACCCTATTATAAGCCGAAATCCCTAAAATCATTCTAAAAGCCTAGTGTCTACAGAAAAACCATAAAATTGTCCCGAAGCCCTTAAGTCGTCCAAATACCCTATACTATAGTCAGCGGAAAAACCCTGAAATCGGTCGAAAACCCTGAATTAGGAAAAAAGCGCTAAAGTTGATCAAAAAAACATAAAGTCAGCCTCAAACCCTATAATAAGCAGAAAACACTAAAATCAGTCTAAAAGCCCTTAAGCCGGCCTCAAATTAGTCTAAAAGCCTAGAGTCTACACAAAAACCAAAAAATGAACCCGGAGCACTTAAATAGTCCAAATATCCTATACTACTATAGTCTGCGAAAAAACCCAGAAACCAGTCGGAAAGCCTGAAATCGGTCGAAAGCCCTAAAGTTGATAAGAAAGCCCTAAAACTGGCCTAAAACCCTATAAAATATTGAAAACCCCAAAATTAGTCTAAAGGCCTAGAGTCTACAAAAAAACCCTAAAATTGACCCAGAGCTCTTAAATCGTCCAAACACCCTATACTATAGTCAGCGGAAACACCCTGAAATCGGCCAAAAGCCCTAAACTTGAACAAAAAGACCTAAAGCCGGCCTAAAACCCTATAATAAGCCGAAAACCCTAAAATCAGTCTAAAAGCCTAGAGTCTACAAAAAAAACCATAAAAATGACATGGAGCCCTTAAATCGTCCAAGCACCCTATACTATAGTCAGCGGAAACACCCTGAAATCGGCCAAAAGCCCTAAATTTGATCCAAAAGCCCTAAAGCTGGCCTAAAACCCTATAATAAGCCGAAAACCCTGAAATCAGTCTAATAGCCTAGGGTCTACAAAAAAAACCATAAAAATGGTTCGGAGCCCTTAAATTGTCCAAACACCCTATACTATAGTCAGCGAAAACACCCTGAAATCGGTCGAAAAGCCCTAAAATTGATCTAAAAGCAGCAAAAGCCGGCCTAAAACCCTATAATAAGTTGAAAACCCTAAAATAAGTCTAATAGCCTAGAGTCTACAAAAAAACCATAAAAATGATTCGGAGCCCATAAATCGTCCAAAAATACTATATTATAGTCTGCGGAAAAACCCTGCAACCGGCCGAAAACCCCTAAGTTGTTTAGAAAACCCTAAAGCCGGCCTAAAACCTTATAATAAGCCGAAATCCCTTAAATTAGTCTAAGAGACTTGAGTCTACAGAAAAACCATAAAGTTGACCCAGAGCCGTTAAATCGTCCAAACACCCTATACTATAGTCAGTGGAAAAACCTTGAAATCAGCCAAAAGCCCTAAAGTTGATCAGAAACCCCTAAAGCCGGCCTAAAAACCTATAATAAGCCGAAAACCCTAAAATAAGTTTAAAAGCCCGAAATCCAGCCTAAAACCCTAAAATAGGAAGAAAACCCTAAAATCAGTCTAAAAGCTTAAAGACTATAGAAAAACCATAAAAATGACCCGAAGCCCTTAAATCGTCCAAATACCCTATGCTACAGTCAGCGGAAAAACCCTGAAATCAGACGAAAACCCTGAAATCGGCCGAAAGCCCTAAAGTTGATTAGAAAGCCCTAAAATCAGTTTAAAAGCACCAAAAATCGGCCTAAAACCCTTTATTAAGCCGAAAACCCTAAAATCAATCTAATAGCCTAGAGTCTACAAAAAGACCATAAAAACGATTCGGAGGCCTTAAATCGTCCAAATACCCTAAACTTGCAAACCCTGAAATTGCAAAAAAGCGCTAAAGTTGATCAGAAAACCCTAAAGTCAGCCTAAAACCCTATAATAAGTCGAAAACACTAAAATCAGTCTAAAAGCCCTTAAGCCGGCCTGAAACCCTAAAATAATCCGAAAACCCTAAAATCAGTCTAAAAGCATTAAAAATACCGAAAAATCATAAAATTGACCCGGAGCCCTTAAATCATCCAAAAACCCTATGCTATATAGTAAGCGAAAAAAAAAAACCTTGAAATCGGCCAAAAACGCTAAAATCGTCCAAAATCCCTTAAGTAGATCAGAAAACCCTAGATCCGGCCTAAAACCCTACAATAAGCAAAAAAACCCTAAAAACAGTCTAAAAGCCCTAAAGTCGGCCTAAAACCTTATAAGAAGCCGAAAACCCTAAAATCGGTCTAAAAGCCTAGAGTCAACAGAATAACCATAAAATTGACCTGGAGCCCTTAAATCGTCCACATACCTTACACTATATAGTCAGCAGAAAAACCCTAAAATCGGCCAAAAGCCCTAAAGTTGATCAAAAAGCCCTAAAGGCAGCCTAAAACCCTAAAATCAGTCTAATAGCCTAGAATCTAAAGAAAAACCATAAATTTAACCCGGAGCCCTTAAATCGTCTAAATACCCTATACTATAGTCACCGGAAAAACCTAGAAATCCGCTGAAAACCCTGAAATCGGCCAAAATCCCTAAAGTTGATCTGAAAGCCCTAAAACCGGCCTAAAACCCTATAATAAATCGAAAACCCTAAAATTATTCTAAAAGCATACAGTCTACCGAAAAACCCTAAAATTGACCCGGAGCCCTTAAATCGTCCAAACACCCTATACTATAGTCAGCGGAAATCCCCTGAAATCGGCCAAAAGCCCTAAAGTTTATCAGAAAGCCCTAAAGCCGGCCTAAAACCCTATACTATAGTCAGCAGAAACACCCTGAAATCGATCAAAAGCCCTAAATTTGATTAGAGAGCCCTAAAGATGGCCTAAAACTCTATTATAAGCCGAAAACCCTAAAATCAGCCTAAAAGCCTAGAATATACAGAAAAACCATAAAAATGACCCGGAGCCCTTAAATCGTCCAAATACCGTAAAGCCGGCCTTGAACCCTATATAAACAGCCGACATAGAACCCTAAAAAAGCCGAAAACACTAAAATCAGTCTAAAAGCCTAGATTTTACAGAAAAACCATAAAATTGACCCGGAGCCTTTAAATCGTCCTAATACCCTATACCTGTAAAGTTGATCAGAAAGCCATAAAGTAGGCCTAAAACCCTATAATAAGCCGAAAACCCAAAAATCAGTCTAAAAGCCAAGAGTCTACACAAAAACCAAAAAATTGACTCGTAGCCCTTAAATAGTCCAAATACCCTATACTATATAGTCAACGGAAAAACCCTGAAATCGGCCGGAAACCCGGAAATCGGCCAAAAGCTCTAAAGTTGTTCAGAAAGCCCTAAAGTCGGCCTAAAACCCTATAATAAGCCGAAAACCCTAAAATCAGTCTAATAGCCTAGAGTCTACGGAAAAACCATAAACATGACTCGGAGCCCTTAAATCTTTCAAATACCCTGTACTATAGTCGGCGGAAAAACCTTGAAATCGGACGAAAACCTTGAAATCGGCCAAAAGCCCTAAATTTGATTAGGAAACCCTAAAGGCGGCCTAAAACCCTACAATAAGCCGAAAACCCTAAACCAGTCTAAAAGCCCAAAAACCGGCCTAAAACACTATAATAAGCCAAAAAAACCCTAAAATCAGTCTAAAAGCCTAGAGTCCACAGAAAAACCATAAAAATGACCTGGAGCCCTTAAATCGTCCAAATACCCTATGCTATAGTCTGCGGAAAAACCTTGAAATCGGTCGAAACCCTGAAATCAGACAAAAGCCCTAAAGTTGATTAGAAAACCCTAATGTCGTCCAAAAACCCTACAATAAGCGGAAAACCCTAAAATCATTCTAAATGCCCCAAAAGCAGGCCTAAAACCCTATAACAACCCGAAAACCATAAAATCATTCTAAAAGCCTAGTGTCTATTGAAAAACCACAAAATTGTCCCGGAGCCCTTAAATCGTCCAAATACCCTATACTATAGTCTGCGGAAAAACCCTGAAATCGGTCGAAAACCTTTAAATCGGCAAAAAACCTTGAAATCGGCCTAAAACCCTAAAATCATCTAAAGGCCTACAGTCTACAGAAAAACCATAAAAATGACCTAGAGCCCTTAAATCGTCCAAATACACTATGCTATAGTCTGTGGAAAAACCTTGAAATTGGCCGAAAACCCTGAAATCGGTCAAAAGCCCTATAGTTGATTAGAAAACCCTAAAGCTGGCATAAAACCCTACAATAAACCGAAAACCCTAAAATCAGTCTAAAAGCACCAAAAATCTGCCTAAAACCCTATAATAAGCCAAAAACACAAAAATCAGTCTAAAAGCCTAGAGTCTACACAAAAACCAAAAAATTGACTCGTAGCCATTAAATAGTCCAAATACCTTACACTATATAGCCAGCGGAAAAACCCTGAAATCGGCCAAAAGCCCTAAAGTTGATCAAAAAGCCCTAAAGCCAGCCTAAGACCCTATAATAAGCCGAAAACCCTAAAACCAGTCTAATAGACTATAGTCTACCGAAAAACCATAAACATGACTCGGAGCCCTTGAATCATCCAAATACCTTATGCTATATAGTCAGCGGAAAAACCCTAAAATCGGTCGAAAACCCTGAAATCGGCCAAAAGCCCTAAAGTTGATCAGAAAACCCTTAAGTTGGCCTCAAACCCTACAATAAGCCAAAAACCCTAAAATCAGTCTAAAAGCCTAGAGTCTACAAAAAAACCAAAAAATTGACCCGGAGCCCTTAAATAGTCCAAATACCCTATACTAAAGTCTGCGGAAAAAACCCGAAATCGGCCGGAAACCCTGAAATCGGCCAAAAGCCCTAAAGTCGTCCTAAAACCGTACAATTAGCAGAAAACCCTAAAACCAGTCTAAAATCCCCAAAAGCCAGCCTAAAACCCTTCAATAAGCTGAAAACCCTAAAATCAGTCTAAAAGATGCAGTGTCTACAGAAAAACCATTAAATTGTCCCGGAGCCCTTAAATTGTCAAAATACCCTATACAGTCTGCGAAAAAACCCTGAAATCGGCCAAAAAGTATGAAATCGTCCAAAATCCCTAAAGTAGATTAGAAAAGCCTACAATATGTCGAAAACCCTAAAATCAGTCTAAAAGCCCTAAAGCCGGCCTAAAACCCTATAAGAAGCCGAAAACCCGAAAATCATTCTAAAATCCTAGAGTCTACAGAAAAACCATAAAATTGACTCGGAGCCCTTAAATCGTCCGAATACCCTATACTTTAGTTAGCGGAAAAACCCTAAAATATGCCGAAAACCCTGAAATCAGCCGAAAACCTTGAAATCGGACTAAAGCCCTAAATTTGATCAGAAAGCCCTAAAGCAGGCGTAACACCCTATAATAAGACAAAAACCCTTAAATTTGTCTAAAAGCCTATAGTCTACAGAAATATCCTAAAATTGACCTAGAGCCCTTAAATCGTCCAAATACCCTATACTATAATCATCGAAAATACCCGGAAATCGGCCGAAAACCTTGAAATCAGACAAAAGCCCTGAAGTTGATCAGAAAACCCTAAAGCCGGCCTAAAACCCTATAATAAGCCGAAAACTCTAAAATCAGTCTAAAGCCATAAATCTAGCCTAAAACCCTATAATCAGACTAAAAGCCTAGAGTCTACAGAAAAACCATAAAATTGACCCAGAGCCCATAAATCGTCCAAACACACTATACTATAGTCAGCGGAAAAAGCCTGAAATCGGCCAAAAGCCCTAAAGTTGATCAGAAAACCATAAAGCCGGCCTAAAACCCTATAATCAGCCGAAAACCGTAAAATCAGTCTAAAAGCCTAGAGTCTACACAAAAACCAAAAAATTGACTTGCAGCCCTTAAATAGTCCAAATACCTTATACTATATAGTCAACGGAAAAACCCTGAAATCGGTCGGAAACCCTGAAATTGGCCAAAAGCCCTAAAGTTGATCAGAAAAGCCCTAAAGTCGGCCTAAAACCCTATAACAAGCCGAAAACCCTAAAATCAGTCTAATAGCCTAGAGTCTATCGAAAAACCATAACCATGACTCGGAGATCTTAAATCTTCCAAATACCCTATAATATAGTCAGCGGAAAAACCCTGAAATCGGCCGAAAACCATGAAATCGGCCAAAAGCCCTAGAGTTGATTAGGAAACCCTTAAGTCGGCCTAAAACCCGACAATTTGCCAAAAACCCTAAAACTAGTCTAAAAGCCCAAAAACCGGCCTAAAACACTACAATAAGCCAAAAAACCCTAAAATCAGTCTAAAAGCCTAGAGTCCAAAGAAAAATCATAAAAATGACCTGGAGCCCTTAAATCGTCCAAATACCCTATGCTATAGTCTGCGGAAAAACCCTGAAATCGGTCGCAAACCCTGAAATCAGACAAAAGCCCTAAAGTTGATTAGAAAACCCTAAAGTCGTGCTAAAACCCTACAATAAGCGGAAAACCCTAATTTCATTGTAAATGCCTGAAAAGCCGGCCTAAAACCCTATAATAACACGAAAACAAAAAATCATTCTAAAAGCCTAGTGTCTATAGAAAAACCATAAAATTGTCACGGAGCCCTTAAATCGTCAAAATACCCTATACTATAGTCTGCGGAAAAACCCTGAAATCGGTCGAAAACATTGAAATCGGCAAAAAACCTTGAAATCGGCCTAAAACCCTAAAATCAGTCTAAAAGCCTACAGTCTACAGGAGAACCATAAAAATGACCTGGAGCCCTTAAATCGTCCAAATACACTATGCTATAGTCTGCGGGAAAACCTTGAAATTGGCCGAAAACCCTGAAATCGGTCAAAAGCCCTATAGTTGATTAGAAAACCCTAAAGCTGGCATAAAACCCTACAATAAACCGAAATCCCTAAAATCAATCTAAAAGCACCAAAACTCGGCCTAAAACCCTATAATAAGCCAAAACCACTAAAATCAGTCCAAAAGCCTAGAGTTTACACAAAAACCAAAAAAATTGACTCGTAGCCCTTAAATAGTCCAAATACCTTACACTATATAGTCAGCGGAAAAACCCTGAAATCGGCCGGAAACCTTGAAATCGGCCATAAGCCCTAAAGTTGATCAAAAAGCCCTAAAGCTGGCTTAAAACCCTATAATAAGCCCAAAACCCTAAAATAAGTCTAATAGCCTAGAGTCTACCGAAAAACCATAATCATGACTCGGAGCCCTTGAATCATCCAAATACCCTATGCTATAATCAGCGGAAAAACCCTGAAATCAGCCAAAAGCCCTAATATTGATCAGAAAACCCTAAAGCTGACCTAAAACCGTACAATAAGCCGAAAACCCTAAAATCAGTCTAAAATCCTAGAGTCTACACAAAAACTAAAAAATTGACCCGAGCCCTTATATAGTCCAAATACCCTATACTATAGTATGCGGAAAAAACCAGAAATCGGCCGGAAACCCTTAAATCGGCCAAAAGCCCTAAAGTTGATCAAAAAGCCCTAAAGTCGTCCTAAAACCGTACAATTAGCAGAAAACCCTAAAACCAATCTAAAAGCCCCAAAAGCCGGCCTAAAACCCAATAATAAGCCAAACAACCCTAAAATCATTCTAAAAGACTAGTGTCTACAGAAAAACCATAAAATTGTCCTGGAGCCCTTAAATTGTCAACATACCCTATACAATAGTCAGCGAAAAAACCCTAAAATCGGCCAAAAAGTCTGAAATCGTCCAAAATCCATAACGTAGATCAGAAAACCCAAAAGCCGGCCTAAAACCCTACAATAAGACGAAAACCCTAAAATCAGTCTAAAAGCGCTAAAGCCGGCATAGAACCCTATAAGAAGCCGAAAACCCGAAAATCAGTCTAAAAGCCAAGAGTCTACCGAAAAACCATAAAATTGACCTGGAGCCCATAAATCGTCTAAATACCCTATACTATAGTTAGCAGAAAAACCCTGAAATATGCCGAAAACCCTGAAATCGGCCGAAAAACCTTAAAATCGGACTAAAGCCCTAAATTTAATCTGAAAGTCCCAAAGCTGGCCTAAAACCCTATAATAAGCTGAAAACCCTAATATCATCCTAAAAGCCTAGAATCTATAGAAAAACCATAAAAATGACTCGGAGCCCTTAAATCATCAAAATACCCTAAAGCCGGCCTTAAACCCCATAATAAGCCGAAAACCCAAAAATCAGTCTAAGCCCTACAGCCGGCCTAGAACCCCAAAAAAGATGAAAACACTAAAATTAGTCTAAAAGCCTAGAGTCTACAGAAAAACCATAAAATTGACCCGGAGCCCTTAAATCGTTCTAATACCCTATACAATAGTTAGCGGAAAAACCCTGAAATTAGCCGGAAACCCTACAATCAGTCAAAACCCGTAAAGTTGATCAGATTGCCCTAATGTCGGCCTAAAACCCTTCAATAAGATGAAAACCCTAAAATCAGCCTAAAAGATCCAAAAGCCGTCCTCTAACCCTAAAATAAGATGAAAACCCTAAAATCAGTCTAAAAGATCCAAAAGCCGTCCTCTAACCCTAAAATAAGATGAAAACCCTAAAATCAGTCTAAAAGATCCAAAAGCCGTCCTCTAACCCTAAAATAAGCCGAATACCCTAAAATAAGTCTAAAAGTCTAGAGTCTACACAAAATCCAAAAAATTTACCCGGAGCCCTTAAATTGTTCAAATACCCTAAACTATAGTCAGCGGAAAAACCTTGATATCGGCCGAAAACCCTGAAATCGGCCAAAAGCCTTAAATTTGATCAGAAAACCCTTAAGCCGGCCTAAAACCCTACAATAAGCCGAAAACCCTAAAATCAGTCTAAAAGCACCAAAAGCCAGCCTAAAACCCTATAATAAGTCGAATATCCTAAAATCAGTCTAAAAGCCTACAGTCTACACAAAAACCAAAAAATTGACCCGGAACACTTAATTAGTCCAAATACCCTGAAATCGGTCAAAATCTCTAAAGTTGATCAAAAAACCCTTAATCCGGCCTAAAACCCTATAATAAGCCGAAAACCCTAAAATTAGTCTAATAGCCTAAAGTCTACTGAAAAACCATAAAAATGACCCGGAACCCTTAAATCGTCAAATACCCTATGCTATAGTCTGCGGAAAAACCCTGAAATCGGTCGAAAACTCTGAAATCGGCCAAAAGCCCTAAAGTTGATTAGAAAACCCTAAAGTCGTGCTAAAACCCTACAATAAGCCGAAAACCCTAAAATCAGTCTAAACGTCCTACAGCCGGCCTAGAACCCTAAAAAAGCCCATAACACTAAAATCAGTCTAAAAGCCTAGAGTCTACAGAAAAACCATAAAATTGGCCCAGAGCCCTTAAATCGTCCGAAAGCTCTAAAGTTGATTAGAAAACCCTAAAGTCGTGCTAAAACCCTACAATAAGCCGAAAACCCTAAAATCAGTCTACAAGCCCCAAAAGACGGCCTAAAACCCTATAATAAGCCGAAAACCCTAAAATTATTCTGAAAGCCTAGTGTCTTCAAAAAAACCATAAAATAGTCCCGGAGCCCTTAAAATCGTCAAAATACTGTAAACTATAGTCAGCGGAAAAACCCTGAAATCGGTCGAAAACCCTGAAAACGGCAAAAAGCCCTAAAGTTGATCAGAAAACACTAAAGTCGGCCTAAAACCCTATTATAAGTCGAAAACACTAAAATCAGTCTAAAAGCACTTAAGCCGGCCTCAAACTCTAAAATAAGCCGAAAAACCTAAAATCATTCTAAAAGCCTAGAGTTTACCGAAAAACCATAAAAATGACCCGGAGCCCTTAAATCATCCAAATACCCTAAACGGCCTTGAACCCTATTATGAGCCGAAAACCCTAAAATCAGTCTAAAAGCACTAGTGCCGACCTAGAACCCTAAAAAAGCCGAAATCACTAAAATCAGTCTAAAAGCCTAGAGTCCACAGAAAAAGCATAAAATTGACCCGAAGCCCTTAAATCGTCCTAATACCCTATACTATAATCAGCGGAAAAACCTTGATATCGGCCGGAAACCCTAAAATCGGCTAAAAGCCCTAAGTTGATATAAAAACCTTTAAGCCGACTTAAAACCCTACAATAAGCCGAAAACACTAAAATCAGTCTAAAATCACCAAAAGCCGGCCTAAAACCCTATAATAAGCCGAATACCCTAAATTTTTTAAAAAACCCTAAAGTCGGGCTAAAATCCTACAATAAGCGAAAAACCTTAATATCAGTCTAAAAGCCCTTAATCCGGCCTAAAACCCAAAAGTTGATTAGCAAACCCTAAAGCCAACCTAAAACCCTATAATAAGTCGAAAACCCTAAAATTAGTCTAAGAGCCTAGAGTCTATAGAAAAAGCATAAAATGGACCCGAAGCCCCCAAATCGTCCAAACACCCTATACTATAGTCAGCGCAAAAACCCTGAAATTGGCAAACAACCCCAAAAATTGGCCAAAAGCCCTAAAGTTGATCAAAAAGCTCCAAATCCAACCTAAAACACTTTAATAAGCCGAAAACCCTTTAATCAGTCTAAAAGCCAAGAGTCTGTAGAAAAACCATAAAAATGACTCAAAGCCCTTAAATCGCCCAAATACCCTATGCTATAGTGAGCGGAAAAACTCTGAAATCGGCAGAAACCCTGAAATCGGCCAAAAGCCCAAAAGTTGATCAGAAAACCCTAAAGCTGGCCTAAAACCCTACAATAAGCCGAAAACCCTAAAATCAGTCTAAAAGCACAATAAATCGGCCTAAAACCCAATAATAAGCTGAAAACCCTAAAATCGGTCTAAAAAACTAGTGTCTACACAAAAACAAAAAAATTTACCCAAAGCCCTTAAATAGTCCAAATACCCTATACTATAGTATAGTCTGTGGAAAAACCCTGAAATCGGCCAAAAGCCCTAAAGTTGATCAGAAAGCCCGCAAGCCGGCCTAAAACCCTAAAATAAGTCTAAAAGCCTAGAGTCTACAGAAAAACCATAAAAATGACCCGGAGCCCTTAAATCTTCCAAATACCCTATGCTATAGTCTACGGAAAAACCCTGAAATCGGCCGAAAAACCCTAAAATCAGTGTAAAAGCCCTAAAGCCGGCCTAAAACCCTATAATAAGCCCAAAAACCCTAAAATTAGTCTAAAAGCCAAGAGTCTACCGAAAAACCATAAAATTTACCCAGAGCCCTTAAATCGTCCAAAAAGAATATATTATAGTTTGCGGAAAAATCCTGCAATTAGCCGAAAACCCAAAAGTTAATTCGAAAACCCTAAAGACGGCCAAAAATCCTATAATAAGCCAAAAATCCTAAAATTAGTCTAAGAGCCTAGAGTCTACAGAAAAACCATAAAATTGACCCGGAGCCCTTAAATCGTCCAAACACCCTATACTATAGGCAGCGCAAAAACCATGAAATCAGCCAATAGCCATAAAGTTGATCTGAAAGCCCTAAAGCCGGCCTAAAACACTATAATAAGCCGAAAACCCTAAAATAAGTCTAAAAGCCTAGAGACTACAGAAAAACCATAAAAATGACCGGGAGCCCTTAAATCGTCCAAATACCCTATGCTATAGTCTGCGGAAAAACCCTGAAATAGGCTTAAAAGCCTAGAATCTACAGAAAAACCATAAAATGACCCGAAGCCCTTTAATCATCCAAATACCCTATACTATAGTCAGCGGAAAAACCCAGAAATCGTCCGAAAACCCAGAAATTGTCAAATAGCCCTACAGTTGATCCAAAATCCCTAAAGCCGACCTTAAACCCTATAATAAGCCGAAAAACCTAAAATCAGTCAAAAAGCCCTTAAGCCGGCCTAGAACCCTAAAAAACCCGAAAACACTTAAATAAGTCTAAAAGCCTAGAGTCTACAGAAAAACCATAAAATTG
Source organism: Acmispon strigosus (assembly GCA_030819835.1). Lineage (NCBI taxonomy): Eukaryota > Viridiplantae > Streptophyta > Magnoliopsida > Fabales > Fabaceae > Acmispon > Acmispon strigosus. The sequence goes on from JAUAMA010000001.1 coordinate 18,043,375, forward strand.
ACCCGGAGACATTAAATCGTTATAATACCCTATACAATAGTCAGCGAAAAACCCTTAAATCATCCAAAAGCTCTAAAGTTGATCAGAAAGCCCTAAACTCGGCCTAAAACCCTTTAATAAGTCGAAAACCCTAAAATCAGTCTAAAAGGCTAGAGTCTACAAAAAAACCAAAAATTAACCCGGAGCCCTTAAATTGTCAAAATACCCTATAATATAGTCAGCGGAAAACCCCCGAAATCGGCCGAAAACCCTAAAATTAGGCAAAAGCCCTAAAGTTGATCAGAAATCCCTAAATTAAGCCTAAATCCCTACATAAGCCATAAACCGTAAAATCAGTCTAAAAGCCTAGAGTCTATAAAAAACCATAAACTTGACCTGGAGCCCTTAAATCTTCCAAATACCCTTTACTATAACTAGCGGAAAAACCCTGAAGTCGGCCGAAACCCTGAAATCGGCCAAACGCCCTAAAGTTGATCAGATAACCCTTAAGCCGGTTTAAAATCCTATATAAGTCAAAAACCCTAAAATCAGTCTAGTTGCCTATAGTCTACAGCTAAACCATAAAATGACCCAAAGCCCTTAAATCGTCCAAGTACCCAATGCTATAGTTAGTGGAAAAACCTGAAATATGCCAAAAATCCTAAAATCAGTCAAAAAGCACCAAAAGCCGTCCTAAAACTCTATAACAAGCCGAATACCCTAAAATCAGTCTAAAATCCTAGAGTCTACACAAAATCCAAAAAATTGACCCGGAGCCCTTAAATAGTCCAAATACCCTATACTATAGTCAGCGGAAAACCCCCGAAATCGGCCGAAAACCCTAAAATTAGCCAAAAGCCCTAAAGTTGATCAGAAATCCCTAAATTAAGCCTAAATTCCTACATAAGCCATAAACCGTAAAATCATTCTAAAAGCCTAGAGTCTATAGAAAAACCATTAACTTGACCCGGAGCCCTTAAATCTTCCAAATACCCTTTACTATAACTAGCGGAAAAACCCTGAAGTCGGCCGAAAAACTGAAATCGCCAAAACGCCCTAAAGTTGATCAGAAAACCCTAAAGCCGGCCTAAACACCTATATTAAGTCGAAAACCCTAAAATCAGTCTAGTTGCCTATAGTCTACAGAAAAACCATAAAATAACCCAAAGCCCTTAAATCGTCCAAATACCCTATGCTATAGTCATGGGAAAAAACATGAAATAGGGTGAAAATGTTTAAATCAGTCTAAAAGCCTAATGTCTACAGAAAAACTATAAAATTGACCCGGAGCCCTTAAATCCTCGAAAAAGACTATACTATAGGCTGCGGAAAAACCCTACAATCGGCCGAAAACACAAAAGTTGATTAGCAAACCCTTAAGTAGGCCTAAGACCCTATAATAAGCCGAAAACCCTAAAATTAGTCTAAGAGCGTAGAGTCTACTGAAAAACCATAAAATTGACCTAGAGCCCCCAAATCGTCCAAACACCCTATACTTTAGTCAGCGCAAAAACCATGAAATCGGCAGAAAACCTTAAAATCGGCCAAAAGCCCTAAACTTGATCAAAAAGCCCTAAATTCAGCCTAAAACCCTATAATAAGCCGAGAACCATAAAATAAGACTAAAGGCCTAGAGTCTACAGAAAAACTATAAAATTGACCCGGAGCCCTTGAATAATCCAAATACCCTATGCTATAGTGAGCGGAAAAACCCTGAAATCGGCCGGAAACCGTGGAATCGGCCAAAAGCCCAAAAGTTGATTAGTAAGCCCTAAAGCCGGCCTAAAACCCTACAATAAGCCGAAAACCCTAAAATCAGTCTAATAGCCTAGAGTCTACAAAAAAAACCATAAAAATGATTCGGAGGCCTTAAATCGTCCAAATACCCTATGCTATAGTCAGCGGAAAAACCTTGAAATCGGTCAAAAACCCTGTAATTGGAAAAAAAATCCCTAAAGTTGATCAGAAAACCCTAAAGTCAGCCTAAAACCTTATAACAAGCCGAAAACACTAAAACCAGTCTAAAAGCCCTTCAACCGGCCTCAAACCCTAAAATAATCCGAAAACCCTAAAATTAGTCTAAAAGCCTAGAGTTTACCGAAAAATCATAAAATTGACTCAGAGCCCTTAAATAGTCCAAATACCCTAAACTGTATTCAGCGGAAAAACCCTGAAATCGGTCAAAAGCCCTAAAGTTGATAAAAAAAACCCTTAATCCGGCCTAAAACCCTATAATAAGCCAAAAGCCCTAAAATCAGTCTAATAGCCTAGAGTCTACTGAAAAACCATAAAAATGACCCGGAACCCTTAAATCGTAAAATACCCTATGCTATAGTCTGCGGAAAAACCCTGAAATCGGTCGAAAACTCTGAAATCGGCCAAAAGCCCAAAAGTTGATTAGAAAACCCTAAAGTCGTGCTAAAACCCTACAATAAGCCGAAAACCCTAAAATTAGTCTAAACGTCCTACAGCCGACCTAGAACCCTAAAAAAGCCCATAACACTAAAATCAGTCTAAAAGCCTAGACTCTACAGAAAAACCATAAAATTGGCCCGGAGCCCTTAAGTCGTCCAAAAGCTCTAAAGTTGATTAGAAAACCCTAAAGCCGGCCTAAAACCCTAAAGTTGATTAGCAAACCCTAAAACCCTAGTGTCTACACAAAAACAAAAAAATTTACCCAGAGCCCTTAAATAGTCCAAATACCCTAAACTATAGTCTGTGGAAAAACCCTGAAATCGGCCAAAAGCCCTAAAGTTGATCAGAAAGTCCGAAAGCCGGCCTAAAGCCCTAAAATAAGTCTAAAAGCCTAGAGTCTACAGATAAACCATAAAAATGACCCGGAGCCCTTAAATCTTCCAAATACCCTATAATATAGTCTGCGGAAAAACCCTGAAATCGGCCGAAAACCCTAAAATCAGTCTAAAAGCCCTAAAGCCGGCCTAAAACCCTATAATAAGCCAAAAAACCCTAAAATTAGTCTAAAAGCCAAGAGTCTACCGAAAAACCATAAAATTTACCCAGAGCCCTTAAATCGTCCAAAAAGACTATATTATAGTCTGCGGAAAAATCCTGCAATTAGCCGAAAACCCAAAAGTTAATTAGAAAACCCTAAAGCCGGCAAAAAATCCTATAATAAGCAAAAAATCCTAAAATTAGTCTAAGAGCCTAGAGTCTACAGAAAAACCATAAAATTGACCCGGAGCTCTTAAATCGTCCAAACACCCTATACTATGGCAGCGCAAAAACCCTAAAATCAGCCAATAGCCATAAAGTTGATCTGAAAGCCCTAAAGCCGGCCTAAAACACTATAATAAGACGAAAACCCTAAAATAAGTCTAAAAGCCTAGAGACTACAGAAAAACCATAAAAATGACCCGGAGCCCTTATATCGTCCAAATACCCTATGCTATAGTCTGCGGAAAAACCCTGAAATCGGCCTAAAAATCTAGAATCTACAAAAAAACCATAAAATGACCCGAAGCCCTTAAATCATCCAAATACCTTATGCTATAATCAGCAAAAAAACCCAGCAGTCGTCCGAAAACCCAGAAATTGTCAAATAGCCCTACAGTTGATCCAAAAAGCCCTTAAGCCGGCCTAGAACCCTAAAAAACCCGAAAACACTAAAATAAGTCTAAAAGCCTAGAGTCTACAGAAAAACCATAAAATTGACCCAGAGACATTAAATCGTTATAATACCCTATACAATAGTCAGCGGAAAACCCTTAAATCATCCAAAAGCCCTAAAGTTGTCAGAAAGCCCTAAAGTCGGCCTAAAACCCTTTAATAAGCTGAAAACCCTAAAATCAGTCAGCGGAAAACCCCCGAAATTGGCCGAAAACTCTAAAATTAGCCAAAAGCCCTAAAATTGATTAGAAATCCCTAAATTAAGCCTAAATCCCTACATAAGCCATAAATCGTAAAATCAATCTAAAAGCCTAGAGTCTATAGAATAACCATAAACTTGACCCGGAGCCCTTAAATCTTCCAAATACCCTTTACTATAACTAGCGGAAAAACCCTAAAGTCGGCCGAAACCCTGAAATCGGCCAAACGCCCTAAAGTTGATCAGAAAACCCTAAAGCTGGCCTAAAATCCTATATTAAGTCGAAAACCCTAAAATCAGTCTAGTTGCCTATAGACTACAGAAAAACCATAAAATGACCCAAAGCCCTTAAATCGTCCAAATACCCTATGCTATAGTCAACGGAAAAACCTTGAAATCGGTCAAAAACCCTGTAATTGGAAAAAAAATCCCTAAAGTTGATCAGAAAACCCTAAAGTCAGCCTAAAACCTTATAACAAGCCGAAAACACTAAAACCAGTCTAAAAGCCCTTCAACCGGCCTCAAACCCTAAAATAATCCGAAAACCCTAAAATTAGTCTAAAAGCCTAGAGTTTACCGAAAAATCATAAAATTGACTCGGAGCCCTTAAATAGTCCAAATACCCTAAACTGTATTCAGCGGAAAAACCCTGAAATCGGTCAAAAGCCCTAAAGTTGATCAAAAAAACCCTTAATCCGGCCTAAAACCCTATAATAAGCCAAAAGCCCTAAAATCAGTCTAATAGCCTAGAGTCTACTGAAAAACCATAAAAATGACCCGGAACCCTTAAATCGTAAAATACCCTATGCTATAGTCTGCGGAAAAACCCTGAAATCGGTCGAAAACTCTGAAATCGGCCAAAAGCCCAAAAGTTGATTAGAAAACCCTAAAGTCGTGCTAAAACCCTACAATAAGCCGAAAACCCTAAAATTAGTCTAAACGTCCTACAGCCGACCTAGAACCCTAAAAAAGCCCATAACACTAAAATCAGTCTAAAAGCCTAGACTCTACAGAAAAACCATAAAATTGGCCCGGAGCCCTTAAGTCGTCCAAAAGCTCTAAAGTTGATTAGAAAACCCTAAAGCCGGCCTAAAACCCTAAAGTTGATTAGCAAACCCTAAAACCCTAGTGTCTACACAAAAACAAAAAAATTTACCCAGAGCCCTTAAATAGTCCAAATACCCTAAACTATAGTCTGTGGAAAAACCCTGAAATCGGCCAAAAGCCCTAAAGTTGATCAGAAAGTCCGAAAGCCGGCCTAAAGCCCTAAAATAAGTCTAAAAGCCTAGAGTCTACAGATAAACCATAAAAATGACCCGGAGCCCTTAAATCTTCCAAATACCCTATAATATAGTCTGCGGAAAAACCCTGAAATCGGCCGAAAACCCTAAAATCAGTCTAAAAGCCCTAAAGCCGGCCTAAAACCCTATAATAAGCCAAAAAACCCTAAAATTAGTCTAAAAGCCAAGAGTCTACCGAAAAACCATAAAATTTACCCAGAGCCCTTAAATCGTCCAAAAAGACTATATTATAGTCTGCGGAAAAATCCTGCAATTAGCCGAAAACCCAAAAGTTAATTAGAAAACCCTAAAGCCGGCAAAAAATCCTATAATAAGCAAAAAATCCTAAAATTAGTCTAAGAGCCTAGAGTCTACAGAAAAACCATAAAATTGACCCGGAGCTCTTAAATCGTCCAAACACCCTATACTATAGGCAGCGCAAAAACCCTAAAATCAGCCAATAGCCATAAAGTTGATCTGAAAGCCCTAAAGCCGGCCTAAAACACTATAATAAGACGAAAACCCTAAAATAAGTCTAAAAGCCTAGAGACTACAGAAAAACCATAAAAATGACCCGGAGCCCTTATATCGTCCAAATACCCTATGCTATAGTCTGCGGAAAAACCCTGAAATCGGCCTAAAAATCTAGAATCTACAAAAAAACCATAAAATGACCCGAAGCCCTTAAATCATCCAAATACCTTATGCTATAATCAGCAAAAAAACCCAGCAGTCGTCCGAAAACCCAGAAATTGTCAAATAGCCCTACAGTTGATCCAAAAAGCCCTTAAGCCGGCCTAGAACCCTAAAAAACCCGAAAACACTAAAATAAGTCTAAAAGCCTAGAGTCTACAGAAAAACCATAAAATTGACCCAGAGACATTAAATCGTTATAATACCCTATACAATAGTCAGCGGAAAACCCTTAAATCATCCAAAAGCCCTAAAGTTGTCAGAAAGCCCTAAAGTCGGCCTAAAACCCTTTAATAAGCTGAAAACCCTAAAATCAGTCAGCGGAAAACCCCCGAAATCGGCCGAAAACTCTAAAATTAGCCAAAAGCCCTAAAATTGATTAGAAATCCCTAAATTAAGCCTAAATCCCTACATAAGCCATAAATCGTAAAATCAATCTAAAAGCCTAGAGTCTATAGAATAACCATAAACTTGACCCGGAGCCCTTAAATCTTCCAAATACCCTTTACTATAACTAGCGGAAAAACCCTGAAGTCGGCCGAAACCCTGAAATCGGCCAAACGCCCTAAAGTTGATCAGAAAACCCTAAAGCTGGCCTAAAATCCTATATTAAGTCGAAAACCCTAAAATCAGTCTAGTTGCCTATAGACTACAGAAAAACCATAAAATGACCCAAAGCCCTTAAATCGTCCAAATACCTTATGCTATAGTCAGCGGAAAAACCTTGAAATCGGTCAAAAACCCTGTAATTGGAAAAAAAATCCCTAAAGTTGATCAGAAAACCCTAAAGTCAGCCTAAAACCTTATAACAAGCCGAAAACACTAAAACCAGTCTAAAAGCCCTTCAACCGGCCTCAAACCCTAAAATAATCCGAAAACCCTAAAATTAGTCTAAAAGCCTAGAGTTTACCGAAAAATCATAAAATTGACTCGGAGCCCTTAAATAGTCCAAATACCCTAAACTGTATTCAGCGGAAAAACCCTGAAATCGGTCAAAAGCCCTAAAGTTGATCAAAAAAACCCTTAATCCGGCCTAAAACCCTATAATAAGCCAAAAGCCCTAAAATCAGTCTAATAGCCTAGAGTCTACTGAAAAACCATAAAAATGACCCGGAACCCTTAAATCGTAAAATACCCTATGCTATAGTCTGCGGAAAAACCCTGAAATCGGTCGAAAACTCTGAAATCGGCCAAAAGCCCAAAAGTTGATTAGAAAACCCTAAAGTCGTGCTAAAACCCTACAATAAGCCGAAAACCCTAAAATTAGTCTAAACGTCCTACAGCCGACCTAGAACCCTAAAAAAGCCCATAACACTAAAATCAGTCTAAAAGCCTAGACTCTACAGAAAAACCATAAAATTGGCCCGGAGCCCTTAAGTCGTCCAAAAGCTCTAAAGTTGATTAGAAAACCCTAAAGCCGGCCTAAAACCCTAAAGTTGATTAGCAAACCCTAAAACCCTAGTGCCTACACAAAAACAAAAAAATTTACCCAGAGCCCTTAAATAGTCCAAATACCCTAAACTATAGTCTGTGGAAAAACCCTGAAATCGGCCAAAAGCCCTAAAGTTGATCAGAAAGTCTGAAAGCCGGCCTAAAGCCCTAAAATAAGTCTAAAAGCCTAGAGTCTACAGATAAACCATAAAAATGACCCGGAGCCCTTAAATCTTCCAAATACCCTATAATATAGTCTGCGGAAAAACCCTGAAATCGGCCGAAAACCCTAAAATCAGTCTAAAAGCCCTAAAGCCGGCCTAAAACCCTATAATAAGCCAAAAAACCCTAAAATTAGTCTAAAAGCCAAGAGTCTACCGAAAAACCATAAAATTTACCCAGAGCCCTTAAATCGTCCAAAAAGACTATATTATAGTCTGCGGAAAAATCCTGCAATTAGCCGAAAACCCAAAAGTTAATTAGAAAACCCTAAAGCCGGCAAAAAATCCTATAATAAGCAAAAAATCCTAAAATTAGTCTAAGAGCCTAGAGTCTTCAGAAAAACCATAAAATTGACCCGAGCTCTTAAATCGTCCATACACCCTATACTATAGGCAGCGCAAAAACCCTAAAATCAGCCAATAGCCATAAAGTTGATCTGAAAGCCCTAAAGCCGGCCTAAAACACTATAATAAGACGAAAACCCTAAAATAAGTCTAAAAGCCTAGAGACTACAGAAAAACCATAAAAATGACCCGGAGCCCTTATATCGTCCAAATACCCTATGCTATAGTCTGCGGAAAAACCCTGAAATCGGCCTAAAAATCTAGAATCTACAAAAAAACCATAAAATGACCCAAAGCCCTTAAATCATCCAAATACCTTATGCTATAATCAGCAAAAAAACCCAGCAGTCGTCCGAAAACCCAGAAATTGTCAAATAGCCCTACAGTTGATCCAAAAAGCCCTTAAGCCGGCCTAGAACCCTAAAAAACCCGAAAACACTAAAATAAGTCTAAAAGCCTAGAGTCTACAGAAAAACCATAAAATTGACCCAGAGACATTAAATCGTTATAATACCCTATACAATAGTCAGCGGAAAACCCTTAAATAATCCAAAAGCCCTAAAGTTGTCAGAAAGCCCTAAAGTCGGCCTAAAACCCTTTAATAAGCTGAAAATCCTAAAATCAGTCAGCGGAAAACCCCCGAAATCGGCCGAAAACTCTAAAATTAGCCAAAAGCCCTAAAATTGATTAGAAATCCCTAAATTAAGCCTAAATCCCTACATAAGCCATAAATCGTAAAATCAATCTAAAAGCCTAGAGTCTATAGAATAACCATAAACTTGACCCGGAGCCCTTAAATCTTCCAAATACCCTTTACTATAACTAGCGGAAAAACCCTAAAGTCGGCCGAAACCCTGAAATCGGCCAAACGCCCTAAAGTTGATCAGAAAACCCTAAAGCTGGCCTAAAATCCTATATTAAGTCGAAAACCCTAAAATCAGTCTAGTTGCCTATAGACTACAGAAAAACCATAAAATGACCCAAAGCCCTTAAATCGTCCAAATACCCTATGCTATAGTCAGCGGAAAAACCTTGAAATCGGTCAAAAACCCTGTAATTGGAAAAAAAATCCCTAAAGTTGATCAGAAAACCCTAAAGTCAGCCTAAAACCTTATAACAAGCCGAAAACACTAAAACCAGTCTAAAAGCCCTTCAACCGGCCTCAAACCCTAAAATAATCCGAAAACCCTAAAATTAGTCTAAAAGCCTAGAGTTTACCGAAAAATCATAAAATTGACTCGGAGCCCTTAAATAGTCCAAATACCCTAAACTGTATTCAGCGGAAAAACCCTGAAATCGGTCAAAAGCCCTAAAGTTGATCAAAAAAACCCTTAATCCGGCCTAAAACCCTATAATAAGCCAAAAGCCCTAAAATCAGTCTAATAGCCTAGAGTCTACTGAAAAACCATAAAAATGACCCGGAACCCTTAAATCGTAAAATACCCTATGCTATAGTCTGCGGAAAAACCCTGAAATCGGTCGAAAACTCTGAAATCGGCCAAAAGCCCAAAAGTTGATTAGAAAACCCTAAAGTCGTGCTAAAACCCTACAATAAGCCGAAAACCCTAAAATTAGTCTAAACGTCCTACAGCCGACCTAGAACCCTAAAAAAGCCCATAACACTAAAATCAGTCTAAAAGCCTAGACTCTACAGAAAAACCATAAAATTGGCCCGGAGCCCTTAAGTCGTCCAAAAGCTCTAAAGTTGATTAGAAAACCCTAAAGCCGGCCTAAAACCCTAAAGTTGATTAGCAAACCCTAAAACCCTAGTGTCTACACAAAAACAAAAAAATTTACCCAGAGCCCTTAAATAGTCCAAATACCCTAAACTATAGTCTGTGGAAAAACCCTGAAATCGGCCAAAAGCCCTAAAGTTGATCAGAAAGTCCGAAAGCCGGCCTAAAGCCCTAAAATAAGTCTAAAAGCCTAGAGTCTACAGATAAACCATAAAAATGACCCGGAGCCCTTAAATCTTCCAAATACCCTATAATATAGTCTGCGGAAAAACCCTGAAATCGGCCGAAAACCCTAAAATCAGTCTAAAAGCCCTAAAGCCGGCCTAAAACCCTATAATAAGCCAAAAAACCCTAAAATTAGTCTAAAAGCCAAGAGTCTACCGAAAAACCATAAAATTTACCCAGAGCCCTTAAATCGTCCAAAAAGACTATATTATAGTCTGCGGAAAAATCCTGCAATTAGCCGAAAACCCAAAAGTTAATTAGAAAACCCTAAAGCCGGCAAAAAATCCTATAATAAGCAAAAAATCCTAAAATTAGTCTAAGAGCCTAGAGTCTACAGAAAAACCATAAAATTGACCCGGAGCTCTTAAATCGTCCAAACACCATATACTATAGGCAGCGCAAAAACCCTAAAATCAGCCAATAGCCATAAAGTTGATCTGAAAAGCCCTAAAGCCGGCCTAAAACACTATAATAAGACGAAAACCCTAAAATAAGTCTAAAAGCCTAGAGACTACAGAAAAACCATAAAAATGACCCGGAGCCCTTATATCGTCCAAATACCTTATGCTATAGTCTGCGGAAAAACCCTGAAATCGGCCTAAAAATCTAGAATCTACAAAAAAACCATAAAATGACCCGAAGCCCTTAAATCATCCAAATACCTTATGCTATAATCAGCAAAAAAACCCAGCAGTCGTCCGAAAACCCAGAAATTGTCAAATAGCCCTACAGTTGATCCAAAAAGCCCTTAAGCCGGCCTAGAACCCTAAAAAACCCGAAAACACTAAAATAAGTCTAAAAGCCTAGAGTCTACAGAAAAACCATAAAATTGACCCAGAGACATTAAATCGTTATAATACCCTATACAATAGTCAGCGGAAAACCCTTAAATCATCCAAAAGCCCTAAAGTTGTCAGAAAGCCCTAAAGTCGGCCTAAAACCCTTTAATAAGCTGAAAACCCTAAAATCAGTCAGCGGAAAACCCCCGAAATCGGCCGAAAACTCTAAAATTAGCCAAAAGCCCTAAAATTGATTAGAAATCCCTAAATTAAGCCTAAATCCCTACATAAGCCATAAATCGTAAAATCAATCTAAAAGCCTAGAGTCTATAGAATAACCATAAACTTGACCCGGAGCCCTTAAATCTTCCAAATACCCTTTACTATAACTAGCGGAAAAACCCTAAAGTCGGCCGAAACCCTGAAATCGGCCAAACGCCCTAAAGTTGATCAGAAAACCCTAAAGCTGGCCTAAAATCCTATATTAAGTCGAAAACCCTAAAATCAGTCTAGTTGCCTATAGACTACAGAAAAACCATAAAATGACCCAAAGCCCTTAAATTGTCCAAATACCCTATGCTATAGTCAGCGGAAAAACCTTGAAATCGGTCAAAAACCCTGTAATTGGAAAAAAAATCCCTAAAGTTGATCAGAAAACCCTAAAATTAGTCTAAAAGCCTAGAGTTTACCGAAAAATCATAAAATTGACTCGGAGCCCTTAAATAGTCCAAATACCCTAAACTGTATTCAGCGGAAAAACCCTGAAATCGGTCAAAAGCCCTAAAGTTGATCAAAAAAACCCTTAATCCGGCCTAAAACCCTATAATAAGCCAAAAGCCCTAAAATCAGTCTAATAGCCTAGAGTCTACTGAAAAACCATAAAAATGACCCGGAACCCTTAAATCGTAAAATACCCTATGCTATAGTCTGCGGAAAAACCCTGAAATCGGTCGAAAACTCTGAAATCGGCCAAAAGCCCAAAAGTTGATTAGAAAACCCTAAAGTCGTGCTAAAACCCTACAATAAGCCGAAAACCCTAAAATTAGTCTAAACGTCCTACAGCCGACCTAGAACCCTAAAAAAGCCCATAACACTAAAATCAGTCTAAAAGCCTAGACTCTACAGAAAAACCATAAAATTGGCCCGGAGCCCTTAAGTCGTCCAAAAGCTCTAAAGTTGATTAGAAAACCCTAAAGCCGGCCTAAAACCCTAAAGTTGATTAGCAAACCCTAAAACCCTAGTGTCTACACAAAAACAAAAAAATTTACCCAGAGCCCTTAAATAGTCCAAATACCCTAAACTATAGTCTGTGGAAAAACCCTGAAATCGGCCAAAAGCCCTAAAGTTGATCAGAAAGTCCGAAAGCCGGCCTAAAGCCCTAAAATAAGTCTAAAAGCCTAGAGTCTACAGATAAACCATAAAAATGACCCGGAGCCCTTAAATCTTCCAAATACCCTATAATATAGTCTGCGGAAAAACCCTGAAATCGGCCGAAAACCCTAAAATCAGTCTAAAAGCCCTAAAGCCGGCCTAAAACCCTATAATAAGCCAAAAAACCCTAAAATTAGTCTAAAAGCCAAGAGTCTACCGAAAAACCATAAAATTTACCCAGAGCCCTTAAATCGTCCAAAAAGACTATATTATAGTCTGCGGAAAAATCCTGCAATTAGCCGAAAACCCAAAAGTTAATTAGAAAACCCTAAAGCCGGCAAAAAATCCTATAATAAGCAAAAATTCCTAAAATTAGTCTAAGAGCCTAGAGTCTACAGAAAAACCATAAAATTGACCCGGAGCTCTTAAATCGTCCAAACACCATATACTATAGGCAGCGCAAAAACCCTAAAATCAGCCAATAGCCATAAAGTTGATCTGAAAGCCCTAAAGCCGGCCTAAAACACTATAATAAGACGAAAACCCTAAAATAAGTCTAAAAGCCTAGAGACTACAGAAAAACCATAAAAATGACCCGGAGCCCTTATATCGTCCAAATACCCTATGCTATAGTCTGCGGAAAAACCCTGAAATCGGCCTAAAAATCTAGAATCTACAAAAAAACCATAAAATGACCCGAAGCCCTTAAATCATCCAAATACCTTATGCTATAATCAGCAAAAAAACCCAGCAGTCGTCCGAAAACCCAGAAATTGTCAAATAGCCCTACAGTTGATCCAAAAAGCCCTTAAGCCGGCCTAGAACCCTAAAAAACCCGAAAACACTAAAATAAGTCTAAAAGCCTAGAGTCTACAGAAAAACCATAAAATTGACCCAGAGACATTAAATCGTTATAATACCCTATACAATAGTCAGCGGAAAACCCTTAAATCATCCAAAAGCCCTAAAGTTGTCAGAAAGCCCTAAAGTCGGCCTAAAACCCTTTAATAAGCTGAAAACCCTAAAATCAGTCAGCGGAAAACCCCCGAAATCGGCCGAAAACTCTAAAATTAGCCAAAAGCCCTAAAAATGATTAGAAATCCCTAAATTAAGCCTATATCCCTACATAAGCTATAAATCGTAAAATCAATCTAAAAGCCTAGAGTCTATAGAATAACCATAAACTTGACCCGGAGCCCTTAAATCTTCCAAATACCCTTTACTATAACTAGCGGAAAAACCCTGAAGTCGGCCGAAACCCTGAAATCGGCCAAACGCCCTAAAGTTGATCAGAAAACCCTAAAGCTGGCCTAAAATCCTATATTAAGTCGAAAACCCTAAAATCAGTCTAGTTGCCTATAGACTACAGAAAAACCATAAAATGACCCAAAGCCCTTAAATCGTCCAAATACCCTATGCTATAGTCAGCGGAAAAACCTTGAAATCGGTCAAAAACCCTGTAATTGGAAAAAAATCCCTAAAGTTGATCAGAAAACCCTAAAGTCAGCCTAAAACCTTATATCAAGCCGAAAACACTAAAACCAGTCTAAAAGCCCTTCAACCGGCCTCAAACCCTAAAATAATCCGAAAACCCTTAAATTAGTCTAAAAGCCTAGAGTTTACCGAAAAATCATAAAATTGACTCGGAGCCCTTAAATAGTCCAAATACCCTAAACTGTATTCAGCGGAAAAACCCTGAAATCGGTCAAAAGCCCTAAAGTTGATCAAAAAAACCCTTAATCCGGCCTAAAACCCTATAATAAGCCAAAAGCCCTAAAATCAGTCTAATAGCCTAGAGTCTACTGAAAAACCATAAAAATGACCCGGAACCCTTAAATCGTAAAATACCCTATGCTATAGTCTGCGGAAAAACCCTGAAATCGGTCGAAAACTCTGAAATCGGCCAAAAGCCCAAAAGTTGATTAGAAAACCCTAAAGTCGTGCTAAAACCCTACAATAAGCCGAAAACCCTAAAATTAGTCTAAACGTCCTACAGCCGACCTAGAACCCTAAAAAAGCCCATAACACTAAAATCAGTCTAAAAGCCTAGACTCTACAGAAAAACCATAAAATTGGCCCGGAGCCCTTAAGTCGTCCAAAAGCTCTAAATTTGATTAGAAAACCCTAAAGCCGGCCTAAAACCCTAAAGTTGATTAGCAAACCCTAAAACCCTAGTGTCTACACAAAAACAAAAAAAATTACCCAGAGCCCTTAAATAGTCCAAATACCCTAAACTATAGTCTGTGGAAAAACCCTGAAATCGGCCAAAAGCCCTAAAGTTGATCAGAAAGTCCGAAAGCCGGCCTAAAGCCCTAAAATAAGTCTAAAAGCCTAGAGTCTACAGATAAACCATAAAAATGACCCGGAGCCCTTAAATCTTCCAAATACCCTATAATATAGTCTGCGGAAAAACCCTGAAATCGGCCGAAAACCCTAAAATCAGTCTAAAAGCCCTAAAGCCGGCCTAAAACCCTATAATAAGCCAAAAAACCCTAAAATTAGTCTAAAAGCCAAGAGTCTACCGAAAAACCATAAAATTTACCCAGAGCCCTTAAATCGTCCAAAAAGACTATATTATAGTTTGCGGAAAAATCCTGCAATTAGCCGAAAACCCAAAAGTTAATTAGAAAACCCTAAAGCCGGCAAAAAATCCTATAATAAGCAAAAATTCCTAAAATTAGTCTAAGAGCCAAGAGTCTACAGAAAAACCATAAAATTGACCCGGAGCTCTTAAATCGTCCAAACACCATATACTATAGGCAGCGCAAAAACCCTAAAATCAGCCAATAGCCATAAAGTTGATCTGAAAGCCCTAAAGCCGGCCTAAAACACTATAATAAGACGAAAACCCTAAAATAAGTCTAAAAGCCTAGAGACTACAGAAAAACCATAAAAATGACCCGGAGCCCTTATATCGTCCAAATACCCTATGCTATAGTCTGCGGAAAAACCCTGAAATCGGCCTAAAAATCTAGAATCTACAAAAAAACCATAAAATGACCCGAAGCCCTTAAATCATCCAAATACCTTATGCTATAATCAGCAAAAAAACCCAGCAGTCGTCCGAAAACCCAGAAATTGTCAAATAGCCCTACAGTTGATCCAAAAAGCCCTTAAGCCGGCCTAGAACCCTAAAAAACCCGAAAACACTAAAATAAGTCTAAAAGCCTAGAGTCTACAGAAAAACCATAAAATTGACCCAGAGACATTAAATCGTTATAATACCCTATACAATAGTCAGCGGAAAACCCTTAAATCATCCAAAAGCCCTAAAGTTGTCAGAAAGCCCTAAAGTCGGCCTAAAACCCTTTAATAAGCTGAAAACCCTAAAATCAGTCAGCGGAAAACCCCCGAAATCGGCCGAAAACTCTAAAATTAGCCAAAAGCCCTAAAATTGATTAGAAATCCCTAAATTAAGCCTAAATCCCTACATAAGCCATAAATCGTAAAATCAATCTAAAAGCCTAGAGTCTATAGAATAACCATAAACTTGACCCGGAGCCCTTAAATCTTCCAAATACCCTTTACTATAACTAGCGGAAAAACCCTGAAGTCGGCCGAAACCCTGAAATCGGCCAAACGCCCTAAAGTTGATCAGAAAACCCTAAAGCTGGCCTAAAATCCTATATTAAGTCGAAAACCCTAAAATCAGTCTAGTTGCCTATAGACTACAGAAAAACCATAAAATGACCCAAAGCCCTTAAATCGTCCAAATACCCTATGCTATAGTCAGCGGAAAAACCTTGAAATCGGTCAAAAACCCTGTAATTGGAAAAAAAATCCCTAAAGTTGATCAGAAAACCCTAAAGTCAGCCTAAAACCTTATAACAAGCCGAAAACACTAAAACCAGTCTAAAAGCCCTTCAACCGGCCTCAAACCCTAAAATAATCCGAAAACCCTAAAATTAGTCTAAAAGCCTAGAGTTTACCGAAAAATCATAAAATTGACTCGGAGCCCTTAAATAGTCCAAATACCCTAAACTGTATTCAGCGGAAAAACCCTGAAATCGGTCAAAAGCCCTAAAGTTGATCAAAAAAACCCTTAATCCGGCCTAAAACCCTATAATAAGCCAAAAGCCCTAAAATCAGTCTAATAGCCTAGAGTCTACTGAAAAACCATAAAAATGACCCGGAACCCTTAAATCGTAAAATACCCTATGCTATAGTCTGCGGAAAAACCCTGAAATCGGTCGAAAACTCTGAAATCGGCCAAAAGCCCAAAAGTTGATTAGAAAACCCTAAAGTCGTGCTAAAACCCTACAATAAGCCGAAAACCCTAAAATTAGTCTAAACGTCCTACAGCCGACCTAGAACCCTAAAAAAGCCCATAACACTAAAATCAGTCTAAAAGCCTAGACTCTACAGAAAAACCATAAAATTGGCCCGGAGCCCTTAAGTCGTCCAAAAGCTCTAAAGTTGATTAGAAAACCCTAAAGCCGGCCTAAAACCCTAAAGTTGATTAGCAAACCCTAAAACCCTAGTGTCTACACAAAAACAAAAAAACCCTAATACCTTATGCTATAATCAGCAAAAAAACCCAGCAGTCGTCCCAAAACCCAGAAATTGTCAAATAGCCCTACAGTTGATCCAAAAAGCCCTTAAGCCGGCCTAGAACCCTAAAAAACCCGAAAACACTAAAATAAGTCTAAAAGCCTAGAGTCTACAGAAAACCATAAAATTGACCCAGAGACATTAAATCGTTATAATACCCTATACAATAGTCAGCGGAAAACCCTTAAATCATCCAAAAGCCCTAAAGTTGTCAGAAAGCCCTAAAGTCGGCCTAAAACCCTTTAATAAGCTGAAAACCGTAAAATCAGTCAGCGGAAAACCCCCGAAATCGGCCGAAAACTCTAAAATTAGCCAAAAGCCCTAAAGTTGATTAGAAATCCCTAAATTAAGCCTAAATCCCTACATAAGCCATAATTCGTAAAATCAATCTAAAAGCCTAGAGTCCATAGAATAACCATAAACTTGACCCGGAGCCCTTAAATCTTCCAAATACCCTTTACTATAACTAGCGGAAAAACCCTGAAGTCGGCCGAAACCCTGAAATCGGCCAAACGCCCTAAAGTTGATCAGAAAACCCTAAAGCTGGCCTAAAATCCTATATTAAGTCGAAAACCCTAAAATCAGTCTAGTTGCCTATAGACTACAGAAAAACCATAAAATGACCCAAAGCCCTTAAATCGTCCAAATACCCTATGCTATAGTCAGTGGAAAAACCTGAAATATGCAAAAAACCTTAAAATCAGTCTAAAAGCACCAAAGGCCGTCCTAAAACTCTATCACAAGCCAAATACCCTAAAATCAGTCTAAAAGCCTAGAGTCTACACAAAATCCTAAAAATTGACCCGGAGCCCTTAAATAGTCCAAATACCCTATACTATAGTCAGCGGAAAACCCCCGAAATCGGCCGAAAACCCTAAAATTAGCCAAAAGCCCTAAAGTTGATCAGAAATCCCTAAATTAAGCCTAAATCCCTACACAAGCCTTAAACCGTAAAATCAGTCTAAAGGCCTAGAGTCTATAGAAAAACCATAAACTTGACCCGGAGCCCTTTAATCTTCCAAATACCCTTTACTATAACTAGCGGCAAAAACCCTGAAGTCGGCCGAAACCCTGAAATCGGCCAAACGCCCTAAAGTTGATCAGAAAACCCTAAAGCCGGCCTCAAATCCTATATTAAGTCGAAAACCCTAAAATCTGTCTAGTTGCCTATAGTCTAAAGAAAAACCATAACATGACCCAAAGCCCTTAAATCGTCCAAATACCCTATGCTATAGTCAGTGGAAAAACCTGAAATATGCCAAAAACCCTAAAATCAGTATAAAAGCACCAAAAGCCGTCCTAAAACTCTATTACAAGCCGAATACCCTCAAATCAGTCTAAAAGCCTAGAATCTACAAAAAATCCAAAAAATTGACCCGGAGCCCTTAAATAGTCCAAATACGCTATACTATAGTCAGCGGAAAAACCTTGATATCGGCCGGAATTCTAAAATCGGTCAAAAGCCTTAAACTTGATTAAAAAAACCCTTAAGCCGGCTTAAAACCCTACAAAAACCCGAAAACTAGTCTAAGAGCGTAGAGTCTACAGAAAAACCATAAATTTGACCTACAGCCCCCAATTCGTCCAAACACCCTATACTTTAGTCAGCGCAAAAACCAGGAAACCTTAAAACCGGCCAAAAGCCCTAAAGTTGATCAAAAAGCCCTAAATTCAGCCTAAAACCCTATAATAAGCCGAAAACCCTAAAATCAGTCTAATAGCCTAGAGTCTACAAAAAAAACCATAAAAATGATTCGGAGGCCTTAAATCGTCCAAATACCCTATGCTATAGTCAGCGGAAAAACCTTGAAATCGGTCAAAAACCCTGTAATTCGAAAAAAGTCCTAAAACCCTAAAATTAGTCTAAAAGCCTAGAGTTTACCGAAAAATCATAAAATTGACTCGGAGCCCTTAAATAGTCCAAATACCCTAAACTATAGTCAGCGGAAAAACCCTAAAATCGGCCGGAAACCCTGAAATCGGTCAAAAGCCCTAAAGTTGATCAAAAAACCCTTAATCCGGGCTAAAACCCTATAATAAGCCAAAAACCCTAAAATCAGTCTAATAGCCTAGAGTCTACTGAAAAACCATAAAAATGACCCGGAACCCTTAAATCGTAAAATACCCTATGCTATAGTCTGCGGAAAAACCCTTGAAATCGGTCGAAAACTCTGAAATCGGCCAAAAGCCCTAAAGTTGATTAGAAAACCCTAAAGTCGTGCTAAAACCCTACAATAAGCCAAAAACCCTAAAATCAGTCTAAACGCCCTACAGCCGACCTAGAACCCTAAAAAAGCCCATAACACTAAAATCAGTCTAAAAGAATACAGTCTACAGAAAAACCATAAAATTGACCCGGAGCCCTTAAATCGTCCAAAAGCCCGAAAGTTGATTAGAAAACCCTACAGTCGTGCTAAAAACCTACAATAAGCCGACAACCCTAAAATCAGTCTACAAGCCCCAAAAGACGGCCTAAAACCCTATAATTAGCCGAAAACCCTAAAATTATTCTAAAAGCCTAGTGTCTTCAGAAAAACCATAAAATTGTCCCGGAGCCCTTAAATCGTCAAAATACTGTATACTATAGTCAGCGGAAAAACCCTGAAATCGGTCGAAAACCCTGAAATCGGCAAAAAGCCCTAAAGTTGATCAAAAAACACTAAAGTCGGCCTAAAACCCTATAATAAACCGAAAACAGTAAAATAAGTCTAAAAGCCCTTAAGCCGGCCTCAAACCCTAAAACAAGCCGAAAAAACTAAAATCATTCTAAAAGCCTAGAGTTTACCGAAAAACCATAAAAATGACCCGGAACCCTTAAATCGTCCAAATACCCTAAAGGGCCTCGAACCCTATTATGAGTCGAAAACCCAAAAATCAGTATAAAGGCAATAGCGCCGACCTAGAACCCTAAAAAAGCCGAAATCACTAAAATCAGTCTACAAGCCTAGAGTCTACAAAAAAACCATAAAATTGACCCGGAGCCCTTAAATCGTCCTAATACCATATACTAATCAGCGGAAATACCCTGAAATCGACCGAAAACCTGGAAAAACCTTGAAATCGGCCGAAAATGCTGAAATTGGCAAAAAGCCCAAAAGTTTATCAAACTGTCCCAAAGCCGGCCTAAAACCCTATAATAAGACAAAAACCCTAAAATCAGTCTAATAGCCTAGAGTCTTCGATAAATCATAAACATGACTCGGAGCCCTTAAATCGTCCAAATACCTTATGCTATAGTCAGCGAAAAAATCCTGAAATCGGCTGAAAACCCGAAAATTAGCCTAAAAGCACCAAAAATTGGCTTAAAACCCTATAATAAGCCGAAAACCCTAAAATCGGTCTAAAAGCCTAGAGTCTACACAAAATCCAAAAAATTGACCCGGAGCCCTTAAATAGTCCAAATACCCTATACTATAGTCAGCGGAAAAACCATGATATCGGCCGGAAACCATGAAATCTGCTAAAAGCCCTAAGTTGATCAAAAAACCTTTAAGCCGGCTTAAAACCCTTCAATAAGCCGAAAACCCTAAAATCAGTCTAAAATCACCAAAAGCCGGCCTAAAACCCTATAATAAGCCGAATACCCTAAAATCAGTCTAAAAGCCTACAGTCTAAACCAAAAACCAAAAAATTTACCAGGAGCACTTAATTAGTCCAAATACCCTATATTATAGTCAGCGGAAAAACCCTGAAATCGGCCAAAAGCCCTAAATTTTTCAGAAAACCCTAAAGTCGGCCTAAAATCCTATAATAAGCCGAAAACCTTAATATCAGTCTAAAAGCACTTAATCCGGCCTAAAACCCAAAAGTTGATTAGCAAACCCTAAAGCCAACCTAAAACCCTATAATAAGCCGAAAACCCTAAAATTAGTCTAAGTGCCTAGACTCTATAGAAAAAGCATAAAATGGACCCGAAGCCCCTAAATCGTCCAAACACCCTATACTATAGTCAGCGCAAAAACCCTGAAATTGGCAAAAAACCCCAAAAATTGGCCAAAAGCCCTAAAGTTGATCAAAAAGCACCAAATCCAACCTAAAACCCTATAATAAGCCAAAAATCCTTAAATCAATCTAAAAGCCAAGAGTCTGCAGAAAAACCATAAAAATGACTTGAAGCCCTTAAATCGCCCAAATACCCTATGCTATAGTGAGCGGAAAAACTCTGAAATCGGCAGAAAGCCCTGAAATCGGCCAAAAGCCCAAAAGTTGATCAGAAAACCGTAAAGCTGGCATGAAACACTACAATAAGCCGAAAACCCTAAAATCAGTCTAAAAGCACAAAAAATCGGCCTAAAACCCTATAATAAGCCGAAAACCCTAAAATCGGTCTTAAAAACTAGTGTCCACACAAAAACAAAAAAATTGACACGAAGCCCTTAAATCATCCAAATACCCTATGCTGTAATCTGCGGAAAAACCTAGAAATTGGTCGAAAACCCTGAAATCGGCCAAAAGCCCTATATTTAGTCAGAAAACTCTAAAGCAGGCATAAAACCCTACAAAAAGCCGAAAACCCTAAAATCAGTCTAAAAGCACCAAAAATCGGCCAAAAACCCTAAAATCAGTCTAAAAGCCTAGAGACTACAGAAAAACCTAAAAATTGACTCGTAGCCCTTAAATAGTCCAAATACCTTACACTATGTAGTCAGCGAAAATACCCCGAAATTGGCCGGAAACCCTGAAATCGGCCATAAGCCCTAAAGTTATTCAAAAAGCCCTAAAGCCGGCCTAAAACCCTATAATAAGCCAAAAGCCCTAAAATCAGTCTAATAGCCTAGAGTCTACTGAAAAACCATAAAAATGACCCGGAACCCTTAAATCGTAAAATACCCTATGCTATAGTCTGCGGAAAAACCCTTGAAATCGGTCGAAAACTCTGAAATCGGCCAAAAGCCCTAAAGTTGATTAGAAAACCCTAAAGTCGTGCTAAAACCCTACAATAAGCCAAAAACCCTAAAATCAGTCTAAACGCCCTACAGCCGACCTAGAACCCTAAAAAAGCCCATAACACTAAAATCAGTCTAAAAGAATACAGTCTACAGAAAAACCATAAAATTGACCCGGAGCCCTTAAATCGTCAAAAAGCCCGAAAGTTGATTAGAAAACCCTACAGTCGTGCTAAAAACCTACAATAAGCCGACAACCCTAAAATCAGTCTACAAGCCCCAAAAGACGGCCTAAAACCCTATAATTAGCCGAAAACCCTAAAATTATTCTAAAAGCCTAGTGTCTTCAGAAAAACCATAAAATTGTCCCGGAGCCCTTAAATCGTCAAAATACTGTATACTATAGTCAGCGGAAAAACCCTGAAATCGGTCGAAAACCCTGAAATCGGCAAAAAGCCCTAAAGTTGATCAAAAAACACTAAAGTCGGCCTAAAACCCTATAATAAACCGAAAACAGTAAAATAAGTCTAAAAGCCCTTAAGCCGGCCTCAAACCCTAAAACAAGCCGAAAAAACTAAAATCATTCTAAAAGCCTAGAGTTTACCGAAAAACCATAAAAATGACCCGGAACCCTTAAATCGTCCAAATACCCTAAAGGGCCTCGAACCCTATTATGAGCCGAAAACCCAAAAATCAGTATAAAAGCAATAGCGCCGATCTAGAACCCTAAAAAAGCCGAAATCACTAAAATCAGTCTACAAGCCTAGAGTCTACAGAAAAACCATAAAATTGACCCGGAGCCCTTAAATCGTCGTAATACCATATACTAATCAGCGGAAATACCCTGAAATCGACCGAAAACCTGGAAAAACCTTGAAATCGGCCGAAAATGCTGAAATTGGCAAAAAGCCCAAAAGTTTATCAAACTGTCCCAAAGCCGGCCTAAAACCCTATAATAAGACAAAAACCCTAAAATCAGTCTAATAGCCTAGAGTCTTCGATAAATCATAAACATGACTCGGAGCCCTTAAATCGTCCAAATACCTTATGCTATAGTCAGCGAAAAAATCCTGAAATCGGCTGAAAACCCGAAAATTAGCCTAAAAGCACCAAAAATTGGCTTAAAACCCTATAATAAGCCGAAAACCCTAAAATCGGTCTAAAAGCCTAGAGTCTACACAAAATCCAAAAAATTGACCCGGAGCCCTTAAATAGTCCAAATACCCTATACTATAGTCAGCGGAAAAACCATGATATCGGCCGGAAACCATGAAATCTGCTAAAAGCCCTAAGTTGATCAAAAAACCTTTAAGCCGGCTTAAAACCCTTCAATAAGCCGAAAACCCTAAAATCAGTCTAAAATCACCAAAAGCCGGCCTAAAACCCTATAATAAGCCGAATACCCTAAAATCAGTCTAAAAGCCTACAGTCTAAACCAAAAACCAAAAAATTTACCAGGAGCACTTAATTAGTCCAAATACCCTATATTATAGTCAGCGGAAAAACCCTGAAATCGGCCAAAAGCCCTAAATTTTTCAGAAAACCCTAAAGTCGGCCTAAAATCCTATAATAAGCCGAAAACCTTAATATCAGTCTAAAAGCACTTAATCCGGCCTAAAACCCAAAAGTTGATTAGCAAACCCTAAAGCCAACCTAAAACCCTATAATAAGCCGAAAACCCTAAAATTAGTCTAAGTGCCTAGACTCTATAGAAAAAGCATAAAATGGACCCGAAGCCCCTAAATCGTCCAAACACCCTATACTATAGTCAGCGCAAAAACCCTGAAATTGGCAAAAAACCCCAAAAATTGGCCAAAAGCCCTAAAGTTGATCAAAAAGCACCAAATCCAACCTAAAACCCTATAATAAGCCAAAAATCCTTAAATCAATCTAAAAGCCAAGAGTCTGCAGAAAAACCATAAAAATGACTTGAAGCCCTTAAATCGCCCAAATACCCTATGCTATAGTGAGCGGAAAAACTCTGAAATCGGCAGAAAGCCCTGAAATCGGCCAAAAGCCCAAAAGTTGATCAGAAAACCCTAAAGCTGGCATGAAACACTACAATAAGCCGAAAACCCTAAAATCAGTCTAAAAGCACAAAAAATCGGCCTAAAACCCTATAATAAGCCGAAAACCCTAAAATCGGTCTTAAAAACTAGTGTCCACACAAAAACAAAAAAATTGACACGAAGCCCTTAAATCATCCAAATACCCTATGCTGTAATCTGCGGAAAAACCTAGAAATTGGTCGAAAACCCTGAAATCGGCCAAAAGCCCTATATTTAGTCAGAAAACTCTAAAGCAGGCATAAAAACCTACAAAAAGCCGAAAACCCTAAAATCAGTCTAAAAGCACCAAAAATCGGCCAAAAACCCTATAATAAGCCAAAAACCCTAAAATCAGTCTAAAAGCCTAGAGTCTACAGAAAAACCTAAAAATTGACTCGTAGCCCTTAAATAGTCCAAATACCTTACACTATGTAGTCAGCGAAAATACCCCGAAATTGGCCGGAAACCCTGAAATCGGCCATAAGCCCTAAAGTTATTCAAAAAGCCCTAAAGCCGGCCTAAAACCCTATAATAAGCCGAAAACCCTAAAATCAGTCTAATAGCCTAGAGTCTACCGAAAAATCATAAACATGACTCGGAGCCCTTAAATCGTCCAAATACCCTATGCTATAGTCAGCGGAAAAACCCAGAAATCGGCCGAAAACCCTAAAATCAGCCTAAAAGCACCAAAAATCGGTCTAAAAGCCTAGAGTCTACACAAAATCCAAAAATTTGACCCGAAGCCCTTAAATAGTCCAAATATCCTATACTATAGTCAACGGAAAAACCTTGATATCAGCCAGATACCCTGAAATCGGCCGGAAACCCTGAAATCGGTTAAAAGCCCTAAGTTGATCAAAAAACCTTTAAGCCGGCATAAAACCCTACAATAAGCCAAAAACCCTAAAATCAGTCTAAAATCACCAAAAGCCGACCTAAGACCCTATAATAAGCCGAATACCCTAAAATCAGTCTAAAAGCCTACAGTCTACACAAAAACCAAAAAATTTACCCGGAGCACATAAATAGTCCAAATACCCTATACTATAGTCAGCGGAAAAACCGTGAAATCGTCCAAAAGCAATAAAGTTGATCAGAAAACCCTAAAGCCGGCCTAAAACCCTATAATAAGCCGAAAACCTGAAAATCAGTCTAAAAGCCCTTAATCCGGCCTACAACCCAAAAGTTGATTAGCAAACCCTAAAGCCAACCTAAAACCCTATAATTAGCCGAAAACCCTAAAATTAGTCTAAGAGCCAAGAGTCTACAAAAAAACCATAAAATGGACCCGAAGCCCCCAAATCGTCCAAACGCCCTATACTATAATCAGCGCAAAAACCCTGAAATCGGCAGAAAACCCTGAAATTGGCCAAAGCCCTAAAGTTTATCAAAAAGCCCTAAATCCAGCCTAAAACCATATAATAAGTCGAAAACCCTAAAATCAGTCTATAAGCCTAGATTCTGCATAAAAACCATAAAAATGACTCGGAGCCCTTAAATCGTCCAAATACCCTATGTTATAATGAGTAGAAAAACCCTGAAATCGGTAGAAAACCTTGAAATCGGCCAAAAGCCCAAAAGTTGATCAGAAAACCCTAAAGCTGGCATGAAACCCTACAATAAGCCGAAAAACCCTAAAATCAGTCTAAAAGCACAAAAAATCGGCCTAAAACCCTATAATAAGCCGAAAGCCTTAAAATTGGTCTAAAATACTAATGTCTACACAAAAACAAAAAAATTGACCCGGAGCCCTTAAATTGTCCAAATACCTTATACTATAGACTGCGGAAAAACCCTGAAATCGGCTAAAAGCCCTAAAGTTGATCAGAAAGCCATAAAGCTGGGCTAAAACCCTATTATAAGCCGAAAACCCTAAAATCAGTCTAAAAGCCTAGAGTCTACAGAAAAACCAAAAAATTGACTCGTAGCCCTTAAATAGTCCAAATACCTTACACTATATAAGTCAGCGGAAATACCCCGAAATTGGCCGGAAACCCTGAAATCGGCCATAAGCCCTGAAGTTGATCAAAAAGCCCTAAAGCCGGCCTAAAACCCTATAATAAGCCGAAAATCCTAAAATTAGTTTAATAGCCTAGAGTCTACCGAAAAATCATAAACATGACTCGGAGCCCTTAAATCGTCCAAATACCCTATGCTATAGTCAGCGGAAAAACCCAGAAATCGGCCGAAAACCCTAAAATCAGCCTAAAAGCACCAAAAATCGGTCTAAAAGCCTAGAGTCTACACAAAATCCAAAAATTTGACCCGAAGCCCTTAAATAGTCCAAATATCCTATACTATAGTCAGCGAAAAAACCTTGATATCAGCCGGATACCCTGAAATCGGCCGGAAACCCTGAAATCGGTTAAAAGCCCTAAGTTGATCAAAAAACCTTTAAGCCGGCATAAAACCCTACAATAAGCCAAAAACCCTAAAATCAGTCTAAAATCACCAAAAGCCGACCTAAGACCCTATAATAAGCCGAATACCCTAAAATCAGTCTAAAAGCCTACAGTCTACACAAAAACCAAAAAATTTACCCGGAGCACATAAATAGTCCAAATACCCTATACTATAGTCAGCGGAAAAACCGTGAAATCGTCCAAAAGCAATAAAGTTGATCAGAAAACCCTAAAGCCGGCCTAAAACCCTATAATAAGCCGAAAACCTGAAAATCAGTCTAAAAGCCCTTAATCCGGCCTAAAACCCAAAAGTTGATTAGCAAACCCTAAAGCCAACCTAAAACCCTATAATTAGCCGAAAACCCTAAAATTAGTCTAAGAGCCAAGAGTCTACAAAAAAACCATAAAATGGACCCGAAGCCCCCAAATCGTCCAAACGCCGTATACTATAATCAGCGCAAAAACCCTGAAATCGGCAGAAAACCCTGAAATTGGCCAAAAGCCCTAAAGTTGATCAAAAAGCCCTAAATCCAGCCTAAAACCATATAAGAAGTCGAAAACCCTAAAATCAGTCTAAAAGCCTAGAGTCTGCAGAAAAACCATAAAAATGACTCGGAGCCCTTAAATCGTCCAAATACCCTATGTTATAGTGAGTAGAAAAACCCCGAAATCGGTAGAAAACCTTGAAATCGGCCAAAATCCCAAAAGTTGATCAGAAAACCCTAAAGCTGGCATGAAACCCTACAATAAGCCGAAAAACCCTAAATCAGTCTAAAAGCACAAAAAATCGGCCTAAAACCTTATAATAAGCCGAAAGCCTTAAAATTGGTCTAAAAAACTAGTGT
Organism: Acmispon strigosus; assembly: GCA_030819835.1. NCBI lineage: Eukaryota > Viridiplantae > Streptophyta > Magnoliopsida > Fabales > Fabaceae > Acmispon > Acmispon strigosus. The sequence goes on from JAUAMA010000001.1 coordinate 18,069,993, forward strand.
CTACACAAAAACAAAAAAATTGACCCGGAGCCCTTAAATTGTCCAAATACCCTATACTATAGACTGCAGAAAAACCCTAAAATCGGCTAAAAGCCCTAAAGTTGATCAGAAAGCCCTAAAGCTGGGCTAAAACCCTATTATAAGCCGAAAACCCTAAAATCAGTCTAAAACCCTAGAGCCTACAAGAAAACAATAAAAATGACCCGGAGCCCTTAAATCGTCCAAACACCCAATACTATAGGCAGCGGAAAAACCCTGAAATCGGCCAAAATCCCTAAAGCCGGCCTAAAACCCTATAATAAGCCGAAAACCCTAAAATCAGTCTTAAAGCCTAGAGTCTACAGAAAAACCATAAAAATGACCAGGAACCCTTAAATCGTCCTAATACCCTATGCTATTGTGAGCGGAAAAACCTTGAAATCGACCGAAAATCCTAAAATAGGCCTAAAGCCCTAAAGTTGATCCGAAAACTCTAAAGCATGCCTGAAACCCTACAATAATCAGAAAAACCCAAAATTAGTCTAAAAGTACCAAAAATCAGCCTAAAACCCTATAATAAGCCGAAAACCCTAAAATCGGTCAAAAAGCCTTAAGTCTACACAAAAACAAAAAAATTGACCCGGAGCCCTTGAATAGTCCAAATACCCTATACTACAGTCTGCGGAAAAACCCTGAAATCGGTCGGAAACCCTGAAATCGGACGAAAGCCCTAAAGTTGATCAGAAAGCTCTAAAGCCGGCCTAAAACCGTATAATAAATCGAAAACCCTAAAATTAGTCTAAAAGCGTAGAGTCTACAAAAAAACCCTAAAATTGACCCGGAGCCCTTAAATCGTCCAAATACACTATGCTATAGTCTGCGGAAAACCCTGAAATCGGCCAAAAGCCCTGAAGTTGATCAGAAAACCCTAAAGCTGGCATAAAACCCTACAATAAGCCGAAAACCCTAAAATCAGTCTACAAGCACCAAAAATCAGCCTAAAACCCTATAATAAGCCGAAAACCCTAAAATCAGCCTAAATGCCTAGAATCTACAGAAAAACAGTAAAATGACTCGAAGCCCTTAAATCATCCATATACCTTATGCTATAGTCAGCAGAAAAACCCAGAAATTGTCCGAAATCCCTGAAATTGTCAAATAGCCCTAAAGTTGATCCAAAAACCCTAAAGCTGGCCTTAAACCCTATAATAAGCCGAAAACCCTAAAATCAGTTTAATAGCTTAGAGTCTACAAAAAAACCATAAAAATGACTTGGAGCCCTTAAATCGTCCAAATACCCTATGCTACAGTCAGCCGGAAAACCTTGAAAACAGACGAAAACCCTGAAATCGGCGAAAAGCCCTCAAGTTGAATAGAAAACCCTAAAGTCGGCCTAAAACCTTACAATAAGCCGAAAACCTTAAAATCAGTCTAAAAGCCCGAAAGCCGGCCCAAAACTGTATAATAAGCCAAAAAAACCCTAAAATAAGTCTAAAAGCCTAGAGTCTACAGATAAACCATAAAAAGGACCCAGAGCCCTTAAATCGTCAAATACCCTATGCTATATAGTCTGCGTAAAAACCCTAAATCCGGCCTAAAACCCTAAAAAAGGGCGAAAACCCTAAAATCAGTTTAAAAGCCTAGAGTCTACAGAAAAACCATAAAATTTATCCGGAGCCTAAATCGTCCAAAAAGACTATATTAACGTCTGCGGAAAAACACTGTAATTGGCCGAAAACTCAAAAGTTGATTAGAAAACCCGAAAGTCGGCCCAAAATCCTATAATAAGCCGAAAATCCTAAAACTAGTCTAAGACCCTAGAGATAACGGAAAAACCATAAAAATGACCCGCAGCGGAAAAACCCTGAAATCGGCCAAAAGCCCTAAAGCAGGCCTAAAACCCTATAATAAGCCGAAAACCCTAAAATCAATCTAAAAGCCTAGAGTCTACAGAAAAACCTTAAAAATGACCCGTAGCCCTTAAATCGTCCAAATACCCGCTATAGTGAGCGAAAAAACCCTGAAATCGACCGAAAACCCTAAAATAGGCCAAAAACCCTAAAGTTGATAAGAAAACCCTAAAGCATTTCCGAAACCCTACAATAAGCCGAAAACCCTAAATTCAGTCTAAAAGCACCAAAGATTCGGCCTAAAACCCTATAATAAGCCGAAAACCCTAAAATCGGTATAAAAGCCTAGAGTCTACACAATAACAAAAAAATTGACCCAGAGCCCTTTAATAGTCCAAATACCCTATACTATAGTCTATGGAAAAACCCTGAAATCGGTCGGAAACCCTGAAATCGGACGAAAGCCCTAAAGTTGATCAGAAAGCCCTAAAGCCGGCCTAAAACCGTATAATAAATCGAAAACCCTAAAATTAGTCTAAAAGCCTAGAATATACAGAAAAACACTAAAATTGACCCGGAGCCCTTAAATCGTCCAAATACAATATGCTATAGTCTGCGGAAAACCCTGAAATAGGCCGAAAACCCTGAAATCGGCCAAAAGCCCTGAAGTTGATCAGAAAACACTAAAGCTGGCGTAAAACCCTACAGTAAGCCGAAAACCCTAAAATCAGTCTAAAAGCACCACAAATCGGCCTAAAACCCTATAATAAGCCGAAAACCCTAAAATCAGCCTAAAAGCCTAGAATCTACCGAAAAACCATAAAATGACCCGAAGCCTTTAAATCATTCAAATACCCTATGCTATAGTCAGCGGAAAACCCAGTAATCGTCCGAAAACCCTAAAATTGACAAATAGCCCTAAAGTTGATCCAAAAACCCTAAAGCCGGCCTCAAAACCTATAATAAGTCGAAAACCTTAAAATTAGTCTAATAGCGTAGAGTCTACAAAAAAACCATAAAACTGACTCGGAGCCCTTAAATCGTCCAAATACGCTTTGCTATAGTCAGCAGAAAAACCTTGAAATAGGCCGAAAACCCTGAAATCGGCCAAAAGCCCTGAAGTTGATCAGAAAACACTAAAGCTGGCATAAAACCCTACAATAAGCCGAAAACCCTAAAATCAGTCTAAAAGCACAAAAAATTGGCCTAAAACCCTATAATAAGCCGAAAACCCTAAAATCAGCCTAAAAGCCTAGAATCTACCGAAAAACCATAAAATGACCCGAAGCCTTAAAATCATCCAAATACCTTATGCTATAGTCAGCGGAAAACCCAGAAATCGTCGGAAAACCCTAAAATTGACAAATAGCCCTTAAGTTGAACCAAAAACCCTAAAGCCGGCCTTAAACCCTATAATAAGTCGAAAACCCTAAAATTAGTCCAATAGCGTAGAGTCTACAAAAAAACCATTAAACTGACTCGGAGCCCTTAAATCGTCCAAATACGCTTTGCCATAGTCAGCAGAAAAACCCTGAAATTGGACAAAAACTCTGATATCGAATAAAAGCCCTAAAGTTGATTAGAAAACCCTATAGTCGGCCTAATACCCTACAATAAGCCGAAAACCCTAAAATCAGTCTAAAAGCCCAAAACCGGCCTAAAACCCTATAATAAACCAAAAAACCCTAAAATCAGTCTAATAGCCTAGAGACTACAGATAAACCATAAAAATGACCTTGAGCCCTTAAATCGTCAAATACCCTATGCTATAGTCTGCGTAAAAACCCTAAAATCGGTCGAAAATCCTGAAATCGGCCAAAAGCCCTAAAGTTGATTAGAAAACCCTAAAGCCAGCCTAAAACCCTACAAAAAGCCGAAAACCCTAAAATCAGTCTAAAAGCCAAAAAGACTGCCTAAAACACTATAATAAGCCAAAAAACCCTAAAATCAGTCTTAAAGCCTAGAGTCTACAGAAAAACCATAAAATTGACCCGGAGCCCATAAATCGTCCAAATACCCTATACTATTGTCAGCGGAAAAACCCTGAAATCGGTAGAAAACCATGAAATCGGCCAAAAGCCCTAAAGTTGATCGGAAAGCCATAAAGCCGACCTAAAACCCTATAATAAGTCGAAAACCCTAAAATCAGTCTAATAGCCTAAAGTCTACAAAAAAACCATAAAAATGATTCGGAGCCCTTAAATCGTACAAATACCCTATGCTATAGTCGGCGGAAAAACCCTGAAATCAGCCAAAACCCCTAACTCAAGTATGGCTTCCCACAATTCCTAGGAACAATGCCCTTAAGGAGGAAAGAAGAATACTTGTTGTATTCTGAATAGGTGTGTCTTACAAGTGAAGAAAAGCTCCCTATTCATAGCAAAAATTCACCCTCCAGCGCTTGAGCGCTGGGATCCCCAACGCTTGGGCGTTGGGGTGCAATAAAATCCCACGTTCAGATATAGGCCCAGCGCTTGAGCGCTGGCTTCCAACGCTGGAGCGCTGGGTGCAACTTCTGACTCAGCTCTTAGTTAGAGTTCCAGCGCTTGAGCATTGGGCCTTCCAACGCTTGAGCACTGGCTCGTCTGCTTGCAATTCTTCTTGGATGATTTTTCTTCTTCAATGGTGGAATTGATTGGCTTAATTAGGCTCCATTCAGCCCCTATTAAGTTCTGAAACCTCTCCTTTACCACCATTAATCTCTCAACCTTATTTTCCATGTGCTTAAATCAAAGGGTGTTGCTTCATATTCTTGATTTCCACTTTAAGTCCTCCCTTTGTTAGCACTTCAATTCTGGTCCTTTGACTCTCTCAAACTTCACTTTCCATCCTCCGCTCTTGAACTTTTTCCTTTTAATCTTTCATTTCCTGAAACTTTACAATTCGGTCCCTGGACAAAAATGATAACTATACCAGCTTTCCTGAAAATATAAAAATAACTATAAAAATTCCTAAAAATATAAAATAAAGTTAGAAAAACAAATAAAAGCTAATCTATATGCAAAATGCAAAATAAATATGAAATCTACATAAAAATAAAAAAAATCCTATATGAGACTCAAAAATAATAAAATAAAAAGACTAAAAAGACCCTAAAATTATCATATAAAATCCAATCATCAAGTATTTGGACGATTTAAGGGCTCCAAATCATTTTTATGGTTTTTTTTGTAGACTCTAGGCTATTAGACTGATTTTAGGGTTTTCGGCTTATTGTAGGGTTTTAGGCCGTCTTTAGGGTTTTCTAGTCAACTTTAGGGCTTTTTTCCGATTTCAAAGTTTTTGCCCGATTTCAAGTTATTTCCGCTGATTAAAGCGTAGGGTATTTGGACGATTTAAGGGCTCCGAGTTAATTTTATGGTTTTTCTCTAGACTCTAGGATTTTAGATTGATTTTAGGGTTTTTCTGTAGACTATAGGCTTTTAGACTGATTTTAGGGTTTTCAATTTATTATAGGGTTTTAGGCCGGATTTAGGGCTTTCTGATCAACTTTAGGGCTTTTAGCCGATTTCAGGATTTTTCCGCTGACTATAGTATAGGGTATTAGGACGATTTAAGGGCTCCGGGTCAATTTTATGGTCTTTCTGTAGACCCTAGGCTTTTAGACTGATTTTAGTGTTTTCGGCTTTTTTAGGGTTCTAGGCCGGCTTTAGGGCTTTTAGACCGATTTTAGGGTTTTCAGCTTATTATAGGATTTAAGGCCGGCTTTAGGGTTTTTGGATCAACTTTAGGCCTATTTGACAATTTTAGGGTTTTCGGACGATTTCAGGGTTTTTTCGCCGACTATAACATAGGGTATTTGGACGATTTAAGGGCTTCGGGTCATTTTTATGGTTTTTCTGTAGATTCTAGGCTTTTAGGCTGATTTTAGGGTTTTCGGCTTATTGAAGGGTTTTAGGCCGACTTTAGGGCTTTCTGATAAACTTTACGGGTTTTGGCTGATTTTAGGGTTTTCGTCTAATTTCAGGGTTTTTCCGCTGACTATTGTATAGGGTATTAGGACGGTTTAATGCTCCGGGTCTATTTTATGGTTTTTCTGTAGATTCTAGGCTATTAGACTGTTTTTAGGTTTTTCGGCTTATTATAGGCTTTTAGGCAAGCTTTAGGGTTTTCTGATCAACTTCAGGGCTTTAGTCCGATTTCAGGGTTTTTAGCATATTTCAAAGTTTTTCCGCTAGGTATAGTATAGGGTATTTGGACGATGTAAGGGCTCCGGGTCAAATTTATTGTGTTTCATTGTATGGATTTTCGGGTTTTCGGCATATTGTAGTGTTTTAGGCTGGCTTTAGCAATTTCTGATCAACTTAAGGGATTTTGGACGACTTCAGGGTTTTCGCTCGATTTCAGGGTTTTTCCGCTGATTAGGGTTTTTGGACGATTTAAGGGCTCCGGGTCAATTTTATGATTTTTCTGCAGACTCTAGGCTTTTATATTGATTTTAGGGTTTTTGGTTTATTTTAGGGTTTTAGGCCGGCTTAAGAGCTTTTAGACTAATTTTAGTGTTTTCGGCTTATTGTAGGGCTTTAGGCCGACTTTAGGATTTTCTCATCAACTTTAGGGCTTTTTTCCGATTTCAGGGTTTTTGACCGATTTCAGGGTTTTCCACTGACTATAACATAGGGTATTTGGATGATTTAAGGGCTCCGGTTCAATTTTATGGTTTTTCTGTAGACACTAGTTTTTTAGACTGATTTTAGGGTTTTCGGCTTATATGGTTTTGGGTCGGCTTTTGGGGATTTTAGGGTTTTTCGGCTTATTGTAGGGTTTTAGGCCGACTTTAGGGTTTTCTCATCGAATTTAGGGCTTTTGGCCGATTTCAGGGTTTTCGGCCGATTTCAGGGTTTTTCCGCTGACTATAACGTAGGGTATTTGGACGATTTATGGGCTTTTATGGTTTTTCTGTAGACTCTAGGCTATTAGACTGAGTTTAGGGTTTTTGGCTTATTATTGGGTTTTAGGCCGGCTTAAGGGTTTTCTGATCAACCAACTTTAGGGCTTTTGGACGATTTCAGGGTTTCCAGCCGATATCAGTATTTTTCCGCTGACTATAGTATAGGGTATTTGGACTATTTAAGTGCTCCTGGTCAATTTTTTGGATTTCATGTAGACTCTAGGCTTTAAGACTGATTTTAGGGTTTTCGGCTTATTATAGGGTTTTAGGCCGGCTTTTGGTGCTTTTAGACTGATTTTAGGGTTTTCGGTTTCTTGTAGGGTTATAAGCCGGCTTAAGGGTTTTCTGATCAACTTTACGGCTTTTGGCCGATTTCAAGGTTTCCGACCGATATCAAGGTTTTTCCGTTGACTATAGTATAGGGTATTTGGACTATTTAAGGGCTCCAACTCAATTTTTTGGATTTCGTGTAGACTCTAGGCTTTAAGACTGATTTTAGGGTAATCGCCTTATTATAGGGTTTTGTTGATCTAGATAGCAACCTGAGAGGGGGGGGGGGGGTGAATCAGAGTTGCCCCGATTTTCGCGTAATAGTACCAAATGACATTCAGCGCAATTAGAGTTGAAATGTAAGAACGTTATTACAGCGGAATATTGTAACTGCTTGAAAGTAAAAGATGAAGGATGAGAAGAACACACATGGATTTTATCCTGGTTCACCTTCAATCTCAAAAGGCTACGTCCATTCGTCTGATCACACAGATATTTTCCACTATACCAGAAAGCAAACGACTTTCTGAAAATCACCGCTCACTGAATCACACAGTGAACTGATTACAACCCTCAGAACAGATCACACTGTCTGAGTCAAACCCTTTACTGAATACCACAGTAAATTTAGAACCCCTCAGAAAGATTACCACTTTCCGAAGAACCACTCCACTGAATCCCACAGTGAAGATTTACACTTGATCAAGTACTCTTACGGATACTTGCACCAAGGACTCTAAGATCTCTTATCAATCTTACCGAAGCAACCCACTTCTGATTGATCAAGTCTTCTTAGCAATACTTGTGCCAAGGACCCTATGAGGACCTATCAAACCTCAGATGGCAAACCACAAACTGATGACGCCTAAACCTAAGGCAGACTTTGAATCAAACCCGATTCAAAAGACCTTTTTACAACCACCGAAAACCACGGTGAATGAATAAAACCGATTCAAGAGATGAAGAAGAAGATGCCTTTATAATGGCTGATTCAATCCTTTAGACAAGATGGATTGATCTTAGTTTGTATGCTCCAGGCAATTACAATGAAGGCTCTTCTATTCTGAGTTTCTCAAAAGTTGAACAACATGTGTGTTCTTATGAAAATGAGAGAACGGAAACTCAGAATGATGACTTTAATGAATATGAAAGTTATGGACCAAGTCATTACTGTTTCTGAGTGTCTATGGACTTTATATAGGCACTAGAGGTCGTCCATGAACCAACACAACCTTTCCCAACCGTTTTGAGACATAATGGTTCATGAAAAGACACATCTGTCGACCTGGTAATCGATTACAGCAGTTAGTGTAATCGATTACACTAGCCGTTGCAGTTTGAATTAAAAATTCAAACTGTGTAATGGATTACACTAAGATGGTAATCGATTACTGCCTTCCTGTAATCGATTACATTCAACCTGTAATCGATTACAGATAGTTCGAAACTCAGTTTTAACCATCTCAAATCCTAATTGAGTATCCCTACCAAGTTTTACTTGTGAGAACATATCGTACTCAATTAGTTGATCTTTTATGAGCCTTCAAATGCAATTAAACCTTAATAAAGCATAGCACACTAAGTTGACAAGACTTACTTAAAACTAGAACCTTCATGTTTGATCTTTGACGTTTTGAGCCTGGTTCTTTGAAGTCTTTCTTTTCTGAAGTCTTCTTGAAGTCTTTCTTCTTTTTGTTCCTTTCTTTCTTGATATCTTCTTGAAGTCTTCCTTTTCTTTTCTGAAGTCTTTCTTCTTTTTGTGATGTGTTTGTCTTCATGAAAACCTCAGCTGAGTCCAAGGACGAGACCTTCTTCACAATCTCCCCCTTTTTGATGATGACAAACATCATGCTTGAACATTGATTGATCATTTGACTTTCTCTCTTGTCTTGTATATCTCCCCCTTTGTTTTGCAATTTTATCTCCCCCTTTGTGTTGCAAATGAAGCACAATATCCTGAAAATGATCACGCATACACAAGACTTTTCTCCCCCTTTTGACATCATCAAAAAGAAGAAAAAGCCATACAAAATATTCCAGGATAATAGAAATAAAGGGAAGCCTAATGACAAATATTTTGATGTCAAAACGATAATGTGTATCAACACTTTTCTCCCCCTTTTTGTTCCACTTGTAGCTTTTCTTATAAATAATCTTTACAAAGCACATGACCCTTTCTCCCCCTTATGACTTCATCAAAAAGAAGATGAGTCCAAGCATATTCTGTTAGAGAAAAATATCCAAATAAATTTACCTATTTTGATAAATAACAATTTCGTAAAGAGTCACTAATTCTCTTCAAAGTATTTTATTCACGAACTCTTATATATGGAAAGGACGCTGCAATCATTATCAAAGAGCAAAGGAAAAGTACGTCCGGCTAAGAGAACTGAAGCCTCTCTCTCTCAGAAGACTTCGTCCGCCTAAAAGATCTGACCGGTTCACTCCAAGTCAATGACTGAGAAGTAATGATTAAAGACTGACATGAAAAGAATCTGCTCAGTAGAGATCGTTTGCCTAAAAAACCAAGAGAAGCTGTCAAGCACCTCAGAGCATTAAATACGAAAGAGACAGAATTAAGCGCCATTATCCTGAAGATTCAAATTCTCCGACATTCCTTAATTCAAGTTAATTTTTGCTGAATCTACGGAGAAATTCTCTGATCATCGTATCTCCTCAACGGTAGAATTCAAATTCTCTGATCAGAAGCATTAAATGCCTTATTAGCTGGAATCCACTCGCATTAATTACTGTCTCTGGAAATCAGAAGAAAAAGGACTGCCAGACAAACTCACTCTCCAGCGATTGAAGAAATGCTCATCACTATGGCAAACTTTATCAAGCAACGAGTGCAGAAGTATCCGTTACTCTCAATCGAGCAAATCTCCAACGGAACTATTTTTTGAAAATCCTCAGCAGACCATCCAGTTCTCACCTTACTGAAGATATAAATAGCTGCCTCTGCATCACTTTCAAATTGGCGACTTACACTATATCTAAGCATTCAAATTCTTCAAGTCAATTTATAACTTAGACAAGATTTTGCCAAGAACACTCAGCAACCTTAGAATCTTCTATCCTTCTGAGTTTAGTCGCAAATTAGTGTGAAATCCTCATAGAGTGAAAACTCTCATTACTCTCACACTATCCCTTCAGAGAACCAAACTTAACCATCATCTCTGAACCTAGAACCTCATATTTTCTACCCACTCTTTGTGAAGAGATCCTTGTAGAAAACCAACATTCTTGTGAAAGAATCAGGGAGAAGTCCTGTCGAATACTTAAGAGATAAAGGAGAAGTCCTGAGAAAACTTGTAAAGGAGTAGTCCTCAGAATACTGGGAGAAGTCCCTGAGAACACTTGTACTATTCAGTCGAAATAGTGGAAAATCTTGGTATAGCCAAGGACTGGACGTAGCCCTATCGATTTTGAGGGTGAACTAGGATAAATATCTTGCGTGCTTTACTGTTTATGCTCTAAACATATTTCACTGCACGTTTACATAAACGCTTTTAAACTTATTATTCGTCTTCAATACGAAAAACTTTTAAAAAGTCACCCACACAATTCAAACCCCCCCTTTCTTGTGTGATTTTATTACTATCAATTGGTATCAGAGCTTAACCGCTCTGAGTATTACTAACATCTTAACAGGTGTAGAGTGTAAAGATCCATGGACGGAATTGCCTACCCAACCGGAACCGCAACAAACAAGCCACCATTCTTCGATGGCTCAAACTATCCTTACTGGAAGAAACATATGCAGCTATTCATTGAATCAACTGATTGGAAGCTATGGGATGTAATATCTAAGGGAAATTACTTTCCTAAAGATAGTGAAAACAAGGCCATTCCAGCTGACAAGTGGACAGACGAACACAAGACAGAAAACCAGAGAAATGCCAAGGCAAGGCTATTTCTCATATGTGCTCTTAGCAAAAGTGAGCACGATAAAGTTGACAGCCTAAGTACTGCAAAGGAGGTATGGGACACGCTGGCCATTGCTCATGAGGGAACAACTGCTGTTCAAACCACCAAGATGAGCATGCTTGCATCCCAATACGAAAACTTCATGATGGAAGATAATGAGTCCATTGATTCCATGTTTTCACGACTTCAGACCATTCACAATGGCATGAGGAATCTGGGCAAAACATTCACCAACAAGGAACAAGTAGTCAAGATTCTCAGAAGTCTTCCCACCAACTGGAGAAATTTCGTCACTGCCCAAAGATCCGGAAAGAACATGGACACATATCAAGTGGAAGATCTGCTGGGAGAAATGAAGATCCACGAGCAGGATCTTGCAAATGATGTCGTGATTATAAAAAGAAAAACAGCAGCCGCTAAAGCTGTAGCATTCAAAGCCAACAAATCAAAGGCTTTAAAAGCTAATGAATCCTCAGATGAGGAAACAGCCAAATCTGATCGGTCTGATGATGAACAAGCCCTGTTCAATAGACGATTCAGAAAAATGGTGGGAAGCCGGAAGCAATTCAAAGGGAGACCTTCTTCCTCATCAAGAGAAGAAGAAAGAACTCAAAGCAAAGGAGGAATCGTTTGCTATGAATGCAAGAAACCTGGTCATGTCAAAGCGGATTGTCCTCGACTAGGAAATAAGTCTTCACAGAAAACTTTCTACAAGAAGAAGGCCTTTTCCAGTCAGAACGATGAATCAGAAGATGACTCTGATCAAGAAGAAGAAGCCAAGGGAGCTATTGAGGAAGCTTCATATTGTGCATTCATGGCATCCATAGACACCTCTGATATTGAAGCTGACAGAGAAGCAGAGGCATTGATGATTTCTGTCGACGAATCAAATAACGAAGAGGATGATCAAGATGAGGTATGTTCTGAAATCTCAACTGATGACTATAATGAACTGCTAGAATATGCCCATGCATTAGCTATTAAGTATAGCTCTCTCAAAAAGAAGCATGATAAAACATTGAAAGAACTGAATGCATCTAAGGAAGTCTCAATCATGCTTACCAAGAAAAATCAAGCACTTTTAGAACAGGATGCAAACAAAGAAATTAGAATTTTGAAGGAAAGAGTCAGTTATTTAATTAAGGACTTATCCATGTTTACTCAAGGACATGATAATCTAATCAAACTAAGTGGAAATAATAGATCAGCATATGATCGAAGAGGATTAGGATATGAAGAAGAAAAAGATTGGGACATAATTGCCATTAAACATAACTTATCTACTGTTCCATATAGATATCAGCCTGAGAAGAAAAATTTCTCATCAGCATCCATCGAAATTCAACCTGAAACTTTCATGGTTGAGGGTAAGGAGAAACAAACTCCTCAAAAAATAATGCATGGGAGGAAAAGTCCACCCAAGATGATTACTAACAAAAAAGGACCCAAGAAAGTTTGGGTACCTAAATCAATGATTATTCCTCTTGCAGATGTGCTTAACAGTTCAAAACCAAAGAGAACAATGGTACCTGGATAGTGGATGCTCACGGCACATGACGGGAAAAATGTCTTTATTCCCAAAAATCCATGAGAAGAAGACAGGAGGGACAGTGACCTTTTGAGGAAATCAAAAAGGATTCATTGTCGGAGAAGGAAATGTCGGTAAGGACCCCCTTCCAGTAATCCGGAAGGTTCTCTTAGTTGAAGGATTAAAACATAACCTACTTAGCATAAGTCAATTATGTGACAGTGGGCTCACTGTTTCCTTCACCAAATTGAAGTGTAGAGTCTCTAATGAAAATGATAAGACCATCTTTGAAGCTCAGAGACAAGGGGATCTATATAAGACCTCCCTGGAAAACCTTGCAAGTCAAAAGGTAACATGTCTAGTATCAGCAGAGGATGATAAATGGATCTGGCACAGGAAGCTAGGGCATGCATCCTTAAAGACCATTGCTAAAATAATCAAACATGATTTAGTACGTGGTCTGCCAAATCTATCTTTCAAATCTGATGATACATGCTCAGCATGTCTCCAAGGAAAGCAAGTAAAAAGTTCTTTCCACACAAAGAACGTTGTAAGTACAAAGAGACCTCTGGAGATGTTGCACATGGACTTGTTTGGACCCACTAGAACGGCTAGTTGTTCTGGAAAAAGATTCTGTCTTGTCATCGTGGATGACTACACTAGATTTACATGGGTGCAATTTCTTGGAACAAAAGATGAAGCCTTCAGATCCTTTCTAATCATCGCCAAAAGAATTCAGAATGAGAAAGGTTACTGCATCACCAACATCCGTAGTGACAGAGGAGGAGAATTCATAAATGAAGAATTCAATCATTATTGCGAAGAAAATGGCATATTCCATCAAGTGTCCGCTCCGAGAACTCCTCAGCAAAATGGAGTAGCAGAAAGGAAGAACAGGTCACTTCAAGAAATGGCAAGAACCATGCTCAATGAAACCTCTCTGCCAAAATATTTCTGGGCTGAAGCCATCCATACCGCATGCTACATTCAAAACAGAATATTCATGCGTCCAACTCTGAAGAAAATTGCTTACGAACTATGGAAGGGAAGAAAGCCAAACATCTCATATTTTCATCCTTTTGGAAGCTCATGCTTTCTACTCAACACAAAGGATGATCTCGGAAAATTTGATGCTAAATCAGATAAGGGAATATTCCTGGGATATTCACCTAATTCGAAGGCGTTTCGAGTATATAACTCCAGAACCATGGCAGTTGAGGAATCCATCAATGTTAGATTTGAAGATAAGCATGTGGGCATAAATCCTATACTTACAGAAGATGATGATACGGAAATATATGAAGCTTCGTTATCAAATCTAGTTCAGCCATCATCATCCAGTAAAGAGTCGGACTCAATCACTCCTCAGCCAGACGAAGTTAATGAAACTACGTCTGACGACCTTTCATCAAGTCAAGTTATGACTTCCAGCGGCATATCACTACCTCGAGACTGGAGATTCAAACCAGATCATCCTCCAACACAAATTATTGGAGATGTGCACGAAAAGGTAAGGACTCGATCCACGTTTAATGATTTCGCTAACTGTGCATTTCTTTCTGAAATAGAGCCAAAGAACATAGGAGAAGCTCTTCAGGATGAAGGATGGATCCTCGCCATGCAAGAAGAACTAAATCAGTTTGAACGAAGTCAAGTCTGGGATTTGGTGCCAAAACCAGAAGACAAGTCGATTATAGGCACTCGATGGGTGTTCAGAAATAAGATGGATGAAGATGGAAAGGTCACAAGAAACAAAGCTCGTCTGGTGGCTCAAGGTTATAATCAACAAGAAGGAATTGATTACACAGAGACGTTTGCACCAGTGGCAAGAATTGAAGCCATACGCATACTTCTAGCATTTACATGTCAACACTCCATAAAGCTGTTTCAAATGGATGTCAAAAGTGCCTTCTTAAATGGATACATTGAAGAAGAAGTCTACGTAAAACAACCTCCAGGATTCGAAGATCAGGATCTTCCAGACCATGTCTTCAAGCTGAGAAAAGCTCTATATGGATTAAAGCAAGCACCACGAGCATGGTACGATCGCTTGAGCTCATTCCTTATGAAAAATGGATTCTCTCGAGGAAGCATCGACAATACTCTCTTCAGACGAAAGAGGTCAAATGACTTCATCCTAGTACAGCTATATGTCGATGACATAATATTTGGGGCCACAAATGAAGCTCTGTGTCAAGAGTTTTCCCAGCTCATGCAAAGTGAATTGGAAATGAGTATGATGGGAGAATTGAAGTTCTACCTAGGATTACAAATTAGGCAAGAGGGAACTCGTACATACATCCATCAGACCAAATATGTCAATGACCTGCTCAAAAAGTATTGCATGGAGAAAGCAAAAGCCATGGGAACTCCAATGCATCCTGAAACCATACTTGATAAAGGAGATGATTCAACTCCTGTTGACTCAACCAAATATAGAGGAATGATAGGATCACTATTATATCTTACATCAAGCAGACCAGACATCATGTACAGCGTATGCGTATGTGAAAGATTCCAGGTAAGTCCTCAAGAATCTCATCTTAGTGCCGTAAAACGAATTTTTCGATATCTTATTGGCACAACTAATCTTGGTCTATTCTATGAGAAAGGTGATGATTTCAGGCTAAGAGGATTCTGTGATGCTGACTATGCCGGAGATAGAATAGAAAGAAAAAGCACAAGTGGAGGATGTCATTTCTTAGGGCATTGTTTAATCTCTTGGGCAAGCAAACGACAGAGCACAATCTCTCTCTCAACAGCTGAAGCCGAATACGTCGCTGCAGGTTCATGCTGCACCCAACTTCTTTGGGTGAAGCATCAATTAGAAGATTATAATATTTTTGAGCATAACATTCCATTACTATGTGATAATACAAGTGCCATTAATATAACAAAGAATCCTGTGTTACATTCACGAACTAAACATATTGAAATCAAACATCATTTCATTCGTGACCATGTAGCAAAAGGAAATATTGACATCTCATACATACCATCTGATGATAAATTGGCAGACATTTTCACCAAACCCCTTATTGAAAACAAATTTGCATGCCTTAGAGAAAGACTAGGAATGTTTCCTGCACTATAAATATTTATTTATTATATTCGTCTGGTCATTTTCATAATATCCACTTCATGATATGCATTAAATGCTCAAACAGTTGTGTCTTTTCATATCCCTCACTTGCTCTGCACACACGCACAAAAGATGGTATTTATTATCTCTCTTCATTTAATGCAAGTTAATAAACTGTATTACTCATCATGAAAATGATACAATCGAGACACTATTCCACATCAAACTGACGGTTCGTAAAGATATATCTCTTTACAACTGCCTCAATACACCCATTCAACTTACTCCGTGCATTTGTAGCCATCGCTCTGTCTTCCCTCTCTACAGCTCTCATGGCTCCTAACAAACGAAGAACTGGAAAAGCTCAACGAGCTCTAAGCATGGAAGAAAAGCAAATACACCAGAACCAGATAAATCGTATGATTCGTAATCGAGAGCTTCAGGGATACGACATTGGCCTTGTAAAGGTTGAACATCTAGGGGATAGAGAACTTGTCACCCCTCGATATTTTGATCTAAAGCTATTTGCGCATGCAAAGGTGGCAGGACTTGATCTTCTGCTCTCTCAGGCCTTGGGGAACATGTTCACTGTTTCCTCATCTTCAGTCCTAAAGCCTCTTGTTCAGGAGTTCTACGACTGTGCTGTTGAGATGAACCCTAATCACATCCGAACTCGGTGCTTAGGTCAAGTAGTCGATATACGCACAACTGACATAGCTCAACTTCTCAACCTTCCTCTCCATGGAGCGTTCTATTCCTCGTCTTGGGAAATCTCCGAGAGCTCTCCTTTCACTATCTAGAAGGAGATACCCAAAAACGCCACCTCTAGGCGAGTAACAAACCTAGCTGAAGAATGCATTCTTCCCCATGCTGTTCTCAGTAAGGTCATTCTGCCAAAAGAGGATTCTCGAGACTTAGTCAATAAGTTCTCTCAATGGGCCTTGTTTCAACTTCAACATCGCAAGAATGTCAACTGGCCTAATCTTGTGTTTTAATACATCCTCCATACTCTGGAAAAACCTAACTCAAATCTTCCCTATGGAGCCCTTATATCTGCTCTCATGCGGCACAAGCAGGTAGTCAATCCTTGTCTTGAATCACTGCACTATACTTTATCTGATTACATCGTTGCCTCTCCGATTAAGTTTAGTGACGTTCGACGAATGAGTCTGTCCGTTGACATATCTGGAGTACCCACTGAACTCCTTAGTGAATGGACCAGGAGGGTTGAAAAACGAAAGCTTGTTTCATCAACTCCGTCTGCTGCCCGATGTTGTTCAGACGATCTCTCCTCACAGTTTTCAAGTGCTCCACCAATCCCACATGCTTCAACTTCATCTAAGCCACTTCCAGAAACTGTGCACTCCACTGCTGACCTCATCTCCATCTCTCATGCTCAATATTTGAAGTTTCTACCTCAAATGTTTCACACTTATATATCTGATGTTCTTGATGTTGAAGATGATGGTAACTGTGGTTTTCGCTGTCTTGCTCAATGGATGGGCTACCCCCAGAGCTACTGGCCACAAGTTCGTGGATTGCTCATTCAAGAACTCCTATCACACCAAGTGCTTCATTCCCAAACGCTCTCCTCCGATAAAGATGTCGATCGACTCTGTGAGGCTCTCACATTCCATGGGAATGAACCTGCACCCATAGCCAAGTGGTTTACCGTTCCTGACATGGGTTTGCTTGCTGCCACTGCCTTACGAATGGTTCTCGTCACCTTATCCCCTACTCAGTGTTGCACATATTTACCCTTGTTTGGCCCTGTTCATGATCCACCCACCATTGCTGTGCTGGGTAACATTGAGAATCGTCACTGGGTCCGAGTCAAGCTTTCACATAACTCACCCCTGCCTACTATCTCGCCTCAATGGAAGCATCATTGCTCTCGTGATGCCCTCGGATGGGAATCGCTTCTTCAATCCAAGATTACTCACTTCCAATATCTTCTCCAACTAGAAGCTGAAGAATTTCTTGACTCCTTATTCGTTGTCCCCGACTTTGACAATCCCATTCTCATTGATGACGACTCTGAACCTGATTTTTATCATGATGTCTCTTGCTTAGCTCTTGATTTTAGTCGTCTCAATTTAACCAATGCTGACAGCAATCTTCGTCTGCCTCTTGGTCAAAGTCAACCAACGCTGTCACTGCTATTCCAGGTAGATGCCCACTTTAATGCAACTATTAATACTTCCTACCTGTCCACACCGGAATGCCTCCTTAAAAGTATGGATCTAGATCTCAAGCTTGCACCTCCGGGTTTCCTCCCTACTGATTCAGGCATGTCTTCTCATCAGATCTGCTTCATGCCCAGTAATCCGTCTAGATCCAGTTCCGCTCTAGGCAAGCGCAAGCGTTCATCTGATGCACCAAATGCTCACCTCTTATCCGATCTATGTGTTCGAACATTTGGGTTTTCATTTTGCTTTAAGGCTGGTTTGTGGTTTCCTCGCGGATGCTCTAACTCCTTCTTTACCCAATCCATGCCCTCTGAACGCCAATTTTTCCATTATGACTGGGAACTTCAGGTTCGCAAGAATATTCACACTGCCTCCATTCCACTTCATCTGGCTGGCTGTGTTGAATCCCTGGTTCTCAAGTTCAGCACCTGGACCCTGGTTCTCCTTCCTCAATTATCACCTATGTTGCAGTCTCTGCGTCCCACCTGGCTGCATATGCATCCTGCGCCGCTCATTCCCCCGGTGGCACCCTTTACGCCTATCCTGCCAACTAGCTTCTCCTCTTCGTCAGTCAATCAATGCTCCCACTCCAACTCTGAAGATGAGCGCTCTATGGTCCATTTTCT
Organism: Acmispon strigosus; assembly: GCA_030819835.1. NCBI lineage: Eukaryota > Viridiplantae > Streptophyta > Magnoliopsida > Fabales > Fabaceae > Acmispon > Acmispon strigosus. The sequence continues at coordinate 18,088,338 of JAUAMA010000001.1, forward strand.
ATCTCAGGAAGTCAAGGCATTCACTACTCGCTTATCGCTGGCACAGGATCGTCGAGATCAAGCTCTGAATGATCGTCTCGAATCAATGGATGCTAGGCTTACTTCCATGATAGATGCTAATTTTGCTGAAATGAACGCCTATATGGCCCTACTTTTAGGCTTGTCTAAACCATCCTCATGAATATATAGCTCTATTATTTACTTTCGCTGTGTTTATGTTTTCTTTTTGCTAATGCCAAAGGGGGAGAAATTATACAACAAATTTAAAACTGCACAAGCTTAGGGGGAGCTAATTTCGATAATGAAATGAATGCTAAATAAAAGAAAGGCACATACTAAGGGGGAGAAATCATTCAGACTCTACTTGCATTTGTTTTAAGAAATTGTCATTATCAAAAAGGGGGAGATTGTTAGAGAAAAATATCCAAATAAATTTACCTATTTTGATAAATAACAATTTCGTAAAGAGTCACTAATTCTCTTCAAAGTATTTTATTCACGAACTCTTATATATGGAAAGGACGCTGCAATCATTATCAAAGAGCAAAGGAAAAGTACGTCCGGCTAAGAGAACTGAAGCCTCTCTCTCTCAGAAGACTTCGTCCGCCTAAAAGATCTGACCGGTTCACTCCAAGTCAATGACTGAGAAGTAATGATTAAAGACTGACATGAAAAGAATCTGCTCAGTAGAGATCGTTTTCCTAAAAAACCAAGAGAAGCTGTCAAGCACCTCAGAGCATTAAATACGAAAGAGACAGAATTAAGCGCCATTATCCTGAAGATTCAAATTCTCCGACATTCCTTAATTCAAGTTACATTTTGCTGAATCTACGGAGAAATTCTCTGATCATCGTATCTCCTCAACAGTAGAATTCAAATTCTCTGATCAGAAGCATTAAATGCCTTATTAGCTGGAATCCACTCGCATTAATTACTGTCTCTGGAAATCAGAAGAAAAAGGACTGCCAGACGAACTCACTCTCCAGCGATTGAAGAAATGCTCATCACTATGGCAAACTTTATCAAGCAAAGAGTGCAGAAGTATCCGTTACTCTCAATCGAGCAAATCTCCAACGGAACTATTTTTTGAAAATCCTCAGCAGTCCATCCAGTTCTCACCTTACTGAAGATATAAATAGCTGCCTCTGCATCACTTTCAAATTGGCGACTTACACTATATCTAAGCATTCAAATTCTTCAAGTCAATTTATAACTTAGACAAGATTTTGCCAAGAACACTCAGCAACCTTAGAATCTTCTATCCTTCTGAGTTTAGTCGCAAATTAGTGTGAAATCCTCATAGAGTGAAAACTCTCATTACTCTCACACTATCCCTTCAGAGAACCAAACTTAACCATCATCTCTGAACCTAGAACCTCATATTTTCTACCCACTCTTTGTGAAGAGATCCTTGTAGAAAACCAACATTCTTGTGAAAGAATCAGGGAGAAGTCCTGTCGAATACTTAAGAGATAAAGGAGAAGTCCTGAGAAAACTTGTAAAGGAGTAGTCCTCAGAATACTGGGAGAAGTCCCTGAGAACACTTGTACTATTCAGTCGAAATAGTGGAAAATCTTGGTATAGCCAAGGACTGGACGTAGCCCTATCGATTTTGAGGGTGAACCAGGATAAATATCTTGCGTGCTTTACTGTTTATGCTCTAAACATATTTCACTGCACGTTTACATAAACGCTTTTAAACTTATAATTCGTCTTCAATGCGAAAAAATTTTAAAAAGTCACCCACACAATTCAAACCCCCCCTTTCTTGTGTGATTTTATTACTATCATATTCCATACGTGCTAACAAGTAGTATAGACATTGAATCGTAAGGAGTGGGGTTAAGCAAGACAGTATTTTGAAACTTATGCATCACACACAATTAAAGCATAACCATAGAAGTTCAGAATACATAATTAAACGTACAAGCAGAATTCAAACCATCTAAAGGTTATGTCTAAACTATTACAACCCAAAATATATGAAAACATAAGCCAAACTCTGAAAGTCAACTATTTTCCATATTAGCCCTGATGTAATTGATTATAGACTTCCAGTAATCGATTACTGAAGCTTTTTGAAATAATCCTGGGCCAAAATATCCTTGTAACCGATTACTCATTCTATGTAATTGACTATCATGTCTGAAAACTTGAAACTTCAGACTTGATAAGCACTGCATAAAAGATATATCTAATAGAGAACTATGATGTAAATGCAGATGCCTAAGAATGCATTACTCTTGTACTTAATATCATTTGAAAGATATAAAGTTTTTAGAATTTCTCTTACCAATACCATATTCTAAATTTGTGTCTTGAAAGACCATCCTTTGTATATGACATTTCAGATCACAAGGTCTTCAAGAACATTTGCACAATAGGCTTAATGGTATTTTAGAGGTACCCAATAGTCTTTGGGTCCTTTTGGATTAGTTCCTTTCACATCCCATATGAATCTTTCATTGGGGATTTCATTATTTCTTTGATAACTAGGAGAGTAACAGGAACACTTAAATTTCATGTTAGGCACTTTCTCCATAAGATGATAGAAGGATTTGATACATGCCTTTCTAAGTTGAACACCATCATGTACTCTTCTTGAGTGACCAAAGTTATATGAACTTCTTGGTCTAAAAGCGATTTTCTTAACATCACTAGGATGACTATAATCAGATAAACCTAAATCACTTTTATGAAAGGCAGACAACTTATCCACATCATCTGTACTTTTGTTTACCTCTTGAGTTTATTCATCAATCTTTGACTCATGGGTTATGCATGGATATAAAAATGTAAAAAACATTTTGAATATCTACTCTAGATTTTACTTTGTAGAGATGAGATGATCCTACTTTGATGTGCATAAACTTCATATATGTTCAAGAAACTATCATGCAATCTAACAAAGATACTTTATAATTTAACATATGAAATTGCATTACTAACCTCTTCATTTTCATCATTAGAATGATGTGTTGCTATCAAAGCGAGACATGCTTCTCCATTTTCTTAATTGAATGATGAACTTGCTTCATTGTCTTCCAAGTTTGTCTTCTTTGTTTTTAGAGGAAAGGTTCCAGAGAGTATGGACAAGGGTTCTATAATTGGTAATCTCTACTGGAGTGAATGATTCATCCTGATCTAGATAAGTGCTTGATCCTCATTGATGTGGGTATTACTTTGCAATCAACCAAGTCATATTTCTTCAGATGTTCTTTCTAGAACTTGGATTGATTGATGAATATCTCATTTACAGATTTCTTGATTTGCAATCCATGCCCGTAGTGCTTTCTTTAGATCATATAACGCTTTCTTTAAGATGAAGACATGTGAAGGAAACTTTGTATCTTCAAAGTCAGGAGGTCGCTTCACATAGACTTCTTCTTGAATGTATCCGTTCAAGAAAGCGCTCTTAACATCCATTTGATATAGTTGGAAGTTAAGCGAGTAAGCATACTCTAATAGAAGTCTAATTGCTTCTAATCAAGCAATTGGTGCATATGTCTAATCAAAATTTATACCTTCTTTCTGATTATAACCTTGTACTACTAATCTAGCCTAATTTCTAACTATGATCCCATGTTCATCTAGTTTGTTCCAAAACACCCATTTGGTTCCAATGATATGGTTTTCATTAGGTCAGGGAGCTAATATTCATACTTGGTTTCTCTCAAACTAGTTCAACTCTTCTTGCATGGCTTGAATCCAGTACTTATCTTCTAAGACATCATGTACTTTAGATGGCTCTATTTAATATGGTTTGAGAAGACGTACCTATTTTTCCTTTGCCAAGAAATTTCCCTTTTTCATTATTCCCATATGTAACATATCCCTTTTCTCTAGGCATGAGATATAAAATTTTTTGTTTTGTCTCCAATCATGTGTGATGAGCAGCCATTATCAAGGTACCATAAATCCTTTGCTACTTTTATACACACTTACAAAACAAATTTTCATAAGGGAATGTTAGGTACCCAATTTTCTTTGTGTCCTAGGTTATTGGTAGTCTTCTCAACCCACGTATATTGCCCACTTGATATTCCTATATTCCTATAATAACATCTACTAGAGATATGTCCTATTCTATTGCAATAACTACAAGCATATTGTCTATAACCTTCATTATATCTAAGCATATCATAATGTCTCCTAGGTTGTCGTGGAACATTTTGAGAATAATTCCTATTGAAATACCATGCTTTGATTATATAGCATGAGTATGTAATCGATTACAAGGGTTGGGTAATCGATTACAGAGCGGTTTCCTTGAATTTGAATTTCAAAAAGATGGAGGGAATTTTGAAATTCTGGCAGTTTTTGATTAAGTAATCGATTACATCAGTTATGGTAATCGATTACTGGTAGTTATGAACAGCACGAGGACTAGAGAACTTTGGTTAATCGATTACAAGATATATGGTAATCGATTACTTAAGACATTTTCTAATTTCTAAGCTAAGAATTCCTATGTAACATAACTAGGAGGACCATTTAAGCATATAAGCAACTTAGATACATGCAATTATGATTTTAACTTATAAACTAAGCATGTAATCATATAAGTTCACACAAAAGTCATGCAAATAACATAGAAGCACATTTTTAGATGACAATCTACTTAAATATCATGTTCATCTAATATACCTAATTCTCTTCTAATCTTAAAGAATGAATCTTTAGGATTGTTTTGGGACATTTTGTGGGTAGTTCCTATAGTTCATATTTCTAGAAGAACTAGCATGCATGTGTTTACTCCCAAGAGATTTAACTTCATTTGTTGCTTTAACAAAGACATTTTTCTTAATTTCCTAGTAATTCTTTTGGGGTGTAAATCCTATAACACTCTTGTTGGTTGAGTTTTGTTGCACACTAAGAATTTTATCTAGTTTTTGCTTTTCTAGGTTGAAAATATGAATTGTCTGTTGTAGATTTTCTACTTTTACTTCTAAAGAACTACATTTAGTGCATGCATGTGTAACATCTAATTTAGATTTAACATCATCTAATTCCTTTTGAAGCATTTGACATTTTTCTTCTAAAGATGAAATAATAGCATTTTGTTTAACACAAACTTTAGAAGTACTACGACACATCTTAAAAAGGATTTCTATAGCATAATCTAAATCATTAGAAGATGAAGTGCTAGTACTAACTTGGATATTTTCCTTGTCAGAATTCTGAGATGCCATTAATGCAAAGTGTGCTTCTTCCTTCTCTCATTCTGAGTCTGAGATTACGTCATTGTCATCCAAAGCGATGTATGCTCTTCTAGAGTTTGAATCCTTCTTTTCAAACTTCTCCTTTAGTCCATGCTTCTTCTTTTGAATGTTTGGACATTCAGATTTGATGTGACCAGATTTACCACACTCATAGCATGTGATCTTTGGTGAAGAGGAGGAGGGTTTATTTCCCTTTTGAAAACTTCTAGATTTCATACCTTTTCTTTGTAAGAATCTTCGAAAGATTTTGACTATTAAGGCCATGTTCTCATCATCTTCTGACTCTGCATCATATTCATCATTCATGCTTTCTTTGGCTTTTAGAGCAATAGACCGATGTCTCTTTTCTTTATGCTCACATTGCTCGAGTCTGTTTAACTCCAATTTATGTTCTTGAAGTTTTCCAAACAGAGTAGCCAGAGTCATGTTGGAGAGACTCTTATTTTCTGAGATAGCAGTGACCTTTGGTTGCCATGCTCTTGTAAGGGATCATAACACTTTCATGTTTAAGTCATTATTTGAACATTCCTTACCAAGAACAATCAAGTGGTTCGTCAGATGTGTGAACCGCTTTTTCATATCAAGTATGCTTTCTCCAGGCAACATTCTGAATATCTCATACTCTTGTGATACAGTATTGATCTTGGATCTTTTGACTTCATCAGTCCCTTTTATGTCATATTGAAATTTCTTCTTTTCTTCGTCACTCCATGTGTTTTCTGGTTTTAGTTGTGAACTTCCTTCAACTTCTACTACAGGCACAAAAGGACCTTCTTCAATTGCTTTCCAGATTCCCACGTCTAATGTCTTTATGAAGATTTTCATCTTGATTTTCCAGAAGTCATAGTGTTCTCCATTGAAAAATGGTGGCCTGTTTATGTTGAATCCTTCACTGGTACTTGTTGTAGATGAGGATTCTATCTTCCCGGATCTTAGGATAAAATTACCTAAACTTACGCTCTGATACCAATTGTTGATCTAGATAGCAACCTGAGAGGGGGGCTGAATCAGAGTTGCCCCGATTTTCGCGTAATAGTACCAAATGACTTTCAGCGCAATTAGAGTTGAAACGTAAGAACGTTATTACAGCGGAATAGTGTAATTGCTTGAAAGTAAAAGATGAAGGATGAGAAGAACACACAGGGATTTTATCCTGGTTCACCTTCAATCCCAAAAGGCTACGTCCAGTCCTCTGATCACACAGATATTTTCCACTATACCAGAAAGCAAACCACTTTCTGAAAATCACCGCTCACTAAATCACACAGTGAACTGATTACAACCCTCAGAACAGATCACACTGTCTGAGTCAAACCCTTTACTGAATACCACAGTAAATTTAGAACCCCTCAGAAAGATTTCCACTTTCCGAAGAACCACTCCACTGAATCCCACAGTGAAGATTTACACTTGATCAAGTACTCTTACAGATACTTGCACCAAGGACTCTAAGATCTCTTATCAATCTTCCCGAAGCAACCCACTTCTGATTGATCAAGTCTTCGTAGCAATACTTGTGCCAAGGACCCTAAGAAGACCTATCAAACCTCAGATGGCAAACCACCAACTAATGACGCCTAAAACTAAGGCGGACTTTGAATTAAACTCGATTCAAAGGACCTTTTTACAACCACCGAAAACCACGGTGAATGAATCAAACCGATTCAAGAGATGAAGAAGTAGATTCCTTTATAATGGCTGATTCAATCCTTTAGACAAGATGGATTGATCTTAGTTTGTATGCTCCAGGCAATTACAATGAAGGCTCTTCTATTCTGAGTTTCTCAAAAGTTGAACAACATGTGTGTTCTTATGAAAATGAGAGAACAGAAACTCAGAATGATGACTTTAATGAATATGAAAGTTATGGACCAAGTCATTACTGTTTCTGAGTGTCAATGGACTTTATATAGGCACTAGAGGTCGTCCATGAACCAACACAACCTTTCCCAACCGTTTTGAGACTCAATGGTTCATGAAAAGACACATCTGTCGACCTGGTAATCGATTACAGCAGTTAGTGTAATCGATTACACTAGCCGTTGCAGTGTGAATTCAAAATTCAAACTGTGTAATCGATTACACTAAGATGGTAATCGATTACTACCTTCCTGTAATCGATTACATTCAACCTGTAATCGATTACAGATAGTCCGAAACTCAGTTTTAACCATCTCAAATCCTAATTGAGTATCCCTACCAAGTTTTACTTGTGAGAACATATCGTACTCAATTAGTTGATCTTTTATGAGCCTTCAAATGCAATTAAACCTTAATAAAGCATAGCACACTAAGTTGACAAGACTTACTTAAAACTAGAACCTTCATGTTTGATCTTTGACATTCTGAGCCTAGTTCTTTGAAGTCTTTCTTTTCTGAAGTCTTCTTGAAGTCTTTCTTCTTTTTGTTCCTTTCTTTCTTGAAGTCTTCTTGAAGTCTTCCTTTTCTTTTCTAAAGTATTTCTTCTTTTTGTGATGTGTTTGTCTTCATCAAAACCTCAGTCGAGTCCAAGGACGAGACCTTCTTCACAGGTTTTAGTACAGCTTTTGGTGCTTTTAGACTGATTTTAGGGTTTTCAACTTATTGAAGGATTTTAGGCCGACTATAGGGCTTTCTGATATACTTTACGGGTTTTGGCTAATTTTAGCGTTTTCGTCTAATTTCAGTGTTTTTATGCTGACTATTGTCTAGGGTATTAGGACGATTTAAGGGCTCCAGGTAAATATTATGGTTTTTATGTAGACTCTAGGCTTTTTGACTGATGTTAGGGTTTTTGGCTTATTATAGGGTTCAAGGCCGCCGGCTTTAGGGTATTTGGACGATTTAAGGGCTACGGGTCATTTTTATGGTTTTTCTGTAGATTCTAGGCTTTTAGGCTGATTTTAGGGTTTTCGGCTTATTATAGGGTTTTATGCCAGCTTTAGGGCTTTCTGATCAAATTTAGGGCTTTAGTCCGATTTCAAGGTTTTCAACCGATTTCAGGGTTTTCGGCATATTTCAGGGTTTTCCCGCTAACTATAGTATAGGGTATTTGGATAATTTAAGGGCTTCGGGTCAAATTTATGGTTTTTCTGTAGACTCTAGGCTTTTAGACTGATTTTAGGGTTTTCGGCTTCTTATAGGGTTTTAGGCCGGCTGTAGGGCTTTTAGACTGATTTTAGGGTTTTCGGTTTATTGTAGGGTTTTCCGCCGGCTTTAGGGTTTTCTGATCAACTTTAGGGATTTTGGACGATTTCAGGGTTTTCGGCCGATTTCAAGGTTTTTCCGCTGACTATAGTATAAGATTTTTGGACGATTTAAGGGCTCTGGGTGAATTTTATGATTTTTCTGTAGACTCTAGGCTTTTTGACTGATTTTAGGGTTTCTGACTTATTTTAGGGTTTTAGGCCGACTTAAGGGCTTTTAGACTTATTTTAGTTTTTTCGGCTGATTATAGTAATTTAGGCCGGCTTTAGGCATTTCTGATCAACTTTCAGGCTTTTGGCCGATTTCAGGGTTTTCGGTTTATTTCTGGGTTTTTCCGCTGACAGTTTTTCTGTAGACTCAAGGCTTTTAGACTTATTTTAGGGTTTTCGATTTTTTATAGGGTTTAGGCCGGCGTTTGGGCTTTTAGACTGATTTTAGGGTTTTCGGCTTACTGTAAGGTGTTAGGCCGACTTTAGCGTTTTGTAATCAACTTTAGGGCTTTGGGCCGATTTCAGGGTTTTAGGCCGATTTCAGGGTTTTAGGTCGATTCCAGGGTTTTTACGCTGACTATAGCATAGGGTATTTGGACGATTTAAGGGCTCCGAGTCATGTTTAGGCTGGCTTTAGGGCTTTTTGATCAACTTTAGGGATTTTGGCCGATTTCAGGGATTTCGTCCGATTTCAGGGTTTTTCCGCTGACTGTAGCATAGGGTATTTGGACGATTTAAGGGCTTCGAGTCATTTTTATGGTCTTTTGTTGAATCTAGGTTATTAGACTTAATTTATGGTTTTTGACTTATTATAGGGTTTTAGGCCGATTTTTGATGCTTTTAGACGGATTTTAGGGTTTTCGGCTCATTGTAGTGTGTTATGTCAGCTTTAGGGTTGTCTGATCAACTATAGGGCTTTTGGCCGATTTCAGGGTTTTCGCTCAATTTCAAGGTTATTCCGCACACTATAGCATAGGGTATTTGGACGATTTAAGGGCTCTGGGTCATTTTTCTGGTTTTTCTGTAGACTTTAGGCTTTTAGACTGATTTTAGAGTTTTCGCCCTATTTAAGGGTTTTAGGCCGGATTTCGGGATTTTAAACTGATTTTAAGGTTTTCGGCTTATTATAGGTTTTTAGACAGACATTAGGGGTTTCTGATCAACTTTAGGGCTTTTGGCCGATTTCAGGGTTTTTCCGCTGATTATAGTATAGGGTGTTTGGAGGATTTAAGGGCTCCGGGTCAACGTTATGGTTTTTCTGTAGACTCAAGGCTCTTAGACTAATATTAGGAATTTCGGCTTATTATAGGGTTTTAGGCCGGCTTTAGGGTTTTCTAATCAACTTTTGGGTTTTCGGCCGATTGCAGGGTTTTTCCGCAGACGATAATATAGTCTTTTTGGACGATTTATGGGCTGCGGGTCAATTTTACGGTTTTTCTGTAGACTCTAGTCTTTTAGACTGATTTTAGGGTTTTCGCCCTATTTTAGGGTTTTAGGCCAGATTTCGGGCTTTTAAACTGATTTTAGGGTTTTCGGCTTATTATAGGTTTTTAGGCTGGCTTTAGAGTTTTCTAATCAACTTTAGGGCTTTGGCCAATTTCAGGGTTTTCGACCGATTTTAGGGTTTTTCCGCAGACTATATAGCATAGGGTATTTGACAATTTAAGGGCTCCCGGTGATTTTTATGGTTTTTCTGTAGACTCTAGGCTTTTAGACTGATTTTAGTGTTTTTTGGCTTATTATAGGTTTTTAGGCCGGCTTTTGGGCTTTTAGACTGATTTTAGGGTTTTTCGGCTTGTTGTGGGGTTTTAGGCTGGCTCTAGGGTTTTCTAATCTACTTTAGGGCTTTTGGCCGGTTTCAGGGTTTTTCCGCAGACTATAGCATAGGGTATTTGACAATTTAAGGGCTGCCGGTGATTTTTATGGTTTTTCTGTAGACTCTAGGCTTTTAGACTGATTTTAGGGTTTTTCGGCTTGTTGTGGGGTTTTAGGCTGGCTCTAGGGTTTTCTAATCAACTTTAGGGCTTTTGGCCGGTTTCAGGGTTTTTCCGCTGACAATATAGCATAGGGTATTTGACAATTTAAGGGCTCCCGGTGATTTTTATGGTTTTTATGTAGACTCTAGGCTTTTAGACTGATTTTAGTGTTTTTTGGCTTATTATAGGGTTTTAGGCCGGCTTTTGGGCTTTTAGATTGATTTTAGGGTTTTTCGGCTTGTTGTAGGGTTTTAGGCTGGCTCTAGGGTTTTCTAATCAACTTTATGGCTTTTGGCCGATTTCAGTGTTTTTCCGTTGAGTATAGCGTAGGGTATTTGGACGATTTAAGGGCTTTCTGATCAACGTTACGGGTTTTGGCTGATTTTAGGGTTTTCGGCTAATTTCAGGGTTTCTGATCAATTTTATGGTTTTTCTGTAAACTCTAGGCTTTTAGACTATTTTTAGTGTTTTTAGCTTTTTTAGGGTTCTAGGCCGGCTGTAGTGCTTTTAGACTGATTTTAGGGTTTTCGGCTTATTATAGGGTTCAAGGCCGGCTTTAGGGTATTTGGACAATTTAAGGGCTCCCAGTCATTTTTTTTGGTTTTTCTGTAGATTCTAGGCTTTTAGGATGATGTTAGGGTTTTCGGCTTATTATAGGGTTTTAGGCCAGCTTTAGGGCTTTCTGATCAAATTTAGGGCTTTAGTCCAATTTCAAGGTTTTCGGCATATTTCAGGGTTTTTCCGCTAACTATAGTATAGGGTATTTGGATAATTATAGGGCCCCGGGTCAATTTTATGGTTTTTCTGTAGACTCTAGGCTTTTAGACTTATTTTTGAGTTTTCGGCTTCTTATAGGGTTTTAGGCCGGCTTTAGGGTTTTCTGTTCTACTTTAGGGATTTTGGACGATTTCAGAGTTTTTGGCCGATTTCAGGGTTTTTTTGGGTGACTATAGTATAGGATTTTTGGACGATTTAAGGGCTCTAGGTCAATTTTATGATTTTTCAGTAAACTCTATGCATTTAGACTGCTTTTAGGGTTTGAGGTCGGCTTAAGGGCTTTTAGACTGATTTTAGGGTTTTCTGATCAACTTTAAGGTTTTTTTCCGATTTCAGGGTTTTTCCGCTGACTATAGTATAGGGTATTTTGACAATTTAAGGGCTCCGGGACAATTTTATGGTTTATCTGTAGACACTAGGCTTGTAGAATGATTTTAGGGTTTTCGGCTTATTATAGGGTTTTAGGCCGGCTTTTGGGGCTTTTAGATTGGTTTTAGGGTTTTCGGCTTATTGTACGATTTTAGGACGACTTTAGGGCTTTTTGATCAACTTTAGGGCTTTTGGCCAATTTCAGGGTTTCCGGCGGATTTCAGAGTTTTTTCGCAGACTATAGTATAGTGTATTTGGACTATTTAAGCGCTACAGGTCAATTTTTTGGTTTGTGTAAACTCTAGGGTTTTAGGCTGATTTTAATTTTTTGGCTTATTATAGTGGTTTAGGCCGATTTTGTGTGCTTTTAGACTGATTTTAGGGTCTTCGGCTTATTGTAGGGTTTTGTGCCAGCTTTAGGGTTTTCTAATCAACTATAGGGGTTTTGGCAGATTTCAGGGTTTTCGGCCAATTTCAAGGTTTTTCCGCAAACTATAGCACAGTGTATTTGGACGATTTAAGGGCTCCGGGTCATTTTTATGGTTTTTTTTGTAGTCTTTAGGCTTTTAGACTGATTTTAGGGTTTTCGGCTTATTGTAGGGTTTTAGGCCGACTTTAGGGGTTTCTGATCAACTTTAGGGCTTTTTGCCGATTTCAAGGTTTTCGACCGATTTCAGTGTTTTTCCGCTGACTATAATACTATAGGGTATTTGGACTATTTAAGGGATCCGGGACAATTTTATGGTTTTTTGTAGACACTAGCCTTTTAGATTGGTTTTAGGGTTTTCGGGTTATTATAGGGTTTTAGGCATGCTTTTGGGGCTTTTTGAGTGATTTTAGGATTTTTCGGCTTATTATTGGGTTTTTGGTAAACTTTAGGGTTTTCTAATCAACTTTAGGGCTTTTGTCCGATTTCAGGATTTACGACCGATTTCTGGGTTTTTCCGCAGACGGGTATTTGGACGATTTAAGGGCTCCAGGTCATTTTTATGGTTTTTCTGTAGACTCTAGGCTTTTAGACTGATTCTAGGGTTTTCGGCTTATTATAGGGTTTTAGGCCGGCTTTAGGGGTTTCTGATCAACTTTAGGGCTCTTTGCCGATTTCAAGGTTTTCCACCAATTTCAGGGTTTTTCCACTGACTATAGTATAGGATATTTGGGCAATTTAAGGGCTCTGGGACAATTTTATGCTTTTTGTGTAGACATTAGGCTTTTAGAATGACTTTAGGGTTTTCGGGTTATTATAGGGTTTAAGCCCGGCTTTTGGGGCATTTAGACTGATTTTAGGGTTTTCGGCTTATTGTAGGGTTTTAGGACGACTTTAGGGTTTTCCAATCAACTTTAGGGCTTTTGTTTGATTTCCGGGTTTTCGACCGATTTTAGGGTTTTTCCGCAGACTATAGCATAGGGTATTTGGACGATTTAAGGGCTCCAGTTCATTTTTATGGTTTTTCTGTAGACTCTAGGCTTTTAGACTGATTTTAGGGTTATTTGGCTTATTATAGTGTGTTAGGCCGGTTTTTGGGCTTTTAGACTGGTTTCAGGGTTTTCGACTTATTGTTGGCTTTTAGGCCGACTTTAGGGTTTTCTACTCAACTTTAGGGATTTTGACCGATGTCAAGGTTTTCGGCCGATTTCAGGGTTTTTCCTGTGAAGAAGGTCTTGCTCCTGACCCTGGCTGTGGTTTTGATGACGACAAACTCATCAACAAAAAGAAGAAAAGAAGACTTCAAAGAAATCAAGCACTCAAGTCCATCAATAGTCTAGAAGTCTTAGAATTAGGTGAGTTATGCTTCTAAAGGTTTATTAAAGCATAAAGGCTCTCAAAATACCTAATATAATCAAGCTAAGTGTTTTCATAACTTAAAAGAAGTAGAAAACCTAAAGCAAGTCTCAAAGAATAAGTTTCTGGAAAATGGGCTTCTGTGTAATCGATTACACCATTATGGTAATCGATTACACCAAGGCAAGTAATCGATTACTCCAGTCTTGTAATCGATTACATGTTTGAAATTCAAATTCAAACTGAAACGGTCACTTGTGTAATCGATTACATTAAGTGTGGTAATCGATTACCAGAACGAAAAGTTGCATCTTTTCATGAACCATTGTGTCCCAAACCTTTTGAAAAGGGTTGTGATGGTTCAAGGACGTTTCCCTTGCCTATATAAAGACCATTTGAGTCCAGAAAACACAACAACAACATAGAATACACACACACACGAAATTTACACATTTCACATGAGAAAAACACATTAGGCCAAAGCTTTTTCAAAATAGGTTCATCTTTTAGAACCTAAATCTTTTAGAGCCTAAATTCTGAGTTCATGATCTTCATGTTTACAAGAACACATTTGTTGTTCATATCTTGAAGAACTCAAAATTGTATTATGCTTAAAAGCCTTAAAAGCATAATTTCTCATGTTCAATCCAATTGTGTGTTAAAGGATTGAAACAGCCAAGTGTAATATCTTCTTCATCTCTTTCTGTAAGATTGAGTTCTTCACCGTGGTATTCGGTGAAGGGTTGTTGTTACTGAAAGTGGTTTGCTTTCAGGGTTTTGATTAAAGACAAGTTTGTCTTCAAGGTCTGAGGGTGGTTTGCCTTCAGGAACTGAAAGTGGTTTGCTTTCAGGGGTTGTTGAAAGCGGTTTGCTTTCACAGGATATTGGTAGAAGTTCTTGGGGTCCTTGGGTTAGGAACTTGTAAGAAATTCTTATCAATAGTGGAAAAATCCTCAAGGGGTTTCTTGAGGGACTGGACGTAGTCTTCGGTGGATTGAAGGCGAACCAGGATAAATCTTGTGTGTGATTCTGTTTATCCTTCACATTTACTTTCAAGCATTGTTCATATCCGCTGCAATCACAAGATCAACTCGTGATCATCATCAACTTGAAAGTAACGATTTCAATAAGGCGAAAATTGGGGCAACACTGATTCACCCCCCCCTCTCAGGTTGCTATCTGTTCTAACATTTCCGCTGACTATAGCATAGGGTATCTGGAAGATTTAAGGGCTCCGAGTCATGTTTATGGTTTTTCGGTAGACTTTAGGCTATTAAACTGATTTTAGTGTTTTCGGCTTATTATAGGGTTTTAGGCCGGCTTTATGGCTTTCTGATCAACTTTAGGGCTTTTGGCCGATTTCATGGTTTTCTGCCGATTTCAGGGTTTTTTCTACTGACTATAGTATAGGGTGTTTGGACGATTTATGGGTTCCGGGTCAATTTTATGGTTTGTCTGTATACTCTAGGCTTTTAGACTGATTTTAGGGTTTTCGGCTTATTATAGGGTTTTATGCCGACTTTAGGGTTTTATGATCAACTTCAGGGCTTTTGGCCGATTTTAAGGTTTTCGGCCAATTTCAGGGTATTTTCGCTGATTATAGTATTGGGTATTTGGACGATTTAAGGGCTCCGGGTCAATTTTAGGGTTTTTTTGTAGACTATAGGCTTTTAGTCAAATTTTAGGGTTTTCAATTTATTATAGGGTTTAAGGCCGGCTTTAGGGCTTTCTGATCAACTTTAGGGCTTTTGGCCGTTTTTCAGGGTTTTCGCCCGATTTCAGGGTTTTTCTGCTGACTATAGTATAGGGTATTTAGACGATTTAAGGGCTCCGAGATAATTTTATGGTATTTCTGTATACTCTAGGCTTTTAGACTGGTTTTAGGGTTTTCGTATTATTAAAGGGTTTTAGGACCGACTTTAGGGCTTTCTGATCAACTTTACGGGTTTTGGTAGATATTAGGGTTTTCGGCTAATTTCAGGGTTTTTCCAGAGACAATTGTATAGGGTATTAGGACGATTTAAGGGCTCCGGGTCAATTTTATGGTTTTTCTGTAGACTCTATTCTTTCAGATTGATTTTAGTGTTTTCGGCTTTTTTAGGGTTCTAGGTCGGTTGTAAGGCTTTTAGACTGAATTTCGGGTTTTCGGCTTATTATATAAGGTTCAAGGCCGACTTTAGGGTATTTGGACAATTTAAGGGCTCCTGGCCATTTTTATGGATTTTCTGTATATTAGGCTTTTAGACTGATTTTAGCGTTTTCGGCTTATTATAGGCTTATTTTGGGCTTTTGGCCGATTTCAGGGTGTTCCCGCTGACTATAGTATAGGGTGTGTGGACAATTTAAGGGTTCTGGGTCATTTTCGTGGTTTTTTTTGTAGAGTCTATGCTTTTAGACAGATTTTAGAATTTTCGGCTTATTATAGGGTTTTAGGCCGGCTTTAGGGCTTTCTGATCAAATTTAGGGCTTTTGGCCGATTTCAGGGTGTTTCTGCTTACTATAGTATAGGGTGTTTGGACGATTTAAGGGCTCTGGGTCAATTTTAGGGTTTTTCTGTAGACTCTTGGCTTTTAGACTAATTTTAAGGTTTTCAATTTATTATACGGTTTTAGCCCGGCTTTTGGGCTTTTTGATCAACTTTAGGGCTTTTGGCCGATTTCAGGGTTTTCGGGCGATTTCTCGGTTTTTCAGGTGACTATAATATAGGATATTTAGACGATTTAAGGGCTCCGAGTTGATTTTATGGTTTTCTGTAGATTCTAGGCTTTTAGGCTAATTTTAGGGTTTTAGGCTAATTATAGGGTTTTAGACCAGCTTTTGGGCTTTCAAATCAAATTTAGGGCTTTAGTCCAATGTCAAGGTTTTCGGCTTATTTTAGGATTTTCGGCATATTAGAGGGTTTTTCCGCTAACTATAGTATAGGGTATTTGGACGATTTAAGGGGTCCGGGTCAATTTTATGGTTATTTTGTAGACTCTAGGCTTTTAGACTGATTTTAGGGTTTTCGGCTTCTTATAGGGTTTTAGGCAGGCTTTAGGGCTTTTAGACTGATTTTAGGGTTTTCGGCTTATTCTAGGGTTTTAGGCCGGATCTAGGGTTTTCTGATCTACTTTAGGGATTTTTGACGAATTCATGGTTTTTGGCCTTTTCAGGGTTTTTTCGCTGACATGGAGTAAGGTTTTTGGATGATTTAAGGGCTCCGGGTCAATTTTATGATTTTTCGGTAAACTCTAGGTTGTTAGACTGATTTTAGGGTTTTCGGCTTATTTTAGGGTTTGAGGCCGGCTGAAGGGCTTTTAGACTGATTTTAGTGTTTTCTGCTTATTATAGGGTTTTAGGCTAACGTTAGGGTTTTCTGATCAACTTTAGGGCTTTTTTCGAATTTCAGGGTTTTCGACCGATTTCAGGGTTTTTCCGCTGACTATAGCATAGGGTATTTCTATGATTTAAGGGCTCCGAATCATTTTTATGGTTTTTTTGTAGACTCTAGGCTATTAGACTTATTTTAGGGTTTTCAGCTTATAATGGGGTTTTAGGCCAGCTTTAGGGCTTTAGGGCTTTCTGTTCAAATTTAGGGCTTTTGGCTGATTCAGGGTGTTTCCGCTGATTATAGTATAGGGTGTTTGAACAATTTAAGGGCTCCGGGTCGTTTTTATGGTTCTTTTTGTAGACTCTAGGCTTTTAGACTGATTATAGGGTTTTCGTCTTATTATAGGGTTTTAGGCTGGCTTTAGGGCTTTCTGATCAACTTTAGGGCTTTTGGCCGGTTTCAGGGTGTTTCCGCAGACTATAATATAGAGTGTTTGGACGATTTAAGGGCTCCGGGTCAATTTTAGGGTTTTTGTGTAGACTCTAGGCTTTTAGACTAATTTTAGGGTTTTCGATTTATTATAGGGTTTTAGGCCGGCTTTATGGCTTTTTGATCAATTTTAGGGCTTTCGACCAATTTCTGGGTTTTTCTGCACACTGTAGTATAGGGTATTTGGTCTATTTAAGGGCTCCGGGTCAATTTTTTGGTTTTTGTGTAGACTCTAGGCTTTTAGACCGATTTTAGGGTTTTCGGTTTATTATGGGTTTTAGGCCGATTTTTGGTGCTTTTAGACTGATTTTAGGGTGTTCGGCTTATTGTAGGGTTTCAGGCATGCTTTAGGCTTTTCTGATCAACTTTAGGGCTTTTGGCCTTTTTCAGGGTTTTTGGCCGATTTCAGGGTGTTTCCGCTCACTATAGCATAGGGTATTTGGACTGTTTAAGGGCTCCGGGTCATTTTGATGGTTTTACTATAGACTCTAGGATTTTAGACTGATTTTAGGGTTTTAGGCCGAAATTAGGGCTTTTTGATGAACTTTAGGGCTTTTGGCCGATTTCAGGGTTTTCTTCCGATTTCAGGGTTTTTGCGCTGACTATAGTATATAGGGTGTTTGGACGATTTAGGCGCTCCAGGTTAATTTTATGGTTTTTCTGTAGACTCGAGGCTCTTAGTCTAATTTTAGGGTTTTCAGCTTATTATAGGGTTTTAGGCCGGGTTTAGGGTTGACTAATCCTTTTTAGGGATTATGGCCGATTTCAGCGTTTTTCTGCAGACTATAGGATAGTCGTTTTGGTCGATTTAAGGGCTCCGAGTCAATTTTATAGTTTTTCTGTAGACTCGAGGCATTTAGACTGATTTAAGGGTTTTTGCCCTATTTTAGGGTTTTAGGCCGGATTAAAGGCTTTTAGACCGATTTAAGGGTTTTCGGCTTATTATAGGGTTTTAGGCTGGCTTTAAGGTTTTCTGATCAACTTTAGGGCTTTTGTCCGATTTCAGGGATTCCGGCCGATTTTATGGTATTTCCGCTAACTATAGTATAGGGTATTTGGACTATTAAAGTGTTGCGGGTCAATTTTTTGGTTTTTGTGTAGACTCTAGACTTTTAGACTAAATTTTGGGTTTTCGGCTTATTTTAGGGTTTGAGGCCGGCTGAAGGGTTTTTAGACTGATTTTAGTGTTTTCGGCTTATTATACGGTTAGAGGCTGACTTTAGGTTTTTTTGATCAACTTTAGGGCTTTTACCAATTTCAGGGTTTTCGACCGATTTCAGGGTTTTTCCGCTGACTATAGTATAGGGTATTCGGACGATTTAAGGGCTTCGGGACAATTTTATGGTTTTTCTTTAGACACTAGGCTTTTTGAATGATTTTAGGGTTTTCGGCTTATAATAGGGTTTTAGGCTGACTATAGGGTTTTCTGATCAATTTTAGGGCTTTTGGCCGATTTCAGGGTTTTCGTCGGATTTCAGGGTTTTTCCGCTTACTGTAGCATAGGGTATTTGGACGATTTAAGGGCTCCGAGTTATTTTTGTGGTTTTTTGTAGAATCTAGGCTATTAGACTGATTTTAGGGTTTTCGGCCTATTATTGGGTTCTAGGCCGACTTTAGGGCTTTCTGATCAACTTTAGGGCTTTTGGCCGATTTCTGGGTGTTTCCGCTGACTATAGTATAGTGTGTTTGGAGGATTTAAGGGCTTCGGGTCAATTTTAGGGTTTTTCTGTAGACTCTAGGCTTTTATATTAATTTTAGGGTTTTCGTATTATTATAGGGTTTTAGGCCGGCTTTAGGGCTTTCTGATCAACTTTAGGGCTTTTGGCCAATTTCTTGGATTTCCGTTGACTATAGTATAAGGTATTTAGACGATTTAAAGGCTCCGAGTTAATTTTATGGTTTTCTGTAGATTCTAGGCTTTTAGGCTGATTTTAGGGTTTTCGTCTTATTATTGGGTTTTAGGCCAGCTTTAGGGCTTTCTGATCAAATTTAGGGCTTCAGTCCAATTTCCAGCTTTAGTGCTTTTAGACTGATTTTAGGGTTTTCTTCTTATTGTAGGGTTTTAGGTTGGATCTAGGGTTTTCTGATGTACTTTAGGGATTCTGGACGATTTCAGTGTTTTTTCGCTGACTATAGTATAGGGTTTTTGGACTATTTAAGGCCTCCGGGTCAATTTTATAATATTTCGGTAAACTCTAGGCTTTTAGACTAATTTTAGGCTTTTCGGATTATTTTAGGGTTTGAGGCCGGCTTAAAGGCTTTTAGACTGATTTTAGTGTTTTCGGCTTATTATAGGGTTTTAGTCTGACTTTAGGGTTTTCGGCTTATTATAGGGTTTTGGGTTGGGTTTTGGCGATTTTAGACTGATTTTAGGGTTTTCGGCATATTGTAGGGTTTTAGGCCGTCTTTAAGGTTTTCTTATCAACTTTAGGGCTTTTGGCCGATTTCAGGGTTTTTCCGCTAACTGAAATAGGGTATTTGGACGATTTAAGGGCTTCGGGTAATTTTTATGGTTTTTCTGTAGACTCTACGGCTATTTGACTAAGTTTAGGGTTTTCGGCTTATTATAGGGTTTTAGGCCGGCTTAAGGGTTTTCTGATCAACTTTAGGGCTTTTGGACGATTTCAGGGTTTCCGGCCGATTTCAGGATTTTTCCGCTGACTATAGTATAGGGTATTTGGACTATTTAAGTGCTCCGGGTCAATTTTTTGGATTTCGTGTATTCTTTAGGCTATAAGACTGATTTTAGTGTATTCGGCTTATTATAGGGTTTTAGGACGGCTTTTGGTGCTTTTAAACTGATTTTAGGGTTTTCGGCTTATTGAGGGGTTTTAGGCCGACTTTAGGGCTTTCTAATAAACTTTACGGGTTTTGGCTGATTTTAGGGTTTTTGTTTAATTTCAGGATTTTTCCGCTGACTATTGTATAGGTTATTAGGACGATTTAAGGGCTCCGGGTCAATTTTAAGGTTTTTCTATAGACTCTAGGCTTTTAGACTGATTTTAGGGTTTTTGGCTTATTATAGGATTCAAGGCCGGCTTTAGGGTATTTGGACGATTTAAGGGCTCTGAGTCATTTTTATGGTTTTTCTGTAGACTCTAGGCTTTTAGACTGATTTTAGGGTTTTCGGCTTATTATAGGGTTTTAGGCCGGTTTTAGGGCTGTTTGACTGATTTTAGGGTTTTCATCTTATTGTAGGGTTTTCGGCCGGCTTTAGGGTTTTCTTATCAACTTTAGGGATTTTGGACGATATCAGGGTTTTCGGCCGATTTCAGGGCTTTCAGAAGATTTTTGGACGATTTAAGGGCTCCTGGTGAATTTTATGATTTTTCTGTAGACTCTAGCCTTTTAGACTGATTTTTGGGTTTCCGGCTTATTTTAGGGTTTTAGGCCGACTTAAGGGCTTTTAGACCGATTTTAGTTTTTTCGGCTTATTATATAAATTTAGGCTGGCTTAAGACCTTTCTGATCAACTTTCGGGCTTTTGTCCGATTTCAGGGCTTTATAAAAAAAAATATGACTCACTTAATTTGGTACCACTCAATGGTGCTATTGATTATGACCTCTTCCGCTGACTATAGTATTGGGTATTTGGACAATTTAAGGGCACCGTGTCAATTTTATGGTTTTTCTACAGACTCAAGGTTTTTTGACTTATTTTAGGGTTTTCGATTTCTTATAGGGTTTTAGGCCGGCTTTAGGGCTTTTAGACTGATTTTAGGGTTTTCGGCTTATGGTAAGGTGTTAGGCCGACTTTAGGGTTTTGTAATCAACTTTAGGGCTTTTGGCCGATTTCAGAGTTTTAGGCCAATTTCAGGGTTTTGGGCTGATTCCAGGGTTTTTGCGCTAACTATAGCATAGGGTATTTGGACGATTTAAGGGCTCCGAGTCATGTTTATGGTTTTTCGGTAGACTCTAGGCTATTAGACTGATTTTAGGGTTTTCGGCTTATTATAGGGTTTAAGGCCAGCTTTAGGGCTTTCTAACAACTTTACAGTTTTTGGCCAATTTCAGGGTTTCGAGCCAATTTCTTGATTTTTCCGCTTACTATAGTATAGGGTATTGAGAGGATTTAAGGGCTCCGGGTTAATTTTATGGTTTTTCTGTAGACTTTAGGCTTTTAGACTGATTTTAGGGTTTTCGGCTTATTAAAGGGTTTTAGGCCGACTTTAGGGCTTTCTGATCAACTTTAGGGCCTTTGGCTGATTTAAGGGTTTTTCCGCAGACTATGGTATAGGGTATTAGAACGATTTAATGGCTCCGGGTCCATTTTACGGTTTTTCTATAGACTCTAGGATTTTAGACTGATTTTGTGTTTTCAGCTTTTTTAGGGTTCTAGGCCGGCTTTAGGTCTTTTAGACTGATTTTTGGGTTTTCGGCTTATTATAGGGTTTAAGGCCGGGTTTAGGGTTTTTGGATCAACTTTAGGGCTATTTGACAATTTCAGGGTTTTTGGACGACTTCTGGGTTTTTCCGCAGACTATAGCATATGGTATTTGGATGATTTAAGGGCTCCGGGTCATTTTATGGTTTTTCTGTTGATTCTAGGCTTTAAGGCTGATTTTAGGGTTTTCGGCTTATTATAGGGTTATAGGCCGATTTTTGGTGCTTTTAGACTGATTTTAGGGTTTTCGGCCGATTTCAGGGTTTTTCCGCAGACTATAACATAGGGTATTTGGACGATTTAAGTGCTCCGAGTTAATTTTATGGTTTTTCTTTAGACTCTAGGCTTTTAGACTGATTTTAGGGTTTTTCTGTAGACACTAGGCTTTTATCCTGATTTTAGTGTTTTCGTATTTTTTAGGGTTCTAGGCCGGCTTTAGGGCTTTTAAACCGATTTTAGGGTTTTCGGCTTATTATAGGGTTTAAGGCTGGCTTTAGGGTTTTTGGATCAACGTTAGGGCTATTTGACAATTTCTGGGTTTTCAGACAATTTCAGGGTTTTTCCGCCGACTATAGCATAGGGTATTAGGACGATTTAAGGGCTCTGGGTCATTTTTATGGTTTTCTGTAGATTCTAGGCTATTAGGATGATTTTAGTGTTTTCGACTTATTATAGGGATTTAGGACAGCTTTAGGGCTTTATGATTAAATTTAGGGCTTTTGTCCGATTTCATGCTTTTAGATTGATTTTAGGGTTTTTGGCTTATTTTAGGGTTTTAGGCCGGTTTATGGGCTTTTAGACTGATTTTAGTGTTTTCAGCTTATTATAGGGTTTTGTGCCGACTTTAGAGTTTTCTGATCAACTTTAGGGCTTTTTGCCGATTTGAGGGTTTTCGACCGATTTCAGGGTTTTTCCGCTAACTATAGTATAGGGTATTTGCACGATTTAAGGGCTCCGGTTAATTTTTATGGTTTTTCTTTAGACACTAGTTTTTTAGACTTATTTTAGGGTTTACGGCTTATTATAGGGTTTTAGGCCGGCTTTTGGGCTTTTAGACTGATTTTAGGGTTTTCGGCTTATTATAGGGTTTAATGCCGGCTTTAGGGTTTTTGGATCAACTTTAGGGCTATTTGACAATTTCAGGGTTTTCGGACGACTTCTGAGTTTTTCCGCTGACTATAGCATAGGGTATTTGGATGATTTAAGGGCTCCGGGTCATTTTATGGTTTTTCTGTTGATTCTAGGTTTTTAGGCTGATTTTAGGGTTTTCGGCATATTATAGGGTTTTAGCCCGATTTTTGGTGCTTTTAGACTGATTTTAGGGTTTTCAACTTATTATAGAGTATTGTGCCAACTTAAGGGTTTTCTGGTCAACTTCAGGGCTTTTGGCCGATTTCAGGGTTTTCGGACGATTTCAGGGTTTTTCCGCAGACTATAGCATCGGGTATTTGGACGATTTAAGGGCTCCGAGTTAATTTTATGCTTTTTCTTTAGACTCTAGGCTTTTAGACTGATTTTAGGGTTTTTCTGTAGACTCTAGGCTTTTAGACTGATTTAGGGTTTTCAATTTATTATAGGGTTTTAGTCCGGATTTAGGGCTTTCTGATAAACTTTAGGGCTTTTAGCCGATCTTAGGGTTTTCGGCCGATTTAGGGTTTTTTCGCAGACTATAGTATAGGGTATTAGGACGATTTAAGGGCACCGAGTCAATTTTATGGTCTTTCTGTAGACTCTAGGCTTTTAGACTGATTTTAGAATTTTTCGGATTTTTTAGGGTTCTAGGCCGGCTTTAGGGCTTTTTGACCCATTTTAGGGTTTTCGGCTTATTATAGGGTTTAAGGCTGGCTTTAGGGTTTTTGGATCAACGTTAGGGCTATTTGACAATTTCTGGGTTTTCGGACGATTTCAGGGTTTTTCCGCCAACTATAGCATAGGGTATTTGGACGATTTAAGGGCTCCAGGTCATTTTTATGGTTTTCTGTAGATTCTAGGCTATTAGGCTGATTTTAGTGTTTTCGACTTATTATAGGGTTTTAGGCCAGCTTTAGGGCTTTCTGATCAAATTTAGGGCTTTTGTCCGATTTCAGGCTTTTAGATTGATTTTAGGGTTTTAGGCTTATTTTAGGGTTTTAGGCCGGCTTAAGGGCTTTTAGACTGATTTTAGTGTTTTCAGCTTATTATAGGGTTTTGGGCCGACTTTAGAGTTTTCTGATCAACTTTAGGGATTTTTTTCCGATTTGAGGGTTTTCGACCGATTTTAGGGTTTTTCCGCTAACTATAGTATTAGGGTATTTGGATGATTTAAGGGCTCCGGGTCAATTTTATGGTTTTTCTGTAGACACTAGTATTTAGACGGATTTTAGGGTTTTCGGCTTATTATAGGGTTTTCGGTCGGGTTTTGGGGATTTTAGACTGATTTTAGGGCTTTCGGCTTATTGTAGGGTTTTAGGCCGACTTTAGGGTTTTCTCATCAACTTTAGGGCTTTTGGCCGATTTCAGGGTTTTTCCGCTGACTGAAATAGGGTATTTGGACGATTTAAGGGCTTCGGGTAATTTTTATGGTTTTTCTGTAGACTCTAGTCTATTAGACTAAGTTTAGGGTTTTCGGCTTCTCATCAACTATAGGGCTTTTGGCCGATTTCAGGGTTTTCGGCCAATTTCAAGGTTTTTCCGCAAACTATAGTATAGGGTATTTGGACGATTTAAGGGCTCTGGGTCATTATTATGGGTTTTCTGTAGAGTTTAGGCTTTTAGACTGATTTTAGGGTTTGCACCCTATTTTAGGGGTTTAGGCCGGATTTCGGGCATTGAAACTGATTTTAGGGTTTTCGGCTTATTGTAGGGTTTTTGCCCAACTTTAGGGTGTTCTGATCAACTTTAGGGCTTTTGGCCGATTTCAAGGTATTTCCGCTGATTATAGCATAGGGTATTTGGACGATTTAAGGGCTCCGAGTTAATTTTATAGTTTTTCTCTAGACTCTAGGATTTTAGACTGATTTTAGGGTTTTTCTGTAGACTAAAGCTTTTTTTTTTCGAAAAATGAAGGATATATTCATATATTCATATACAACCACAAAATAGGCCACCACCAAAAAAAGAGGAGTAACTGCCCGTCCGCCTCAAAAACAGGCCTCCAGCACCGGAGAGGGATAGCACACAGCCTCAGGCCTAAAAAGAAACAAAACCCCTTACATATGAAACACCCAAAGAGAACACAAAAACCGACTCCCCCAAACAACCACACCTGCGACTAAAGAACCCCTCCTATGACATATTACGCTCCATGATTTGGGCCACCATCCGATCAATTGCCGCATCGTCCGGACAATCAAACACAACACCCACCCGCTTGCCCACTGAAACTGCTCGCCTGGCTCTCGTCAAAACACCTGGAGGCACTAAGGGCTCGGGCGGAAAGCAGGAAGAAGGAGAATCCACGCTAACATCGCCTCTCGCCACGACCTCCACAGGAGGACAAGAAAGAGAGGAAACGACAGGGATGCACACGTCCTGGCCACTAACCTCTTTCCTGGGACGGCCCCGAGCCCTCTTCACCCCAAGGCCACGATCCAAAGCGGAGCCAGAAGCCGCCAAAGAGCTGCCAATACCTCTCATTTTCTTGGGTCGACCACGTCTTCTCGGAGTCTGCAAAACCGTCCCCTCCTGAGTGCCACACTCCTCCGCCCCAAGAACATCGCACGAAGCCGGGAGGGGAGAATCCCCACAAGGAGGGTCCGTGGGAGCACACAGACCCTCCTTCACAAAAGAGTCACCTGAAAGGGGGCCAATTTCAGGAAAAAGAAGAGCGTCAGGAATCCTTTCGCCAGGATAACACCCCTTGATAGAATCCAAAACCAAGGCCACTTCTCGGACGGCAGAATCAGAGAGATTCCCCACAAGAACCTCTTTCCACGACCGAAGATGACCAGCAGCCCCAGCCATCCCCCGAACTCTGGCCCTAAGAGCAACATTCCCCACCAAAGACGCCCCCTCATCACGCGGAGATCGAGGCTCAGAAAAAGTCATCTTAACCCTAGGGAATCTAGCTGGAGCCACCGACAGAGAAGCCCCACCTACCTTGAGACCATCAAGAGCACCCATTGCAGAGGCAGCCTGATACTTAGAGAAAAACCGGACGAAACCAAAGCGGAAACGACGACCCACTTTGCGTTTCCGTTGGATGAACACGTTCACGATCCTACCAAAAAGCGAGAACAGCCCGTGGATATGATGGTAGCCAATTGACTCCTCGATACCGTCGATGAAGACAGTGGATACCCCTCGCCTAGGAACGACCCCCTCATCCACTGAATCCCTAGTGCCCGCCGCAACGTTGTCTGAAGCCACCAGACCAGGCGGACCTTCCGCCGGCTCCTCCTCATCCGCCACATCACCACTAGACACCAGCCAATGACCAGAAGCGCCGATCACGGCCGCCGGACCGGAAAGGGAAGGAGAGCCCAAAAAAAAACAAGGAGAATCCATGACAAAAGGCCCCTAAACGGAGAACCGAAGAAGCACAATCAGGCGCTGAAAGATGAATAAGAGAGGGTCGAGAAGCACCAGCAAGAGAGCCACTAGGGCAAAGGTCTCGAAGCACAGGCCCTGAAACCTCAACAGCAGCAAGCAGCGCGAAAAGGGTTGCAATAAGCAGACCTAGCAACAAAAAAGGTACCCAATAGAAGTAGGACCAGCGACGCAATGAACAGAACAAAACAGAAGCAGATCAAAGAGAGGACTTGCCGCGAGAGGCACACGCGCTGCAGAGCAGCAACCGCGACAAAACACCGAGCAACAAGGGAGTTCAGAGTCAGATCGGGTCCAAAGGAAATCAAACGAGAGGGCTGGCCGCCGGCCAGAGTACTGGCGCCGCCAATCTAGGGGGAGAGAGAAGAACTCAGCCGCCGTGCTGATGGAGGATCGCGAGAAGCATCTTCGAGAAAGCCACGCAGCAGAACACAGAAACTTCGAGGGAAGCAGATCGAAGGAGGAGCAGAGCACGCACCAAGAGAAGGCACAGGGAAAGCAGCCAGGATACCGCTGCTGCCGCCGCCGCCGCAAGGGAGGAAGAAGAAGGGAGAAATCCTAGCAGAGCAAATCTCAGAGTGCTGAGCAAATCTCTGTAGACTAAAGCTTTTAGACTGATTTTAGGGTATACAATTTATTATAGGGTTTTAGGCCGGATTTAGGGCTTTCTGATCAACTTTAGGGCTTTTAGCCAATTTCAGGGTTTTTCCGCTGACTATAATATAGGGTATTAGGACGATTTAAGGGCTCCGGGTCAATTTTATGGTCTTTCTGTAGACTCTAGGGTTTTAGACTTATTTGAGTGTTTTCCGGTTTTTTAGGGTTCTAGGCCGGCTTTAGGGCTTTTAGACTGATTTTAGGGTTTTCGGCTTATTATAGGATTTAAGGCCGGCTTTAGGGTTTTTGGATCAACTTTAGGCCTATTCGAAAATTTCTGGGTTTTCGGACGATTTCTGGGTTTTTCCGCCGATTGTAACATAGGGTATTTGGACGATTTAAGGGCTTGGGGTCATTTTTATGGTTTTTCTGTAGATTCTAGGCTTTTAGGCTGATTTAAAGGTTTTCGGCTTATTATAAGGTTTTAGGCTAGCTTTAGGGCTTTCTGATCAAATTTCGGGCTTTTATCTGATTTCAGGGTTTTTCGCTAGCTACACTGTAGGGTATTTGGACGATGTAAGGACTCCGGGTCAATTTTATTGTTTTTCAATGTATGGATTTTAGGGTTTTCGGCATATTGTAGTGTTTTAGGCCGGCTTTAGGAATTTCTGATTAACTTAAGGGATTTTGGATGATTTCAGGTTTTTTCCGATAATTAGGGTTTTTGGACGATTTAAGGGCTCCAGGTCAATTTTATGATTTTTCTGTAGACTCTAGGCTTTAAGATTGATTTTAGGGTTTTGGCCTATTTTAGGGTTTTAGGCCGGCTTAAGGGCTTTTAAACTGATTTTAGTGTTTTCGACTTATTGTAGGGTTTTAGGCTGACTTCAGGATTTTCTCATCAAATTTAGGGCTTTTTGCCGATTTCAGGGTTTTCGACCGATTTCAGGGTTTTTCCATTGACTAAAACATAGGGTATTTGGATGATTTAAGGGCTCCGGTTCAATTTTATGGTTTTTCTGTAGACACTAGTTTTTAAGACTGATTTTAGGGTTTTCGACTTATAGGGTTTTGGGCCAGCTTTTGGGGATTTTAGACTGATTTTAGGGTTTTCAGCTTATTATAGGGTTTTAAGCCGACTTTAAGGTTTTCTCATCGAATTTAGGGCTTTCGGCCGATTTCAGGGTTTTCGACCGATTTCAGGGTTTTTCCACTGACTATAACGTAGGGTATTTAGACGATTTAAGAGTTTCGGGTAATTTTTATGGTTTTTCTGTAGACTCTAGGCTATTAGACTGAGTTTAGGGTTTTCGGTTTTATAGGGTTTTAGGCCGGCTTATGGGTTTTCTGATCAACTTTAGGACTTTTGGACGATTTCAAGGTTTCCAGCCGATTTCATGATTTTTCCGCTGACTATAACATAGGGTATTTGGACGATTTAAGGGCTTGGGGTCATTTTTATGGTTTTTCTGTAGATTCTAGGCTTTTAGGCTGATTTAAGGGTTTTCGGCTTATTATAGGGTTTTAGGCCAGCTTTAGGGCTTTCTGATCAAATTTAGGGCTTTTGTCCGATTTTAGGGTTTTCGGCATATTTCAGGGTTTTTCGCTAGCTACACTGTAGGGTATTTGGACGATGTAAGGACTCCGGGTAAATTTTATGGTTTTTCACTGTATGGATTTTAGGGTTTTCGGCATATAGTAGTGTTTTAGGCCGGCTTTTGGAATTTCTGATTAACTTAAGGGATTTTGGACGATTTCATGGTTTTTCCGATGATTAGGGTTTTTGAACGATTTAAGGGCCCCGGGTTAGATTTATGGTTTTTCTGTAGACTCTAGGCTTTTAGACTGATTTTACGGTTTTCGGCTTATTAAAGGGTTTTAGGCTGACTTTAGGGCTTTCTGATCAACTTAAGGGCTTTTGGCTGATTTAAGGGTTTTTCGCTGACTATTGTATAGGGTATTAGAACGATTTAATGGCTCCATGTCAAGTTTATGATTTTTCTATAGACTCTAGGCTTTTAGACTGATTTTTGTGTTTTCTGCTTTTTTAGGGTTCTAGGCCGACTTTAGGTCTTTTAGACTGATTTTAGGGTTTTCGGCTTATTATAAGGTTTAAGGCCGGCTTTAGGGTTTTTGGATCAACTTTAGGTCTATTTGACAATTTCAGGGTTTTCGGACGACTTCTGGGTTTTTCCGCTGACTATAGCATAGGGTATTTGGATGATTTAAGGGCTTCGGGTCATTTTATGGTTTTTCTGTTGATTCTAGCCTTTTAGGCTGATTTTAGGGTTTTCGGCTTATTATAGGGTTTTAGCCCGATTTTTGGTGCTTTTAGACTGATTTTAGGGTTTTCAGCTTACTATAGGGTATTATGCCAGCTTTAGGGTTTTCTGGTCAACTTCAGGGCTTTTGGCCGATTTCAGGGTTTTCGGCCGATTTCAGGGTTTTTCTGCAGACTATAGCATAGGGTATTTGGACAATTTAAGGGCTCCGAGTTAATTTTATGGTTTTTCTTTAGGCTTTAGGCTTTTAGACTGATTTTAGGGTTTTTCTGTAGACTCTAGGCTTTTAGACTGATTTAGGGTTTTCAATTTATTATAGGGTTTTAGGCCCAAAACCCTATAATAAGCCGAAAACCCTAAAATCAGTCTAAAAGCCCTACAGCCGACCTAGAACACTAAAAAAGCTGAAAACACTAAAATTAGTCTAAAAGACTAGAGTCTACAGAAAAACCATAAAATTGACCCGATTTCAAGGTTTTCGACCGATTTCAAGGTTTTTCCATTGACTATAGTATAGAGTGTTTGGGCGATTTAAGGGCTCCGGGACAATTTTATGATTTTGGTGTAGACATTAGGCTTTTAGAATGACGTTAGGGTTTTCGGGTTATTATCGGGTTTAAGGCCGTCTTTTGGGAATTTAGACTGATTTTAGGGTTTTTGGCTTAATGTAGGGTTTTAGGACGACTTTAGGGTTTTTCCGCAGACTATAGCATAGGGTATTTTGACGATTTAAGGGCTCCAGGTCATTTTTATGGTTTTTTTTAGACTCTAGGCTTTTAGACTGATTTTAGGTTTTTTTGGCTTATTATAGGGTTTTAGGCCGGCTTTGGGGCTTTTAGACTTATTTTAGGGTTTTCGGCTTATTGTAGGGTTTTATGCCGACTTTAGTGTTTTGTAATCAACTTCAGGTCTTTTGGCCGATTTCAGGGTTTTCGTCCGATTTCAGGGGTTTTCCACTGATTGTAGCATAGGGCATGTGGACGATTTAAGGGCTCCGTGTCATTTTTATGGTTTTTTTGTAGACTCTAGGCTATTAGACTGATTTTAGGGTTTTCGGCATATTATTGGGTTTAAGGCCGGCTTTAGGGTTTTTTGATCAACTTTAGGGCTATTTGACAATTCCAGGGTTTTCTGCCGATTTCTGGGTTTTTCCGCTAACTATAGCATAGGGTGTTTGGATGATTTAAGGGCTTCGGGACATTTTATGGTTTTTCTGTAGATTCAAGGCTTTTAGGCTGATTTTAGGATTTTCGGCTTATTATTGGGTTTTAGGCCGATTTTTGGTGCTTTTAGACTGATTTTAGAGTTTTCGGCTTATTATAGGGTTTTGGGCAGACTTTAGAGTTTTCTGATAAACTTTAGGGCTTTTTGCTGATTTGAGGGTTTTCGACCGATTTCAAGGTTTTTCCGCTAACTATAGTATAGGGTATTTGGATGATTTAAGGGCTCCGGTTCAATTTTATGGTTTTTCTGTAAACTCTAGGCTTTTAGACTGATTTTAGTGTTTTTTGGCTTATTATAGGGTTTTAGGCCGGGTTTTGGGCTTTGAGACTGATTTTAGGGTTTTCGGCTTGTTGTAGGGTTTTAGGCTGGCTCTAGGGTTTTCTAATAAACTTTAGGGCTTTAGGCCGATTTCAGGGATTTTCTGCTGACTATAGCATACGGTTTTTGGATGATTTAAGGGCTCCGGGTCATTTTTAAGGTTTTATTGTAGATTCTAGGATATTAGACTGATTTTAGGGCTTTCCGATCAACTTTACGGGTTTTGGCTGATTTTAGGGTTTTCGGCTAATTTTAGGGTTTTTCCATTGAATATTAGGACGATTTATGGGCTCCGGGTCAATTTTATGGTTTTTCTGTAGACTCTAGGCTTTTAGACTAATTTTAGTGTTTTCAGCTTTTATAGGGTTCTAGGCCGGCTGTAGGGCTTTTAGACTGATTTTAGGGTTTTCGGCTTATTTTAGGGTTCAAGGCCGGCTTTAGGGTCTTTGGACCATTTAATGGCTCCGGGTCATTTTTATGGTTTTTCTGTAGATTCTAGGCTTTTAGGATGATTTTAGTGTTTTCGGCTTATTATAGGGTTTTAGGCTAGCTTTAGGGCTTTCTGATCAAATTTAGGGCTTTAGTCCAATTTCAAGGTTTTCGGCATATTTCAGGGTTTTTCCGCTAACTATAGTATAGGGTATTTAGACGATTATTGGGCTTCGGGTCATTTTATGGTTTTTTCTGTTGATTCTAGCCTTTTAGGCTGATTTTAGGGTTTTCGGCTTATTATAGGGTTTTAGCCCGATTTTAAGTGCTTTTAGACTGATTTTAGGGTTTTCAGCTTACTATAGGGTATTATGCCAGCTTTAGGGTTTTCTGGTCAACTTCAGGGCTTTTGGCCGATTTCAGGGTTTTCGGCCGATTTCAGGGTTTTTCTGCAGACTATAGCATAGGGTATTTGGACAATTTAAGGGCTCCGAGTTAATTTTATGGCTTTTCTTTAGGCTCTAGGCTTTTAGACTGATTTTAGGGTTTTTCTGTAGACTCTAGGCTTTTAGACTGATTTAGGGTTTTCAATTTATTATAGGGTTTTAGGCCCAAAACCCTATAATAAGCCGAAAACCCTAAAATCAGTTTAAAAGCCCTACAGCCGGCCAAGAACACTAAAAAAGCTGAAAACACTAAAATTAGTCTAAAAGACTAGAGTCTACAGAAAAACCATAAAATTGACCCGATTTCCAGGTTTTCGACCGATTTCAAGGTTTTTTCATTGACTATAGTATAGAGTGTTTGGGCGATGTAAGGGCTCCGGGACAATTTTATGGTTTTGGTGTAGACATTAGGCTTTTAGAATGACGTTAGGGTTTTCGAGTTATTATCGGGTTTAAGGCCGTCTTTTGGGCATTTAGACTGATTTTAGGGTTTTTCCGCAGACTATAGCATAGGGTATTTTGACGATTTAAGGGCTCCAGGTCATTTTTATGGTTTTTTTTAGACTCTAGGCTTTTAGACTGATTTTAGGGTTTTTTGGCTTATTATAGGGTTTTAGGCCGGCTTTGGGGCTTTTAGACTAATTTTAGGGTTTTCGGCTTATTGTAGGGTTTTATGCCGACTTTAGTGTTTTGTAATCAACTTCAGGTCTTTTGGCCGATTTCAGGGTTTTCGGCCGATTTCAGGGTTTTTCCACTGATTGTAGCATAGGGCATGTGGACGATTTAAGGGCTCCGTGTCATTTTTATGGTTTTTTTGTAGACTCTAGGCTATTAGACTGATTTTAGGGTTTTCGGCATATTATTGGGTTTAAGGCCGGCTTTAGGGTTTTTTGATCAACTTTAGGGCTATTTGACAATTCCAGGGTTTTCTGACGATTTCTGGGTTTTTCCGCTAACTATAGCATACGGTGTTTGGATGACTTAAGGGCTTCGGGACATTTTATGGTTTTTCTGTAGATTCTAGGCTTTTAGGCTGATTTTAGGATTTTCGGCTTATTATTGGGTTTTAGGCCGATTTTTGGTGCTTTTAGACTGATTTTAGAGTTTTCGGCTTATTATAGGGTTTTCGACCGATTTCAAGGTTTTTCCGCTAACTATAGTATAGGGTATTTGGATGATTTAAGGGCTCCGGTTCAATTTTATGGTTTTGCTGTAGACTCTAGGCTTTTAGACTGATTTTAGTGTTTTTTGGCTTATTATAGGGTTTTAGGCCGGCTTTTGGGCTTTTAGACTAATTTTAGGGTTTTCGGCTTGTTGTAGGGTTTTAGGCTGGCTCTAGGGTTTTCTAATAAACTTTAGGGCTTTAGGCCGATTTCAGGGTTTTTCTGCTGACTATAGCATACGGTTTTTGGATGATTTAAGTGCTCCGGGTCATTTTTAAGGTTTTATTGTAGATTCTAGGCTATTAGACTGATTTTAGGGCTTTCCTATCAACTTTACGGGTTTTGGCTGATTTTAGGGTTTTCGGCTAATTTCAGGGTTTTTCTTGTTGAATATTAGGACGATTTATGGGCTCCTGGTCAATTTTATGGTTTTTCTGTAGACTATAGGCTTTTAGACTAATTTTAGTGTTTTCAGCTTTTTTAGGGTTCTAGGCCGGCTGTAGGGCTTTTAGACTGATTTTATGGTTTTCGGCTTATTGTAGGGTTCAAGGCCGGCTTTAGGGTATTTGGACCATTTAATGGCTCCGGGTCATTTTTATGGTTTTTCTGTAGATTCTAGGCTTTTAGGATGATTTTAGGGTTTTCGGCTTATTATAGGGTTTTAGGCTAGCTTTAGGGCTTTCTGATCAAATTTAGGGCTTTAGTCCAATTTCAAGGTTTTCGGCCGATTTCAAGGTTTTCGGCCGATTTCAAGGTTTTCGGCATATTTCAGGGTTTTTCCGCTAACTATAGTATAGGGTATTTAGACGATTATTGGGCCTCGGGTCAATTTTATGGTTTTTCTGTAGACTCTAGGGTTTTAGACTGATTTTAGTGTTTTTTGGCTTATTATAGGGTTTTAGGCCGGCTTTTGGGATTTTAGACTGATTTTAGGGTTTTCGGCTTGTTGTAAGGTTTTAGGCTGGCTCTAGGGTTTTCTAATCAACTTTCAGGCTTTTAGCCGATTTCAGGGTTTTTCCGCTGACTATAGCATAGGGTATCTGGACGATTTAAGGGCTCCGAATCATTTTTATGGTTTTTTTGTAGACTCTAGGCTCTTAGACTAATTTTAGGGCTTTCCGATCAACTTTACGGGTTTTGGCTGATTTTAGGGTTTTCGGCTAATTTCAGGGTTTTTCCGCTGAATATTAGGACGATTTATGGGCTCCGGGTCAATTTTATGGTTTTTCTATAGACTCTAGGCTTTTAGACTAATTTTAGTGTTTTCAGCTTTTTTAGGGTTCTAGGCCGGCTGTAGGGCTTTTAGACTGATCTTAGGGTTTTCGGCTTATTGTAGGGTTCAAGGCCGGCTTTAGGGTATTTGGACCATTTAATGGCTCCGGGACATTTTTATGGTTTTTCTGTAGATTCTAGGCTTTTAGGATGATTTTAGTGTTTTCGGCTTATTATAGGGTTTTAGGCTAGCTTTAGGGCTTTCTGATCAAATTTAGGGCTTTAGTCCAATTTCAAGGTTTTCGGCCGATTTCAGGGTTTTCGGCATATTTCAGGGTTTTTTCGCTAACTATAGTATAGGGTATTTGGACGATTATTGGGTTTTAGGCTGATTTTAGGGTTTTCGGCTTATTATAGGGTTTTAGGCCGAATTTTGGTGCTTTTAGATTGATTTTAGGGTTTTCGGCTTATTATAGGGTTTTATGCCAACTTTAAGGTTTTCTGATCAACTTCAGGTCTTTTGGCCGATTTCAGGGTTTTCGGCCGATTTTAGGGTTTTTCCGCAGACCAGCATAGGGTATTTGGACGATTTAAGGGCTCTGGGTCATTTTTATGGTTTTTCTGTAGTCTTTAGGCTTTTAGACTGATTTTGGGGTTTTCGGCTTATTATAGGGTTTTAGGCCGACTTTATGGGTTTTTGATCAACTTTAGGGCTTTTTGCCGATTTCAAGGTTTTCGATCGATTTCAGGGTTTTCCGCTGACTATAGTATAGGGTATTTAGATGATTTAAGGGATCCAGGACAATTTTACTGTTTTTTGTAGACACTAGGCTTTTAGAATGATTTTAGGATTTTCGTATTATTATAGGGTTTTAGGCCGGATTTTGGGGCTTTTAGAGTGATTTTAGGTTTTTCGGCTTATTATTGTGTTTTTGGAAAACTTTAGGGTTTTCTAATCAACTTTAGGGCTTTTTGCCAATTTCAAGGTTTTCGACCGATTTCAAGGTTTTTCCACTGACTATAGTATAGAGTATTTGGGCGATTTAAGGGCTCTGGGACAATTTTATGGTTTTGGTGTAGACATTAGGCTTTTAGAATGATTTTAGGGTTTTCGGGTTATTATAGGGTTTAAGGCCGGCTTTTGGGGCATTTAGACTGATTTTAGGGTTTTTGGCTTATTGTAGGGTTTTAGGACGACTTCAGGGTTTTTTCCACAGACTATAGCATAGGGTATTTTGACAATTTAAGGGCTCGAGGTCATTTTTATGGTTTTTTGTAGACTCTAGGCTTTTAGACTGATTTTAGGGTTTTTTTGGCTTATTATAGGGTTTTAGGCCGACTTTTGGGCTTTTAGACTAATTTTAGGGTTTTCAGCTTATTGTAGGGTTTTAGGCTGACTTTAGGGTTTTCTAATCAAATTTAGGTCTTTTGGCCGATTTCAGGGTTTTCGTCCTATTTCAGGGTTTTTCCACTGACTGTAGCATAGGGTATGTGGACGATTTAAGGGCTCTGTGTCATTTTTATGGTTTTTTTGTAGACTCTAGCCTATTAGACTGATTTTAGGGTTTTCGGCCTATTATAGGGTTTAAGGCCGGCTTTAGGGTTTTTTGATCAACTTTAGGGCTATTTGACAATTCTAGGGTTTTCGGACGATTTCTGGGTTTTTCAGCTGATTATAGCATAGGGTATTTGGATGATTTAAGGGCTTCAGGTCATTTTATGGTTTTTCTGTAGATTCTAGGCTTTTAAGCTGATTTTAGGGTTTTCGGCTTATTATAGGGTTTTTGGCCGATTTTTGGTGCTTTTAGACTGATTTTAGAGTTTTCGGCTTATTATAGGGTTTTGGGCCGACGTTAGAGTTTTCTGATCAACTTTAGGGCTTTTTGTCGATTTGAGGGTTTTCGACTGATTTCAGGGTTTCCGCTAGTATAGGGTTTTTGGATGATTTAAGGGCTCCGGTTCAATTTTATGGTTTTTCTGTAGACACTAGTTTTTTAGACTAATTTTAGGGTTTTCGGCTTATTATAGGGTTTTGGGTCGGATTTTGGGGATTTTAGACTGATTTTAAGGTTTTCGGCTTATTTTAGGGTTTTAGGCCGAGTTTAGGGTTTTCTCATCAACTTTAGGGCTTTTGGCCGATTTCAGGGTTTTCGGCCGATTTCAAGGTTTTTCCGCTGACTATAGCTTAGGGTATTTGACAATTTAAGGTCTCCGAATAATTTTTATGTTTTTTCTGTAGACTCTAGGCTTTTAGTCTGATTTTATCGTTTTTTGGCTTATTATAGGGTTTTCGGCCGGCTTTTGGGATTTTAGACTGATTTTAGGGTTTTCGGCTTTTTGTAAGGTTTTAGGCTGGCTCTAGGGTTTTCTAGTAAACTTTCGGGCTTTTGGCCGGTTTCGAGGTTTTTCCGCTGAATATAGCATAGGGTATTTGGACGATTTAAGGGCTCCGAATCATTTTTATGGTTTTTTTTTGTAGACTCTAGACTGTTAGACTGATTTTAGGGCTTTCTGATCAACTTTACGGGTTTTGGCTGATTTTAGAGTTTCGGCTAATTTCAGGGTTTTCCGCTAAATATTAGGACGATTTAAGGGCTCCGGGTCAATTTTATGGTTTTTCTGTTGATTCTAGGCTTTTAGGCTGATTTTAGGGTTTTCGGCTTATTGTAGGGTTCAAGGCCGGCTTTAGGGTATTTGGACCATTTAAGGGCTCTGGGTCATTTTTATGGTTTTTCTGTAGATTCTAGGCTTTTAGGGTGATTTTAGGGTTTTCGGCTTATTATAGGGTTTTAGGCCAGCTTTAGGGCTTTCTCATCAAATTTAGGGCTTTAGTCCAATTTCAAGGTTTTCAGCCGATTTCAGGGTTTTCGGCATATTTCAGGGTTTTTTCGCTAACTATAGTATAGGGTATTTGGACGATTATTGGGCCCCGAGTCAATTTTATGGTTTTTCTGTAGACTTTAGGCTTTTAAACTGATTTTTGGGTTTTCGGCTTTATTTAGGGTTTTAGGCCGGCTTTAGGGGTTTTAGACTGATTGTAGGGTTTTCGGCTTATTGTAGGGTTTTAGGCCGGCTTTAGGGTTTTTTGATCTACTTCATGGATTTTGGACGATTTCAGAGTTTTTGGCCGATTTTAGGTTTTTTCGCTAACTATAGTATAAGATTTTTGGACGATTTAAGGGCTCTAGGTCAATTTTATGATTTTTTGGTAAACTCTATGCATTTAGATTGATTTTAGGGTTTTCGTCTTATTTTAGGGTTTGAGGCCGGATTAAGGGCTTTTAGACTGATTTTAGGGTTTTCTGATCAACTTTAGGGCTTTTTTCTGATTTCAGGGTTTCGACCGATTTTAGGGTTTTTCCGCTGACTATAATAGTATAGGGTATTTTGACAATTTAAGGGCTCCGGGACAATTTTATTGTTTATCTGTAGACACTGGGATTTTAGAAAGATTTTAGGTTTTTCGGCTTAATATAGGATTTTAGGCCGGCTTTTGGGGCTTTTAGACTGGTTTTAGGGTTTTCGGCTTATAGTACAGTTTTAGGACGACTTTAGGGATTTTTAATCAACTTTAGGGCTTTTGGCCAATTTCAGGGTTTCCGACCGATTTCAGAGTTTTTCCGCAGACTATATTATAGGGTATTTGGACTATTTAAGGTCTACAGGTCAATTTTTTGGTTTTTGTGTAGACTCTAGGGTTTTTGACTGATTTTAAGTTTTTGGCTTATTATAGGGTTTTAGGCCGATTTTTGGTGCTTTTAGACTGATTTTAGGGTTTTCGGCTTGTTGTAGGGTTTTGTGCCAGCTTTAGGGTTTTCTAATCAACTATAGGGCATTTGGCCGATTTCAGGGTTTTCGGCCAATTTCAAGGTTTTTCCGCAGACTATAGGATAGCGTATTTGGACGATATAAGGTCTCCGGGTCATTTTTATGGTTTTTCTGTAGTCATTAGGATTTTAGATTGTTTTTATGGTTTTCGGCTTATTATAGGGTTTTAGGTTGGCTTTAAGGGTTTCAAATCAACTTTAGGGCTTTTTGCCGATTTCAAGGTTTTCGACCAATTTCAAGGTTTTCGACCGATTTCAGGGTTTTTCCGCTGACTATAGTATAGGGTATTTGGAGGATTTAACGGCTCCAGGACAATTTTATGGTTTTTGGTAGACACTAGGCTTTTAGAATGATATTAGGGTTTTCGGGTTATTATAGGGTTTTAGGCCGGCTTTTGGGTCTTTTAGAGTGATTTTAGGGTTTTCGGCTTATTATTGGGTTTTTGGAAATCTTTAGGGTTTTCTAATCAACTTTAGGGCTTTTTTTCGATTACAGGGTTTTCGACCGATTTCAGGGTTTTTCAGCAGACTATAGAATAGGGTATTTGGACGATTTAAGGGCTCCAGGTCATTTTAATGGTTTTTCTGTAGAGTCTAGGCTTTTAGACTGATTTTATTGTTTTCCCCCTATTTTAGGGTTTTAGGCCGCATTTCGGGCTTTTAAACTGATTTTAGGGTTTTCGGCTAATTATAGGTTTTTAGGGCGGCTTTAGGGTTTTCTAATCAACTTTAGGGATTTTGACCAATTTCTGGGTTTTTCCGCAGACTATATAGCATAGGGTATTTGACAATTTAAGAGCTCCGGGTTATTTTTATGGTTTTTCTGTAGTCTCTAGGCAATTAAATTGATTTTAGTGTTTTTTGGCTTATTATAGGGTTTTAGGCCGGCTTTTGGGCTTTTCGACTGATTTTAGGGTTTTTATCTTGTTGTAGGGTTTTACGCTGGCTCTAGGGTATTCTAATCAACTTTAGGGCTTTTGGCCGATTTCAGGGTTTTTCCGCTAACTATAGCATAGGGTATTTGGACGATATAAGGGCTCCGAATCATTTTTATGGTTTTTTTGTAGACTCTAGGCTATTAGACTGATTTTAGGGCTTTCTGATCAACTTTACGGGTTTTGGCTTATTTTAAGGTTTTCGGCGAATTTCAGGGTTTTTGGACGATTTAAGGGCAATAGGTCAATTTTTTGGCTTTTGGGTACACTCAAGGCTTTTAGACCATTTTTACGGTTTTCGGCATATTGTAGGATTTTAGGCCGATTTTTGTTGCTTTTAGACTGATTTTAGGGTTTTCGGCTTATTGTAGGGTTTTAGGCCGGCTTAAGGGTTTTCTGATAAACTTTAGGGTTTTCGTCCGATTTCAGGGTTTTTCCGCTGACTACAGTATAGGGTATTTGGACGATTTAAGGGCTCCGATTCATATTTATGGTTTTTCGATAGACTCTAGGCTATTAGACTGATTTTAGGGTTTTAGGCTAGCTTTAGGGCTTTTTTATCAACTTTAGGGCTTTTGGCCGATTTCAGAGTTTTTCTGCTGACTATATAGTGTAAGGTATTTGGACTATTTAAGTGCTACGAGTCAATTTTTTGGTTTTTGTGTAGACTCTAGGCTTTTAGACTGATTTTAGGGGTTTTGGCATATTATTGGGTTTTAGGCCGATTTTTGGTGGTTTTAGACTGATTTTAAGGTTTTCAGCTTATTGTAGGGTTTTATGCTAGCTTTAGGGTTTTCTGATCAACTATAGGGCTTTTGGCTGATTTCAGGGTTTTCGGCCAATTTCAAGGTTTTTCCGCATACTATAGCATAGTGTATTTGGACTATTTAAGGGCTCCGGGTCATTTTTATGGTTTTTCTGTAGACTTTAGGCTTTTAGACTGATTTTAGGGTTTTAGGCCGGCTTTAGGGGTTTCTGATCAACTTTAGGGCTTTTTGCCGATTTCAAGGTTTTCGTCCGATTCCAGGGTTTTTCCGCTGATTATAGTATAGGGTATTTGGACGATTTAAGGGCTCCGGGACAATTTTATGGTTTTTCTGCAAACACTAGGCTTTTAGAATGATTTTAGAGTTTTCGGGTTATTATAGGGTTTTAGGCCGGCTTTAGGGTTTGCTAATCATTTTTTGGGTTTTCGACCGATTTCAGCGTTTTTCCGCATACTATAGTGTAGTCGTTTTGGACGATTTAAGGGCTCTGACTCAATTTTATAGTTTTTCTGTAGACACTAGTTTTTTAGAATGATTTTAGGGTTTTCGGGTTATTTTAGGGTTTTAGGCCGTCTTTTGGGGCATTTAGACTTATTTTAGGGTTTAAGGCTTATTGTAGGGTTTTAGGACGACTTTAGGGTTTTCTAATCAACTTTAGGGATTTTGTCCGATTTCAGGGTTTTCGACCGATTTCAGGGTTTTTTCGCAGACTATAGCATAGGGTATTTGGACGATTTAAGGGCTCCATGTCATTTTTATGGTTTTTCTGTAGGCTCTAGGCTTTTAGACTGATTTTAGGTTTTTCGGCTTATTATAGGGTTTTAGGCCGGCTTTAGGGGTTTCTGATCAACTTTAAGGCTTTTTGCCGATTTCAAGGTTTTCGACCGATTTCAGGGTTTTCAACTGACTATAGTATAGGGTGTTTGGGCGATATAAGGGCTCCAGGACAATTTTATGGTTTTTCTTAAGACACTAGTCTTTTAGAATGATTTTAGGGTTTTATGGTTATTGTAGGGTTTTAGGCCGGCTTTTGGGGCATTTAGACTGAATTTAGGGTTTTCGGCTTATTTTATGGTTTTAGGACGACTTTAGGGTTTTCTAATCAACTTTAGGGCTTTTGTCCAATTTCTGGGTTTTTCCGCAGACTATAGCATAGGGTATTTCGACGATTTAAGGGCTCTAGGTCATTTTTATGGTTTTTTGTAGACTTTAGGCTTTTATACTGATTTTAGGGTTTTTTTGGCTTATTATAGTGTTTTAGGCCGGATTTTGTGCTTTTAGACTGGTTTTAGGGTTTTCGGCTTATTGGAGGGTTTTAGACCGACTTTAGGGTTCTCTAATCAACTTTAGGGCTTTTGGCCGATTTCAAGGTTTGTCGGCCGATTTCAGGGTTTTTCCGCTGACTATAGCATAGGGTATTTGGAAGATTTTAGGGCTCCGAGTCATGTTTATGGTTTTTCGGTAGACTCTAGGCTATTAGACTGATTTTGGGGTTTTCGGCTTATTATAGGGTTTTGGGCCGACTTTAGTGCTTTTTGATCAACTTTAGGGCTTTTGGCCGATTTCAGGGTTTTCTGCTGATTTCAGGGTTTTTCCGCTGACTATATAGTATAGGGTATTTAAGGGCTACGAGTCAATTTTTTGGTTTTTGTGTAGACTCTTGGCTTTTAGACTTATTTTAGGGTTTTCGGCTTATTATAGGGTTTTAGGCTGTTTTTAGACTGATTTTAGGGTTTTCTGCTTATTATACGGTTTTAGGCCGGCTTTATGGCTTTCTGATCAACTTTAGGGGTTTTGGCTAATTTCATGGTTTTCTGCAGATTTCAGAGTATTTTCGCTGATTATAGTATAGGGTATTTGAACGATTTAACAGCTCCGGGTCAATTTTAGGGTTTTTCTGTAGACTATAGGCTTTTAGACAACTTTTAGGCTTTTCGATTTATTATAGGGTTTTAGGCCGGCTTTAGGGCTTTCTGATCAACTTTAGGGCTTTTGGCCAATTTCAGGTTTTTCTGTCGATTTCAGGGTTTTTCCGCTGACTATAGTATAGGGTATTTAGATGATTTAAGGGCTCCGAGATAATTTTATAGTTTTTATGTATACTCTAGGCTTTTAAACTGATTTTAGGGTTTTAGGCAGACTT
Organism: Acmispon strigosus; assembly: GCA_030819835.1. Classification (NCBI taxonomy): domain Eukaryota; kingdom Viridiplantae; phylum Streptophyta; class Magnoliopsida; order Fabales; family Fabaceae; genus Acmispon; species Acmispon strigosus. The sequence continues at coordinate 18,129,694 of JAUAMA010000001.1, forward strand.
TAGGGCTTTGTGATCAACTTTATGGGTTTTGGCTGATTTTAGGGTTTTCGGCGAATTTAAGGGTTTTTCCGCAGACTATTGTATAGGGTTTTATGACGATTTAAGGGTTCGGGGTCAATTTTATAGTTTTTCGGCTTCTGTAGACTGTAGGCTTTTAGACTAATTTTAGTGTTTTCAGCTTTTTTACGGTTCTAGGTTGGCTGTAAGGCTTTTAGACTGATTTTAGGGTTTTCGGCTTATTATATAGGGTTCAAGGCCGGCTTTAGGGTATTTGGACGATTTAAGGGCTCCGAGTCATTTTTATGGTTTTTCTATATATTCTAGGCTTTTAGGCTGATTTTAGGGTTTTCGGCTTGTTATAGGGTTTTAGTCCGGCTTTAGGGCTTTCTTATCAACTTTAGGGCTTTTTGCCGATTTCAGGGTGTTTCCGCTGACTATAGTATAGGGTGTTTGGACGATTTAAGGGCTCCAGTTCAATTTTAGGGTTTTTCTGTAGACTCTAGGCTTTTAGACAAATTTTAGGGTGTTCGATTTATTATAGTGTTTTAGGCCGGCTTTAGGGCTTTCTGATCAACTTCAGGGCTGTTTGCCGATTTTAGGATTTTCGGCCGATTTCTTGTTTTTTACGGTGACGATTTCTGATCAACTATAGTATAGGGAATTTAGACGATTTAAGGGCTTCGAGTTAATTTTATGGTTTTGCTGTAGATTCTTGGCTTTTAGGCTGATTTTAGGGTTTTCGGCTTATTATAAGGTTTAAGACCAGCGTTAGAGCTTTCTGACCAAATTTAGGGCTTTAGTCCAATTTCAAGGTTTTCGGCTTATTTTAGGGTTTTCGGCATATTTCAGGGTTTTTCGGCAAATGTAGTATAGGGTTTTCGGCTTGTTGTAGGGTTTTAGGCCGGCTTTAGAGTTTTCTAATCAACTTTAGGCTTTTGGCCGATTAAAGGGTTTTTGGCCGATTTCTGGGTATTTCCGCTGATTTTAGTATAGGGTATTAGAAAGATTTAAGGGTTCCAAGTCAATTTTATGATTTTTAGGTAAACTCTAGGCTATTAGACTGATTTTATGTTAGTACAGATAGCAACCTGAGAGGGGGGGGGGGGGGTGAATCAGAGTTGCCCCGATTTTCGCCGTATTGAAATTGTCACTTTCAAGTTTATGATGATCACGAATTGATCGTTGTGATTGCAGCGGATATGAACAATACTTGAAAGTAAATGTGAAGGATAAAGAGAATCACACACAAGATTTATCCTGGTTCACCTTCAATCCACCGAAGGCTACGTCCAGTCCCTCAAAGAAACCCCTTGAGGATTTTTCCACTATTGATAAAAATTACTTACAAGTTCCTAACCCAAGGACCCCAAGAATTCCTACCAATATCCTGTGAAAGCAAACCACTTTCAACAGCCCCTGAAAGTAAACCGCTTTCAGTTCCTGAAGGCAAACCACCCTCAGACCTTGAAGACTAACCCGCCTTCAATTGACCAACCCTTCACCGAATACCACGGTGAAGTTAGAATCCCTCAGAAAGATTACCACTTTCTGAAGAACCACTCCACTGAATTCCACAGTGAAGATTTCCCATGATCGAGTACTCTTAACGAATGCTTGCACCAAGAACCCTAAGATATCTTATCAATCTTCCTGAAGCAACCCACTTCTGATTGATCAAGTCTTCTTAACGAATGCTTGTGCCAAGGACCCTAAGAGAACCCATCATGCCTCAGAAAGCAAACCACTTTCTGATGACACCGCATTACCACGGTGGACTTTGAATCAAACTTGATTCAAAGGGCCTTTTTACAACCACCAAAAACTATGGTGAAAGAATCAACATGATTCAAATAGAAGAAGAAGAAGATGCCTTTTCTATGGCTAATTCAATCCCTTAGACAAGATGGATTGATCTTAGTTTGTATGCTCCAGGCCATTGCAATGAAGGCTCTTCCATTCTGAGTTTCTCAAATGTTGAACATCATGAGTGTTCTTATGAAAACGAGAGAACCGAAACTCAGAATGATGACTTTAATGAATATGAAAGTTATGGACCAAGTCATTATGTTTCTGAGTGTCTAAGGACTTTATATAGGCACTAGAGGTCGTCCATGAACCAACACAACCTTTCCCAACGGGTTTGAGACACAATGGTTCATGAAATAACACATCTGTTGACCTAGTAATCGATTACCACAGTTAGTGTAATCGATTACACCATGCCGTTGAAGTTTGAATTTGAATTTCAAACTTGGTAATCGATTACACACTTGTGGTAATCGATTACACACATCCTGTAATCGATTACACACATCTGTAATCGGTTACATACAGTCCAGAACTCAGTTTTAACCATCTTAAACCCTAATTGAGTGTTCCTACCAAGTTTAACTTGTGAGAACATATTGTACTCAATTAGTTGATCTTTCATGAGCCTTCTAATGTAATTAAACCTTAATAAAGCATAGCACACTAAGTTGACAAGACTTACTTAAAACTAGAACCTTCATGTTTTGATCTTGACGTTCTGAGCCTGGTTCTTGAAGTCTGTCTTCTCTTAAGTCTTCTTGAAGTCTTCTTGAAGTCTTTCTTCTTTTTGTTTCTTTCTTTCTCTTAAGTCTTCTTGAAGTCTTCTTGAAGTCTTTCTTCTTTTTGTTCCTTTCTTTCTTGAAGTCTTCTTGAAGTCTTCCTTTTCTCTTCTGAAGTCTTTCTTCTTTTTGTGATGTGTTTGTCTTCATCAAAACCTCAGTCGAGTCCAAGGACGAGACTTGATTTACTATCTCCCCCTTTTTGATGATGACAAACATCATGCTTGAACATTGATGGATCATTAAACTTTCTTTCTTGTCTTGTATCTCCCCTTTGGTTTTGCAATTATATCTCCCCCTTTGTTTTGCAAATGAAGCACAGTATCCTGAAAATGATCAAGCATACACAAGACTTTTCTCCCCCTTTTGACATCATCAAAAAGAAGAAAAAGCCATACAAAGTATTCCAGGATAATAGAAATAAAGGGAAGCATAATGGAAAATATTTTGATGTCAAAAATAGAATGTGTATCAATACTTTTCTCCCCCTGTGTATCAACCTTTTTCTCCCCCTTTTTGTTCCACTTGTAGCTTTTCTTATAAGTAAGTCTTTACAAAGCACATGTGACCCTTTCTCCCCCTTTTGACTTCATCAAAAAGAAGATGAGTCCAAGCATACATTGCTAACAAGTAGCATAGACATTTGAATCATAGGGAGTGGGGGTGTGCAAGACAGTACTTTTGAAACTTATGCATCACACGCAATTAAAGCATAACCATAGAAATTTTAAGCATACAAGCAGAATTCAAACCATCTAAAAGTTATGTCTAAACTATTACAACCCAAAATATATGAAAACATAAGCCAAACTCTGAAAGTTAACTATATTCCATTTTTAGCCCTGATAAAATTAATTATAGACTTCTAGTAATCGTTTACTGAAGCTTTCTGAAATAATCCTGGGCCAAAATATCCCCGTAACCGATTACTTACTTTATGTAATCGATTATCATGTCTGAAAACTTGGATTTCCAGACTCGATAGGTACTGCATGAAAGATATATCTAACAGATAACTATGATGTAAATGCAGATGCCTAAGAATGCATTACTCTTGTACTTAATATTATTTGAAAGATATAAAGTTTTTAGAGTTTCTCTTACCAATACCATATTCTAAATTTGTGTTTTGAAAGACCATCCTTTGTATATGACATTTCAGACCACAAGGTCTTCAAACACATTTGCACAATAGGCTTAATGATATTTTAGAGGTACCCAATAGTCTTTGGATCCTTTTGGATTAGTTCCTTTCACATCCCATATGAATCTTTTATTGGGAACTCCATCATTTCTTATGACAACATTGATGAGGAGTATAGTGAAAGAACTTTAGCTTTATGTTAGGCACTTTTTCTTTAGGATAATGGAAAGTTTTGATATAATCCTTTCTAAGTTGAGCACCATCATGTACTCTCCTTGTGTGACCAAAGTTATATGAACTTCTTGGCCTAAAAGTGATTTTCTTAACATCACTAGGATGATTATGATCAGATAAACCTAAATCACTTTTATGAAAGGCATGTATTTGATTACATAACAACTTATCCATATCATCTTGTACCTTTGTTTACCACTTGTGTTAATTCATCAATTCTTGATTCAAGGATTATGCATGAATCTAAAGATGTAAAAAAAAATTTGAATATCTATTCTAGATTTTACTTGATCTAAATCATCTTGCATGCTTTTAGTTTTACTTTGAAGAGATGAGATAATCCTACTATGATATACATATACTTCATAAACACTCAAGAAATTATCATGCAATCTATAAAAAAAATTACTTTGTAAATTATCATATGAAATTGCATTACTAACCTCTTTATTACTATCATTAGAATGATGTGTTACCATCAAAGCTAGACATACTCCTCCATTTTCTGAATTGGATGATGAACTTGCTTCATTGTCTTTCAAGTTTGTCTTCTTTGTTTTGGAGGACAAGTTTCAGAGAGTATAGACAAGGGCTCTATATTTGGTAATCTCTACTGGAGTAAATGATTCATCTTGATCTAGATAAGTGCTCGATCCTTATTGATGTGGGTATTACTTTGTAATCATCCAAGTCATATTTCTTCAGAGGTTCTTTATAGAACTTGGATTGATTGATGAATATCCCATTTTCAGATTGCTTGATTTGCAATCCATGCCCGTAGTACTTGCTTTAGATTATATAAAGCTTTCTTTAAGATGAGGACTTGTGAAGGAAACTTTGGATATTCAAAGCCAGGAGGTTGCTTCACATAGACTTCTTCTTGAATATATTCATTCAAGAGACCGCTCTTAACATCCATTTGATATAGTTGGAAGTTAATCGAGTAAGCATACTCTAATAGAAGTCTAATTGCGTCTAATCAAGCACTTGGTACATATGTCTAATCAAAATCTATACCTTCTTTTTTATTATGACCTTGTGCTACTAATCTATCTAATTTCTAATTATGATTCCATGTTCATCTAATTTGTTCCTAAACATCTATTTGGCTCTAATGATATACTTATCAATAGGTTAGGGAACCGATATACATACTTGGTTTTTCTCAAACTAGTTCAACTCTTGTTGCGTGGCTTGAATCCAATACTTATTTCCTAAAGCAATATGTACTTTAGATGGCTCTATTTTAATATGGTTTGAGAAGGCGTACCTATTTTCCCTATGCTAAGCAATTATCCCTTTTTCATTATTCTCACGTAAGATATAAAGATTTTGTTTTGTCTCCAATCATGTGTGATATGCAGCCATTATCAAGATATTATAAATCCTTTGCTGTTTTTCATACACACTTACAAAACAAATTCTTATGAAGGAATGTTAAAAACCTAAATTGCTTTGGGTTCTAGGTTATTGTTTGTCTTAACCACCCACATACATTGCCCACTTGATATTCCTATAATAACTTCTACTAGAAATATGTCCTATTCTATTGCAATAACTATAAGCATATAGTCTATAACCTTCATATTATATCTAAGCATATCATAATGTCTCCTAGGTTGTCTTGGAACAATTTGAGAATAATTCCTATTGAAACTTTTATGCTTTGATTATATAGCATGAATATGTAATCGATTACAGCAGTTATGGTAATCGATTACTTAGACGATTTTAATAGGCACGAGGACTGAGAACAGGGTTAATTGATTACAGGTCTATGGTAATCGATTACTAGGACATTTTGTGGGTAGTTCCTATAGTTCATATTTCTAGAATAACTAGCATGCATGTGTTTACTCCTAAGAGATTTAACATCATCTAATTCTATTTGAAGCATTTGATATTTTTCTTCTAAAGATGAACTAATAGTATTTTATCACTAATTTTAAAAGTACTATGACACATCTTAAAGAAACTTTCCATAGGATATTCTAACTTATTAGAAATAGAAGTGTTGGTACTAACCTGGATATTTTCCTTGTCAGAATTCTGAGACTGAGCCTACGTCATTGTCATCCCAAGCGATGTATGCTTTTCTGGAGTTTGAAGCCTTCTTTTCAAACTTCTTCTTTAGTCCATGCTTCTTCTTTTGAATGTTTGGACAATCATATTTGATATGACCAGATTTTCCATATTCATAACATGTGATCTTTTGTGAAGAGGAGGAGGCTTCATTTCCCTTTTTGAAAACTTGTAGATTTCATACCTTTTCTTTGTAAGAACCTTCGAAAAATCTTGACAATTAGGACCATGTTCTTATCATCTTGTGACTCTGCATCGTATTCATCATTGATGCTTTCTTTGGCTTTTAGAGCAACAGACCAATGTCTCTTTTTGTTGTTCTCATATTGCTCAAGTCTGTTTAACTTCAAATCATGTTCTTGAAGTTTTCCAAAGGAGTAGCCAGAGTCATGTTGGAGAGACTTTTCTTCTTTGACAGAGTAGTGTTCTTTTGGTTGCCATGTTCTTTGTAAGGGATCTTAACATTTTCATGTTTATGGCATAATAAGAAAATTCCTTACCAAGAACAACCAAGTGATTCAATAATCGTGTGAACCGCTTTTTCATATCAAGTATGCTTTCTCCAGGCAATATTCTGAACATCTCATAATCTTGTGATAGAATATATTGATCTTTGAATCTTTTGACTTCATCAGTCCCTTCGTGTGTAACCACTAAAATATCCCATATTCCTTTTGAAGATTTGCAAGTAGATACCCTAAGGAATTTCTTCATACCAAGGACTGAAGTCTAGATGTTCATACCTTTTTAAGTCATGATGAACTTTCTTCTTTTCTATGTCACTCCATGTGTTTTCTGGTTCTGATTGTAAACTTCCTTCAACTTTTACTACAGGCCCAAGGAGATCTTCTTTAATGACTTTCAAGATTCCCGCGTCTAATGGCTTTATGAAGATCATCATCTTGATATTCCAGAAGTCGTAGAGTTCTCCATTGTAGAATGATGGTCTGTTTATGTTGAATCCTTCATTGGTACTTGTTGTAGATGAGGATGCTATCTTTTCCCGGATCTTAGGAATAACTTACCTAAACTTCCGCTCTGATACCAATTGTTAGTACAGATAGCAACCTGAGAGGGGGGGGTGAATCAGAGTTGCCCCGATTTTCGCCGTATTGAAATTGTCACTTTCAAGTTTATGATGATCACGAATTGATCGTTGTGATTGCAGCGGATATGAACAATACTTGAAAGTAAATGTGAAGGATAAAGAGAATCACACACAAGATTTATCCTGGATCACCTTCAATCCACCGAAGGCTACGTCCAGTCCCTCAAAGAAACCCCTTGAGGATTTTTCCACTATTGATAAAAATTACTTACAAGTTCCTAACCCAAGGACCCCAAGAATTCCTACCAATATCCTGTGAAAGCAAACCACTTTCAACAGCCCCTGAAAGCAAACTGCTTTCAGTTCCTGAAGGCAAACCACCCTCAGACCTTGAAGACTAACCCGCCTTCAATTGACCAACCCTTCACCGAATACCACGGTGAAGTTAGAATCCCTCAGAAAGATTACCACTTTCTGAAGAACCACTCCACTGAATTCCACAGTGAAGATTTCCCATGATCGAGTACTCTTAACGAATGCTTGCACCAAGAACCCTAAGATATCTTATCAATCTTCCTGAAGCAACCCACTTCTGATTGATCAAGTCTTCTTAACAAATGCTTGTGCCAAGGACCCTAAGAGAACCCATCATGCCTCAGAAAGAAAACCACTTTCTGATGACACCGCATTACCACGGTGGACTTTGAATCAAACTTGATTCAAAGGGCCTTTTTACAACCACCAAAAACTATGGTGAAAGAATCAACATGATTCAAATAGAAGAAGAAGAAGATGCCTTTTCTATGGCTAATTCAATCCCTTAGACAAGATGGATTGATCTTAGTTTGTATGCTCCAGGCCATTGCAATGAAGGCTCTTCCATTCTGAGTTTCTCAAATGTTGAACATCATGAGTGTTCTTATGAAAACGAGAGAACCGAAACTCAGAATGATGACTTTAATGAATATGAAAGTTATGGACCAAGTCATTATGTTTCTGAGTGTCTAAGGACTTTATATAGGCACTAGAGGTCGTCCATGAACCAACACAACCTTTCCCAACGGGTTTGAGACACAATGGTTCATGAAATAACACATCTGTCGACCTGGTAATCGATTACCACAGTTAGTGTAATCGATTACACCATGCCGTTGAAGTTTGAATTTGAATTTCAAACTTGGTAATCGATTACACACTTGTGGTAATCGATTACACACATCCTGTAATCGATTACACACATCTGTAATCGATTACATACAGTCCAGAACTCAGTTTTAACCATCTTAAACCCTAATTGAGTGTTCCTACCAAGTTTAACTTGTGAGAACATATTGTACTCAATTAGTTGATCTTTCATGAGCCTTCTAATGTAATTAAACCTTAATAAAGCATAGCACACTAAGTTGACAAGACTTACTTAAAACTAGAACCTTCATGTTTTGATCTTGACGTTCTGAGCCTGGTTCTTGAAGTCTGTCTTCTCTTAAGTCTTCTTGAAGTCTTTCTTCTTTTTGTTTCTTTCTTTCTCTTAAGTCTTCTTGAAGTCTTCTTGAAGTCTTCTTGAAGTCTTTCTTCTTTTTGTTCCTTTCTTTCTTGAAGTCTTCATTTTCTCTTCTGAAGTCTTTCTTCTTTTTGTGATGTGTTTGTCTTCATCAAAACCTCAGTCAAGTCCAAGGACGAGACTTGATTTACATTTTAGGGTTTTCAGCTTATTTTAGGGTTTGAGGTCGGCTTAAGGGCTTTTAGACTGATTTTATTGTTTTCGGCTTATTATAGGGTTTTAGGCTGACTTTAGGGTTTTCTGATCAACTTTAGGGCTTTTTTCCAATTTCAGGATTTTCGACCGATTTCAAGGTTTTTCCGTTGACTATAGCATAGGGTGTTTGGACGATATAATGGCTCCGAATCATTTTTATGGTTTTTTTGTAGACTCTAGGCTATTAGACAGATTTTAGGGTTTTTGACTTATTATAGGGTTTTAGGCCAACTTTAGGGCTTTCTGATCAAATTTAGGGCTTTCGTACGATTTCAAGGTTTCCGACCGATTTTTGGGTTTTTCGGCAGACTATAGTATTGGGTATTTGTACTATTTAAGAGCTCCGGGTCTATTTTTTGGTTTTTGTGTAGACTCTAGGCTTTAAGACCGATTTTAGGGTTTACCGCTTATTATAGGGTTTTAGGCCGATATTTGGTGTTATTACACTGATTTTAAGGTTTTCGGCTTATTGTCGGGTTTCAGGCATGCTTTAGGGTTTTCTGATCAACTTTAGGGCTTTTGGCCTATTTCAGGGTTTTCGGCCGATTTCTGGGTTTTTCCGCTCACTATAGCAAAGGGTATTTGGACGATTTAAGGGCCCCTGGTCATTTTTATGGTTTTATTGTAGACTCTAGGCTTTTAGACTGATTTTAGGGTTTGCGGCTTATTATAGCGTTTTAGGCCGGATTTAGGGCTTTTTGATCAACTTTAGGGCTTTTTGCCGATATCAGGGTTTTCTTTTGATTACAGGGTTATTGCGCTGACTATAGTATAGGGTGTTTGGACGATTTGGGGGCTCCAGGTCATTTTTATGGTTTTTCTGTAGATTCTAGGCTTTTAGGCTGATTTTAGGGTTTTTGGATTATTATAGGGTTTTAGGTCGGCTTTAGGGCTTTCTGATCAACTTTAGGTCTTTTTTGCAATTCTAGGGTTTTCGACCGATTTCAAGGTTTTTCCGTTGACTATAGCATAGGGTGTTTGGACGGTTAAAGGCCTCTGAAACATTTTTATGGTTTTTTTTGTAGACTCTAGGCTATTAGACTGATTTTAGGGTTTTTGGCTTATTATAGGGGCTTAGGCCAACTTTAGGGCTTTTTGATCAAATTTAGGGATTTTGTTCGATTTCAGGGTTTCCGACTGATTTTTGGGTTTTTCCGCAGACTATAGTATAGGGTATTCAGACTATTTAAGGGCCCCGGGTCAATTTTTTAGTTTTTGTGTAGACTCTAGGCTTTTAGACCGATTTTAGGGTTTTCGGCTAATTATAGGGGTATTTGGACGATTTAAGGGCCCCGGGTCATTTTTATGGTTTTATTGTAGACTCTAGGCTTTTAGACTGATTTTAGGGTTTTCGGCTTATTATAGCGCTTTAGGCCGGATTTAGGGCTATTTGATCAACTTTAGGGCTTTATCCCGATGTCAGGGTTTTCTTTTGATTACAAGGTTATTGCGCTGACTATAGTATAGAGTGTTTTGGACGATTTGGGTGCTCCAGGTCATTTTTATGGTTTTTATGTAGATTCTAGGCTTTTAGGCTGATTTTAGGGTTTTTGGATTACTATAGGGTTTTAGGTCAGCTTTAGGGCTTTCTGATCAACTTTAGGGCTTTTTTGCAATTCCAGGGTTTTCGACCGATTTCAAGGTTTTTCCGTTGACCATAGCATAGGGTGTTTGGACGATTAAAGGCCTCCGAAACATTTTTATGGTTTTTTTTGTAGACTCTAGGCTATTAGACTGATTTTATGGTTTTCGGCTTATTATAGGGTTTTAGGCCAACTTTAGGGCTTTCTGATCAAATTTAGGGATTTCTTCTGATTTCAGGGTTTCCGGCCGATTTTTGGGTTTTTCCGCAGACTATAGTATAGGGTATTTGGACTATTTAAGGGCTCCGGGTGAATTTTTTCGTTTTTGTGTAGACTCCAGGCTTTTAGACCGATTTTAGGGTTTTCGGCTTATTATAGGGTTTTAGGCCGATTTTTGGTGTTATTACACTGATTTTAAGGTTTTCGGCTTATTGTACGGTTTCAGGCATGCTTTAGGGTTTTCTGATCAACTTTAGGGCTTTTAGCCTATTTCAGGGTTTTTGGCCGATTTCTGGGTTTTTCCGCTCACTATAGCATAGGGTATTTGGACGATTTAAGGGCTCCGGGTCATTTTTATGGTTTTACTGTAGACTGTAAGCTTTTAGACTGATTTTAGGGTGTTCGGCTTATTATAGCGTTTTAGGCCGGATTTAGGGCTTTGTGATCAACTTTAGGGCTTTTGGCCGATTTCAGGGTTTTCTTCTGATATCAGGGTTTTTGCGCTGACTATAGTATAGGGTGTTTGGACGATTTGGGGGCTCAGGGTCATTTTTATGGTTTTTCTGTAGATTCTAGGCTTTTAGGTTGATTTTAGGGTTTTTGGATTATTATAGGGTTTTAGGTCCTCTTTAGGGCTTTCTGATCAAGTTTAGGGCTTTTGGCCGATTTCAGAGTGTTTCGGCTTATTTTTGTGTTTTTAGCATATTTCAGGGTTTTTCCGCTAACTATAGTATAGGGTAATAGGATGATTTAAGGGCTCCGGGTCAATTTTATGGTTATTCTGTAGACTCTAGGATTTTAGACAGATTTTAGGGTTTTCGGCTTCTTGTAGGGCTTTAGGCCGACTTTAGAGCTTTTAGATTGATTTTAGGGTTTTCTGCTTATTGTAGGGTTTTAGGCCGGATCAAGGGTTTTCTGATCAACTTTAGGGCTTGTTTGCAATTTCAGGGTTTTTCGTCCGAATTCAAGGTTTTTCCGTTGACTATAGCATAGGGTGTTTGGACGATTTAAGGCCTCCAAAACATTTTTATGGTTTTTTTGTAGACTCTAGGCTATTAGACTGATTTTAGGGTTTTCAGATTATTATAGGGTTTTACGCCGGCTTTAGGGCTTTCTAATCAACTTTAGGGCTTTTGGACGATTTCTGGGTTTCCGGCCGATTTTAGGGTTTTTCCGCTCACTATAGCATAGGGTATTTGGAAGATTTAAGGGTCCCGAGTCATTTTTATGGTTTTTCCGTAGACTCTAGGCTTTTAGACTGATTTTAGGGTTTTCGGCTTATTATAGGGTTTTAGGCTGAATTTAGGGCTTTTTGATCAACTTTACGGCTTTTGGCCGATTTTAGGATTCTCTGCCGATTTCATGGTTTTTGCGCAGACTATAGTATAGGGTGTTTGGACGATATGTGGGCTCCGTGTCAATTTTATGTTTTTTCTGTAGACTATAGGCTCTTAGACTAATTTTAGGGTTTTAGGCTTATTATAGTGTTTTAGGGCGGCTTTAGGGTTTGCTAATCAACTTTTGGGTTTTCGGCCGATTTCAGGGTTTTTCCGCAGAATATAGTATTGTCTTTTTGGACGATTTAAGGGCTCCGGGTAAATTTTATAGTTTTTCTGTAGACTCGAGGCTTTTAGACTGATTTAAACGTTTTCGCCATATTTTAGGGTTTTAGGCCAGATTAAGGGCTTTTAGACTGATTTTAAGGTTTTCGGCTTATTATAGGGTTTTAGGGCAGCTTTAGTGTTTTCTGATCAACTTTAGGGCTTTTGGCCGATTTCAGGGTTTTTCCGCTGACTATATAGTATAGGGTATTTGGACTACTTAAGTGCTCCGGGTCAATTTTTTGGTTTTTGTGTAGACTGTAGGCTTTTAGACTGATTTTAGGGTATTCGGCTTCTTATATGGTTTTAGGCCGCCTTTTGGTGCTTTTAGACTGATTTTAGGGTTTTTGGCTTATTATAGATTTTTAGGCCGGATTAAGGGTTTTCTCATCAACTTTAGGGCTTTTGGCCGATTTCAGGGTTTCTGGCCGATATGAAGGTTTTTCCGCTGAGTATAGTATAGGGTATTTGTACTATTTAAGGGCTCCGGGTCAATTTTTTGGATGGCTTAAATGCACTTTTTGCCCCTGGTAATTCACAAAGTTGCAAATTGTACCCCACCAAGTTTTTTGTCACCAAATGTACCCCTCTGAATTTTGAGATGAGCACTTTAGGCCCTTCGGTCAGTGTGCCGTTAAAAAATTAACGGAAGGGCTGACGTGGCATGCCACGTCATTAAATGAGTTTCAGAAATTGGAAAAGGGGTGGGAGAGATTCGAACACAGGACCAAGTAGTAGTGGCAAAACACACCTTTTACCAGTTGAGTTACACAATCAGTTAGTAATACAATGAACAAAGTTTAATTTATACCATCAATCACACAATAAAAGAAGAAAAAAATAAATTATTCACATCACCCTCCCTAGCCGTCCCTCTTCCTCTGCTTCAGCAATAGCCTCTCTCTCACCTCAACCCAGTAAGTAAAAAACGAAAAAGATAAGTTTTTTAATCCCAAGAACAGAGCTTTCATGGTGTTTTTTCTTCTTTTTCAGGTAGCAGAGCAGTGAAGCACCCTTTAAGGGATGAGCAGGAAAATGGGTCGCCGTTTGCTGCGGTGGCGGAACAGAAGAGGCTCAGCGGACCAGGGTCGTCGCCGCCGTCGTGCAGATCCAAGTGCGGCTGGTGCAACCCCTGCCAACCGGTTCATGTTCCGGTTCAGCCCGGTTTGATCATACGCCTTGAGTACTACCCAGAAGCGTGGCGTTGCAAGTGTGGGAACAAGCTTTTTATGCCTTAAACAGTAATAATGATGATGATATAATCCTAGTACTGAAGAAAAGAAGAAGAAAAAGAACACAAACGTTGCTGTGAATAATTTATTTTTTTCTTCTTTTATTGTGTGATTGATGGTATAAATTAAACTTTGTTCATTATATTATTAAGTGATTGTGTAGCTCAACTGGTAAAAGGTGTGTTTTGCCACTACTACTTGGTCATATGTTCGAATCTCCCCCACCCCTTTTCCAATTTCTGAAACCCATTTAATGACGTGGTATGCCACGTCAGCCCTTCCATTAATTTTTTAACGGCACACTGACGGAAGGGCATAAAGTGCTCATCTCAAAATTCAGAGGGGTACATTTGGTGACAAAAAACTTGGTGGGGTACAATTTGCAACTTTGTGAATTATCAAGGGCAAAAAGTGCATTTAAGCCTTTTTGGATTTTGTGTAGACTCTAGGATTTTATACTTATTTTAGGGTATTCGGCTTATTATAGGGTTTTAGGACGGCTTTTGGTGCTTTTAGACTGATTTTAGGGTTTTCAGGATATTTCAGGTTTTTCCACTGACTATAGCATAGGTTATTTGGACGATTTAAGGGCTCTGGGTCATTTTATGATTTTTCTATAGACTATAGGTAATTTGACTTATTTTAGGGTTTTCGACTTAATATAGGGTTTTAGGCCGGCTTTAGGGTTTTCTGAACAACTTTAGGGCTTTTGGCCGATTTCATGATTTTTCCGCTAGTTATAGTATAGGGTATTTGGAAGATTTATGGCACCGGGTCAAGTTTACGGTTTTTCTATAAACTCTAGGCTTTTAGACTGATTTTACGGTTTACGGCTTATGTAGGGTTTTAGGCTTACTTTAGGGCTTTCTGATCTATTTTAGGTCTTCTGGCTAATTTTAGGGTTTTCGGCCGATTTTGGGGTTTTTCCGCTGACTATAGTATAGGGCATTTAGATGATTTAAGGGCTCTGAGTTAATTTTATGGTTTTACTGTAGACTCTAGGCTTTTAGTCTGATTTTATGTTTTTCGGCTTTTTAAAGGGTTTTAGGCCGACTTTAGGGATTTTGGATGATTTAAGGGTTTCTCCGCTGACTATTGTATAGGGTATTAGAACTATTTAGTGTCTCCGGGGCAATTTTATGGTTTTTCTGTAGACTCTTGGCTTTTAGACTGATTTTAGTGTTTTCGGCTATTTTAGGGTTCTAGGCCGGCTTTAGGGCTTTTAGACTGATTTTAGGGTTTTCGGCTTATTATAGGGTTTAAGTCCGGCTTTAGGTTTTTGGATCAACTTTAGGGCTATTTGACAATTTCAGGGTTTTGGGACGATTTCTGGGTTTTTCCGCTGACTATAGCATAGGGTATTTGGATGATTTAAGGGCTTCGGGTTATTTTATGGTTTTTATGTAGATTCTAGGCTTTTAGGATGATTTTAGGGTTTTCGGCTTATTATAGGGTTTTAGGCCGATTTTTTGTGCTTTTAGACCGATTTCAGGGTTTTTTAGCTGACTATAGTATACGGTTTTTGGACGTTTTAAGGGCTCTAGGTCAATTTTATGATTTTTCTGTAAACTCTAGGCTTTTAGACTAATTTTAGGGTTTTCATCTTATTTTAGGGTTTGAGGCCAGCTTAAGGGCTTTTAGACTGATTTTAGGGTTTTCTAATCAACTTTACGGCTTTTTTTCGATTTCAAGGTTTTCAACCGATTTCAGGGTTTTTCCGTTGACTATAGTATAGGGTATTTGGACAATTTAGGGGCTCCGACACAATTTTATGGTTTTTCTGTAGACACTAGGCTTTTAGAATGATTTTAGGGTTTTGGCTTATTATAGGGTATTTGGATGATTTAAGGGCTCCGGGTCATTTTTATGGTTTTTCGTTAGACTTTAGGCTTTTAGACTGATTTTAGGGTTTTCGGCTTATTAAAGGGTTTCAGGACGGCTTTAGGGGTTTCTGATCAACTTTGGGGCTTTTGGCTGATTTAAGGGTTTTTTCCGCAGACTATAGTACAGGGTATTTGGACCATTTAAGGGCTCCGGGTCAATTTTTTGGTTTTTGTGTAGACTCTAGGCTTTTAGACCGTTTTCGGCTTATTATAGGGTTTTAGGCCGATTTTTGCTGTTTTTAGACTGATTCTAAGATTTTTGGCTTATTGTAGGGTTTCAGGCATGCTTTAGGTTTTCTGATCAACATTAGGGCTTTTGGCCTATTTAAGGGTTTTCGGCCGATTTCAGGGTTTTTCGCTCACTATAGCATAGGGTATTTGGCCAATTTCAGGGTTTTCTTCCGATTTCAGGGGTTTTGCGCTGAGTATAGTATAGGGTGTTTGGACGACTTGGGGGCTCCCGGACAATTTTATGGTTTTTCTGTAGACTCTAGGCTTTTTGACTAATTTTAAGGTTTTCATATTATTATAGGGTTTTGGGCCGGCTTTAGGGCTTTCTGATCAACTTTAGGGCTTTTGGCCGATTTTAGGGTTTTCAGCCGATTTCTGGGTTTTTCCGCTGACTATAGTATAGGGTATTTAGACGATTTAAGGGCTCCGGGTCAATTTTATGATTTTTCGGTAAACTCTAGGCTTTTAGACTAATTTTAGGGTTTTCGGATTATTTTAGGGTTTGAGGCCGGCTTAAGGGCTTTTAGACTGATTTTAGTGTTGTCGGCTTATTATAGGGTTTTAGGTTGAGTTTAGGGTTTTTTGATCAACTTTAGGGCTTTTTAGCAATTTCAGGGTTTTCGACTGATTTCAAGGTTTTTCCGTTGACTATAGCATAGGGTGTTTGGACCATTTAAGGCCTCCGAATCATTTTTATGGTTTTTTTGTAGACTCTAGGCTATTAGACTGATTTTAGGGTTTTCGGCTTATTATAGGGTTTTAGGCCGACTTTAGGCTTTCTGATCAACTTTAGGGCTTTTGGGCGATTTCTTGGTTTCCGGCCGATTTCAGGGTTTTTCCGCTCACTATAGCATAGGGTATATGGACGATTTAAGGGCTCCGAGTCATTTTTATGGTTTTTGTGAAGAAGGTCTTGCTCCTGACCCTGGCTGAGGTTTTGATGACGACAAACTCGTCGGCAAAAAGAAGAAAAGAATACTTAGAGGAAATAGTGCTACAAGTGTCAACATCTACCTAGAAGTCTTAGTTTAGGTGAGTTATGCTTCTAAAGGTCTCTTAAAGCATAAAGGCTCTTTAAAACACCTAAACTAATCAAGCTTAATGTTTTCATAACTTAAAAGAAGTAGAAAAACTTAAGTCGATCTTAAAAGATCAAGTTTCTGGATGTTGGACTTAAGTGTAATCGATTTCATCTTTCTGGTAATCGATTACACCTAGGCAAGTAATCGATTACTCCTTGCTTGTAATCGATTACAAGTTTGAATTTGAAATTCAAACTGTAACGGTTCTTAGTGTAATCGATTACCTAAGTGATGTAATCGATTACACACACGAAAAGTTGCATCTTTTCATGAACCATTGTGCCTCAAACCTTTTGGGAAGGGTTGCATTGGTTCAAGGACGTTCCCCTTGCCTATATAAAGTCCATTTGAGTCCAGAAACACAACAACACATGAGAATACATCATTAGGCCAAAGCTTTGTCAAAATTGTTCATAAAAAGTCTTTAAGACACATAAACTTTCAAAGGGCCTAAGTTCCGAGTTCATGATCCTCATTGTTTAAAAAGAACACTTGTTGTTCACATCTTAAGGAACTCAGAATCCTATTATGCTTAAGAGCCTTAAAGCATAAATTCTCATGATCAATCCACTTGTATGTTAAAAGGATTGATACAGCCATTGTAAACTCTTCTTCATCTCTTTCTGGTTGATTGAGTATTCACCGTGGATCTCGGTGAAGGGTTGTTGTACTGAAAGTGGTGCTACTTTCAGGGTGTGGATTGAAGTTGGTTTAGCCTTCAAGAACTGAAGGTGGTTTTGCCTTCAGGGACTGAAAGTGGTATACTTTCAGGGGTCATTGAAAGTGGTTTCCTTTCAAGGGAAATTGATAGAAATTCTTAGGGTACTTGGTGTAAGAACTTGTAAGAGATTTTTATCAATAGTGGAAAAATCCTCAAGTGGTTTTCTTGAGGGACTGGACGTAGCCTTCGGTGGATTGAAGGTGAACCAGGATAAAATCCTGTGTGTGAATTCTTCTATCCTTCATCTTTACTTTCAAGCAACGCTTAATTCCGCAGCAATTGTTTGCTTTTATCTTTATCTTGAAAGTAAGAAGGAATCAAGACAAAAATCGGGTAAAACCTGATTCACCCCCCCTCACAGGTTGCCATCTGGACTAACAGTTTTTCTGTAGACTCTAGGCTTTTAAACTAATTTTAGGGTTTTCGGCTTATTATAGGGTTTTAGGCTGAATTTAGGGCTTTTTGATCAACTTTAGGGCTTTTGGCCGATTTTAGGATTTTCTGCCGATTTCATGGTTTTTGCGCTGACCATAGTATAGGGTGTTTGGACGATTTGGGGGCTCCGGGTCAATTTTATGGTTTTTCTGTAGACTCTAGGCTCTTAGGCTTATTTTAGGGTTATCGGCTTATTATAGGGTTTTAGGACGGCTTTAGGGTTTGCTAATCAACTTTTGGGTTTTCGGCCGATTTCAGGGTTTTTCCGCAGAATATAGTATAGTCTTTTTAGACGATTTAAGGGCTCCGGGTCAATTATATAGTTTTTCTGTATACTCGAGGCTTTTACACTGATATAAACGTTTTCGCCATATTTTAGTTTTTTAGGCCTGATTAAGGGTTTTTAGACTGATTTTAAGGTTTTCGGCTTATTATAGGGTTTTAGGGCGGCTTTAGGGTTTTCTGATCAACTTTAGGGCTTTTGGCCGATTTCAGTGTTTCCGGCCGATTTCAGGGTTTTTTCGCTAACTATAGTATAGGATATTTCGACTACTTAAGTGCTCCGGGTCAATTTTTTTATTTTTGTGTAGACTGTAGGCTTTTAGCCTGATTTTAGGTTATTCGGCTTATTATAGGGTTTAAGGCCGCCTTTTGGTGCTTTTAGACTGATTTTAGGGTTTTCGGCTGATTGTAGGGTTTTTAGCCGGCTTAAGGGTTTTTTGATCAACTTTAAGGCTTTTGACTGATTTCAGGGTTTGCGGCCGATCTCAAGGTTTTTCCGCTCACTATGGTATAGGGTATTTGTACTATTTAAGGGCTCCGAGTTAATTTTTTGGATTTTGTGTAGACTCAAGGCTTTTAGACTGATTTTAGGGTATCGGCTTATTATAGGGTTTTAGGACGGCTTTTGGTGCTTTTAGACTGATTTTAGGGTTTTCGGCATATTTCAGGTTTTTCCGCTGACTATAGCATAGGGTATTTGGACGATTTAAGGGCTTTGGGTCATTTTATGGTTTTTCTGTAGACTATAGGCAATTAGACTGATTTTAGGGTTTTCGATTTAATATAGGGTTTTTAGGCCGGCTTTAGGGTTTTCTTAACAACTTTAGGGCTTTTGGCCAATTTCAGGGTTTCGGCCGATTTCAGGGTTTTTCCGCTAGTTATAGTATAGGGTATTTGGAATGTTTAAGGGCCCCGGATCAAGTTTATGGTTTTTCTAAAAACTATAGGCTTTTAGACTCATTTTACGTATTATGGCTTATGTAGGGTTTTAGGCTTACTTTAAGGCTTTCTGATAAACATTAGGGCTTTTGGCTAATTTTAGGGTTTTCGGCCGATTTCAAGGTTTTTCCACTGACTATAGTATAGGGTATTTAGATGATTTAAGGGCTCCAGGTTAATTTTATGGTTTTTCTGTAGACTCTTGTCTTTTAGTCAGATTATAGGGTTTTTGGCTTCTTAAAAGGTTTAAGGCCAACTTTATGGCTTTCTGATCAACTTTAGGGCTTTTGGATGATTTAAGGGTTTTTCCGCTGACTATTGTTTAGGGTTTTCGGCTTATTATAGGGTCTTAGGCCGATTTTTGGTGCTTTTAGACTGGTTTTAGGGTTTTCGGATTATTGTAGGGTTTTGTGCCAGCCTTAGTGTTTTCTGATCAACTTCAGGGATTTTGGCCGATTTCAAGGTTTTCCCGCAGACTATGGCATAGAGTATTTGGACGATTTAAGGGCTCCGGGTAAATTTTAGGGTTTTTCTGTAGACTCTAGGCTTTTAGACTAATTTTAGGATTTTCGATTTATTATAGGGTATTAGGCTGCCATCAGGGCTTTCTGATCAACTTTAGGGATTTCGTCAGATTTCAGGGTTTCCGACCGATTTTTGGGTTTTTCCGCAGACTATAATATAGGGTATTTGGACTATTTAAGGGCTCCGAGTCAATTTTTTGGTTTTAGTGTAGACTGTAGGCTTTTAGACTAATTTTAGGGTTTTCGGCTTATTATAGGGTTTTAGGTCGGTTTTTGGTGCTTTTAAACTGATTTTAGGGTTTTCGGTCGATTTCAGGGTTTTTCCGCTCACTATAGCATAGGGTTTTTGGATGATTTAAGGGCTCCGGGTCTATTTTATGGTTTTTCTGTAGACTCTAGGCTTTTAGAATGATTTTAGTGTTTGCGGCTTATTATAGGGTTTTAAGCCGGCTTTAGGGCTCTCTGATCAACTTTAGGGCTTTTGGCCGATTTCAGGGTTTTCCGCTGCCTATACTATTGGGTGTTTGGACGATTTAAGGGCTCTGGGTCAATTTTATGGTTTTTCTGTAGACTCTAGGCTCTTAGACTAATTTTAGGATTTTCGGCTTATTATAGGATTTTTGGCCGAGTTTAGGGTTTTCTCATCAACTTTTGGGTTTTCGGCCAATTGCAGGGTTTTTCCGCAGCTGTTAATATAGTCTTTTTGGGCGATTTAAGGGCTCCGGGTAAATTTAAGGTTTTTTTGTAGACTCTAGGCTTTTTAACTGATTTAAGGGTTTTCACCCTATTTTAGGGTTTTAGGCCGGATTTAGGGCTTTTAGACTGATTTTAGGTTTTTCGGCTTATTATAGGGTTTTAGACTAGCTTTAGAGTTTTCTCATCAACTTTAGGGCTTATTGTCGATTTTAGGGTTTTCGAACGATTTTAGGGTTTTATGCAGACTATAGCATAGGGTATTTGACGATTTAAGGGCTCTGGGTCATTTTTATGGTTTATATGTAGACTCTAGGGTATTAGACTAATTTTAGGGTTTTCTGATTTAAGGGCTTGAGGTCATTTTATGGTTTTTCTGTAGATTCTAGGATTTTAAGCTGATTTTTGGGTTTTCGGCTTATTATAGGGTTTTAGGCCGATTTTAGGTGCTTTTAGACTGAATTTAGGTTTTTCGGTTTATTTTAGGGTTTTATGTTAGCTTTAGGGTTTTCTGATCAACTTCAGGGCTTTTAGCCAATTTCAGGGTTTTTCCGCAAACTATAGCAGAGGGTATTCGGACGATTTAATGGCTCCGGGTCATTTTTATGGTTTTACTGTTGACTCTAGGCTTTTAGACTGATTTTAGGGTTTTCGGCTTATTATAGGGTTTTATGTCGATTTTTGGTGCTTTTAGACGGATTTTAGGGTTTTAGGCCGATTTCAAGGTTTTTCCGCTCACTATAGCATAGGGAATTTGGACGAATTAAGGGTTTTAGACCTTAGGGTTTTCTAATCAACTTTTGGGTTTTCGGCCAATTGTAGGGTTTTTCTGCAGACGTTAATATAGTCTTTTTGGACGATATAAGGGCTCCGGGTAAATTTATGGTTTTTTTTGTAGACTCTAGGCTTTTAAACTGATTTCAGGGTTTTCACCCTATTTTAGGGTTTTAGGCCGAATTTTGGGCTTTTAGATTGATTTTAGGTTTTTCAGCTTATTATAGGGTTATAGGCTGGCTTTAGGGTTTTGTCATCAACTTTAGGGGTTTTTGTCGATTTTAGGGTTTTCAAACGATTTTAGGGTTTTTACGCAGACTATAGCATAGGGTATTTGACGATTTAAGGGCTCCGGGTCATTTTTATGGTTTATATGTAACTCTAGGCTAGTAGACTGATTTTAGGGTTTTCTTATTTAAGGGCTTGAGGTCATTTTATGATTGTACTGTTGACTCTAGGCTTTTAGACTGATTTTAGGGTTTTCGGCTGATTTCAAGGTTTTTCCTCTCACTATAGCATAGGGTATTTGGACGATTTAAGGGCTCCGGGTCATTTTTATGGTTTTTCTGTAGACTCTAGACTTTTAGACTGATTTTAGTGTTTTCGGTTTATTATAGGGTTTTAGGCCGGCTTTAGGGCTTTCTGTTCAACTTT
The DNA here is from genome assembly GCA_030819835.1 of Acmispon strigosus. Lineage (NCBI taxonomy): Eukaryota > Viridiplantae > Streptophyta > Magnoliopsida > Fabales > Fabaceae > Acmispon > Acmispon strigosus. Next base: position 18,151,399 of record JAUAMA010000001.1, read on the forward strand.
AGGGCCTTTGGCCAATTTCGTGGTTTTTCCGCTGCCTATAGTATAGGGTGTTTAGACGATTTAAGGGCTCCAGGTCAACTTTAGGGTTTTTCTGTAGACTCTAGGCGCTTAGACTAATTTTTGGATTTTCGGCTTATTATAGGATTTTTGGCCGGCTTTAGGGTTTTCTAATCAACTTTCAGGTTTTCGGCGTATTTTAGGGTTTTAGGCTGGATTTAGGGCTTTTAGACTGATTTTAGGTTTTTCGGCTTATTATAGGGTTTTAGGCTGGCTTTAGGGTTTTCTCATCAACTTTAGGGCTTTTGTCGATTTTTGGGTTATTTCGCAGACTATAGCATAGGGTATTTGACGATTTAAGGGCTCCGGGTCATTTTTATGGTTTATATGTAGACTCTAGGCTATTAGACTGATTTTAGCGTTTTCTGATTTAAGGGCTTGAGGTCATTTTATGGTTTTTCTGTAGATTTTAGGCTTTTAAGCTGATTTTAGGGTTTTCGGCTTATTGTTGGGTTTTATGCCAGCTTTAGTGTTTTCTGATCTACTTCGAGGCTTTTATCCTATTTCAGGGTTTTCAGCCGATTTCAAGGTTTTTCCGCAGACTATAGCATAGGGTATTTGGACGATTTAATGGCTCCGGGTCATTTTTATGGTTTTACTGTTGACTCTAGGCTTTTAGACTAATTTTAGGGTTTTCGGCTTATTATAGGGTTTTAGGCCAGCTTTAGGGCTTCCTGATCAACTTTTGGGTTTTCGGCCAATTGTAGGGTTTTTCCGCAGACAATAATATAGTCTTTTTGGTTGATTTAAGGGCTCCGGGTAAGTTTTATAGTTTTTTTGTAGACTCTAGGCTTTTAAACTGATTTTAGGGTTTTCGCCCTTTTTTAGGGTTTTAGGCCGGATTTAGGGCTTTTAGACTGATTTTAGGGTTTTCGGTTTATTATAGGGTTTTAGGCCGGATTTAGGGCTTTTAGACTGATTTTAGGGTTTTTTGGCTTATTATAGTGTTTTAGGCTGGCTTTTGGGGTTCTAGACTGATTTTAGGGTTTTCGGCTTGTTGTAGGGTTTTAGGCCGACTTTAGGGTTTTCTAATCAACTTTAGGGCTTTTGGCCGATTACAAGGTTTTTCCGCTGACTATAGCATAGGGTATTTGGACGATTTGAGGGCACCGAATCATTTTTATGGTTTTTTTGTAGACTCTAGGCTATTAGACTGATTTTAGGGTTTTCGGCTTATTATCGGGTTTTAGGCCGGCTTTATGGCTTTCCGATCAACTTTAGGGCTTTTAGCCGATTTCATGGTTTTCTACCGATTTTATGGTTTTTCCGCTGACAATAGTATAGGGTGTTTGGACGATTTATGGGCTCCGGGTCAATTTTATGGTTTTTCTGTAGACTCTAGGCTTTAAGACTGATTTTAGGGTTTTTTGGCTTATTATAGTGTTTTAGGCGGGCTTTTGGGCTTTTAGACTGATTTTAGGGTTTTCGGCTTGTTGTAGGGTTTTAGGCTGGCTTTAGGGTTTTCTAATCAACTTTAGGGCTTTTGGCCGATTTCAGGGTTTTCGACCGATTTTAGGGTTTTTACGCAGACTATAGCATAGGGTATTTGGAAAATTTAAGGGCTTCGAGTCATTTTTATGGTTTTCTTTGTAGAGTCTAGGCTACTAGATTGATTTTAGGGTTTTCGGCTTATTATAGGGTTTAAGGCCGGCTTGCGGGTTTTTGGATCAACTTTAGGGCTATTTGACAATTTCAGGGTTTTCAGACGATTTCTGGGTTTTTTCGCTGACTATAGCATAGGGTATTTGGCTGATTTAAGGGCTCCGGGTCAATTTTAGGGGTTTTCTGTAGACTCTAGGCTTTTAGACTAATTTTAGGGTTTTCTGTAGACTCTGAACTTTAGGGCTTTCGTCCGATTTCAGGGTTTCATACCGATTTCTGGGTTTTTCCGCATACTATATAGCATAGGGTATTTGGATTATTTAAGGGCTCCGGGTCAATTTTTTGGTTTTTGTGTAGACTCTAGGCTTTTAAACCGATTTTAGGGTTTTCGGCTTATTATAGGGTTTTAGGCCGATTTTTGGTGCTTTTAGATTGATTTTAGGGTTTTTGGCCGATTTCAAGGTTTTTCCGCTCACTATAGCAAAGGGTATTTGGACGATTTAAGGGCTCCGGGTCATTTTTATGGTTTTTCTGTAGACTCTAGGCTGTTAGACTGATTTTAGTGTTTTCGGCATATTATAGGGTTTTTAGCCGGCTTTAGGGCTTTCTGATCAACTTTAGGGCTTTTGGCCAATTTCATGGTTTTTCCGCTGCCTATAGTATAGGGTGTTTAGACGATTTAAGGGCTCCGGGTCAACTTTATGGTTTTTCTGTAGACTCTAGGCTCTTAGATTAATTTTAGGATTTTCGGCTTATTATAGGATTTTTGGCTGGCTTTAGGGTTTTCTAATCAACTTTTTGGTTTTCGGCCAATGCAGGATTTTTCCGCAGACTTTAATATAGTCTTTTTAAACGATTTAAGGGCTCCGGGTAAATGTTATGGTTTTTGTGTAGACTCTAGGCTTTTAAACTGATATTATGTTTTTCGCCCTATTTTAGGGTTTTAGGCCTTTTAGACTGATTTTCTAGGGTTTTCGGCTTTTTATAGGGTTTTAGGCTGGCTTTAGGGTTTTCTAATCAACTTTAGTGCTTTTGGCCGATTTTAGGGTTTTCGACCGATTTTAGGGTTTTTACGCAGACTATAGCATAGGGTATTTGACGATTTAAGGGCTAAGGGTCATTTTTATGGTTTATCTGTAGTCTCTAGGCTTTTAGACTGATTTTAGGGTTTTCGGCTTATTGTAGGGTATTAGGCCGACTTTAGGGTTTTCTAATCAATTTTAGGCTTTTGTCCGATTTCAGGGTTTTCGTCCAATTTCAGGGTTTTTCTGCAGACTATAGCAAAGCGTATTTGGACGATTTAAGGGCTCCGAGTCAGTTTTATGGTTTTTTTGTAGACTCTACGCTATTAGACTAATTTTAGGGTTTTCGGCTTATTATAGGGTTTAAGGACGGCTTTAGGGTTTTTGGATCAACTTTAGGGCTATTTGTCAATTTTAGGGTTTTCGGACGATTTCTGGGTTTTCCGCTGACTATAGCATAGGGTATTTGGATGATTTAAAGGCTTCGGGTCATTTTATGGTTTTTCGGTAGATTCAAGGCTTTTAGGCAGATTTTAGGGTTTTCGGCTTATTATAGGGTTTTAAGTCGATTTTTCTAGGCGTTTTATGCCAGCTTTAGTGTTTTCTGATCAACTTCAGGGCTTTTGGCCGATTTCAGGGTTTTCGGCCTATTTCAGGTTTTTCCGCAGACTATAGCATATTGTATTTGGACGATTTAAGGGCTCTGGGTCAATTTTAGGGTTTTTCTGTATATTCTAGGCTTTTAGACTAATTTTAGGGTTTTCGATTTATTATACGGTTTTAGGCCGGCTTTAGGGCTTTCTGATCAACTTTAGGGCTTTCGTCCGATTTTAGGGTTTCCGACCGATTTCAGGGTTTTTCCATAGACTATAGTATAGGGTATTTGGACTATTAAAGGGCTCCGGGTCAATTTTTTGGTTGTATTGTAGACTCTAGGCTTTTATACCGATTTTAGGGTTTTCGGCTTATTATAGGGATTTAGGCCGATTTTTGGTGCTTTTAGACTGAATTTAGGGTTTTCGGCTTATTGTAGGGTTTTGGGAACGCTTTAGGGTTTTCTGATCAACTTTAGGGTTTTTGGCCTATTTTAGGGTTTTCGGTCGATTTCAGGTTTTTTCCGCTCACTATAGCGGGTATTTGGACGATTTAAATGCTACGGGTCTTTTTTATGGTTTTTCTATAGACTCTAGGCTTTTAGATTGATTTTAGGGTTTTCGGCATATTATAGGGTTTTAGGCCTTTTGGCCGATTTCAGGGTTTTTCCGCTGCCTATAGTATTGGGTGTTTGGACGATTTAAGGGCTCCGGGTCAATTTTATGGTTTTTCGGTAGACTCTAGGCTCTTAGACTAGTTTTAGGTTTTTTGGCCGACTTTCGGGTTTTCTAATCAACTTTTGAGTTTTCGGCAAATTACAGGGTTTTTCCGTAGACGTTAATATAGTCTTTTTGGACGATTTAGGCTCCGGATAAATTTTATGGTTTTTCTATAGACTCTAGGCTTTTAAACTGATTTTAGGGTTTTCACCCTATTTTAGGGTTTTATGCCGGATTTAGGGTTTTCGGCTTATTATAGGGTTTTCTAATCAACTTTAGGGCTTTTGGCCGATTTTTGGGTTTTCGACAGATTTTAGGGTTTTTACGCAGACTATATAGCATAGGGTATATGATGATTTAAGGGCTCCGGGTCATTTTTATGGTTTATCTGTAGACTCTAGGCTTTTAGACTTATTTTAGGGTTTTTTGGCTTATTATAGGGTTTTGGGCCGGCTTTCGGGCTTTTAGACTGATTTTAAGGTTTTCGGCTTATTGTAAGGTTTTAGGCCGACATTAGGGTTTTCTAATCAACTTTAGGGCTTTAGGCCGATTTCAGGGTTTTCGTCCGTTTTCAGGGTTTTTCGGCTGACTGTAGCATAGGGTATTTGGACGATTTAAGGGCTCCAAGTCATTTTTATGGTTTTTTTGTAGACTCTAAGCTATTAGACAGATTTTAGGGTTTTCGGCTTATTATAGGGTTTAAGGCCGGCTTTAGGGTTTAAGGATCAACTTTAGGGCTATTTGACAATTTCAGGGTTGCGGACGATTTCTGGGTTTTTCTGCTGACTATATTGTGAAGAAGGTCTTGCTCCTGACCCTGGCTGTGGTTTTGATGACGACAAACTCATCAACAAAAAGAAGAAAAGAAGACTTCAAAGAATCAAGCACTCAAGCTCATCAATAAGTCTAGAAGTCTTAGAATTAGGTGAGTTATGCTTCTAAAGGTTTATTAAAGCATAAAGGCTCTCAAAATACCTAATCTAATCAAGCTAAGTGTTTTCATAACTTAAAAGAAGTAGAAAACCTTAAGCAAGACTCAAAGAATAAGTTTCTGGAAAATGGGCTTCTGTGTAATCGATTACACCATTATGGTAATCGATTACACCAAGGCAAGTAATCGATTACTCCAGTCTTGTAATCGATTACATGTTTGAAATTCAAATTCAAACTGAAACGGTCACTTGTGTAATCGATTACACTAAGTGTGGTAATCGATTACCAGAACGAAAAGTTGCATCTTTTCATGAACCATTGTGTCCCAAACCTTTTGAAAAGGGTTGTGATGGTTCAAGGACGTTTCCCTTGCCTATATAAAGACCATTTGAGTCCAGAAAACATAACACACAAGAACAACAACATAGAACACACACACACACGAAATTCACACATTTTACATGAGAAAAACACATTAGGCCAAAGCTTTTTCAAAATAGGTTCATCTTTTAGAACTTAAATCTTTTGGAGCCTAAATTCTGAGTTCATGATCTTCATGTTTACAAGAACACATTAGTTGTTCATATCTTGAAGAACTCAGAATTGTATTATGCTTAAAAGCCTTAAAGCATAAATTCTCATGTTCAATTCATTTGTGTGTTAAAGGATTGAAACAGCCAAGTGTAATATCTTCTTCATCTCTTTCTGTAAGATTGAGTTTTTCACCGTGGTATTCGGTGAAGGGTTGTTGTCACTGAAAGTGGTTTGCTTTCAGGGTTTTGGTTGAAGACAAGTTTGTCTTCAAGGTCTGAGGGTGGTTTGCCTTCAGGAATTGAAAGCGGTTTGCTTTCAAGGGCTGTTGAAAGCGGTTTGCTTTCACAGGATATTGATAGAAGTTCTTGGGGTCCTTGGGTTAGGAACTTGTAAGAAATTCTTATCAATAGTGGAAAAATCCTCAAGGGGTTTTCTTGAGGGACTGGACGTAGTCTTCGGTGGATTGAAGGCGAACCAGGATAAATCTTGTGTGTGATTCTGTTTATCCTTCACATTTACTTTCAAGTATTGTTCATATCCGCTGCAATCACAAAGATCAACTCGTGATCATCATAAACTTGAAAGTAACAATTTCAATAAGGCGAAAATTGGGGCAACACTGATTCACCCCCCCTCTCAGGTTGCTATCTGTTCTAACAATTGGTATCAGAGCGAAAGTTTAGGTAAGTTATTCCTAAGATCCGGGAAAAGATGGCATCCTCTTCCAATCATGGAACAAGTGAAGGACATAACATAAACAGGCCACCATTCTTCAATGGAGAACACTATGACTTCTGGAAAATCAAGATGAAGATATTCATAAAGTCATTAGACTCAGGAATATGGAAAGTCATTGAAGAAGGACCCTTTGTGCCTGTAACAATTGAAGAAGGAACTTCACAACCAAAACCAAAAAGTACTTGGAGTGAAGAAGAAAAGAAGAAAGTTCAACATGATCTCAAAGGAATGAACATTCTTACATCTGCTCTTGGCATGGATGAATTTTTCAGAGTATCAACATGCACTTCATCAAAAGAAATCTGGGATACTTTGATGGTGACTCATGAAGGAACAGATGAAGTCAAGAGATCAAAGATCAATACTCTTTCTCAAGAATATGAAATGTTCAGAATGCTTCCAGGAGAAAAGGTATTAGACATGCAAAAACGATTCACTCATTTAATTAATCATTTGATTGCTCTTGGTAGACAATTTTCAAACAGTGATTTGAACATGAAAGTTCTAAGATCACTTACAAGAGTATGGCAACCAAAAGTAACAGCCATCTCAGAGAAGAAGAGTTTATCAAATATGACTCTTGCAACTCTCTTTGGAAAACTCCAAGAACATGAGTTAGAATTGAATCGTTTAGAAGAGCATGAACAACATGAGAAGAAGTATCGATCAATTTCCCTAAAAGCAAAAGAAAGCATCAAAGAAGAATATGATGCAGATTCTGAAGAAGAAGACAATGGAAATCTGAATCTTCTAGTGAAGAACTTTGGAAAGTTTCTTAAAAAGAAAAATGTTAGATTTAACAACAATAAAGTATTCCAAAGAAACAATGAGTCTTCTTCATCTCAAAAGACTACATGTTTTGAGTGTGGCAAACTGGGACATTTCAAGTCAGATTGTCCAAATCTTCAGAAGAAGAAACATGGTCTAAGAGAGAAATTCGAGAAAAGGGATCAACCTACTCGAAGAGCATATTTGGCTTGGGATGATAATGAAGTAAGTTCATCATCTGATTCTGATAAAGAAGAAGCACAAGTTGCTTTGATGGACTCACATGATTCTGATGTTGAAGATTCCCAGGTTAGTGAGAATTCTATATCTTTTCATGATTTAAAGTTTACCATGGAAAATATGTTTAAAATATGTCAAGAATTTTCTAAAGTTAGCACTAGGAAAAATGAGATAATTTCTTCCTTAGAAAGTAAATGTAGAAATTTACAAGAAGAACTAGATGTAGTAAAATCTAAGATAGACATTACTCACAAATGCACTAAGTGTAGTTCTCTAGAAGAAAAGATTGAAAATCTTCAACAAAGAGTAAATAACTTCAATAAAGGAAAACAGAAGTTAGATGATATCCTAAGTGTCCAAAGACATTCAAACAATAAGTCAGGTTTAGGATATACTTCTCATCCAAAGACAAAAGAGGTTAGGAAAACTGCTTTTGTAAAACCAAACCGTGTTTTAGGATCTTCTAGTAACAGTAAGATTAATCCTGTTAAGAGTACAAAAAATAGGAAGATTAATCAAAATAGATCTCCTAGAAAGATTCATTCTTCTCCTAGACAAACCTCTAGTTACAATCATTACTCTTGTACTTATTGTAACAAAATAGGACATACCCCTAGTAGATGCTACTACAAACATATAGGAGTACCAAATAGGGAGTACATATGGGTTAGAAAGGATGTTAACTTAGAAGGACCCAAAACTTGTTGGGTTCCTAATACCCATGTCTGAACTTTGTCATGTAGGTGTGTATGAAAGCAGCAAAGGATCTATGGTATCTTGATAGTGGCTGCTCATCACACATGACAAGAGACAAAACCAAGTTTTCTTTTCTTATACCTAGGGAAAAAGGTTTCGTCACATATGGTAACAATCAAAAGGGAAAAATACTCGGTATTGGAAGAATAGGCACACCCCCTCAAACAGTCATCGATAAAGCTCTTTAAGTTGATGGTTTGATGCATAATCTTCTGAGTATTAGTCAACTATGTGATAAAGGTTTGAAAGTAGGTTTTATTAATGATATATGTGTTGTGAAAGATGTGAAAACTAAAGAAATTAAGTTTTCTGGATATAAAGTAAACAAAGTCTTCATGATCTCATTGGAAGAAATTCCACAAAATGTGAGATGCCTATTAGCCAAGAACAATAGTGATTCATGGCTATGGCATAGAAGACTTGCACATATTCACATAGATCATTTAAACAAACTAGTCAAGCATGATCTAGTTGTTGGGCTTCCAAAGATAAAATTCGAGAAAGACAAGCTTTGTGCTGCATGTCAAAAAGGGAAGCAAACCAGAACATCCTTCAAACCAAAGAACATAGTTTCGACCTCAAGACCCCTTCAATTGTTACATATGGATTTGTTCGGACCTTCTAGAACTAAAAGCCTCAGAGGTAATTTCTATGCACTTGTTATTGTTGATGATTTCTCTAGATTTACTTGGACTTTATTTCTACCTCATAAGAATGAAGCCTTCAATGCATTCAAAAGATATGCAAGGCTAGTTCAAAATGAGAAGTCTTTGAAGATCTCTTCTATTAGAAGTGATCATGGTGGAGAATTTCAGAATCAACAATTCCAAGAACTATGTGATGAAAATGGAATATCACATAACTTCTCTACTCCGAGAACACCACAACAAAATGGTGTAGTAGAAAGGAAGAATAGGTTACTTGAAGAATTAGCAAGAACCATGTTAAGTGAATCTAGTCTCCCTAAATATTTCTAGGCTGATGCTGTAAGTACTGCTTGCTATGTTTCCAATAGAGTTCTTATTAGACCTATCCTTAAGAAAACACCCTATGAACTCTACAAAGGAAGGAAACCAAATATCTCTCATCTACATGCTTTTGGATCAAAATGCTTTGTCTTGAATAATGGAAAGGAAAACCTTGGTAAATTTGATGAAAAATCTGATGAAGGTATATTCCTTGGTTATTCTCTAACAAGCAAAGCATATAGAGTCTTTAACAAGAAAACTCTATCCGTGGAAGAATCCATACATGTTACTTTTGATGAATCTAAATCTTCAATAGAAGATAAAGTCAATCTTCCAGATAATGAAGAAGATGACATCATTATAAATGAAGATTCTCAAAAGGATGAAGATCAGAATCCAATACAAGAAGAGCACATTGAAAGTAATACTTATCAACTTCCAAAAGAATGGAGAACCCATAGGGATCATCCAGTTGATAATATTATTGGTGATATTTCTAGAGGCGTTTCTACAAGGCTACGCTTGAATGATTCAGTTTTGAATATGGCCTTTGTCTCTCAGATAGAACCATCAAAAGTAAATGATGCCCTAGAGGATGAATATTGGATTGTAGCAATGCAGGAAGAACTAAACCAATTTGAAAGGAATCAAGTTTGGGAACTTGTCCCTAAGCCTAGTGATAAACACATTATTGGAACAAAGTGGGTGTTTAGGAATAAGTTAGACGAAAATGGTATTATAGTTAGGAACAAAGCAAGATTAGTTGCTCAAGGCTATAATCAAGAAGAAGGTATAGATTTTGATGAAACATATGCACCTGTAGCAAGATTAGAAGCCATAAGATTGTTATTAGCGTATGCTTGCTCTTTAAACTTCCCATTGTATCAAATGGACGTCAAAAGTGCCTTCCTAAACGGATATATTCAAGAAGAAGTGTATGTGAAGCAACCTCCAGGATTTGAAGATCCAAAGTTTCCTACACATGTCTTCAGACTAAAGAAAGCACTCTATGGTCTTAAGCAAGCCCCTCGTGCATGGTATGATAGGTTAAGTACTTTCCTTTGTAATAAAGGATTTCAAAAAGGTAAGGCTGATACAACCTTATTCATCAAAAGAACCAAAGGTAATACCTTACTTGTTCAAATTTATGTTGATGATATTATCTTTGGTGCAACTAACGAATCTCTTTGCAAAGATTTCTCTAACATGATGCAAGAAGAATTTGAAATGTCCATGATGGGACAATTAAATTTCTTTCTTGGTTTACAAATCAAGCAATCAAGTGATGGAATATTCATCAATCAATCAAAGTTTTGCAAGGAACTATTAAAGAAATATGATTTGGATGATTGCAAAGCCATAGCCACACCAATGGGGTCTAACACATACTTAGATCAAGATGAATCCGGTAATCAAGTAGATATTACCAAATATAGAGGTATGATCGGATCTCTTCTGTACTTAACTGCAAGTAGACCTGATATTATGTTTAGTGTGTGTCTATGTGCTAGATATCAAGCATTTCCTAGGGAATCACATTTAAGTTCTGTTAAAAGAATTTTCAAATATTTGAAAGGAACTACAAATGTTGGATTGTGGTATCCCAAGGGAAGTGTTTGTGATTTGATTGGATATTCTGATTCTGATTATGCTGGTTGTAAAACTGAAAGAAAGAGTACAAGTGGTACTTGTCACCTATTAGGAAATGCTCTTGTTTCATGGTCTTGTAAGAAACAAGCATGTGTTGCTCTAAGCACTGCAGAAGCAGAATATATTGCTGCAGATAGTTGTTGTGCACAAACTCTATGGCTCAAACAACAACTCAAAGATTATGGCTTAGAGCTGGGCTGCATTCCAATTAAATGTGACAATACAAGTGCCATTAATCTCACTAAAAACCCTATCATGCACTCTCGAACTAAGCATATTGATATACGACATCATTTTCTTCGAGATCATGTTATGAGGAAAGATATTGAAATTTCATTTGTGGATACACATAATCAGTTAGCAGACATCTTTACTAAGCCTCTTCCTAAAGATTCATTTTTCAAGATAAGAAGAGAATTAGGCATATTAGATGAGCATGATATTTAAGGTAACATGTTATTTGCATAAACTTTATATTTTTATTTACATTACGTGCTTAAGTGTTTATATATGAAAATGTGTTACATAGGATTCTAGAGTCTAGAACTTGTAAAAATGTCCTAGTAATCGATTACCCTAGGATTTGTAATCGATTATCCATGTTCAAAGTCCTCGTGCTCGCTGGAAATACTTGAGTAATCGATTATTATAACTTCCATAATCGATTACATGTTTAAAAGTTTGAAAATTTTCAAATTTACAACTGCTGTAATCGATTACCTTAACTACCGTAATCGATTACACGCACGATTTTCTCTATAAAATCAGCATTTGTCCTCTGCCTTTTTGCCTACCTTTCTTCATATACAATCCTTCTTCTTCTAAATCTTAAGTTGCCATGGGGTCTCTTCCACGTCCCTCAAATGTTTCCTCTCCAATCAATGTGTCTCGAAGGGAATCCTCCACAGATCCTCTGGTGTTGTCTCGCTATCGCATTGATGTTCAAACCAATGCTGCATCGGCGGGACTATCTCCCTTTTATACCATTCCTTCAAACTTCTCACAAGAAACCAAGGTTATACTAGAAAGGATGGATATCTTGTCACTTCGGCTTTCTCAGAAGTTAGGCCAACTGGAGGATACCATTCGGTCTCGTTTTATACTTGTGGAACATCGCATATAGGCCATGCACTCCTTCCTGCGTAAGGAAATTGAGAGCCTTCAAGAACTTGATCCTTCTGAGAACTCTGAGGATTCTAGTCAAGTCTAGGTTTTGAAGTCTTGTGTCTCTATATAGTTACCTATCTACCATTAGGATTTCCCTATTTTCGCAAAATGGCTTTATCTAGTTATTGTAATCCCTCTACTACATATGTTTAATATGTCTTAATATGTACTTTTATGTATTTGCTTTCTTATATATATAAAGTGCTGGTTGTTCATGTTTTACATGTTTACCCCCGATTCCCCATGCTTTATGTTTCAATATACTTGTATGTATGCCTGTACATTTTTTTGGCCTTTTCTTCTTTTTGATGACGTCAAAAGGGGGAGAAAGGTTCTGTGTCTTTAAAGATCATATGCAGGAATTCAACGAGTACATTAGAAAGGGGGAGAAAAATCAGAAATACTAAATTCCATCAAATAGGGGGAGTTAAGCATCACGAATGCATAAATGATCTTCAAAGTTTCAAGTATGTGTTTGCCATCATCAAAAAGGGGGAGATTGTGAAGAAGGTCTTGCTCCTGACCCTGGCTGTGGTTTTGATGACGACAAACTCATCAACAAAAAGAAGAAAAGAAGACTTCAAAGAATCAAGCACTCAAGCTCATCAATAAGTCTAGAAGTCTTAGAATTAGGTGAGTTATGCTTCTAAAGGTTTATTAAAGCATAAAGGCTCTCAAAATACCTAATCTAATCAAGCTAAGTGTTTTCATAACTTAAAAGAAGTAGAAAACCTTAAGCAAGACTCAAAGAATAAGTTTCTGGAAAATGGGCTTCTGTGTAATCGATTACACCATTATGGTAATCGATTACACCAAGGCAAGTAATCGATTACTCCAGTCTTGTAATCGATTACATGTTTGAAATTCAAATTCAAACTGAAACGGTCACTTGTGTAATCGATTACACTAAGTGTGGTAATCGATTACCAGAACGAAAAGTTGCATCTTTTCATGAACCATTGTGTCCCAAACCTTTTGAAAAGGGTTGTGATGGTTCAAGGACGTTTCCCTTGCCTATATAAAGACCATTTGAGTCCAGAAAACATAACACACAAGAACAACAACATAGAACACACACACACACGAAATTCACACATTTTACATGAGAAAAACACATTAGGCCAAAGCTTTTTCAAAATAGGTTCATCTTTTAGAACTTAAATCTTTTGGAGCCTAAATTCTGAGTTCATGATCTTCATGTTTACAAGAACACATTAGTTGTTCATATCTTGAAGAACTCAGAATTGTATTATGCTTAAAAGCCTTAAAGCATAAATTCTCATGTTCAATTCATTTGTGTGTGTAAAGGATTGAAACAGCCAAGTGTAATATCTTCTTCATCTCTTTCTGTAAGATTGAGTTTTTCACCGTGGTATTCGGTGAAGGGTTGTTGTCACTGAAAGTGGTTTGCTTTCAGGGTTTTGGTTGAAGACAAGTTTGTCTTCAAGGTCTGAGGGTGGTTTGCCTTCAGGAATTGAAAGCGGTTTGCTTTCAAGGGCTGTTGAAAGCGGTTTGCTTTCACAGGATATTGATAGAAGTTCTTGGGGTCCTTGGGTTAGGAACTTGTAAGAAATTCTTATCAATAGTGGAAAAATCCTCAAGGGGTTTTCTTGAGGGACTGGACGTAGTCTTCGGTGGATTGAAGGCGAACCAGGATAAATCTTGTGTGTGATTCTGTTTATCCTTCACATTTACTTTCAAGTATTGTTCATATCCGCTGCAATCACAAAGATCAACTCGTGATCATCATAAACTTGAAAGTAACAATTTCAATAAGGCGAAAATTGGGGCAACACTGATTCACCCCCCCCCTCTCAGGTTGCTATCTGTTCTAACATATATAGCATAGGGTATATGGATGATTTAAGGGCTTCGAGTCATTTTAGTGTTTTTCTGTAGATTCTAGGCATTTAGGCTGATTTTAGGGTTTTCGGCTTATTATAGGGTTTTAGGCTGATTTTTTGTGCTTTTAGACTGATTTTTGGGTTTTCGGCTTATTGTAGGGTTTTATGCCAGCTTTAGGATTTTCTGATCAACTTCAGGGCTTTTGGACGATTTCAGGGTTTTTCGCAGACTATAGCATAGTGTATTTGGACGATTTAAGGGCTCCGGGTCAATTTTAGAGTTTTTTTGTAGACTCTAGGCTTTTAGACTAATTTTAGGGTTTTCGATTTATTATACGGTTTTAGGCCAGCTTTAGAGCTTTCTGATCAACTTTAGGGCTTTCGTTTGATTTCAGGGTTTACGACCGATTTCAGGTTTTTCCGCAGACTATAGTATAGGGTATTTGGACTATTCAAGGGCTCCGGGTCAAATTTTTTTTTTTGTGTGTAGACTTTAGGCTTTTAGACCGATTTTACGGTTTTCGGCTTATTATAGGGTTTTAGGCCGATTTTTGGTACTTTTAGACTTATTTTGGGTTTTTCGGATTATTGTAGGGTTTCAGGCATGCTTTAGAGTTTTCGGATCAACTTTAGGGCTTTGTCCAATTTTAGGATTTTCGGTCGATTTCAGGGTTTTTCCGCTCACAATAGCATAGGGTATTAGGACGATTTAAGGGTTCTTGGTAATTTTTATGGTTTTTCTGAAGACTCTAGGCTTTATGACTGATTTTAGGGTTTTCGTCTTAGTATAGGGTTTTAGGCCGGCTTTAGGGCTTTTTGCCGATTTCAGGATTTTTTCGCTGCCTATAGTATTGGGTGTTTGGACAATTTAAGGGCTCCGGGTCATTTTTAAGGTTTTTCTTTAGACTTTAGGCTTTTAGATTGATTTTAGGGTTTTCGGCTTATAATAGGGTTTTAGGTCGATTTTTGGTGCTTTTAGACTGATTTTAGGGTTTTTCGGCTTATTGTAGGGTTTCATACAAGGTTTAGGGTTTTCTGATCAACTTTTGGCCGATTTCAAGGTTTTCTACCGATTTCAGGGTTTTTCTACTCATTATAGCATAGGGTATTTGGACGATTTAAGGGCTCCTAGTCATTTTTATGGTTTTTCTGTAGACTCTAGGCTTTTAGACTGATTTTAGGGTTTTCGGCTTATTATATGGTTTTAGGCTGGATTTAGGGCTTTTTGATCAACTTTAGGGCTTTTGGCCAATTTCAGGGTTTTTGCGCTGATTATAGTATAGGGCGTTTGGACGATTTGGGGGCTTCGGGTCCATTTTATGGTTTTTCTGTAGACTTTAGGCTCTTAGACTAATTTTAGGGTTTTCGGCTTATTATAGGGTTTTAGGTTGGCTTTTGGGTTTGCTAATCAACTTTTGGGTTTTAGGCCGGATTAAGGGCTTTTAGACTGATTTTCAGGTTTTCGGCTTATTATAGGGTTTTAGGCCGGCTTTAGGGTTTTCTGATCAACTTTATTGCTTTTGGACGATTTCACGGTTTTTCCGCTGACTATAGTATAGGGTATTTGGACTATTTATGTGCTCCGGGTAAATTTTTTGGTTTTTGTGTAGACTGTAGGCTTTTAGACTGATTTTAGGGTATTCGGCTTATTATAGGGTCTTAGGCCGGCTTTTGGTGATTTTAGACTGATTTTACGGTTTTCGGCTTATTGTAGGGTTTTATGCCGGCTTAAAGGTTTTTTGATCAACTTAGGGCTTTTAGCCGGTTTCAGGGTTTCCGGCCGATTTCAGGGTTTCCGGCTGATATCAAGGTTTTTCCGCTGACTATAGTATAGGATATTTGGACCATTTTAGGGCTTCGGGGTCAAATTTTTGGATTTTGTGTAGACTCTAGGCTTTTAGACCGATTTTTGGTGCTTTTAGGCTGATTTTAGGGTTTTCGGCCGATTTCTGGGTTTTTCCGCTGACTATAGCATAGGGTATTTGGACGATTTAAGGGCTCCGAGTCATGTTTATGATTTTTCGGTAGACTCTAGGCTATTAGACTGATTTTAGGGTTTTCGGCTTATTATAGGGTTTTAAGCCGGCTTTAGGGATTTTTTATCAACTTTAGGGATTATGGCCGATTTCAGGGTTTCCGGCCGATTTCAGGGTATTTCCGCTGACTACATAGTGGGTATTTGGACTATTTGAGGGCTACAAGTCAATTTTTTGGTTTTTCTGTAGACACTAGGCTTTTAGACTGATTTTATGGTTTTTGGCTTATTATAGGGTTTTTGGCCGATTTTTGGTGCTTTTAGACTGACTTTAGGGTTGTCGGCTTATTGTAGGGTTTTATGCCAGCTTTAGGGTTTTCTGACCAACTATAGGGCTTTTGGCCGATTTCAGGGTTTTCGACCAATTTCAAGGTTTTTCCGCAGATTACAGCATAGGGTATTTGGATGATTTAAGGGCTCTGGGTCATTTTTATGGTTTTTCTGTAGACTCTAGGCTTTTAGACTGATTTTAGGGTTTTCGGCTTATAATAGGGTTTTAGGCCGGTTTTGGTGATTTTAGACTGATTTTATGGTTTTCGGCTTATTGTAGGGTTTTAAGCCGGCTTAAAGATTTTTTGATCAACTTAGGGCTTTTAGCCGATTTCAGGGTTTCCGGCCGATATCATGGTTTTTCCGCAGATTATAGTATAGGGTATTTGGACTATTTAAGGGCTCCGGGTCAATTTTTTGGATTTTGTGTAGACTCTAGGCTTTTAGACCGATTTGAGGGTTTTCGGCTTATTATAGGGTTTTAAGCCGATTTTTGGTGCTTTTAGGCTGATTTTAGGGTTTTCCGCCGATTTCAGGGTTTTTTCGCTGACTATAGCATAAGGTATTTGGACGATTTAAGGGCTCCGAGTCATGTTTATGATTTTTCGTTAGACTCTAGGCTATTAGACTAATTTTAGGGTTTTTGGCTTATTATAGGGTTTTACGCCGGCTTTGGGACATTTTGATAAACTTTTGGGTTTTTTGTCAATTTCAGCTTTTTCGTCCGATTTCAAGGTTTTTCCGCTGACTATAGTATACGGTGTTTGGCTGATTTCCAGGTTTTCGGCCGATTTCAGGGTATTTCTGCTGATTAGTATATGGTATTAGGACGTTTTAAGGGCTCCGGGTCAATTTTATGGTTTTTCGGTAGACTCTAGGCTTTTAGACTGATTTTAGTGATTTCAGCTTTTTTAGGGTTCTAGGTCGGCGCTAGTGCTTATAGACTGATTTTAGGGTTTTCGGCTCATAATAGAGTTCAAGGCCAACTTTAGGGTATTTGGACGATTTAAGGGTTCTGGGTCATTTTTATTGTTTTTCGGTAAACTCTAGGCTTTTAGACTGATTTTACTTTTTTCGGCTTATTTTAGGGTTTGAGGCCGGCTTAAGGACTTTTAGACTGATTTTACTGTTTTCGGCTTATTATAGGGTTTTAGGCCGACTTTAGTGTTTTCTGATCAACTTTAGGGCTTTTTGCCGATTTCAGGGTTTTCGACCAATTTCGGGGTTTTTCCGCTGACTACAGTATACAGTATTTTGACGATTTAAGGGCCCCGGGACAATTTTATGGTTTTTCTGAAGACACTAGGCTTTTAGAATAATTTTATGATTTTCGGCTTATAATAGGGTTTTAGGCCGTCTTTTGGGGCTTGTAGACTGATTTTAGTGTTTTCGGCTTATTGTAGGGTTTTAGCACGACTTTAGGGTTTTCTAATCAACTTTCGGGCTTTTGGACGATTTAAGGGCTCCGGGTCAATTTTATGGTTTTTCTGTAGACTCTAGGCTTTTAGACTGATTTTAGTGTGATGGGCTTTTTTAGGGTTCTAGGTCGGCTATAGGGCGTTTAGACTGATTTTAGGGTTTTTGGCTTATTGTAGGGTTTTAGCACGACTTTAGGGTTTTCTAATCATCTTTAGGGCTTTTGGCCGATTTCAGAGTTTTCGACCGATTTCAGGGTTTTTCCGCAGACTATATAGCATAGGGTATTTGACGATTTAAGGGTTCCGGGTCATTTTTATAGTTTTTCAGTAGACTCTAGGCTATTAGACTGATTTTAGGGTTATTGGCTTATTATAGGGTTTTAGGCCGGATTAAGGGTTTTTTGATCAACTTTAGGGCTTTTGACCGATTTCAGGGTTTCCGGCTGATTTCAGGGTTTTTCCGCTGACTATAGTTTAGGGTATTTAGGCTTTTCAGATTATTTTAGGGTTTCAGGCCGGTTGAAGGGCTTTTAGACTGATTTTAGTGTTTTCGGCTTATTATAAGGTTATAGGCTAACTTTAGGGTTTTCTGATCAACTTTAGGACTTTTTTCGAATTACAAGGTTTTTGACCGATTTCAAGGTTTTTCCGCTGACTATAGCATAGGGTATTTGGACGATTTAAGGCCTCCGAATCATTTTTATGGTTTTTTTGTAGACTCTAGGCTATTAGACTTATTTTAGGGTTTTCGGCTTATTATAGGGTTTTCTGCTAATTGTACGGTTTTAGGACGACTTTAGGGCTTTTTGATCAACTTTAGGGCTTTTGGCGGATTTAGGGGTTTCCGGCCGATTTCAGGTTTTTTCCGCATACTATAGTATAGGGTATTTGGACTATATAAGGGTTCTGGGTCAATTTTTTGGTTTTTGTGTAGACTCTAGGCTTTTAGACTGATTTTAGGGTTTTCGGCTTATTGTAGTGTTTTAGCCCAGCTTTAGGGTAAAAGCCAAGAGTCTGCAGAAAAACCATAAAAATGACTCGGAGCCCTTAAATCGCCCAAATACCCTATGCTATAGTGAGCGGAAAAACTCTGAAATCGGCAGAAAACCCTGAAATCGGCCAAAAGCCCAAAAGTTGTTTAGAAAACCTTAAAGCTGGCCTAAAACCCTACAATAAGCCGAAAACCCTAAAGTCAGTCTAAAAGCACAATAAATCGGCCTAAAACCCAATAATAAGCCGAAAACCCTAAAATCGGTCTAAAACCCTACACAAAAACAAAAAAATTTACCCAGAGCCCTTAAATAGTCCAAATACCCTATACAATAGTCTGTGGAAAAATCCTGAAATCGGCTAAAAGCCCTAAAGTTGATCAGAAAGCCCTAAAGCCGGTCTAAAACCCTAAAATAAGTCTAAAAGCCTAGAGTCTACACATAAACCATAAAAATGACCCGGAGCCCTTTAATCTTCCAAATACCCTATGCTATAGTCTGCGGAAAAACCCTGAAATCGGCCGAAAATCCTAAAATCAGTCTAAAAGCCCTAAAGCCGGCCTAAAACCCTATAATAAGCCAAAAAACCCTAAAATTAGTCTAAAAGCCAAGAGTCTACCGAAAAACCATAAAATTTACCCCGAGCCCTTAAATCATCCAAAAAGACTATATTATAGTCTGCAGAAAAATCCTGCAATTAATCGAAAACCCAAAAGTTAATTAGAAAACCCTAAAGCCGGCCAAAAATCCTATAATAAGCCAAAAATCCTAAAATTAGTCTAAGAGCCTAGAGTCTATAGAAAAACCATAAAATTGACCCGGAGCCCTTAAATCGTCCAAACACCCTATACTATAGGCAGCGCAAAAACCTAAAATCAGCCAATAGCCATAAAGTTGATCTGAAAGCCCTAAAGCCGGCCTAAAACCCTATAATAAGACGAAAACCCTAAAATAAGTCTAAAAGCCTATAGAGACTACAGAAAAACCATAAAAATGACCCAGAGCCCTTAAATCGTCCAAATACCCTATGTTATAGTCTGCGGAAAAACCCTGAAATCGGCCTGAAAACCTAGAACCTACAGAAAAACCATAAAGTGACCCGAAGCCCTTAAATCATCCAAATACCCTATGCTATAGTAAGCGGAAAAACCTAGCAGTCGTCCGAAAACCCAGAAATTGTCAAATAGCCCTACAGTTGATCCAAAAACCCTAAAGCCGGCCTTAAACCCTATAATAAGCCGAAAACCCTAAACTCAGTCAAAAAGCCCTTAAGCCGGCCTAGAACCCTAAAAAACCCGAAAACACTAAAATAAGTCTAAAAGCCTAGAGTTTACAGAAAAACCATAAAATTGACCCGGAGACATTAAATCGTTATAATACCCTATACAATAGTCAGCGGAAAACCCTTAAATCATCCAAAAGCCCTAAAGTTGTCAGAAAGCCCTAAAGTCGGCCTAAAACCCTTTAATAAGCCGAAAACCCTAAAATCAGTCTAAAAGCCTAGAGTCTACAAAAAAACCAAAAATTAACCAGGAGCCCTTAAATTATCAAAATACCCTATACTATAGTTAGCGGGAAACCCCCGAAATCGGCCGAAAAACCCTAAAATTAGCCAAAAGCCCTAAAGTTGATCAGAAATCCCTAAATTAAGCATAAATCCCTACATAAGCCATAAATCGTAAAATCAGTCTAAAAGCCTAGAGTCTATAGAATAACCATAAACTTGACCCGGAGCCCTTAAATCTTCCAAATACCCTTTACTATAACTAGCGGAAAAACCCTTAAGTCGGCCGAAACCCTGAAATCGGCCAAACGCCCTAAAGTTGATCAAAAAATCCTATAGCCGGCCTAAAATCCTATATTAAGTCGAAAACCCTAAAATCAGTCTAGTGTCCTTTAGTCTACAGAAAAACCATATAATGACCCAAAGCCCTTAAATCGTCCAAATACCCTATGCTATAGTCAGTGGAAAAACCTGAAATATGCCAAAAACCCTAAAATCAGTCTAAAAGCACCAAAAGCCGTCCTAAAACTCTATAACAAGCCGAATACCCTAAAATCAGTCTAAAAGCCTAGAGTCTACACAAAATCCAAAAAATTGACCCAGAGCCCTTAAATAGTCCAAATACCCTATACTATAGTCAGCGGAAAACCCCCGAAATCGTCCGAAAACCCTAAAATTAGCCAAAAGCCCTAAAGTTGATCAGAAATCCCTAAATTAAGCCTAAATCCCTACATAAGCCATAAACCGTAAAATCAGTCTAAAAGCCTAGAGTCTATAGAAAAACCATAAACTTGACCTGGAGCCCTTAAATCTTCCAAATACCCTTTACTATAACTAGCGGAAAAACCCTGAAGTCGGCCGAAACTCTGAAATCGGCCGAAACCCTGAAATCGGCCAAACGCCCTAAAGTTGATCAAAAAACCCTAAAGCCGGCCTCAAATCCTATATTAAGTCAAAAACCCTAAAATCAGTCTAGTTGCCCATAGTCTACAGAAAAACCATAAAATGACCCATAGCCCTTAAATCTTCCAAATACCCTATGCTATAGTCAGTGGAAAAACCTGAAATATGCCAAAAACCCTAAAATCAGTATAAAAGCACCAAAAGCCATCCTAAAACTCTATAACAAGCCGAATACCCTAAAATCAGTCTAAAAGCCTAGAATCTACAAAAAATCCCAAAAATTGACCCGGAGCCCTTAAATAGTCCAAATACCCTATACTATAGTCAGCGGAAAAACCTTGATATCGGCCGGAATTCTGAAATCGGTCAAAAGCCATAAACTTGATTAAAAAACCCTTAAGCCGGCTTAAAACCCAACGAAAACCCTAAAATTAGTCTAAGAGCGTAGAGTCTACAGAAAAACCATAAAATTGACCTAGAGCCTCCAAATCTTCCAAACACCCTATACTTTAGTCAGCGCAAAAACCATGAAATCGGCAGAAAACCTTAAAATCGGCCAAAAGCCCTAAAGTTGATCAAAAAGCCTTAAATTCAGCCTAAAACCCTATAATAAGCCGAGAACCATAAAATAAGTCTAAAAGCCTAGAATCTACAGAAAACCATAAAAATGACTCGGAGCCCTTAAATCATCAAATTACCCTAAAGTCGGCCTTGAACCCTATAATAAGCCGAAAACCCTAAAATCAGTCTAAAAGCCCTACAGCCGGCCTAGAACCCCAAAAAAGATGAAAACACTAAAATTAGTCTAAAAGCCTAGAGTCTACAGAAAAACCACAAAATTGACCCGGAGCCCTTTAATCGTCCTAATACCCTATACAATAGTCAGCGGAAAAACCCTGAAATTAGCCGAAAACCCTACAATCAGCCAAAACCCGTAAAGTTGATCATATTGCCCTAATGTCGGCCTAAAACCCTTCAATAAGCTGAAAACCCTAAAATCAGTCTAAAAGATCCAAAAGCCGTCCTCTAACCCTAAAATAAGCCGAATACCCTAAAATTAGTCTAAAAGTCTAGAGTCTACACAAAATCCAAAAAATTTAACCAGAGCCCTTAAATAGTTCAAATACCCTAAACTATAGTCATCGGAAAAACCTTGATATCGGCCGGAAACCCTGAAATCGGCCAAAAGCCCAAAAGTTTATCAGAAAACCCTTAAATCGGCCTAAAACCCTGCAATAAGCCGAAAACCTTAAAATCAGTATAAAAGCACCAAAAGCCATCCTAAAACCCTATAATAAGTCGAATACCCTAAAATCAGTCTAAAAGCCTACAGTCTACACAAAAACCAAAAAATTGACCCGGAACACTTAATTAGTCCAAATACCCTGAAATCGGTCAAAAGCCCTAAAGTTGATCAAAAAACCCTTAATCCGGCCTAAAACCCTATAATAAGCCGAAAACCCTAAAATCAGTCTAATAGCCTAGAGTCTACTGAAAAACCAAAAAAATGACCCGGAACCCTTAAATCGTCAAATACCTTATGCTATAGTCTGCGGAAAAACCCTGAAATCGGTCCAAAAAACTCTGAAATCGGCCAAAAGCCCTAAAGTTGATTAGAAAACACTAAAGTCGTGCTAAAACCCTACAATAAGCCGAAAACCCTAAAATCAGTCTAAACGTCCTACAGCTGACCTAAAACACTAAAAAAGCCCATAACACTAAAATCAGTCTAAAAGCCTAGAGTCTACGGAAAAACCATAAAATTGACCCGGAGCCCTTAAATCGTCCAAAAGCCCTAAAGTTGATTAGAAAACCCTAAAGTCGTGCTAAAACCCTACAATAAGCCGAAAACCCTAAAATCAGTCTACAAGCCCCAAAAGCCGGCCTAAAACCCTATAATAAGCCGAAAACCCTAAAATTATTCTAAAAGCCTAGTGTCTTAAAAAAAACCATAAAATTGTCCCGGAGCCCTTAAATTGTCAAAATACTGTATACTATAGTCAGCAGAAAAACCCTGAAATCGGTCGAAAACCCTGAAATCAGCAAAAAGCCCTAAAGTTGATCAGAAAATACTAAAGTCGGCCTAAAACCCTATTATAAGTCGAAAACACTAAAATCAGTCTAAAAGCCCTTAAGCCAGCCTCAAACCCTAAAATAAGCCAAAAAACCTAAAATCATTCTAAAAGCCTAGAGTTTACCGAAAAACCATAAAAATGACCCGGAGCCCTTAAATCATCCAAATACCCTAAAGCCGGCCTTGAACCCTATTATGAGCCGAAAACCATAAAATCAGTCTAAAAGCACTAGTGCCGACCTAGAACCCTAAAAAAGCCGAAATCACAAAAATCAGTCTAAAAGCCTAGAGTCCATAGAAAAAGCATAAAATTGGCCCGGAGCCCTTAAATCGTCCTAATACCCTATACTATAATCAGCGGAAAAACCTTGATATCCATCCTAAAACCCTAAAGTTGATTAGCAAACCCTACAGCCAACCTAAAACCCTATAATAAGCCGAAAACCCTAAAATTAGCCTAAGAGCCTAGAGTCTACAGAAAAAGCATAAAATGGACCCGAAGCCCCCAAATCGTCCAAACACCCTATACTATATAGTCAGCGCAAAAACCCTGAAATTTGCAAAAAACCCAAAAATTGGCCAAAAGCCCTAAAGTTGATCAAAAAGCTCTAAATCCAACCTAAAACCCTATAATAAGCCGAAAACCCTTAAAACAGTCTAAAAGCCAAGAGTCAGCAGAAAAACCATATTTTTTGGTTTTTGTGTAGACTCTAGGCTTTTAGACTGATTTTAGGGTTTTCAGCTTATTATAGGGTTTTAAGCCGGCTTTAGGGCTTTTTGATCAACTTTAGGGCTTTTGGCCGATTTCAGGGTTTCCGGCCGATTTCAGGGTTTTTCCGCTGACTATATAGTGTAAGGTATTTGGACTATTTAAGGGCTACGAGTCATTTTTTTGGTTTTTGTGTAGACTCTAGGCTTTTAGACTGATTTTAGTGGTTTTGGCTTATTATGGGGTTTTAGGCCGATTTTTGGTGCTTTTAGATAGACTTTAGGGTTTTCGGTTTATTGTAGGGTTTTATGCCAGCTTTAGGGTTTTCTAATCAACTATAGGGCTTTTGACCGATTTCAGGGTTTTCGGCCAATTTCAAGGTTTTTCCGCAGACTATAGCATAGTGTATTTGGACGATTTAAGGGCTCCGGGTCATTTTTATGGTTTTTCTGTAGACTGTAGGCTTTTAGACTGATTTAAGGGTTTTAGGCCGATTTCACGGTTTTTTGCTGATTTCAATGTTTTCGACCAATTTCAGGGTTTTTCCGCAGACTATAATATAGGGTATTTTGACGATTTAAGGGCTCCGGGACAATTTTATGGTTTTTCTATAGACACTAGGCTTTTAGAATGATTTTATGGTTTTCGGGTTATTATTGGGTTTTAGGCCGACTTTTGGGGCATTTAGAATGATTTTAGGGTTTTCCTTTTATTGTAGGGTTTTAGGAAGACTTTACGGTTGTCTTATCAACTTTAGGGCTTTTGGCCGATTTCAGGGTTTTTCCGCTGACTATAGTATAGGGTATTTGGTGTATTTAAGTGCTCCGGGTAAATTTTTTGGTTTTTGTGTAGACTGTAGGCTTTTAGACTGATTTTAGGGTATTCGGTTTATTATAGGGTCTTAGGCCGACTTTTGGTGATTTTAGGGTTTTCGGCATATTGTAGGGTTTTATGCCGGCTTAAAGGTTTTTTGATCAACTTAGGGCTTTTAGCCGATTACAGGGTTTCCGGCCGGCTGACTATAGTATAGGATATTTGGACTATTTAAGGGCTCCGGGTCAATTTTTTGGATTTTGTATAGACTCTAGGCTTTTAGACCGATTTTAGGGTTTTCGGCTTATTATAGGGTTTTAGGCCGATTTTAGGTGCTTTTAGGCTGATTTTAGGGTTTTCGGCCGATTTCAGGGTTTTTCCGCTGACTATAGCATAGGGTATTTGGACGATTTAAGGGCTCCGAGTCATGTTTATGATTTTTCGGTAGACTTTAGGCTTTTAGACTGATTTTAGGGTTTTTGGCCGATTTTTTGTGCTTTTAATCTGATTTTAGGGTTTTCGGCTTATTGTAGGGTTTTATGCCAGCTTTAGGGTTTTCTGACCAACTATAGGGCTTTTGGCCGATTTCAGGGTTTTCGACCAATTTCAAGATTTTTCCGCAGATTACAGCATAGTGTATTTGAATGATTTAAGGGCTATGGGTCATTTTTATGGTTTTTCTGTAGACTCTAGAATTTTTGACTGATTTTAGGGTTTTCGGCTTATAATAGGGTTTTAGGCCGGCTTTAAGGCTTTCTAATCAACTTTAGGGCTTTTAACCGATTTCAGGTTTTTCCCCTGACTATAGTATAGGGTATTTGGACTATTTAAGTGCTCCGGGTAAATTTTTAGGTTTTTGTGTAGACTGTAGGCTTTTAGACTGGTTTTAGGGTATTCGGCTTATTATAGGGTTTTAGGCTGGCTTTTGGTGATTTTAGACTGATTTTAGGGTTTTCGGCTTATTGTAGGGTTTTAAGCCGGCTTTATGGTTTTTTGATCAACTTAGGGCTTTTAGCCGATTTCAGGGTTTCCGAAAGATATCAAGGTTTTTCCGCTGACGGGTATTTGGACTATTTAAGGGCTCCGGGTCAATTTTATGGATTTTGTGTAGACTCTAGGCTTTTAGACCGATTTTAGGGTTTTCGGCTTATAATAGGGTTTTAGGCTGATTTTTGGTGCTTTTAGGCTGATCTTAGGGTTTTCGGCCGATTTCAGGGTTTTTTCGCTGACTATAGAATAGGGTATTTGGACGATTTAAGGGCTCCGAGTCATGTTTATGATTTTTCGGTAGACCCTAGGCTATTAGACTGATTTTAGGGTTTTTGGCTTATTATAGGGTTTTAGGCCGGCTTTGGGACATTTTGATAAACTTTTGGGCTTTTTGCCAATTTCAGCATTTTCGGCCGATTTCAATAATTTTCCGCTGACTATAGTATAGGGTGTTTGGCTGATTTCCAGGTTTTCGGCCGATTTCAAGGTATTTCCGCTGATTAGTATATGGTATTAGGACGATTTAAGGGCTCCGGGTCAATTTTATGGTTTTTCTGTAGACTCTAGGCATTTACTCTGATTTTAGTGATTTCGGCTTTTTTAGGGTTCTAGGTCGGCGCTAGTGCTTTTAGACTGATTTTAGGGTTTTCGGCTCATAATAGGGTTCAAGGCCGGCTTTAGGGTATTTGGACGATTTAAGGGTTCCGGGTCATTTTTATGGTTTTTCGGTAAACTCTAGGCTTTTGGACTGATTTTATTGTTTTCGGCTTATTATAGGGTTTTAGGCCGACTTTAGTGTTTTCTAATCAACTTTAGGGCTTTTTGCCGATTTCAGGGTTTTCGACCGATTTCAGGGTTTTTCCGCTGACTATAGTATACAGTATTTTGACGATTTAAGGGCTCCGGGACAATTTTATGGTTTTTCTGAAGACACTAGGCTTTTAGAATAATTTTAGGGTTTTCGGTTAATTATAGGGTTTTAGGCCGTCTTTTGGGGCTTGTAGACTGATTTTAGGGTTTTCGGCTTATTGTAGGGTTTTAGCATGACTTTAGGGTTTTCTAATCAACTTTCGGGCTTTTGGACGATTTAAGGGCTCCGGGTCAATTTTATGGTTTTTCTGTAGACTCTAGGCTTTTAGACTGATTTTAGTGTTATAGGCTTTTTTAGGGTTCTAGGTCGGCTGTAGGGCGTTTAGACTGATTTTAGGGTTTTTGGCTTATTGTAGGGTTTTAGCACGACTTTAGGGTTTTCTAATCAACTTTAGGGCTTTTGTCCGATTTCAGAGTTTTCGACCGATTTCAGGGTTTTTCCGCAGACTATAGCATAGGGTATTTGACGATTTAAGGGTTCCAGGTCATTTTTATGGTTTTTCATACACTCTAGGCTATTAGACTGATTTTAGGATTTTTGGCTTATTTATAGGGTTTTAGGACGGATTAAGCGTTTTTTTATCAACTTTAGGGCTTTTGACCGATTTCAGGGTTTCCGGCCGATTTCAGGGTTTTCCGCTGAATATAGTTTAGGGTATTTGGACTATTTAAGGGCTCTGAGTCAATTTTATGATTTTTCGGTAAACTCTAGGCTTTTAGACTAATTTTAGGGTTTTCGGATTATTTTAGGGTTTGAGGCCGGTTGAAGGGCTTTTAGACTGATTTTAGTTTTTTCGGCTTATTTTAAGGTTTTAGGCGGACTTTAGGGTTTTCTGATCAACTTTAGGGCTTTTTTCCAATTACAGGGTTTTTGACCGATTTCAAGGTTTTTCCGCTGACTATAGCATGGGGTATTTGGACGATTTAAGGCCTCTGAGTCATTTTTATGGTTTTTTTTGTAGACTCTAGGCTATTAGACTGATTTTAGGGTTTTCGGCTTATTGTAGGGTTTTAGGCCGGCTTTAGGGCTTACTAATCAACTTTTGGGCTTTTGGCCGATTTCAGGGTTTCCGGCCGATTTCAGGGTTTTGCCACTCACTATAGCATAGGGTATTTGGACGATTTAAGGGCTCCGAGATAGTTTTATAGTTTTTCTGTAGACTCTAGGCTTTTAGTCTTATTTTATGGTTCTCGGCTTATTATAGGGTTTTAGGCTGAATTTAGGGCTTTTTGATCAACTTTAAGGCTTTTGGCCGATTTTAAGGGTTTTAGTCTTACTTTATTTTGCGATGACTAAAGTATAGGGTGTTTGGACGATTTGGGGGCTCTAGGTCAATTTTATGGTTTTTCAGTAGACTCTACGCTCTTAGACTAATTTTAGGGTTTTCGGCTTATTATAGGGTTTTAGGCCTACTTAAGGGTTTGCTAATCAACTTTTGTGTTTTCGGCCGATTGCAGGGTTTTTCCGCAGACTATAGTATAGTCTTTTTTGAGGATTTAAGGGCTCCGGGTCAATTTTATAGTTTTTCTGTAGACTTTAGGCTTTTAGACTGATTTAAACGTTTTCGCCCTATTTTAGGGTTTTAGTCAGATTAAAGGCTTTTAGACTGATTTTAAGGTTTTCGGCTTATTATAGGGCTTTTGGCCGATTTCAGGGTTTCTGGCCGATTTCAGGGTTTCTGGCCGATTTCAAGATTTTTCCGCTGACTATAATATAGGGTATTTGGACTATTTAAGTGCTCCGGGTCAATTTTTTTGTTTTTGTGTAGACTGTAGGCTTTTAGACTGATTTTAGGGTATTCGGCTTATTAAAGGGTTTTAGGCTGCCTTTTGGTGCTTTTAGAATGATTTTAGGCTATTCGGCTTATCGTAGGGTTTTAAGCCGACTTAAGGATTTTTTAATCAAGTTTAAGGCTTTTGACCGATTTCAGAATTCCGGCCGGTATCAAGGTTTTTCAGCTGACTATAGTATAGGGTATTTGGACTATTGAAGGGCTCCGGGTCAATTTTTTGGATTTTGTGTAGACTCTAGGCTTTTAGACTGATTTTAGGGTATTCGGCTTGTTATAGAGTTTTAGGACGGCTTTTGTTGCTTTTATACTGATTTTAGGGTTTTTGGCATATTTCAGGTTTTTCCACTGACTATAGCATAGGGTATTTGGACGATTTAAGGGCTTTGGGTCATTTTATGGTTTTTCTGTAGACTATAGGCAACTAGACTGATTTTAGGGTTTTTGACTTATTATAGGATTTTAGGCCGGCTTTAGGGTTTTCTGATCAACTTTAGGGCGTTTGGCCGATTTTAGGGTTTCGGCCGACTTCAGGATTTTTCCGCTAGTTATAGTAAAGGGTATTTGGAAGATTTAAGGGCTCCAGGTCAAGTTTATGGTTTTTTATAGACTCTAGGCTTTTAGACTGATTTTACGGTTTATGGCTTATGTAGGGATTTAGGCTTAATTTAGGGTTTTCTGATCAACTTTAGGGCTTTTGGCTAATTTTAGGGTTTTCGGCCGATTTCGGGGGTTTTCCGCTGACTATAGTATAGGGTATTTTGACAATTTAAGGGCTCCGGGTTAATTTTTGGTTTTTTTGTAGACTCTAGCCTTTTAGACTGATTTTAGGGTTTTCGGCTTATTAAAGGGTTTTAGGCCGAGTTTAGGGCTTTCTGATCAACTTTAGGGCTTTTGGTTGATTTAAGGGTTTTCCGCTGACTATTGTATAGGGTATTATAACGATTTAATGTCTCCGGGTCAATTTTATGGTTTTTCTGTAGACTCTAGGTTTTAGACTTATTTTAGTGTTTTCGGGTTTTTTAGGGTTCTAGGCCGGCTTAAGGGCTTTTTGACTGATTTTAGGGTTTTCAGCTTATTATAGGGTTTAAGGCCGGATTTAGGGTTTTTGGATCAACTGTAGGGCTATTTGACAATTTCTGGGTTTTCGGACGATTTCTGGGTTTTTCCGCTGACTATAGCATAGGGTATTTGGATGATTTAAGGGCTCCGGGTCATTTTTACGGTTTTTCTGTACTCTCTATGCTTTTAGACTTATTTTAGGGTGTTCGGCTTATTATAGGGTTTTAGACCGGCTTTAGGGCTTTTAGATCAACTTTATGGCTATTGGCTGATTTCAGGGTTTTTGCGCTGCCTATAGTATAGGGTGTTTGGACGATTTAAGGGCTCCGGGTCAATTTTATGGTTTTTATGTAGACTCTAAGCTCTTAGACTAATTTTAGGATTTTTGGCTTATAATAGGATTTATTGCCGGCTTTAGGGTTTTCTAATTAACTTTTGGGTTTTCGGCTAATTGCAGAATTTTTCCGCAGACTATAATATAGTCTTCTTGGACGATTTAAGGGCTCTGGGTAAATTTTATGGTTTTTCGGTAGACTCTTGGCTTTTAGACTAATTTTAGGGTTTTTGGGCTTATTATAGGGTTTTAGGCCGGCTTTAGCGCTTTTAGACTGATTTTAGGGTTTTCGGCTGATTTCAGGGTTTTTCCGCAGACTATAGCATAGGGTATTTGGAAGATTTAAGGGCTCCGGGTCATTTTTATGGTTTTTTTGTAGACTCTAGGCTTTTAGACTTATTTTAGGGTTTTAGGCCGGCTTGCGGGCTTTCTGATCAACTTTAGGGCTTTTGGCCGATTTCAGTGTTTTTAAACAGACTATACTATAGTATAGGGTATTTGGACTATTTAAGGGCTCTGGGTAAATTTTTTTGTTTTTGTGTAGACACTAGTTTTTTAGACCGATTTTAGGGTTTTCGGCTTATTATTGGGTTTTGGGCCGATTTATTGTGCTTTTAGACTGATTTTCGGGTTTTCGGCTTATTGTAGGGTTTTAGGCCACCTTTAGGGTTTTCTGATCAACTTTAGAGTTTTTGGCCGATTTCAGGGTTTTCTGCAGATTTTAGAGTTTTTCCGCTCACTATAACATAGGGTATTTGGGCGATTTAAGGGCTTCGAGTCATTTTTATGGTTTTTCTGTAGACTCTTGGCTTTTAGACTGATTTAAGGGTTTTCGGCTTATTATAGGGTTTTAGGTTGGATTTGGAGCTTTTTGATCAACTTTAGGGCTTTTGGCCAATTTTTGGGGTTTTTTGCCAATTTCAGGGTTTTTGCGCTGGCTATAGTATAGGGTGTTTGGACGATTTGAGGGCTTCGAGTCCATTTTATGCTTTTTCTATAGACTCTAGGCTCTTAGACTAATTTTAGGGTTTTCGGCTTATTATAGGGTTTTAGGTTGGCTTTAGGGTTTGCTAATCAACTTTTGGGTTTTAGGCCGGATTAAGGGCTTTTAGACTGATATTAAGGTTTTCGTCTTATTATAGGATTTTAGGCCGACTTTAGGGTTTTCTGAAAAATTTAGGGCTTTTGGCCGATTTCAGGGTTTTTCCGGTGACTATAGTATAGGGTATTGAGAGGATTTAAGGGCCCCGGGTTAATTTTATGGTTTTTCTGTAGACTCTAGCTTTTAGACTGATTTTAGGGTTTTCGGCTTATTAAAGGGTTTTAGGCTGCGTTTAGGGCTTTCTGATCAACTTTAGGGCTTTTGGCTGATATAAGGGTTTTTCCGCTGACTATTGTATAGGGTATTTGAATGATTTAATGGCTCCAGGTCAAGTTTATGGTTTTTCTATAGACTCTAAGCTTTTAGACTGATTTTTGTGTTTTCTGCTTTTTTAGGGTTCTAGGCCGGCTTTAGGTCTTTTAGAATGATTTTAGGGTTTTCGGCTTATTATAGGGTTTAAGGCCGACTTTAGGGTTTTTGGATCAACTTTAGGGCTATTTGACAATTTCAGGGTTTTCGGACGACTTCTGGGTTTTTCCGCTGACTATAGCATAGGGTATTTGGATGATTTAAGGGCTCCGGGTTATTTTATGGTTTTTCTGTTGATTCTAGCCTTTTAGGCTGATTTTAGGGTTTTCGGCTTATTATAGGGTCTTAGCCCGATTTTTGGTGCTTTTAGACTGATTTTAGGGTTTTCAGCTTACTATAGGGTATTATGCCAGCTTTAGGGTTTTCTGGTCAACTTCAGGGTTTTTGGCCGATTTCAGGGATTTCGGCCGATTTCAGGGTTTTTCCGCAGACTATAGCATAGGGTATTTGGACAATTTAAGGGCTCCGAGTTAATTTTATGGTTTTTCTTTAGACTCTAGGCTTTTAGACTAATTTTAGGGTTTTTCTGTAGACTCTAGGCTTTTAGACTGATTTAGGGTTTTCAATTTATTATAGGGTTTTAGGCCGGATTTAGGGCTTTCTGATAAACTTTATGGCCTTTAGCCGATCTTAGGGTTTTCGGCCGATTTCAGGGTTTTTTCGCAGACTATAGTATAGGGTATTAGGACGATTCAAGGGCACCGAGTCAATTTTATGGTCTTTCTGTAGACTCTAGGCTTTTAGACTTATTTTAGTATTTTCGGATTTTTTCGGGTTCTAGGCCGGCTTTGGGGCTTTTAGACCGATTTTAGTGTTTTCGGCATATTATAGGGTTTAAGGCTGGCTTTAGGGTTTTTGGATCAACGTTAGGGCTATTTGACAATTTCTGGGTTTTCGGACGATTTTAGGGTTTTTCCGCCGATTATAGCATAGGGTATTTGGACGATTTAAGGGCTCCGGGTCATTTTTATGGTTTTCTGTAGATATTAGGCTATTAGGCTGATTTTAGTGTTTTCGACTTATTATAGGGTTTTAGGCCAGCTTTAGTGCTTTCTGATCAAATTTAGGGCTTTTGTCCGATTTCAAGGTTTTCGGCTGATTTTAGGGTTTTCGGCATATTTCAGGGTTTTTCCGCTAACTATAGTATAGGGTATTTGAACTATTATTGGGCCCCGGGTCAATTTTATGGTTTTTCTGTAGACTCTAGGCTTTTAGACTGATTTTTGGTTTTCGGCTTCTTATAGGGTTTTAGGCCTTGAACCCTACAATAAGCCGAAAACCCTAAAATCAGTCTAAAAGCCCTGCAGCCGGCCTAGAACACTAAAAAAGCTGAAAACACTAAAATTAGTCTAAAAGCCTAGAGTCTACAGAAAAACCATAAAAATGACCCTATTTCAAGGTTTTCAACCGATTTCAAAGTTTTTCCATTTACTACAGTATAGAGTGTTTGGGCGATTTAAAGGCTCCGGGACAATTTTATGGTTTTGGTGTAGACATTGGGCTTTTAGAATGACTTTAGGGTTTTCGGGTTATTATCGGGTTTAAGGCCGTCTTAAGGGTTTTTCCGCAGACTATAGCATAGGGTATTTTGATGATTTAAGGGCTCCAGGTCATTTTTATGGTTTTTTGTAGACTCTAGGCTTTTAGACTGATTTTAGGGTTTTTTGGCTTATTATAGGGTTTTAGGCCGGCTTTGGGGCTTTTAAACTAATTTTAGGGTTTTCGGCTTATTGTAGGGTTTTAGGCCGACTTTAGGGTTTTCTAATCAACTTTAGGTCTTTTGGCCGATTTCAGGGTTTTCGTCCGATTTTAGGGTTTTTCTACTGACTGTAGCAAAGGGTATGTGGACGATTTAAGGGCTCCGTGTCATTTTTATGGTTTTTTTGTAGACTCTGGGCTATTAGACTGATTTTAGGGTTTTCGGCCTATTATTGGGTTTAAGGCCGGCTTTAGGGTTTTTTGATCAACTTTAGGGCTATTTGACAATTCCAGGGTTTTCGGACGATTTCTGGGTTTTTCCGCTGACTATAGCATAGGGTGTTTGGATGATTTAAGGGCTTCGGGACATTTTATGGTTTTTCTGTAGATTCTAGGCTTTTAGGCTGATTTTAGGGTTTTCGGCTTATTATAGGGTTTTAGGCCGATTTTTTGTGCTTTTAGACTGATTTTAGAGTTTTCGGCTTATTATAGGGTTTTGGGCCGACTTTAGAGTTTTCTGATCAACTTAAGGGCTTTTTGCCGATTTGAGGGTTTTCAACCGATTTCAAGGTTTTTCCGCTAACTATATACACGGTATTTGGATGATTTAAGGGCTCCGGTTCAATTTTATGGTTTTTCTGTAGATTCTAGGCTTTTAGACTGATTTTAGTGTTTTTTGTCTTATTATAGGGTTTTAGGCCGGCTTTTGGGCTTTTAGACTGATTTTAGGGTTTTCGGCTTGTTGTAGGGTTTTAGGCTCGCTCTAGGGTTTTCTAATAAACTTTAGGGCTTTAGGCCGATTTCAGGGTTTTTCCGCTGACTATAGCATAGGGTATTTTGACGATTTAAGGGCTCCAAATCATTTTTATGGTTTTATTGTAGACTCTAGGCTATTAGACTGATTTTAGGGCATTCGGATCAACTTTACGGGTTTTGGCTGATTTTAGGGTTTTCGGCTAATTTCAGGGTTTTTCCACTGAATATTTGGACGATTTAAGGGCTCCAGGTCAATTTTATGGTTTTTCTGTAGACTCTAGGCTTTTAGACTAATTTTAGTGTTTTCAGCTTTTTTAGGGTTCTAGGCCGGCTGTAGGGATTTTAGACTGATTTTAGGGTTTTCGGCTTATTGTAGGGTTCAAGGCCGGCTTTAGGGTATTTGGACCATTTAATGGCTCCGGGTCATTTTTATGGTTTTTCTGTAGATTCTAGGCTTTTAGGATGATTTTAGTGTTTTCGGCTTATTATAGGGTTTTAGGCAAGCTTTAGGGCTTTCTGATCAAATTTAGGGCTTTAGTCCAATTTCAAGGTTTTCGGCCGATTTGAGGGTTTTCGGCATATTTCAGGGTTTTTATGCTAACTATAGTATAGGGTATTTAGACGATTATTGGGCCTCGGGTCAATTTTATGGTTTTTCTTTAGACTCTAGGCTTTTAGACTTATTTTTGGGTTTTCGGCTTCTTATAGGGTTTTAGGCCGGCTGTAGGGCTTTTAGACTGATTGTAGGGTTTTCGGCTTATTGTAGAGTTTTAGGCCGGCTTTAGGGTTTTCTGATCTACTTTAGGGATTTTGGACGATTTCAGAGTTTTTGGCGGATTTCAGGATTTTTGAACGATTTAAGGGCTCTAGGTCAATTTTATGATTTTTCGGTAAACTCTATGCATTTAGACTGAATTTAGGGTTTTCGTCTTATTTTAGGGTTTGAGGCCGGCTTAAGGGCTTTTAGACTGATTTTAGGGTTTTCTGATCAACTTTAGTTTATAGTTTTTCTGTTGACACTAGTTTTTTAGACTAATTTTAGGGTTTTTGGCTTATTATAGGGTTTTGGGTCGGGTTTTGGGGAATTTAGACAGATTTTAAGGTTTTCGGCTTATTATAGTGTTTTAGGCCGACTTTAGGGTTTTCTCATCAACTTTAGGGCTTTTAGCCGATTTCAGGGTTTTCCGTCGACTTCAAGGTTTTTCCGCTGACTATAGCTTAGGGTATTTGACAATTTAAGGTCTCCGGATAATTTTTCCGGTTTTTCTGTAGACTCTAGGCTTTTAGATTGATTTTAGTGTTTTTTGGCTTATTATAGGGTTTTAGGCCAGGTTTTGGGATTTTAGACTGATTTTAGGGTTTTCGGCTTGTTATAAGGTTTTAGGCTGGCTCTAGGGTTTTCTAATCAACTTTCGGGCTTTTGGCCGATTTCAGGGTTTTTCCGCTAACTATATCATAGGGTATTTGGACGATTTTAGGGCTCCGAATCATTTTTACGGGTTTTGGCTGATTTTAAAGTTTCGGCTTATTTCAGGGTTTTTCCGCTAAATATTAGGACGATTTAAGGGCTCCGGGTCAATTTTATGGTTTTTCTGTTGATTCTAGGCTTTTAGGCTGATTTTAGGGTTTTCGGCTTATTATAAGGTTTTAGGCCGAACTTTGTTGCTTTTAGACTGATTTTAGGGTTCTCGGCTTATTATAGGGTTTTATGCCAGCTTTAGGGTTTTCTGATCAACTTCAGGTCTTTTGGCCGATTTCAGGGTTTTCGGCCGATTTAAGGGTTTTTCCGCAGGCCAGCATAGGGTGTTTGGACGATTTAAGGGCTCCAGGTCATTTTTATGGTTTTTCTATAGACTCTAGGCTTTTAGACTGATTTTAGGGTTTTCGGCTTATTAAAGGGTTTTAGGCCGGTTTTAAGGCTTTCTAATCAACTTTAGGGCTTTTGGCCGATTTCAGGGTTTTTCCGCTGACTGTAGCATAGGGTATTTGGACGATTTAATGGCTCTGAGTCATTTTTATGGTTTTATTGTAGAATATAGGCTATTAGACTGATTTTAGGGTTTTTGGCTTAGTATCGGGTTTTAGGTCGATTTTTGATGCTTTTAGACTGATTTTAGGGTTTTCGGCTTATTGTAGTGTTTTATGCCCTAAAGTTGATCAGAAAACCCTAAATCTAGTCTAAAAGCCCTTAAGCCGGCCTCCAACCCTAAAATAAGACGAAAACCCTAAAATCAGTTTAAATGCATAGAGTTTACCGAAAAATCATATTATTGACCTAGACCCCATAAATCGTCCAAAAATCCTATACTATAAGTCAGAGAAAAAACCCAAAAATCGGCCAAAAACTCTGGAACCATCCAAAATCCCTAAAGTAGATCAGAAAACCCTAAAGCCGGCATAAAACCCTACAAGAAGCCGAAAACCCAAAAATCAGTCTAAAAACCTTGAGTCTACAGAAAAACCATAAAATTTGTTAGAACAGATAGCAACCTGAGAGGGGGGGGTGAATCAGTGTTGCCCCAATTTTCGCCTTATTGAAATCGTTACTTTCAAGTTTATGATGATCATGAGTTGATCTTGTGATTGCAGCGGATATGAACAATGCTTGAAAGTAAATGTGAAGGATAAACAGAATCACACACAAGATTTATCCTGGTTCGCCTTCAATCCACCGAAGACTACGTCCAGTCCCTCAAGAAACCCCTTGAGGATTTTTCCACTATTGATAAGAATTTCTTACAAGTTCCTAACCCAAGGACCCCAAGAACTTCTACCAATATCCTGTGAAAGCAAACCGCTTTCAACAACCCCTGAAAGCAAACCACTTTCAGTTCCTGAAGGCAAACCACCCTCAGACCTTGAAGACAAACTTGTCTTCAATCAAAACCCTGAAAGCAAACCACTTTCAGTAACAACAACCCTTCACCGAATACCACGGTGAAGAACTCAATCTTACAGAAAGAGATGAAGAAGATATTACACTTGGCTGTTTCAATCCTTTAACACACAATTGGATTGAACATGAGAAATTATGCTTTTAAGGCTTTTAAGCATAATTCAATTCTGAGTTCTTCAAGATATGAACAACAAATGTGTTCTTGTAAACATGAAGATCATGAACTCAGAATTTAGGCTCCAAAAGATTTAAGTTCTAAAAGATGAACCTATTTTGAAAAAGCTTTGGCCTAATGTGTTTTTCTCATGTGAAATGTGTGAATTTCGTGTGTGTGTGTGTTCTATGTTGTTGTTCTTGTGTATTTTGTTTTCTGGACTCAAATGGTCTTTATATAGGCAAGGGAAACGTCCTTGAACCATCACAACCCTTTTCAAAAGGTTTGGGACACAATGGTTCATGAAAAGATGCACTTTTTCGTTCTGGTAATCGATTACCATACTTAGTGTAATCGATTACACAAGTGACCGTTTCAGTTTGAATTTGAATTTCAAACATGTAATCGATTACAAGACTGGAGTAATCGATTACTTGCCTTGGTGTAATCGATTACCATAATGGTGTAATCGATTACACAGAAGCCCATTTTCCAGAAACTTATTCTTTGAGACTTGCTTTAGGTTTTCTACTTCTTTTAAGTTATGAAAACACTTAGCTTGATTATATTAGGTATTTTGAGAGCCTTTATGCTTTAATAAACCTTTAGAAGCATAACTCACCTAATTCTAAGACTTCTAGACTATTGATGGACTTGAGTGCTTGATTTCCTTGAAGTCTTCTTTTCTTCTTTTTGTTGATGAGTTTGTCGTCATCAAAACCACAGCCAGGGTCAGGAGCAAGACCTTCTTCACAATCTCCCCCTTTTTGATGATGGCAAACACATACTTGAAACTTTGAAGATCATTTATGCATTCGTGATGCTTAACTCCCCCTATTTGATGGAATTTAGTATTTCTGATTTTTCTCCCCCTTTCTAATGTACTCGTTGAATTCCTGCATATGATCTTTAAAGACACTGAACCTTTCTCCCCCTTTTGACTTCATCAAAAAGAAGAAAAGGCCAAAAATGTACAGGCATACATACAAGTATATTGAAACATAAAGCATGGGGGATGGGGGTAAACATGTAAAACATGAACAACCAGCACTTTATATATATATATAAGAAAGCAAATACATAAAAGTACATATTAAGACATATCAGACATATGTAGTAGAGGAATTACAACAACTAAATAAAGCCATTTTACGAAAATAGGGAAATCCTAATGGTAGATAGGTAACTATATAGAGACACAAGACTTCAAAACCTAGACTTGACTAGAATCCTCAGAGTTCTCAGAAGGATCAAGTTCTTGAAGGCTCTCAATTTCCTTACGCAGGAAGGAGTGCATGGCCTCGATGCGATGTTCCACAAGTATAAAACGAGACCGAATGGTATCCTCCAGTTGGCCTAACTTCTGAGAAAGTCGAAGTGACAAGATATCCATCCTTTCTAGTATAACCTTGGTTTCTTGTGAGAAGTTTGAAGGAATGGTATGAAAGGGAGATAGTCCTGCCGATGCAGCATTGGTTTGAACATCAATGCGATAGCGAGACAACACCAGAGGATCTGTGGAGGATTCTCTTCGAGAAACATTGATTGGAGAGGAAACATTTGAGGGACGTGGAAGAGACCCCATGGCGAAACAAAACTTAGAAGAAAAAAGGATTGTATATGAAGAAAGGTAGGCAAAAGGGCAGAGGACAAGTGCTGATTTTATAGAAAAAATCGTGCGTGTAATCGATTACGGTAGTTAAGGTAATCGATTACAGCAGTTGTAAATTTGAAAATTTTCAAACTTTTGAACATGTAATCGATTATGGAAGTTATAATAATCGATTACTCAAGTATTTCCAGCGAGCACGAGGACTTTGAACATGGATAATCGATTACAAATCCTAGGGTAATCGATTACTAGGACATTTTTACAAGTTCTAGACTCTAGAACCCTATGTAACACATTTTCATATATAAACACTTAAGCACATAATGTAAATGAACATATAAAGTTTATGCAAATAACATGTTACCTTAAATATCATGCTCATCTAATATGCCTAATTCTCTTCTTATCTTGAAAAATGAATCTTTAGGAAGAGGCTTAGTAAAGATGTCTGCTAACTGATTATGTGTATCCACAAATGAAATTTCAATATCTTTCCTCATAACATGATCTCGAAGAAAATGATGTCGTATATCAATATGCTTAGTTCGAGAGTGCATGATAGGGTTTTTAGTGAGATTAATGGCACTTGTATTGTCACATTTAATGGGAATGCAGCCCAGCTCTAAGCCATAATCTTTGAGTTGTTGTTTGAGCCATAGAGTTTGTGCACAACAACTTCCTGCAGCAATATATTCTGCTTCTGCAGTACTTAGAGCAACACACGCTTGTTTCTTACAAGACCATGAAACAAGAGCATTTCCTAATAGATGACAAGTACCACTTGTACTCTTTCTTTCAGTTTTACAACCAGCATAATCAGAATCAGAATATCCAATCAAATCACAAACACTTCCCTTGGGATACCACAATCCAACATTTGTAGTTCCTTTCAAATATTTGAAAATTCGTTTAACAGAACTTAAATGTGATTCCCTAGGAGATGCTTGATATCTAGCACATAGACACACACTAAACATAATATCAGGTCTACTTGCAGTTAAGTATAGAAGAGATCCGATCATACCTCTATATTTGGTAATATCTACTTGATTACCGGATTCATCTTGATCTAAATATGTATTAGACCCCATAGGTGTGGCTATGGCTTTGCAATCATCCAAATCATATTTCTTTAATAGTTCCTTGCAAAACTTTGATTGATTGATGAATATTCCATCACTTGATTGCTTGATTTGCAAACCAAGAAAGAAATTTAATTGTCCCATCATGGACATTTCAAATTCTTCTTGCATCATGTTAGAGAAATCTTTGCAAAGAGATTCGTTAGTTGCACCAAAGATAATATCATCAACATAAATTTGAACAAGTAAGGTATTACCTTTGGTTCTTTTGATGAACAAGGTTGTATCAGCCCTACCTTTTTGAAATCCTTTATTACAAAGGAAAGCACTTAACCTATCATACCATGCACGAGGGGCTTGCTTAAGACCATAGAGTGCTTTCTTTAGTCTGAAGACATGTGTAGGAAACTTTGGATCTTCAAATCCTGGAGTTTGCTTCACATACACTTCTTCTTGAATATATCCGTTTAGGAAGGCACTTTTGACGTCCATTTGATACAATGGGAAGTTTAAAGAGCAAGCATACGCTAATAACAATCTTATGGCTTCTAATCTTGCTACGGGTGCATATGTTTCATCAAAATCTATACCTTCTTCTTGATTATAGCCTTGAGCAACTAATCTTGCTTTGTTCCTAACTATAATACCATTTTCATCTAACTTATTCCTAAACACCCACTTTGTTCCAATAATGTGTTTATCACTAGGCTTAGGGACAAGTTCCCAAACTTGATTTCTTTCAAATTGGTTTAATTCTTCCTGCATTGCTACAATCCAATACTCATCTTCTAGAGCATCATTTACTTTTGATGGTTCTATCTGAGAGACAAAGGCCATATTCAAAACTGAATCATTCAAGCGTAGCCTTGTAGAAACGCCTCTAGAAATATCACCAATAATATTATCAACTGGATGATCCCTATGGGTTCTCCATTCTTTTGGAAGTTGATAAGCATTACTTTCAATGTGCTCTTCTTGTATTGGATTCTGATCTCCATCCTTTTGAGAATCTTCATTTATAATGATGTCATCTTCTTCATTATCTGGAAGATTGACTTTATCTTCTATTGAAGATTTAGATTCATCAAAAGTAACATGTATGGATTCTTCCATGGATAGAGTTTTCTTGTTAAAGACTCTATATGCTTTGCTTGTTAGAGAATAACCAAGGAATATACCTTCATCAGATTTTTCATCAAACTTACCAAGGTTTTCCTTTCCATTATTCAAGACAAAGCATTTTGATCCAAATGCATGTAGATGAGAGATATTTGGTTTCCTTCCTTTGTAGAGTTCATAGGGTGTTTTCTTAA
Organism: Acmispon strigosus; assembly: GCA_030819835.1. Lineage (NCBI taxonomy): Eukaryota > Viridiplantae > Streptophyta > Magnoliopsida > Fabales > Fabaceae > Acmispon > Acmispon strigosus. The sequence continues at coordinate 18,191,734 of JAUAMA010000001.1, forward strand.
GGATAGGTCTAATAAGAACTCTATTGGAAACATAGCAAGCAGTACTTATAGCATCAGCCCAGAAATATTTAGGGAGACTAGATTCACTTAACATGGTTCTTGCTAATTCTTCAAGTAACCTATTCTTCCTTTCTACTACACCATTTTGTTGTGGTGTTCTCGGAGTAGAGAAGTTATGTAATATTCCATTTTCATCACATAGTTCTTGGAATTGTTGATTCTGAAATTCTCCACCATGATCACTTCTAATAGAAGAGATCTTTAAAGACTTCTCATTTTGAACTAGCCTTGCATATCTTTTGAATTCATTGAAGGCTTCATTCTTATGAGGTAGAAATAAAGTCCAAGTAAATCTAGAGAAATCATCAACAATAACAAGTGCATAGAAATTACCTCCGAGGCTTTTAGTTCTAGAAGGTCCGAAGAAATCCATATGTAACAATTGAAGGGGTCTTGAGGTCGAAACTATGTTCTTTGGTTTGAAGGATGTTCTGGTTTGCTTCCCTTTTTGACATGCATCACAAAGCTTGTCTTTCTCGAATTTTATCTTTGGAAGCCCAACAACTAGATCATGCTTGACTAGTTTGTTTAAATGATCTATGTGAATATGTGCAAGTCTTCTATGCCATAGCCATGAATCACTATTGTTCTTGGCTAATAGGCATCTCACATTTTGTGGAATTTCTTCCAATGAGATCATGAAGACTTTGTTTACTTTATATCCAGAAAACTTAATTTCTTTAGTTTTCACATCTTTCACAACACATATATCATTAATAAAACCTACTTTCAAACCTTTATCACATAGTTGAGTAATACTCAGAAGATTATGCATCAAACCATCAACGTAAAGAACTTTATCGATGACTGTTTGAGGGGGTGTGCCTATTCTTCCAATACCGAGTATTTTTCCCTTTTGATTGTTACCATATGTGACGAAACCTTTTTTTCCTAGGTATAAGAAAAGAAAACTTGGTTTTGTCTCTGTCATGTGTGATGAGCAGCCACTATCAAGATACCATAGATCCTTTGCTGCTTTCATACACACCTACATGACAAAGTTCAGACATGGGTATTAGGAACCCAACAAGTTTTGGGTCCTTCTAAGTTAACATCCTTTCTAACCCAAATATACTCCCTATTTGGTACTCCTATATGTTTGTAGTAGCATCTACTAGGGGTATGTCCTATTTTGTTACAATAAGTACAAGAGTAATGATTGTAACTAGAGGTTTGTCTAGGAGAAGAATGAATCTTCCTAGGAGGTCTATTTTGATTAATCTTCCTATTGTTTGTACTCTTAACAGGATTAATCTTACTGTTACTAGAAGATCCTAAAACATGGTTTGGTTTTACAAAAACAGTTTTCCTAATCTCTTTTGTCTTTGGATGAGAGGTATATCCTAAACCTGACTTATTGTTTGAATGTCTTTGAACACTTAGGATATCATCTAACTTTTGTTTTCCTTTATTGAAGTTATTTACTCTTTGTTGAAGATTTTCAATCTTTTCATCTAGAGAACTACACTTAGTGCATTTGTGAGTAATGTCTATCTTAGATTTTACTACATCTAGTTCTTCTTGTAAATTTCTACATTTACTTTCTAAGGAAGAAATTATCTCATTTTGCCTAGTGCTAACTTTAGAAAATTCTTGACATATTTTAAACATATTTTCCATGGTAAACTTTAAATCATGAAAAGATATAGAATTCTCACTAACCTGGGAATCTTCAACATCAGAATCATGTGAGGCCATCAAAGCAACTTGTGCTTCTTCTTTATCAGAATCAGATGATGAACTTACTTCATTATCATCCCAAGCCAAATATGCTCTTCGAGTAGGTTGATCTCTTTTCTCGAATTTCTCTCTTAGACCATGTTTCTTCTTTTGAAGATTTGGACAATCTGATTTGAAATGTCCCGGTTTGCCACACTCGAAACATGTAGTCTTTTGAAATGAAGAAGACTCATTGTTTCTTTGGAAGACTTTATTGTTGTTAAATCTAACATTTTTCTTTTTAAGAAACTTTCCAAATTTCTTCACTAGAAGATTTAGATTTCCATTGTCTTCTTCTTCAGAGTCTGCATCATATTCTTCTTTGATGCTTTCTTTTGCTTTTAGGGAAATTGATCGATACTTCTTCTCATGTTGTTCATGCTCTTCTAAACGATTCAATTCTAACTCATGTTCTTGGAGTTTTCCAAAGAGAGTTGCAAGAGTCATATTTGATAAACTCTTCTTCTCTGAGATGGCTGTTACTTTTGGTTGCCATACTCTTGTAAGTGATCTTAGAACTTTCATGTTCAAATCACTGTTTGAAAATTGTCTACCAAGAGCAATCAAATGATTAATTAAATGAGCGAATCGTTTTTGCATGTCTAATACCTTTTCTCCTGGAAGCATTCTGAACATTTCATATTCTTGAGAAAGAATATTGATCTTTGATCTCTTAACTTCATCTGTTCCTTCATGAGTCACCATCAAAGTATCCCAGATTTCTTTTGATGAAGTGCATGTTGATACTCTGAAAAATTCATCCATGCCAAGAGCAGATGTAAGAATGTTCATTCCTTTGAGATCATGTTGAACTTTCTTCTTTTCTTCTTCACTCCAAGTACTTTCTGGTTTTGGTTGTGAAGTTCCTTCTTCAATTATTACAGGCACAAAGGGTCCTTCTTCAATGACTTTCCATATTCCTGAGTCTAATGACTTTATGAATATCTTCATCTTGATTTTCCAGAAGTCATAGTGTTCTCCATTGAAGAAAGGTGGCCTGTTTATGTTGTGTCCTTCACTTGTTCCATGATTGGAAGAGGATGCCATCTTTTCCCGGATCTTAGGAGTAACTTACCTAAACCTCCGCTCTGATACCAATTGTTAGAACAGATAGCAACCTGAGAGGGGGGGGTGAATCAGTGTTGCCCCAATTTTCGCCTTATTGAAATCGTTACTTTCAAGTTTATGATGATCACGAGTTGATCTTGTGATTGCAGCGGATATGAACAATGCTTGAAAGTAAATGTGAAGGATAAACAGAATCACACACAAGATTTATCCTGGTTCGCCTTCAATCCACCGAAGACTACGTCCAGTCCCTCAAGAAACCCCTTGAGGATTTTTCCACTATTGATAAGAATTTCTTACAAGTTCCTAACCCAAGGACCCCAAGAACTTCTACCAATATCCTGTGAAAGCAAACCGCTTTCAACAACCCCTGAAAGCAAACCACTTTCAGTTCCTGAAGGCAAACCACCCTCAGACCTTGAAGACAAACTTGTCTTCAATCAAAACCCTGAAAGCAAACCACTTTCAGTAACAACAACCCTTCACCGAATACCACGGTGAAGAACTCAATCTTACAGAAAGAGATGAAGAAGATATTACCCTTGGCTGTTTCAATCCTTTAACACACAATTGGATTGAACATGAGAAATTATGCTTTTAAGGCTTTTAAGCATAATTCAATTCTGAGTTCTTCAAGATATGAACAACAAATGTGTTCTTGTAAACATGAAGATCATGAACTCAGAATTTAGGCTCCAAAAGATTTAAGTTCTAAAAGATGAACCTATTTTGAAAAAGCTTTGGCCTAATGTGTTTTTCTCATGTGAAATGTGTGAATTTCGTGTGTGTGTGTGTTCTATGTTGTTGTTCTTGTGTATTTTGTTTTCTAGACTCAAATGGTCTTTATATAGGCAAGGGAAACGTCCTTGAACCATCACAACCCTTTTCAAAAGGTTTGGGACACAATGGTTCATGAAAAGATGCACTTTTTCGTTCTGGTAATCGATTACCATACTTAGTGTAATCGATTACACAAGTGACCGTTTCAGTTTGAATTTGAATTTCAAACATGTAATCGATTACAAGACTGGAGTAATCGATTACTTGCCTTGGTGTAATCGATTACCATAATGGTGTAATCGATTACACAGAAGCCCATTTTCCAGAAACTTATTCTTTGAGACTTGCTTTAGGTTTTCTACTTCTTTTAAGTTATGAAAACACTTAGCTTGATTATATTAGGTATTTTGAGAGCCTTTATGCTTTAATAAACCTTTAGAAGCATAACTCACCTAATTCTAAGACTTCTAGACTATTGATGGACTTGAGTGCTTGATTTCCTTGAAGTCTTCTTTTCTTCTTTTTGTTGATGAGTTTGTCGTCATCAAAACCACAGCCAGGGTCAGGAGCAAGACCTTCTTCACAAAATTGACTAGGGGCCCAATAATCGTCCAAATACCCTATACTATAGTTAGCGGAAAAACCCTGAAATATGCCGAAAACCCTGAAATCGGCCGAAAACCTTGAAATTGGACTAAAGCCCTAAATTTGATGAGAAAGCCCTAAAGCTGGCCTAAAACCCTCTAATAAGCCGAAAACCCTAAAATCATCCTAAAAGCCTAGAATCTACAGAAAAACCATAAAAATGACCCGGAGCCGTTAAATGGTCCAAATACCCTAAAGCCGGCCTTGAACCCTACAATAAGCCGAAAACCCTAAAATCAGTCTAAAATCCCTACAGCCGGCATAGAACCCTAAAAAAGCTGAAAACACTAAAATTAGTCTAAAAAGCTCTAGGCTTTTGGACTGATTTTATGGTTTTCGTCTTATTTTAGTCCAATTTAGGGCTTTAGTCCAATTTCAAGGTTTTCAGCCGATTTCAGGGTTTTCGGCATATTTCAGGGTTTTTCCGCTAACTATAGTATAGGGTATTTGGACGATTATTGGGCCCCGAGTCAATTTTATGGTTTTTCTACATACTTTAGGCTTTTAGACTGATTTTTGGGTTTTCGGCTTCTTATAGGGTTTTAGGCCGGCTTTAGGGGTTTTAGACTGATTGTAGGGTTTTCGGCTTATTGTAGGGTTTTAGGCCGGCTTTAGGGTTTTCTGATCTACTTCAGGGATTTTGGACGATTTCAGAGTTTTTGGCCGATTTTAGGTTTTTTTCGCTAACTATAGTATAGGATTTTTGGACGATTTAAGGGCTCTAGGTCAATTTTATGATTTTTCGGTAAACTCTATGCATTTAGACTGATTTTAGGGTTTTTCGTCTTATTTTAAGGTTTGAGGTCGGATTAAGGGCTTTTAGACTGATTTTAGGGTTTTCTGATCAACTTTAGGGCTTTTTTCTGATTTCAGGGTTTTCGACCGATTTTAGGGTTTTTTCGCTGACTTTAATAGTATAGGGTATTTTGACAATTTAAGGGCTCCGGGACAATTTTATGGTTTATCTTTAGACACTAGGCTTTTAGAATGATTTTAGGTTTTTCAGCTTAATATAGGGTTTTAGGCCGGCATTTGGGGCTTTTAGACTGGTTTTAGGGTTTTTCGGCTTATTGTACGGTTTTAGGACGACTTTAGGGATTTTTAATCAACTTTAGGGCTTTTGGCCAATTTCAGGGTTTCCGACCGATTTCAGAGTTTTTCCGCAGACTATATTATAGGGTATTTGGACTATTTAAGGGCTACAGGTAAATATTTTGGTTTTTGTGTAGACTCTAGGGTTTTTGACTGATTTTAAGTTTTTGGCTTATTATAGGGTTTTAGGCCGATTTTTTGTGCTTTTAGACTGATTTTAGGGTTTTCGGATTGTTGTAGGGTTTTGTGTCAGCTTTAGGGTTTTCAAATCAACTATAGGGCTGTTGGCCGATTTCAGGGTTTTCGGCCAATTTCAAGTTTTTTCCGCAGACTATAGCATAGGGTATTTGGACGATATAAGGTCTCCAGGTCATTTTTATGGTTTTTCTGTAGTCATCAGGCTTTTAGACTGTTTTTAGGGTTTTCGGCTTATTATAGGGTTTTAGGCTGGCTTTAAGGGTTTCTAATCAACTTTAGGGCTTTTTGCCGATTTCAAGGTTTTCGACCAATTTCAAGGTTTTCGACCGATTTCAGGGTTTTTCCGCTGACTATAGTATAGGGTATTTGGAGGATTTAACAGCTCCGGGACAATTTTATGGTTTTTTGTAGACACTAGGCTTTTAGAATGATATTAGGGTTTTCGGTTTATTATAGGGTTTTAGGCCGGCTTTTGGGTCTTTTAGAGTGATTTTAGGGTTTTCGGCTTATTATTGGGTTTTTGGAAATCTTTAGGGTTTTCTAATCAACTTTAGGGCTTTTTTCCGATTTCAGGGTTTTCGACCGATTTCAGGGTTTTTCCGCAAACTAAAGCATAGGGAATTTGGACGATTTAAGGGCTCCAGGTCATTTTTATAGTTTTTCTGTAGAGTCTAGGTTTTTAGACTGATTTTATTGTTTCCCCCCTATTTTAGGGTTTTAGGCCGCATTTCGGGCTTTTAAACTGATTTTAGGGTTTTCGGCTTATTATAGGTTTTTAGGCCGGCTTTTGGGTTTTCTAATCAACTTTAGGGATTTTGGCCGATTTCAGGGTTTTTTCGCAGACTATATAGCATAGGGTATTTGACAATTTAAGGGCTCCGGGTTATTTTTATGGTTTTTCTGTAGTCTCTAGGCAATTAAATTGATTTTAGTGTTTTTTTGGCTTATTATAGGGTTTTAGGCCGGCTTTTGGGTTTTTCGACTTATTTTAGGGTTTTTAGCTTGTTGTAGGGTTTTAGGCTGGCTCTAGGGTATTCTAATCAACTTTAGGGCTTTTGGCCGATTTCAGGGTTTTTCCGCTAACTATAGCATAGTGTATTTGGATGATTTAAGGGCTCCGAATCATTTTTATGGTTTTTTTGTAGACTCTAGGCTATTAGACTGATTTTAGGGCTTTCTGACCAACTTTACGGGTTTTGGCTGATTTTAAGGTTTTCGGCTAATTTCAGGGTTTTTCCGCTGAATATTAGGACGATTTAAGGGCTCCGGGTCAATTTTATGGGTTTTCTGTAGACTCTAGGCTTTTAGACTAATTTAGTGTTTTCAGCTTTTTTAGGGTTATAGGCCGGCTGTAGGGCTTTTAGACTGATTTTAGGGTTTTCGGCTTATTATAGGGTTCAAGGCCGGATTTAGGGTATTTGGACGATTTAAGGGCTCCGGGTCATTTTTATGGTTTTTCTGTAGATTCAAGGCTTTTAGGATGATTTTAGGGTTTTCGGCTTATTATAGGGTTTTAGGCCAGCTTTAGGGCTTTCTGATCAAATTTAGGGCTTTAGTCCAATTTCAAGGTTTTCGGCCGATTTCAGGGTTTTCGGCATATTTCAGGGTTTTTCCGCTAACTATAGTATAGGGTATTTGGACGATTATAGGGCCCCGGGTCAATTTTATGGTTTTTCTGTAGACTCTAGGCTTTTAGACTGATTTTTGGGTTTTCGGCTTCTTATAGGGTTTTAGGCCGGATTTAGGGCTTTTAGACTGATTTTAGGGTTTACGACTTATTGTAGGGTTTTAGGCCGGCTTTAGGGTTTTCTGATCTACTTGAGGGATTTTGGACGATTTCAGAGTTTTTGGCCGATGTCAGGGTTTTTTCGCTGACTAGTATAGGATTTTTGGACGATTTAAGGGGTCTAGGTCAATTTTATGATTTTTCGGTAAACTCTATGCATTTAGACTGACTTTATGGTTTTCGTCTTATTTTAGGGTTTGAGGCCGGCTTAAGGGCTTTTAGACTTGATTTAGGGTTTTCTGATCAACTTTAGGGCTTTTTTCCGATTTCAGGGTTTTCGACCGATTTCAAGGTTTTTCCACTGACATAGTATAGGGTATTTTGACAATTTAAGGGCTCCGGGACAATTTTATGGTTTATCTTTAGACACTAGGCTTTTAGAATGATTTTAGGGTTTTCGACTTATTATAGGGTTTTAGGCCGGCTTTTGGGGCTTTTAGACTGGTTTTAGGGTTTTCGGCTTATTGTACGGTTTTAGGACGACTTTAGTGCTTTTTGATCAACTTTAGGGCTTTTGGCCAATTTCAGGGTTTCCGGCCGATTTCAGAGTTTTTCCGCAGACTATAGTATAGGGTATTTGGACGATTTAAGGGCTCCAGGTCATTTTTATGGTTTTTCTGTAGACTCTAGGCTTTTAGACTGATTTTAAGGTTTTCGGCTTATTATAGGGTTTTAGGCCGGCTTTAGGGGTTTCTGATCAACTTTAGGGCTTTTTGCCGATTTCAGGGTTTTCGACCGATTTCAAGGTTTTTCCACTGACTATAGTATAGGGTATTTGGGCGATTTAAGGGCTCTGGGACAATTTTATGGTTTTGGTGTACACATTAGGCTTTTAGAATGACTTTAGGGTTTTCGGGTTATTATAGGGTTTAAGGCCTGCTTTTGGGGCATTTAGACTGATTTTTGGGATTTCGGCTTATGGTAGGGTTTTAGGACGACTTTAGGGTTTTTCCGCATACTATAGCATAGGGTATTTTGACGATTTAAGGGCTCCAGGTCATTTTTATGGTTTTTTTGTAGACTTTAGGCTTTTAGACTGATTGTAAGGTTTTTTTGGCTTATTATAGGGTTTTAGGCCAGCTTTTGGGCTTTTAGACTAATTTTAGGGTTTTCGGCTTTTTGTAGGGTTTTAGGCCGACTTTAGGGTTTTCTAATCAACTTTAGGTCTTTTGGCCGATTTCAGCGTTTTCGTCCGATTTCAGGGTTTTTCCACTGACTGTAGCATAGGGTATATGGACGATTTAAGGGCTCCGTATCATTTTTATGGTTTTTGTGTTGACTCTTGGCTATTAGACAGATTTTAGGGTTTTCGGCATATTATAGGGTTTAAGGCCGGCTTTAGGGTTTTTTGATCAACTTTAGGGCTCTTTGACATCTCTAGGGTTTTCGGACGATTTCTGGATTTTTTCGCTGACTATAGCATAGGGTATTTAGATGATTTAAGGGCTTTGGGTCATTTTATGTTTTTTATGTAGATTATAGGCTTTTAGGCTGATTTTAGGGTTTTCGGCTTTTTATCGGGTTTTAGACCGATTTTTGGTGCTTTTAGACTGATTTTAGAGTTTTAGGCTTATTATAGGGTTTTGGGCCGACTTTAGAGTTTTCTGATCAACTTTAGGGCTTTTTGCCGATTTGAGGGTTTTCGACCGATTTCTGGGTTTTTCCGATAACTATAGTATAGGATATTTGGATGATTTAAGGGCTCCGGTTCAATTTTATGGTTTTTCTGTAGACACTAGTTTATTAGACTGATTTTAGGGTTTTCGGCTTATTATAGGGTTTTGGGTCGGGTTTTGGGGATTTTAGGGTTTTCGGCTTATTGTAGGGTTTTAGGCCGACTTTAGGGTTTTCTCATCAACTTTAGGGCTTTTGGCCGATTTCAGGGTTTTCAGCCGATTTCATGGTTTTTCCGCTGACTATAGCATAGGGTATTAGGACGATTTAAGGGCTCGAATCATTTTTATGGTTTTTGTTTAAACTCTAGGCTATTAGACTGATTTTAGGGCTTTCTGATCAACTTTACGGGTTTTGGCTGATTTTAGGGTTTTCGGCTAATTTCAAGGTTTTTCCGCTAAATATTAGGACGATTTAAGGGCTCCTGGTCAATTTTATGGTTTTTCTGTAGACTCTAGGCTTTTGGATTGATTTTAGCGTTTTCAGCTTTTTTAGGGTTCTAGGCCGGCTGTAGGGCTTTGCTTGGAGAGGCCAAGAAGTTGAGCAATAGTGTCTTGCTGGCGATCAAAACGAGTATCCATTTTGTCAGTGAGTTGAGTCTGCATGGTTGCAAGCCGAGCATGCACATCTTGATGGAGAACTCGCCGTTCGTGAGTAGAACGATCATGAAAAGCTTTTATACGGGAATCAAGCTTCTATACGGGAATTCAAGTGAAGAGGAACGGAAACAACATGAGTAGTTCCAAAGATAACCAACTGCCAATCGAAGTGGAAGAACATGCAGCATGATGGCAAAGATGGAGTGAACTGGTGGGCATAGCATCCACGGGGAATCCACCGACCTGCCTTGAAGCTAAAGGGGAATCCAAGAGTCTGTAGACACACTTCTGAAAGCAGATGAGCATTTTGTGCAGTTGCGGAGCACTTGCGTTTACCCAAAGTGTGTCTGGAACACCGAGGAAAGCAGGGCATGAATGAGATCTGATGGAGAGGCATGCAGGCAGTGGAGAAGGATGAAGCATAAATGAAGTGTGCCGGAGGTGCAAGCACGAGATCCAGATCTGGATCTATAGTAGTGGGGACCTATGGTGACGGATGAAATGCATTAATATTTGCATTAATGGAAGCATCTACCGGTTTTGACATAGGAGTAATATGTTGACTTTGACAAAGGAGCAGACGAAGATCGAGAGTAACATCATGCAATGTGAGGCGAGTGAAGGCATGGTCCAAAGAGGAAATGTCAACGAGGAGAACAGGGTCTTCGTCAGAGTCGTTGTCAAGTTCAATAGGATTATCCATATTGGGAACTTCAAACAAGGAATCCAGAAATTTTTCAGCTTCACTTTGTAGGAGACTCCGAAAGTGCAAAATTTTTGGCTGAAGAGGGAGTTCCCATCCGCGAGCATCGGGAGAACAAAAGTGCTTCCATTGAGGTGTAATAGTGGGCAATGGAGAATCGTTGGAGAGCTTGACTCGAACCCAGTGTCTATCTGCAATATTTCTCAATACAGCAATGGTGGGTGCATCAGCTAAAGGGCCTAAAAGGGGAAGATATGTGCAACACTGGTTGGGAGCTAAAGTGACCAGAATTACCCGGAACGTAGTTGCAGCTAGCAATCCCATGTCTGGTACTGAGAACCATTTGGACTCATAGGCAGGTTCATTTGTGCTTAAGGTTAGGGCCATGCATAGAGTATCAACATCTGCATCAGAGCAAAACGTTTGAGAGTACAGAGCTCTGTGAGATAGAAGTTCCTGGATTAGAAGTTTGCGAATGTCTGGCCAATAATCTTGAGGATGGCCCAGCCATTGAGCAAGACATCTGAATCCACAGTTGCCATCATCTAGGACATCGAAGACATCAGAGATATATTTGTGAACGAGTGGAGGCAAGAACTTCAGATAATGTGCATGGGCATTTGAAATGAGTTCAGCAGTGGTGTGCACAGTTTCAGGGGGAGGTTTGGAGGAAGTGGATGGAAGCAAAGAGTCCACTGCTGGCAAAAGTTCCTGAGAGGCAGTCTGGTGAGAATGATCTGATTGTTGCGGAGAAGCGGTTTCCAGACGACTTCGTTTGTGGCAATTACCGGACGGTATTGGTGTATGAGTTTTCTTTTGCTTGTTCCGCTTAGTCCAGTCACTTAGGAGATCTTCAGGTACTCCAGATATGTCAATGGATAGGTTCGTTCGATGAACATCTCCAAACTTGATTGGAGTAGCAGAAATGTAGTCACATGAGATGAACTGTACTGATTCGATGGAGGGGGTAAGTAGCTGCTTGTGATGCATAAGATCCGTTATGAGTGAACCATATGGAAGGTTTGTGTTGGACTGTTCCAGAGTATGAAGCATGTACTGGAAGAGAAGAGCAGGTAGATTCACTTTTCTTCGATGTTGCATTTGGAATAGAGTCCACTGAGAGAATTTGTGGACTAAGTCACGAGAACCCTCCTTTGGCAGTACAATCTTGCTGAGAACAGCATGAGGAAGGATACATTCCTCAACAAGATTCTTCACTCGTTGAGAGGTAGAGCATTTTGGAACCTCCTTCCAGATAGTGAAACGGTCGCTTTCAGAAGCTTCCCAGGAAGATGAGTAGAAAACACCATCGAGAGGAAAGGTGAGTAGATCAGATACATCTTGAGTACGAATGTCTATCACCTACCGTAAGCATCGTGTTCGGATGTGGTTAGGGTTAACCTTGATGGCACAATCATAAACTTCCTTCACAAGAGGAGAGAGTGCTGAAGTTGTAGAGATTTTGAACAGATTTCCCCAGTCCTGAAATAGCAATAGATTGAGACCTGCAACCTTTGCATGTTGAAACATTCTGAGGTCAAGATATCTAGGAGTGACAATCTCTCTATCACCCAAATGTTTGATTCGTACAGGACCAATTTCAGAAACTTGATCTTTGCGATTCTGGATGATAGATTCATTTTGGATTTGGACAATCCGGAGTTTGCTTTGCTAAGGGGCTCCTGTGACTTTGCATGTTTCTGTCTCTTGGGTGCCATGTTTTCTGTAGAAGAGATGAGTATAGATGCAAGAACAAGTGCAAAGAAGACAGAACGTTGAAACGAAAGTAAGAGTAAATATTTTCAGAAATGGAAAGAGGAGACCATTCGTTTTTACTTTAAAAGATTTTCTCGATATCATCAAGGTTATGATGAGAAATAAATCTTAATTGAAAGCATTAAATGACGAGAGATAACGAGTGCCAACATTAATGTATGCGTGTTCAGTAAGTAAGCTGTTTGAAACCACATAATTGTTCAGCATTGAATGCATAGCTAGAGTAGGTGTCAATGTTATAATTCAAGCTAGTTGGGCAGACGAACTTAGGGGAACTTAGTGGAAGCTTACCTATAATGCAGGAAACATTCCAATTCTTTCTCTAAGACACACAAATTTGTTTTCAATAAGGGGTTTTGTAAATATATCTGCTACATGATCATCGGTGTGTATGTATGAGATATCAATGTTCCCTTTGGCTACATGATCACGAATAAAATGATGCTTTATCACATAGCAGAGGAATATTATGCTAAAAAGTATTATAATCTTCTAATTGATGCTTCACCCAAAGAAGTTGGGTGCAGCAAGAACCTGCCGCCACATATTCTGCTTCAGCGGTTGAAAGGGAGATTGTTCTTTGTCTTTTACTTGCCCAGGATATTAGACATTCTCCTAGGAAGTGACAACCTCCACTTGTGCTTTTTCTTTCAACTCTGTCTCTAGCATAATCAGCATCACAAAATCCTTTTAACCTGAAATCTTCACCTTTCTCATAAACTAGACAAAGATTAGTTGTTCCAATGAGATATCAAAAAATACGTTTTACTGCACTTAGGTGAGATTCTTGAGCACTTACTTGGAATCTGGCACAAACACATACGCTGTACATAATATCTGGTCTGCTTGAGGTAAGGTATAGTAGTGACCCTATCATTCCTCTGTATTTTGTTGAGTCGGCCGGAGTTGACTCGTCACCTTTATCTAGTATAGTTTCAGGATGCATGGGAGTGCCCATTGCTTTGGCTTTCTCCATGCAATACTTCTTTAAGAGGTCATTGATATACTTTGTTTGATGAATGTAGGTTCTGGTGCCCTCCTGTCTGATCTGCAATCCTAGGAAGAACTTCAATTCCCCCATCATACTCATCTCGAATTCACTTTGCATCAGTTGTGAAAATTCTTGACATAGAACTTCATTGGTGGCACCGAAAATGATATCATCAACATATAGTTGCACCTGGATAAAGTCCTTGGATGTCTTCCTTTTGAACAGAGTGTTGTCGATGCTTCCCCTAGAGAATCCATTGTTCATTAGGAATGAACTTAAACGATCGTACCATGCACGGGGAGCTTGCTTCAGTCCATACAGTGCCTTTCTTAACTTGAAAACATGGTCTGGCAGAACTGGATCTTCAAATCCTGGAGGATGCTTTACATATAATTCTTCCTCAATATATCCATTCAGAAAAGCACTTTTCACATCCATATGATATAACTTTATGGAGTGCTGACATGCAAATGCCAACTGAATGCGAATAGCTTCAATTCGTGCAACAGGAGCAAACGTTTCTGTGTAGTCAATTCCTTCTTGTTTATTATATCCCTGTGCAACCAGTCGAGCTTTATTTCTGGTAACTTTCCTGTTTTCATCCACTTTGTTTCTAAACACCCATCTTGTGCCAATGATGGATTTTTCTTCTGGTTTCGGCACTAGATCCCAGACTTGGCTTCTCCCAAATTGATTTAGCTCTTCTTGCATGGCTAATATCCAGCCTTCATCTTGTAGGGCTTTACTTATGTTCTTCAGCTCTATTTCAGAAAAAAACGCACAGTTAGCATGATCATTAAAAGTGGATCTAGTTCTTACCTTTTCATGTATGTTTCCGATTATCTGTGTAGGAGGATGGTCTGGTTTGAATCTTTAGTCTTTAGGTAGAGAGATGCCGCTGGAAGTCACGACATGACTTGTGGAGTTATCGTCAGACGGAATTTCACAAACATCGTCTGGTTGAGTTGATGATGAAATACTTGGATTTGTCTCCTTGTCAGACGGTGATGGCTGGACTGGATTTGGTGAGGACCCTTCACTGATTTCCAGCTCATCATATTCATCTTCCTGTGTCATTTGATTTGTGCTAATCTGTTTGTCTTCAAACTTGACATTTATGGATTCTTCTACTGCCATTGTTCTAGAGTTGTATACTCGGAATGCTTTGGAGTTGGGTGAATATCCTAAGAATATTCCTTTATCTGACTTTGCATCGAATTTTCCCAGATCATCCTTTGTGTTGAGCAGAAAGCATGGGCATCCAAATGGATGAACGTATGTAATGCTTGGCTTCCTTCCCTTCCACAATTCATAGGCAGTTTTCTTCAGGATAGGACGCATGAATATTCGATTTTGAATATGGCAGGCGGTGTGAACTGCTTCAGCCCAGAAATATTTGGGTAAGGATGTCTCATTGAGCATAGTTCTGGCCATTTCTTGAAGTGACCAGTTCTTTCTTTCAGCTACTCCATTTTGCTGAGGAGTTCTCAGAGCAGAAACTTGGTGAAATATTCCATTCTCATCGCAGTAGTGCTTGAATTCTTCATTGATGAATTCTCCTCCTCTATCACTACGAATATTAGTGATGCAGTATCCCTTTTCATTTTGAATTCTTCTTGCAATGATCAGGAAGGATTTGAAGGTTTCATCCTTAGTTCCAAGGAATTGTACCCATGTAAATCTAGTGTAGTCATCAACGATGACAAGACAAAATCTCTTTCCAGAACAACTAGTCGTTCTAGTAGGTCCGAACAAGTCCATGTGTAACATTTCCAGAGGTCTCTTTGTACTGACAACGTTCTTTGCACGAAAAGAACTTTTTAATTGCTTTCCTTGGAGACATGCAGAGCATGTATCATCAGATTTGAAAGACAGATTTGGTAGACCACTTACTAAATCATATTTGATTATTTTAGCAATGGTCTTTAAGGATGCATGCCCTAGCTTCCTGTGCCATATCCATTTATCATCCTCTGCTGATACTAGACATGTTACCTTTTGACTTGCTAGGTTTTCCAAGGAGGTCTTATATAGATCTCCTTGTCTCTGTGCTTCAAAGATAATCTTGTCATCCTCGTTTGTGACACTACACTTCACTTTGTTGAACGAAACAGTGAGTCCACTATCACATAATTGGCTTATGCTAAGTAGATTGTGTTTCAGGCCTTCAACTAACAACACCTTCTTTATTACCGGAAGGGGACTCTTACCAACATTACCTTCTCCGACAATGAACCCCTTCTGATTGCCTCCGAAGGTGACTGTTCCTCCGGTTTTCTTCTCATGGATTTTTGGGAATAAAGACCTTTTTCCCGTCATGTGCCGTGAGCATCCACTGTCCAAGTACCATAGTTCTTTTTGGCTTTGAGCTGCTAAGCACATCTCATCTTTGTTTTCTTCCTCGCAGTTGGATAGGTCAACAGAGATCATTAGTGCTTCTGCTTCTTTGTCTGCTTCAATATCAGATGTGTCGATGGATCCCATAAACGCACAGTATAAAGCTTCATCATTAGTTAGTTTGATCTCTTCTTCTTGATCAGATTCGTCTTTTGACTCATCATTTTGACTAGAAAAGGCCTTTTTCTTATAGACATTCTTTTGAGGAGGCTTGTTTCCCAAACGAGGACAGTCAGCTTTGACGTGTCCAGGCTTTTTGCATTCGTAACAGACGATCCCACCTTTATTTGGGATTTTCTCTTCATCTCTTGATGAGGAAGACTGTCTTCCTTTGAATTACTTCCTGTTTCCCATAATTCGTCTGAATCTTCAGTGAAACAGGGCCTGCTCATCATCTGAGCGATTAGATTGCACAGTTTCCTCATCTGAGGATTCGTTAGCTTTCAAAGCCTTTGATTTGTTGGCTATGAAGGCTACAGCTTTTGCGGCAGACGCTTTTCTCCGTATAATGGCAGCATCGTTAGCAAGATCCTGCTCATGAATCTTCATCTCTCCTAGAAGATCTTCTACTGAGTAGGTATCAAGATTTCTTCCAGCTCGCTGAGAGGTAACAAAATTTCTCCAGTTGGTGGGAAGACTCCTGAGAATCTTGATCACTTGTTCCTTGTTGGTGAAACTTTTTCCCAGGTTCCTCATCCCATTGTGAATGGTCCGAAGTCGTGCGAACATGGAGTCAATAGACTCATTGTCATCCATCATGAAGGATTCATACAGAGAGGCCAGCATGCTCATCTTAGTATCTTGTACGGCAGAGGTTCCTTCATGAGCAATGGCCAAGGTATCCCAGACTTCTTTTGCAGTGCTTAAGCTGTCAACTTTGTCATGCTCGTTTTTGCTAAGAGCACATATGAGAAACAGCCTAGCATTGGCGTTTCTTTGATTATCCGTCTTCTGTTCGTCAATTCATTTATCGGCAGGGATAGCCTTGCTTTCGATAAAGAGTTGCATGTGCTTCTTCCAATAAGGATAGTTGGAGCCATCAAAGAATGGTGGCTTATTGGTTGCAGTTCCGGTTGGGTAAGTGATGACAGGATATTATATGACATTTTTAGGGTGTTTTTAGTCTTTTTATTTTATTATTTTTGAGTCACATATAGGATTTTTATTATTTTTATGTAGATTTTACATTTATTTTGCATTTTGCATGTAGATTAGATTTTATTTGTTTTTCTAACTTTATTTTATATTTTTAGGAATTTTTATAGCTATTTTATATTTTTAGGAAAAGCTGGTATAGTTATCATTTTTGTCCAGGGACCAATTTGTAAAGTTCAGGAAAATAAAGGACCAAAGTGTAAAGGTTCAAGAGGGGAGGATTAAAAGTGAAGATTCAAGAAGTAAAAGGGCCAAAGTTGAAGTGCTAACAAAGAGAGGACCAAAAGTGAAAAAGAAGAATATGAAGAATCACTCTCTAATTTAGCACATGGAAAATGAGCTTTTGAAGAAATTGATGGTAGTGGGGGAGAGGTTTCAGAAATAATGGCTGAGTGGTGGCCATTGAAGGCATTGAAAACCCACCACCATGAAGAAGAGGAAAGCTTGAAGATGAACCAGCAGTCGTGCCAATGCTTAGGCGTTGGGCTCCCAACGCTCAAGCGTTGGGACTCTGACTAGGAGATGAGTCAGATTTCCACCCAGCGCTCAAGCGTTGGAAAGCCAGCGCTCAAGCGCTGGGCCTCAGATTGATAGTGGAATTTTAATGCATTCCAACGCCCAAGCGTTGGAAATGCCAGCGCTCAAGCGCTGGAGGGTGAATTTTTACTATAAATAGGACCCTTTTCTTCACTTGTAAAACACACCTTCTTAGAATACAACAAGTATTCTCTCTTTCTCCATCAAAGATCATTGTTCCTAGGACTTGTGGGAAGCCAAACTTGAGCTCCTATCCAGGGTAATTCAATGATTCTTTTAGCCATGCTTGGCTAACTTCTTTAAGTTTTTGGGTTGTTTTAGTTTATAATTCATGTTCTAGTCTTTTTCTACATTTCTGAATAATATTTCCTTTCATGTTTTATTTCTTTGTTCTTCATTAATCTTGTGTACAAAAGATTTCTTGCTTTCTACTTATGTCATAAGGACATTTGGTAAGTAGTAAGGGAAATAGGAAATAAAAAAGGTTATAAGTATACATTTCTTAAGGCAATTAGGATGGACGTAACTTTGTGTTGGCCCGAATTCCTTCTTCATCTTCTTTTCTGGTTAACTAAATACCTAGGCTAAGGATTTAGTAATTAGGAAGAAAGTTCTACATTTCTTAAGGCTATTAGGATGTAGAAATTCTAGGCTATAGCACCACGAATTTGGACTTAAGATTCAGAAATTAAGTAGGAGATTTCTAGCATGTTTTATAGACTATGTAAACCAACCCAAGAGCTTAAATTCTTATTATCTTATTTCTTTTCATTTTATGCTATTGTTATTTCTTGTTCTAAAACCAACAACATACTTCATCTTTTAATTTTCTGCACAAGTACTAAATTTTATATTAATAAGAACACCTATCCCATGGGTTCGATCTTTTTACTACGCGATAGTTAATCGTACACTTGCGATTTGTCTATCAAGTTTTTGGCCCCGTTGCCGGGGATAGGTTCTTTTTAAGTTCTTGTTATTATTTTGTTTAGTGCTGTTCTTTTGTTTTATAAAAAAAATATATTAAAAAAATTTGTGTGATGAACTGGTGCTACTAATTTGTTTGCTAAGTATTGTCAGGTATAGAAATGGCTGAAACATTTGAGCAAAGGGAGGCAAAAATTCGGGCTAGACTTGAAATAGAATATGAAAAAAAGAAGCAGGAAGCTTTCACTCTAGTTGACGAATTCTATTCTGATTTAGAGTGCAAGCGAAATGCGGGATTTTTTCCAATTCCTGAGCAAGAATGTAAGGCCATGGAAGAGTTACAAGTGAAAATACAAAGCATTCTAAGGAGGCAGCCCAGGGATGAACAACAACCACTTGTTCATGAAAATGAACCCGTGGTTCAAAGAGAGGAGGTAAAAGAAACCTCCATTGTAGAACTTGTCTTTGAAGATAAATTGGAGATGGAGGAAGAAGAACCTCAAAGGACCTATGTTATAGGTTCAAAAGTTCAAGGCAAGAAACAAGAAGGGGAAGTTTTTCTTATCTCTTCCATTTGTAATTTGATTGATGTTGCCTTAAAAGCTGAAAATTCATTGGGCACTATGTTGTACTTGTGCCAAAATATGCATGATTTGCGGGGTCTAATGAATTTTGTAATAGACCCCGGTTGAAAAGTGATAAGGGAAGGGTCTATCTCGGACCTTAACAATGAGCTGGTTGGGAGACAACCCAACTTAGGATAGTTTATTTTTCTGTCTTTTTAATTTTCTGCACTACTCTTGTAAATAAATAAAAGAAAAGAATTCTATGTTTTTTTTGCTGCAGGAGGGGCCAGCGCTCAAGCGCTGGAGGCCAACACTCAAGCGTTGGGCCCCTGTAAAATTCCCCTGGTTCCAGTTAATTCCAGCGCTCCAGCGCTGGAGGGCGAGCGCTCATGCGCTAAGCCCCTGGAATCCCAGTTTTAATTTTTCTAATTTCCAACGCCCAAGCGTTGGGACCTCTGATTTCCCAGTGTTTGTTTTAATCCAGCGCCCAAGCGTTGGATTCCCCAACGCTCAAGCGCTGGAGCTCGGGCAGTCTTGTTGTTTTGTTTTTATTTGCTGTTTTTAGTTTTAATAAATTTTGTGTTCAGCATTTTCTGAAAATTTTAGATTCTATGAGTTTTCCCTTGTTTCTATAATGGTTTTGATTTTTGGGAACTCAAGAATTCTTGTTTTAAAGGTGGACACAATTTTTCAACCCATGATCTTAAGTGTGTTGTTTTTGGAACTAACAAGTCAAGCAAGTATCTACTTGTGAGACTTTTGTTTGTTCAATTGTGCAGGATAGGCACCAAAAGGAGGAAAGGACCCTCTTGAACTTAAGTGTTCAAATTTTACATTGAGGTTCCCTTGGACTTTTGTGGAAAAATTGTAAATTGTACCTGCTATTTAGTTTTTCTTGTTATAGTTTTTAGCTTTATTTTTAGTTTAGTTTTTCTGTTTTGTTTTTGCATGAGTCTTAAGTATATTATCCATTCTGAATGCTGCTATTGCGCTGAATGCTTTATCTGATTGAACTGCTTTTTGAAAAGGTTCTATGTTTTGAAGCAGTTAGGATTGCATGCTGTTAAAATTGATTTTGATATCTTGATTGTTTGGTTTTGGCAAAAGTCTTTTTCTGAGTTCTAAAAGGGTACCACTTACCCTATCTCTGGGGCTTTTGTCCGATTTCAGGGTTTTCGACCGATTTCAGAGTTTTTCCGCAGACTAAAGCATAGGGTATTTGGACGATTTTAGGGCTCCAGGTCATTTTTATGGTTTTTCTATAGACTCTAGGCTTTTAGACTGATTTTACGGTTTTAGGCCAGATTTATGGCTTTTAGACTTATTTAAGGATTTTCGGCTTATTATAGGGTTTTAGGCCGGCTTTAGGGTTTTCTCATCAACTTCAGGGCTTTTGGCCGATTTCAAGGTTTTCGGCCGATTTCAGGGTATTTTCGCTGATTATTGTATAGGGTATTTGGACGATTTAAGGGCTCCAGGTCAATTTTAGGGTTTTTCTGTAGACTATAGGCTTTTAGATAAATTTTAGGGTTTTCGATTTATTATAGGTTTTAGGCCGGCTTAAGGGCTTTCTGATCAACTTTAGGGCTTTCGGCCGATTTCGGGGTTTTCCGCTGACTATAGTATAGGGTATTTATACGATTTAAGGGCTACAAGATAATTTTATGGTTTTTCTGTATACTCGAGGCTTTTAGACTGATTTTAGGTTTTTCGTATTATTAAAGGGTTTTAGGCCGACTTTAGGGCTTTCTGATCAACTTTACGTGTTTTGGCTAATTTTAGGGTTTTCGGCTAATTTCAGGGTTTTTCCGCAGACTATTGTATAGGGTATTAGGACGATTTAAGGGCTTCGGGTCAATTTTATGGTTTTTCAGTAGATATAGGATTTTGTACTAATTTTAGTGTTTTCGGCTTTTTTCGGTTCTAGGTCGGCTGTAAGGCTTTTTGACTGATTTTAGGATTTTCGGCATATTCTATAGGTTTCAAGGCCGACTTTAGGGTATTCGGATGATTTAAGGGCTCCAGGTCATTTTTATGGTTTTTCTGTATATTCTAGGCTTTTAGGATGATTTTAGGGTTTTTGGCTTATTTTAGGGTTTTTGGCCAGCTTTAGGGCTTTCTAATCAAATTTAGGGCTTTTGGCCGATTTCAGGGTGTTTTCGCTGACTATAGTATAGGTTGTTTGGACGATTTAAGGGTTCCGGGTCAATTTTAGGGTTTTTCTGTAGACTCTAGGCTTTTAGACTGATTTTAGGGTTTTCGGCTTATTGTAGAGTTGCAGGCATGCTTTAGGGTTTTCTGATCAACTTTAGGTCTTTTAGCCTATTTCAGGGTTTTCGGCCGATTTCAGGGTTTTTCCGCTCACTATAGAATAGGTATTTGGTCGTTTTAAGGGCTTCGGGTCATTTTTATTGTTTTACTGTAGACTCTAGGCTTTTAGACTGATTTTAGGGTTTTCGGCTTATTATAGGGTTTTAGGCCGAATTTAGGGCTTTTTGATCAACTTAGGGCTTTTGGCCTATTTAAGGGTTTTCTTCCGATTTCAGGGTTTTTGCGCTGACTATGTATCGGGTGTTTGGACGATTTGGGGGCTCCGGGTCAATTTTATGGTTTTTCTGTAGACTCGAGACTCTTAGACTAATTTTAGGGTTTTCGGCTTATTATAGGGTTTTAGGCTGGCTTTAGGGTTTGCTAATCATTTTTTAGGTTTTCGGCCGATTTCAGCGTTTTTTCGTAGACAATAGTATAGTCGTTTTGGATGATTTAAGGGCTCCGACTCAATTTTATAGTTTTTCTGTAGACTCGAGGCTTTTAGACTGATTTAAGGGTTTTTGGCCTATTTTAGGGTTTTTGGCCTATTTTAGGGTTTTAGGCCGAATTAAAGGCTTCGAGACCGATTTTAGGGTTTTCGGCTTATTATAGGTGTTTAGGCTGGCTTTAAGGTTTTCTGATCAACTTTAGGGCTTTTGTCCGATTTCAAGGTTTCCGGAGTATAGGGTATTTGGACTATTAAAGTGCTCCGGGTCAATTTTTTGGTTTTTGTGTAGACTCTAGGCTTTTAGACTAATTTTAGGGTTTTCGGCTTATTTTAGGGTTTGAGGCCGGCTTAAGGGCATTTAAACTGATTTTAGTGTTTTCAGCTTATTATAGGGTTTGAGGCTGACTTTAGGTTTTTCTGATCAACTTTAGGGTTTTTTTCCAATTTCATGGTTTTCGACCGATTTCAGGGTTTTTCTGTTGACTATAGTACAGGGTATTCGGACGATTTATGGTCTCCGGGTCATTTTTATGGCTTTTCTATAGATTCTAGGCTTTTAATCTAATTTTGGGATTTTCGACTTATTATAGGGTTATAGGCCAGCTTTAAGGCTTTCTGATCAAATTTAGGGATTTTGTCCGATTTCAGGGTTTTTCCGCTAACTATAGTATAGGGTATTTGGACGATTTAAGGGCTCTAGGTCAATTTTTTGGTTTTTGTGTAGACTCAAGGCTTTTAGACCGATTTTACGGTTTTCGGCTTATTGTAGGATTTTAGGCCGATTTTTGGTGATTTTAGACTGATTTTAGGGTTTTCGGCTTATTGTAGGGTTTTAGGCCAGCTTTAGGGTTTTCTGATCAACTTTAGGGTTTTCGTCCGTTTTCAGGGTTTTTCCGCTGACTATAGCATATGGTATTTGGACGATTTAAGGGCTCCGATTCATATTTATGGTTTTTCGGTAGACTCTAGGCTATTAGACTGATTTTAGGGTTTTCGGCTTATTATAGGGTTTTAGGCCGAATTTAGGGCTTTTTTTATCAACTTTAGGGCTTTTGGCCGATTTCAAAGTTTTTCTACTGACTATATAGTGTAAGGTATTTGGACTATTTAAGTGCTACGAGTCAATTTTTTGGTTTTTGTGTAGACTCTAGGCTTTTAGACTGATTTTAGGGTTTTTGGCTTATTATAGGGTTTTAGGCCGACTTTTGGTGGTTTAAGACTGATTTTAAGGTTTTCGGCTTATTGTAGGGTTTTATGCCAGCTTTAGGGTTTTCTGATCAACTATAGGGCTTTTGGCTGATTTCAGGGTTTTCGGCCAATTTCAAGGTGTTTCCGCATACTATAGCATAGTGTATTTGGACGATTTAAGGGCTCCGGGTCATTTTTATGGTTTTTCTGTAGACTTTAGGCTTTTAGACTGATTTTAGGGTTTTAGGCCGGCTTTAGGGGTTTCTGATCAACTTTAGGGTTTTTTGCCGATTTCATGGTTTTCGATCGATTTCAGGGTTTTTCCGCAAACTATTGTATAGGGTATTTGGACGATTTAAGGGCTCCGGGACAATTTTATGGTTTTTCTGCAGACACTAGGCTTGTAGAATGATTTTAGGGTTTTCGGGTTATTATAGGGTTTTAGGCCAGCTTTTGGGGCATTTAGAATGATTTTAGGGTTTTCGGGTTATTGTAGTGTTTTAGGACGACTTTAGGGTTTTCAAATCAAATTTAGGGCTTTTGTCCGATTTCAGGGTTTTCGACCGATTTCAGGGTTTTTCCGCAGACTAAAGCATAGGGTATTTGGACGATTTTAGGGCTCTAGGTCATTTTTATGGTTTTTCTATAGACTCTAGGCTTTTAGACTGATTTAAGGGTTTTTTGGCTTATTATAGTGTCTTAGGCCAGTTTTTGGGGTTTTAGACTGGTTTTAGGGTTTTCGGCTTATTGTAGGGTTACAGGCCGACTTTAGGGTTTTCTAATCAACTTTGGAGTTTTTGGCCGTTTTCAAAGTTTTTCCGCTCACTATAGCATAGGGTATTGGGTAGATTTAAGGGCTCCGAGTCATGTTTATGGTTTTTCGATAGACTCTAGGCTATTAGACTGATTTTAGGGTTTTCGACTTATTATAGGGTTTTAGGCCGACTTTAGGGCTTTCTGATCAACTTTAGGGCTTTTGGCCGATTTCAGGGTTTCCGGCCAATTTCACGGTTTTTCCGCTGACTATATAGTATAGGGTATTTGGACTATTTAAGGGCTACGAGTCAATATTTTATTTTTTGTGTAGACTCTCGGCTTTTAGACTGATTTTAGGGTTTTCGGCTTATTATAGGGTTTTAGGCTGATTTTTGGTGCTTTTAGACTAATTTTAGGGTTTTCGGCTTATTACAGGGTTTTAGGTCGGCTTTATGGCTTTCTGATCAACTTTAGGGCTTTTGGCTGATTTCAGGGTTTTTCCGCTGACTATAGTATAGGGTGTTAGGACGATTTATGGGCTCCGGTCAATTTTATGGTTTTTCTGTAGACTCTAGGCTTTTAGTCTGATTTTAGGGTTTTAGGCCAGATTTATGTGAAGAAGGTCTTGCTTCTGACCCTGGCTGTGGTTTTGATGACGACAAACTCATCAACAAAAAGAAGAAAAGAAGACTTCAAAGAATCAAGCACTCAAGTCCATCAATAGTCTAGAAGTCTTAAGTATTAGGTGAGTTATGCTTCCAAAGGTTTATTAAAGCATAAAGGCTCTTAAAACACCTAATCTAATCAAGCTAAGAGTTTTCATAACTTAAAAGAAGTAGAAAACCTTAAGCAAGTCTCAAAGATCAAGTTTCTGGAAAATGGGCTTCTGTGTAATCGATTACATCATTATGGTAATCGATTACACCTAGGCAAGTAATCGATTACTCAAGTCTTGTAATCGATTACATGTTTGAAATTCAAATTCAAACTGAAACGGTCACTTGTGTAATCGATTACACTAAGTATGGTAATCGATTACCAGAACGAAAAAGTGCATCTTTTCATGAACCATTGTGTCCCAAACCTTTTGAAAAGGGTTGTGATGGTTCAAGGACGTTTCCCTTGCCTATATAAAGACCATTTGAGTCCAGAAAACACACAACACACAACACATACGAAATATACACATTACACATGAGAAAAACACATTAGGCCAAAGCTTTGTCAAAATTAGTTCATCTTTTAGAACTTAAATCTTTTGGAGCCTAAATTCTGAGTTCATGATCTTCATGTTTATAAGAACACTTTAGTTGTTCATATCTTGAAGAACTCAGAATTGTATTATGCTTAAAAGCCTTAAAGCATAATTTCTCATATTCAATCCAATTGTGTGTTAAAGGATTGAAACAACCAATTGTAATATCTTTTTCATCTCTTTCTGTAAGATTGAGTTCTTCACCGTGGTATTCGGTGAAAGGTTGTTGTCACTGAAAGTGGTTTACTTTCAGGGTTTCGATTGAAGACAAGTTTGTCTTCAAGGTCTGAGGGTGGTTTGCCTTCAGGAACTGAAAGCGGTTTGCTTTCAGGGGCTGTTGAAAGTGGTTTGCTTTCACAGGATATTGGTAGAAATTCTTGGGGTCCTTGGGTTAGGAACTTGTAAGAAATTATTATCAATAGTGGAAAAATCCTCAAGGGGTTTTCTTGAGGGACTGGACGTAGCCTTCGGTGGATTGAAGGTGAACCAGGATAAAATCTTGTGTGTGATTTTCTTCATCCTTCACATTTACTTTCAAGTATCGTTCATATCCGCTGCAACCATAACGATCATTTCGTGATCATCATAAACTTGAAAGTAACAATTTCAATAAGGCGAAAATTGGGGCAACACTGATTCACCCCCCTCTCAGGTTGCTATCTGTTCTAACAATTGGTATCAGAGCAGAAGTTTAGGTAAGTTATTCCTAAGATCCGGGAAAAGATGGCATCCTCTTCCAATCATGGAACAAGTGAAGGACATAACATAAACAGGCCACCATTCTTCAGTGGAGAACACTATGACTTCTGGAAAATTAAGATGAAGATATTCATAAAGTCATTAGACGCAGGAATATGGAAAGTCATTGAAGAAGGTCCCTTTGTGCCTGTAACAACAGATGAAGAAGGAACTTCACAACCAAAATCAGAAAGTACTTGGAGTGAAGAAGAAAAGAAGAAGGTTCAACATGATCTCAAAGGAATGAACATTCTTACATCTGCTCTTGGCATGGACGAATTTTTCAGAGTATCAACGTGCACTACATCAAAAGAAATATGGGATACGTTGATGGTGACTCATGAAGGAACAGATGAAGTCAAGAGATCAAAGATCAATACTCTATCTCAAGAATATGAAATGTTCAGAATGCTTCCAGGAGAAAAGGTATTAGATATGCAAAAACGATTCAATCATTTAATTAATCATTTGATTGCTCTTGGTAGACAATTTTCAAACAGTGATTTGAACATGAAAGTTCTAAGATCACTTACAAGAGTATGGCAACCAAAAGTAACAGCCATCTCAGAGAAGAAGAGTTTATCAAAAATGACTCTCGCAACTCTTTTTGGAAAACTTCAAGAACACGAGTTGGAATTGAATCGTTTGGAAGAAAATGAACAACATGAGAAGAAGTATCGATCCATTTCCCTAAAAGCAAAAGAAAGCATCAAAGAAGATTATGATGCAGATTCTGAAGAAGAAGATAATGGGAATGTGAATCTTCTAGTAAAGAATTTTGGAAAGTTTCTTAAGAGAAAAGGTGTGAAATTCAACAACAACAAATCTTTCCAAAAGAACAATGAATCATCTTCCTCTCATAAGATCACATGTTTCGAATGTGGTAAACCGGGACACTTCAAATCAGATTGTCCAAATCTTCAGAAGAAGAAACATGGTCTAAGAGAGAAATTCGAGAAAAAGGATCAACCTACTCGGAGAGCATATTTGGCTTGGGATGATAATGAAGTAAGTTCATCATCAGACTCTGACAAAGAAGAAGCACAAGTTGCGTTGATGGCCTCACATGATTCTGATGTTGAAGATTCCCAGGTTAGTGATAATTCTATATCTTTTCATGATTTAAAGTTTACCATGGAAAATATGTTTAAATTATGTCAAGAATTTTCTAAAGTTAGCACTAGGCAAAATGAGTTAATTTCTTCCCTAGAAAGTAAATGTAGAAATTTACAAGAAGAACTAGATATAGTAAAATCTAAGTTAGACATTACTCACAAATGCACTAAGTGTAGTTCTTTAGAAGAAAAGATAGAAAATCTTCAACAAAGAGTAAATAACTTCAATAAAGGAAAACAGAAGTTAGGTGATATCCTAAGTGTTCAAAGACATTCAAACAATAAGTCAGGTTTAGGATATACTTCTCACCCAAAGACAAAAGAGGTTAGGAAAACTGTGTTTATAAAACCAAACCATGTGTTAGGATCTTCTAGTAACAGTAAGATTAATCCTGTTAGGAGTACAAACAATAGGAAGAATAATCAAAATAGACTTCCTAAGAAGATTCATCCCTCTCCTAGACAAACCTCTAGTTACAATCATTACTCTTGCACATATTGTAACAAAGTAGGACATACCCCTAGTAGATGTTACTACAAACATGTAGGAATACCAAATAGGGAATACATTTGGGTTAGAAAGGATGTTAACTTAGAAGGACCCAAAACTTGTTGGGTTCCTAATACCCATGTCTGAACTTTGTCATGTAGGTGTGTATGAAAGCAGCAAAGGATATATGGTATCTTGATAGTGGCTGCTTATCACACATGACAGGAGACAAAACCAAGTTTTCTTTTCTTATACCTAGGGAAAAAGGTTTCGTCACATATGGTAACAATCAAAAGGGAAAAATACTCGGTATTGGAAGAATAGGCACACCCCCTCAAACAGTCATCGATAAAGTTCTTTACGTTGATGGTTTGATGCATAATCTTCTGAGTATTAGTCAACTATGTGATAAAGGTTTGAAAGTTGGTTTTATTAATGATATATGTGTTGTGAAAGACGTGAAAACTAAAGAAATTAAGTTTTCTGGGTATAAAGTAAACAAAGTCTTCATGATCTCATTGGAAGAAATTCCACAAAATGTGAGATGTCTTTTGGCCAAGAATAATAGTGATTCATGGCTATGGCATAGAAGACTTGCTCATATTCACATAGATCATTTAAACAAACTAGTCAAGCATGATCTAGTTGTTGGGCTTCTAAAGATAAAATTCAAGAAAGACAAGCTTTGTGATGCATGTCAAAAAGGGAAGCAAACCAGAACATCCTTCAAACCAAAGAACATAGTTTCGACCTCAAGACCTCTTCAATTGTTACATATGGATTTGTTCGGACCATCTAGAACTAAAAGCCTCGGAGGTAATTTCCATGCACTTGTTATTGTTGATGATTTCTCTAGATTTACATGGACTTTATTTCTTCCTCATAAGAATGAAGCCTTCAATGCATTCAAAAAATATATGCAAGGCTTGTTCAAAATGAGAAGTCTTTAAAGATCTCTTCTATAAGAAGTGATCATGGTGGAGAATTTCAGAATCAACAATTCTAAGAACTATGTGATGAAAATGGAATATCACATAATTTCTCTACTCCGAGAACACCACAACAGAATGGTGTAGTAGAAAGAAAGGATAGATTACTTGAGGAATTAGCAAGAACCATGCTGAGTGAATCAAGTCTCCCTAAATATTTCTGGGCTGATGCTGTAAGTACTGCTTGTTATGTTTCCAATAGAGTTCTTATTAGACCTATCCTTAAGAAAACTCCCTATGAACTCTACAAAGGAAGGAAACCAAACATCTCTCATCTACATGCTTTTGGATCAAAATGCTTTGTCTTGAATAATGGAAAGGAAAACCTTGGAAAGTTTGATGAAAAATCTGATGAAGGTATATTCCTTGGGTATTCTTTAACAAGCAAAGCATATAGAGTCTTTAACAAGAAAACTCTATCTGTGGAAGAATCCATACATGTTTCTTTTGATGAATCTAAATCTTCAATAGAAGATAAAGTCAATCTTCCAGATAATGAAGAAGATGATATCATTATAAATGAAGATTCTCAAAAGGATGGAGATCAGAATCCAATACAAGAAGAGCACATTGAAAGTAATACTTATCAACTTCCAAAAGAATGGAGAACCCATAGGGATCACCCAGTTGATAATATTATTGGTGATATTTCTAGAGGCGTTTCTACAAGGCTACGCTTAAATGATTCAGTTTTGAATATGGCCTTCGTCTCTCAGATAGAACCATCAAAAGTAAATGATGCTCTAGAAGATGAGTATTGGATTGTAGCAATGCAGGAAGAACTAAACCAATTTGAAAGGAATCAAGTTTGGGAACTTTCTCCTAAGCCTAGTGTCTAGAAGATCATAAGAAAAACAGTAGAAACAATGATAAAATTAGGAAAATACTTTTCTAAGTATATGCTTATACTAGTTTTTAGAAATTGCCTAGTTAGATTCTGGATAAGTAGAAACATTCATATATTCATAGTTATTTTCTTTAATAGGCTTAAGACATATGACTTATGATACCACTAGAAATGCCTTAATATAAGCCTCTCTATAATTGCTTGAATGTTTCATATGTGCTTGCTTGTCATAATTAATTTTTGTGCTGAAATTTTTATATGAACATGTGTTACATATGATAGAACTTATAAAAATGTTTATGAAATCAATTATCTTAGGCTTATTAATTGATTACCCTTGTTTTTAGTCCTGTTGATTATTGAATTCCTCTGAATAATCGATTACTTTAACTACCATAATCCATTACCTAGTTGATTTTTAGAAATTTCAAATTTTGGACTACAGGTAATCGATTACATCAACTGCTGTAATCGATTACTATTTCTATTTTGAATTTTATTCAAAATTCGAAAAGCGGTAATCGATTACACAACTAACTGTAATCGATTACCAAATCGATAGTATAAGTTCTTTTAGTCAGAACACTTAATCGATTACACTGCTCTTCCTTTTTCTCCCTCCCTCGTCGCCGAACCGTTTGTTCCCTTCATTCTCTCTCGATTGTTGCTTAAACTCAGAACAAATCGGTGGGTTTTGTTTGTTTTTGCCCTCTCCTTCTTCTCCATCCCTTCGAATTGATCAATTCGGACTTCACCCAAAAACCCCTTTCTCAAACCCTAACATTTCAAGTCCGAAAATGGCCTCCTCTTCACGCTGACACCGTTCGAAGAACCTTTCCATGAACACTCTTGATCTTTCACGGCTTCTTGTCACAGAGGAGCAAAAGGACCGGTTTCTGGCTTACTTCTTGGAAAGACCCATTCTTCCTCCCAAGTCTGCTGACATCAACTCGTTCATCAATGCTGGATTCCTCTTCCCCTCTCTCCTTGATTTCCAAGGACTTGATGAATTCGTTGGCTTGTCGGGTACGTACTATCCTGAATTAGTTAAAGTATTTTATTGTAATTTGGTGAAGAGAGGTGGGAAAATTTGTTCATCAGTCAAGGGAATCGACATTTCATTGACACAAGAGCAATTGGGAACTCTTCTAAAAATTCCCTATGTTGGAGAACGACTGAGTCAGGAGAAAGCATGTCCATGGGCTGATTATGACAAGAAATCTTTTTATTTATCCTTGTGTCGATTTTCTGAGGAAGAGATTCTTTTGAAGAAGCAGCGAGCGGAAGCCAACCGCTCTAGGGATATCCTTGCTGTTGGATATCTTACTGTTGAAGATCGTCTGCTTCATTATCTGATCAGTTATGTTCTTCTTCCTCAATCCTCTAACCATGCCCAAATTAGTGATTTAGAGTTACAAATTATTTATGGGCTGAAACATAATGAATCCATTAATTGGGCTCATTTGGTTATGATGCACATGTTGATACACAAGGATAGATCTGGTCCTCTTCCCTATGCTCCTATTATTACTCTCATTTTGAAGAATTTTGGAATTTCTACACATGGGGAGTTTGCTCAGGTTATGGATACTAAGGCACAGAGGATTGATATGGAAATTCTGAACAAGATGGGGATTTTCAAGGATGTTGATGACACTTTCCGTCACAAATCAGATTTGGGTCCTGATACCACCCAGGCTCCTGCCCCTGCTGCTTTCTATCCACCATCTTCTGAAGAAGGACCTTCATCCTCTCTGCTTGGTGATGCCTCCACTCAACTTATTCTCTCTCATTTGGCCGATATGAGGACTCACTTTGATCAGAGGTTTGATCACATGGAAGGTCGGGTTGAATCCATGTACACTACTCTTCGTGCTGATATGGATCGTCTGAGTCTTCGTGTTGATCGCATGGCTCCCTCTCCTCATGATTCCTTTGATTCCTCTGATGAATTTGACCTCTAGACTTGTTTATTTCTTTCATTGACTATTTGCTTTATTTGGTTTGTAATAGTCTAGATTATGTCTACTTTCTGCACTGTTGGATGTTTTGCTGTTGACTTGCTATGTTTTGATAATTATGTTCTGTTTATGTTTTACACATTTACCCCTACCCCCATGCTTTATATTTCAATATATACTTGTGTGTATGCCTGTACATTTTTGGCCTTTTCTTCTTTTTGATGAAGTCAAAAGGGGGAGAAAGGTTCTGTGCTCTTAAAGATCATATGCAGGAATTCAATAAGTACATTAGAAAGGGGGAGAAATATCAGAAATACTAGATTCCATCAAATAGGGGGAGTTAAGCATCAAGAATGCATATATGATCTTCAAAGTTTCAAGAATTTGTTTGCCATCATCAAAAAGGGGGAGATTGTGAAGAAGGTCTTGCTCCTGACCCTGGCTGTGGTTTTGATGACGACAAACTCATCAACAAAAAGAAGAAAAGAAGACTTCAAAGAATCAAGCACTCAAGTCCATCAATAGTCTAGAAGTCTTAAGTATTAGGTGAGTTATGCTTCCAAAGGTTTATTAAAGCATAAAGGCTCTTAAAACACCTAATCTAATCAAGCTAAGAGTTTTCATAACTTAAAAGAAGTAGAAAACCTTAAGCAAGTCTCAAAGATCAAGTTTCTGGAAAATGGGCTTCTGTGTAATCGATTACATCATTATGGTAATCGATTACACCTAGGCAAGTAATCGATTACTCAAGTCTTGTAATCGATAACATGTTTGAAATTCAAATTCAAACTGAAACGGTCACTTGTGTAATCGATTATACTAAGTATGGTAATCGATTACCAGAACGAAAAAGTGCATCTTTTCATGAACCATTGTGTCCCAAACCTTTTGAAAAGGGTTGTGATGGTTCAAGGACGTTTCCCTTGCCTATATAAAGACCATTTGAGTCCAGAAAACACACAACACACAACACATACGAAATATACACATTACACATGAGAAAAACACATTCGGCCAAAGCTTTGTCAAAATTAGTTCATCTTTTAGAACTTAAATCTTTTGGAGCCTAAATTCTGAGTTCATGATCTTCATGTTTATAAGAACGCTTTAGTTGTTCATATCTTGAAGAACTCAGAATTGTATTATGCTTAAAAGCCTTAAAGCATAATTTCTCATATTCAATCCAATTGTGTGTTAAAGGATTGAAACAGCCAATTGTAATATCTTTTTCATCTCTTTCTGTAAGATTGAGTTCTTCACCGTGGTATTCGGTGAAAGGTTGTTGTCACTGAAAGTGGTTTACTTTCAGGGTTTCGATTGAAGACAAGTTTGTCTTCAAGGTCTGAGGGTGGTTTGCCTTCAGGAACTGAAAGCGGTTTGCTTTCAGGGGCTGTTGAAAGTGGTTTGCTTTCACAGGTTATTGGTAGAAATTCTTGGTGTCCTTGGGTTAGGAACTTGTAAGAAATTCTTATCAATAGTGGAAAAATCCTCAAGGGGTTTTCTTGAGGGACTGGACGTAGCCTTCGGTGGATTGAAGGTGAACCAGGATAAAATCTTGTGTGTGATTCTCTTCATCCTTCACATTTACTTTCAAGTATCGTTCATATCCGCTGCAACCATAACGATCATTTCGTGATCATCATAAACTTGAAAGTAACAATTTCAATAAGGCGAAAATTGGGGCAACACTGATTCACCCCCCCTCTCAGGTTGCTATCTGTTCTAACAATTTATGGCTTTTAGACATATTTTAGGATTTTCGGCTTATTATAGGGTTTTAGGCCGGCTTTAGGGTTTTCTGATCAACTTCAGGGCTTTTGGCCGATTTCAAGGTTTTCGACCGATTTCAGGGTATTTTCGCTGATTATTGTATTGGGTATTTGGACGATTTAAGGGCTCCAGGTTAATTTTAGGGTTTTTCTGTAGACTATAGGCTTTTAGACAAATTTTAGGGTTTTCGATTTATTATAGGGTTTTAGGCCGGCTTAAGGGCTTTCTGATCAACTTTAGGGCTTTCGGCCGATTTCAGGGTTTTCCGCTGACTCTAGTATAGGGTATTTATATGATTTAAGGGCTCCGAGATAATTTTATGGTTTTTCTGTATACTCGAGGCTTTTAGACATATTTTAGGTTTTTCGTATTATTAAAGGGTTTTAGGCCGACTTTAGGGCTTTCTGATCAACTTTACGTGTTTTGGCTTATTTTAGGGTTTTCGGCTAATTTCAGGGTTTTTCCGCAGACTATTGTATAGGGTATTAGGAGGATTTAAGGGCTTCGGGTCAATTTTATGGTTTTTCTGTAGATATGGGATTTTGGACTAATTTTAGTGTTTTCAGCTTTTTTAGGGTTCTCGGTCGGCTGTAAGGCTTTTTGACTGATTTTAGGATTTTCGGCATATTCTATAGGTTTCAAGGCCGGCTTTAGGGTGTTTGGACGATTTAAGGGCTCCGGGTCATTTTTA
This sequence comes from Acmispon strigosus, assembly GCA_030819835.1. Lineage (NCBI taxonomy): Eukaryota > Viridiplantae > Streptophyta > Magnoliopsida > Fabales > Fabaceae > Acmispon > Acmispon strigosus. The sequence continues at coordinate 18,224,965 of JAUAMA010000001.1, forward strand.
TGGTTTTTCTGTATATTCTAGGCTTTTAGGCTGATTTTAGGGTTTTCGGCTTATTATAGGGTTTTCGGCCAGCTTTAGGGCTTTCTAATCAAATTTAGGGCTTTTGGCCGATTTCAGGGTGTTTCCGCTGACTATAGTATAGGTTGTTTGGACGATTTAAGGGTTCCGGGTCAACTTTAGGGTTTTTCTGTAGACTCTAGGCTTTTAGACTGATTTTACGGTTTTCGGCTTATTATAGGGTTTTAGGCCGGCTTTAGGGCTTTCTGATAAAATTTAGCGCTTTTGGCCGATTTCAGGGTGTTTCCGCTGACTATAGTATAGGGTGTTTGGACGATTTTTGCGCTCGGGGTCAATTTTACGGTTTTCGATTTATTATAGGGTTTTAGGATGGCATTAGGGCTTTCAGATCAACTTTAGGGCTTTGGGCCGATTTCAGGGTTTTCGGCCGATTTCAGGGTGTTTATGATGACTATAGTAGGGGTATTTAGATGATTTAAGGGCTCCGAGTTAATTTTATGGTTTTTCTCTAGATTCTAGGCTTTTAGGCTGATTTTAGGGTTTTCGTCTTATTATTGGGTGTTAGACCAGCTTTAGGGCTTTCTGATCAAATTTAAGGCTTTAGTCAAATTTCAAGGTTTTCGGCTTATTTTAGGGTTTTCGGCATATTTCAGTGATTTTCCTCTAACTATAGTATAGGGTATTTTGACGATTTAAGGGCTCTGGGTCAATTTTATGGTTATTCTGTAGACTCTAGGCTTTTAGACTGATTTTAGGTTTTTCGGCTTCTTAAAGGGTTTTAGGCAGGCTTTAGGGCTTTTAGACTGATTTTAGGGTTTTCAGCTTGGCGAATTTAAGGGTTTTTCTACAGACTATTGTATAGAGTTTTATGACGATTTAAGGGTTCGGGGTCAATTTTATAGTTTTTCGGCTTCTGTAGACTGTAGGCTTTTAGACTAATTTTAGTGTTTTCGGCTTTTTTAGGGTTCTAGGTCGGCTGTAAGGCTTTTAGACTGATTTTAGGGTTTTCGGCTTATTATATAGGGTTCAAGGCCGGCTTTAGGGTATTTGGATGATTTAAGGGCTCCGAGTCATTTTTATGGTTTTTCTATATATTCTAGGCTTTTAGGCTGATTTTAGGGTTTTCGGCTTGTTATAGGGTTTTAGTCCGGCTTTAGGGCTTTCTTATCAACTTTAGGGCTTTTGGCCGATTTTAGGGGGTTTCCGCTGACTATAGTTTAGGGTGTTTGGACGATTTAAGGGCTCCAGTTCAATTTTAGGGTTTTTCTGTAGACTCTAGGCTATTAGACTGATTTTAGGGTTTTGGGCTTATTATAGGGTATTAAGCCGGCTTTAGGGCTTTTTAATCAACTTTAGGGCATTTGGCCGACTTCAGGGTTTCCGGCCAATTTCAGGGTTTTTCCGCTGACTATATAGTGTAATGTATTTGGACTATTTAAGGGCTACGAGTCAATTTTTTGGTTTTTGTGTAGACTCTATTTTATTATAATGTATTTTAGACTGATTTTAGTGGTTTTGGCTTATTATAGGGTTTTAGGCCGATTTTTGGTGCTTTTAGATTGATTTTAGGGTTTTCGGTTTATTGTAGGGTTTTATGCCAGCTTTAGGGTTTTCTAATCAACTATAGGGCTTTTGACCGATTTCAGGGTTTACGGCCAATTTCAAGGTTTTTCCGCAGACTATAGCATAGTGTATTTGGACGATTTAAGGGCTCCGGGTCATTTTTATGGTTCTTCTGTAGACTGTAGGCTTTTAGACTGATTTTAGGGTTTTACGCTGATTTCAAGGTTTTTTGCCGATTTCAATGTTTTCGACCGATTTCAGGGTTTTTCCGCAGACTATAGTATAGGGTATTTTGACGATTTAAGGGCTCCGGGGCAATTTATGGTTTTTCTATAGACACTAGGCTTTTAGAATGATTTTATGGTTTTCGGGTTATTATAGGGTTTTAGGCCGGCTTTTGGGGCATTTACAATGATTTTAGGGTTTTCCGCTTATTGTAGGGTTTTAGCACGACTTTAGGGTTTTCTAATCAACTTTAGGGCTTTTGTTCGATTTCAGGGTTTTCGACCGATTTCAGGGTTTTTCCGCAGACTATAGCATAGGGTATTTGGACGATTTAAGGGCTCCAGGTCATTTTTATGATTTTTCTGTGGACTCTAGGCTTTTAGACAAATTTTAGGGTTTTCGTCTTATTATAGGGTTTTACGCCTGCTTTAGGGCTTTCTGATCAAATTTAGGGCTTTAGTCCGATTTCAAGGTTTTCGGCTGATTTCAGGGTTTTCGGCATATTTCAGGGTTTTTCCGCTAACTATAGTATAGGGTATACGGATGATTTAAGGGATCCGAGTCAATTTTATGGCAGAGACTCTAGAATTTTAGAATGATTTTCGGGTTTTCGGTTTCTTATAGGGTTTTAGGCCAGCTTTAGGGCTTTTAGACTGATTTTAGGGTTTTCGGCATATTGTAGGGTTTTCTAATCTACTTTAGGGATTTTGGACGATTTCGGACTTTTTGGCCGATTTAAGGGCTCCGGGACAATTTAATGGTTTTTCTGTAGACATTGCATCTTATAGACTGATTTTAGGGTTTTCAGCTTATTGAAGGGTTTTAGGCTGGCTTTTGGGGATTTTAGACTGGTTTTAGGGTTTTCTGCTAATTGTACGGTTTTAGGACGACTTTAGGGCTTTTTGATCAACTTTAGGGCTTTTGGCCGATTTCAGGGTTTCTGGCCGATTTCGGGTTTTTTTCGCAGACTTTAGGGTATTTGGACTATTTAAGGGCTCCGGGTCAATTTTTTGGTTTTTTTGTAGACTCTAGGCTTTTAGACTGATTTTAGGGTTTTTGGCTTATTGTAGGGTTTGAGACCAGCTTAAGGGTTTTCTAATCAACATTAGGGCTTTTGGCCGATTTCAGGGTTTTCGACCGATTTTAGGGTTTTTCCGCTGACTATATAGCATAAGGTATTTGGATGATTCAAGGGCTCCGAGTCATGTTTATGTTTTTTCGGTATACTGTAGTCTATTAGACTGATTTTAGGGTTTTCGGCTTATTATAGGGTCTTAGGCTGGCTTTAGGGCTTTTTGATCAACTTTAGGGCTTTTGGCCGATTTCAGGGTTTCCGGCCGATTTCAGGGTTTTCCGCTGACTATATAGTGTAAGGTATTTGGACTATTTAATGGCTACGAGTCAATTTTTTGGTTTTTGTGTAGACTTTAGGCTTTTAGACTGATTTTAGTGTTTTTGGACTATTTTTCAGCGTTGTTGGCCGATTTCAGTGTTTTTTCGTTGTCTATAGTATAGGGTTTTCGGATTATTTTAGGGTTTGAGGCCGGCTTATGGGCTTTTAGACTAATTTTAGTGTTTTTGGCTTATTATTGGGTTTTAGGCTGACTTTAGGGTTTTCTGATCAACTATAGGGCTTTTTTGCAATTTCAGGGTTTTCCACCGATTTCAAGGTTTTTCCGCTGACTATAGAATAGGGTATTTGAAAGATTTTAGGGTTACGAATCATTTTTATGGTTTTTTTGTAGACTCGAGGCTCTTCGACTGGTTTTAGGGTTTTCGGCTTATTATGGGGTTTTAGGCCGGCCTTAGGGCTTTCTAATCAACTTTAGGTCTTTTGGCCGATTTCAGGGTTTCCGGCTGGTATTTGACAATTTAAGGGCTCCGAGTCATTTTTATGGTTTTTTTGTAGACTCTAGGCTATTAGACTTATTTTAGGGTTTTTTGATTATTATAAGGTTTAAGGCCGGCTTTAGGGTTTTTGGATCAACTTTAGGGCTATTTGACAATTTAAGGGTTTGGACGATTTCTGGGTTATTCCGCTGACTATACCATAGGGTTTTTGGATGATTTAAGGGTTTCAGGTCATTTTATGGTTTTTCTGTAGATTCTAGGCTTTTAGGCTAATTTTAGGGTTTTTTGCTTATTAAAGGGTTTTAGGCCGATTTTTGGTGCTTTTAGACTGATTTTAGGGTTTTCGACTTACTATAGGGTTTTAGGCCGGCTTTAGGGTTTTCTGAACAACTTTAGAGCTTTTGGCCAGCTTCAGGGTTTTTCCGCTAGTTATAGTATTGGGTATTTGGAAGATTTAAGGGCTCCGGGTCAAGTTTATGGTTTTTCAATAGGATCTAGGCTTTTAGACTGATTTTACGGTTTACGGCTTATGTAGGGTTTTAGCCTTACTTTAGGGCTTTCTGATCAACTTTAGGGCTTTTGGCTAATTTTAGGGTTGTCGGCCGATTTCAGGTGTTTTCCGCTGACTATATAGTATAGGGTATTTAGACGATTAAAGGGCTCCGGGTTAATTTTATGGTTTTTTTGTAGACTCTGGTCTTTTAGACTGATTTTAGGGTTTTCGGCTTATTAAAGGGTTTTAGGCCTACTTTAGGGCTTTCTGATCAACTTTAGGGCTTTTGGTTGATTTAAGGGTTTTTCCGCTGGCTATTGTATAGGGTATTACAATGATTTAATATCTACGGGTCAATTTTATGGTTTTTCTGTAGAATCAAGGCATTTAGACTGATTTTTGTGTTTTCGGCTTTTTTAGGGTTCTAGGCCGGCTTTAGGGCTTTTAGACTGATTTTAGGGTTTTCGGCTTATTGTAGGGTTTTAGGCCGACTTTAGGGTTTTCTAATAAACTTTAGGGCTTTTGGCCGATTTCAGGGTTTTCATCCGGTTTCAAGGTTTTTCTGCTGACTGTAGCATAGGGTATTTGGACGATTTAAGGGCTCCGAGTCATTTTTATGGTTTTTTGTAGACTCAACGCTATTAGACTGATTTTTGGGTTTTCGGCTTATTATAGGGTTTTAGGCCGATTTTTGATGCTTTTAGACTGATTTTAGGGTTTTCGACTTATTGTAGGGTTTTATGCTAGCTTTCGGGTTTCTGATCAATTTCAGGGCTTTTGGCCGATTTCAGGGTTTTCGGCCGATTTCAGGGTTTTTCCGCAGATTATAGCATAGGGTATTTGGACGATTTAAGGGCTCCGGGTCATTTTTATGGTTTTTCTGTAGACTCTAGCCTTTTAGACTTATTATATGGTTTTCGGCTTATTATAGGGTTTTTAGGCCGACTTTAGGGCTTTCTGATCAACTTTAGGGCTTTCGGCCGATTTCATGGTTTTTCCACTGCCTACGGTATTGGGTGTTTGGACGATTTAAGGACTCCAGGTCAATTTTATGGTGTTTCTGTAGACTCATGGCTCTTAGATTAATTTTAGGATTTTCAGCTTATTATAGTATTTTTGGCCGGCTTTAGGGTTTTCTAATCGACTTTTGGGTTTTCTGCGAATTGCAGGGCTTTTCCGCAGACGTTAATATAGTCTTTTTGGACGATTTAAGGGCTCCGGGTAAATTTTATGGTTTTTCTGTAGACTCTAGGCTTTTAAACTGAATTTAGGGTTTTCATCCTATTTTAGGGTTTTAGGCCGGATTTAGGGCTTTTAGACTCATTTTAGGGTTTTCGGCTTATTATAGGGTTTTAGGCCGGCTTTAGGGTTTTCTAATCAACTTTAGGTCTTTTGGCCGATTTCAGGGTTTTCGGCCGATTTTAGGGTTTTTCCGCTGACTGTAACATAGGGTTATTTGGACGATTTAAGGGCTCCGAGTCATTTTTGTGGTTTTTAGTAGATTTAGGGTTTTTGGATTATTATAGGGTTTTAGTCCGGCTTTAGGGCATTCTGATCAACTTTAGGACTTTTGGCCGATTCAGGGTGTTTCCGCTGACTATAGTATAGGGTGTTTTGACGATTTAAGGGCTCTGGGTCTATTTTAGGGTTTTTCTGTAGACTCTAGGCTTTTAGACTAATTTTAGGGTTTTCGTATTATTATAGGGTTTTAGGCTGGCTTTAGGGCTTTCTGATCAACTTTTGAGCTTTTGGCCGATTTCAAGGTTTTCATCCGATTTCTGGGTTTTTCCGCTGACTATAGTATAGGGTATTTAGACGATTTAAGGGCTCCATGTTAATTTTATGGTTTTTCTGTAGATTCTAGGCTTTTAGGCTAATTTTATGGTTTTCGGCTTATTATAGGGTTTTAGGCCCGATTTAGGGCTTTATGATCAAATTTAGGGCTTTAGTCCAATTTCAAGGTTTTCGGCTTATTTTAGGGTTTTCAGCATATTTAAGGGTTTTTCCGCTAACTATAGTATAGGGTTTTAGGACGATTTAAGGGTTCCGGGTCAATTTTATGGTTATTATGTAGACTCTAGGCTTTTAGACTGATTTTAGGGTTTTCGGCTTCTTATAAGGTTTTAGGCCGACTTTAGAGCTTTTAGATAGATTTGAGGGTTTTCTGCTTATTGTAGGGTTTTATGCCGGATCTAGGGTTTTCTGATCTACTTTAGGACGATTTCAGCGTTTTTGGCCGATTTCAGTGTTTTTTCGTTGACTATAGTATAGGGTTTTCGGATTATTTTAGGGTTTGAGGCCGGCTTAAGGGCTTTTAGACTAATTTTAGTGTTTTTGGCTTATTATTGGGTTTTAGGCTGACTTTAGGGTTTTCTGATCAACTTTAGGGATTTTTCGCAATTTCAGGGTTTTCCACGGATTTCAAGGTTTTACCGCTGACTATAGAATAGGGTATTTGGACGATTTTAGGGTTACGAATCATTTTTATGGTTTTTTTGTAGACTCTAGGCTATTAGACTGATTTAGGGTGTTCGGCTTATTATAGGGTTTTAGGCCGGCTTTAGGGCTTTCTAATCAACTTTAGGTCTTTTGGCCGATTTCAGGGTTTCCGGCTGATTTCAGGATTTTTCCGCTCACTATAGCATAGGGTATTTGGATGATTTAAGGGCTCCGAGTAATTTTTATGGTTTTTTTGTAGTATTTGGACGATTTAAGGGCTCCGAGTCATTTTTATGGTTTTTTTGTAGACTCTAGGCTATTAGACTTATTTTAGGGTTTTTTATTATTATTATAAGGTTTAAGGCTGGCTTTAGGGTTTTTGGATCAACTTTAGGGCTATTTGACAATTTAAGGGTTTTTGGACGATTTCTGGGTTTTTCCGCTGACTATACCATAGGGTTTTTGGATGATTTAAGGGCTCTGAGACATTTTTATGGTTTTTTTGTAGATTCTAGGCTTTTAGGCTAATTCTAGAGTTTTTTTGCTTATTAAAGGGTTTTAGGCCGATTTTTGGTGCTTTTAGACTGATTTTAGGGTTTTCGACTTAATATAGGGTTTTAGGCCGGCTTTAGGGTTTTCTGAACAACTTTAGAGCTTTTGGCCAGCTTCAGGGTTTTTCCGCTAGTTATAGTATTGGGTATTTGGAAGATTTAAGGGCTCCGGGTCAAGTTTATGGTTTTTCAATAGACTCTAGGCTTTTAGACTGATTTTACGGTTTACGGCTTATGTAGGGTTTTAGGCTTACTTTAGGGCTTTCTTATCAACTTTAGGGCTTTTGGCTAATTTTAGGGTGGTCGGCCGATTTCGGGGTTTTTCCGCTGACTATAGTATAGGGTATTTGGACGATTAAAGGGCTCCGGGTTAACTTTATGGTTTTTTTGTAGACTCTAGTCTTTTAGACTGATTTTAGGGTTTTCGGCTTATTAAAGGGTTTTAGGCCGACTTTAGGGCTTTCTGATCAACTTTAGGGCTTTTGGTTGATTTAAGGGTTTTTCCGCTGGCTATTGTATAGGGTATTACAACGATTTAATATCTACGGGTCAATTTTATGGTTTTTCTGTAGAATCAAGGCATTTAGACTGATTTTTGTGTTTTCGGCTTTTTTAGGGTTCTAGGCCGGCTTTAGGGCTTTTAGACTGATTTTAGGGTTTTCGGCTTATTGTAGGGTTTTAGGCCGACTTTAGGGTTTTCTAATAAACTTTAGGGCTTTTGGCCGATTTCAGGGTTTTCATCCGGTTTCAAGGTTTTTCTGCTGACTGTAGCATAGGGTATTTGGACGATTTAAGGGCTCCGAGTCATTTTTATGGTTTTTTGTAGACTCAACGCTATTAGACTGATTTTTGGGTTTTCGGCTTATTATAGGGTTTTAGGCCGATTTTTGATGCTTTTAGACTGATTTTAGGGTTTTCGACTTATTGTAGGGTTTTATGCTAGCTTTCGGGTTTCTGATCAATTTCAGGGCTTTTGGCCGATTTCAGGGTTTTCGGCCGATTTCAGGGTTTTTCCGCAGATTATAGCATAGGGTTTTATGCTAGCTTTAGGGTTTTCTGATCAATTTCAGGGTTTTCGGTCGATTTCAGGGTTTTTCCGCAAATTATAGCATAGGGTATTTGGACGATTTAAGGGCTCCGGGTCATTTTTATGGTTTTTCTGTAGGCTCTAGGCTTTTCGACTTATAATATGGTTTTCGGCTTATTATAGGGTTTTAGGCCGGCTTTAGGGCTTTCTGACCAACTTTAGGGCTATCGACCGATTTCAGGGTTTTTCCGCTGCCTACGGTATTGGGTGTTTGGACGATTTAAGGACTCCGGGTCAATTTTATGGTGTTTCTGTAGACTCTAGGCTCTTAGATTAATTTTGGGATTTTCGGCTTATTATAGGATTTTTTGCCGGCTTTAGAGTTTTCTAATCGACTTTTGGGTTTTCGGCCATTTGCAGGGCTTTTCAGCAGACGTTAATATAGTCTTTTTGGACGATTTAAGGGCACCGGGTAAATTTTATGGTTTTTCCGTAGACTCTAGGCTTTTAAACTGAATTTAGGGTTTTCGTCCTATTTTAGGGTTTTAGGCCGGATTTAGGGCTTTTAGACTCATTTTAGGGTTTTCGGCTTATTATAGGGCTTTAGGCCGGCTTTAGGGTTTTCTAATCAACTTTAGGTCTTTTGGCCGATTTCAGGGTTTTCGACTGATTTTAGGGTTTTTACGCAGACTATAGCTTAGGGTATTTGACGATGTAAGGGCTGCGGGTTATTTAAATGGTTTATCTGTAGACTCTAAGCTTTTAGACTGATTTTAGGGTTTTTTGGCTTATTATAGGGTTTTAGGCCGGCTTTTGGGCTTTTAGACTGATTTTAGGGTTTTCGGCTTATTGTAGGGCTTTAGGCCGACTTTAGGGTTTTCTAATAAACTTTAGGGCTTTTGGCCGATTTCAGGGTTTTCATCTGATTTTAGGGGTTTTCTGCTGACCGTAGCATAGGGTATTTGGACGATTTAAGGGCTCTGAGACATTTTTATGGTTTTTTTGTAGACTCTACGCTATTAGACTGATTTTAGGGTTTTCGGCTTATTATAGGGTTTTAGGCCGATTTTTGGTGCTTTTAGACTGATTTTAGGGTTTTCGGCTTCTTGTAGGGTTTTATGCCAACTTAGGGTTTTCTGATCTATTTCAGGGCTTTTGGCCGATTTCAGGGTTTTTCCACAGATTATAGCATAGGGTATTTGGACGATTTAAGGGCTCCGGGTCATTTTTATGGTTTTTCTGTAGTCTCAAGGCTTTTAGACTGATTTTAGGGTTTTCGACTTATTATAGGGTTTTAAGCCGATTTTTGGTGCTTTTAGACTGATTTTAGGGTTTTCGGCTTACTGTAGGGTTTTAGGTCGACTTTAGGGTTTTCTAATCAACTTTAGGGCTTTTGGCCGATTTCAGGGTTTTCGTTCGATTTCAGGGTTTTTCTACTGACTGCAGCATAGGGTATTTGGACGATTTAAGGGCTCCGAGTCATTTGTATGGTTTTTTTGTAGACTCTAGGCTATAAGACTTATTTTAGGGTTTTCGGATTATTATAAGGTTCAAGGCCGGCTTTAGGGTTTTTAAATCAACTTTAGGGCTATTTGACAATTTCAGGGTTTTCGGACGATTTCTGGGTTTTTCTGCTGACTATAGCATAGGGTTTTTGGATTATTTAAGGGCTTCGGGTCGTTTTATGGTTTTTTTGTAGATTCTAGGCTTTTAGGCAGATATTAGGGTTTTCGGCTTATTATAGGGTTTTAGGCTGATTTTTGGTGCTTTTAGACTGAATTTAGGGTTTTCGTCTTATTGTAGGGTTTTATGCCAGCTTTAGGGTTTTCTGATCAACTTCAGGGCTTTGGGCCGATTTCAAGGTTTTCGGCCGATTTCAGGGTTTTTCCGCAGACTAGACTATATAGCTAGGGTATTTGGACGATTTAAGGGCTCCGGATCAATTTTAGGGTTTTTCTGTAGACTCTAGGCTTTTAGTCTAATTTTAGCATTTTCAATTTATTATAGGGTTTTAGGCCGACTTTAGGGCTTTCTAATCAACTTTAGGGCTTTTGGCCGATTTAAGGGTTTCCGACCGATTTCAGGGATTTTCTGCAGACTATAGTATAGGGTATTTGAACTATTTTAGGGCTCCGGGTCAATTTTTTGGTTTTTGTGTAGACTCTAGGCTTTTAGACCGATTTTAGGGTTTTCGGCTTATTATAGGGTTTTAGGCCTATTTTTTGTTCTTTTACACTGATTTTAGGGTTTTCAGCTTATTATTGGGTTTCAGGCATGCTTTATGGTTTTCTGATCAACTTTAGGGCTTCTGGCCTATTCCAGGGTTTTCAGCCGATTTCAGGGTTTTTCCGCTCACTATAGCATAGGGTATTTGGGCTATTTAAGGGCTCCAGGTCATTTTTATGGTTTTTCTGTAGACTTTAGGCTTTTGACTGATTTTAGGGTTTTTGGCTTATTATAGGGTTTTAGCGCGGCTTTAGGGCTTTCTGATCAACTTTAGGGCTTTTAGCCGATTTCAGGGTTTCCGGCCGATTTCAGTATTTTTCCCCAGACTATATAGTATAGGGTATTTGGACTATTTAAGGGCTACGGTTTAATTTTTTGGTTTTTGTGTAGACTCTAAGCTTTTAGATTGATTTTAGGGTTTTCGGCTTATTATAGGGTTTTAGGCTGATTTTTTGTGCTTTTCGACTGATTTTAGGGTTTTCGGCTTATTATAGGGTTTTAGGCCGGCTTTATGGCTTTCTGATCAACTTTAGGGTGTTTGGACGATTTACGGGCTCCGGGTTTATTATATGGTTTTTTTGTAGACTCTAGGCTCTTAGACTGATTTTAGGGTTTTCGGCTTATTGTTGGGTTGCAGGCATGCTTTAGGGTTTTCTGATCAACTTTAGGGCTTTTGGCCTATTTCAGGGTTTTCGGCCTACTTCAGGGTTTAAGGGCTCCGGGTCATTTTTGGATGATTTAAGGGCTACGGGTCATTTTTATGGTTTTACTGTAGACTCTAGGCTTTTAGACTGATTTTAGGGTTTTCGGCTTATTTTAGGGTTTTAGGCCGGATTTAGGGCTTTTTGATCAACTTTAGGGCTTTTGTACGATTTCAGGGTTTCCGGCCGATTTTATGGTATTTCCGCTAACTATAGTATAGGGTATTTGGACTATTAAAGTGCTCCGGTTCAATTTTTTGGTTTTTGTGCAGACTCTAGGCTTTTAGACTAATTTTTTGGTTTTCGGCTTATTTTAGGGTTTGAGGCCGGCTTAAGGGCTTTTAGATTGATTTTAGTGTTTTCGGCTTATTTTAGGGTTTGAGGCTGACTTTAGATTTTTTTGATCAACTTTAAGGCTTTTTTCCAATTTCAGGGTTTTTCCGCTGACAATATTTGGACGATTTGGACGATTTAAGGGATCCGGGCAATTTTAGGGTTTTTCTGTAGACTCTAGGCTTTTAGACTAATTTAGGGTTTTCGTATTATTATAGGGTTTTAGGCCGACTATAGGGCTTTTTGATCAACTTTAGGGCTTTTGGCTGATTTCAGGGTTTTCGGCTGATTTCAGGATTTTTCCGCTAACTATAGAATAGGGTATTTAGACGATTTAAGGGCTCCGGGTCAATTTTTTGGTTTTTGTGTAGAATGTAGGCTTTTAGGCTGATTTTAAGGTTTTCAGCATATTATAGGGTTTTAGGCCGGCTTTAGGGTTTTCTGATCAACTTTAGGGCTTTTGGCTGATTTCAGGGTTTCCGGCGATTTCAGGGTTTCTGGCCGATTTCAGGGTTTTTCCGCTTACTATATAGTAAAGGGTATTCGGACTATTTAAGTGCTCTGAGTCAATTTTTTGGTTTTTGTGTAGATTGAAGGCTTTTAGACTGATTTTAGGGTATTCGGCTTATTATAGGGTTTTAGGCCTGCTTTTGGTGCTTTTAGACTTATTTTAGGGTTTTCGGCTTATTGTAGGTTTTTAAACCGGCTTAAGGGTTTTTTTATCAACATTAGGGCTTTTAGACGATTTCAGGGTTTCTGGCCGATATCAAGGTTTTTCCGATGACTATAGTATACGGTATTTGGACTATTTAAGGGTTCCGGGTCAATTTTTTGGATTTTGTGAGACTCTAGGCTTTTAGACTGATTTTAGGGTATTCGGCTTATTATAATGTTTTAGTACAGCTTTTGGTGCTTTTAGACTGATTTTAGGGTTTTCGGCTTATTGAAGGGTTTAAGGCCGACTTTAGGGTTTTCTGATCAACTTTAGGGCTTTTGGCTGATTTCTGGATTTTTGGCATATTTCAGGTTTTTCTGCTGACTATAGCATAGGGTATTTGGACGATTTAAGGGCTTTAGGTAATAGGCTTTTAGAAAAAATTTAGGGTTTTCGAATTATTAAAGGGTTTGGGCTGGCTTTAGGGCTTTCTGATCAACTTTACGGCTTTCGGCCGAATTCAGGGTTTATCGGCCGATTTCAAGGTTTTTCCGCTGACTATTGTATAGGGTATTTATTCGATTTAAGGGCTCCGAGATGATTTTATGATTTTTCTTTATACTCAAGGCTTTTAAACTGATTTTAGTGTTTTCGTATTAGGCCGACTTTAGGGCATTCTGATCAAGTTTACGGGTTTTAGCTGATTTTAGGGTTTTCGGCTAATTTTAGGGTTTTTCCGCAGACTATTGTATAGGGTATTAGGACGATTTAAGGGCTCCGGGTCAATTTTATGGTTTTTCTGTAGACTCTAGGCTTTTAGACTGATTTTAGTGTTTTCGGCTTTTTTAGGGTTTCAGGTCGCCTGTAAGTCTTATATACTGATTTTAGGGTTTTCGGCTTATTATATAGGTTCAAGGCCGGCTTTAGGGTATTTGGACGATTTAAGGGCTCCGGGTCATTTTTATGGTTTTTCTGTATATTCTAGGCTTTTTGGCTGATTTTAGGGTTTTCGGCTTATTATAGGGTTTTAGGCCAGCTTTAGGGCTTTCTTATCAAATTTAGTGCTTTTGGCCGATTTCAGGGTGTTTCTGCTGACTATAGTATAGGGTGTTTAGACGATTTAAGGGCTCCGGGTCAATTTTAGGGTTTTTTAGTAGACTCTAAGCTTTTAGACTAATTTTATGGTTTTGGATTTATTATTGGGTTTTAGGCCGGCTTTAGGGCTTTCAGATCAACTTTAGGGCTTTTGACCGATTTCAGGGTTTTCGGCTGATTTCTGGGTTTTTCCGGGGACTATAGTATAGGGTATTTAGACGATTTAAGGGCTTTGAGTGAATTTTATGGTGTTTCTGTAGATTCTAGGCTTTTAGGGTTTTCGGATTATTATAGGGTTTTAGACCAGTTTAGGGCTTTCTGATCAAATTTAGGGCTTTACTCCACTTTCAAGGTTTTCGGCTTATTTTAGGGTTTTTGGCATATTTCAGGGATTTTCCACTAACTATAGTATAGGGTAATTGGACGATTTATGGGCTCCGGGTCAATTTTATGGTTATTCTGTAGACTCTAGGCTTTTAGACTGATTTAAGGGTTTTCGGCTTCTAATAGGGTTTTAGGCAGGCTTTTGGGCTTTTCGACTGATTTTAGGGTTTTTGGCTTACTGTAGGGTTTTAGGCCGGATCTAGGGTTTTCTGATCTACTCTAGGGATTTTGGACGTTTTCAGGGTTTTTGGCCGATTTCAGGGTTTTTCCTGCTGACTAGTATAGGGTTTTTGCATTATTTAAGGGCTTCGGGTCAATTTTCTAATTTTCCGGTAAACTCTAGCCTTTTAGACTGATTTTAGGGTTTTCGGCTTATTTTAGGGTTTGAGGCCGGCTTAAGGGCTTTTTGACTGATTTTAGTGTTTTCGGCTTATTATAGGGTTTTAGGCTGACTTTAGGGTTTTCTGATCCACTTTAGGGATTTTTTCAAATTTCAGGGTTTTCGACTGATTTCAGGGTTTTTCCGCTGACTATAGCATAGGGTATTTGGAGGATTTATTGGCTCCGAATCATTTTATGGTTTTTATGTAGACTCTATGCTATTGGAATGATTTTAGGGTTTTCGGCTTATTATAGGGTTTTAGGCCAGCTTTAGGGCTTTGTGATCAAATTTAGGGCTTTTCGCCGATTTCAGGGTGTTTCCGCTGTCTATAGTATAGGATGTTTGGACGATTTAAGGGCTCCGGGTCATTTTTATGGTTTTTTGGTAGACTCTAGGCTTTTAGACTGATTTTAGGGTTTAAGGCCGACTTTAAGGTTTTTCCGCTGACTATAGTATAGGGTATTTGGACTATTAAAGTGCTTCGGGTCAATTTTTTGATTTTTGTGTAGACCCTAGGCTTTTAGACTGATTTTAGGGTTTTTCGGCTTATTTTAGGGTTTGTGGACGGCTTAAGGGCTTTTAGACTGATTTCAGTGTTTTCGTCTTATTATAGGGTTTTAGGCTGACTTTAGGGTTTTCTGATCAACTTTAGGGTTTTTTTTTCCAATTCCAGGGTTTTCGACCGATTTCAAGGTTTTTCCGCTGACTATAGTATAGGGTATTTGGACGATTTAAGGGCTCCGGGACAATTTTATGGTGTTTCTATAGACACTAGGCTTATAGAATGATTTTAGGGGTTCCTGCTTATTATAGGGTTTTAAGCCAACTTAAGGTTTTTCTAATCAACTGAAGGGCTTTTGGCCGATTTCAGGGTTATCGTCTGATTTCAGGGTTTTTCCGCTGACTGTAGCATAGGGTATTTGGACGATTTATGGGCTCCGGGTCAATTTTTTGGCTTTTGTGTAGACACTAGTTTTTTAGACCGAATTTAGGGTTTTTGGTCTATTATAGGGTTTTACGCCGATTTTTGGTGCTTTTAGACTGATTTTAGGGTATTCGGCTTATTATAGGGTTTTAGGCCGGCTTTTGGTGCTTTTAGACTGATTTTATGGTTTTCAGCTTATTGTAGGGTTTAAGTCGGCTTAATGGTTTTTTGATCAACTTTAGGGCTTTTGGCCGAGTTCAGGGTTTCCGGCCGATATCTATGTTTTTACGCGGACTATAGTATAGGGTATTTGGACTATTTGAGGGCTCCAGGTCAATTTTTTGGATTTTATGTAGACTCTAGGCCTTTAGACTGATTTTAGGGTATTCGGCTTATTATAGGGTTTTAGGACGGCTCTTGGTGCTTTTAGACTGATTTTAGGGTTTTCGGCTTATTGAAGGGTTTAAGGTCGGCTTCTGGGTTTTCTGATCAACTTTAGGGCTTTTGGCTGATTTCAGGGTTTTCGATATACTTTGGGTTTTTCCGCTGACTATTGCATAGGGTATTTGGACGATTTAAAGGCTTTGGGTCATTTTATGGTTTTTCTATAGACTCTAGGCTCTAGACTGATTTTAGGGTCAGATTTTTGGTTTTTGTGTAGACTGTAGGCTTTTTGATTGATTTTAGGGTATTCGGCTTATTATAGGGTTTTAGGCCAATTTTTTGTGAGTTTAGACCGATTTTAGGGTTTTCGGATTCTTGTAGGGTTATAGGCCGGCTTAAGGGTTTTCTGATCAACTTTAGGGCTTTTGAACGATTTCAGGGTTTCCAGCCGATATCAAGGTTTTTCCGCTGACTATAGTATAGGGTATTTGGACTATTTAAGGGCTCTGACTCAATTTTTTTGATTTCGTGTAGACTCTAGGCTTTAAGACTGATTTTAGGATATTCGGCTTATTATAGGGTTTCAGGTCGCCTGTAAGTCTAATATACTGATTTTAGGGTTTTCGGCTTATTATATAGGTTCAAGGCCGGCTTTAGGGTATTTGGACGATTTAAGGGCTCCGGGTCATTTTTATGGTTTTTCTGTATATTCTAGGCTTTTTGGCTGATTTTAGGGTTTTCGGCTTATTATAGGGTTTTAGGCCAGCTTTAGGGCTTTCTTATCAAATTTAGTGCTTTTGGCCGATTTCAGGGTGTTTCCGCTGACTATAGTATAGGGTGTTTAGACGATTTAAGGGCTCCGGGTCAATTTTAGGGTTTTTCAGTAGACTCTAAGCTTTTAGACTAATTTTATGGTTTTGGATTTATTATTGGGTTTTAGGCCGGCTTTAGGGCTTTCAGATCAACTTTAGGGCTTTTGACTGATTTCAGGGTTTTCGGCTGATTTCTGGGTTTTTCCGGGGACTATAGTATAGGGTATTTAGACGATTTAAGGGCTTTGAGTGAATTTTATGGTGTTTCTGTAGATTCTAGGCTTTTAGGCTGCTTTTAGGGTTTTCGGATTATTATAGGGTTTTAGACCAGTTTAGGGCTTTCTGATCAAATTTAGGGCTTTACTCCACTTTCAAGGTTTTCGGCTTATTTTAGGGTTTTTGGCATAATTCAGGGATTTTCCACTAACTATAGTATAGGGTAATTGGACGATTTAAGGGCTCCGGGTCAATTTTATGGTTATTCTGTAGACTCTAGGCTTTTAGACTGATTTAAGGGTTTTCGGCTTCTAATAGGGTTTTAGGCAGGCTTTTGGGCTTTTCGACTGATTTTAGGGTTTTTGGCTTATTGTAGGGTTTTAGGCCGGATCTAGGGTTTTCTGATCTACTCTTGGGATTTTGGACGTTTTCAGGGTTTTTGGCCGATTTCAGGGTTTTTCCTGCTGACTAGTATAGGGTTTTTGCATTATTTAAGGGCTTCGGGTCAATTTTCTAATTTTCCGGTAAACTCTAGCCTTTTAGACTGATTTTAGGGTTTTCGGCTTATTTTAGGGTTTGAGGCCGGCTTAAGGGCTTTTAGACTGATTTTAGTGTTTTCGGCTTATTATAGGGTTTTAGGCTGACTTTAGGGTTTTCTGATCCACTTTAGGGATTTTTTCAAATTTCAGGGTTTTCGACTGATTTCAGGGTTTTTCCGCTGACTATAGCATAGGGTATTTGGACGATTTAGGATTTTCGGCTTATTATAGAATTTTTAGCCAGCTTTAGGGTTTTCTAATTAACTTTTGGGTTTTCGGCCAATTGCAGGGTTTTTCCGCAGACTTTAATATAGTCTTTTTGGACGATTTAAGGGCTCCGAATAAATTTTATGGTTTTTCTGTACACTCTAGGCTTTTAAACTGATTTTAGGGTTTTCGCCCTATTGTAGGGTTTTAGGCCGACTTTAGGGTTTTCTAATCAACTTTAGGGCTTTTGGCCGATTTCAGGGTTTTCGACCGATGTTAGGGATTTTACGCAGACTATAGCATAGAGTATTTGACGATTTAAGGGCTCCGGGTCATTTTTATGATTTATCTGTAGACTCTAGGCTTTTAGACTGCTTTTAGGGTTTTTTAGCTTAATATAGGGTTTTGGGCTGGCTTTTAGACTGATTTTAGGGTTTTGCCTTATTGTAGGGTTTTAGGCCGACTTTAGGGTTTTCTGATCAACTTTAGGGCTTTTGGCCGATTTCATGGTTTTTCCGCTGACTGTAACATAGGGTATTTGGACGATTTAAGGGCTCCGAGTAATTTTTATGGTTTTTTTGTAAACTCTAGGCTATTAGACTTATTTTAGGGTTTTCGGCTTATTATAGGGTTTAAGGCCGGCTTAAGAGGTTTTTGGATCAACTTTAGGGCTATTTTGGCCGATTTCTGGGTTTTCGTCTGATTTCTGGGTTTTTCCGTTGACTGTAGCATAGGGTATTTGGACGATTTAAGGGCTCCAAATCGTTTTCAGGCCAGCTTTAGTATTTTCTAATCAAATTTGGGGCTTTTGGCCGATTTTAGGGTTTTCGGCCGATTTTAGGGTTTTTCCGCTCACTATAGCATAGTGTATTTGGACGATTTAAGGGCTCCAAGTCATTTTTATGTTTTTCGGTAGACTCTAGGCTTTTAGACTTATTTTAGGGTTTTCGGCTTATTATAGGGTTTTAGGCTGGATTTAGGGCTTTTTGATCAACTTTATTGCTTTTGGCCAATTTCAGGGTTTTCTGCCAATTTCAGGGTTTTTTCACTGACTATAGTTTAGGGTGTTTGAACGATTTAAGGGTTCTAGGTCAATTTTATGATTTTTCGGTAAACTCAAAGCTCTTAGACTGATTTTAGGGTTTTCTGATCAACTTTAGGGCATTTTTCCGATTTAGGGTTTTCGACCGATTTCAGGGTTTTCTGATCAACTTTAGGGCTTTTGGCCGATTTCAGGGTTTCCGGCCGATATTAACATTTTTCCGCTGACTATAGTTTAAGGTATTTGGACTATTTAAGGGCTTCGGGTCAATTTTTTGGATTTTGTGTAGACTCTAGGCTTTTAGACTAATTTTAGGGTATTCAGATTATTTAAGGTTTTAGGGTTTTCGGCTTATTGAAGGGTTTTAGGCCGACATTAGGGCTTTGTGATCAACTTTACGAGTTTTGGCTGATTGTAGGGTTTTCGGCTAGTTTCAGGGTTTTTCCGCTGACTATTGTATAGGGTATTAGGACGATTTTAGGGCTGTGGGTCAATTTTATGGTTTTTCTGTAGACTCTAGGCTTTAAGTCTAATTTTAGGGGTTTCTGCTTCTTATAGGGTTTTTGGCCGACTTTAGGGTTTTTTAATCAACTTTTGAGGTTTTGGCTGATTTTAGGGTTTTCGGCTAATTTCAGGGTTTTTCCGCAGACTATTAGGACGATTTAAGGGCTCCGTGTCTTTTTTATGGTTTTTCTGTAGATCTAGGCTTTTGGACTGATTTTAGTGTTTTCGGCTTTTTTAGGGTTCTAGGTTGGTTGTAAGGCTTTTAGACTGATTTTAGGGTTTTCGGCTTATTATATAGGGTTCAAGGTCCGCTTTAGGGTATTTGGACGATTTAAGGGCTCCGCGTCATTTTTATGGTTTTTCTGTATGTTCTAGGCTTTTAGGCTGATTTTAGGGTTTTCCTCCAATTTCAGGGTTTTTCCGCTGACTAAAGCATAGGGTATTTGGAAGATTTTAGGGCTCCGTGTCATGTTTATGGTTTTTCGGTAGACTCTAGGCTATTAGACAGATTTTGGGGTTTTCTGCTTATTATAGGGTTTTAGGCCGGCTTTAGGGTTTTCTAATCAACTTTAGGGCTTTTGGACTATTTTAGGGTTTTCTACCGATAGAATAGGGTTTTACGCAGACTATAGAATAGGGTATTTGACGATTTAAGGGCTCCGGGTCATTTTTATGGTTAATCTGTAGACTCTAGGCTTTTAGACTTATTTTAGGGTTTTTTGGCTTATTATAGGGTTTTAGGCCGGCTTTCGGGCTTTTAGACAGATTTTAGGGTTTTCGGCTTATTATAGGGTTTAAGGCCGGCTTTAGGGTTTTTGGATCAACTTTAGGGCTTTTGGCCGATTTCAGGGTTTTTCTACTGACTATAGCATAAGGTATGTAGATTTTAGGCTTTTAGGCGGTTTTAGGGTTTTCGGCTTATTGTAGGGTTTTATGCCAGCTTTAGGGTTTTCTGATCAACTTCAGGGCTTTGGCCGATTTCAGGATTTTCGGCCGATTTCAGGTTTTTCCGCAGACTATATAGCATAGTGTATTTGGACGATTTAAGCGCTCCGGGTCAATTTTAGGGTTTATCTGTAGACTCTAGGCTTTTAGAATAATTTTAGGGTTTGTGATTTATTATAGGGTTTTAGGCCGGCTTTAGGGCTTTCTGATCAACTTTAGGGCTTTCATCCGATTTCAGGGTTTCCGACCGAATTCTGGGTTTTTCCGCAGACTATAGTATAGGGATTCGGGTCAATTTTTTGGTTTTTGTGTAGACTCTAGGCTTTTTGACCGATTTTAGGGTTTTCTGCTTATTATGGGGTTTTAGGCCGATATTTGGTGCTTTTAGACTGATTTTTGGGTTTTCTGCTTATTGTAGGGTTGCAGGCATGCTTTAGGGTTTTCTGATCAACTTTAGGTCTTTTGGCCTATTTCAGGGTATTCGGCCGACTTCAGGGTTTTTCCCCTCACTATAGCATAGGGTATTTGGACGATTTAAGGGTCTGGGTCATTTTTATGGTTTTACTGTAAACTCTACGCTTTGAGACTGATTTTAAGGCTTTCAGCTTATTATAGGGTTTTAGGCCGGCTTTAGGGTTTTCTGATCAACTTTAGGGCTTTTGGCTGATTTCAGGGTTTCCGGCGATTTAAGGGTTTCCGGCCGATTTCAGGGTTTTTCCGCTTACTATATAGTATAGGGTATTTGGACTATTTAAGTGCTCCGGGTCAATATTTTGGTTCTTGTGTTGAGTGTAGGCTTTTAGACTGATTTTAGGGTATTCGGCTTCTTATAGGGTTTCAGGCCGCCTTTTGGTGCTTTTAGACTGATTTTAGGGTTTTCGCCTTATTGTAGGGTTTTATGCCGGCTTAAGGGTTTTCTGATCAACTTTAGGGCTTTTGGCCAATTTCAGGGTTTCCGGCCGATATGAAGGTTTTTCCGCTGACTATATAGTATAGGGTATTTGTACTATTTAAGGGCTTCGGGTCAATTTTTTGGATTTTGTGTAGACTCTAGGCTTTTAGACTTATGTTAGGGTATTGGGCTTGTTATAAGGTTTTAGGACGGCTTTTGGTGCTTTCAGACTGATTTTAGGGTTTTCGGCGTATTTTAGGTTTTTCCACTGACTATAGCATAGGGTATTTGGACGATTTAAGGGCTTTGGGTCATTTTATGGTTTTTTTTTTTTGTAGACTATAGGAAATTAGACTGATTTTAGGGTTTTCAACTTAATATAGGGTTTTTGGCCGGCTTTAGGGTTTTCTGAACAACTTTAGAGCTTTTGGCCGATTTCATGGTTTTTCCGCAAGTTATAGTATAGGGTATTTGGAAGATTTATGAGCTCCGTTTCAATTTTATGGTTTTTCTATAAACTCTAGGCTTTTAGACTGATTTTACGGTTGACGGCTTATGTAGAGTTTTAGGCTTGCTTTAGGGCTTTCTGATCAACTTTAGGGCTTTTGGCTGATTTCAGGGTTTCTGGCCGATTTCAGGGTTTTTCCGCTCACTATATAGTATAGGGTATTTGGACTATTTAAGTGCCCAGCGTCAATTTTTTGGTTTTTGTGTAGATTTAGACTCTAGGCTTTTAGACTGATTTTAGGGTTTCTCCGCTGACTATTGTATAGGGTATTAGAACGATTTAATGTCTCCGGGGCAATTTTATGGTTTTTCTGTAGACTCTAGACTTTTAGACTGATTTTAGTGTTTTCGGCTTTTTTAGGGTTCTAGGCCGGCTTTAGGGCTTTTAGACTGATTTTAGGGTTTTCGGCTTATTATAGGGTTTAAGGCCGACTTTAGGGTTTTTGATCAACTTTAGGGCTATTTGACAATTTCAGGGTTTTTGTACGATTTCTGGGTTTTTCCGCTGACTATAGCATACGATATTTGGATGATTTAAGGGATTTGGGTCATTTTATGGTTTTTCTGTAGATTCTAGGCTTTAAGGGTTTTTGGCTTATTATAGGGTTTTAGGCCGATTTTTGGTGCTTTTAGACTGATTTTAGGGTTTTCGGCTTATTATAGGGTTTTAGGCCAGCTTTAGGGGTTTCTGATCAACTTTAGGGATTTTTGCCGATTTCAAGGTTTTAGACCGATTTCAGGGTTTTCCACTGACTATAGTATAGGGTGTTTGGGCGATTTAAGGGCTCCGGGACAATTTTATGGTTTTTTGTAGACACTAGGCTTTTAGAATGATTTTAGGGTTTTGGGGTTATTATAGGGTTTTAGGCCGGCTTTTGGGGAATTTAGACTGATTTTAGGGTTTTCAACTTATTATAGGGTTTGAGGACGACTTTAGGGTTTTCTAATCAACTTTAGGGCATTTGTCCGATTTCGGGATTTTTGACCGATTTCAGAGTTTTTCCGCAGACTATAGCATAGGGTATTTGGACGATATAGGGGCTCCAGGTCATTTTTATGGTTTTTCTGTAGACTCTAGGCTTTTAGGCTGATTTTAGGGTTTTTTTTGGCTTATTATAGTGTTTTAGATCGATTTTCAGGCTTTAAGACTGGTTTTAGGGTTTTCGGCTTATTGTAGGGTTTTGGGACGACTTTAGGGTTTTCTAATCAACTTTAGGGCTTTAGGCCGATTTCAGGGTTTTTCTGCTAACTTTAGCTTAGGGTATTTGGAAGATGTAAGGGCTCCGAGTCATGTTTATGGTTTTTCGGTAGACTCTAGGCTATTAGACTGATTTTAGGGTTTTCGGCTTATTATAGGGTTTTAGGCCGACTTTAGGGCTTTCTGATCAATTTTAGGGCTACGAGTCAATTTTTTGATTTTTGTGTAGACTTTAGGCTTTTAGACTGATTTTAGGGTTTTCGACTTATTATAGGGTTTTAGCCTGATTTTTGGTGCTTTTAGACTCATTTTAGGGTTTTCGCTTAGTATAGGGTTTTATGCCGGATTTATGGCTTTTTGATTAACTTTGGGGCTTTTGGCCGATTTCATGGTTTTTTGCCGATTTCAGGGTTTTTTGCCGATTTCAGGGTTTTTCCGCTGACTATATAGTATAGGGTGTTTGGACGATTTATGGGCTCCAGGTCAATTTTATGGTTTTTCTGTAGACACTAGGCTTTTAGACTGATTTTAGGGTTTTAGGCTGGATTTATGGCTTTTAGACTGATTATAGTATAGGGTATTTGGACGATATAAGGGCTCCGGGTCAATTTTAGGGATTTTCTGTAGACTATAGGATTTTAGACAAATTTTAGGGTTTTCCTTTTATTATAGGGTTTTAGGCCAGCTTTAGTACTTTCTGATCAACTTTAGGGCTTTTGGCCGATTTCAGGGTTTTCGGCCAATTTCAGGGTTTTTTCCGCTGACTTATAGTATAGGGTATTTAGATGATTTAAGTGCTCCGAGATAATTTTATAGTTTTTCTGTATACTCTAGGCTTTTAGACTAATTTTAGTGTTTTCGTATTATTAAAGGGTTTTAGGCCAACTTTAGGGCTTTCTGATCAACTTTACGGGTTTTGGCTGATTTTAGGGTTTTCGGCTAATATCAGGGTTTTTCCGCAGACTATTGTATAGGGTATTTGGACTATTTAAGGGCTCCAGGTCATTTTATGGTTTTGCTGTAGACTCTAGGCTTTTATACTGATTTTAGTGTTTTTAGGCTTTTTTAGGGTTCTAAGTCGGCTGTAAGGCTTTTAAACTGATTTTAGGGTTTTCGGCTTATTATATAGGGTTCAAGGCCGGTTTTAGGGTATTTGGACGATTTAAGGGCTCCGGGTCATTTTTATGGTTTTTTTGTATATTCTATGCTTTTAGGCTGATTTTAGGGTTTTCGGCTTATTATAGGATTTTAGGCCATCTTTAGAGCTTTCTAATCAAATTTAGGGCTTTTGGCCGATTTCAGGGTGTTTCCGCTGACTATAGTATAGGGTGTTTGGACGATTTAAAGGTTCCGGGTCATTTTTATGGTTTTTTTTTTGTAGACTGTAGGCTTTTAGACTGATTTTAGAATTTTCAGCTTATTATAGGGTTTTAGGCCGGCTTTAGGGATTTCTAATGAACTATAGGGCTTTTGGCCGATTTCAATGTGTTTTCGCTGACCATAGTATTGGGTGTTTGGACGATTTAATGGCTCCGGGTCAATTTTACGGTTTTTCGGTAGAATCTAGGCTTTTAGACTGATTTAAGGGTTTTCGGCTTATTATAGGGTTTCAGGCTGGATTTAGGGCTTTTTGATCAACTTTATGGCTTTTAGCCGATTTCTGTGTGTTTCTGCTGACTATAGTATAAGGGTGTTTGGATGATTTAAGGGCTCCGGGTCAATTTTAGGGTTTTTCTGTATACTCTAGGACTTTAGACTAATTTTAGGGTTTTCGATTTGTTATAGGGTTTTAGATCGGCTTTAGGGCTTTCGGCCGATTTCATGGTTTCCGACCGATTTCTGGGTTTTTCCGCAGACTATAGTATAGGGTATTTGGACTATTTAAGGGCTCCGGGTCAATTTTATGGTTTTTCTGTAGACACTAGGCTTTTAGGCTGATTTTAGGGTTTTCGGCTTATTATTGGGTTTTAGGCTGGCTTTAGGGTTTTCTGATTAACTTCAGGGCTTTTGGCCGATTTCAAGGTTTTCGGCCGATTTCAGGGTATTTCCGCTGACTTATAGTATAGGGTATTTATACGATTTCAGGGCTCTGAGATTATTTTATGGTTTTTCTACATACTCTAGGGTTTTAGACTGATTTTAGGGTTTTCGTATTATTAAAGGGTTTTAGGCCGACTTTAGGGCTTTCTTATCAACTTTACAGATTTTGGCTGATTTTAGGGTTTTCGGCTAATTTCAGGGTTTTTCCGCACACTATTGTATAGGGTATTAGGTTGATTTAAGGGCTCCGAGACAATTATATGGTGTTTCTGTAGACTCTAGGCTTTTAGACTAATTTTGGTGTTTTTCGGCTTTTTTAGGGTTCTAGGATGGCTGTAAGGCATTTAGACTGATTTTAGGGTTTTCGGCTTATTATATAGGGTTCAAGGCTGGCTTTAGGGTATTTGGACGATTTAAGGGCTCCGGGTCACTTTTATGGTTTTTCTGTATATTCTTGGCTTTGAGGCTGATTTTAGGGTTTTCGGCTTATTATAGGGTTTTAGGCCGGATTTAGGGCTTTTTGATCAACTTTAGGACTTTTGGCCGATTTCAGGGTGTTTTCGCTGAGTATAGTATAGGGTGTTAGGACGATTTAAGGGCTCCGGGTCAATTTTAGGGTTTTTTCTCTAGACTCTAGGCTTTTAGACTGATTTTAGGGTTTTCGGCTTATTATAGGGTTTTAGGCCGGATTTAGGGCTTTTTGATCAACTTTAGGGCTTTTGGCCGGTTTCAGGGTTTTTGGAAGATTTAAGGGCTCCGGGTCAATTTTTTGATTTTTCGGTAAACTCTAGGCTTTTAGACTGATCTTAGTGTTTTCGGCTTATTATAAGGTTTTAGGCTGACTTTAGGGTTTTCTGATCAACTTTAGGGTTTTTTTTCCAATTTCAGGGTTTTCGACCGAATTCAGGGTTTTCGGCTTGTTGTAGTGTTTTAGGCCGGCTTTAGGGTTTTCTAATCAGCTTTAGGGCTTTTGGCCGATTTCAGGGTTTTTCCGCTGACTATAACATAGGGTATTTGGACGATTTAAGGTCTTCGAATCATTTTTATGGTTTTTTTGTAGACTCTAGGCTATTAGACTGGTTTTAGGGTTTTCGGCTTATTATAGGGTTTTAGGCCGGCTTTATGGCTTTCTGATCAGCTTTAGGGCTTTTGGCCGATTTCATGGTTTTCTACCGATTTCAGGGTTTTTCCGCTGACTATAGTATAGGGTGTTTGGACGATTTATGGGCTCCGGGTCAATTTTATGGTTTTTCTGTAGTCTCTAGGCTTTTAGACTGAGTTTAGGGTTTTTTGTCTTATTATAGTATTTTATGGTTTTTCCGTAGACTCGAGGCTCTTAGACTAATTTTAGAGTTTTCGGCTTATTATAGGGTTTTAGGCCGACTTTAGGGTTTGCTAATCATAATTTTGGTTTTCGGCCGATTTCAGCGTTTTTTCGCAGACTAAAGTATAGTCGTTTTGGACGATTTAAGGGCTCCGAGTCAATTTTATAGTTTTTCTGTAGACTCAAGGCTTTTAGATTGATTTAAGGGTTTTTGCACTATTTTAGGCTTTTAGGCCGGATTAAAGGCTTTTAGGCCGGATTAAAGGCTTTTAGACCGATATTTGGGTTTTCGGCTTATTATAGGGTTTTAGGCTGGCTTTAAGATTTTCTGATTAACTTTAGGGCTTTTGTACGGTTTCAGGGTGTCCAGCCGATTTCATGGTCTTTCCGCTAACTATAGTATAGTGTATTTGGACCATTAAAGTGCTCCAGGTCAATTTTTTGGTTTTTGTGTAGACTCTAGGGCTTTTTTTCCAATTTCAGGGTTTTCGACCGATTTTAGGGTTTCGGGGCAATTTTATGGTTTTTCTGTAGACACTAGGCTTTTAGTATGGTTTTAGGGTTTTCGACTTATAAAAGGGTTTTAGGCCGACTTTAGGGTTTTTTGATCAACTTTAGGGCTTTTGGTCGATTTCAGGGTTTACGTCCGATTTCAGGGTTTACGTCGGATTTCAGGGTTTTTCCGCTAACTGTAGCATAGGGTATTTGGACGATTTAAGGGATCCGAGTCATTTTTATGGTTTTTTGTAGACTTTAGGCATTTAGACTGATTTTAGGGTTTTTAGATTATTATAGGGTGTTAGGCCGGCTTTAGGGCTTTCTGATCAACTTTAGGGCTTTTGGCCGATTTCAGAGTGTTTCCGCTGACTATAGTATAGGGTATTTGGACGATTTAAGGGCTCAGGGTCAATTTTAGGGTTTTTCTGTAGACTCTAGGGTTTTCATATTATTATAGGGTTTTAAGGCGGCTTTAGGGCTTTCTGATCAACTTTAGGGCTTTTGGCCGATTTCAGAGTGTTTCCGCTGACTATAGTATAGGGTATTTGGACGATTTAAGGGCTCCAGGTCAATTTTAGGGTTTTTCTATAGACTCTAGGCTTTTAGACTAATTTTAGGGTTTTCATATTATTATAGGGTTGTAAGGCGGCTTTAGGGCTTTCTGATCAACTTTAGGGCTTTTGGCCGATTTCAGGGTTTTCGGCCGATTTCTGGGTTTTTTCACTGACTATATAGTATGGGGTATTTAGACGATTTAAGGGCTCCGAGTTAATTTTATGGTTTTTCTGTAGATTCTAGGCTTTTAGGCTGATTTTAGGGTTTTCGGCTTATTATAGGGTTTTAGGCCAGCTTTAGGGTTTTCTGATCAAATTTAGGGCTTTAGTCCAATTTCAAGGTTTTCGGCTTATTTTAGTGTTTTCGGCATATTTCAGGGTTTTTCTGCTAACTATAGTATAGGGTAATAAGATGATTTAAGAGCTCCGGGTCAATTTTATGGTTATTCTATAGACTCTAGGCTTCTATATTGATTTTAGGGTTTTAGGCCGACTTTAGAGCTTTTAGATTGATTTTAGGGTTTTCTGCTTATTGTAGTGTTTTAGGCCGGATCTAGGGTTTTCTGATCTACTTTAGGGATTTTGGACAATTTCAGCGTTTTTGGTCGATTTCAGCGTTTTTTCGCTGACTATATAGTATAGGGTTTTTGGACGATTTAAGGGCTCCGGGTCAATTTTATGATTGTTGGGTAAACTCTAGGCTTTTAGACTAATTTTAGGGTTTTCGGATTATTTTTGGGTTTTTAGACTGATTTTAGTGTTTTCGGCTTATTATAGAGTTTTAGGTTGACTTTAGCGTTTTTTGATCAACTTTAGGGCTTTTTTGCAAATTCAGGGTTTTTGACCGATATTAAGGTTTTTCGTAGACTCTAGGCTATAAGACTGATTTTAGGGTTTTCGGCTTATTGTAGGGTTTCAGGCATGCTTTAGGGTTTTCTGATCAACTTTAGGGCTTTTGGCCTATTTCAGGGTTTTCGGTCGATTTCAGGGTTTTTCCGCTCACTATAGCATAGGGTATTTGGATGATTTAAGGGCTCCGGGTCATTTTTATGGTTTTTCTGCAGACTCTACGCTTTTACACTGATTTTAAGGTTTTCGGCTTATTATAGGGTTTTAGGCTGAATTTAGGGGTTTTTGATCAACTTTAGGGCTTTTAGCCGATTTTAGGATTTTCTGCCGATTTCATGGTTTTTGCGCTGACTATAGTTTAGGGTGTTTGGACGATTTGGGGGCTCCGGGTCAGTTTTATGGTTTTTCTGTAGACTCTAGGCTCTTAGACTTATTTTAGGGTTATTAGCTTATTATAGGGTTTTAGGGCGGCTTTAGGGTTTGCTAATCAACTTTTGGGTTTTCGGCTGATTTCAGGGTTTTTCCGCAGAATATAGTATACTCTTTTTGGACGATTTAAGGGCTCCGAATCAATTATATAGTTTTTCTGTAGACTATAGGCTTTTACACTGATTTAAACGTTTTCGCCATATTTTAGTGTTTTAGGCCAGATTAAGGGCTTTTAGAATGATTTTAAGGTTTTCGGCTTATAATAGGGTTTTGAGGGCGGCTTTAGGGTTTTCTGATCAACTTTAGGGCTTTTGGGCGATTTCAGTGTTTCCGGCCGATTTCAGAGTCTTCCGCTAACTATAGTATAGGATATTTGGACTATTTAAGTGCTCCAGGTCAATTTTTTGGTTTTTGTGTAGACTGTAGGCTTTTAGATTGATTTTAAAGTATTCGGCTTAATATAGGGTTTTAGGCCGCCTTTTGGTGCTTTTAAACTGGTTTTAGGGTTTTCGGCTTATTGTAGGTATTTAAGCCGGCTTAAGGGTTTTTTGATCAACTTTAAGGCTTTTGACCGATTTCAGGGTTTCCGGCCGATATCAAGGTTTTTCCGCTCACTATGGTATAGGGTATTTGTACTATTTAAGGGCTCCGGGTCAATTTTTTGGATTTTGTGTAGACTCAAGGCTTTTAGACTGATTTTAGGGTATTCGGCTTATTATAGGGTTATAGGACGGCTTTTGGTGCTTTTAGACTTATTTTAGGGTTTTCGGCATATTTCAGGTTTTTCCGCTGATGATAGTGTAGGGTATTTGGACGATTTAAGTGCTTTGGGTCATTTTATGGTTTTTCTGTAGACTAAAGGCAATTAGACAAATTTTAGGGTTTTCGACTTAATATAGGGTTTTAGGCCGGCTTTAGGGTTTTCTGAACAACTTTAGGGCTTATGGCCAATTTCAGGGTTTCGGCCGATTTCAGGGTTTTTCCGCTAGTTATAGTATAGGGTATTTGGAATATTTATGGGCTCCGGATCAAGTTTATGGCTTTTAGACTCATTTTACGTAGTTCGGCTTATGTAGGGTTTTAGGCTTACTTTAAGGCTTTCTGATCAACTTTAGGGCTTTTGGCTAATTTTAGGGTTTTCGGCTGATTTCGGGGTTTTTCCGCTGATTATAGTATAGGGTATTTAGATGATTTAAGGGCTCCGGGTTAGTTTTATGGTTTTTCTATAGACTCTAGACTTTTAGTCAGATTTTAGGGTTTTTGGCTTCGTAAAGGGTTTAAGGCCGACTTTAGGGCTTTCTGATCAACTTTTGGGCTTTTGAATGATTTAAGAGTTTTTCCGCAGACTATTGTATAGGGTATTAGAACTATTTAATGTCTCCGGGTCAATTTTATGGTTTTTCTGTAGACTCTAGGCTTTTAGATTGATTTTAGTGTTTTCGGGTTTTTTAGGGTCTTAGGCCGGCTTTAGGGCTTTTAGACTTATTTTAGGGTTTTAGTATCAACTTTAGGGCTATATGACAATTTCAGGGTTTTCGGACAATTTCTGGGCTTTTCACTGACTATAGCATAGGGTATTTGGATGATTTAAGGGCTTCAGGTCATTTTATGGTTTTTCTGTAGATTCTAGGCTTTTTAGGCTTATTTTAGGGTTTTCGGCTTATTATAGGGTCTTAGGCCGATTTTTGGTGCTTTTAGACTAATTTTAGGGTTTTCGGCTTATTGTAGGGTTTTATGCCAGCCTTAGGGTTTTCTGATCAACTTTAGGGCTTTTGACCGATTTCAGGGTTTTTCTGCAGACTATAGCATAGGGTATTTGTACGATTAAAGGGTTCCGGGTCAATTTTAGGGTTTTTCTGTAGACTCTAGGCTTTTAGACTAATTTTAGGGTTTTTGATTTATTATAGGGTTTTAGGCAAGCTTTAGGGCTTTCTGATCAACTTTAGCGATTTCGTCCAATTTCAGGGTTTCCGACCGATTTTTGGGTTTTTCTGCAGACTATAATATATGGTATTTGGACTATTTAAGGGCTCCGGTCAATTTTTTGGTTTTTGTGTAGACTCTAGGCTTTTAGACTGATTTTAGGGTTCTCGGCTTATTGTAGGGTTTTAGGCCGATTTTTGGTGCTTTTAGACTGATTTTAGGGTTTTCGGTCAATTTCAGGGTTTTTCCGCTCACTATAGCATAGGGAATTTGGACGATTTAATGGCTGCGGGTCATTTTTATGGTTTTTCTGTAGACACTATGCTTTTAGAATTATTTTAGGGTTTTAAGTCGGCTTTGGGCTTTTGATCAACTTTGGCCTTTTGGCCGATTTCAGTGTTTTTCCACTGCCTATAGTATTGGGTGTTTGGATGATTTAAGGGCTCCGGGTCAATTTTATGGTTTTTCTTGTAGACTCTAGGATCTTAGACTAATTTTAGGATTTTCATTTTATTATAGGATTTTTGCCCGACTTTAAGGATTTCTAATCAACTTTTGGGTTTTCGGCCAATAGCAGCTTTTTTCCGCATACGTTAATATAGTCTTTTTGGACGATTTAAGGGCTCCGGGTACTGTAGACTCTAGGCTTTTAAACTGATTTTATGGTTTTCGCCCTATTTTAGTGTTTTAGGTCGGATTTAGAGCTTTTATACTGATTTTAGGGTTTTCGGCTTTTTATAGGGTTTTAGGCCGGCTTTAGGTTTTTCTAATCAACTTTAGGGCTTTTGGCCGATTTTAGGGTTTTCGCCCGATTTTAGGGTTTTTACGCAGACTATATAGCATACGGTATTTAACGATTTAAGGGCTCCGGGTCATTTTTATGGTTTATCTGTAGACTCTAGGCTTTTAGACTGATTTTAGGGTTTTTTGGCTTATTATAGGGTTTTAGGCCGGCTTTTGGGCTTTTAGATTGATTTTAGGATTTTCGGCTTATTGTAGGGTATTAGACCGACTTTAGGGTTTTCTAATCAACTTTAGGGCTTTTGGCTGATTTCAGGGTTTTCGTCCGATTTCAGGGTTTTTCTGCTGACTGTAGCATAGCGTATTTGGACTATTTAAGGGCTCCAAGTCATTTTTATGGTTTTTTTGTAGACTCTACGCTATTAGACTGATTTTAGGGTTTTCGGCTTATTATAGGGTTTAAGGCCGGCTTATGGGTTTTTGGATCAACTTTAGGGCTATTTGACAATTTGAGGGTTTTCGGACGATTTCGGGGTTTTTCCGCTGACTATAGCATAGGGTATTTGGATGATTTAAGGGCTTCGGGTCATTTTATGGTTTTTGTGTAGATTCTAGGCTTTTAGGCTGATTTTAGGGTTTTCGGCTTATTGTAGGGTTTTAGGCCGATTTTTGGTGCTTTTAGACTGATTTTAGGGTTTTCGGCTTATTGTAGGGTTTTATGCCAGGCTTAGGGTTTTCTGATCAACTTCAAGGCTTTTGGCCGATTTCAGGGTTTTCGGCCGATTTCAGGGTTTTTCCGAAGACTATATAGCATAGGGTATTTGGACGATTTAAGGGCTCTAGGTCAATTTTAGGGTTTTTCTGTAGACTCTAGGATTTTAGACTAATTTTAGGATTTTCGATTTATTATCGTGTTTTAGGCCGGCTTTAGGGCTTTTTGATCAACTTTAGGGATTTCGTCCGATTTCAGGGTTTCCGACTTATTTTTGGGATTTTTCGCAGACTATAATATAGGGAACTTGGACTATTTAAGGGCTCCTGGTCAATTTTTTGGTTTTTGTGTAGGCTCTTGGCTTTTATATCGATTTTAGGGCTTTCAGCTTATTATAAGGTTTTAGATCGATTTTTGGTGCTTTTAGACTGATTTTAGGGTTTTCGGCTTATTGTAGGGTTTCAGGCATGCTTTAGGGTTTTCTGATCAACTTTAGGGCTTTTGGCCTATTTCAGGGTTTTCGGTCGATTTCAGGGTTTTTTCGCTCACTATAGCATAGGGTATTTGGACGATTTAAGGGCTCCGGGTCATTTATATAGTTTTTCTGTAGACTCTAGGCTTTTAGACTTATTTTAGGGTTTTCGGCTTATTATAGGGTTTTAGGCTGGCTTTAGGGTTTTCTAATCAACTTAAGGGCTTTTGTAAATTTTATGGTTTTCGAACGATTTTAGGGTTTTTACGCAGACTATAGCACAGGGTATTTGACAATTTAAGGGCTCCGGGTCATTTTTATGGTTTATCTGTAGACTTCAGGCTTTTAGACTAGTTTTAGGGTTTTTTGGCTTATTATAGGGTTTTAGGCCGGCATTTGGGCTTTTAGACTGATTTTAGGGTTTTCAGCTTATTGTAGGGTATTAGGCCGACTTTAGGGTTTTCTAATCAACTTTAGGGCTTTCTGCCGATTTCAGGGTTTTTTGCTGACTGTAGCATATCGTATTTGGACTATTTAAGGGCTCCAAGTCATTTTTATGGTTTTTTTGTAGACTCTACGCTATTAGACTGATTTTAGGGTTTTCGGCTTATTATAGGGTTTAAGGCCGACTTTAGCGTTTTTGGATCAACTTTAGGGCTATTTCACAATTTTAGGGTTTTCGGACGATTTCTGGATTTTTCCGCTGACTATAGCATAGGTTATTTGGATGATTTAAGGGCTTCGGGTCATTTTATGGTTTTTATGTAGATTCTAGGCTTTTAGGCTGATTTTAGGGTTTTCAGCTTATTATAGGGTTTTAGGCCGATTTTTGGTGCTTTTAGACTGATTTTAGGGTTTTCGGCTTATTGTAGGGTTTTATGCCAGCCTTAGGGTTTTCTGATCAACTTCAAGGCTTTTGGCCGATTTCAGGGTTTTCGGCCGATTTCAGGGTTTTTCCGCAGACGCATAGTGTATTTGGACGATTTAAGGGTTCCGGGTCAATTTTAGGGTTTTTCTGTAGACTCTATGATTTTAGACTAATTTTAGGGTTTTCGATTTATTATAGGGTTTTAGGCCGGCCTTAGGCCTTTCTGATCAACTTTAGGGATTTCGTCCGATTTCAGGGTTTCCGACCGGTTTTTTGGATTTTCCGCAGACTATAATCTTGGTTATTTGGACTATTTAAGGGCTTCGGGTCAATTTTTTGGTTTTTGTGTTGGCTCTAGGCTTTTAGACCGATTTTAGGGTTTTCGGCTTATTATAGGGTTTTAGGCCGGTTTTTGGTGCTTTTAGACTGATTTTAGGGTTTTCGGCTTATTGTAGGGTTTCAGGCATGCTTTAGGGTTTTATGATCAACTTTAGGGCTTTTGGTCTATTTCCGGGTTTTCGGTCGATTTCAGGGGTTTTTCCGCTCACTATAGCATAAGGTATTTGGACGATTTAAGGGCTCCGGGTCATTTTTATGGTTTTTCTGTAGACTCTAGGCATTTAGACTGATTTTAGGGTTTTCGGCTTATTATAGGGTTTTTGGCCGGCTTTAGGGCTTTCTGATCAACTTTAGGGCTTTTGGCCGATTTCAGGGTTTTTCCGCTGCCTATAGTATTGGGTGTTTGGACGATTTAATGGCTCCGAGTCAATTTTATGGTTTTTCTGTAGACTTTAGGCTCTTAGACTAATTTTAGGATTTTCGGCTTATTATAGGATTTTTGGCCGACTTTAGGGTTTTCTAATAAACTTTTGGGTTTTCGGCAAATTGCAGGGTTTTTTCCACAGACATTAATATAGTCTTTTTGGACAATTTAAGGGCTCCAGGTAAATTTATGGTTTTTTTTGAAGAATCTAGGGTTTTAAACCGATTTTAGGGTTTTCACCCTATTTTAGGGTTTTAGGCCGGATTTAGGGCTTTTAGACTGATTTTAGGTTTTTCGGCTTCATATAGGGTTTTAGGCTGGCTTTAGGGTTTTCTAATCAACTTTAGGGCTTTTTGTCGATTTTAGGGTTTTCAAACGATTTTAGAGTTTTTACGCAGACTATAGCATAGTGTATTTCACGATTTAAGGGCTCTGAGTCATTTTTATGGTTTATATGTAGACTCTAGGCTATTAGACTGATTTTAGGGTTTTCTGATTTAAGGGCTTGAGGTAATTTTATGGTTTTTCTGTAGATTCAAGGCTTTTAAGCTGATTTTAGGGTTTTCGGCTTATTACAGGGTTTTAGGCCGATTTTAGGTGCTTTTAAACTGATTTTAGGTTTTTCAACTTATTGTAGGGTTTTATGCCAGCTTTAGGGTTTTCTGATCAACTTCAGGGCTTTTAGCCGATTTCAGGGTTTTCGGCCGATTTCTGGATTTTTCCGCAGACTATAGCATAGGGTATTTGGACTATTTAAGGGCTCCGGGTCAATTTTGTGGTTTTTGTGTAGACTCTAGGCTTTTAGACCGATTTTAGGGTTTTCGGCTTATTATAGGGTTTTAGGCCGATTTTTGGAGCTTTTAGACTGATTTTTGGGTTTTCGGCTTATTTAAGGGTTTCAGGCATGCTTTAGGGTTTTCTGATCAACTTTAGGGCTTTTGGCCTATTTCAGGGTTTTCGGCCGATTTCAGGTTTTTCCACTCACTATATAGCATAGCGTATTTGGACGATTTGATGGCTCCAGGTCATTTTTATAGTTTTACTGTTGACTCTAGGCTTTTAGACTGATTTTAGGGTTTTCGGTTTATTATAGGGTTTTAGGCCGGCTTTAGGGTTTTCTAATCAACTTTAGGGCTTTTTGTCGATTTCAGGGTTTTCGACCGATTTTAGGCTTTTTACGCAGACTATAACATTCGGTATTTGACGATTTAAAGGCTCCGGGTTATTTTTATGGTTTATCTGTAGACTCTAGGCTTTTAGACAAATTTTAGGGTTTTTTGGCTTATTATAGGGTTTTAGGCCGGCTTTTGGGCTTTTAGACTGATTTTAGGGTTTTCGGCTTATTGTAGGGTTTTAGGTCAACTTTAGGGTTTTCTAATCAACTTTAGGGCTTTTGGCCGATTTCAGGGTTTTCGTCCGATTTCAGGGTTTTTCTGCTGACTGTAGCATAGGGTATTTGGCTGATTTAAGGGCTTCGGGTCATTTTATGGTTTTTCTGTAGATTCTAGGCTTTTGGGCTGATTTTAGGGTTTTCTGCTGATTTTTGATGCTTTTATACTGATTTTAGGGTTTTCGTCTTATTGTAGGGTTTTATGCCAGCTTTAGAGTTTTCTGATATACTTCAGGGCTTTTGGCCGATTTCAGCTTATTATAGGGTTTAAGGCCTGCTTTAGGGTTTTTGGATCAACTTTAGGGCTATTTGACAATTTCAGGGTTTTTAGACGATTTTGTTAGAACAGATAGCAACCTGAGAGGGGGGGGGGGGGTGAATCAGTGTTGCCCCAATTTTCGCCTTATTGAAATTGTTACTTTCAAGTTTATGATGATCACGAAATGATCATTGTGATTGCAGCGGATATGAACGATACTTGAAAGTAAATGTGAAGGATAAAGAGAATCACACACAAGATTTTATCCTGGTTCACCTTCAATCCACCGAAGGCTACGTCCAGTCCCTCAAGAAAACCCCTTGAGGATTTTTCCACTATTGATAAAATTTCTTACAAGTTCCTAACCCAAGGACCCCAAGAATTTCTACCAATATCCTGTGAAAGCAAACTACTTTCAACAGCCCCTGAAAGCAAACCGCTTTCAGTTCCTGAAGGCAAACCACCCTCAGACCTTGAACACAATCTTGTCTTCAATCGAAACCCTGAAAGCAAACCACTTTTAGTGACAACAACCTTTCACCGAATACCACGGTGAAGAACTCAATCTTACAGAAAGAGATGAAGAAGATATTACAATTGGCTGTTTCAATCCTTTAACACACAATTGGATTGAACATGAGAAATTATGCTTTAAGGTTTTTAAGCATAATACAATTCTGAGTTCTTCAAGATATGAACAACTAAAGTGTTCTTATAAACATGAGGATCATGAACTCAGAATTTAGGCTCCAAAAGATTTAAGTTCTAAAAGATGAACTAATTTTGACAAAGCTTTGGCCTA
This sequence comes from Acmispon strigosus, assembly GCA_030819835.1. NCBI lineage: Eukaryota > Viridiplantae > Streptophyta > Magnoliopsida > Fabales > Fabaceae > Acmispon > Acmispon strigosus. Next base: position 18,260,703 of record JAUAMA010000001.1, read on the forward strand.
AAGTGATTTTCTCATGTGTAATATGTTGTCTCTTGTTGTGTTTTGTATGTTATGTGTGTGTTGTGTTTTCTGGACTCAAATGGTCTTTATATAGGCAAAGGAAACGTCCTTGAACCATCACAACCCTTTTCAAAAGGTTTGGGACACAATGGTTCATGAAAAGATACACTTTTTCGTTCTGGTAATCGATTACCATACTTAGTGTAATCGATTACACAAGTGACCGTTTCAGTTTGAATTTGAATTTCAAACATGTAATCGATTACAAGACATAAGTAATCGATTACTTGCCTAGGTGTAATCGATTACCATAATGGTGTAATCGATTACACAGAAGCCCATTTTCTAGAAACTTGATCTTTGAGACTTGCTTAAGGTTTTCTACTTCTTTTAAGTTATGAAAACACTTAGCTTGATCAGATTAGGTGTTTTAAGAGCCTTTATGCTTTAATAAACCTTTGGAAGCTTAACTCACCTAATACTAAGACTTCTAGACTATTGATGGACTTGAGTGCTTGATTCTTTGAAGTCTTCTTTTCTTCTTTTTGTTGATGAGTTTGTCGTCATCAAAACCACAGCCAGGGTTAGGAGCAAGACCTTCTTCACAATCTCCCCCTTTTTGATGATGGCAAACACATTCTTGATACTTGAAGATCATATATGCATTCTTGATGCTTAACTCCCCCTATTTGATGGAATCTAGTATTTCTGATATTTCTCCCCCTTTCTAATGTACTTGTTGAATTCCTGCATATGATCTTTAAGAGCACAGAAACTTTCTCCCCCTTTTGACTTCATCAAAAAGAAGAAAAGGCCAAAAATGTACAGGCATACACACAAGTATATATTGAAACATAAAGCATTGGGGGTAGGGGTAAATGTGTAAAACATGAACAACCAGCACTTATATATATATATAAAAGAGCAAATACATAAGTTATACATAGTAAAACATAGCAAACATATGTAGTAGAGGGATTACAACAATAAATAGAGCCATTTTGCGAAAATAGGGAAATCCTAATAGTAAGTAGATAACTATATGGAGACACAAGACTTCAGAACTTAGGCTTGACTAGAATCCTCAGAGTTCTCAGAAGGGTCAAGGTCCTGAAGGCTCTCAATTTCCTTACGCATGAAGGAGTGCACAGCCTCTATGCGATTTTCCACAAGTATAAAGCGAGACCGAATGGTATCCTCCAGTTGGCCCAACTTTTGAGAGATGCGAAGAGACAGGATGTCCATTCGTTCGAGGATAGCCTTGGTTTCTTGTGTGAAATTTGAAGGAATGGTATAAAATGGAGATAGCCCAGCCGATGCAGCATTTGTTTGAACATCAATGCGATAGCGAGACAGCACCAAAGGATCAGTGGAGGATTCCCTTCGAGGAGCATTGATTGGAGAAGAGACATTTGAAGGACGTGGAAGAGACCCCATGGCGAAACAAGACTTAGAAGAAGAAGGACTGTATATGTAGGAAGGTAGGCAAAAGGCAGAAGACAAATGCTGATTTTAAAGAGAAAATCGTGTGTGTAATCGATTACAACAGTTAGGGTAATCGATTACGGCAGTTTCAAATTTGAAAAATATTCAAATTTTGAATGGGTAATCGATTACAGCAGTTAGGGTAATCGATTACTGCCGGAATTTTAATAGGCACGAGGACTGAGATCGTGAATAATCGATTGCAGAACCTATGGTAATCGATTACTAGGACACTTTTATAAGTTCTAGGCTCTAGGATCCTATGTAACACATTTTCATATAAACACTTAAGCACATAATGCATATGAACATATAATTGTCATAAAGTTTATGCAAATAACATGTTATCTTAAATGTCATGCTCATCTAATATTCCTAATTCTCTTCTTATCTTGAAAAATGATTCCTTAGGAAGAGGCTTAGTAAAGATATCTGCTAACTGATTATGTGTATCCACAAATGAAATCTCAATATCTTTCCTCATAACAAGATCTCGAAGAAAATGATGTCGTATATCAATATGCTTAGTTCGAGAATGCATGATAGGGTTTTTAGTGAGATTAATGGCACTTGTGTTGTCACATTTGATTGGAATGCAGCCCAGCTCTAAGCCATAATCTTTAAGTTGTTGTTTGAGCCATAGAGTTTGTGCACAACAACTTCCTGCAGCAATGTATTCTGCTTCTGCAGTACTTAGAGCAACACATGCTTGTTTCTTACAAGACCACGAAACAAGGGCATTTCCTAACAAGTGACAAGTACCACTTGTACTTTTTCTTTCAGTTTTACAACCAGCATAATCAGAATCAGAATATCCAATCAAATCACAAACACTTCCTTTGGGATACCACAATCCAACATTTGTAGTTCCTTTCAAATATTTGAAAATCCGTTTAACAGAACTCAAATGTGATTCCCTAGGAGATGCTTGATATCTAGCACATAGACACACACTAAACATTATATCAGGTCTACTTGCAGATAAGTATAGAAGAGATCCGATCATACCTCTATATTTGGTAATATCAACTTGATTGCCGGATTCATCTTGATCTAAATATGTGTTAGACCCCATTGGTGTGGCTATGGCTTTGCAATCATCCAAATCATATTTCTTTAATAATTCCTTGCAAAACTTTGATTGGTTGATGAATATTCCATCACTTGATTGCTTGATTTGCAAACCAAGAAAGAAATTTAATTGTCCCATCATGGACATCTCAAATTCTTCTTGCATCATATTAGAGAAATCCTTACAAAGAGATTCGTTAGTTGCACCAAAGATAATATCATCAACATAAATTTGAACTAATAGGGTATTACCTTTGGTTCTTTTGATGAACAAGGTTGTATCAGCCTTACCCTTTTGAAATCCTTTGTCACAAAGGAAAGTACTTAATCTATCATACCATGCACGAGGGGCTTGTTTAAGACCATAGAGTGCCTTCTTTAATCTGAAGACATGTGAAGGAAACTTTGGATCTTCAAATTCTGGAGGTTGCTTCACTTAGACTTCTTCTTGAATGTATCCGTTCAGGAAAGCACTTTTGACGTCCATTTGATATAATGGGAAATTTAAAGAACAAGCATACGCCAATAATAGTCTTATGGCTTCCAACCTTGCTACTGGTGCATAAGTTTCATCAAAATCTATACCTTCTTCTTGATTATATCCTTGAGCAACTAATCTTGCTTTGTTCCTAACTATAATGCCATTTTCATCTAACTTATTCCTAAATACCCACTTTGTTCCAATAACATGTTTATCACTAGGCTTAGGGACAAGTTCCCAAACTTGATTCCTTTCAAATTGGTTTAGTTCTTCTTGCATTGCTACAATCCAATATTCATCTTCTAGAGCATCATTTACTTTTGATGGTTCTATCTGAGAGACGAAGGCCATATTCAAAACTGAATCATTTAAGCGTAGCCTTGTAGAAACGCCTCTAGAAATATCACCAATAATATTATCAACTGGGTGACCCCTATGGGTTCTCCATTCTTTTGGAAGTTGATAAGTATTATTTTCAATGTGCTCTTCTTGTATTGGATTCTGATCTCCATCCTTTTGAGAATCTTCATTTACAATGATGTCATCTTCTTCATTATCTGGAAGATTGACTTTATATTCTATTGAAGATTTAGATTCATCAAAAGAAACATGTATGGATTCTTCCACAGATAGAGTTTTCTTGTTAAAGACTCTATATGCTTTGCTTGTTAAAGAATACCCAAGGAATATACCTTCATCAGATTTTTCATCAAACTTTCCAAGGTTTTCCTTTCCATTATTCAAGACAAAGCATTTTGATCCAAAAGCATGTAGATGAGAGATGTTTGGTTTCCTTCCTTTGTAGAGTTCATAGGAAGTTTTCTTAAGGATAGGTCTAATAAGAACTCTATTGGAAACATAGCAAGCAGTACTTACAGCATCAGCCCAGAAATATTTAGGGAGACTTGATTCACTCAGCATGGTTCTTGTTAATTCCTCAAGTAATCTATTCTTCCTTTCTACTACACCATTCTGTTGTGGTGTTCTCGGAGTAGAGAAATTATGTGATATTCCATTTTCATCACATAGTTCTTGGAATTGTTGATTCTGAAATTCTCCACCATGATCACTTCTTATAGAAGAGATTTTTAAAGACTTCTCATTTTGAACAAGCCTTGCATATCTTTTGAATGCATTGAAGGCTTCATTCTTATGAGGAAGAAATAAAGTCCATGTAAATCTAGAGAAATCATCAACAATAACAAGTGCATAGAAATTACCTCCGAGGCTTTTAGTTCTAGATGGTCCGAACAAATCCATATGTAACAATTGAAGGGGTCTTGAGGTCGAAACTATGTTCTTTGGTTTGAAGGATGTTCTGGTTTGCTTCCCTTTTTGACATGCATCACAAAGCTTGTCTTTCTCGAATTTTATCTTTGGAAGCCCAACAACTAGATCATGCTTGACTAGTTTGTTTAAATGATCTATGTGAATATGAGCAAGTCTTCTATGCCATAGCCATGAATCACTATTATTCTTGGCCAAAAGGCATCTCACATTTTGTGGAATTTCTTCCAAGGAGATCATGAAGACTTTATTTACTTTATACCCAGAAAACTTAATTTCTTTAGTTTTCACATCTTTCACAACACATATATCATTAATAAAACCAACTTTCAAACCTTTATCACATAGTTGACTAATACTCAGAAGATTATGCATCAAACCATCAACGTAAAGAACTTTATCGATGACTGTTTGAGGGGGTGTGCCTATTCTTCCAATACCGAGTATTTTTCCCTTTTGATTGTTACCATATGTGACGAAACCTTTTTCCCTAGGTATAAGAAAAGAAAACTTGGTTTTGTCTCCTGTCATGTGTGATGAGCAGCCACTATCAAGATACCATAAATCCTTTGCTGCTTTCATACACACCTACATGACAAAGTTCAGACATGGGTATTAGGAACCCAACAAGTTTTGGGTCCTTCTAAGTTAACATCCTTTCTAACCCAAATGATCATTTTGATTGCAGCGGATATGAACGATACTTGAAAGTAAATGTGAAGGATAAAGAGAATCACACACAAGATTTTATCCTGGTTCACCTTCAATCCACCGAAGGCTACGTCCAGTCCCTCAAGAAAACCCCTTGAGGATTTTTCCACTATTGATAAAATTTCTTACAAGTTCCTAACCCAAGGACCCCAAGAATTTCTACCAATATCCTGTGAAAGCAAACTACTTTCAACAGCCCCTGAAAGCAAACCGCTTTCAGTTCCTGAAGGCAAACCACCCTCAGACCTTGAACACAATCTTGTCTTCAATCGAAACCCTGAAAGCAAACCACTTTCAGTGACAACAACCTTTCACCGAATACCACGGTGAAGAACTCAATCTTACAGAAAGAGATGAAGAAGATATTACAGTTGGCTGTTTCAATCCTTTAACACACAATTGGATTGAACATGAGAAATTATGCTTTAAGGTTTTTAAGCATAATACAATTCTGAGTTCTTCAAGATATGAACAACTAAAGTGTTCTTATAAACATGAAGATCATGAACTCAGAATTTAGGCTCCAAAAGATTTAAGTTCTAAAAGATGAACTAATTTTGACAAAGCTTTGGCCTAAAGTGATTTTCTCATGTGTAATATGTTGTCTCTTGTTGTGTTTTGTATGTTATGTGTGTGTTGTGTTTTCTGGACTCAAATGGTCTTTATATAGGCAAGGGAAACGTCCTTGAACCATCACAACCCTTTTCAAAAGGTTTGGGACACAATGGTTCATGAAAAGATACACTTTTTCGTTTTGGTAATCGATTACCATACTTAGTGTAATCGATTACACAAGTGACTGTTTCAGTTTGAATTTGAATTTCAAACATGTAATCGATTACAAGACATGAGTAATCGATTACTTGCCTAGGTGTAATCGATTACCATAATGGTGTAATCGATTACACAGAAGCCCATTTTCTAGAAACTTGATCTTTGAGACTTGCTTAAGGTTTTCTACTTCTTTTAAGTTATGAAAACACTTAGCTTCATTAGATTAGGTGTTTTAAGAGCCTTTATGCTTTAATAAACCTTTGGAAGCATAACTCACCTAATACTAAGACTTCTAGACTATTGATGGACTTGAGTGCTTGATTCTTTGAAGTCTTCTTTTCTTCTTTTTGTTGATGAGTTTGTCGTCATGAAAACCACAGCCAGGGTTAGGAGCAAGACCTTCTTCACAGATTTTTGGTTTTTTTCGGTAACTATAGCATAGGGTATTTGGTTGATTTAAGGGCTTCGGGTCATTTTATGGTTTTTCTGTAGATTCCAGGCTTAGGCTGATTTTAGGGTTTTCGGCTGATTTTTAATGCTTTTATACTGATTTTAGGGTTTACGGCTAATTGTAGGGTTTTATGCCAGCTTTAGGGTTTTCTGATCAACTTCAGGGCTTTTGGCCGATTTCAGGGTTTTTCTGCAGACTATAGCATAGGGTATTCGGACGATTTCAGGGTTTTTCCGCTGCTTATAGTATAGGGTGTTTGGACGATTTAAGGGCTTCAGGTCAATTTTATGGTTTTTCTGTATACTCTAGGCTCTTAGACTAATTTTAGGATTTTCAGCTTATTATAGGATTTTTGGCCGGCTTTAGGGTTTTCTAATCAACTTTTGGGTTTTCGGCCAATTGTAGGGTTTTTCCGCAGACTTTAAGATAGTCTTTTGGACGATTTAAGGGCTCATGGTAAATTTTATGGTTTTTCTGTAGACTCTAGGCTTTTAAACTGATTTTAGGGTTTTCACCATATTATAGGGTTTTAGGCCGGATTTAGGGCTTTTAGACTGATTTTAGGGTTTTCTGCTTATAATAGGGTTTTAGGCTGGCTTTATGGTTTTCTAATTAACTTTTGGGCTTTTGGCCGATTTAAGGGTTTTCGACCGATTTTAGGGTTTTTACGCAGACTATAGCATAGGGTATTTGACGATTTAAGGGCTCCGATTCATTTTTATGGTTTATCTGTAGACTCTCGGCTTTTAGACTGATTTTAGGGTCTTTTGGCTAAGTATAGGGTTTTAGGCCGGCTTTCGGGCATTTAGACGGATTCTAAGGTTTTCGGCTTATTGTAGGGTTTTAGACCGACTTTAGGGTTTTCTAATCAACTTTAGGGCTTAAGGGGCCCGAGTCATTTTTATTGTTTTTTTGTAGACTCTAAGCTATTAGACTGATTTTAGGGGTTTCGGCTTATTATAGGGTTTAAGGCCGGCTTTAGGGTTTTTGGATCAACTTTAGGGCTATTTGACAATTTCAGGGTTTTCGGACGATTTCTGGGTTTTTTCGCTGACTATAGCATAGGGTATTTGGATGATTTAAGAGCTTCGGGTCATTTTAGTGTTTTTCTGTAGATTCTACGCCTTTAAACTGATTTTAGGGTTTTCGGCTTATTATAGGGTTTTAGTCGATTTTTGGTACTTTTAGATTGATTTTAGGGTTTTCGGCTTATTGTAGGGTTTTAGGCCAGCTTTAGGGCTTTCTGATCAAATTTAGGGCTTTAGTCCAATTTCAAGGTTTTCGGCTTATTTTAGGGTTTTCGGCATATTTCACGGTTTTTCTGCTAACTATAGTATAGGGTAATAGGATGATTTAAGAGCTCCGGGTCAATTTTATGGATATTCTATACACTCTAGGCTTTTAGATTGATTTTAGGGCTTTTGGCCGATTTTAGGATTTTCTGCCGATTTCATGGTTTTTGCGCTGACTATAGTTTAGGGTGTTTGGACGATTTGGGGGCTCCGGGTCAATTTTATGGTTTTTCTGTAGACTCTAGGCTCTTAGACTTATTTTAGGGTTATCAGCTTATTATAGGGTTTTAGGGCGGCTTTAGGGTTTGCTAATCAACTTTTGGGTTTTCGGCCGATTTCAGGGTTTTTCCACAGAATATAGTATAGTCTTTTTGGAATATTTAAGGGCTCCGAATCAATTATATAGTTTTTCTATAGACTATAGGCTTTTACATTGATTTAAACGTTTTCGCCATATTTTAGTGTTTTAGGCCAGATTAAGGGCTTTTAGAATGATTTTAAGGTTTTCGGCTTATAATAGGGTTTTGAGGGCGGCTTTAGGGTTTTCTGATCAACTTTAGGGCTTTTGGGCGATTTCAGTGTTTCCGGCCGATTTCAGAGTCTTCCGCTAACTATAGTATAGGATATTTGGACTATTTAAGTGCTCCAGGTCAATTTTTTGGTTTTTGTGTAGACTGTAGGCTTTTAGATTGATTTTAAAGTATTCGGCTTAATATAGGGTTTTAGGCCGCCTTTTGGTGCTTTTAAACTGGTTTTAGGGTTTTCGGCTTATTGTAGGTATTTAAGCCGGCTTAAGGGTTTTTTGATCAACTTTAAGGCTTTTGACCGATTTCAGGGTTTCCGGCCGATATCAAGGTTTTTCCGCTCACTATAGTATAGGGTATTTGTACTATTTAAGGGCTCCGGGTCAATTTTTTGGATTTTGTGTAGACTCAAGGCTTTTAGACTGATTTTAGGGTATTCGGCTTATTATAGGGTTATAGGACGGCTTTTGGTGCTTTTAGACTTATTTTAGGGTTTTCGGCATATTTCAGGTTTTTCCGCTGATGATAGTGTAGGGTATTTGGACGATTTAAGTGCTTTGGGTCATTTTATGGTTTTTCTGTAGACTAAAGGCAATTAGACAAATTTTAGGGTTTTCGACTTAATATAGGGTTTTAGGCCGGCTTTAGGGTTTTCTGAACAACTTTAGGGCTTATGGCCAATTTCAGGGTTTCGGCCGATTTCAGGGTTTTTCCGCTAGTTATAGTATAGGGTATTTGGAATATTTACGGGCTCCGGATCAAGTTTATGGCTTTTAGACTCATTTTACGTAGTTCGGCTTATGTAGGGTTTTAAGCTTACTTTAAGGCTTTCTGATCAACTTTAGGGCTTTTGGCTAATTTTAGGGTTTTCAGCTGATTTCGGGGTTTTTCCGCTGATTATAGTATAGGGTATTTAGATGATTTAAGGGCTCCGGGTTAGTTTTATGGTTTTTCTATAGACTATAGGATTTTAGTCAGATTTTAGGGTTTTTGGCTTCGTAAAGGGTTTAAGGCCGACTTTAGGGCTTTCTAATCAACTTTAGGGCTTTTGAATGATTTAAGAGTTTTTCCGCAGACTATTGTATAGGGTATTAGAACTATTTAATGTCTCCGGGTCAATTGTATGGTTTTTCTGTAGACTCTAGGCTTTTAGATTGATTTTAGTGTTTTCGGGTTTTTTAGGGTCTTAGGCCGGCTTTAGGGCTTTTAGACTTATTTTAGGGTTTTAGGATCAACTTTAGGGCTATATGACAATTTCAGGGTTTTCGGACAATTTCTGGGCTTTTCACTGACTATAGCATAGGGTATTTGGATGATTTAAGGGCTTCAGGTCATTTTATGGTTTTTCTGTAGATTCTAGGCTTTTAGGCTGATTTTAGAGTTTACGGCTTATTATAGGGTCTTAGGCCGATTTTTGGTGCTTTTAGACTGATTTTAGGGTTTTCGGCTTATTGTAGGGTTTTATGCCAGCCTTAGGGTTTTCTGATCAACTTCAGGGCTTTTGACCGATTTCAGGGTTTTTCTGCAGACTATAGCATAGGGTATTTGGACGATTAAAGGGCTCCGGGTCAATTTTAGGGTTTTTCTGTAGACTCTAGGCTTTTAGACTAATTTTAGGGTTTTTGATTTATTATAGGGTTTTAGGCCTGCTTTAGGGCTTTCTGATCAACTTTAGCGATTTCGTCCAATTTCAGGGTTTCCGACCGATTTTTGGGTTTTTCCGCAGACTATAATATATGGTATTTGGACTATTTAAGGGCTCGGGTCAATTTTTTGGTTTTTGTGTAGACTCTAGGCTTTTAGACTGATTTTAGGGTTTTCGGCTTATTGTAGGGTTTTAGGCCGATTTTTGGTGCTTTTAGACTGATATTAGGGTTTTCAGTCGACTTCAGGGTTTTTCCGCTCACTATAGCATAGGGAATTTGCACGATTTAAGGGCTGCGGGTCAATTTTATGGTTTTTCTGTAGACACTAGGCTTTTAGAATTATTTTAGGGTTTTAAGTCGGCTTTGGGCTTTCTGATCAACTTTAGGCCTTTTGGCCGATTTCAGTGTTTTTCCACTGCCTATAGTATTGGGTGTTTGGATGATTTAAGGGCTCCGGGTCAATTTTATGGTTTTTCTTGTAGACTCTAGGCTCTTAGACTAATTTTAGGATTTTCGGTTTATTATAGGATTTTTGGCCGACTTTAAGGTTTTCTAATCAACTTTTAGGTTTTCGGCCAATTGCAGGGTTTTTCCGCAGACGTTAATATAGTCTTTTTGGACGATTTAAGGGCTCCGGGTACTGTAGACTCTAGGCTTTTAAACTGATTTTAGGGTTTTTCGCCCTATTTTAGTGTTTTAGGCCGGATTTAGAGCTTTTATACTGATTTTAGGGTTTTCGGCTTTTTATAGGGTTTTAGGCCGGCTTTAGGTTTTTCTAATCAACTTTAGGGCTTTTGGCCGATTTTAGGGTTTTCGCTCGATTTTAGGGTTTTTACGCAGACTATATAGCATAGGGTATTTGACGATTTAAGGGCTCCGGGTCATTTTTATGGTTTATCTGTAGACTCTAGGCTTTTAGACTGATTTTAGGGTTTTCGGCTTATTGTAGGGTATTAGGCCGACTTTAGGGTTTTCTAATCAACTTTAGGGCTTTTGGCTGATTTCTGGGTTTTCGTCCGATTTCAGGGTTTTTCTGCTGACTGTAGCATAGCGTATTTGGACTATTTAAGGGCTCCAAGTCATTTTTATGGTTTTTTTGTAGACTCTACGCTATTAGACTGATTTTAGGGTTTTCGGCTTATTATAGGGTTTAAGGCGGTTTTTGGATCAACTTTAGGGCTATTTGACAATTTGCGGGTTTTCGGACGATTTCTGGGTTTTTCCGCTGACTATAGCATAGGGTATTTGGATGATTTAAGGGCTTCGGGTCATTTTTTGGTTTTTCTGTAGATTCTAGGCTTTTAGGCTGATTTTAGGGTTTTCGGCTTATTATAGGGTTTTAGGCCGAGTTTTGGTGCTTTTAGACTGATTTAAGGGTTTTCGGCTTATTGTAGGGCTTTATTCCAGCCTTAGGGTTTTCTGATCAACTTCAAGGCTTTTGGCCGATTTCAAGGTTTTCGGCCGATTTTAGGGTTTTTCCGCAGACTACAGCATAGGGTATTTGGACGATTTAAGGGCTCTAGGTCAATTTTAGGGTTTTTTTGTAGACTCTAGGATTTTAGACTAATTTTAGGGTTTTCGATTTATTATAGGGTTTTAGGCCGGCTTTAGGGCTTTCTGATCAACTTTAGGGATTTCGTCCGATTTCAGGGTTTCCGACTGATTTTTGGGATTTTTCACAGACTATAATATAGGGTACTTGGACTATTTAAGGGCTCCGGGTCAATTTTTTGGTTTTTGTGTAGGCTCTAGGCTTTTTTCCCGATTTTAGGGTTTTCGGTTTATTATAAGGTTATAGACTGAATTTAGGGTTTTCGGCTTATTGTAGGGTTTCAGGCATGCTTTAGGGTTTTTTGATCAACTTTAGGGCTTTTGGCCTATTTCAGGGTTTTCGGTCGATTTCAGTGTTTTTTCGCTCACTATAGCATAGGGTATGTGGACGATTTAAGGGCTCCGGGTCATTTATATGGTTTTTCTGTAGACTCTAGGCTTTTAGACTTATTTTAGGGTTTTCGGCTTATTATAGGGTTTTAGGCTGGCTTTAGGGTTTTCTAATCAACTTAAGGGCTTTTGTCTGTTTTATGGTTTTCGAACGATTTTAGGGTTTTTACGCAGACTATATAGCACAGGGTATTTGACAATTTAAGGGCTCCGGGTCATTTTTATGGTTTATCTGTAGACTTTAGGCTTTTAGACTGGTTTTAGGGTTTTTTGGTTTATTATAGGGTTTTAGGCTGGCATTTGGGCTTTTAGACTGATTTTAGGGTTTTCAGCTTATTGTAGGGTATTAGGCCGACTTTAGGGTTTTCTAATCAACTTTAGGGCTTTTGGCCGATTTCAGGGTTTTTCGTCCGATTTCAAGGTTTTTTTGCTGACTGTAGCATATCGTATTCGTCCGATTTCAGGGTTTTTCTCCTGACTGTAGCATATCATATTTGGACTATTTAAGGGCTCCAAGTCATTTTTATGGTTTTTTTGTAGACTCTACGCTATTAGACTGATTTTAGGGTTTTCGGCTTATTATAGGGTATAAGGCCGGCTATAGGGTTTTTGGATCAACTTTAGGGCTATTTGACAATTTTAGGGTTTTCGGACGATTTCTGGGTTTTTCCGCTGACTATAGCATAGGTTATTTGGATGATTTAAGGGCTTCGGGCCATTTTCTGGTTTTTTTGTAGATTCTAGGCTTTTAGGCTGATTTTAGGGTTTTGGGCTTATTAAAGGGTTTTAGGCCGATTTTTGGTGCTTTTAGACTGATTTTAGGGTTTTCGGCTTATTGTAGGGTTTTATGCCAGCCTTAGGGTTTTCTGATCAACATCAAGGCTTTTGCCCAATTTCAGGGTTTTCGGCCGATTTCAGGGTTTTTCCGCAGACTATAGCATAGTGTATTTGGACGATTTAAGGGCTCCGGGTCAATTTTGGGGTTTTTCTGTAGACTCTAGGATTTTAGACTAATTTTAGGGTTTGCGATTTATTATAGAGTTTTAGGCCGGCCTTAGGGCTTTCTGATCAACTTTCGGGATTTCGTCCGATTTCAGGGTTTCCGACCGATTTTTTCGATTTTCCGCAGACTATAATATAGGTTTTTTTTTTTAGAAAGCGAAATTATATATAAATATGTCACTGGCCGGCAAAGCACCAAAAGTGCTGCCCTCCCACCATAAAATCAGGAAAGGAAAGGCAGCACCAGACAAAAAGAGAATATATATAGCCCCACCCAAAACAGACAATAGCCAAAACACAAAACCCAAGATCCCAAAACGCAAAATACAGGCCCTACGACCTTCTCCAATCCAAGAAGACCGCCTCAACTTGGAACAGACTCCGCTACAGCAATACAACAAAGCACAGCTCCCACCATCTCTAAGCCCGGCCTCCTAATCACAACCCCAGCCAGACAGAAAACGCCCACCAATACAACAAGATCCCAACAAACAACACCTGCACAGAAAGAAACGGAGCCTACACCGTCCTACGCTCCATGATTTGAGCCGCAATATGCTTAACTGCTACGCTGTCAGGGCACTCGAAAACAACGCCCACCTGTTTACCAACCGCAGCGGCACGTCTAGCTCTCGTTAACACACTCGGAGGCAAAGGAGTCTCAGGCGCGACAGGCGCGGAAGCGAGACCATCGTCTCTATCATCTCCCGCCCCGGCCTCCAAAATAGAGCAAAAAGGAGAGGAAGGCTCCGGACACCTTACCTCCTTCCTGGGCCGGCCTCGAGGCCTCTTGACCCCTAAACCACGAGCCCTACCTGCTGAAACTGATACCCCCTTGGAGCTTCCTGAACCACCCTGTTTCTTTGGACGACCACGTCTTCTAGGAGACTGCAAAACCAACCCTTCTTGAGAACCAAGCATCTCCTCACCACGGCACTCTTCACTCTTATCCAGCAAGGAGATTTCGCAGGAAGAACCATCAGAACCACCAAGAAACACCACCGCGGAGTCCTCGACCTGCAAACGGCCAATTTCAGGAAAGAGGAACACATCGGGAGTTCTCTCGGCATCCCAGTCTCCCTTGACACCATCCAGGACCAAAGCCACCTCCTTCACGGCAGCTGCAAAAAGATCTCCCACAAGAGTCTCCTTCCACGAGCGAGCACGGACAACACCCTCAGAGAGCCCACAAGCAAAGCCCCTGGATGGCCCGACCCCCATCGAAGGCTGACCCACGTCACACGAGAAACGAGACTCAGAGCGCTGAAGATCCTTGGGAAACTTAGCCGGAGCCACTGAAAGGACAGCCCCGCCCACCTTGAGGCCATCCAAAGCGATTGTAGCAGAGGCAGCCTGACGCTTGGACAGAAAACGGACGAAACCGAAGCGGAAGCGACGTCCAACTTTGCGTTTACGTTGAATAAAGACATTCAAAATCCGACCAAAAAGAGAGAACAAACCGCGAATATGGTGATAGCCTATTGACTCTTCGATACCATCGATGAAGAGGGTCGAAACACTGCGACAAGGGGCGACGCGAGACTGATGGAAGGAGCCCCCCTCCGCCACGAAGCCCTCAAATCTCGCCGGCTCGCCCTCTGCCACCACGCCTCCTACAACAGCCAGCCTCTGCCCAAAGCCACCACTAACCGACGCCGAGCCTGGCTGGGCTCGAGAGATCGAAACAGAGCAGGGAAGGTCCATGACCAACTCACCCAAAAGGCCCTTGGTACAAAGCAACTCACAAAAACACGTAGCGAAGAAGTGAAGAATCGAGAATCACCGAGCACCACAGGGATTCAAGCTAGGTGAACCAAGAAGCGAAAACGAACAGCATGGGGAGGACGTGCGAAAAGGATAAGCAGAAACAAACCAGCCAAGGGAACCCAGCAGCAGGGTGGAAGACGCGACAGAAAAGCCGCCGCCAGAGAGGCCAGCAACCGAGTCGCCACCACACCAGGGAAGATGCTGCAAGAGTAAATCAGGGGGAGGACTCGCGAAAGCGATTCGCGAGGAGAAGCAGAAGAAAAAACGCAGCAGATTTCGCGGCGAAGCAGCAGCAGAACCAACCTTACGGAGAAGACGAGGCAGAATCGACGCCTCCCAGGGAGTGGCAGGGCGGCCGCCGCCAGAGAGGCCAGCACTAAGGCCGCCGCCGCCGCACCAGGGAAGAGATTGAAGACAAACCCTAGCAGAGGTGGAAGACGGGCTTTTGTTCGTGGTTATTTGGACTATTTAAGGGCTCCGGGTCAATTTTTTGGTTTTTGTGTAGGCTCTAGGCTTTTAAACCGATTTTAGGGTTTTCGGCTTATTATAGGGTTTTAGGCCGGTTTTTGGTGCTTTTAGACTGATTTTAGGGTTTTCGGCTTATTGTAGGATTTTCAGGCATGCTTTAGGGTTTTCTGATCAACTTTAGGGCTTTTGGCCTATTTCCGGGTTTTCGGTCGATTTCAGGGTTTTTTCGCTCACTATAGCATAGGGTATTTGGACGATTTAAGGTCTCCGGGTCATTTATATGGTTTTTCTGTAGACTCTAGGATTTTAGAATTATCTTAGAGTTTTCGGCTTATTATAGGGTTTTTGGCCGGCTTTAGGGCTTTCTGATCAACTTTAGGGCTTTTGGCCGATTTCAGGGTTTTTTCGCTGCCTATAGTATTGGGTGTTTGGACGATTTAAGGGCTCTGGGTCAATTTTATGGTTTTTCTGCAGACTCTAGGTTCTTAGACTAATTTTAGGATTTTCGGCTTATTATAGGATTTTTGGCCGACTTTAGGGTTTTCTAATCAACTTTTGGGTTTTCGGCCAATTGCAGGGTTTTTCTGCAGACGTTAATATAGTCTTTCTGGACGATTTAAGGGCTCCGGGTAAATTTATGGTTTTTTTTTGTAGAATCTAGGCTCTTAAACTGATTTTATGGTTTTCACCCTATTTTAGGGTTTTAGGCCGGATTTAGGGTTTTTACGAAGACTATAGCACAGGGTATTTGACGGTATAAGGGCTCCGGGTCATTTTTATGGTTTATATGTAGACTCTAGGCTATTAGACTAATTTTAGGGTTTTCTGATTTAAGGGCTTGAGGTAATTTTATGGTTTTCCTATAGATTTTAGGCTTTTAAGCTGATTTTAGGGTTTTCGGCTTATTATAGGGTTTTAGGCCGATTTTAGGTGCTTTTAAACTGATTTTAGGTTTTTTCGGCTTATTGTAGGGTTTTATGCCAGCTTTAGGGTTTTCTGATCAACTTCAGGGCTTTTAGCCGATTTCAGGGTTTTCGGCCGATTTCAGGGTTTTTCCGCAGACTATAGCATAGGGTATTTGGACTATTTAAGGGCTCCGGGTCAATTTTGTGGTTTTTGTGTGGACTCTAGGCTTTTAGACCGATTTTAGGGTTTTCGGCTTATTATAGGGTTTTAGGCCGATTTTTGGAGCTTTTAGACTGATTTTTGGGTTTTCGGCTTATTAAAGGGTTTCAGGCATGCTTTAGGGTTTTCTGATCAACTTTAGGGCTTTTGGCCTATTTCAGGGTTTTTCGCCGATTTCAGGGTTTTTCCGCTCACTATATAGCATAGCGTATTTGGACGATTTGATGGCTCCGGGTCATTTTTATAGTTTTACTGTTGACTCTAGGCTTTTAGACTGATTTTACGGTTTTCGGCTTATTATAGGGTTTTAAGCCAGCTTTAGGGTTTCCTTATCAACTTTTGGGTTTTCGGCAAATTGCAGGGTTTTTCCGCAGACTATAATATAGTCTTTTTGGATGATTTAAGGGCTCCGGGTAGATTTTATGGTTTTTTTGTAGACTCTAGGCTTTTAAATTGATTTTAGGGTTTTCGGCTTATTATAGTGTTTTAGTCCGATTTTTTGTACTTTTAGACTGATTTTAGGGTTTTCGGCATATTGTAGGGTTTAATGCCGGCTTTCGGGCATTTAGACTGATTTTAAGGTTTTCGGCTTATTGAAGGATTTTAGACCGACTTTAGGGTTTTCTAATCAACTTTAGGGCTTAAGGGGACCGAGTCATTTTTATGGTTTTTTTTGTAGACTCTAAGCTATTAGACTGATTTTAGGGGTTTCGGCTTATTATCGAGTTTAAGGCCGGCCTTAGGGTTTTTGGATCAACTTTCAGGCTATTTGACAATTTCAGGGTTTTCGGACGATTTTTGGGTTTTTCTGCTGACTATAGCATAGGGTATGTGGATGATTTAAGGGCTTCGGGTCATTTTAGTGTTTTTCTGTAGATTCTAGGCATTTAGGCTGATTTTTCCGCTCACTATAGCATAGGGTATAAGGACGATTTAAGGGCTCCGGGTCATTTTTATGGTTTTTCTGTAGACTCTAGGCTATGAGACTGATTTTAGGGTTTTCGGCTTATTAAAGGGTTTTAGGCCGATTTTTGGTACTTTTAGACTGATTTTAGGGTTTTCGGCTTATTGAAGGATTTTAGACCGACTTTAGGGTTTTCTAATCAACTTTAGGGCTTAAGGGGACCGAGTCATTTTTATGGTTTTTTTTGTAGACTCTAAGCTATTAGACTGATTTTAGGGGTTTCGGCTTATTATCGGGTTTAAGGTCGGCCTTAGGGTTTTTGGATCAACTTTCGGGCTATTTGACAATTTCAGGGTTTTCGGACGATTTCTGGGTTTTTCTGCTGACTATAGCATAGGGTATGTGGATGATTTAAGGGCTTCGGGTCATTTCAGTGTTTTTCTGTAGATTCTAGGCATTTAGGCTGATTTTTTCGCTCACTATAGCATAGGGTATAAGGACGATTTAAGGGCTCCGGGTCATTTTTATGGTTTTTCTGTAGACTCTAGGCTATGAGACTGATTTTAGGGTTTTAGGCCGATTTTTGGTACTTTTAGACTGATTTTAGGGTTTTCGGCTTATTGTAGGGTTTTATGCTAGCTTTAGGGTTTTTTGATCAACTTCAGGGCTTTTGGCCAATTTCAGGGTTTTCGGCCGATTTCAGGGTTTTTCCGCAAACTATAGTATAGGGTATTTGGACTATTTAAGGGCTCCGGGTCAATTTTTTGGTTTTTGTGTAGACTCTAGGCTTTTAGACCGATTTTAGAGTTTTCGGCTTATTATAGAGTTTTAGGCCGATTTTTGGTGCTTTTAGACTGATTTTAGGGTTTTCGGCCGATTCCAAGGTTTTTCCGCTCACTATAGCAAAGGGTATTTGGACGATTTAAGGGCTCCGGGTCATTTTTATGATTTTTCTTTAGAATCTAGGCTTTTAGACTGATTTTAGTGTTTTCGGCTTACTATAGGGTTTTAGGCCGGCTTTAGGGCTTTCTGATCAACTTTAGGGCTTTTGGCCAATTATATGGTTTTTCTGCTGACTTTAAGATAGTCTTTTTAAAAGATTTAAGGTCTCCGGGTAAATGTTATGGTTTTTCTGTAGACTGTAGGCTTTTAAACTGATTTTAGGTTTTTTGCCCTATTTTAGGGTTTAAGGTCGGATTTAGGGCTTTTAGACTTATTTTAGGGTTTTCGGCTTATTATAGGGTTTTAGGCTGGCTGAAGGGTTTTCAAATCAACTTTAGTGCTTTTGGCCGATTTTAGGGTTTTTAGGCAGACTATAGCATAGGGAATTTGACGATTTAAGGGCTCAGGGTCATTTTTAGGGTTTTTCTGTAAACTCTAGGCTTTTAGAATGATTTTAGGCTTTTCGGCTTAATATGGGGTTTTAAGCCGGCTTTAGGGCTTTCTGATCAACTTTAGGGATTTTAGCCGATTTCAGGTTTTTTCCGCTGCCTATAGTATTGGGTGTTTGGACGATTTAAGGGCTCCGGGTCAATTTTATGGTTTTTCTGTAGACTCTAGGCTCTTAGAATAATTTTAGGATATTCGGCTTATTATAGGATTTTTGGCCGACTTTCAGATTTTCTAATCAACTTTTGAGTTTTCAGCCAATTGCAGGGTTTTTCCGAAGACTTTAATATAGTCTTTTTGGACGTTTTTTGGCTCCGGGTAAATTTTATGGATTTTCTGTAGACTCTAGGCTTTTAAACTAATTTTAGGGTTTTCGCCCTATTTTAGAGTTTAGGCCGGATTTAGGGTTTTCGGCTTATTATAGGGATTTCTAATCAACTTTAGGGCTTTTGGCCGATTTTAGGGTTTTCGACAGATTTCAGGGTTTTTACGCAGACTATATAGCATAGGGTATTTGACGATTTAAGGGCACCATGTCATTTTTATGGTTTATCTGTAGACTCTAGGCTTTTAAACTTATTTTAGGGTTTTTTGGTTTATTATAGGATTTTAGGCCGGCTTATTGTAGGGTTTTAGGCCGACTTTAGTGTTTTCTAATGAACTTCAGAGCTTTTGGGCGATTTCAGGGTTTTCGTCCGTTTTCAGGGTTTTTCGGCTGACTGTAGCATAGGGTATTTTGACGATTTAAGGGCTCCGAGTCATTTTTATGGTTTTTTTGTAGACTCTAAGCTATTAGACTGATTTTAGGGTTTTCGGCTTATTATAGGGTTTAAGGCCGGCTTTAGGGTTTTTGGATCAACTTTAGGGCTATTTGACAATTTCAGGGTTTTCAGACGATTTCTGGGTTTTTCTGCTGACTATAGTATAGGGTATCTGGATGATTTAAGGGCTTCGGGTCATTTTAGTGTTTTTCTGTAGATTCTAGGCATTTAGGCTGATTTTTCCGCTCACTATAGCATAGGGTAAAAGGACGATTTAAGGGCTCCGGGTCATTGGTATGGTTTTTCTGTAGACTCTAGGCTATGAGACTGATTTTAGGGTTTTCGGCTTATTATAGGGTTTTAGGCCGATTTTTTATACTTTTAGACTGATTTTAGGGTTTTCGGCTTATTGTTGGGTTTTATGCCAGCTTTAGGGTTTTTTGATCAACTTCTGGGCTTTTGGCCGATTTCAGGGTTTTCAGCCGATTTCAGGGTTTTTTCGCAAACTATAGTATATAGTATGTGGACTATTTAAGGGCTCCATGTCAATTTTTTGGTTTTTGTGTAGACTCTAGGCTTTTAGACCGATTTTAGGGTTTTCGGCTTATTATAGAGTTTTAGGCCGATTTTTGGTGCTTTAAGACTGATTTTATGGTTTTCGGCCGATTTCAAGGTTTTTCCGCTCACTATAGCTTAGGGTATTAGGACGATTTAAGGGCTCCGGGTCATTTTTAAGGTTTTTCTGTAGACTCTAGGCTTTTAGACTGATTTTAGTTTTTTCGGCTTATTATAGGGTTTTTGGCCGGCTTTAGGGCTTTTAGACTGATTTTAAGGTTTTCGGCTTACTGTAGGGTTTTAGGCCGACTTTGGGGTTTTCTAATCAACTTCAGGGATTTTGGCCGATTTTAGAGTTTTCGTCCATTTTCAGGGTTTTTCGGCTGACAGTAGCATAGGGTATTTTGACGATTTAGGGCTATTTGACAATTTCAGGGTTTTCATACGATTTTTTGGTTTTTCTGCTGACTATAGCATAGGGTATGTGGATGATTTAAGGGCTTCGAGTCATTTTAGTGTTTTTCCGTAGATTATAGGCATTTAGGCTAGTTTAGGGTTTTCGGCTTATTATAGGGTTTTAGGCCGATTTTTGGTGCTTTAAGACTGATTTTAGGGTTTTCGGCTTATTTTAGGGTTTTATGCTAGTTATAGGGTTTTCTAATCAACTTCAGGGCTTTTGGCCGATTTCAGGGTTTTCGGCCGATTTCAGGGTTTTTCCGCAGACTATAGCATAAGGTATTTGGACGATTTAAGGGCTCCGGGTCAATTTTAGGGTTTTTCTGTAGACTCTAGGGTTTTAGACTAATTTTAGGGTTTTCGATTTATAATAAGGTTTTTGGCTGGCTCAAGGGCTTTCTGATAAACTTTAGGGCTTTCATCCGATTTCAGGGTTTCCGACCGATTTCTTGGTTTTTCCACAGACTATAGTATAGGGTATTTGGACTATTTAAGAGCTCCGGGTCAATTTTTTGGTTTTTGTGTAGACTCTAGGCTTTTAAACCGATTTTAGGGTTTTCGGCTTTTTATAGGGTGTTAGGCCGATTTTCTAAGCTTTTAGACTGATTTTAGGGTTATCGGCTTATTGTAGGGTTTCATGCATGCTTTAGGGTTTTCTGACCACCTTTAGGGCTTTTGGACTATTTTAGGGTTTTCAGTCGATTTCAGGGTTTTTCCGCTCACTATAGCATAGGGTATAAGGACGATTTAAGGGCTCCGGGTCATTTTTATGGTTTTTCTGTAAACTCTAGGCTTTTAGACTGATTTTAGGGTTTTCGGTTTGTTATAGGGTTCTAGGCCGGATTTAGGGCTTTTGGCCGATTTCAGGGTTTTTCCGCTGCGTATAGTATTGGGTGTTTGGACGATTTAAGGGCTCCGGTTCAATTTTATGGTTTTTCTGTAGACTCTAGGCTCTTAGACTAATTTTATGATTTTCGGCTTATTATCGGATTTTTGGCCGACTTTCGAGTTTTCTAATCAACTTTTGAGTTTTCGGCCAACTGCAGGGTTTTTCCGTAGACGTTAATAGAGTCTTTTTGGACGATTTAGGCTCCGGGTAAATTCTATGGTTTTTCTTTAGACTCTAAGGATTTTAAACTGATTTCAGGGTTTTCGCCCTATTTTAGGGTTTTAGGCCGGATTTAGCGCTTTTAGACTGATTTTAGGGTTTCAGCTTATTATAGGTTTTAGACCGGCTTTAGGGTTTTCTAATCAACTTTAGGGCTTTTGGCCGATTTTAGGGTTTTCGACCGATTTTAGGGTTTTTACGCAGACTATAGAATAGGGTATTTGACGATTTA